>CM060945.1:1023401011-1025901011 GCA_030765085.1 Allium cepa | reverse complement strand
AATCCGATAATTTATTAGACTCATTATTTTTAAAATAAGTATAAACTCAAGATTATTAAACTGAAACTAACTAATAGAATATTCAAATCTTACATTAAATTTCTAAATCAAAGTTTAAAATTTCATATCTTCATAATTAATTTTACACAGTTGTTTTAAAATGAATATTCAAATCATGAAAAAACATTTATTATGGTTTAATACATAAATTCAAACAGTAAATAAACCAATAAATTTATATTAGTACTTCTAAATCAATTAAATATTCCAAACTATACTTGCAAAATAGAGATTCAACTTTATTTGCCAAGTATATTACTATAAATAAACTTCGCAAATCATTTTTTTTTCCATTTATATAATATCTTTAAATTCCACATTCAAAGAAACTTATATAAATTTTACTTGGAATATTCATTTGAAAGCTTCATTTGCAAATAAATCATCTTTAATACTTTAATACTTTTCAAAAATTTATTTGTAAAATTTTTTGCTTCATTTTTAAATACCATTTAAATATCTTAAATAACATCTTTATAAATATGTGTAAACTATTTGAAAATAATTATTTACATCATTACTTATATTTACAAAGAAGCTATTGAAACCCTGAAATCCACTATTTAAATTTATTAGTTTTATCTCAAGATACTTTTCAAACATTATTGATAAATCAATAATCATTTACTTTAAATATGTTTTATTGAATTAATAATTTCTTACGATATTTACAACACTAGTAAACCATGTTGTACATAAATAGATAATATTTTAACATTTTAAAGTATTTAAAAAAGAAAAAAAATGACCAAAATATCCTTTATATAATACTTTATCAAAATACTTTTATAACCCGATGTCTTAACAAGTTCATCCTTGTTCTTACAGACTCTGGTCATGCGTTGATCAGGCGCACGGCTAGGATTCTCCAAGTACTTAGTGGACCAGTTTCAACACCGGTGAAAGTACTTGAAAAACTTTAAAAACCGATATGGAAAGTACAATCCAAACAAGCCATCTGGATTGCTGATACACAATGGTTACGCCTGGATCCCCCAGGAAACGTCCGTACCTTTAAGCAATCATTGCCTTGCGAATGACGCCATGATAACCAAAACCCGTGGACCGTAGGATACACAATGGTCATACCTGGATCCCCCAAGAAACATCCGTACCCTTTAAGCAATCTCTACCTTATGGATTATGCCACGACAACAAAACCGGTAGACCACAGGATACACAATGGTTACGCCTGGATCCCCCAGGAAGCATCCATACCCTTTAAGCAATCTCTGCCTTGCGGATTACGTTACCCAAAAAAACGACCATGGGTTACGTCATGGTAGGACACTCGAGTATCATATCCGAAAAACCAAAATCAGGGAGAATAATATCGATAGAATGAATCCACAATGTGGCCACAAAGCGGATATCAAGCTGAAGGCACTTTCCATATCCTTACTTCGAAAATATGTATCATATAGTACCTTTTCAAATCAATTTCAAGTATCATACTTATATAAAGTCCATTATATATAAGATTTCAATTTCAACTCGAATACTTTCCAAAATCAATAGTTTCAAATCACACTTATATAGACTTCGATTATATAAGATTTCGCTTTCAAATTGAGTACCTTTCCAAATCAATAGTTTTCAAATCAACTTCATACTTAATATTTGTTTCACAGAATTTCTCCTTTTGATATAAATATTAATATATCCATTCTCATAATATTGCTTATATTTCTCTTTAATTTAAATTACATTCATTTCGCATGTAATATTTCTCATTTAATACTACATTTATTTGCAAATCATTTCATAAGGAATTTTCTTACATTTATAACCAATTTATTAAATTTAATTCCTTTTTATAAGACATTATTCGAGTTTAAAGTTATCACAACTTTATTTATAACCATTTATTGCAATATCTATTTATTTCATAACAATTTACAAGTCATGGCTTTCTTTGAAATCATTTCACTTTTAATTCATATTTACTTATTCCATTTAGTTTCACCTTTACCTTTCAATTTATTTATGACACGTTTCATAATTGTTAATTAAGTTTATAAACATATTTTTCCAATTTAATCTCATTTACAACATTTCCTTAATCACAATTTCAATTTAAAGATCCCAAGGCTCAAAATTCACACTTGTATATTATTACATTACATGCTAAGAATGTATACCCCAATTCTATTCATTTACTAAACATAGATATAACAAATTAAACCTTGTTTTACTTGATTTAAAATTAAGGTTATCAATTCAACTATATAATTCAACCCAATTATCAAGTTTCACTCATATATTAATTCAAAAGGTTTTGATTATCCAAAATATCCAAATATTCCATTTTTTCAATAGTTGAAACTACATGTCAACAAACAACAAAATTCACGACAACATTTCAATTTCATAAACAAATATCCTAATTATTCATTTTATTCTCTTTAATATACCATTATTAAACTAGTGTTTAGTCCCTTAATTAAACAAAAATAATTAACCAATGTTTATAATTTGATTAAATACAATAAGTCAACAAAAACGATAATAATTAAATATTACCATTTCATAAATCAAATACATCAAAAATAACTATATTAGTCATAAAATATTATTCCTTTATATATATCATATAATATTTGGAAAAATAATTTCATTTCAAAATTTATACAAAATATTTTATAACACTAACAAATACGCACTCTCGTATATACACTCAGACAACTCATTTTAGGGTATTACTACCCTATCCCTAACGAGTTAACCCCAACATGCTAAGGTATGTCTAAACCAAAACTCTGATACCAACTGTAACGACCCACCTTTTTGGATGGTTCAAATCGACAATAAACCACACATGTTAGAATCAAACCATTCAAAAGGAAGGATTGTTAATGGGGTAAATAAGAAAAAAAGAAAAAGGAAAGAAAAAAATACAGAATCTCGTAACGGAACGACAAAATATAATAATCAAATAAACAGTTCATGAAGCTGTTTTACAAATAACATTTGATTACACTTGTACAAATTCAAATCAGGGTTATACATATATCATAAATAAAAAAATAATGCAGCGGAACACAGAATGTAGTGGAATAATAAATAGCAATAATATACTGAATCTTCATCTTCGTCCATCAGAAAATAGTCTTCAATGCTGAAAAACTTAGACTGACCTGAGCATAATGAAAAACAATACATTCGAGTCAGAACTAAAATTCCTATGTAAGTCAAATCAGTCTCAAATAAAAAATATGAGTCAATGGCTTCAAAGATGTTACGGGATTTTTCATCTCCTATCAAGTATACAACCTGAGTGCCATGACTTACGAGATTTAAAATAATTCAAAATACTAATTGTAACCACTTTATTTAAAATAAATCCGAAGTTTAAATTAAAACTTAAACTTTTTAAATAATTCAGTTCCAATAAATATTCCAAATTCAAGAAATTGTATGGGCATATATCATTTCAACCTATAATTTAAATGTCTTAATTATCCAATTCTAAAATGATTCAGTGGACCATTTAAACGATGTCAATAATATATAAGGTGATAACAGGGACATATTAAAATAATTATCAACCATACATCCAACAAATCAATCAATAAGCATTCATTTTAACAACATCCAAATCAACCAATATATTTCAACATATAATAGTTATCAATATCGGGGTTTAACTATCAATTAAATTCTAATATAAAATTAAATGTCCATTCAGATTCAATATCAATTCAAATGCCAACTTAAATTAACAAACCACGATAAAATATTTATATATCACATCATATATTTTATTTAACTTGCAATGGAATTTTTAGTATTGCGTGAGTGTGTTTAATCGCTCACCTTTGATTCACAGCCAATTGAAAATCTAATAAAAGCTAATGGTCTTCAAATGCAACCATACTAATTTTATGTTATCCAAAATTTTGATACGAACCCAATGGAAGAAACCACGGATTAATCGGGGTTCATATGAGGAAGATATTCAAGTTATAAGAATATATTGGAAATGAAATAGAAAACCATGTACACATATTTTAGTAATAAAATAAAACACGTTCGTTACTTACATTAAGAATTTTGAAGCCTGCTCATGTCTCTAAATTTTGGAGAATCAATAAAAAAGGAAACGATGGCTCACACATGGAGGAAGGAGGCTTCAGGAAATGGATTTGTAAAAAAATGGAAAAGGTTACTTCACAAAAATAAGTTGCTCACATTTTTTGGTTTGTTTTTAGAAGAGAAAGAAAAATTTAGGCAAAAGAAATTATGGAAGCACATTTTGGAAATGGAAAGTTAGAGGAAGAGATTTATGAAATAGGAAACGAATAAGGGAAAAGCACGTTTGGAAATTGGAATATAAAAGGGAAAGATATAAGAAGATGTAAATTTTCAAAATAAAAAGAGCCTAACATACAGGTAATTAACAAAAGATAAAAGACACATGTTGGAATTTGATAATACATGTTTAAATGGTAAGTAAATCTTTTGGTATAAAATTTCAAAACATGTGCTACCTCAATTACTTTCATCAACACACATGAAACATTTCAAGGCAAGGCTCGTGTGTAAATAAATAAAACTTACTGGAAGACCAAAAGAGGCATGTTAATGAAAGAAAGTAGTAATAAAATAAAATAAATAAAAGCAGTGATTTAAATTTGAGAATATAGTCCGTACATAGAAATCACAAATCTAATATACTAAAAAAACAATTCATTTTAACATATTTTATTAACCATAATACGCTCAAATTTACACACATATATGTATTTTTATTTAGTAAACAGTAAATAAAATTAAACACTATAATTAACATAATGAGGACCGCCACCCCACACATCAAAAGACGAACCGAGGCTCCAAAGTCAAATTTAAAACGAATAAATCTCCTATGTTAATATGCTAACTATTCCAAATCAAAAATTTAACCAAACCTTCAAGTTGTTTTCTTACCATTTTATTGTTGTTATTTTTTTTATATAAATTAAATACAAATCATGTTTGAATTTTTAAATAAATCAAATATTCCAACTAGAAACATACAACAAAATTCAATTCTTTGTTTTAATGAAATTAAATTAACATTTATAGATGAAATATTCACTTTATTTGATAAGAATATTCTTTTTTAGAAACCAACATTTTCTTTTATTTTTATTGAAACATATTTCCTCTTATTACACATTAATTTACAATTAACACCCCCCTTTGGAACCAACTTATATTTAAAGATTATCCTATTAAAGAGTCACAGAAATAATACTTAGTACAACCACATCATTCCTTTATCAATTAATTTCATATTATCGTTATATTTGTAACAAATTTAAGTGCTCACAATTTGAACATAATATTTCTCAATGAAATTCTCATTATATTTTCAACACAAAACATATATTGCACATGTTATTAAATAAATTACCATTTACTTCTATCTATTATTAATGGCAAGATATAATTATTATTAATTACAAAGATTAAATCACAAAACATACCATAATACAGGGAAGATAATTAATCCAATTGTTTCCTTTGAAATCCAATTTTCTATGTTAAACCCAATATCTATATACGAATTTAATTCCAACATTTAACTACAACTGTAATAAAACATGTTCATTATATATTTAAATTCCAAATAAATCCTTTATTTTGATTTACATTCTGATTATCAAATCAACTATTCCCTTATGCAATTGATTAACATAAGTTTTACACTCACCACTCAACAGTTAACGTTTCTTCTTATATCAATTGTAATATTTCAATTACATTAATTCTTCATTATTTACCAAATAAATTTCTAACGAATTTAATAATAAGAAAATAAATAAAATAATGGTTATACGTTAATAATCCATATCTATTAACTTATTGTTTACAAACAAAGGTTAAAAAATTTACGTACAAAATAATTGATTTCATACTCTATATTAAAACCAATTGCAATTAATAACATAAGATTACATCAATTTATAAATCATTTATTCTATTCCTTATTAACCTTTATTATTTAAATTAATTGAAATTTACGTTAACATAGTATAGTAGTCAATTACATTCAATCAATATTAGCAAATTATATGTTTTATCTTATTAAAATTAGTTGTTTCAAGATTTATCTTAAAGTCGAAATTTCTATCTAATAAGATTCAATTTAATAAATCATAAATTTTAATTTCTGACAATGTTAAAGCCCAAAACCTTATTGAATTTAATATTTTTAATTATCAAAATATGGGTTGTTACAGTTTTGATAAACATTGTTTTTATTAAAACCATATAATTGTTTAAAACATCTAAGTAGTATGAACTACTTATTGATTGTGTCAACTCAGAAATATTATTCATCTTGACACTCTAAATAAAACAGGTTAGTAGGTTGACTCGGTTTTAAGAAACCATAATTTGATTTGATCTCCATCCTGATCTTTGAAAAAGTAAAATAAAATTTATATGTATTCTCAGGATATAAAAGAATATTATATAAGTAAATAAAGAGGAATAAGTTATGATTTGATGTTTTAAAAAGAAATAATTTATAAGATATTTAAAACTTGGGTGAGAAATTATGAGATAACTCATATTTAGTATTGAATAAAATACCAGGCAAAAATATAAGTGAACTAGAAATTAATATAATTGAGAAACTAATAAAATATAGAGTATAACTTTCCATTTTGTCCAAGTGAGTTTGGATAATCTCCTAAGTAATAACCAAAGGCTAATCAGCAAAACGGTACGCTTAGGTAATTATCTATATTTTTGGACAACTAAGAAAGTTTTGAACCTAAGTTAAAATTTGTTTGTTAATCATTTGACATTTTGAAAAAAATGTTAAGTGATAAGTTTTCTCTTATGGAATTTGTTCGACTGTTAGTGTTATTTTATTCCTTTATGGAATTTGAATTGATTGGATTTGATTTAATTGAATTGATTGATTGTGTGATTTCATATACCATTGTCTATAAAGAATAAATTTATAGACAATGGATTTTTTATTGCTGTTATTAGGGCCTAAATCTCGATGATTTTTAAAAAGGAGATTTTTGAAGATTTTAGGAAGGAAAAGGTATGTATTTACTCTAGTTGATGTTTTTAGAGGAATCAAATTACCATTGGATGCTTCATGTTGTTTTGATTTTAGAATTTCACCATATTTATTTGGAGGAATCCCTCCTTGTCATTTTGATTTTGATCTTTGATTTTCTCGTCTAAGAAATTTGAAAATAAAATTTTGAATTGAAAAAACCAGGCATTTAGATCTAAATTTGTCATCTAAAACTTATGGATGCATAGCATCTATTACAGAACATTCTCCGTATTTTGTCGCATGTGATTGAGATATGGATTGTTGCTTGCATGTCGATTTATATCAGGCTAGTTGTTGCATGTAGAGTTACATCATACTGCTTTCATCAGCCTGAATTTCTTTAGATTTTGTAAGTGCGGTAATGCAAGAGATTGCTATTGATTCTTGTGCACCTGCATTTGCATACAAGATAATAAATTACTTGCCAAAATATAAATCAAACGCAAAAAAATGCGTAATAAATTCAGAAAATTTGAATCGATTGATGGTTTTATGCTCCAGATATGGAGGCCACTTGGCTTTTGCTTTCTTTGATTAGATTAAAGCCCGTTGGGGCAATTTGTAATTGTACCGATCGAGCTGTGCAAAGGAAATGCTGGCAAAATTTTTTCAAAATTTAAGAGTTAGAAATTTTTAGAAAATTTTGGTCAAATTTTTGTAACTAAAATTTGACTTTCAAGTTATATCTTGAAATGAATGAATAAAAGAGAATTAGTTGGTATAAGTAAATTTAAAAGACTTGAAATTTTAGAATCTATTCCAGGTAATTGGTTTTGAAAATAAGTTTAATAACTCATCTTAATTATAGTTTTAAACTTAGGGGTTTGAAAACATTTTTTCCTTCGGAATTTCGGGGACTAAATTCATTTAAGGAGGGGGGAATGTAACAACCCAAAATTTTGGTTATTTAATTGTAAATGTTTAATTAATTTTAAATATTTAAATAATTAGATTTTTGAATAACTTATAACTCAAATATAGGGAATAATTAAATATTTGAATTATGAATTAAAAATGTTAATTAAATGAATTTAATAATTTTACTTAACTCCTTTTAACCAATAAATTATATTAGTGAACTTAATTTGTAAATTTTTTTTAAATATAAATAGACCGGATAAATATCAATATTTAAATATTTAAACATGTGAAATTGTCATTCTAAGGCACAGTCTCGAATATTGACGAAACTAGTTTCATTGGATCCGTAATAGTGAATTATATTACACCGTCAAATTTCATGACGATTGGACATACCATTTGGTCGTGTAGAATCGAAACACGTTAAAATTAATATCGAAAATTTAATATAATAACTAGGTTCAAAAGCCTATCTTCTGCATACGATTGAATTAGACATCAGGATAAGTTCCATTGAGTTCAAAATATGGGTATAACATAAAAAAACTAGGCATCACGCATCATTTGGAGTTTGAAATATTCGAGTATGTTTTATTGAAAATTTTGAAAATAAAATAATACGTATATGTATGTATACACCTTAATTTTGGCCATTACCCCACATTCTCTACCATACCTTCCCCATATCCGTGTTTGCAGGCCATCCTTCATCTTCCCTTGAGTAACATTGCCTAATACAGTGGAGGCTTCTCTCTTTTGGGATTTAAGAATTCAAAAACAAATTATTTATTCAATGAAAATTCCAAAATAAATCCTTTTAGGTTTGTTATGATATAAGCTACTCTCTTGGAGCTTAATGCCATGTTCGGCCACGGTTTGGGTGAGGCTCATCGGTTTTTTGAAACTTGGTTGAGCTAGGGTTCCATGTTATGAGCGGTTGAGGATGTAATTCATGAAAGCGAGTTTTGATTTGGATTCGGAAGGTGAGATGCAGCTTTGGATGGAGTTTCGCGAAGTGCAACTATGGGATGATGGTCGCATGCACGGTGCAGCGATGAGGAGTGGGCCAGGTCGCGTTTTGCATGGTGGCGTTTGGGCGTGGATCTTGGGTATGGGTGCGTAGAGATTTCGAAGAGGGAGTGATTGTTGAAGTTCATTTTGGATTTCATGGTCTGAGACGTCTTGGGGCGTGTGCATATACAGGGGAAGATACGGCCATGGCTATGCATGTTCGTATTTAAGTTGGGGAAGATGGAAGATAGAAGCAAGGGGCAATTTCGTAATTATGTAAAAGTTGTTTTAATTTTAATTTTAATCAATGACAACTTCTAAAATTCATATCTTACTCATACGAGATCGGAGTCGAATGAGATTTTTGTGTTGGACTCGTGTCATCGAGATCTACGCGATGGAGTTGGTTTGATTGGATTCGGAGCAAGTAAAATTTTTGGCTAAAATTGGACAACCGTTTGGTTTTAGTTCAAAATTGGGACTTTTAGGCAAAAACGAAAATCAGTGTGTGTTTAAATCATATTTAATTTTATTATCCCATATCAGTGATATTATAAATATTTATTGATTGCTTGGATGTTAATTAATTGTTTGATTGCTTGTTTGGTTGAATTTTCGATTGGAAAATGGATGACATATTAATTTAATTGTTATAAACCCATATGAGTGTCAATATATTATTCGTAACCATTGTTTTGTAAGGAAAATATGTAGAGAGACCCAAAAGGATTTCTTGCCCATAGATTATTTATTTACCTCCATATGATATTTTATTAATCGCCAATTAAGATTGATTCCTGATATTCCATTTAACTTGTTAATTGTCGTTATAGCGATTTCGCTATATCGTCATTTATTCAATTTCATCCCTAAAACCCTGTTATATGAACTTAAGCTTGTGTTTCCGTTAATTAAAATATTAAATTCATTTGCCATTTGTTTAATGATAATTTAGATTAATTAGTCATTTTAACTAATGATTTTGAGACCAATTAACCTATTTAATAAATGATGATTAAACTTTGGTTTATCTTTAGATTTAAGTAATCATTTTTGCTAATGATGTTTTATACTCAATTAATCTTTAATTAATGATAATTTGAGTTTAATTAATTCTTTTAATTAGTGATAATAGAGTTTAATTAATTTATTAAACTTAACTAATTATTTCGATTAATGATAATTGAAATTAATAATCATTTTAATTAATGACATTTAAAAGTAATTAATAATTTTAAATAATGATATTTGAATTTTATTAATTATTTTAACTAATGATTGTTTTAATTTAATTAATTGTTTTAACTAATCATTTTTGGAATTTAGTTAAATCATTTTAATTGATGATGTTTTATAATTAAATAAATCATTTTAACAAATGATATTTTAATTAATCGTTTTAACTAATGGAGTTGAATTTAATTAATCCAATTAATTTATGATTATTTGAACTTAATTATTTTAATTAATGGAATTTAAAATTACTTATCATTTTAACAAATGTTGTTTGAGATGACTTATTTATTTAATTTTTGATCATTTAAATTTAATTAATCTTTGTAATTAATGATATTTAAAGTTAATTAATTGATTTAATAAAAGTGATTTAAGTAAATCATCTAGTATAATAAAATTGCTTTAATCAACTAATTTTAAGTTAATAAACTAATTTAATAAAGATTTTAAAGTTGATTTTCCAATGTCATAAAATTGTTTGGAAATAATTATCTATTTTATTAAAGATAATGGATTTGTTTATTTAAAAGAGGTTTTAAATGTGATTAATTATCTTTTGGGATAATTAATATTATTTTAAATATTATAAAAATGAATTGGAACTCAATTATTGGGATGTTAAGTTGGATAATCTTCTGGGTGTTCGGTCTGATGTTGGTTTAGGCCTTTGGAGTCGCGCACTTGGAAAACTTATTCTCTTAACGTTTTAAAAATCAGGGACTAATTCTAAAGGTGTTTTACTACTATGGAAATATGGAAATCAAACATAAGTTCAGTTCGATTTAAAAGTAAAAGTTTGATTCGTTTATGGAAATGAATTATTTCCATAAAGCGAATCACTTATATGGAAACGATTTACTTGTATAATTAGCACTAAACATCGAAGAAGTAAACTTGTCGTTATTCCAAAAGTTAAGAATAATTATTGGACGTGACTTTGAGGTAACACTACCTTGACTTGTCCGATATTATTGATAACCGAGAAATCGTACAAGTCTGAATTCAATGAATGGTGATAAATATATATGCCTTAATTTCCATACACGATCGTTTTTATATCCTCGATAGTTGGTGTCTTAACTATCGGTTACTTCAGCTTCTCTGTTATTGTCATTCTAAGACGATTCATTGCTCTGTTGAGCTTTGTTATCCTTTATTGAAGATGAATAAAACCAAGCCGCGAAAAAGGGGGCGCACCCTCCAAGTCATTATTTGCTTCATCTTTCTAAGACGATTTATCGCTCGTTTTGAGCACCAATATCCAACATCAAAAAAATTAAAATCAAGGCACGAGTGGAACTCAAGCCATATGGGTCGCACCCATCAGGGTATGTTCACATCATCTAGAGAGCTTTCGGCATGCATGCATTGATGTGAAATATTTGGATGCTCGTGTGAAGCGGGGTCCAGCTTGGAAGTTTCCGAGAGTGACGCGTGTGCTCTCAAGTATATTTTATCTAGGGGTATACTTTCATTGAAGGGGGGCGAACCCTCCCAATTAAGTTGGATAAATTCATTTTCCTGATTTGATTCGAACCTTTGAATCAGTTTTTCTGTAATTGCAATGGGAAGAGCCATACGATGTTTGATTATAGTTTTTCGGTCCATTCTATCAAGTTTGGATTGTTACTTTATTTAGTCTATTCTGTCAAGTTGGACTGTTTTCCTTGTTCTATCCATTCTGTCCAGTTTGAATTTTACTCAGTTTATTTCCATTCTTTCAAGTCTAGTTTTAATATTAATTATGCCATTTCTATTTGCATTATTTTTCCTGATTTTATTTCTGCTCTTGCTTGTATGGATGTTATTCTTGTGAGGTAAAAGATCTATTACGCATTAGCGGCATGGCCTCACAGAACTTTTATATGTTCCTCATTATTTGACTTATCTTATGCTAGTATTTCCAGACTGATCCAGGTGTTATTTATTATAGTGCTCGGGTCAGATCGAGTATTTTCCCGGTTGGCTTTGGTGATATGGAGATTTTTGAGGGGAGCTGCAGAATCACCTTTCATATATTTTAGTTTTCCGTTGTATTATATAGTATACCTATTGGCATTTGTATGATCAGAATTTTATAACTGTCCAGCTAATATGTTTTGTTTTTAACTCTTATATACTCTATATGTTTGGAGTGACAACTTCTACTATCGTTGTTATATTATGTGTTGTCGATTCTGCTGTTAGATTCTGGTTTTCTCCGTTCTTTGTTTACTTATTTATTTACCCTAACAATCTGCCCTTTTGTCGATGGATGCGTGAAATCGAAACTCGTCAAACTTGTAGCGGTCTAAATTAGCTTAATATGAGTGAAATTGACACCTTTGGCCAGTCGATCAATTATAACCCAAATGTTTTTGTTACCTTTTTCGACCTAGGAAGCCCATTAATAAAGTCTACAGAGACCTGCTTCCACGTCCACTTTAGGATCTCTAATGGCTGAAGTAGTCTGGCTATCTTCTGTTGGTCACTCTTAATCTGGTGGCAGTTTGCACAACAACTCACAAAGATTGATATATCTCACTTCATCCCCTTCCACTAGAATATCCGTCTCGTATCCCTAAACATCTTGGTCACTCTTGGATGGAAATATAACTTTGAACAATGGCATTCCGCTAACACTTCTTGCTTAAGTTCATCAAAGTGTGGAACACATATACGCCCGTTCATTTTTAACATACCCTAGGGATCAATCTCAAAGCTAGAAACAATACCTTCTTCAACATCGTTTTTAAATTGAGACAAACTAGGAACACCCTCTGATTAGATGCAACCCTTTCCAATATAACTAGCTTAACTTCCAAGTTTGCAACCATTGCAACATTCCTACAACGCATCGGCAATGACATTTGCTTTACCAAGGGTATAAAGAATCTCTAGATCATAAGAAGCGAGAACTCCAACTGTCTCTACTTCCTCAAAATTAAATCTTTCTATATATAGAGGTATTGTACGAATTTGTGGTCTGTGTATAACTCAAACCCTTCATCCAAAAGACAATGCCTCCACAACTTTGGTGCCAAGACAATCGCCAAATGTTCCAAATCATTTATAGCATAATTTTTCTCATGCGACTTTAGCTGTCATATCACATAGGCAATAACTTTCCCATGCTGCATCAAAATTGCTCTCAATCCAGTTCCACATGCATCCATATACATAGATAATCCTTCGCTCCCCATCGAATGATTAAAACTCGAGCGCTGTTTAACTTCTCTTACAATTCATTAAATGCTTGATCACACTTGGAAGTTCAAATGAACTTAACATCTTTCTTTGTTAATTTCATTAGATGAGAAGCAATCTTCGAGAAGCCTTTTATAAACCTATGGTAAAAACCTACCACTACCAAGAAACTTCTAATTTTCATCACACTTTCGGCCTTCTTTCACTCTTGGACTGCAACTACTTTAGTTGGGTCACCGATATGCCTTCCCCTGAAGCAACATGCCCTTGAAACTTAACTTTTGATTTCCATAAATGGCACTTAAAAAACATAGCTTTCAACACATGGCTTATTAAGGTATCAAATACGACATGGAGATGATATTTGTGCTCCTCCTCCGTCTTCTAATAGATAAGAATGCCATCAATAAAGACAAGAACGAATTTGTTATCCACATATTTTCCAAAGGGAAAAAATATAAAGGCAAAGGAATATTCCTCGAATCAGCAAGTATACAATTAGGCTTCAAAGATAATATCATAACAAGCATCTCCATTAAAATGTTACTGCCATTATTGATTCCGAAGGCATAAAGTCATGACGATAATAAGAATGTCAAAGGATCTTGTAGACAAAGGAAGTGCTAAATTAAAGAAAAACAAGTTGTCAAAGCCAATCACGAAGACCTATAATGATGCCGCATATTATTGATGCTGCTTGTCACCAATAAAGTTGATGATACCGTATGAAGCCAATAATCAATGTCGTACACTATTGATATCAAATATCATTACGGCAGTGAAATCAAATAGCACTATATTGTAAGCCATCAGTATTATAACGCCATGATCTTTCATCGATGTTGCATCTCTTTAATATCGAATACCAAAGGTAAACGAGCTGAGAGATTTCAAGTGTTAAGGAACAACAAAAATGAGGTTGTCACCTCTCTTAATGTCGATGTTGAAGACTAGAAAGTGGAAAAACATCGAAAGCCTATAGCATAGCGATGTCGCACTCCATTAATAAAGGTAAAAGAGGATACTGCATATCATCCATGCCGCACTTGATTAATGCTACATTTTATCAACACCGCATATCATCCATTCTTACTTGATCAATGACGCGTTTATCAACACCATATACCATCCGTTTTGTGCTTGATTAATGCCGCATCCTAGTGATACCGCATGTCCTTTGTAACCAGCTGAAGGGTTTTGCATCTAAAAAATCATATATATGACGTTGTCGCCTACTAACAGTGTACAAAAATCATGTCATTTTTCAAGCATAAACACCTATCACCAATGTCGTGTTATAATGATGTCGCCCTTTATCAACAAATGCAATATACAAGAGCATATCGCATGTCGCCAATACGATAAAGGATGCCGAATGCCTTCGCTTTTGGGGGTGGTGTCAAAAGCTATCAAGCCGCATGCAATCAAGA
Source organism: Allium cepa (assembly GCA_030765085.1). Classification (NCBI taxonomy): domain Eukaryota; kingdom Viridiplantae; phylum Streptophyta; class Magnoliopsida; order Asparagales; family Amaryllidaceae; genus Allium; species Allium cepa. The sequence goes on along the minus strand of CM060945.1, from coordinate 1,025,886,158 downwards.
TGATGATGTTGTAATCCTTCATACAACAAATAACGCTATGAATCATCAAATCAAAGTAATATCCAAGCACCATCGAGATGAACCTTGATGTAAAAGATCAAGCATGCCTCATTGACACGAGGCGTCCATGCCATACCTTTCTACCCCTATAAATACGGACCAAAGGGCATGGAGGTAGGGCGAACATTTATTTTCTCTCTTCTAAAAATTAAACAATTGTAACCCTAATCAACTTATGGAAAATCTTAAATTAATTGTAAATCTTACGATTTTATATTAGCAAGGACTTAAGCAAAAATCTACCATCCCGTCAATCTTGATTGTGCAATTGTGAAATGAACATGCACATAATAAAGCGTTTTGGGACCTAAGTCTCATCTTTATTTATCTCACATAAATCACATGAAATTAGGCTTAAACTATTGTTTATATGCATAACCTCTATTTTGCTTGCTACATATTGTCAACGAATTATGACATGAGGATTGCTTACATGGTTCATTAATAAATGCTTAATGCACTATTTCACATACTTGTAACCTACTCTTTCTCTATTATTGAACATATGACATGAGCTTTCAAATAACTTTATCAAAATTATAGGCATTATAGAGTCATCTAAAATGGGATTACCGTATACTAAGCCTTGAATAGCAGGCTAGCTCTTGATTTCTTATCACTACTTGATCACATCAACAAGTTATGCTTAGTCATGTAATCAAAAGGGAAAAACTAAGTTCAAGCTCATCATACTTGGCTTCAGGTGTAACCTCCGATCCGTTATTTCTTTTTTTAATTTTAATTATGCAGTTTATTTTCCTTTTTAGGGAAATGGTGAAAACTAGGAGAATCAACGTTCTGAATGAGGTAATAATGCAGCGCACAATATTGGAGAATAATGTTACCTCTAACTTCAAATTAGAAAACTTAGAAACTTTTCAACCTTCATAATCAGCAAAGTTAATGGATAGCGAAGCTAAAATCAAAGATTAACACAGAAAACGATAATAATGTAAGAGTTACTAGAGAAGGTCCCTTCACAAAAGTCTTCTAAAACAACAAAACTCACTAGAGGAGAAGAGGCAGAATCTCCAAGAAGGAACCTTAATGACTTAGTACTGAAAAGTAAGGAAAAACGGCAAAAGTACCATGTACTTACCAAAAAAGAGAGGATCTCAAAATATAGAACTAATATTGCGCTCCCCAAACTCGTAAGGAAATCAAATTAAGATGAATCAACGAAGGGAGAATAAAGAAATAATGGTTACCTTAGTTTCAGGCAAGGCATATAATCCCAGTAGGAAGACTACTATGATGATGAAGCATACTTAAAGGACATTGCAAACAACATTGTGAAGGATATGCTCAATCTCAATGGAAAATGAACCCTTAACCCAAGGGTGAACAATAATCATCGTGAGGCCCCATTCATGAAAGAGATAATGGCTGTCAGAATCTCATCCCACATTAAGGTTCCCACGCTAAAGCATAATTGAAGCACTAATACAAACAATCACTTGCTAGCTGTTGAAAGCTAGACCGATCTACATAATGCACTAGGTGCAGTTTGTTGTAGACTTTTTTCTACTACCTTTCAAGGAGTCGCTAATAAATGATACAAACACTATCAGAGAAGAACTATCTATTCATGGGAGCAATTTTCCTATGAATTCTCAACATAATTTTGCATCTGCAAAGATCCTACTATCAATTCCAGTGTGTTAGCCAATGTCAAACAGAGCCCGAGGGAATTGCTTGGTGAATACTTAAAAATGGTTTAGTGCGGAAGTGTTAAAACCGGAAAATACGACTTACCGGGAGAAGTTAATGGCTATAAGATCATGAATAATTGAGCAAACTTCATTTTGGAAGGAACTCTGCATTCATGGATGCAGAGATTTGCAAGATTTCCACTTTCAAGCTGATAAGTTCATCCGTATGGATGAAATGCACCATGCAAAAAAAGAAATCTCAACTGAAGAAAGAAACGGGAAAATCTGGCTTTGACCATCCCAACCAAAGACCGAGGTAAGATTAGAATAGAAGAGGAAGATGGGAAGAGATCCCGAAGTCCAATTTCACAACCCCACGAAAACCAATTTCTTACATTTTCTCTATAGCAAATGATAGTGGAAACTTCCTTATTCCTTACAAAGCAAGAAACAACCCTGAACCAAGAAGAGGGGGACATTATTGTGCCTATCACAAGATGAATGAACGCAAGACCGATGAATGTCATGTATTGGCTGGAGTAATTCAAAATATGATTCGATCTGGGCTTATGAAAGAATTCTTTTAGGAGAGTCAAAAGCCTACCCATCTTGAGAGAAGTAGCCAAGGACTCCCAAGCAACACTACAAACCTTATAGAAAACGATTGTCAGTTAGATTTTATTCCACCAATTAATTGGATAGATATTATTCATGGAGGTCTACATCTAGCGGGAAGTAGCAAGGGGGCTAGAGGCAATACATAAGAAAGGCAAGGGACGAAATCTTCTCTATCCAGGAGGAACCACAACTAAATAATTAGAAATATCAACTATAGATGCACAACCTAAATATAACTCCATAGGAGCTGAGGAGAGTCCACCATCTAAACATTGATCCGCTAATGATAACTGCGGAGATCGGGCTTTCTGTGGTAACCAAAATTCTAGTTGGTACCGAAAATATGGTAAATATTATCTTTAAACATGCCTTTGATCAAATAGGTATTCCCAAAAAGAAGTTATAACCAAGCTTCAAGCCCATCTTTGTGTTCAATAAAAAAGGGTCAACTTCGGTGCGGTAGATTAAGCTTCTGGTGCAAATTGGAATTCCATCCCGCTCAAGAACTTTTGAAACTTTTTTCGTCATAATGGACCAACCTTCCTACTACTACGCCTTCTTTGGGAGGCCAGCCTTGGATGAAGTAGATGCTTTTGTGTCACCAAAAAACCTAATGGTGAAATATCTAACTAAAAATGGATGAGAAATGATAAGGAGAGAGCAATTCGGCTCTCAAAAATTGTATTTTGCTATTATAGATCAATGCAAAAGAGATAACCTTTATTGTTATGACTTGGAGAAAGCAAATCAGCCAAAGTTGAAAATTAAAAGCCCATTGATGATTGTCCTCTAAGCCAACCATTTGAGGCAAATAAGAAGAATGTGTTAAGAATATTTAACTTTTCTAAAAAAAAAGAGAAAGAGGAAGGAAGTGAATTTGATTGATGAAGAAATAGATAGTAAAGAAATTATCACTGTGTTATGTAGAGGCGAGCAAGAGAGCACAAATCCCCTTGAAGATGTTGAAGAGGTATGCTTGGATCCAGTTGACCCGATGAAGACAGTGAAAATTAGGAAAGAGCTAAATAGAAAACTCAAAAGGGAGTTAGTCTGATTTCTTCAATCCAACAAGACGTGCTTTCCTAGACTCATTCAGATATGGTAGGCATAAATCCAACCATCATGTGTCATTCCTTAAACATAGACCCGAGTATTACACCCATTTAGCAAAAGAAGAGACAATTCGATAAAATTCGAGCTAATGTTTTGATAGAGGAGGTCAAGAGGCTTCTTGAAAAAGAGTTCATCAAAGAAGCTTTATCCGAAATGGTTGGCCAATCTAATATTAGTCAAAATGCCTAATGGAAAATAGAGGAAATGTGTTGATTATACTGATTTAAACAATGCATGCTAAAAAATTGCTTCCTCCTTCCAAGAATAAAACAACTGGTCAATGCAACAAGTGGACACAAACTCTTATCTTTCATGGATGCATACTCTAGTTATAATCAAATTCGAATGTTCAAGCTAAATAAGAAGAACGGAAGCTTCATAACTAAATGGGGAATATTAATTTGTTTTAAAGTAATTTTATTTGAATCAAAAAAGGCCAGAGCCACCAACTAAAGGTTGGTAAATATAATGTTTAGAGAATAGAATGGAAGTATATATAGATGATATGCTGGTTAAATATCAAGAAGAAGCAACCATCTAATCAATCTTGAAGAGATGTTTGGGGTATTACGTAAATACCATATAAAGCTCGACTGACATAAATGTTCTTTCGGAATCCAGTTTGGAAAATTATTGGGATATATTGTTAGTTCTCGGAGAATAGAAGCTAACATTGATCAGATCCAAGATATTAAAAATATAGTAGAGCCTAAGAAAAGTATAGATTTAATGAGCTTAAATGGAAGAGTTGCAGCATTGAATAGATTTGTTTCCAAGGCCATCAAAAAGAAGGCTTTAAGGAACTTCAATTGGGAAGAGGATTGTCAGAAAGCCTTTAAGGAACTAAAATATCATCTCGAAAAACCACCAATTCTATCCAGCCTTATAGAATGGGAAAATCTCTATATTTATATTGCAGTTTCAGAACATGCAGTTGGCTTTGTTCTAATAAGAGAAGGTGTAGGAAATCAACTCCCATGTATTATACAAAAAGAAGGCTTAAAGATGTAGAAACTAGATATATGGTCATTGAAAAACTGGCACACAGTTTGATGCTCACAACACAAAAATCAAGAGCTTACTTTTAAGCACATACAATTAAGATTCTACCAACTTTCCACATAAGTAAGTCTTTAGTAAACCCAAAGCTTCGGGAAGATTAGTAAAATAAGGAATAGAACTAAGCCAGTATGATATTGAATTCCTACCACGAGTGGAAATTAAAGGACAAGCTCTAGCCGATTTTGTTAATGAATGTACGAGATTTATTAAGAAGCAATCGGAGAAGGAAAAGATCTAAAGCCTAAATAGAAACTGTTCATAAATGGAGCTGCAACGAAGGGTTGGAGCAAGATGGGTGATTATTAACCTTGATGGACACCATTCACAATATGCAATGAAATTGGGATTTCTAACAGCTAATAATATATCAGAATACAAGTCATTGGCGTCAGGACTCACCTTCACCCTACAATTGAAAATCTCCAGGGCTGAGATTTTCAGTGATTCCCAATTAATGGTAAATTAGTTGAATCAAACATATCAAACAAAAATGCCAAGTTAGTCTTATATGTCAAGAAGATGTTAAAATGTTGACCCAATTTGAGGATTTCTCAATACACCAAGTGCTATGAGCGAAGAACTCCCAGGCCGATTCTTTAGCTAAGTTGACTAGCTCACGAGGAGCACTAGAAACCTGAATTGTGCCAGTAGGCTAGCAATCAAATCCTAATATAGAAGAAAAAGACCCAAAGCCAAAAAAAGTGCCATTGGTATTGACCAGATCTCAGTCCTAACACACAAGGCAAAGGAAATGGTAATGAAATCCTCCAGGAAAAATACTCTTATACCTAATGATCAATATTAGGATAATTGGATGACGTCTATCATTGAATATTTGACGGAGAAAAATTGTCAATGGATGAAAAGGAAGCGAGAAGAGTAAAACATCGAGCTCCAACCTTTATAATGATAATCGGGATACTTTATAAGGAAGGGTATTCACTCCTTTACTTAAAATGTGTTAGTTCGTAAAAAGAGCAAATTTATTAAGAGAAGCCCGTGAAGGATTTTGTGGGGACCATTATAATGGCTTAAAGTAACCCAAAAAGATTATGAGACAGGACTTCGACTGGCCCTAGATGACTAACCATGCTACAGATTATGCAAAGAGATGCAAAAAAAGTCCAAAAATTCTCTAAGATCCCACACTTGCCACTAAGCGGATTAACTTCAATCTCAAGTTCATGGCCTCTGGGTGTGTAGGGAATTTACTTGACAGGGCCACTACCTATATGCAAAGGAGGAGCTAAATTTCCAGTGATAGCCATTGATTATTTTACCAAATAGGTAGAAGTGAAACCACTACCAAATATCACATCGGAAAGTGCTTAAATTCATAATCAAGAATGTTATCATTGGCTTTGGAATACCACTAAGATAATATACAAAAACGAAAGTCGGTTTGAAAGTGGGGAATTTACCCGATTCTGAAGTAAAACTAGGATTATCAAGAGCTTTTCATCAATAGCACACTCCAAGAATAATGGTGCCGTTGAAGCTGCCAATAAAACCATGAAGACCATCGTAAAGAAACATTTGGACAAAGCGAAAGGAAATTGGGTAAAAGAACTACTCTTCTATTATGGGCATATATTATTTTTGTCTAAATTGCTACGAGTCATAACCCATTTTCTTTAACATATGGATGTGAAGTCATGCTTCTAATTGAGGTTGAAGTACCCTCCCATTGAAGGATTGCATATGCATTTGATCAAAATCAGGAATTGAATAAGAAGCCTTTGACCCAATCAATAAGGTAAGAGATAAAGTGTCTGTATGAACAACTAAATATCAATGTAGAATAACTAAGCGCTACAATTCAAAAGTCAAAGAAAGATCGTTTCAAAAAGGAGATTTGGCACTCCCTAGAGTCATGGCAAAAACTAAAAACCCAATAGATGGACCGCATGTGCCAACTTTGGAAGGACCCCTTGTTATCCAGGAAGCAATCCCACCAGGTACCTATCGATTATGTCAACCAAATGGTAAAGTCATAGCAAGAAATTGGAATTTCGAACTGCTACGGTCATATTTTCCTACAATGGATGAATACAAAAGTTAAGACAAGTATGTATGTAAAATCGACATTCTAATGAAAGGAAAGAATTAAAAGGAAAAGCCTAATCATTACTTATAAGGTAACGAGGGGTGAAAGTTTCCTTTAATCCCGCCACAAGTGCCTGTTCAAACCATCTTCTATAGGATGGCCAGAGTAAGCCTCTGGTCCCGCCTATAAGGCCAGACCATTGCAAGCCTTCATCCTGCTACGCGGACTTGCTGGAGCGCCTCCAAGAGGGAGGACGAAGTAAGCCTTTGGTCCCGCTTATAATAGCCTTGCCAATGCATCAACAGGCCTTCAGTCCCACCCATAACGCCTGTCTATAGCACCTCCTAGAGGGAGGATGGAGTAAGCCCATGGTCCCGCCACCTGGCTAAAGCACCAAACAAGCCTTCAGCCCTATCTATAAGGTCTGACTAAAGTGCCTTCTAGAAGGAGGTTAGGTAAGGCTTTGATTCCGCTTAAGATAGCTGACTAAACGCACTGGATGAAATACCTAAATCATTACCTAAGACAGTGATAAGGGTGAGATCCAAGTAGAGATCATTGCTTAAAGATTGAAATAAAGAGATTAATCGAAGCCTAAACACTACCCGAAGAGTAGTAAGATGCGGTCTTGTAGAAGAAGATCAAATACAAAAGAAAATTAAACTCAATCCTAAATTAAAGCAGTCTTATACAGGAAATCAATCAAAAATGAGCTATTTGTGCCCTAAAAAGGAAATCAAGTAGTCTTCTTGAGGAAGATCTATCAAATTCGAGTTGTCATGATTCAAAGAGAGTGGGAATTCTCCGTTAACACAATAGAAAATATTACTTCCAAATGGATTTTATGGACTTCTTTTCAGATTATCATTACTAGAACTGTATTCTAGTCTTCTATTTGTATTATAACCATAATGATTTTCTAGACTTCTATTCATATTATTTTTAATGGATTTTCTTGTCTTCAATCCAGATAATTATTAGCAGAATGGTTTTTGGGTTCTCTATTCAGAAATTGTTGCCAGATGGTTTTCTAGTTTCTATTCAAAAAAATTATTGCCAGATGGTTTTTTGGTTTCTATTCAAAAATTATCATAGGAAGATGTGTTTTCTGGTCCTTTATGCAGATGAATTTTTTGGCCTTCCTATCAAGAGATGGATTTTTTTTATTTGTGATATTGCCAAAATAATTTCTGGTCCACCCTCGTATGACATTTCTAGATAGTTTTCTGGTTTTCTTTTCATGAAACTATAATTCCTAAATTGAATTTCTGGTTTCCTATAAATTATTTTTTCTAGTTAATTTTTTAATCTTGATTCTATGGTATTCTATTTAAGTGAAACTAATGCCAATATATTTTTGATCTCTTCAAGTGAGTCTATATCTTCCAAAAACTACAAAAGAAAAATCCTTTATGATCTTATCAAAATCAAAAAAGGTTTTCCCAAAATCAAATTTAAAAGTTAATAATGAAATAATAGTTTGCTTTATATTTTGTAGGAAACAAGGTTGGAAAGAAAACCTTGCAAAGAACTAGAAAAGTGAGGAAATTTTTAGTTTTACACTAAAGTGTAAAATGTTTCTTTTATACAATGAGGGGGCAAATGTTATCCACATATTTTCTATAAGGAATAAAATGAATGCAAATGAATATGATATTGAATCAATGAGTCTACAATTAGGCTTTCAAGAAAATATCATAACAAGCATCTCCACTAAAATGTTACTAACATTATTGATTCCGAAGGCATGAAGACATAAAGACAATAAGGATGTCAAAGTTGAAGGATCTCGTAGACAAAGGAAGGTTAAATTAAAGAAAAGTAAGTCATCAAGGCAAATAGTGGAGGCCTACAATGATGCCGCATACTATTGATGCTGCTTATCATCAATAAAGTAGATGATATCATATACAACAAATAATCGATGTCGCACATCCTTGTTATCACATATCATCGGGACAGTGAAATCAAATAACTCTATATTGCAAGCCATCAATTTACAACTACATGATCTATCATCAATGTCGTATCTCTTCAATATCGAATACAGAAGGTAAATGTTATAAGAGATTTCAAGTGTCAGGAAATAACAAATATGAGATTGCCACCTCTATTCAATGTCATATATCATTGATGTCACACCTCATTAGTAAGGAAGTCAATGTTGAAGACTAGCAAGTGGAATGAGATCGAACGCCTACAGTTATAGTAATGTTGCACTCTAGCAATACAGGTAAAAGCGAATACCTCATATCATCCATGTCGTACTTAATCAGCGCCGCATTTTATCAACATCGCATATCATCTATGCCGCATTAAATCGATGCTGTATTTTATCGACACCACATATCATCCATGTCATGCTTGATCAATGCCATGTCCTATTGATACTTCATGTCATCAATAACTAGTCGATGTGTTTTGGGTCTAAAAATAATATATACGAATTTTCCACCTACTAACAGTGTACAAAAAGCACGTTGCTATTTAAGCAATACCACCTATCACCAATGCCATGTCATAATGATGTCACCCGTTATAAACCAATATAATATACAAAAGCACATCGCATGTTGCTAATATGATAAAGGATGCCAAATGCCTTTGCTTTTGGGGGTGATTCAAAAGCTATCAAGCCACATGCAATCAGGATGATGATGCCATAATCCTTCATACATCAAACAATGCCATGAATCAGCAAATCAAAGCAATATCCCAAGCACCATCGAGATGGACTTTGATACTGATCAAGCACGCTGCATTGCACATATCGTCCATGTCATACCTTCTATCCTTGTAAATATAGACCTACCTTGATTGTGTTAATTATAAACCCTACAATTTTATACGAGCATGGACTTGAACAAAAATCTAGCATAGCCCTCTACCTTGATTGTGTAACTTTGAAATGAACATGCATATAATAAAGCCTTTAGGGCCCTAAATCTCATCGTGATTTTATCACACATAAAATCACCTGAACTTTGGCCTAAACTAGTATTTATATGCATTAACTCTATTTTGCTTGCTACATATTGACGAAGGACTATGAACCATGAGGATTGTTTACTTAGTTCATTAACAAATGCTTAATGAACTATTAGACATACTTGTAATTTATTCTTTCTCTTCTATTGAACATATGACATGAGCTTTCAAATTACTTTATCAAAGTTCATGGGCATTGTGGAGTCATGTCTAAATGGCATTACCATATGCTAAGCCTCTAATGGTGTGCTAGCTCTTGATTTCTTATCACTACTAGAGCTCATCAACTAAGTTATGCTTAGTCATGTGATCAAGAGGGAAAAAACCAAGTTTAATTTCATCGTACTTGGCTTCATGGGTGTTATACCAATTTTTCGTTTATCAGAATTTATTAAGAATATCTCAAAATATTCAATTAATTAAGTCCACAAAATAAGCAAGCATTAATCAGCCCAAACAACATAACTAACCACTCATAAAAATATTTCGAAGTTCGAAAGCTATTGTGGGGACACTCTCCTCTACTTCTCTTAATAGGTGGAAATCGGTGGAAATATCTATTAAGAAACTATCTAAGACCATCGAGTTGGTCAAACATATCGTCGATCCTTATCAAAGGATATTTATTCTTGATAGTCCTTTTGTTCAACTCCCTGTAGTCTACGCATAACCTTAGAAAACCGTTCATCTTTGTAATAAGGACGACTCATGATCCCCAATTTGAGGTACTGCATCATTGTACAATAGGTCCGGTTCTTAGAACCAAATCAATGCGAAAGTCTATTTCATGGTGAGGAGGTAAACCCTGCATCTTATCAAAAATTTCAATGAAGTCCAAAACAGCCGGTACATCTCCTAGCTCTTCTTTAGTCACTTCGAGCGAATAGAGAAAGCTGCTTATAAAGTTGTTAGCCTTTTCACAACATATATCAATGCATCTTCCTACCATATCCTTTATTACAACCATTCTTCTAACACAATCCAAAAAAGCTTTAAACTCAGATAACCAATCCATTCCTTGCAACGCTCCAAAACCCATAAACCCAAGAATAAACAAGTCAATGATTTTGATAAGTAATAGGCACATTTAGACACATAGTGTCTAGATTTGACCCAAAATAGGGTTTGACACACAAATAGGATTACTTATAATAAACATATTTAAGGTTTTGTTTTTTCATTAGATCATAAGAAATAAAACCATAGGAAGCCCCTGTATCAAATAATACCCTTACAGGAATATCATGGATGGATAATATACCATGCAACACTTGCTTTCCCTTTTGGTTTGTAGAAGTGGATGGTATCTCTTTAATGGTAAAAGCCTGTCCTTGAGACCCCTTCTTTGGACAAGGGCACTCATTCTTCGGATGTTCTTGTTGGCGACAATTGTAGCAGGCTGGTTCACTAGTGTCTACGCACTGATTTGCAAAGTGGTCCATTTTTTGCACTTATAACAAAGAATATGGGCCAAGTTGAGCTGCTTCTTCGGTGCTAGAACCCTACCTTTGGTTTCCTTCCTGCTCACCACTTCTTTCTCTTAAACTTGCCTTGAAGTTTGGCTTGCCTTCAACTGGTATAACTCATAAAGGCTTGGAACCTGTCTTTGGTACTACACCCTTCTGGACTCCTTTCTTAATATCAAGAGTTTCAAATCTCAAAGCTAGTTGATAACATTGTTAAATGTACCCATAAGAAAATTGGCCATTTCACGATGGAATTTTGGCCACATCCCATTCACAAACATCTTATTTTTCTTGAGTGGCATGCCTATCGATCTAAATTCGTAATGGGAGAAAGCATTAAACTTATGCTCATACAGCAACACTATCATATTATCCTGCTTTAAATCAATGAAACTCCTAAACAGCTGAGTACTCATGGCATATGGAATAAACTGTGCTTCAAAAACTTCTTTGAACTAGGCCCTAGAAAACTCCACCTCTGAAGAATTAGCTGTTCCTGAATCCCACCAATCCATTGCCGACTTTTGGAGTTGTCTAATGCCAACAGTCATTTCTCCACATCCTCCAACCGAAGATTGCTAAATATTCTTTCACTAGATCGAAGCCATATATGCACTTCAAGGATATCTTTAGTCCTATAGAACGGGTTTCCACCTAATTTAGTAAAATTCTTACACAAGGCTGCAAAGTTATAAGTGATGAATTTGCACTACTACTTCCTTTATCGAATCTATAGCCGATATAGTAGCATTTCTAGGTACCCTACTGTTGGTAGCCATGCTAGTTCAAGATCATCTCCTTCCTCCTCTTCGTGTATTCATTTTGTATTACTCGAACCAATAACATGCATCTTTAGGATACAAAGATAGGATTAAAATGGTTTAAGGAAACAACAACAAAGGATCTAAAATGAGACTTTAGAGGATATACGTATTGTCATTATAAAAACTACAAATACACTCTCTCAAGATTAACTTATTCCAGGACATCACTTACCATATCCCTAATGAGTTATACCCTAATCAAGTTAATCACTTAACCGAAGCTTTGAATCAAATGTGATGACCTATCTTTCTGACCCTTGGAAACGACACTTAATGCATCCACATTATTCGTGTGCTGTTACCCAAGCATCCAAAAGATGAGTTGTCGTGGGATAAAATAAAAGAACAGAATAGAAGTCTCGTATGGAATGGTTAACTATAATATAACAATAAGATAGTACATAAGGTTTCTCCTTAACAAAGAGTTATCAGAGTTACAACAAAAATACTATCATCAGCATAAGCAGTTATAACATCTTGCCTTTACACATGCTGATACAAAATAAACATACATAAAAAATATCTCATGACAGCAGAAATAGATAGCTAAATAGATAAGGAGCCTCCTGCTCGTCCATTATGATCAAAAGAGCCTAAGGAAACCTGTCAGTTCTGGACTACTCATATATAAATGAGTACCCGAGAGTTCAGGGAAAACAAACAACTCAGGTCTGACAATAAGTCTAGTATAAGTAAACTTCAAATAAAAGTGGAACCCATAAAATAACATGTGAGACCATTTAGCAAAACGTGGAATGGGTTTCCTTATACAAAAACAACATCCAAGCATGAAAAAATAGACACAAATAGTTAAACATCATGAAGAGTGCAAGACATTTCCTGATGCAATTAAGAAAGAACCAATTTAAAGGTTTGAATCAAATACAAGGAGAAGGAACTGATTCAAAAATGACTAGGAGGGTGCACCCATTTACCTAAAGTACACCTGTAGAAAATATACTTGAGAGGGTCATATACTTTATGACTCTCTCGTAAACGTCCAAGCCATAACCTGCCAACCTTACTAAGTATCTAAGTATTTCATATCTCCACATGCATACAACCAAATCTAATATAGAGTAGACGTGAAGATACCCTACTAGGAGCAACCCCATATAGCTTGGCGTCCACTCGCTCTTTGGTTTTAGTCATTTCCTATAATGAATATCAATGTTCTGAATGAGCAATATATCATCTTAGATCGATGAAACAAAAGAAGATAGTGGAATCGATAGTTAATAAATCAACTAGTGGGAATAACAAAATGAATGTATATTGAAATTAAATCTCAAACTCTTGTCACCACTTTTTGATTTCAAACTCGTACTATGCATAGGTTAATAATGAAGTCAGACAAGTTAAGGTAGTGTTACCTCTAAGCCTTGCCTCAACGTACATTCTTTACTTTCGAGGAATAGACGAGTTTCCATACCTCGACGTTTAGTGCTAAGTATATGCCTAAATCATTTCCACATAACTGATATTGCTTATGGAAATTAAATTTCTTATCCTTATCATCTAACTTTGATTCCTAACTCGTACGATCCCTTGCTTAAAAACCAAGCCAGGTAAGTTAAGGCACTGGTTACTCTGCCTTGCTTAGAATTATGTTTCTAAATCTACCAAATAGTAACGAACTTACCTTCTCGATGTTTGGGACTAAGGATAAAACTAAAATCTTTTCATAAGCGAGTCAAACTTTTAAAACCGAACTTGTGCTTTCACATCACAAACACTTATAAAACACATTTAAAATGATTGCAAATGAGTTAAAAATATCCATATTAAATCCCATAAAGAGAAAAATAAGTTAGAACCATATTTGTAAAAGTCTAAAAATAAACATCGTAAAAGTGTCACTAAATAGTATTGAAAATTTCTCTAAATCGTTCTTTCAAATGTAAATTTCTGTGCATTTTTCCAAAGTATGAATACTCCATTTTTTTAGAACAACATACTATGGACGTATTACACATCCACAAAAAATTAGAGAGTTTCAAAATCAAATCAGCACATTTAGAAATTCTTCAAAACTTGACTTTTTAAGAAATCTACAAAGGAAATCCATTTCTAATCTTTTGAATACTTTTAGGTTTAGGGGTTCTAACTTTTCCCAAGGCGTTACATTTCCGCACTAAAAGTGCAAAAATACGACCAAATATTTGTTTTATAAACACTCAACCAAAAGATCAACAAACAACAAATTTAAAAAATGACGTTTCAAAGTATTGGTGTAGTGATAATACTATGACGACACTTCCATAAAACATGGTAATGTCATATATATTCATTCAGACATTTCACAAAAAACATACATATGGAAGCGAATCAACATTAGTGAGAAACTCCTTAGAGTCCCTCCACAAGAATCTTTTATAAATTCATATATGTATTCATTCTGAAGTGTTCCAATGTAACAACCCAAAATTTAACCCGTAAAAAATATTTTTTAAATTAATTAAAAAATAAAATAACTTTATGAAATTATCGGAATTAAGCCAGGGAAGTTGCACTATTGTGTCCATGGTAATTTTATGGTCAATTTCCATATATAGAACGTCAGAATCCGAGTTAATATGAGCAAAGAATGAAATAATAAACAAAATGAAATATATATATGTATATGTATGTATGTGTGTGTATATACATAATATAGGTCGACAGGCCGGTCGACCTAGGCAGGGGTGGTCGACCGGCCTTGGTTTTTATCAAGCGAACGAATGTTTGAGTAACGTTCGTTCGTTCGAACATTCCAGAGCCTATTAGTGACTTGTTTTGCATTGTTTAACTGATCCGCTCCTTCCATTTTTGTATCCAATGGCCCCTATTCATGCTATGACGTGGTTGCATCCTATTCAATCCCCAATTCCAATGGTCCGAGATCCACTTCTACCCATATAAATAGACCCCTAAATCTAATACTTTTTCTCATTCTAGGTTTTCTCCAATTGGGTTCACCTTTCTAGGAAGGACCCTAAATGGAATAATTTTTCCAACTGACAATTTTTTTTATAGATTAAATTATTTTACAACTCCAAGTGGATCTGGAAAGACCAAAGAAAGAGCTTAGGGCTGGAGGTGAGTGATTGTAATTATTTTAAGATTTCTTTACGTAATTTAAAATAATAGGGTTTTTAATAGTTGTAGTTTTACTATGCTTTTTAGAATAGCCATTTCAGTAGTTTATTTACAGTTTTTTTAGAATTATTTTTAGTCTATTTCCTTTCAGCTATTCTTTTCAGTAAATTTAGTTTATTTCTGTTAATTATAACATATCTATTTATTTACAGTATATTTACATTATTTTAGTTATTTAATTTTATCTATATGATATTTAATCTAGTTTATTTCTATTAATTATAACTTATTTTATTGATCCCAATACCATTGATTTACAAGAAGATGTGTATATATATGCACGCCAAATAGTTAAACTAGGAAAGTTTATAATGGGAAGGTAATAAATGGAAATATGTAAATAAGGAAAGGTAAGGAATTATGATAAATAGAGTAAATCACCCTATATTTAACACTCCCTCTCAAGTTGGAGCATAGATGTTAAGCATACCCAACTTGTTACACAAGTAATTAATTCTGGCTCCGTTCAAAGTTTTGATGAAGATATCTGCAACCTGCTCTTCAGTCTCCATATATTCTGTAGATATTAAGCCATCTTGTATTTTATTCCGAACAAAATGACAGTCAATCTCTATGTGTTTGGTTCGTTCATAGAACACAGGATTAGATGCAATATAAATAGCAGCTTTGCTATCACACCATAATCTAGCTGGAATAATAGTTTTAAGTCCTACTCATTCAAAAGTTGATATATCCAAACTATCTCACATACAAATTTTTCCATAGCTCGATACTCTGATTCTGCACTTGAACGTGAGACAACATTTTGCTTCTTACCTTTTCATGAAATTAAGTTTCCTCTAACAAAAACATAAAACCCTGTTGTAGACCTTCTATCTATCTTAGAACCTGCCCAATCAGCATCTGAAAAGTGTAGGATCGATTTCACCCTAGAGGGGGGGGGGGTGAATAGGGTGATGGTATAAATTATAAAAATTAATCGCGGAAGCTTATAAAATATTTTCAACACAGATCACAGAACAATAGCAGCACAGATAATAGCAGAATAATAAATGCAGAAATAGAACGACACAGAATTTACCCAGCTTCGGCAAAACCCTGCCTACGTGCTACCCCCAAGGTTTCTACTAGAAATTAGATAGTCCCTCGCTTACACATGTAAACTCGCGACACCCGCTATCGACTAAATCTAACTCTACGCTCAAAACCCTGCCACAACTCAGCCACTGAGTTGCGATTCTCAAGCTACACCACGTAGCTTGTCCCCTAGTCACACGACTAGAAAAATAAAACGGTTTAAAAAGAAAATACAATTAAAAATCAATTTAAAACAAAATAACGCTATTTAAAATAAAACTCTTATTATAATTTTTAAAACCCCCAATCTAAAACAAAAGGCCGGCCCAGCTTTCTTTTCCTTTATCTTCTATCGGCTCGTTCCTCTTTGAGATAATGGCGGCTTGTTCTTGTCTGTGCAAATTAGGGCTTCGTTTTCTTCGATCCAAACTAGGGTTATTCGAAGAGCCGACTTTATGTTGATCAATTAGGTGATTATTCGCGTTAGCCTTGATCGATCGTACTCCTTGTTGCTAACTTCGGCTGCTTCGTTGATCGAGTTCGTCCCTTGCTTCGGTATGTAATTTTATGCTTTTGTTTTGCTGGTTTTATGCTTGCTTGAACTCGATGATGAGATTGCCGATGATGATTTCCTTATATAGGGATTGAGTTCCTAAATTTTCGTTCGTTCAGCTATATTTGAATTTGTCATATAAATTACTCTGGCCGCTTGATGATGCTTGAACGATTGATGATTAATTTGACTTTGTCAAATTCGTATCTTTCACATTTCTTGGTTGACACGGTTTTGAATTCATTTTCGTGATAACCACGGCTTCCACTCCGTTCCTTTTTCTGTTGACTGTGACTTGTTTACTTCGGCTTTGTTGTTACTGCATTCATGGTTTTGCTTCGATCACTGTCTTGCATTTTTACTTGAGTACTGGGTTGCTCCAACTCTTCATGTACTCAGTGTTGTGCGCATAGCACTGAGCTTTACTGTGAACTTTGTGGTCTGGTTTCACTTTGATTTTGTAGCATTCAAACTTGACGGCTCTGGCTCGATATTGATTTCCTTTCGTCTTTGGGCATTTGTAAAACATGTTGTTTGCATTTACTTGTAGTCGGCACCATTTGTAGATGTTCTCTGGTTTGATGTTGATGCTGAAGCTTGTTGGTTCGATTCCAGTATGCTTTTTCACTGTCCTGTATATGTTGTTTCATTATATTTGAACTTGCATCACTGCACTAGTTTTCTTCAATTTTCTGGCCTCACTGTTGCATTCTTTGATGATTCATTGGTGCACTTGTACTTGGTCATTGTAGTATGTTGTCACTGAGTTCGAGTATTTGCATATTTGCAGCCTTGGCCTTCATACTGTATTCTCTGTATCACTGGTTATCTATTTTGAGTCACTTCATATATGCACCGATGCATACTGCAGCTATGTTGGCTTCATTTTTATCTTGATTCTGCATTGTTGGTTCATCACTTAGTTTTAGTTTGATACTGTGTTGCATTTGATCACTGAACTAGTTCTGGGTACATTGCAATATTGAGATGTTTGTATGTCAGTTGTATCACTTGTCCCATATCTTGTGCTCGAGCTCTGTCCATACTTGCCCACTGATTTTGAAGTTGTAAATGTTGCATTCATGTCTCAGTGCTTTGATGCATTTGCATGTATTTTGTTCATTGTTTCATTTGGTGTGTTTGCCTGAGTCACTTGTTCATATTGCCTTTGTACACTTGTTCATATGAACTGCTGTTCCATTGTTGGTCTGTGTAGTTGCAGTATTATGTACACTGTGTTGTACTGAGCTCGACATTGCTTCATGTTGCCTTCATGTAGCTTGTTCTCTACATTTGCTTGATTGTTGCAGTCCATGTTCTGTTGAGTTGTTGTTCTTCTGGTCTTTGCTTCCATCCATTTGGTTGTTGCAGTCCTATGCAGTTGCTATGCCTTGTGTTCTTGTAACTTTCATCACTGGTGCATGTACATTGCTACTATTATCTTGTACTTCCAATGTGCACTTGTTTGTACTGTCATTTTGCTGGAATAACTTCGACATTGTTTTGATGCATTTGCATGTTGTTTCAGTCTTCATGTACTGATGCATTTGGAATTTGTCTAAGCTTTGCATTCTTTTTGTAGCCTTGTGTTGAATCCAGTTTTAAAAACTCGGGTTTGACCTTGTGCTCGTGTCGTGATTTTCAACGTATTGCACGTGATTTGAACCCGGCTTTTCATTTGGGTTTGACCTGTGCTCACCTGTCCCTGTAGCATTATTAAGTGTATATATCGGTGTGCACGGCCTTGTGGCATATACAGTGATACACTGTGTATGTCACAAGTTGTTCGTGTATGATGAATTCAAATTTAAATGATGACGAACAACCCAAATAACTGAGGCAAATATTATTTTCAAAATTCACATTTTATTTTATATTGCAAAAATATTTCTTTTTCAATTTTACTGCGTTAGTGAATATTTTTGCAGATTGCTCAGATGCTGGATTTTAACTGGAATGAAGTTGAAGATAAATACGAGTGTGAGTGATATGTAGTGAGGTCAACTGTAAATGTAAAATTGTGATGTAATTGAATTTGTATCAAAGTTGTATAGTGAATAGTGAGAGCTTGAATTTGTACTATTAAAATTGTAATAAATATTTGTTTGAATAAAATATTCGTTTGAATTCAAATTCCGTGTTATTTATTTTATTCAGCAAATATTTATTTAATCTGTGAAAAATAAAATAGTATATTAACAAATACATTTAAACGAATGTATATATGTTTATTATCATCAAACAAAAATCATATAAGCGCATATTCAACAATCTCCCCCTTTTGATGATAACAAACATATATTTAAGATTTTGAATATATTAAATGTATTTGATCATTGATGTGCTCTAATTGCTCCCCCTATTTAAATGCTTCCTCTCTACTCAAAGCTCCCCCTACATATATGCATACAAATAAAATATGCAAATGAGCCTAGATGCAAATGGAAAATAATTTGACCTTTGCTTGATTCTATTTGACAAAATCTTAACTTTTGTCTCCCCCTTTTGTTATCAGCAAAAGAATAATAGTGTTAGAGAAAATAGAGATAAAGTGATCGATATTAATCCAACATTAAAACTCAATTGAATATAAATATTAAATTTCAATAAAAACTCAAACAAAAATCATAAATATTTTGTTAGGCGCATATTCCACTTTTAGAATGATGGAAATGATGTCATCATATAAAACCATACAGTTGTGTCTATTTGTGGTATATTTATATCAAGAATTTGAATATCTACTAACCATGCATAACCGTTAGGACTTTTAAATGAGATTAGTAGTATTCCAATTTTATTTTAAAAAAAATAAATTCAAGTATCTTCCAACCACGCATAACCGTGAGGACTTTTAAATGGGATTAGAATCAACTTGTATATTTAAAAAATCAACTTTTGATATGCGTTCCATACATGCATAACCGTGAGGACTTTTAAATGAGCATTGAAGCACATAACAAATTCTAAGTAATTCACCCATGCATAACCGTGAGGACTTTTAAATGAGAGTGAATACTTTGGTATTTATTATTATTATTATTATTACCTTTTTTAAAAAAAAATGTGAAAAATGAAAAACGAATGATTCCTGTTTAAAGTACCACATATCGACAAACTATATAGAATTTTGATGAGTGATGGTCGTTAGAAATATGATAGATATAGAGATGGTCATGGAATTTTTACCAACAAAAAGTTTTATAACTCTTGTTTAAATTTCTAAAGAAATTTTCTAATTATACTTTCTCGAGTTATAATATATGATCAATATTAACACTCACCACTTTTTCAATCACTATTTTTCTTTTTGATAATCATTCGGGAGTCAGATTAGTCAATATAGCCATTTAAAATCAAATTCAAAAATAATTATGAAACCAAAATTTTCAAAATGACTAATCTGAAAATATGGTCAAAAATGATTTTCTCGAGGGGGTTTTATAAGAAAATTTTCTGCTATTTGAAAATTATTTGAAATGAAAAATATGCAGATATTTTCTTTGAAAAACGATGCAGTTACTAAATGTCTCAAAAATCACGTTCAACTAGTAATTTTTCTATCAACTAGATTACCAGTGTAATCTGCATCTGAATTTCTTTTTCACTCAAAATTATCATTAATTGAATTTGATTGACCAAACATGAAGTGTGCACCAAAAATTTCAAACTCAATTTTAACAGCAATTTAAATGATATTCTCTTGAATGTGAAATGAAACCGTGTAAATAATCAAAAACCGTGAATATAGAGTTAGCCGAATTATAACCAATTGTATTATTATCCAACAAAACACTATTTTTAATCCAAACTGATATATATGAAGTAATTCAAAGAATCTAGAGATTTTTACAGTGTTTTTGGCATAAGAATATAATTGGCCAACTATTTTGAATAAGTCAGAATCATCATCTTTTCATCATCTCAATATTGGCTGATTTTAATTCAGAATACGGTGCAGATTATCACATTTAATATATCGTTTAAAACATACCATTACCTGTTTTACCTTTACGATATTTTTCGTTGTTGTCCGTTGTAATTCTGTCACCTTTATACTAGGCTAAGGAACATTGCTTCGTCGTCCGTTGTGTTTCTGGAACAGCCAAAAATCCAGAGAACACTATTGTTGTTCCTTAGCCCGCCACCACACCTACACGGGAAAAGATTTATGTGACCTATTTGTTTTTATAGGTCCATGGTTGTTAGTGGCAGAAAATTTTGAAAAATAATTTTGTGTAGACCCAAAACTATTTATAATTATTCCCTTGGGCACCCAAATTTGTTTAACTTTGAGAGATTTTATATTTGTGCCTTTTGGAACCCAAATCGGTATAGTTTTCACATGTTTGGGTCTATACCAACAATTATTGTGATCGTGCCCAAATTTTCTACAAATTGTGCACATAGGGTTAACTTGATTAATATTGCTTTCAACAATTTTCAAATTATTATATCCAAGTCCTTGTCTAACCGTATTAACAGTTTGCTTTCCTAATAGCATATTCAACGATTTTTCACTTTTTGAAAATTTATCTAAAGTCGTTGACAATTGTTGGACTTGTGTTTTGAGAGATTCATTTTCGTTTAACAACTGTGTGCACTTTTTAATAGAATTCTCTCCCCTAGTATTTTCATTCTCCTTTAAAATCAAAATTTCATTTTCCAGTGATTTTATATTGATTTCTGATTTTTTAATTTCTTCTTCGAATGTTGGACACTTATAACACTTAGGGATCCTACTTTGATAGGTTTTAATTAGTTGGTCAAGTTGTTTATTTAAATCTATCAAAGTGTCTTTTTGTGATTCAAGTTTAGCGTATTTTTCCCTAAGTCATTCAAAACAACCATTTACTTCGTGGAAATAAATAAGTAATTCAGAGTGAGTAAGTTTTGATACCTCGCTTGGCTCGTCATCGTCGCTATCAGTTATATTCCCTTGAAGACACATATATGCTTTCTCACTCTCACTGCTAGAACTTTGATTATCTTCATCACTTGTATTCCACGTGGCTGCAAAACTTTTCCTTTTTGATTTCTTTTTAAAGTCGCGTTGATTTTGAGGACAATTGGGCTTGATGTGTCCGGGTTGGTTGCACTTGTGACAAATAATCTTTTGTTCTTCTGAGTAGTCCAGTGCTTTACCTATTCTGCTTTTCAATTCCTGATTTCGAGCTGGATTTCCATATTTGCGATTCCACTTTTTGAATTTCTTTATTAGTAGTGCCAGCTCTGCTGCTCCTTCATCATCATCGTTATCATCATCACTTTCGGTTGTTCCTTTGAGCGCTATTGATTTCTTTCGAGTATCTCCTCCTTCACGCTCTTCCTTGAATTTCATTTCTAGCTCATAAGTGGTGAGATTTCCGATGAGTTCTTCGACTTTCATTTGTTTCAAATCTTTTGATTCTTGAATGGCAGTCACTTTTGCTTCAAATTTTCATGGAAGGACTCTAAGGATTTTTCGGACTATCTCCAACTCTGTGTATGATTTTCCAAGGGCTTTTGATTTGTACACGATATTGGAAAGTCATCCATGCATCTCTTTGACATTTTCTTCCTTCGCCATTGTGAAGTTCTCGTATTCGCTGCTTAGCATGGCAAGGCGAGATTCTTTGACTTGAGATGTTCCTTCGTGAGTCACTTCTAGTGTGTGCCATATTTCCTATGCAGTTAGACAATGTGAGACACGATTAAATTCAAATTGATCCAATGAACAGATAATAGAATTCATAGCTTTAGCATTAGTATTTTGTAATTTATTTTCTAGTTCTGTCCATTGTTCCTTTGGTTTCTCTATTTCCTGATTATCTACAGTTATAGTTGGTATTCTATAACCTGTCTCAACAATATTCCATGCGTCAATGGTTTTCAGAAAAATTTTCATTCTATTTTTCCAATAAGCATATTCACCATTGAACATTGGTGGTCTAACTATGGATTGACCCTCAGCAAAAGCAGTATTAAAAGAAGCCATTTTAAAAATTCAAAATTTTAAAACAAAAATTGGTTTTTGTAAAAAAAATCAAATTTTTAAAACAAAAACGGCTTTTGATCCTAGCTCTGATACCAATTGTAGGATCGATTTCACCCTAGAGGGGGGGTGAATAGGGTGATGGTATAAATTATAAAAATTAATCGCGGAAGCTTATAAAATATTTTCAACACAGATCACAGAACAATAGCAGCACAGATAATAGCAAAATAATAAATGCAGAAATAGAACGACACAGAATTTACCCAGCTTCGGCAAAACCTTGCCTACGTGCTACCCCCAAGGTTTCTACTAGAAATTAGATAGTCCCTCGCTTACACACGTAAACTCGCGACACCCGCTATCGACTAAATCTAACTCTACGCTCAAAACCCTGCCACAACTCAGCCACTGAGTTGCGATTCTCAAGCTACGCCACGTAGCTTGTCCCCTAGTCACACGACTAGAAAAATAAAACGGTTTAAAAAGAAAATACAATTAAAAAACAATTTAAAACAAAATAACGCTATTTAAAATAAAACCCTTATTATAATTTTTAAAACCCCCAATCTAAAACAAAAGGCCGACCCACGCTTTCTTTTCCTTTATCTTCTATCGGCTCGTTCCTCTTTGAGATAATGGCGGCTTGTTCTTGTCTGTGCTAATTAGGGCTTCGTTTTCTTCGATCCAAACTAGGGTTATTCGAAGAGCCAACTTTATGTTGATCAATTCGGTGATTATTCGCGTTAGCCTTGATCGATCGTACTCCTTGTTGCTCACTTCGGCTGCTTCGTTGATAGAGTTCGTCCCTTGCTTCAGTATGTAATTTTATGCTTTTGTTTTGCTGGTTTTATGCTTTCTTGAACTCGATGATGAGATTGCCGATGATGATTTCCTTATATAGGGATTGAATTCCTAAATTTTCGTTCGTTCAGCTATATTTGAATTTGTCATATAAATTGCTCTGGCCGCTTGATGATGCTTGAACGATTGATGATTAATCTGACTTTGTCAAATTCGTATCTTTCACGTTTCTTGGTTGACACGATTTTGAATTCATTTTCGTGATAACCACGGCTTCCACTCCGTTCCTTTTTCTGTTGACTGTGTCTTGTTTACTTCGGCTTTGTTGTTACTGCATTCATGGTTTTGCTTTGACCACTGTCTTGCATTTTTACTTGAGTACTGGGTTGCTCCAACTCTTCCTGTACTCAGTGTTGTGCGCATAGCACTGAGCTTTACTGTGAACTTTGTGGTCTGGTTTCACTTTGATTTTGTAGCATTCAAACTTGACGGCTCTGGCTCGATATTGATTTCCTTTCGTCTTTGGGCATTTGTAAAACATGTTGTTTGCATTTACTTGTAGTCGGCACCATTTGTAGATGTTCTCTGGTTTGATGTTGATGCTGAAGCTTGTTGGTTCGATTCCAATATGCTTTTTCACTGTCCTGTATATGTTGTTTCATTATATTTGAACTTGCATCACTGCACTAGTTTTCTTCAATTTTATGGCCTCACTGTTGCATTCTTTGATGATTCATTGGTGCACTTGTACTTGGTCATTGTAGTATGTTGTCACTGAGTTCGAGTATTTGCATATTTGCAGCCTTGGCCTTCATACTGTATTCTCTGTATCACTGGTTATCTGTTTTGAGTCACTTCATATATGCACCGATGCATACTGCAGCTATGTTGCTTCATTTTTATCTTGATTCTGCATTGTTGGTTCATCACTTAGTTTTAGTTTGATACTGTGTTGCATTTGATCACTGAACTAGTTCTGGGTACATTGCAATATTGAGATGTTTGTATGTCAGTTGTATCACTTGTCCCATATCTTGTGCTCGAGCTCTGTCCATACTTGCCCACTGATTTTGAAGTTGTAAATGTTGCATTCATGTCTCAGTGCTTTGATGCATTTGCATGTATTTTGTTCATTGTTTCATTTGGTGTGTTTGCCTGAGTCACTTGTTCATATTGCCTTTGTACACTTGTTCATATGAACTGCTGTTCCATTGTTGGTCTGTGTAGTTGCAGTATTTATGTACACTGTGTTGTATTGAGCTCGACATTGCTTCATGTTGCCTTCATGTAGCTTGTTCTTTACATTTGCTTGATTGTTGCAGTCCATGTTCTGTTGAGTTGTTGTTCTTCTGGTCTTTGCTTCCATCCATTTGGTTGTTGCAGTCCTATGCAGTTGCTATGCCTTGTGTTCTTGTAACTTTCATCACTGGTGCATGTACATTGCTGCTATTATCTTGTACTTCCAATGTGCACTTGTTTGTACTGTCATTTTGCTGGAATAACTTCGACATTGTTTTGATGCATTTGCATGTTATTTCAGTCTTCATGCACTGATGCATTTGGAATTTGTCTAAGCTTTGCATTCTTTTTGTAGCCTTGTGTTGAATCCAGTTTTAAAAACTCGGGTTTGACCTTGTGCTCGTGTCGTGATTTTCAATGTATTGCACGTGAGTTGAACCCGGCTTTTCATTTGGGTTTGACCTGTGCTGACCTGTCCCTGTAGCATTATCAAGTGTATATATCGGTGTGCATGGCCTTGTGGCATATACAGTGATACACTATGTATGTCACAAGTTGTTTGTGTATGATGAATTCAAATTTAAATGATGACGAACAACCCAAATAACTGAGGCAAATATTATTTTCAAAATTCACATTTTATTTTATATTGCAAAAATATTTCTTTTTCAAATTTACTGCGTTAGTGAATATTTTTGCAGATTGCTCAGATGCTGGATTTTAACTGGAATGAAGTTGAAGATAAATACGAGTGTGAGTGATATGTAGTGAGGTCAACTGTAAATGTAAAATTGTGATGTAATTGAATTTGTATCAAAGTTGTATAGTGAATAGTGAGAGCTTGAATTTTACTATTAAAATTGTAATAAATATTTGTTTGAATAAAATATTCGTTTGAATTCAAATTCCGTGTTATGTATTTTATTCAGCAAATATTTATTTAATCTGTGAAAAATAAAATAGTATATTAACAAATACATTTAAACGAATGTATATATGTTTATTATCATCAAACAAAAATCATATAAGCGCATATTCAACAAAAAGCATTCAACCTAGTTATGCCTATGATTTGTATAAATAATACCCAACCTAACTGTTCGTTTTAAGTGGCATAATATCTGTACTAAATCAGTCCAATGGTGAACTGTTAGAGATGATATGAATTGACTTACAACACTAGCATAATATGCAATGTATGGACGAGTAACAGTAAGATAATTCAATTTTCCCACGAATCTTCTATAAATTTCTGGATTTTTAAATAATTTTCCTTCTTTTCTAAGTTGCATATTTGGAATCATTAGAGTACTACATGGTTTTAATCCTGGCTTTCTTGTTTCTTTTAGTAAGTCAAACACATACTTTCTTTGAGATAAGGGAACACCTTTGCTACTACTTAATACCTCAACACCTAAAAAATATTTTAGTTCCCCCAAATCTGTTATGTGAAACTGAGTATGAATAAATTGTTTAAGAGACTCAATCCCTGCTTTGTTGCTTCCTGTAATAACAATATCGTCGACATAAACAACTAGCAAAATAATTCCATTCTCTGAATTTTTATAGAATAGTGAGTGATTTGCTTTTCTTTTCTTCGAACCAAAATTCTCAATAGCTTGGCTAAATTTTCCAAACCAAGCACGTGGACTTGGTTTTAGTCCATATAAAGTTTTTTTAAGACGACATACTAAACCATTCTCTCCCTGAGCAGCAAAGCCAGGTGGTTGCTCCCTATATACTTCTTCTTTAAGGTCGCCATGGAGAAAAGCATTTTTAATATCAAGTTGATGTAAAGACCAGTCATATGTAGCAGCAAGTGAAATAAATAATCGTATTGACAATAATTTTGCAATAGGAGAAAATGTTTTAGAATAATCCACTCCATAAGTTTGAGCAAATCCTTTCGTAACTAATCGATCTTTTAAACAAGCAACTAATCCATTTGGATTAACTTTCACAGAGAATAACCATTTGCATCCTATAGATTTTTTACCAATAGGTAATTTTACTAAATCCCATGTATTATTAAACTCCATAGCATTCATTTCATCAATCATCTCTTTTCGCCAACCAGGAATAGATAGGGCTTTAGTAACAGATTTAGGAATTGAAATTGAGTCACAAGAAGTAATGAATAAATATGAAGAGGTGGATAAGTTATTATATGAGACAAACGATGAGATAGGGAAAGTACATTTGTGTTTTCTCTTTCTCAAAGCAATTGGGAGATCTAAATCAGAGGAAGTGATTATATTTTGTTCAGTAATGGGATCAACTGGAAGAGATATATTGGAGATATCAGTATTATGGTCAGGAGATGTTTTAAAGTTTTTGGTGGATGAGTCAATAGGAACAGTTTGAGTAAGATATATAAGAAAATCATCACTGTCTTGAATAGGAGAGGTAGTGATAGAATCAAATTTTGAAAAGAAAGGTGTGTTTTCGAAAAATTTGACATCAATGGAGACTATATATTTATTAAGATTAGGACAAAAACAACGATATCCTTTTTGAAGTCGTGAATAGCCAACAAAAATACATTTCAAAGATTTTGGATCAAGTTTAGTTATTTGTGGCCTTACATCTCTAATAAAGCAAGTACTACCAAAAATTTTAGGACTTATAAAGAATAAAGGTTTGTTGGGGAACAAAACTTTATATGGAATTTCCCAATCAAGTATGGAAGATGGCATACGATTTATGAGAAAGCAGGCAGTAGAAAATGCATCGACCCATAAATATTTAGGAACATTCATTGAAAATAAAAGAGCACGTGTAGTTTCAAGAAGATGTCTATTTTTTCTTTCAGCCACACCTTTTTGTGATGGAGTGTCAACACACGATGTTTCGTGAAGTATTCCATGCTGAGTCATATAAGAGTGAAATATAGCAGATGTATATTCTTTAGTATTGTCAATTCGTAATGTACGAATGCAAGTATTAAATTGATTTTTGATTTCGGCACAGAAGTCAGAGAATATAGAAAATAATTTAGATCGATTTTTCATAAGATAAAGCCAAGTTGTTCGAGAATAACCATCTATAAATGTAACAAAATATCTGAATCCAGATTTAGACAAAATTGAACAAGGACCCCAAATATAATAATGTACAAGTTCAAAAGGAGCACTAGCACGTTTATTAATTCTAAGACTTTTACTATGACGATGATGTTTAGCAAATCGACATGCTTCACAGTCTAGTGTAGACAAAGAACTATATTGAGGATAAAGCTTCTTGAGGAGAGAAAGAGATGGGTGGCCTAACTGATAATGAGTCTTAAGGGCAGAGGTGATACCTGAACAAGTTATGGAAGGTGACGAATCAAGAATATACAGCCCCACAGACTCATGCTCCTTACCAATAATCTGCTTTGCTGTTAGATCTTGAAAAATACAATGATTTGAAAAAAAAGATATAAAACAAGTTAGATTACGAGTGATCTGACTAATGGAAAGTAAATTAAAAGATAATGATGGCAAATGTAAGGCAGAGGGTAAAGAGAGAGTAGGAGTGGGGTTAACAACCCCGGTCCCTTGGATATAAGAAAGAGATCCATCGGCTAAAATAACTAAACGATTGGAAGTTTTGAATGATAGTTCAAAAAAAGTGAGGAGTTACCTGTCATATGATCAGTTGCACCTGAATCAGTGACCCATCTATTTCCTGAGTTAGCAACAGCAGTTACTAATGAGGATTCCTTTGAAGTTTCCTGATGTTTTAGGAACTTGGCAAATTCATCGATGTAATCATGCACTGTCTTATTGCCAGATGTTCCAGGGATATGATCATTGGGTTCCAAAGTTTGACTAGCCCTAATATTTGTTTGTCCAGCATTAAACCGATCCAAATTACTACCACCAATGCATGCAAAATTTGAATTTGCAATTTGCCTATTGCCTCCAAATTGCCTTGGTACAAACTGACTAGAACCAGACTGAATAGTGCCAATACTAGATTTCCTCTGCATATTTTTATACTGAAGTTTTCTACATTCAAACTTAGTATGTCTAGTTTTCTTACAGTAGTTACATACAACATTTCGAGAATTAGTTTTTCTCAAGTTTTGATTTTGCCAATTTATATTCCTAAAGACAAGAGCACTATCGTGAACAGAGTTATTACCCGAAGAAGCCGCATTCTCTGCTCGAAGAAGTCAACTAAGCACATCCTATAATGAAGACATGTCAGTTCCAGACAGGATTTAGGCTTTAGCAGAATCCAAATCAGAAGGCAATCCACCAAGAAAACTCATGATCGCCATCAGCTCACGCTGTTTTTGTTGAATATTACGTCTGAACTTAAGGGCAAAAGAAAGTTAAACTCTTCATAGGTCTTATTGAAATTCAAGAAGCAGGTCATCAATGATTGTTCATTCTTTTCAACATGGTAGAAAGATTTGCAGACCTAGTACATTCGAGACAGATTTTTTTTTTCCAAAGTACAAAAATTCAAGATAATATAATAATTCTTTAACGAATTCGCAGTCATTAACTAAGCCAATTACCTCATTATCAATCGAACTTCGAATTTGAAGGAAGAGGCAAGCATTGTCATGAAGCCAATTCAGGTGGGCTTTCTCAGTTGAATTTGGTCGCGGCGGGTCGTCACTCAGATGATTATCTTTCTCAATGCTCTTGAGATAATTGCGTCAGTTTTGCTCCAGTCTATGTAGTTTTGCTCCGTTTAACTCGGTCAGTGATTTTTGCTAACATCTGTACGACGTCCATCATGGTCGATACTTTTTCTTCACCCATTAAACCGAGAAGAAAACCAAATACTTGATAAGAAATCCCTAAAATTGACACAGAGAAGAAGATCAAGGTTTCGGAAACAAAGATCGAATTTTCTGAGAGGAAACTTTGGATAATTTTAAAGCAGATTGAATACGAGATTTAAAGAAAGGAAGGAGATAACTTTCTAATTTAAAGAAAGAAAGTAATACGAGATTAATTGTTTTTATTTGAGATAACTTTCTGATTTTTTGAATACGAGATATAATGGTTTGATTAATTTTCTGATTTGAGACACGAGATTGATCATGATATTCGATACCTAACTTTGAATTGATTTAAGATAATTTTCTGAGAGTTTCTCCGATACCATGTTAATTAGTAAGGTATTGAATATAATTCATAAGAACATACATAGAGGAGAAAGCAAAAGCAACTTATTTTATTGATCCCAATACCATTGATTTACAAGAAGAGGTGTTTATATATACATACCAAATAGTTAAATCCGGAAAGCTTATAATGTTAAGGTAATAAATGGAAATAAATAAATAAGGAAAGGTAAGGATTATGATAAATAGAGTAAATCTCCCTATATTTAACAGTATTTGACTTATTTATGAAGCAGTTATGAAGTTTTGTTTTAATTAAGTTATTATTTTAAGTTTCAGCTATTTTTACCCCTTTTATTCTTATAAATATTAGTCTCTGTTAGCTTTAGTTTTACCTATAATGCACCATGCCTTTTAATGCGTCCTTTTGGGAATATTAAGGGGTGCGGGGTGTTTCACTTAGTATCAGTGTCTAAGGTTACAGGATTCCAAACAGAATTCATTTTAAAAGTATAGTATTTTTCAAAATAACTTATTTTAAAAGTATTTTTCAGAAAAGAATTTTTAGAAATGTTTTTTAAGTATAAAAGAATAAAAACCCCTCATAAGTCCAGTTCAATCATCCTTCGAATCTTTCCTAAACTATCTTTTTCTTTTCGTATAATGACTGATGCCCCGAACCTTTCTAAGCGCATTCCAGTCCCCACCTAGTTTCATAGGTACTTACAAGCCATGACTCCAGAGGTGCATGGACCTGCGCCCAATCCTACACCAGTAGGTGAGAATCCCATTAACCCACCTGCCTCCATCAATTTCTTTGAGCTTTGTAAAGATTTTGCGAGTTTGGGTGGGAAGACTTTTGTATGGCAAGGAGACTTATATGGAGGAAAGAGCATGCTTAGGGACACAGAGAGGATTTTTGGTCGTTTGGGATTGGATGGTCAGCAGTGAGTCAGCTACATGCTTGGCAGCAAAAGGAGGAGGCGTCTTATTGGTGGGAGGTGATCGAGTTAGAGGGAAGAAATATTACTCGGGATGGATTCCGGGAGTGATTCGATAGGAAATTTCTATCTCATACAGAAGAGAGTGTTCAGTTGGAGAGGTTTATCAATTTGAAGCAAGAGAGTTTGCTGTTAAGGAATACATCAATTAATTCAATGAGCTGTCGTGGTTTGGTATGGATTTGGTGAAGTACAGCATAGAAAGCTATGAAGTTTGCGAAGGGATTGAATCAACCCCTTAATTATTATTGCTGACTCATGTAACGATGGGAGCTACTTATGAGTCTTTAGTCGAGATGGCACTTATGTCGGATATAGTCAAGGAAGGAGAGTCTAAAGAGGGGGTTAAATCAAAAGGTTCAAAGAATAAGTGGTGGGAAAAGAATAAGAAGAAGAAAGGTGATGGTCCTCGGAAGCAGATTAAGAAAGGAATAAAGTGCCATAGTTGTGGGAAGGTTGGACATATGGATAAGGATTGATAGAAGGAGAAGATGAAGGGTAAGTGCTATACTTGCGGGCAGCTCGGTTAAATGAGTAGGGGATGTTATATGAATAGGGGCTGTCCCCAGGGAGCGAGTGCACCAGTTGCATAGATTCAGGCATTGGACACAACACCTTCCAGTAGCATTCCAGATAGAGGTAGGAAAGTCACAGCTGAAGGTTTGATTTCTATATCTGATTTACCCATTTGGACTTTATTTGATTCAGGAGCATCACATTCTTTTATCACTAGTCCTCTAGTAGATTGTTTGCACTTAGACATATCATTGGTAGTAGACCCTATTATTGTTTCAAACCCCATAGGAGGATCGACACACTTATCTATGGTTTGTAGTTGTTTGAGAATCTTTATCCTAGGCATAGAATTTGACTGTGATGCCTATGTTTTGGGATTCTTGGGGTATGGGATGATCTCAGGGAAGGATTGGCTATCAACATACGAAGCTATATTAGACCGCGAGAGGAAATTCGTTAGACTTGAGACATGTAGTGGTAGGACTCTAGAGGTATCTTGCAACCCTCAAGGGTCATTCATGTTGAGTTTTCTCTATTCCCTCGATTCATTGTCATCAGAGTTGCATTCGGTTCCTATCGTTAGAGCTTTTGCAAACGACTTTGAGGAGATTAGGGGACTGTCCCCTAAGAGAGAGATTGACTTTAGGATTTATTCGATCGAGAATGCTAAGCCAGTAGCATTATTCGTGAGGCACATGGCATCTAGGGAGAGGAAAAAATAGAGCAAGCAGATTCGTGAGCTTTTGGAGAAGGGATTTGTTAGAAGGAGCATATCGGAGTGGCGAGCACCAGTTGTCTTTGCCAATAAGGTGGATGGTTCTCTCTGACTTTGCGTGGACTATAGGGAATTAAATAAGCTCACTACGAAGAACCGATATCCACTCCCTAGAATTGATGATATTTTTGACTGGTTGGGAGGTTCTTCGGTTTTCTCTCGGGTTGATTTAGCCACGGGATTCCACCAGCTTAGAGTCGCCGATGACAGTATAGATAAGACTGCCTTTAGGATACCCGACAGATTCTTTGAGCGATTGGTTATGCCATTTGGGCTAACCAATGCTCTAGCCTATTTCATTGATTTTAATGAGCTGCGTCTTTAGGGATGCCCTAAATAAGTTTGCGGTAGTATTCGTGGATGATATCTTGGTATTTTCCAAGAATATGGAGGAGCATGATGTTCATTTGAAAGAGGTTCCTAGCAAACTTCATAGTCATCATTTGAGAGCTAAGTTTTGAAAGTGTAATTTTTGGAGAGAGGAAATTTGTTTCTTGGGGCACGCAGTTTCGAAGGATTGGCCCCGCCAAGGTCATTGTAGTGCAAGATTGGAAGGCCCCCAAGAACATCACCGAGGTTAGGAGCTTCTGAGGATTGGCTGGCTACCATGTGAAGTTCATTAGAGACTTTGCCAAGATTTCGGCACCACTCACGCACCTTACTAAGAAGAATAAAGTATTTGTGTGGGATGTGGATTGTGAGGATTCATTCACGAAACTTAAGAGAGCCCTTACTAGTGCACTGTGTTAGTTTTACCCGACGAAACTAAGCCTTTCACTGTATACACCGATGCATGCAGAACGGGCCTAGGAGTGGTGTTGATGCAAGAAGGGAAGGTAGTGTGTTATGGTAGTAGGCAGTTGAGGACAAATTAGAAGAACTACCCTACCCACGATTTGGAGTTGTCTGCCATAGTTTTTGCACTCAAGTCTTGGAGGCACTACTTTGTTAGTGAGAGGTTTGAGCTTTTTACCAACCACAAGTCATTAAAGTTCCTATTCTCACAGAAGGACTTGAACTTGAGGCAACAAAGGTGGATGGATATTTTAGCCTCGTATGATTTTGAGCTAGCTTATACCCCTGGCAAGGGTATTGTGGTTACGGATGCATTGAATAGAAAGAAAGCAAACCTTAGTCCTTTGTTTGTAGAGCGGAGGAGCTTGGAGTTTATTTCTACCTTTGATTTTATGCCCTCTACGGATATTACTCCCAGATTGTTGGCGACATTAGAGGTGAGGCCTACCCTTATGGATCAGATTGGCTTGAGGCAGCAGGAGGTTTTGAAGCTCATGGACATTATGGATAAGATTAGACGAGGAGAGGTCTCGAGACATCTCCAATGCTATTCCATAGATAGTAGGGGTAGCTTAGGATAGATGGGAGGCTTTGTGTTCCACGCGCCAGTGACTTGTTGAGAGCAGTTTTGGTGGAGGCGCACCATTCTTGTATGACTATTCATCCGGATGGTGACAAAATTTATCGGGATATGAAGAGGATGTTCTTTTGTGGTGGTATGAAGAAGGACATAGCAGATTTCATAGCGAAATATATTAAATGTCAAAGGGTAAAAGCAGAGCAGGAGAAGCCCGGTGGATTACTTCAACCTTTAGATATGTTGTAGTGTAAGTGGGATAGTATTTCTATGGATTTCATTGATGGTTTATCCCGTTCTAGGAAGGGGAACACTAGCATTTGGGTGATTATTGATAGATTGACCAATAGTGCTCACTTCATCCCAGTTAAGAGTAAGCATACAGATTCATATTTGGCATCCTTATATATTCGAGAGATAGTCCGTCTACACGGAGTTCCTTCTAGTGTTGTTGGTGATAGAGATCCCATTTTCACCGGTGAGTTTTGGAGAAGTTTACAGGAGGCGCTGGGGACGCAACTTAGGTTGAGTACGGCCTATCACCCCCAAACAGATGGCCAAACGGAGAGGGTAAATAGGGTGCTTGAGGATATGCTACGGATGTGCATTTTGGACATTAGAGGAACTTGGGAGGAGCATCTTTCATTGGTTGAGTTTGCGTACAATAATAGTTACCAAACAAGTATAGGAAGGATGAAGATTATTACTTGGACCTTGCAAGTCCCCATCATGTTGGGTAGAGTCTACGGAGAAGTTATTACTTGGACCCAATATGGTTAGGAAGACCTCTGAGAGGGTGGATTTGATTTAGTGAAGGACGAAGATGGCTCAAGACAGACAGAAGTCGTATGTAGACAAGCGAAGGAGAGGCTTAAAGTTTGAGGTTGGAGACTTAATTTATATCAAAGTATCCCCGCTTAGGAAGGTGGTAAGATTCCAATCAAATGGAAAGTTAGCCCCTAGATTTTTTGGACCATTTTCTATCACAGAGAGAGTTGGGAAGATGACTTACCACGTAAGGCTACCAGAGAGGCTCGATGGAGTGCACAACGTTTTTCAGGTTTCGCACTTGCAAAAGTGCTTACATGACTCGGCGGAGGTTGTAGAGCCTAGTCAATTAGAGAGGTGGAGGTGGAAAGGGAAGCTTCTTTTCGACGTATCCCCATGAAGATTGTTGGAAGAGACATCAAGCGACTAAGGAATAAGGAGGTTCCACTGGTGAATGTGCAATAGGGGGATGATGTTGTAGACGCTATTTGGGAAGTAGAAGAGAAGATTCGTACTTCCTATACTCATCTTTTTTATAGTAAGTTTAGAATTCCTTTTTCATCTTTAGATTTGAATGGATTCATTTCTTCATTATCCTTTGTGAGGGTAGAACTTAGGATTTAACTATTGATGATAGGATTTGATGTAAACATGTTAATAGAATATTTTATGAATGATGTATGCTAGTGGTTGCAAGTGTTTGCTAGTGGATGCTAATGGATGCATATAAGTACACTAGGAACTATTATTCTTTAAGGATCGGCCTAACTAGGACAGTAGAGCATATGTATACGGATGTGTGTGCATTTTTATTTTATTTTCATGGTTTCCATAAATGGATGTTTATCACTTGATTGTTGCATTTGGATGATGTTTGTAGCATGCAAATAGAATTATCAGTATCATTAGGAATTTTTTTGCATTCATCTGGATACATGGCACAAACATGCATAAAAGAAGGTCAAATGAATCAGTGGACCGCGTAATCTTTGCATTAGTTTGGGATATTTACACTACACTAATTGCATAAGTACCATAAAATGCATTAGAAAAACTTAAGCACAAATGATGAATGGTTGGTGATTGAGTAGTTGGTTATAGAATTGGATGAAAACATTTAGTACATTCTTATCCTTAGAGATTTCAAGGACGAAATCCCATAAGGAGGGGAGAATGTAACAAGCCAAATTTATTCCGTAATAATTAATTTGTTAATTAATTAAATAATAAAATAACTTTATGAAACTATCAGAATTAAGCCACGGAAGTTGCACCATTGTGTCCATGATAATTTTTTGGTCAATTTCCATATATAGAACGTCAAAATCCGAGTTAATATGAGCAAAGAACGAAATAATCAATAAAACGACATATACATATATATCTCTGTGTGTGTGTGTGTGTATAATACAGGTCGACCTGTCTTGGTTTTTGGCAAGCGAACGAACGTTCATTCGTTCGAACGTTCCAGAGCCTATCGGTGATGTGTTTTGCATCGTTTAACCGATCTGGTCCTTCCGTTTCTGCATCTGATGGCCCCTACTCAGCCTATGACATGGCCGCATCCTATTTAATCCCCGAATCCAATGGTCCGAGATCCACTTTTACCCCTATAAATAGACCCCTATACCCAACACTTTTTCTCATTCTAGGTTTTATCCAATTGGGATCACATTTCTTGGAAGGACCCTAAACGAAATATCTTTTCCAAAGGACAAAATCGTTATAAATTAAATTATTTTACAACTCCAAGTGGATCTGGAAAGATCAAAGGAAGTGCTTAGGACCGGAGGTGAGTTATTGTAGTTATTTTAAGACTTCTTTAAGTAATTAAAAATAATAGGGTTTCCAATGGTTGTAGTTTACTATGATTTTTGGAATAGATTTTTCAGTAGTTTATTTACAGTTTTTGGAATTATTTTAGTCTATTTCCTTTCAGCTATTCTTTTCAGAATTTTAGTTTATTTCTGTTAATTATAGAATTTTCGTCTATTTACAGTTTATTTACAGTATTTTAGTTATTTACTGTTATCTATACATTATTTACATCTTCTTTCTACGCTTGGGATTTTCTTCAATTTTTAGTTTTCTTCTATTCCTCCTTCTTCTTCGCGTATGGATTAGAATAGAATTAACGCGAATATGGATTAAATTGTAAGAGAACTAAAATAATGGAATATAAGATGTAAATTTCAAAGATTGTAAATGTAACATATATGGAATTAGACTGAAATTACGCCTAATTATGACGTTGATTATACTGAATTAAAAAGATTGGCCTAGTTATAACTCAAAATTATAACTGAAAAAAAGAGTAAAAGATGAAATAAGCTTATTTTTACACATAGACCTTGGGTTAAGTAATAAGCATGATTATAACGTAGGTTATAATAAGAAACAGAACAGAATAAGGCTTATTTTAAGACTTAGGAGAAATTAATAAGCACAGATAGTAAAGAAAAAAAGTAACGGCTTATTTAAATAATTTACCTAAGTTAATAAGCAAAGATGAAAGTAGGACTTGTACCACATAACATTCCCTATTAGAAAAAACGATGAGCCTAGGGCATGCTTATGCTAAGAATGGTGGTAATTGGTTTAGTAGAAGTCCAAATCATGGAGGATTTGGATAAGGGGCGCAACTAGATATTGTTTGGATGACGGGCCAGTACCAACAATATTTCCCCTATAGATTATATGGACACAAGGTGATCCCACATTAGCCTGAAGTGGGATGAGTGGCACGCTAATGCTGGAGTTAGTGGTACTAAGAAGACCCAATAGGTGGAGCAAAAGGTAGCATGGGCATGGTGGCAGTTACGCATGCGACTTTCGTTTGGGTGCTCAGTAATAGCAATGAGTTTCAAGAGCTTAGTATGAGTGTCTTTCATAGACACCATTTTCTTCTATGTAGTGAGCTATATATGTCATCCGGATTCATAGTATTTGCTCTGTGCATCTTTCGCAGATGTCATTGGTTGCTTTGTAGGAGTTATATAGCGGTTGGTTCACAGTAAGGTCAATGAAGTAGCAGACTGATGAAAAAGAGTAGAATTAGGACTTTGCGTAATTATAGGATTAGGGAATTTAGCCTAATCAAAGCATAAATCGAGGACAAGTGCAAGCAATCAAACTTAACATATCTTATAAAGTAAGCAATATTTAATCGTACTTATTTCCAATTTATTTCTTTTCTAATTCCTTTGTTATCCTTATTTATGCTAGAACTATTGTAGCGCATATTACTTTTATCTTTCTTAAAGACTCTAGTAATTACTATCATATAGAAATTTTTTAGTCTGACCCACTCCTCTATTTTCCCTTCCCCCGCATAGGCAATCGAGGAAGGAATCAGTAGATTGCAGTTGTTTGGCAGGTTTCTTGGAGGAGTTCTCTGCTATGTATTCCTTTTACTTTCAGCTTTTATTCTTTTTTGTATTGGCTTATTATAAGAGATATTATGTACTCTGATTTTTGAGACTGTGAGTTTTTTTGTTCATGAGACATATTGGATTTTCAGACGTGTATGTGGTATATGGTATTTGAATTATTTATGAAGCAATTATGTAGTTTTGTTTTAATTAAGTTATTATTTTAAGTTTCTGCTGTTTTTACTCATTTTTTCTTGTGAATCTGAGTCTATGTTAGCTTTAGTTATACCTACAACGCACCATGCCTTTTAATATGTCCTTTTGGGTATATTAAGGGATATGAGTGTTTCATCCATGGTGACCTCTTTGCTACGAAGACACTTCGACTTCATCTTTTTTCCTCAGTAAAACAATGGTTACTTATGTTATCCGCTTTCAAGTAGAAATCAAATTCCAACATGCAAATATACAAAGGTATAAACAATATAATCAAATTTTTACCTTTTACATATATATGAATTTTTAAACTATTTTAAGATGAGTTTTACTCACTTAAATTAACCAAAGACGCAAGCTTTCCTCTTGTCGACCTCGGCAACACAAAAGGACCTAACTTCCGCTTAAAAACCGTGACTCGAAGGACCTCAAGGACCTCTAATTTCTCATACATTTACCCAAGGGGGTTTGCTCAACTTTGGTAGCTTGAGATGTAGAGGAAGTTGCTTAAATTTTTAAATGCTTGTATACTTTTTTTAGAGAAGAAGGAAGCAACTTTGAGGTGATTCTCTTTTATGAAGCTTAGAGAAAAAAATGAATGGAGGATGAAAATAAATCGTAGAAGTGGAAAAGAGAATAAGTAAAGAAGAGAAATAGAAAGGAGGTGTTGTTTTACAGAAATGGAAAGTAGTAAATTACCAATATAACCTTTCCTAAACCAAGATGCCACCCTCCATTAGAATTTAGACAACGCACCGCCCCATCATCATACCATGTCCTTACTTCACATGCTTTTGTGTACTTCTCTTACAAAAACACAAATGTCTAAGTTATAGAAGTCCACTCTTCACTTAACTTTAAAGTAACTTCTAGAATATAATTCGTATTAATCCATTCAATTAACTAAAAAAGCCTTTCTTAATTGTATAAGTATATGTACATATGCACACTAGTTTATATGACTCGTTCTAACAATTTTTGATTAATAAAACATCGAAAATCCAAAAAAATGATTTTCTGTCATATTTTTTATTTTTCTCTGAACTACTTATTTATGTGAACTAATTTACAAAACAAGTTTTCCATTATTATTTATTACACAAAACATGTTTATTTGTATTATAAATTCCATTATTTAAGTATTTAAAAATATACTAAATATTCAAGTCCAAAGTGATTAAATTATGAATTGTTGCATTTCTGTTGGAATTTGTTCATGAGCAATAGCTAGATATGTATAAGGATCGTTTTATTCAAATGTAGACCGACGAGTATTTGCAACCTAGGAATTATGCATGAAATATGTAATATACATTTTTTTAAACATGCATAAATATGGTATAAACTTGTTTATTGCATTTTCTCGTACTAAAAGTTTGTTAAATGCATGGCCGAATTTTCTCACTCAAAGTTGGAGAAACACTTAGCTACTTGTGAATACAAATTCAAGCAAGCTGGGCTAAAGTGCGTTCATTGCTAGAGTTATCCTTTACTAAATTAAAGGCTTCGTTTGAATAAAGCTTAACTAGAGTAAATCATGTTTTTCACACTAAGGAGTTCAAAATTTTGCATTGTGCTATTTCTACTATGGCTCTTGACTTACTTCATTTGGAGCTACTTTGAGTGAAATCTGTTGGAGGTGATGAATTTCTATGGGTTGCGTCATTCGTAAAACACATGGAATTCCATGTGCTCACGAGTTAGCTTGCCATGGTCCATTGATACTAATAGCACTTGGATTGATTGATATTCATTGGACGAGATTACATTTAGCGGAATGAGGTTGGAAAAAGGTGTTGGTATAGTAGAAAAAATGGAAGTTTTATTGAATAATGTTAAGAGAATGGATATTCCATATCAACTTCAAATTCAAAAAATGATGGATGTTGTGCGACCACAAACTTCAATTCTTGGCTCACCTAAAAGTAAAGTGAAAACTACAGTTAGAGAAAGTAAGAAATTGGTTAATACTTCCACAAAAAGAATCCTTTTTCTTTCGATTCTGTAAAAAGTCTTTCATCACAAAAGTTATCTACTAAGTGTGAACAAAACAAAGAAGGAAAAATTTTAAACTAAAAACCAATACATGATACGAAATTGTTTCATAAATTGTTTTCTTATATTATTACCTTATAAATGCGTGCTTAATTTTCGTAGTAGAAACAGTGTAGTGGTGATATAAGAATGTACACAAATTACATCCCACTGGAGATTAAACCATGACTGATATTATTGATGTTTATTCAGACGATAATTGTGGATTTTGTTGCATCGCCATACTACTTGGAATGGAGGAATCTTGTTTGCCTCAAGTTCGTCGCGATTTGTACAAGGAGTTGTATGAGAATAAGAGCTTTATGAGCAATTGTTTATCGAACATTGCAGATGAAATGCTTTGCTTATGCAACTACAATGTGAAGGAGATGGTTTTGCACCATGGGAGAAATTAATGATAATTCCCAAAATGATTTATGTTATTACTACTATATATAACGTACTTGTATTTAGCACACGTGAAAGACTTGCGTTGATGATACCACCACCAAAAGGAAAAGTAACACTACCCATCCAACATTCTGAAATAATAGCATTCGTTAATAATGATCATTTTGTGCAAGTACGGGATTAATATGTTTTTCATTACCATTTAATTATTATTTCCAATGTACATGATCTTTTTTTAACTGTGGGTAAAATTGGAGCCTAAACATCTATGCCACTTATTTATGCAAAATGGTTGATGACCAATCATATAAAGGGAAGTAATTTGGAATTTACTTATGGTGACTGTAGGCAAGCTTGGAATGAAAGAACTCAATTTATGGAGTGGAACTAAAATGTATTTCGAATTAACTATGTACTTTAAACTAATGTACTTTGATTGCTACATCTATGCTTTTGAAACAATATAATTTAAATTTGTTAACGAGTACCGTTTTTGTTGATGGTGGGCTATCATTTTTTTAACTATGAACTAAAATATTTTCTCTATTCTATGTGTTATGTAAAACAATTTCAATTTTTTACACCACCACCTAGGGACACAACGTGATAGGTATTTTAATCACTTATAGTGTGTAGGTGATTATCTTTCAAATCACGCAGAGTCGGCTCGTGAATCAATTTCTAGGTCATAATAACTTTGCACAGATTTTGTTAGAACAACGCTGGCTCCTACGAAATGGTGTAAAAGTTGAAAAGAATTGCAGCATTAACAAAAAACAAAATAAATGAATCTAGAATAGGGCCTACAATGAAATATGTCCAAGACTTGTTCATTGTTGCCGAAAAAATATATACACCACCATATAATGGCATTACATGGTTTGTATTTTAGTCATGTATCGCCTATATGTGATTTTTAGTCACCTCATGCATTTTTTACATATGATTCAAGTTCCAGTTTATATATACACTGTATGGTGGTAGTTTGATCCATGTACTCCCCTTACGAGTTGGGTGTAAAAATTGAAATATTTTTGCAGAACATTCAAAACAAACTTATGACATAAACAGAAGATTGAATGAATAATATATTCAATTTATCGGTGGTACAAAAACCATCATAAACAAATAACCGAAACTGATCAGATAATATGTCCACATTACAAACAACTTCACAAGCATACAAATAACTTCTTCAAATACAACATAGTGTACCAAAGAGCCTTAACAAAGTAGCAGTACAACATGCCAAAAAACATTACATAATACCTTCTTTTATTACATTACATAATACCGATAAAACATCACATAATACCATCTTCAAGTTATGCCGAAGGAGGTAGCATCCATTGGCAACTCTAGCACTACAAATTGTATTCGGATTAGCTTGAATGTTTGCTTTATCCAATGACCCATGCACATCACTTAAAGTCTATAATGAACAAAAAATTAGTTTAACTTTATAATAACTTAGTTACACTCAAACTTAAATGAAATATGAAATTAAATATACCGTATATAATTCTTCGTAGGTTGGCTGAAAATGTGATGCTCCAACCAGGATATTACCAAGTAACAGAGTTGGATTTTGAACTCCTAGTACACCATGATCTCTATACCACTCAATAAAATTATCCTTGTACCTCAAATAAGATCAATTTAGTGGTATTGATCGATGTCCTTCTGCAATAACATAATGATAACAATGCTCCTATATGTTTTCAAAAAAATGATAATAAACACGAGCTGGGTGTGTAAATGAAGTTGTTCCTCGACGAACACCCATAGAAATCGAAGGAATAGGAG
Source organism: Allium cepa (assembly GCA_030765085.1). Taxonomy (NCBI): domain Eukaryota; kingdom Viridiplantae; phylum Streptophyta; class Magnoliopsida; order Asparagales; family Amaryllidaceae; genus Allium; species Allium cepa. The sequence continues at coordinate 1,025,844,244 of CM060945.1, read as the reverse complement.
GTATGTGAATGTTTTGCACTTTTCCAAACTATCTCAATACTCTATTAGGATTATATGGTCCCATATTGTTGAGAAAAAGTATGCAACTATTATACCAAACAATATCATAAAATGGATGGAAGTCATGTGCATGGATGTACAGATCAAAAATAACCTACAAAGAACGACAAGAGAATAGCTAAAAACATTGTACAACTTTATAAATTTATTACTATTCGAGTTAAATGAAGATAATTACCTGATTAATCTAAATATTATTGAGAAATATGTGTATATTAGTGACTGAAAAATTACTCTCTGAAGATGGATTCCATCAAGCAATATGGGGTAAATTTTCAAGGTACAATTATGTGGAGGGATGAAAGTATGGAAACTGCTCAAATATCCATATCTCCAATAAATAAAGATAACCTACAATCTGCTTAACACCAATGCGACTAGCTAATCTGAGCTGCATATAAACAAATGCCAGTGCTGCTGAACCCCAAGAATAAGTATTGACGATACCTTTTTTTAAAATGGATTCTTTATTTATGACATTAAAGAACAACAAAGATTTTCCCCCCTTTAAAATACCTTTCTATAGTAGCAAGGAAAAAGGAAATGGCAATCCTTAGTATAAATATATAAGTACATCAATCGTATAATAAGCAGCATAGTCCAACAACACAATGCTAACACAACAAACATCCGATCCAGCCCATAACACCACTTTTCTAACACAACAAATGTCTGATCCAGCCCAAAATATGTCAATCTAATAATCCTCAAACCCTATTTCTCCATTGCCATATTTTATCTAGGGTCATATGAGATATTCTAGCTTCTCAATCACTCAATGTCCTCTTACTCCATTTCAACTGAAATTCCCTATCCACTTGACAACAAACATCCATCTTAATCAAATTATCCCTTTGTTATTTACTCTATGATTTTCCTTCAAAAATTCAAGCATTCTATAATGAACCGTTTTTCCATAGCCTTTGAATCGACAATAAACCACACATTCTAACTCAAATTACATGAAAAGACGGATCATTAAAGGTAGAAACAAAATAAAGACAGAATAGAATATCACACGAATGGAATAACATATAATATATCAATAATAATCTTTACAACATAAAATTTTAAAATACAATATCAGAGTCTAACCTAGCTTTAGCCTAGACAGTTATAAAATTCTGTCCTCACAAATTTCTGAAAATAACAAAGCTATGCAATAGATGTAGCGGATAATAGAATATGTCTATATGATGATGAAGATCTCCAGCTCTCCTCTGGAAACTGCGACCGTCGTCAACTTAACCTAAAACTACTCGGATCTGACCCGAGTATTAAAAATACCCAGATCAGACTTGATAAACCAGTGTAAGATACTTGAAATTTAAAGTGACGGTCATAATGATGTTATCAAAACTTTTGAAAAGAAGGGTATCCCATAAGACCACGTCCACACATAAATACAAACGGGTTTTACCTTATGATAACCAAAACACTTTATACCAAAATATGCTTGATATTATTTTTAGTGACATTTTATTGATCATTAAAAACACTTTTCAAATAAACTTATTCAAACAAGGTATCAATACTCGGACTACATCTAAGGGAATATATCCTGATTGGGTCAACGAAATATACCAAACGGTACATATGATACCGAAAAGGGTAGCTGAAATGTTTGCAAGTCATTACAGCTATTTTGGGACTACAATCAAAACCGTAAATCCCGTATTGGGATTGGATTTTCAACATGATAGGGAACTAGCGGCATTTTCTCCGATCCACGCATAAAAACATTATTCCTACGGTACTTTAATCGCCTTTCTCAAGATAGTCACTTGGAAATGTATTTTCTATACTACCATTGATAACCGGTAGTTCCTTGTTTTTCTTAAGCTAACTACTTTATCAAAATGGGGGCAATAAATGCCTTGAGGAACGTTTTCCCCCAAAGGGCCCAACGTATTGGACACCACCATACATACTCACTTATTCCAAATTTGTGTCTGTCAGACCATATGGTATCCCATATTATCTTCTGGGATGTGAGGCTACGCTCAATTTCTTCAAAGCCACGCTTTTCATACAAAACCACGCTTTGATCATATCATGTTCCACTTTGAATGTCAAATTGTCATTCCTTAATCACACAACTGATTTCTACCAACGTATAACTCTCGAGCTCATATGTCTCAGGAAAGGGTGTTAAGCTAAAAAAAGTTGCCTTCTCGGCCACCAAAAAGATGATACATTGATAGAGATCAATTAATATGATCATAAATGCAATGTCAGACATTCTTCCATACCAGTTCGTTCTGGGACTGAACCAAACCAATGGCACTCTCCTACTATCACTAGGAGCGAGTAGTTCTTGCAATTCGAATAATCTCCACCACGGAGAGACCACTTCTATAAATAACTCCATAATGGGAGCAACCAAGAGCATGTCAGCAAGCAGTGCTCACTCTATAAAGATCCACGGTCTTTAATAATCATCATCTTCAACATGTCTTCACTTTCTAACGTATACATTGGTTCGAAGAGATTTTTAGACAGGGACCACCCAAATCTAACCCTTGTTCCTTCAAAGCCAATCATCGCTTTAAAAGATGTTAAGTTCATATGTGGAAATCAATCATCAATTAATTACTTCATCTTTTATTTAAATCAAATATCTTTATTGGACATATTCTTTTCAATTTATTCCATTTTCTTTCAAGAGTATATGGAATCATTAAGCCTCATTTATCAAATCATTTGGTTTACTTAAACCTTTTTTAGATCCTATAATAATTCCAAACCATTTTCCCTTTTACTTAGAAAAACTTTTCCAAATCATTCTTTTAATCTTAATCAAAGATTTCTTATATTCAAGTTATAACTTTTAACTTAGGGAAAATATTCCCAAATCATTCATTAAATATTAATCAAAGATTTCTTTCTTAACTTCAAATCGTATTCTTGCAAATCGAAGATTTTCATAACAGAGCACTACTGTCTTTTTAAATGCGGTAAATTTCACCTCCATAGACTAATGGAAAGTAATCCTAGATCATAAAGATCTTTGTCTTCAGTATGTTTTATTTCAAAAATTAAGGGGCTTTCGGATAGGAGTCACCCAAATCCGATCTCGGTTCCTTCGCACTAATCATCAATAAAAAGATGTCAATTAGATGATTGTTGTTTGATTCATTCATTTCTCTTTACCAAAAATGTCTTCGATATATATATATATATATATATATATATATATATATATATATATATATATATATACATATTATTCTTCAAAGATTTATTAATTCATTTGGTTTATTTTTACCTTTTCAAATCTTGAAATAATTCCACGTTATTTAGAAAAACATTATATTAATTTTTTAGAGTATCCGGGCTTTCCTCTCGGTCTGTTCCACCCTTCGTCTAAAAGGTAAACCGAAGGAAAGACAAGTTTAGGGCATTGGTTTCTCCATCCCTAACCTTAATTACACACCTTGCTTTACCGTTTTGCTCTAACAGGCAGGACAAATGTACTAGTCGTTTCTGCATATTCAGTTATTTATATTCATTTTAGAAATGATTCATTAAACTTCCAGATCATCATTTAAAACACATAATTATACATTTAAAAGCATTTCTAAAAGATTTGAAAAGGTATCATTAATTTTAAATCCATAATTCATAAAGTTATTAAAGAGCATTGCAAAAAGTGTTGCAAAAAGCTATATTCTTCAAAACGACTTTTATACCATTCAGAAATCCATCCTTTCAACTTACGTCTCTTTTAAAACATTTTAAGAGATTTTAAGAATTTATTTCATTTTTTAAAAACATTTAAAAATACAATTTTTTTAACTTTGGTTACTTTACTACAAAAGCACGATTTTTTTGAAAAATTGTTATGGACATACTTAATATATACAAGATGAAATCTTGATTTTCTTTCTTTATTTCTTTCAAAATATTTAAATGTTAATAAAACATTTCTAACTCATTTTAAAACTATTTCAAAAAGTTTTAAGCATTCCATATACACTATTTCATTTTCAAAAGAAAAGTGATTTCATATGTGCTTATCGATGTGTATTAAGGTGACTTGGTAAAAACAATTTAGCAATCATACCAAACAATCAATACTTGATGGTGAAAGCATATGTAAGCATCCATAGCAATCATAATACATCATCAAACATGTGTCTGTGTGTGTCTATATGTACATATAAATATAGATATTAAATAGAGTTTCTCAGTATAACCGGAGCGATAAACTTCCTACCAACTTTTTGATCAACCAACACTTCGCTAACTACTTCCTACTCCATTGAACATAATAAAAAAAACACCATTTCCCTTCCAATAGCTTTGCTGAGGCTTGAGATAGAGGTTGACCGAAAGGATAGAGAAGAAACGGTAGAGCTTTGAACTTGAATTTTCAAGATTTAGATCCGAAAAACAGGTTATCTTATATCTAATATTAGGCCCTCTAAATCTCAAAATTTAGAATTTTCTTTAACTAAAACGTTGTTAAAAATTATTTTCTCTTAAGTTTAAAAAAATAATAATTTGAATCCAAGTTGTTTTGCGGTAGATATGATAGAATGAAGAAGAAGTATTGTCGGATTGACAAAACGAAGCCCGAAAATGCACTTCAAAGAATTGAGTTTTAGGTATAGCAAATGTCAAAACAGTAAAAAAATTATCAACATAAAAGTTATAGCCACTGGAATTTATATGATTTGAAGAATTTTTTTATTAATTTGGATCTTCTATGATCAAGTTATGATCAAAATAAAATGGGCTATTCTCTGTCTTAAAAACTGGTCCAGAGAACGGACTGGAAAGAAGTGGATTTTTGACATGGTTAATTTTAGAAGGAGGCAATGTAGTCAATATCAAAGTTGTAGCTACTAAAAAAAATACATGATTTGAAAGAAAAAAAAAATGTTTCTGTTTTGAAGAAGTTATGGCCGAGAGAAGAAGTAAAATATGGAGAAAAGATGAGTTTGATTTGAAGAGAATGAACATTGATTTCTTTTGAATATTTTGACCTTATTCATTTCTAATTTTTTCCTATAGCTTGGAATCCAATAAAGAGGAGAGGAAGAAGGTGAAGAAGCTTGAGAATAGAAGAAGAAGAAATGTGAATGAATGTGAAGAATGAGGTGGGTATTTATAGAAAAAGAAAGAAGTGGTAATTTACCAAAATAACCTCTTGCCAAATTAACAAACTAACCTTACTTCAACCTAAAGAAAACTCCAACTTTCAACACTTAACACCATCCTTTCACTTCTTACTTTATATCTTAGTCACTTAAAGATTAATTAAAGAAAAGTAATTATTTTGTTGTATTTTGACGTGATTTAGATTTGATGTTTACTTTTGACTTTTCTTAAACTTACTTACTTTTCTTAATGACATTCTAGAATTTCCTAATCTTATTTAGTAAAAGTGAACGTTATTAGTGAATTAATTAATAATTACACTATTTGAATATATGTTTCTATATAAGAAAATAATGGTGTGATAATGTTGTGATAATTTTTAAGTGACGAAACGTTGATTTTCAACAAAATGTTTTACGGTCACATTTTGACGTTTTAGTTAAACTATTTATTTATGTAAACCAAATTTAAAAATAAATTTGTATAGTGTTATTAAAAAATATAATCACTCATAAATAAATTAAAACTATTTATTTAACCATTGAAACTTGTTTTTCTGAAATCAACATTTTGTCACTTTAGTCCATATAGGTAAATGTAACTATTTTTGTGTATACTTCTCTTTCAAATCCTGACTAATATTTTTTGGATCATATAACATTACCTAATTTATATTTAAAATCACTTTAAATGGTATATTTTAAAGTGGTCAAATTCTTGGTCCTTACATTCTCCCCCACTTAAAAAAAAATTCATCCTCGAAATTACACAAAACAAAAGTTTGCCTAAAACATTAAATTTTAAACTTAATTCTATACAATATACACAGATCATCCATATGAAATATCTTATTCGATATCCTATTTGAATACATAACTTTATTTTTCGAACTATTATCGATCCCCCGATCTTCTAGTCCAAACTTTGATCGGGCTTTTGAATCATAAACTTTGCTTTCCTTGCATAGTTCTCAACTATGAAAGAAAACTAACTACTTAACCACAAACCCTCATCTATGTTCATCGTCAAGAATCGAATGGTAAATCCTTTTTTGGACCAGTGTAAACACCTCAAAGTTTCATACTCTAATCTTAAATCAAAATTTATGTGATGAAATGATCTACATATAATATATGTATTTATTAACTTTCAAAAACTTTTAATAAAAACTTTATCTTAAGCTCAAACACTTTATAAAGGTGCTTCTTTATATAATCCCTTTAATTATTTATTTTCAAATATTTTTACTAAAGGAAAATATTCTAAAGAAACCATTTTTCACTCAAAAGGTAATCTATTTTTATGAAAATGTTTTCCCACGATCTTTTAACTCAGTATATTTCCTTTGACACTAATATTATTTATGAATCATTTCGTAAAACTATTACTTAAGTTTATTTTATCTTATAACTTATGTAAATCGATTACATTTTAAAAACTTAAGTCCAAATCCTTAATTAATGCAGGAATTCATTAGTAAAGCATTTTCCAGGTTATAATTACCTTTTTGAGGAGCCATCATTTTACTGAATAGTTCATGACTTAAATTTATATTCGTACGATGTACCTTTACATCCTAAGAGTATAAAGTTCCAAATTTCAAATTGGTTTTACTTAAATCCGTTTGTCTAACATATTTAAACTTTGTTTTAATTTGCTATTATCTCGAATTCATAAGTTATAAAACTTATTTCTTATTAAATACTATTATCAATTTTCTAGCTTTGAAAAACAAATTTGAAAACCAACCGTATTTAAATCCTCATAATCTTAACTTTGAAATCTTTTTTTTCTTTGTAAATCAAATTTATAAATTATCCTTGTCTTATTTATTTACACAAGATATTTCAATCTTTTACTGAAAGTTTTCACAAATTTCTTAGCTCTGAGTTAGGTATGATATGGAAATTTTCGATTGTCCAAATCGTCGGAAATTTCACTTTGTTTTAGCAATTAGCGACCTCAATTTATCTTTAATTTAAAAACTTTTATAAAGATTACTAATCAATAAATCACATTATTTCTTTAACTTAAGAAAATTATATAGATCGAGTAACTCGAAAACACTCCAAGGAACTGGGTACTACCAATAGTATCATATATCCTCTTAATAAGAAGAGTAATACTTAAGAGAAGTGCTTACAATCCGAACACATCACTTGCCCATTTTTTGTTTATTTTTGCGTCAACTGAATTAGTTATCATAAAATACCTCTTGTTATTTGAAATAATACCGATTTCAAAATCCTTTAGAGATTACTTTGTAAAACCTATTTTATAAATTCATTTTATCTTATATTAATTAACTTCATTTAAATTACCATAATTTTTTACTTAAATTTAAATTATCATTCCTTTTTTATTTACCTTTTTACACAATCATTTAAATACATTTTTATCTTATGTGTTCGTTCCTTAGACAAAATCTTATTATTAAACATTTTCTAGTCAAATCGTGAAGCTTAATTCATAAGGTATTTGTATTTAAACTTTTAAATCAAACAATTGATCCATGTATGATAATAACATAACATTATCATTTCTTAATTTATTATTTTGGAATAAGTGTTAAAGATCTTAATTACCTTATCATATTTCTTACTTATCTTTATGAAACATCTTACAGTTAAACTACGAAATTCTAATCACAAGATGTTATATTTAATAATGTTATGTTATTATCATACATGGATCAATTGTTTGATTTAAAAGTTTAAATACAAATACCTTATGAATTAAGCTTCACGATTTGACTAGAAAATGTTTAATAAACTAGTGTGTCTGTTCGCCTTGTTCAAGTGTTTAAGAACACCTATCGATTACATGGAGCTCTCATGCATTGATTAGAATCCATATACCACTCAACATATTAATCAATACAAAATATTTTTATATCCAATAACAAATACGTGCTCGTATAATACACTCAAACTCATTTTAGGATGTTACTAAACCTATCTCTAATGAGTTACTCATCCTAGGATATTACTAGCCCTATCTCTAATGAGTCTTTACCCTAACAAAGCCTAGGTGTTCGCTCAACCTAAGCTCTGATACTAAATGTAAAGAATCATTTTATATACCCTTCGAATCGACAATAAACCACACATGTCTAATTCAAATTGCGTGAAAAGACGGATCATTAAGGGTAGAAAGAAAATAAAGACAGAACAGAATATCACGTGAATGGAATAACATATTATTTCAATAACAATCTTTACAACGACATTTTTTAAAATACAACAGCAGGGTCTAACCTAGATTTAGTCTGGACAGTTATAAACCTCTATCCTTACAAATGCTGAGAATAACAGAACAAATGCAATAGATGTAGCGGATAATATAATGCATCCATACGATAATGAAGATCTCCAGCTCTCCTCTTGAAACTCCAACCATCCTCAACTCAACCTGAAACCACTTAGATCTTACCCGAGTATTAAAAATACCCGGATCAGGCTTGATAAACCAGCGTGAGATACTCGAAATTTAAAATGACGATCAAGACGATGTTATCAAAACCTTTGAAAAGAAGGGTATCTCATATGACCATGCCCACACATAAATACAGACGGGCTTTAACCTTATGATAACCAAAACACTTTATACCAAAATACACTTGATATTATTTTTAATGACATTCTTCTGAAAAAACTTTTCAAATAAACTTATTCAAATAAGGTATCAATACCCGGACTAAGTTTAAGGGAATATATCCGGACTGGGTCAAGGGAACATACCGAATAGAACATATGATACCAAAAGGGGTAGCTAAAATGTTTGCAAGTCATTACAGCTATTTTGGGACTACAATCAAAACCATAAATCTCATATTAGGATCGGATTTCCAACATGATAGGGAACTAGGGGCCTTTTCTCCGATCCACGCATAACAAACATAGTTCCCACGGTGCCTTAATTGCATTTCTCAAGCTAGTTACTAAGTATTTGTACTTGCTATACTGCCACTGATAACCGGTAGTTCCCTGCTTTTCTCAAGCTAGCTACTTTATCAAAATAGGGCAATAAATGCCTTGAGGGACATTTTCCCCCAAAGGGCGCAACATATTGGACACCAACATACATACTCAATTATTTCAAATTTGTGTCTATTAGACCACATGGTATCCCATATCATCTTCCGGGATATGAGGCTAGTGAGGCTATGCTCAATTTCTTCAAAGTCACGCTTTTCATACAAAACTGCGCTTTGATCATAACAGGTTCCACTTTGAATGCCACATTGCCATTCATTAATCACAAAACTGAATTCTACCAATGTATAACTTCTGAGACCATATGTCTCAGAAAAGGGAGTTGACCAAAGAGAAGTTGCCCTCTCCGCCACCTAGCAGATGATACATTAATAGAGATCAATTAATATGATCAGAAATGCAATGTCAGACATTCTTCGATACAAGTTTGTTCTTGGACTGAACAAAACGGAAGGCACTCTCTAACTACCACTCATAGCGAATAGTCCTTGAAACCCGAAAAATCACCACAATTGGGAGACCACTGCTATATATAACTCTATAATGGAAGCGACCCAGAGCATGCCAACAAGAAGTCCTTACGCTATAAAGATCCATGGTACAATAATCATCACCTCAACTTGTCTTCACTTTCCAATGTATACATTGATTCAAAGTAGTTTTTGGATAGGGATCACCCAAATCCGACCTCGATTCCATCGAAGCCAATCATCACTTTAAAAGATGTTAAGTTCATATGTGCATATCAGTCATCAATCAATTACTTCATATTTTATTTAAATCAAATATATTTCTTAGATATACTCTTTTCAGTTTATTACATTTTCTTTTCAATAGTAGATGGAATTATTAAACCTCATTTATCAAATTATTTGGTTTATTTAAACCTTTCTTAGTTCCTGGAATAATTCCAAACCATTTTCTCTTTTACTTAGGAAAACTTTTCCAAATCATTCTTTTAATCTTAATCAAAGATTTCTTATATTCAAATTATAATTTTTAACTTAGGGAAAATATTCCTAAATCATTTATTAAATATTAATCAAAGATTTTTTTCTTAACTCAAATCGTAGTCTTGCAAATCGAAGATTTTCATAACAGAGCACCACTGCCTCTTTAAATATGGTAAAGTTCACCTCCAGGGACAAATGGCAAGTAATCCTATGTCATGATGATATTTTTCATCAATTATCTTTGTTCTTAATATGTTTTATTTCAAAAATTAGTTTGAAGATGTTTTCGAATAGGAATCACCCAAATCTGATTTTGGTTTTTCGGATAGGAATCACCCAAATTCGATCCCGGTTCATTCGTAATAATCATCGATAAAAAGATGTCAATTAGATGATTATTGTTTAATTCATTCATTTCTCTTTACCAAAAATATCTTCGATATATATATGTATGTATGTATGTATGTATCTCTATAAATTATTCTTCTAAGATTTATCAAATCATTTGGTTTATTTATACCTTTTCAAACCTTGAAATAATTCCACATTATTTAAAAAAACATTAATATGAATTTTTTTAGAGTATCCAGGCTTTACATCCGATCTATTCCACCTATCGTCTAAAAGATAAAGCAAAGGCCATGTAAGTTTAGGGCACCGCTTGCTCCATCCCTAACCTTAGTTACATACCTCGTTTTACAGTTTAGCTCTCACAAGTAGGACAAATATACTAGTCATTTCCGCATACTCAGTTATTAATCTTCATTTTAGAAATGATTCATTAAACTTTCAAATCATCATTTAAAACACTTAATTATTCTTTTAAAAACATTTCAAAAAGATTTGAAAAAGTATTGTTAAGATTAAATCCATAGTTCATAAGTTATTAAAAAGCATTGCAAAAAGCTATATTCTTCATAAGGACTTTTATATCATTTAGAAATATATTCTTTCAACTTAAATCTCCTATAAAACTTTTTAAAAGATTTTTATAATTTATTTCATATTTTAAAAGCATTTAAAAATATCATTTTTAAATTTTGGTTACTTTGCTCCAAAAGCATGAGTTTTTTGGAAAATTGTTTTGCCTATATTTAAAATATACATGATGAAATCTTGATTTTATTTCTTTATTTCTTAAACATATTTTAATGTTTATAAAACATTTCTAACTTATTTTAATCCAAATGGTTGAAGCATTCCATATAAACTATTTCATTTTCAAAAGAAAAGTGATTTCCTTTCAATGTGTATTAACATGACTTGGTAAAAGCAATGTAACAATCATATCAAATAATCAATACTTGATGATCAAAGAATATATAATCATCCATAGCAGTCATAACACAACATCAAACATGTATATATATAAATATAGATATTAAATAGAGTTACTCACCATAAACCGAAGCGATAAACTTCCTACCAATATTCAGATCAACCAACACTTCACTAACTACTTCCTACTCCATCGAACACTATTATAAAAACACCCTCTCCCTTCCTATAGCTTGGCCGATACTTGAGATGGAGGTTGGCCGAAAGGATAGAGAAGAAGCGGTAGAGCTTTGAACTTGAATTCACAAGATTTAGATCCGAAAAATAGGTTATCTTGTATCTAATTTTAGTCCCTCTAAATCTCATAATTTTAGAATTTTTTTTAACTAAAAGGTTGTTGAAAATTCTTTTCTCTTGAATTTCAAAAAAAGAATCATTTTAATCCATGTAGTTGTGAGGGACATATGATAGAATGAAGACGAGGTATTATCGGATTGACAAAAATGAAGCTAAAAAATGCACTTCAAAAAATTGAGTTTCAAGTATAGCAAACCTCAAAACTGGAAAAATTTCTCAACATAAAAGTTTTAGCCACCGAAATTTCATATGATGTGAAAAAAAGATTTCTTAATTTGGATATGCTATGATCGTTATGATCAAAACAAAATGGGCTATTCTCTGTCTTAAAAACTAGGCCAGAGAATGGACTGGAAAGAAGTGGATTTTTGACACGGTTAATTTAGAATGACACAATGTGGTCAACATGAAAGTTGTAGCTACTGAAAAAATACATGATTTAAAAAATTTAATTCTGTATTTTGGTTCTATTTAAAGAATTTTTGTCTGAGAGTAGAAGAGGTAAAATGTGGAGAAAAGATGAATTTGATTTGAAGAGAATGAACATTGATTTCTTTTGAATATTTTGTAAATATTTTGACATTATTTCTTTCTAATTTTTTCCTATGGCTTGGAATCTATTAAAGAGGAGAGGAAGAAGGTGAAGAAGCTTGAGAAAAGAAGAAGAAGAAGAAATGTGAATGAGAGTGAAGAAGGAGGTGTGTGTTTATAGAAAAAGAAAGAAGTGGTAATTTACCAGAGTAACCTCTTACCAAATTACCAAACTAACCTTACCTCAACCTAAAGCAAACTCTACTTTTTCAACACTTAACATCATTCTTTCACTACTTACTTTATTTCTTAGTTACTTAAAGATTAAGTAAAGAAAAGTAATTTTTTTATTGGATTTTGATGTGATTTGGATTTGATGTTTAGTTTTGACTTTTCTTAAACTTTTCTCAATGACATTCTAGAATTTCCTAATCTTATTTAGTAAAAGTGAACTTATTGGTGAATTTATTAATACTCATACTATTTGAATATATGTTCCTATATAAGAAAATAAAGGTGCGATAACATTGCAACAACTTTTAATCGACAAAACGTTGATTTTTGACAAAATATTTTACGGTCACATTTTGACGTTTTAGTTAAACTATTATTTATATAAACCAAATTTAAGAATAAATTTGTATAATGTTGTTTAAAAATATAAATACTCTTAAATAAATTAAAATAATTTATTTAACCATCGAAACTTACTTTTTTGAAATCAGCATTTTATCACTTTTGTCGATATAGGCAAATGTTACTATTTTTGTCTAAACTTCTCTTTCCAATCCTATCTAATATTATTTTGAATCATATAAAGTTGACTAATTTATTTTTAAAATCACTTTAAATAGTATATTTTAAAGTGATTAAATTCTGGGTCGTTACACATTCCTCTCCATCCAGATGTGATGAATTATCATTAGTGTCGAAAACAATGTAGTATAGGCTATACTAGTGTGAATAGATCTTAAGACTACTTTACACTAGTGGGGGTGAATAGTATTTTATAACTTATATGAAATTTTTCTAAATTATTTCAAAACATAAGTTTTAACATAGATAATCAACAAAAACATATATTAATTGGCAATCATTGATACCTATAAATGTAGTAAAAATAAAGTAAAATTAAGAGAGATGACATCAGGAGTTTTACTGGTTCAGATTAACCATCTAACATCCAGTCATGCACAGTGTATGTACAATTATCCTTTCCAATGCCTACTTTAATCAGGTAGTAAGCAAAAAAGAATACAATCATGATTTCAAGGCAACGAGATACACATTCCTAACTCTTCGAGCTCAGGGTAGACTCTCTTGATTTTAATCAGTCCACAAGTGCAACCACTTGATTTTAGTGGGCAACAAGCACACCCACTTGATTTAAACGGTCAACAAGCATACCCACACAAATAATAATAGAGAGTTATTGATTTCAAATACAAATTATTGTACTTTGGATACATAATATCCTATAGCCCTTTAATAGCACTTTGATATGTGAATTGATGAGAGAATACTTTCAAATCGATGAGTAAATTGTAGAGAATGAGTGTAGTAAAGTAGAGATTGAATTTGAATGAGTTTGAAGAGTATAAAAAGTGGATTTTATGAAATATATAATGTGACTTTGGAGTAAGTTGAATATAGAGAAATTAGTTGTTAAAAATCATTTTCTAGTCCTCTTTATATAATGTTTGAAGCGGTGTATCTATTCATGAAGAGATATAACCAAAAATCACAACTATTCAAAACTCAAAGACACTTATTCAATGGTACATATGTTTACATACATAGGTAGCATATGTCAACACACCATTGTTAATTTTGAAAAACAAAAACAATTTTAGACATGTTGCAAAATTCTAAGCTCTTATAAAATTATTTAAACATAGTTTTTAAATGTTTTAATATGTAAAGCTCTTATAAAATATTTGTATAAATTTATTCTTAAAAATAAATATTCTGATGATAAAATAACTATTTTGATAAGAGAGTATTCAAAGAAAGTTGTTATTTGAGGATTTTAACAAATTAATATAATGTCTAGTAACTATAAAATATAGTCTTGAACTCTTAGGTTCTCTGCCTCTAAAATCATGAGTCGTTAAATATCGTTATCGTCTTTGAATATTGATCACTAGTTTCTTTACTGATCGATCTTCATATTATTCTATACTTGTATAAACCTGTGTAATATTTTGCAAAATATTCTATATGACATCAGAAAACATTAGTAGTTGTATTTATAAAATCAATGTCTATGTTATTAATGATCTTCCCCTTGTTGATGATATTTTTGTTATAAAATATAATGTGACCCCCCTCCCCCCTCCAAGTCAACACTGCTATAATCGCAAGATTTCTACTTTTCCCTTCTCGCTTGAAGCGATGTGTTCATGTCAAAATTGGACACAACACTCTTGGGAAGTGTTTGAGGAGAAAAAATGAAGAGAAAAAATGTAAAATGAAGTGGATCTAACAAAAGCTCCAATAAACATATAAGAAAATACACGGAAACACAATGATTTAGAGTGGTTCGGTGTATAGCCTACATCCACTATGAAATTGATGACTTTATTGACGTTTTCTTACGGATTATAACTGATTACAGTGAATTACAGTAGTAATTTTCGAGTACAACAGCAGCCTTGAAGTGCAAAAATAGTTTCGGCGGAGTCTGGACGTTAAAGAGCTAAAAGATCCTTTTTCTATTGGCCGTGGGGCCCTGTTTATAGGCGTAGGAGGAAAATATCTCGCTCAGATCTCTGAGGACTTCTTCTCGCATGTGTTTGGGCCCACGCGATCAATCCCAGGCAATTTCGACTCGATCCGTGATTGATACAAACGAATTTCGTATCGACCAAGATTTGCTCCAATCGAGTCAAAATTTGGCTTGAACATACCTTAGGTCGTACATAAGCTCCCGTGAAAATTTTATAGCATTTGGACTTGTAGATTGCGGGTTATGATCGATGCAAATTGGTGTTTTTCGGTCCATGATAGATACGAATGAATTTCGTATCAATTAGGATTTAATCTAATCGAGACGAAATTCGGCAGGAACATTCTTTTGGTTGTATGTAAGCTCCTGTGAAAATTTGGTGGCATTTGGACTTGTAGATCTCGAGTTATGATTGATGCAAGTTTGGATTTCTCAACCGTGATCGACCAATATCTTGAGCATATGAACTCCGATTGACTTGAAATTTGGAATGTTAGCTTTCATAGCTTTGCTGATCTTGTCATATCAATTGTAGCTCGATCCAGACTCGGACAAAATTTACCGATATCCATAGTAGACCTATGTGTTAGCGACCTTCAGGACGAACTATCATTGATTTCTAATTAAGTTCATAGCGTCACTGCCTTGCCAAAAGGCAGGATAAAATTTGCCCCCTAAAGTGCACCTTGTTTGAACATGACGTGCTTTGAAAAGATGCCATCTTCATTCTGTAAAGTTCTATCCGATTCGCTGAGTAGTCGTATTCTTTTCATCAAAAGATGTAGCCTTTAGTTGATCATTGGTTTAACTTTCTTTTGTAGACGTCAAACTGTTGATTGTCAATGATCATGCAGTGTTTTGTTGTAACTGAGTGTTGAGCACTAGTGATTTGTTGTTCAACGTTATGATCTTCACCAGATAAGTATTCAATTCCTGATAACTTCAAAAAATGAATGTTAGTTTGGCACACATGCACATATGTT
Source organism: Allium cepa (assembly GCA_030765085.1). Taxonomy (NCBI): domain Eukaryota; kingdom Viridiplantae; phylum Streptophyta; class Magnoliopsida; order Asparagales; family Amaryllidaceae; genus Allium; species Allium cepa. The sequence goes on along the minus strand of CM060945.1, from coordinate 1,025,828,253 downwards.
AACCTGACTCCTCTTCATGTTTGCACATTTGCGGGTCGTTACCAAGTTCTTTAGTTTTTGTTTGGATTGAGTTTCATATCGATCCTCTTCTGAATCGAAGTGAAATTCATTATAACAATTCTTGATGGTCGTTTTGATTCATTCTTTTGCATCGATCCTCTCCTGGATCAATCTGACATGCATTAAGGTAGACTTCGTATCTATGGTTATTGATACGAGATGGACTCACATAAGGTGTGCTTTACATTGATGGATACATAATATTGGGTCTCAGATTGGTGGATACAAAAGTAATGCTTTGTATCGATGGAGTTGAAAAATCCAAACATAATCATGCAGTGATGCTTCACGGAGGATATGCCATTTCTCATTCCTTTATTCAAGAAGAATCCCCGATTGTGGATAATCTTTGATAAGAGTCATCCGTAACTCCTTTTCTAGATTCATCTCTAAGATCTAGTTGATCTTCATATGTCAATGCTTGGAATAATAAATACTTCAACTTGGACAGTGTATTTTTGTCGCGCATTCCTAGAACTGGCTAGCTTGGCCAATGATTCAGCCTTTTGTTTTGTTCTCCGAGGATTTGTGTAGTGGTGTTATACTCGAAGTCGGCTAGTATCTCGAGGTTCCATCTGAGATAAGGAGCAAGACCTTGCCCCTTTGTCAGTTAGTCTTCCTTGACTTGGCATACCATTAACCAGAAATCATATAAGATATGTAAAGTTTCCATTCCTAGTCTTCTTGCAAGTCTCAGTGTGGCGACCAAGGCTTCATACTTGGCTTCGTTATTTGTTGCAGAGAAGTTGAGTTTCAGGGTGTAACAGATCGATTGTTCCTCAGGAGTCATTAACGAAACTTCGACCTTAAAAAGCCGATTATCGAAAGTTCCATCTATAAATGTTCTCCATCGGTTGGACTGCTCTCCATTGTTCTTTGGATAATCGCCTTATGCAGTGAATTTGGATATGAAGTATGCCAATGTTTGACCATCGATAGCTCTTTGAGGGAGATAAGTGATATCAAACTGACTTAGCTCGATATTTCATTTAAGTAACCTTCCGGACATCTAAGTTTGCTATAGAACCTACCATAACAGCTAGTCGATACAGACGTTAAGAAGGTAAGCTTGTCAATAGCTAGATTTCGTCATATACTGGTCTTTGGATTCATTTCTCTTTATATAGCAATGCGATGGTTGTGGCGTGTGTTAACACGGCCCAATTGATGTGTGAATCTTCGCTATCCAATAGCTCGGATAAAATTCTTTAAGCGATCTATCAGAGCTAGAACTGCATCAACGCAATTTTTAGTCCATTCAAAAGTTTTCTTCCCTCTCTAGGTCAGGTTGAAGAAAAGAATACACTTGTAGATGACCTTAGAGTTGAATCGGCTTGGGATAATCTTCTGACTTAGCTCTATACCTTCATGGTTTCCTGGATACATAGATGACCCTAATCTTTATAATTTTCTGACATTACACTCAATCCCATGAGAATCGATGATGAAACCCAAGAATTCTTCTTATACGGTGCTAAAAGAGTATTTCAAAGGATCAAGTTTCATTCTACAGTTGTTGTAGAGCACTGAATATCTTTGCCAAGTCATCGATGTGGTCGTTTGATGGTCATGATCTCACGAGCATATTAACCACGTATACTTTAATTGATCGGCCGATCTGATTTTCGAATGATCTGCTAATCGTCCTTTGGTAAGTAGCATAAGATTTCTCAAGTTTGAATCCAAGGATTGCAAGATAGCACTATAGGCCCAGGTCAGTAATGAAACAGTTGTATTCCTGGTTTGAGACATGCTTCATTATTTGATTGTATCTGGAGTTTGCATCCATGATTCATGTCTAGTGGTCAAGTCTATTAATGGTTGATCATTGGATGTGGAAAGTTATGCTTTGGCATGCCCCATTCAAATATAAGTAATTGACGTATATCCGCCACTCTCTTTTCGTTTCTCTCATAAGTAAAGGATTGGATACCCATTCGGGTAGAGGAACCTATCGGTTTTGAGTAGATTCGCCTCCTTTTTAAGTTCAGCAGACCTCTCCGGATCCACATCGCATCATTTTTATTCACCGCGACATGCATCGAGTTGACATTTAATGCAGGTTTCTCAATGGTTTTTGAGAGTTTATATATACACATGAGATTGAGTCCAAGCGGACATATCAAATTCACCTAGAGCAAAGCAGTTGGTTCTTTCATCATCAATGCGCTGAGTTGTGATCTGATCTACAATGCTCATGATGCATTGTAGGGTTCTTATGCTTATTTGCAATGGTAAATGATCAGGCTTGTATGGACGTCGAATCAAAGGCTCGGTAGAGTTTAGCCTTGTATCGTGCGTTACAGCATAGTAATCTACTTGTGTTTCCAAGCAATGCACTTTCCATTCAATGTATTCGCAACTCATTTCTCATTGGAAGGGTCATAATAATGATTAGTTGCCCATAGGTCCGGGCGTCGATCTAATGATTCAATCTCTAAGCATCTTTTCGGTGGTAGCTTCAAGTGTTATAAATATGAGGCATAAGCTGTAGGATTCAGTAGTCGTATTCAGCTCTTGGATGATCACACTCATGCCCCCAGTCTTGGATTGATGGATGTATTGTGAGAATGATCGAGCCTGGCTTCTGCTATGTTTATACTGTAGTCCAAGCTATAGGAGCCAAAGGTTTTTGATGAACAATCAAATTATATTCATCTTATTTCTCGTGCGTGCCCCCAAGTCTGGGGAATATCTCGATAAGTGGCAAGGTATATAATGTCTGCTTCAATTTCACATTCTATCCCGTTGAACCATGGGGTCGAGTTAATTGTTGGAAGGCTGAGTCAGGCCTTATCCTACATTGTGTCCTAGTTCTTTCCTCTAGGCGAAATACTTTGTTGCCTCACCGACATTAAAATGGGAGCTAAATTATGGACGGTCAATGACATTCACCTTGCTGCTTATGTCGCCATACTCTGGGTAAAATTTGAAGAGTGAATCGTCTAGTCAGATCCAATGCAGGATTGATGCTTCCTCGAATTGAGGGTAAGAATCCGTGCGCGGACATTTAGGTTACACTTATTGTTAATTGCTCATTTAGCCGAATTATGGTAAAAGTCAAAGAATGTATGGTCGCCTGGAGTTAGGCGATCAACCACATCCATTTTGATTTACGTTCTCCTGTTAGATCTAGGGATAAAGTCAGCCCAAATGAGGTCATGTCATGCTCATCTGGTCTCATGCCCTTTCTGATGGGTCGAAGGAAGGCGACGGAGGACGAATGGTCAAGCCACACTCATTCATGGTTTATTCTTCTATCCATGCTCTATTGGTCAAAGGTATTCGATGGGCGTTCGTATCACATCGATTTGTAGTCTCGATATTGGTCGTCGATCCGACGGTACGATATAATTGCTTTCCCATAACTTCAGGCAACATTTTGATTGGTTAGCATTAAGTCCTCCTTACAGTCTTTTCCTTAAGTCGTAAAGGACGCTAAGCCAGCGATGTAGCGAGTCACCTTTCTCTTCTTTCAGTGATTTGTTCTTCTACCCCCAGTCTTGGGTTATCAAAGTTAGTTTGTGGATGGTTTAATTGCATCTGTTGTGAGTTTATACTTCTTCCATCGACTTTAAGTAGGAGTTGGTGAATGTATGGTCAGATCACATTCATTCGTTTGTCTATGCTCGTAATCGTACTCTAGGGATCAGAGTCAGTTAAAGGGCCATTAGTCACACATATTTGATGTTTACGCCCTTTTCCACACTCTAGGGAATAAGAATTTTAGCTAAAGGCATCGGACTGTATTTTCCTCGATTAATCCTATGGCACAAGTCAATGGCGAAAGACAAACTGTAGTCGATCACAATGTGACAAATTTAATTTGATGTTTCTCCTACTGAATTACAGGAAGGAGTTGATTGGCAGATGGTTGGTTCACATCCGTCCATGTTGCATGCATAACCCCAGATCATTGGTGAGAGTTAGCGGATGAACGGTCGTGTCACGTTCATTTGCGGTAGGATGGTAATCACATCCATTTAGAATAAGACATTCAGCTAGGTCCGTTTTGCGAATCTGCGTCTCCTTGTCGAATCAAAGAAGAAATATTTTCTTGCGGGGTTGGAGGCATCCCTATAAAATTATGCTATGGGTCTCGTGTTGGGGACAAGAGTTGATGCATGGACGGTCATGTCATTCCCGCTTTGTGCTAGATGGTCGGATCGCATCCGATTTTTTATGACAAGTGTGCCCCTATGCCAGGGGAAGAGTTGGAAAGCAGACGGTCAAACCACATCCATTTTTTGTTACTACATAACATGCTGAGGAGCTAGAGTTGATAGATAGACGCCAAATCGCATCCCTTCTGGTATTTATATTCTGATTCATGCTTTGAGGACTGGAGTTGGTTGTTGGTTGATTTGCCACACCCATTAGGTCTCTATACTCAAGTCTGTGCTCTCGCGACCAGAGTTAGTTAATGTTTATAATCCAGTTCACACTCTGGGAATTAGGAATTAGTTGATGGGTGGTCAATCACACCCATTTGGTATTTTAGGATTATGTCTGCACTCTGGGTATTTAATTTGTTTTACGGGTGGTCGGTCACACCCATTTTGATGTTTATACTCCAACTCGCACTTTGGGAATCTGGAGTTGGTTGAGGGGTGGTCAATCACACCCATTTTGTTATTTATACTCCAGCTCCCACCCCGAGAATTTGGAGTTGATTGATGGGTGGTCAACCATACCCATTTTGTTTTTTATATTATAGCTCCCACTCCGGGAATGTGGAGTTGGTTGATGGGTGGTCAGTCACACCCATTTTGTTGTTTATACTCCAACTCCCACTCTGGGAATCTAGAGTTGGTTGATGGGTAGTCAGTCACACCCATTTTGTTGTTTATACTCCAGTTCCCACTTTGGGAATCTATAGTTGGTTGATGGGTGGTCAGTCACACCCATTTCTGTGTTTCTACTCTAGTTCGTGCTTTGGGGACTTAGAGTTAGTTGATGTTTATACTCCCGTTCGCACTCTGTGAATTTGGAGTTAGTTGATGTTTATACTTCAGTCCACGCTCTAGGAACTAGAGTTGATGTTTATACTCCAATTCATGCTCTGGGAACTTAGAGTTGATGTTTGTACTCCAGTTCGGGCTCTGGGAACTTAGAGTTGGTCGATAGACGGTCAATCGCGTCTGTTTAAGCGTTTGAATTTCGTACGCACTCCGGGAACGATGGATTTATCAGGATCGTGGATGGTCGATTCACATCCACCTTCAGTTAAAAAGCGAGGTCATTAAATGGACGGGTCCATCCTCCTCAAACTTGGTCAAGATACGGGTAAAGTCGTTAGGTGGACGGATCCACCCTCTTTGAAACCGCATTTATAAGTTTATACTCCATCTCGCACTCTGGGAGACTAGAGTTAGTTAAGGGATTATTGTGTATCGATCCTTTTTTAGCTTCGGTGTAGTGACTTGGCCTCGAGCTCAGGGTTTCACTTATCGAGTGATTAGTGGGATCTCGATTACTTTCCACTTATCTGCCATCAACGAAGGATGAGATTTACTTTATGGACGGTTGAATCACATCCATATTCATTTGGATTCCACTTCTGCCAAGCCTAAGGAGTAAGATTAATGTTCTGGCAAGCTTTGAGCTCGAGCAGAGGAGAGTATGGCCAAACTACATCCACTTTGAGTTGTGTATTTTCCCTTAAGACAGGGGCAAGAGCTGGAGAGCAGACGGTCGTGTTACATCCACATTATGCTTTGCGCTCTTCCGGTTGAGTTGAGGAAGAGAGTTGGAATGATGGCTCGTGACGGTTAGCGAGTAAGCATTCAGTTGTTGATGACTATAAATTGAGGTTGTCCCCAGATGAAGCCGGTTTAAGGCATGATTATTTTGCGGAATCACAGGGTACATATGTTTTTAAATAACCCCAAGTGTCTAATGTAGGATTGGATGCATGGACGGTCGTGTCGTGTCCACCCTTGGTGTGATTTCGATTCTACTGGGCATCAAAAGAATCATAAGTATTTTGGTGAGCTTCAAGTACGAGATGGAGGGTTCATTGTTAGGACATAAAACTTGAACTCTTTCTCAAATCTCCTAATTGAATTGCATAAGGCGGATGAGCGGATGGTCGGTTGCATCCACTTTGTACTGGAGTCCAGACCTTATCGGTCCATTTTGCTTCAATGTCTTGCCCCCAAGTCAAGTGCATATAGCAGCTGATGAGCGGTTGAATCATGCTCGTCATAATGATACCTCAATGATTTGATCATAGTCTGTGGAGGTTGTTTTGCACCCATCCTTAAGTACTCAGTTACATGCATCATTTGCAAGTAATTTAATTCAAGTTGGTCATATTTTGCAACATAAATGAAATTGAAATAGAAATAATTCAAAAGAGATCAGATTAAATCTCATTGATAAGTGAAGCGGCGTCGTATGCTCGCTATTGCACTTCGGTCCATCACTTCATAGTTAGAACTCTAATGCAAATGGTTCGCTTTGATCAAAGTTCTTGATTGATAGGGGTTGGGGGTTCCTGGCCCTTTGTTTTATGAGGCTTGAACATATTGTAGGAGTTATCCTTTCCGGAGCAGCCTTATGGCGTTGGCGTCCATGGTAGCCATCTAAAGAAGAGGAGTTTTTCGATCTAGAGTATGGAGTAGGTTCCCTCCTTATCTTGAGACATTAATCCTTCATCTAGTTCATCAACTCAATATTAGATATGATATGTTGGTGTAGTTGTTGGCGGCCATCCGCCAGTCCTCTTATCAAACTCTAGAAATAAGCTTTTGCGATGATTTCATTTATAAGCATTGGCAGCAACGAGATGTGGATTTTGATCAATTCGTTGGTTGCCAGCTTCTTTATTCCATTTTGAAGAATAGGGAAGACATCTGCATTTGATGACATTCATCACTCTTTGTGGAATCCATGCACCGTTCTCCCTTCACGAGGTAGTGTCGGCAGTTGTATTTTCGTAGTATACCGACGTAGTCAACATATTGAATTTTCACTGAAAATTTTGCAGGTAGGATGGTTTCAATGAATAGGTCTTGACTAGGGAAGATTCTCTAATCGTCATTATGATCTGGTCCATTTTATGGCTATGGGGTCTTTTAATACTGGTGAATGATACATGCATGATTGTCCAACGTTTGAGTGGTTGGTAATGCCGATTGGACGACGAGTTGGTTAAAATAGGCTAAAAGATTAGTGATTGTCCCAAACTTTAATCCAGATAGGAGACCTATATAGGGTATTAAGTAAGTTCTCTTGAGGTTGTATGCCATGCTTTTAGTCATATAGAAGTGGAACGATTAAGATGTAGGCATTTGAAGATGGATCAGTGGTGACCAGCTATGCTTTGAATTAGCAGAGTTGACAATGAAGAGTAGTTGTCATATTAGCGATAGCACCATAATTGTCTTTTTAGGAGTTTAAAAACGAGTTAATTGGGGGAAGTTGCAGTTCACCTTAGGAGCATGATATATTAATCAACTCTAGTTGTTGGCATATTAGCTAGGTTCTCCAACCTCTGGGAGCACAGTTGAGTAGTATTTCTTTACCCTTTCCTTGATTGCAATTCAACAATTGCTGTTGTAATCCCCTACGTCTCATTCGGTCATGGAACGATCAGGATGTTCCTTTATTAAGTTGAGTTTTGAATTCATCATGCGGATGCCCTGCGCTGCGGCTAGGGTTCGGGAAGTTTGGGTCATACCTGAATTTTTTTTTTTGAAATTTCGTATCGTTCTTAGCAACGTTTAAGCGATACGAAGTGTTATCTGAGCATCGATATGAAATGCACACGGGTAGATCGATACAAAGTGATATCTAAGGATCGATACGAAATGCATGCGGCTGGATCAATACGAAGTGGATTCGGGTGATCGATACGAAATGCGCGCGGCTGGATCGATACGAAGTAGGTTCTGATGATCGATACGAAATGCACGCGGCGGTATCGATACGAATTGTATCTTAGGATCGATACGTAAACTGATGGATACGAAGTTCGATCAATAAGAAAACGGATCGATGCGAAAAATGATAGATACGAAAGTCGATGTATACGAATAGTGATTGATGCAAAAACCGATCGATACGAAAACCGATCGATACGAAAAGTGGTCGATGCAAAAACCGATCGATAAAAGGTCGAGCGGTACAAATAGTGATCAATACGAATGTTGCCATATTTTCTGGATACGAGAATAAGGATACAAAAATAACCATATTTTCTGGATACGAAATCATGGATACGAAAAACACCATATTTTCTAGATACAAAAATATGGATACGAAAAGCACCATATTTTCTGGATATGAGAACATGGATACAAAAATCACCATATTTTCATGGATACGAAAATAAGGATACGAAAAGCACCATATTTTCTGGATAAGAAAATCTCCATATTTTCATGGATACGAAATTCCTCATATTTTCTAAATTCGAAAATATAGATACAAATCCATCATATTTTCATGGATACGAAAATGTGGATACGAAACTCGTTATATTTTTAGGATTCGAAAATATGGATATGAAAACCATCATATTTTCATGGATATGAAATTATGGATACGAAATATAAACGACTCAAAATCTTCGAGTCCCCTGAGTGCGGACTGGAGTACTCTGAGTCCCCTGAGTACGGACTAGAGTATGTTAGCGCCAAAATTGGTCACTAACACCCAAATCTAAATGAAAGCACCGAGTACCAGTCACAGCTCATAGATAGATTGTATGTAGAGAGTGATAATGTGAAGAACAGTTAAAATTAAAATGAAAGTAGTAAAGAACAATAGATTTTATAGTGGTTCGGCTAACTCCGGCCTACGTCCACTCCAAAAATTTCCTTTTTATTGATATAAGAATCAGTTACAGTTATAAAATGATAGAGTAACCATAGCCTTAGAAGATATAAAGTCAGAGAGCCAGAATGTGATCCTTTTCACTGTGCCCCTGCCCTTCTATTTATAGACAAATCCTGAGTTGTTGGGCTTTCTGAATGGTATAGGCCCATCAAGGCCTTCCACTGATCTACACACCTCTACCGTGTCGAGCCATATACCTCTACAATGCTGAGCCATACCGGTCTCACCACAATGACGAGCCACATACCTCTTCAATGCCGAGCCACACCGGTCTCACCACAATGTCGAGCCACATACCTCTTCAATTCCGCGCCATCACACTAATGCCGAGCGACCCTCGATGCCGAGCGAGGTACAATGTCGAACGACCCTCGATGCCGAGCGAGGTACAATGCCGAACGACCCTCGATACCGAGCGAGGTACAATGCCGAACGACCCTCGATGTCGAGCGAGGTACAATGCAAAATGACCCTCGATGCCGAGCGAGGTACAATGTTGAACGACTCTCGATGTCGAGAGGGGTACAATGCCGAAAAACCCTCGATACCGAGCAAGGTACAATTTCGAACGACCCTCTGTGCCGAGTGAGGTAAAATTTCGAACGACGTTTGCCAACCCTTTAGGCCGATCGGTCTCTAGTGCTAAACCATAGTACCAATGCCGAGCGACCTAGAGCATCCAGACCGAGCTGTGTATCTTCTCCATTTCTCGACCGGACGACGTATCCGAGTGAACCTCATTCTTTTAAACCGAATCCAGCATATTTCAGCCTCGATAATCGTGAAATTAGTTAGGTTGAATCCACCTGTTTATGGCCTTGAAAAAAGGCAGGTTAACATTTTTCCTCCAAAACATGCCTTGCTATTGGAAGGTGTGTTTTGAATAGCCTCAAATCTGATATCTGAAGTCCATATCCAGTTCATAACCATATTATTAAATCCATGACCAATCCGGGTTTAACCTTGAATCTTTAGACCTCGCCGGGTCACATTATCCTATTCCAGCCTTGACTCTCCCGTCAAGGGCTTGTATGTTCTTCACCCTCAGCACTCCGACCAAGGAATTTTATATTCACCAACTTTGGCTCTCCAGCCAAGGACTTCCACGTTCACCAGTCTCGCACTCCAGCCAACGACTTTCATGTTCACCGGTCTCGGCACTCCGGCCAAGGAATTTTACATTCACTGGCCTCGGCACTCCGGCCAAGCAATTTGATATTCATTGGCCTTGGCACACCGGCCAAGGACTTTTATATTCACTGCCTTGGCACTCCGGCTAAGGACTTTGATATTCACCCGCCTCGGCACCCCGGCCAAGGACTTTGACATTCACCGGCCTCGGCACTCCGGCTAAGGACTTTGATATTCACCTGCCTCAGCACTCCGGCCAAGGACTTTGACATTTACCGGCCTCGGCACTCTGGCCAAGGACTTTGATATTCACCTGCCTCGGCACTCCGACCAAGGACTTTGGCATTCACTGGCCTCGGCCCTCCGGCCAAGGACTTTTTTATTCGCCAGCCTCGACACTCCGGCCAAGGACTTTTATATTCTGTCCGAGCTCATTCCATCGCTCTTCGGGGAAGGGACTCGTAACTCGTGATCATTTCCCCATCCCTCCAGTCGGGACAGTAATCGTAGAACCTGAACAGTTTATTACATTGATCCGAATCCAATCAGAAAACCAGAGATTCATATCAAAAATCAAACATCCAAACCAAAATGGAAAACCAAAAAACCAACCAAATCGAGAGTTTAATCCAAACTCCAAAGCCATACTAAAAGAAAAGTAAATGTCCAAAGTACCAAGGAGGAAACCAGAATTTGCAGAAAGATAGAAAGAAAAGGGGACTTCATAGACCCAAGTAGTATCGTTTTTCATCATCTCAGAGCACGCCTAGAGACCTTGATCCCGTACGTGTGTAGGTGACCTAGCTGTATTACTTTGGATACTATTACTTATTCATAACCGTAAAACCATTCGGTTTATAACAAGCCGACGTTGACCAGATCCAGTACCACCATCGTTCGAGGTAGGCGGTGGCGGTGCATGCTCCCTTTCCATGCTTGATTCCTTATGTACTGTTGCAGGTGACCATTCCTTACATGCTTCTCAATGATATCTTTCAAATCCCTGCAATCGTTTGTGTTGTCCCCATCCATCTCATGGAATAAGCAATGCTTTTCCGATGCCCGCTCATATTTAGAAGGCTCTCTCTTTGCCGACCTTCGATATTGGAAGTGCCCTAGAGTACCCAAGTAAATCCTTTCTAGAGTCTCAGTTAAATATGTATAAGAAGAAAACTTTGACTCCCTTCGAGGCCTTTGTTTTCCTTTTTCCTTTATCGTCTTTACTTAGATCCTCCCTGGATGAACCTCTACCCTTCACTGCATAAGCTTTAGCCTCTCTCCCTACTCTCTCAGCCTATACATCCTTTTGTCTCAAGAACCTTTCCGCCTCATGGTAGAACTCCTCGAGATCCCTCGGTGGGTCCCGTTTTAATGATATCTTGAAATCTGAATTATCCGCGATTCCTGAGACTACTGCCATCAAAACCATTGACCGATCAGGTCAATCCATTGAGGCTATTACTGCGTTAAATCTGGTTAAGAAGTTCCGAGTGACTCTCCCTTCCATTGCTTCATCGATGTCAAGGTCATTACATTCTTAGGTCTGACTATATGGACCCGAAACTGTCTCATAAACCTTTCAATAAGCTTTGTCCTTGTGCCGATAAAATCACTCTCCAGCTGTCTGAACCACTAGCTGTGATATCCGTCAAATAAAGTGGGAAGCATCGAGTCATGACCTCATCTGATGTCCCCGGTACCTCCATATGCCTCCCCGGTACCTCCATATGCCTCATGTACCTCGTTAGATGTATGATGGGATCCGTTCTCCCATCATACATATCCATCATTGGTAGCTTAAAGTCTAGTGGATTCCTAGCTTGCCAGATAGTAGGAGTAAAGGGACTCCTATTCACATCTTCTAAGTCTTTGTTTACCAATCCACCTTTCATAGCTCGTCTGACCATCTCCGCTAATCTATCGCTGTCCCCAAGCTGTAATCCTTATCCGTTGCCTCCGGTCTACCCCCCGGGTTTATGAGGGAATTCTAGCACATACTCCTCATCTCGTACTTCTGCACTTCTGTTGGTGTCTAGTTGCATAGCGTCATCTGGTATCCCTCCGTGGATAAGTCCAGCATTTCCTGCTGGTATGCCACCGAGTCAAAATCCATCCGGATTGATAGCCGTCTGTTGATTGAGGGCTGCCCCCTACTGAGCTATTCCCTCTGCTTGCTGGTTGAGCGCTTCTGATCCAACACCACAGATCTGAGCTCCTAAATTTCCTGCTTGTGCAAATTGTCTGAGAAGAGCCTGCATCATCTCCTCTTGTCTTTTCAACATTGCTTCCATCTCATCTCTGGTGATGTAGATGGATGCTTGACATGCTCCAGCTCTAGAGAAAGCATCTTGACTTCCCTCCTGATTGCTCCTTTCTGTCACTTACTTTCTTGTTGATGGCCTAGCCATTGCTTTCTAGAATCCAAGTTCCTAGCTCCAAAATCCCTGAGTGCTTGCCTTCTCAGTGAAAGCACCAAAATGTTGGCACCAACACTAACACCCAAATCCAAATGAAAGCACGGAGTACCAGTCACAGCTCACAGATAGATTGTATGTAGAGAGTGATAATATGAAGAACAGTTAAAATTAAAATGAAAGCAATAAAGAACAACAGATTTTATAGTGGTTTGGCTAATTCCGGCATACGTCCACTCCTGAAGTTTCCTTTTTATTGATATAAGAATCAGTTACAGTTACATAATGATAGAGTAATCTTAGCCTTAGAAAATAGAAAGTCAGAGAGCCAAAAGAAGATCCTTTTCATTGTGCCCCTGCCTTTCTATTTATAGACAAATCCTGAGCTGTTGGGCTTTGTGAATGGTGTAGGCCCATCAAGGCCTTCCACCGAGCCACATACCTCTACCATGCCGAGCCACATACCTCTACAATGCCGAGCCACAACGGTCTCACCACAATGCTGAGCCATATACCTCTTCAATGCCGAGCCACACCGGTCTTCCCATAATGCAAGCTACATACCTCTTTAATGTCGAGCCATCACACCAATGACGAGCAAGGTACAATGTCGAGTGAGGTTCAGTGCCGAGCCACCCTCGATGCCGAGCGACCCACGATGTCGAGCGATGTCCACTGTCGAGCGAGATACAATGTCGAACGACCCTCGATGTCCAGCGAGGTACAATGCCGAACGACTCTCAATGCCGAGCATGGTACAATGCCGAACGAACCTCGATGCCAAGCGAGGTACAATGCCGAACAACCCTCGTTGCCGAGCGAGATAAAATGTCGAACGATGTTAGCCAACCCATTAGGCCGACCGGTCTCCAGTGCCGAACCATATTACCAACGCCAAGCGACCTAGAGCATCCAGACAGAGCCGTGTATCTTCTCCACTTCTCGACCCGACGACATATCCAAGTGAACTTCATTCTTTTAAACCGAATCCATCATATTTCAGCCTCGACAATTATGAAATTAGTTAGGTTGAATCTGCATGTTTATGGTCTTGACAAAAGGTGGGTTAACATCATATTTTATGGGTGCGAAAATATGGATACAAAAACCATCATATTTTCTAGATATGGAAATACGGGTACGAAATTCATCATATTTTTTGGATTCGAAAATATGGATATGAAAACCATCATATTTTTTGGATACGAAAATATGGGTACAAAATTCATGATGAATGTAGTTCCTCTTAGATCTGGAGCAATCTGAATAGAATAGAAGCAATCACTGAATGATAGATCTGGATCCTCGCCTTAAATTTTTGCAATCCAACGACGGTAGCAGATCCATAGAGCAGGAGAAAAACAGGGTTTTCTCGGTGAAAGCACCAAATTGTTTGTATCAGAATTAGGCACAACACTCTTCGGATGTGTTTGAAGAGACAAAATGAAGAGAATAAATGTAAAATGAAGCAGATCTAACAAACACACTAATAAATATATAAGAAAATGCACAGAAACACAATGATTTAGAGTGGTTTGGCGTATAGCCTACGTCCACTATGATATTGATGACTTTATTGACGTTTTCTTGTGGATTATAGCAGATTACAGCGAACTACAGTAATAATTCCGAATACAACAACAGCCTTGGAGTGCAAAAATGGTTTCGGTAGAGTCTGGACGTCAAAGAGCCAAAAGATCCTTTTCTATTGGCGTTGGGGCTCTATTTATAGGCATAGGAGGCAAATATCTCGCTCAGATCTCGGGAAACTTCTTTTGACATGTGGTTGGGCCCACGCGATCAATCCCAGGCAATTTTCGATCCGTAATCGATACGAACGAATTTCGTATCGATTAAGATTTGTTCCAATCGAGTCGAAATTGGGCATGAGTATTCCTTAAGTCATACGTAAGCTCTTGTGAAAATTTCATAGCATTTGGACTTGTGGATTGCGAGTTATGATCGATACAAATTGGAGTCTTTCGGTCCGTGATCGATATGAACGGATTTCATATCGATCAGGATTTGATCCAACTGAGTCGAAATTCGGCAGAAACATTCTTTTGGTTGTACGCAATCTCTTGTGAAAATTTGGTGGCATTTGGACTTGTAGACCTCGGGTTATGATCGATGCAAGTTTGGATTTCTCAACCGTGATCGATCAATATCTTGAGCATACAAACTCCGGTTGACTTGAAATTTGGAACTTTGGCTTTCGTAGCTTTGCTGGTCTTGTCATATCAATTGTAGCTCGATTCAGACTTGGACAAAATTTACCCATACTCATAGTAGACCTATGTATTAACAATCTCCATGACGAACTACCCTTGGTTTCTTGTCAAGTTCTTAGTGTCACTGAATTGCCAAAAGGCGGGATAACACGATGATTCACGAACTCTAATTCTTCCATCATGGTTGAAGCCAATGTATGTTCCAAAGATACCCGTCTACGCGTCTTATTCCACGGATAGGTAGTATAATCAAAATTAAAAAATAAGTAAAGACGAGTTTCCATATTTTGTTCACGCAGTATGCATTCTATATTATCAATGAGCCTCCGTAGACATAATCGATCTTTAGCTAGTAATCAAAATAAACTGCTTTATATGCTGTAAAACTTATTTTTTTGGCGATGATCCTATTCCAAATTATTTTGCCCCAATCGACTTTAGGTTTTGGTAGCATGATTTCATTCTAAATTTTGGAAAAATTAAAATTAGTAGATCCCCTAATAATCCAATAGTCTTCACGGCCATCTGCTGAAGTGGATACTTGTCTTATTTTGTTCTGGATTTCTCTAGTTGTTGTCAAAATTTCTGGATCTAAAGAATTTTCTTTTTTGGTGCAGTTTGCCTTGGAGTTAGTATTTTCACACATGCTAACCCTATTCCATCCAAGTAAATCGTCCGTAGTCTTATGTATGAAAATATTCAGTTGATAAAGACACGCCCAAGTATTTAATTGTTAATGCTTCTTCGTTCATACCCAAAATTGATGATATTTCATCTTTATTTGGCGCATATTTGCTGGAAAAAACCTTCGATTTCACTTGATTAGTATGCAAACCAACTATTTCAGCAAGCTCCTTAAAATAGTATACATAACAGCAACATTTCCTGTATTGGTTTTAAGAAAAATCATGACATCATTCACATATAACAAGTGTGTAATAATTGGGGTTACGTTTGAAATTGGCTGTAAATTCTGATATGCTTATGCTTATTCCATCCGTAAAGGAAAATAATCCACTGCAATACAAAATAAATAAGATGATAATGGATCTTCTTGTCGTAGGCGCTTTGATGATGTAACAAATCCGTTAGGTATGCCATCCACCATTATAGAAAAAGTAGGTGTGTTAATATATTCCTACACCAAGTTAACAAGTGAAGTGGGAAATCCCATTGCAAAAAGCAAATAGCAAACAAATTCTCTATTTACCGTATCATATGCCCTTTAAAGGTAAATTTTGAAAAACATTTTAGCCTTTTCTTTTTTTCTTGAAGTCCCTTGCCAATTCATAAGCTAGCAATATGTTCTCCCCAATATTTCTATTAGGTATAAATGCTGATTGGTTTTCTACAACCGGAAAAGGCAAAAAATACTTAATTTGAAAGCTTATTATTTTCGAAACTGCTTTATATAAAACATTAGCACAAAAAATTGGACGATAATCTAAATTTTTTTGTGACTTATCTTTTTTAGGTATCAACATGGTGAAATTATGATTCAAGCCCTTTACAAGTCTTCTGAATGGAAAATATCAGTTATTTCCTGAAGCACAGTTTCCTGAAGAAAATTCCAACGCAGTTTGAAATATTTTGAAGAAAATACATCAGGTCTGGGACTTTTAGAGTGATCAATAGAGAGCAAGGCAGCTTTAACTTCAGAAATAGTGTTGGAAACAATGATTATCTTTAGCTGAGTCATGGACTACGTCACTTTCTTGAAGACGTTTCGACGATCTGCTCTAGGGTGCAAGAAGTTCATATCAATCACCGCTGCCTCCAGGATAAAACAGCCTCTCGAAGTTTGTGGTATCGATTCGTTTGCACGGACGAAGCGACTCTGTTTGCACTCAAAAAGTATTGCTCAAATTTTGGGAAAGACGAAAATGAGATATGTGGTTCTTTCTGTTTCGTCTTCTTATCAGTTAAGAAGGCGGAGTAGGAAAAAGAACATTGCTGGTTCGGGGAAACGTGGTCTTAAAAAACGGATATGAGAAATAACGGGTCAAATCAATGAACGTTATGTAACATTTTTCAATGCGGGTCATCCCAGTCAAAAAACGGTTAATAAATTTGTACCAAAAATATAAGTGTTACTCCACTACAAGCCCGAACCCAAGCCCGAGCCTGGCCCAGCCCGCGTCGGGTCGAGTCGGTCGGTCGGCATGCGCGCACGTGTGTGGTGGTCAAGCATGATCTCCCTCCTCACAAAAGAGCATCATTGGGTGCCCAAAGGTCCCAACTCAGCCTCTAAGAATCAAGTATAAATACTTCATTCTTGCATATAATCCTACAATGTGGGACTATTCACAAATATGAGCCAATTTCCACACTTAGTCAATTTTTTAATAATTCACTTATTTTTCAAAATAATTTCCAACAATCCCCCACTTGAATTTTTTTAAAATATTTTCGAGCAATTTTTGAAAACATAAGATCGTGCATAACCAAAGTTGTCGTTCGACTTGAACCTTTGCATAGTGAATAAGATTATGTTTTTACTAAAGTGACACGTAGTCTTGAACTCTATTTCTGACATCAGACCACATACAATCTTTCTAGAGTGCAATCAAATAAGCCCGTACATTTATGGCCATGCACGTCTATCCCAGTTTAGTGAATGCTCTAGGAGTTTAGCCCAAAATTCCATAGGAAATGGCCAAATTTCCACATTCGCAAAGGCGAGTCTATCAAGAGTACTTCTGAAGGTAGGTACACCACTCTAAATGGAGTATAGATCTCGTTAAGAGTTTCTATTGACTCATCCTCTAATCACCTCTGGAATACATGCTTCTATATGGATGAAAAATATCATGTTCAACTCATATCACTTCACAACTTGTTCTTACCCATTGAACCTAGTTCTTGGGATCTCCAGTAATTAGGTTGGGTTACCATTATGCCTGACTCAACAATTTAAAGGCAATAGTCCCATATTTCAAGAAGTCGTAAGGACTTTCTCTTTGGCCAGTCCTTTCATCAACGGATCTGCCAAATTCTCGTCACTGCGTATGTGATCCACTCTAACAGCTCCTGAAGAGAGTAGCTCTCTAACAGTGTTGTGCTTATGACGTATTTGTCGTCTTTTACCATTGTAATAACGGTTCGGAACTTTTGCAATAGCCACGGTACTATCGCAATGGATCAACACAGGTGGTATCGGTTTTTCCCATAAAGGAATCTCAGCTAACAGATTTCTTAAGTACTCTGCTTCCTCACTAGCTGTGGCTAGTGCTATCATCTCAGACTCCACAGTAGACTGAGCCACAATAGTCTGTTTCTTGGATTTCCAAGAAATAGCTCCTCCAGCAATGCTAAAGATATAGCCACTGGTTGCCTTTGAGTCATCAGATAAAGTATTCCAGTCTGCATTGGTGTAACCTTCAAGAACAGCTGGAAACTTTTCATAATGTAATCCAAGGTTTATGGTTCGTTTTAGGTATCTCATGACCCTCTCAATAGCGTGCCAATGCTCTATACTGAGTCTACTAGTAAACCTGCATAATAATTCCACGACATAGGCAATGCCGGGTCTAGTACAATCAGTGGCATACTGAAGGCTACCAATGATGCTCGCATAATCAGACTGTCTTACACCTTCACCAGTGTTCTTGAAAATCTTTACACTAGGATTATATGGTGTACATGCATGTTTACAGTCAAAGTAATTGTATTTCTTTAATATCTTCCCAATATAATGAGAATGATCCAAAGAAAGTCCCTTTTCGGACCTAGTAATCTTAATACCAAGGATTATACTCGCTTCACCTAGATCTTTCATATCAAAATTGGCACTTAACAAAGATTTAACGGTGTTTATGGTATGAATGTTTGAACCAAAAATAAGCAGATCATCTACATACAAACATATTATAGTGCAAATGTCATTTTCAGATTTATAATAAATGAATTTATCACTTTCATTAACTTTGAAACCATTTGAGATTATTAAGTTATCAAATTTTTTGTGCCATTGTTTAGGTGCTTGTTTTAAACCGTATAGTGATTTATCTAATTTGCAAACTTTATGTTCTTGACCAGGAATAACAAAGCCTTCAGGTTGGTCCATATAAATTTCCTCATCTAATTCACCATTTAAAAAAGCAGTTTTAACATCCATTTGGTGTATAATTAAATTATAAATAGATGCTAATGGAATTAGTACTCGAATGAATGTGATTCTAGTTACAGGTGAAAAGGTATCAAAAAAGTCTACATTTTCTCTTTGCCTAAAATCTTTAGCTACCAGACGGGCTTTATATTTTTCAACTGTTCCATCATGTTTTAATTCCTTTTTATGTACCCATTTATAACCTATAGACTTACAACCAGGTAGTAAATCCACTAAGTGCTAAGTCTTATTGGATTCCAAGGAAACCATCTCATCATTTATAGCCTCTTGCCAAAAATCGGCATCTAATAAAGATAAGGCTTCTTGGAGGTTTGTTGGATCCTCCTCTAAAGTGAAAGTGCAAAAATCCGAGCCAAAATCTTTATTAACTCTTGCACTTTTACTTCTTCTAGGTTCAATTTTAGAAGATTTGTTAAGTTTTGTTCTAATAGGCACGGTGTTATTTGATGTGCCCCCACCATTCCTCAATTTAAAAGGAAATTTACTTTCATAAAATTCAGCATCAATAGATTCTTCTATATTATGTGTATTCAGGTCATAAAATCTATATGCTTTGTTATTAATAGCATAGCCAATAAATGCACATTCGTATGTTCTTCTTGCTAATTTTATTCTTTTAGGGTCGGGTATATGAGCATATGCCAAACATCCCTATGTTCTAAAGTAAGATACATTCGGTTTATAATTTCTTAAAATTTCAAAAGGTGAAATTTTACTTTTTGATTTAGGGATTCTATTCAATACATAACATACAGTCAAAAAATTATCCCCCCACCAATGTTTTGCTGCACCCGAATTTAATAAAATAGCTACAACTAATTCGGTAAAGGTCCTATTCTTTCTTTTAGCTTTACCGTTCATTTCAGGTGAATAAGGTACAGTTCTCTCATGAGTTATTCCATGCAATTTATAGAAATCAAGAAATGAACTAGATTCATATTATGTTCCTCTATCACTACGAAGTCTCTTAATTTTCTTATTTGATTGATTCTCAATTTCAGTTTTAAATAAGTTAAACATATCAAATGCATCACTTTTATTTCTCATAAGATATACATAAGTGAAATCAGAGGTATCATCTATGAAAGTGATAACATAACGGTGTCCATGTCTAGTCAAAGTGTCATCTAGCACACATATGTCAGAATGAATCAAGTGTAAGGGTTCAGAAAATCTACCAACTGATTTATGGGGTTTCTTAGTGATTTTTGCTTGACTACAGAATACATATATATCAAAATTAGTTTATGACATTTTAGGAATCAAATCTAATGTGATCATGTTATGAATTATACGCTTATTTACATGACATAGTCTAGAGTGGAAAATATTAAAGTCACACAACATATAAGCAGAACTGGTTACTTTATTAGATTCAACATTAAGTTTAAACATACGCTCACAAGCATAACCCTTCCCTACAAACATCCCCTTATACGTCAAAGTATACAAATCAGCCCCTACAACTTGAGTAAAACCATCCTTATTAAGGAGAAAACCAGAAACCAAATTCTTTCTCATCTCTGGAGTATTCATCACATCTTTCAAAATAACTGTCTTTCCAGAGGTAAAATTTATTTCCACATTTCCAATGCCAGCAACTGTAGCGGTGTGAGAATCTCCAAACATCACTTTCTGATCATCAGCAGCCGTGTATGTAATGAACATAGAACGATCATAGCAGACATGGCGGGATGCACTGGTATCTACCCACCAACTCTCTAATCCACCAACAAGGTGAATCTCAGAAATCATAGCCGTAAGAGCCTCCTCAGCTAGGTTAGCCTACGGTGCAGGGCCTGGTCTGTTCCTACACTTGCGTGCCATATGACCTGCTTTTCCACAGTTGTAACACAGAAACAACTGTCCAGAGTCATTCTTTTAGGTCGGTTTCGGCTGTCCTGTTTGGTTCCCTTGCGCGTTCCAATTCTGTTTGTTGCGGTTGCGGTTCATATTCTTAAAGTTTTTCGAATTCGGTTTCAGAACTACGGGCTTGGACTTTTTAGTATTGTTGTTGGTAACAACAAGCACTTCCTCCTTCTGGTCCTGCTTACGAGCCTCCTCCTCAATACGAAGGCGAGTGATCAAGCTCACTAAGGAGAATTCCTTAGTCTTGTGCCTAAGCACATTCTTAAATTCTTTCCAACCTGGGGGCAATTTATCAATAATAACAGCAATCTGAAACTATTCATCCAAACTCATACCTTCGAAGATGATCTCATGGGCAATTTTCTATAGCTCATGAGATTGCATCTCTACTGACCTGTCATCAGATATTTCCAGTAGCGGGATGAGTGCACATTTCTTCTCTCCAGCCTCTTCGGTGTCATACTTCTTTTGCATCGCTTCCCAAGTCTCTTTGGCTGACTTGTCAGAGTTGTAGTAGTCGTAGAGGTCATCACTGAGGCCGTTGAGTATGAAGTTCCGGCACAGGTAATCCTGCTCTATCTAGTTCTACACCTCCTTTGATTTTTCTGTCCAGGCTCGCATCAGATCTGCGTCTGCTTCGTTTGGTCTATCTGGCAGCGATGATTTGTCGGTTGTCAACACAGCCACCACCTTTCTCATGGTTAGGAAGAATTCTATCTTCTGTTTCCAGCGTTTGAAATGGAGGCCCTCGAATCTGAAAGCGCAGCAGAGACCATCGGGAGTTGGAAGAGGGAAGCGGGAGCAGCGGCATCGAGAACTGCATCAGAAGTCATCGTCGGTGGCATCATCTTCAATTTGTTGGAAACAATGATTATTTTCGGTTGAGTCGTGGGCTACGTCACTTTCTTGAAGACGTTTCGGCGATCTGCTCTAGGGTGCAAGCAGTTCGTATCAATCACCGCCGTATCCAGAATAAAACAGCGTCTCGAAGTTTATGGCATCGATTCGTTTGCACGAACGAAGCGATTCTGTTTGCACTCAAAAAGCATTGCTCGAATTTTGGGAAAGGCGAAAATGAGATATGTTGTTCTTTCTGTTTCGTCTTCTTATAAGTTAACAAGGCGGAGTAGTTAAAAGAACGTTATTGGTTGGGGGAACGTTGTTTTAAAAAACGGATGTGAGAAATATTGGGTCAAATCAATGAACGTTATGTAACGTTCTTCAATGCGGGTCAGCCCGGTCAAATAACGGTTAATAAATTTGTAGCAAAAATACAAGTGTTACACCACTACAAACCCAAGCCCGGCCCGGTCGGTCGGCGCGCATGTCTGGTGGTCAAGCATGATCTCCCTCCTCACAAAAGAGCATCATTGGGTGCCCAAAGAGCCCAACTTAGCCTCTAAGAATCAAAAAGCATTGCTCGAATTTTGCAAAAGACGAAATGAGATATGTTGTTCTTTCTATTTCGTCTTCTTAACAGTTACGAAGGCAGAGTAGTAAAAAGAACGTTGCCGATTGGGGGAAACGTGGTCTTAAAAAATGGATGTGAGAAATAATGGGTCAAATCAATGAACGTTATGTAACGTTCTTCAATGCGGGTCAGCCCGGTCAAAAATCGGTTAATAAATTTGTACCAAAAATATAAGTGTTACAACACTACAAACTCAAGCCCGGCCCGGTCGGTCAGCGCACGCGTGTGTGGTGGTCCAGTATGATCTCACTCCTCACAAAAAAAACATCATTGATATCCAAAGGGCCCAATTTAGCCTCTAACGTGGGACTATTCACAAATAGGAGCCAATTTCCACACTTAGTGAATTTTTTAATAATTCGCTTATTTTTCTAGATAATTTCCAACAGTTATTGCAGTAGATAAGTTTCTCTTTTCTTCATCATTTACGATCATTCTAGGCTGTACATTTGGAAAATATGCTCCCTTTGGGCCATTGAATAAATTTATAAATAAGAGATAGCTTGTCCAGCTGTTTCCTTACAGTCATAGATACATTCACCATCAGAATCAATAATGCTTGGATTTTGTTTCTATGCTTCCTCGTTGCCAATTTTTGCGTAGAAAAAATTGGAATTTGTATCTCCACTTTGCATCCATGCAATTTTGCTCTTGTGCTTATTACATAGACATAGACAAACTTAATCTATTAGTATAATCATCACAAACATCGTTGAACTTATCAAATAACATAGACAAACTTAATTTATAGCCAACTCTATCAGTCATTTCCAACATTTCTTCTGATTTACCAAGGTCTAGATATTTAGAAACAGTTTTAATTGCTTGTTCTCTATAAAATGAAAGACTTTGTATAGGTTTGTCTTCCACTAGAATGTGTAATAAAGATGTTATATCGTCAAGGGTAATAGTAATCTCACCAAATGTCATATAAAAGGTATTTGTCTCTAGATACCAACGTTCCACAAAAGCTAATATCATATTCAACAATATTTCTGAATCTAGTAGCATTCTCTACGAACTTCCACACTACCAACTTGTGTACATGATTGACGCATGTAAACGGCGATGGTTTCTATAGAAAATATATTCACATCACTCCAATGACTCTAATGCATTGGAATGAAAAATGATCACAAAAACAATAAATTTAAATTCCTCGCTCTTCCATATTTCTGAAGCCACGCGAGTCTCATAATCTTTGATCACATCACTATATGTAGTCCTACCATAATCATTTGTTACTTGTTTAGCTTCATCTTCCATTTCGGTGTCATCGTCTATCTTGGCATCATCCACTGTGTCATCCCCCTCTTTTGAATCTATAGCATCCATCTCATCCCCCTCCTTCCCCTCTCCAGGGTCTTCACCCTCTTTTCCCTCTTCTTCCTCTTGTCTTACAACATCCTTCATTTTTTCTTTATTGCCCTCAACATATGAATCTCCATCTGTGTCCTCGTTTTCAAGCAAACTAGTTCCTTCCTACTGTCTTTTCTTCGCTCTTCTGCGTCTTTCTGAAGTAGTCATTTGAGTTCATGCCATCTATGAATAACAAAACAATAAATCCATCATTGAGCAGTTCAAATTTAAGGATGGTTATTATTTTTACCAAGCATGAAAACTATATGGTAAAAGTATGAACTACACTACAATGTTGCCTTGTAAAAATAAGGACCGCGTTTGATTATTACTCTGCAGCTCCATCGCAGGGTGCAAACAAAATCGACGTCGGTGGCGACCGAAGGGTAATGGTGATGGTTAAAAATCAAATTAAGGTCAGGTGCAAGATGGTTACCTACTGGTGATATCGATGCGAACTTCAGTTGATATGGTATGGAGATAGGGTTTTGTGTTTAAAAAAGATAAGTGATTAATTTAGGTAAAAAGTAGGCGAGGATATAAAGAGAAGAACAAAAAAATTTCAAGTTTTGCGTAGTAAATAAATGGGTTCAAGGAATTTTTGGACTTTTGGGCCTACTCAACAAGAACAGAGGGCCAAACAGAATTTTCTTAAATAGTGTTATGTAAAATGAAGTGATGTGATTTTTTTTCAATTGCTAATGGGTTAAGGCCGTTTCAATGGGGTGAGTTACCAAATTATCCTAGATCAATTGTTGCAAACATAATAATGCACCAACAAATCAATGCTAATCATAAAAAATGAAATCGTGGTTATTCTTTTTTATTCATTATTTAAAATATATGATAAAAAAGAAATTTGATTTAATTACTGGGGTAGATGAGTTAGATAGCGGTGTTTATATTATATTTTAGGTTTGGAAATTGCCCTTTATGTATGGGATATATTCATAGTTGGTTTTGATTCTTGGGCATGAACCTTCTTATCTTTGTCTCATTTTTCCCTTGTTTCGTTGTTACCATCAATGTTCGCATAATGACAGTCATGGATTTAGAGTAGTGCTAAATGCACCAAGTTACAGACTAACATTTATGCAAAAAAAAAAATATGGTGCTTTATTTCACCCGTAGAAGGCAGTCATATACAGCCATATAGTTGTATATCGCTGAACAGTTATATACATGGATAAAAAAATTGCATTTTATACGACACTACAGAGCTAAATGTTAACACCTACAACGAATATTATATTGGCATATGATTTATATTCAAAATAAATTTCATCCGGTAGTACAATACTATAGCCAAACCAACTACAAACTATTTCGTATTGCCGAATCACCTAAACCATATATACAATGAATCGTTCGTCAGTATAAAAAATGTACAAAAAATATTATGTAAAATTTCATAAGTTGAGTTAAGTTATAGCATAAAAAATAGAGTTGTCAAATTTTCAACTTCAAACCATCAATGTCACAATGTGATGAACAAATTCAAAAAGAAAAAAAATTGAAAAAATGCAAAACCATACCTTCTTGCGATGCCGACAGCTGAATTTGGGTTGCGACAACGTCGACTTTGACTTCTTCTTCGAGATGACTAGTTTTCATCTAGCATAAATGACACCGACATTGAGGAAGAAATGGAGGCACAAGGGTGAAAAACTAGGTTAAAAAAGGTGGGTAAAAATTGTTAAGGGTTTGAGTAGTGCAAAAAAGTGGGTGAAATAAAGTATGCAAAGTTATGGGTTTGGGTAAAATATAGATCAGGTAAAAAGTAGTCAATGATGTAGTGATTTAATAGATTTATGCTTGAAAACAATGGATAAATATCATTATTTGTTCTAAAAATCTCCATGATGCATGGAATACACTTAACTAGGGGACTTTATAGCTTGATTTAGTTATCCAACTTTGTAACTAAACACAAATATACAAACATACATATATGCACATACATATATACACAAATGCATATTATTCAATCATGTGTAGTGAAGTAGGTTAAAGAGAGTTCGACATACGTTGACAAAATTATCCATTGTTTTACTCATAGTATGTGTTGGGGGTATGGTGCGTGCTTTTCTAAAATGTACATGCAACAACTTAGTTCTTTGTATCTACAATAATGTACATAGCCATGTATATTCGTTTAGCAGTTAAGTGTGTTGGAAATCGGCCAGTCCATAGCAGAAGTTATGAGCAAATTTCAAATTGTTTTTACCATCTTGGATCTTTATTAGGCCTATGAAGTCTAGTTAATTTTGAATATTTCCAAATTTATTTTAAATAAAATATTTATTTTATTTCAATTTATAAAATAATTTTATATAATTCAATTTATATTATATTACATATATACGTGTATCATATGCATATATGTGTGTGTGTGTGTGCGCGCATGTGTAACAAATCAATCTGTGCAAGGTATAACATGTCTGTGTATAAATGTTGAGATTTACACCACAACAAACACGTTAGCTCATCTAATATACAAATATATTAGCCAAACGTATGTTTATATATTTTTATTTATATATATAAAATATTACAAATACATATATAAATTATATTTTTATTCAAATAGTTATATATATATTTGTAAACATGTATATGAAATATTAACATTGTATATATTTAAAACTATATATATATAATTTGAAATAATTATAAATTTAATATTTTTAATAAACCTGAAATAATATATACATATATGTGTATAATAATATATACTTTTAAACCAAATACATACATACATACATACATACATACATATATATATAGGCAAGGCTGACGGGGTTGGATGGTCCCCGACCATTTTATTGCAGCACCAATTAGAACTAAACACATACAACAGAGAGCAAATGCTCATGAAAACAGAGGAATACAAGGTGCCACAAGCACTGTCTGGAAAAAAAAACTTAGCACATATGGAAGGACAGATTTATCCCTGGGTCATAGGAGAAATTAAGCATCCCCAGAGTTTGTTTGATCTCATGCATTACCCACTGCTTGAACAGAGCAGCATTTTTTGCATTGACGGCATCAAACACTCTTGCATTTCGTTCTTTCCATGTAGCTGTGATAAAACTCTTCAACACAGCACTAAATAGTCTTTTTCCTTCCTGCTTGTACCCTGTTATCGCATGAATATAATTCCACTCAACCTGATTGTCATGCGAAACATCATTTCTATGAAGCTTTATCATCACAGCAGTCCACACATTCATAATTACAGGGCATTCAAAGAACAAATGCTCAACTGTCTCTGGTTGGTCACTATAGAATGTACAATATATGTCAACGCTCATTCCCATGCTTGCGAGTTTAGCTTTCGTTAGGACAGCACGATTTAGCACCTTCCACATCATGAAGTTTTCACGCAGACTACTATCCATATTCCATGTTCGCTTCCACCATTTCCACATTGGCCGAGGTCTGTTCTTCATCAAGAATTCATAAGCTTCTCCAATTTTAAACTTAGTCTTTTGAGCCCCCCAAACAAGCTCTTCAGGTGTTGAAGACAGTGGTGTAAACTTTCTTATCATATTCCATATTTGTTGAATCCTCCAGTTAGATGAAAAGGACCTAAAACTATGATTATTATATACAACATCCTTATCCTTAGCCACAGAGTGAATACCAGATTGCTGCATTTCATTGTGTGTAAGTTGTCTTCTAAGTATCATACCCTTATCGAGCCATGGATCATCCCAGAAACTCGTACTGTAAACTGGGTCTGTATTCATTTGAATGATCGGGAGAAAAGTTTCTTTCAGCTTGAAAATACTTTGCCATGTCCAGCTTAAGTTTTGAGGCTTCTGCATGTTCCATATACTTCTTCCTCTGATCACATTTCTTTTAGATCATTCAGTCCAAAGGCTGTCAGAACAGTTAAAGTATGTGTCAACATGTTTCGCAAAGGTCGCCTTATTACATTGTGTTAAGTTAAATATACCAAGCCCTCCCTTGTTCATAGGTCGCTCCACCCTGTTGAATTTTATCGGTGCAATGTATCTGCCGGTTGTTTTGCCCGTCCAAAGAAATTTCATAAATGCACTTCTAATCATCTTAACAAGCTTAAATGGTAGAATGAAAGTCCTAGCCCAGTACACTTGCATAGCAAAGAGCACCGACTTAATTAATGTTAATCTCCCGGCTTGACTAAGCTTCGTAGAAGTCCAACAATTTAATCTTGATGTAATCCTCTCATATAGGGGAAGACATTGTGTAGTTGTAATCTTAGATGTTGAGAGGGGTAGCCCTAAGTAGGAAACAATGTTAGGGCTAGGCGACAGACCAGAAGCAAGAGAAATCTCAGCAACCTGTTCCAAACTAACACTAGCAAATATTATATCAGATTTTTGAATGTTAACCTTTAATCCCGTCATTGCGTAAAACTGATCAAGAGTTAACATTATATTCTTGACAGTGTTGATGTCTGGAGAACAAAATACCACTAAATCATTAACAAACATCAAAGCTGAGATTTGAGGATCATTGCATGCTGATGAAGTTTAAAGCTACGATTGTTTATAAGCTTGTTTATCAGCCATGTCAGAAGTTCCATCACCAGAATAAAGACGTATGCAGATAGCGGATCTCCCTGCCTTATACCTTGCCGACTACCAAAAAAACCTGCTGTCTTTCCGTTGACAATGACCGAGTAGTTTGGAGTAGAGATGCATTCATAGATCCAAGAAATAAAATGTGGCGGGATTTTCATGTATCCCATGATTCGTACTACGCTATCCCATTGTAACATGTCGAAAGCTTTCATGATATCAAGCTTCATCGTAGCTTTCGGGGAAGCATTCTTTCGATTATACCCTTTAAGTAGCTCGTGAGAGAGAAGGATATGGTCTAGTATATTCCTTCCCGGCAAGAAAGCAGCTTGATTCCGGGAAACAATGGAAGCAAGCACATACTTAAGTCTTGAAGCAATAACCTTCGAGATGCATTTATATATGGTATTGCAGCAAGAAATAGGTCGGAAGCCATTAACATGGTGAGCATTTTTGAGCTTAGGGATTAGCGCAATATTGGTGTAGTTAAACGATCTGAAGATTCTGGCTTTTTTGAAGAAAAGAATTATGGCATTGCACACATCAGTTGATACGAATGACCAACAAGAAGTGTAGAATTTTGCATTCAACCCATCTGGGCCACCGCACGAGTTACTATTAAGCGAGAACATTGCGTTTTCTATTTCTTCAGGGATAACTTCTTTGCATAGAGAGGCATAGTCGTCTGCCGCTAATTTAGGCAGGATATCAGTAGGGATATCATCAATACTAGGAATGAAGTTGTTTGTGTTGCCGTACAGGGAAGAGAAATGTTGAACAAAGGCTGCTTGCACTTCATCGGCAGATGTTTGAAGAACACCATTCATATCGTTAATAGATGCTATATTCTATTTTGTTGCTTATTCATGAGACTTGCATGGAAGTAGGCACTGTTCCCATCTCCTTTCTCTCGCCATTTTATTCTATACTTTTGCCTTATCATATCACTTTCTTTAGCTAACGCTTCGTAGTATTTCTAGGACAGAGCACTTTCTGTTGTAGCGAGGTTAGCATCACTAAAATTAGACATCATAGCAGTTTGAACCCCAACCAGATCTGCCTCAATCATAGTGCTCATTTTGGCTCCTTTACCAAATCTTTTAAACGACCACACTTTCAAGACTTCTTTCATTTCTTTAATTTTTTCCTGCAAAACAAATAAATGGTGACCTTTCTTAGTTTTACTCCAAGTGGATAGTGCAATAGTTTTAAAGTCAGGCACTAGAACCCAAGAATTAAAAATTTTAAAATTTGTTTTTCCTCTCTTGTCTGCTTCACGTAAGTGAATAATTTGAGGTGAGTGGTCTGATAGGAGAGGAGGAGGGAGATTACTGTAGAGAAGAGGCCATTTATTTAGAGAAGTTTGATTGGAGAAGGAGTGGTCGATCCTAGAAAAGGTCCTATTGCCTTGCGGTCTTTTATTATTCCATGAATATTGCATTCCAACTGATTTAACCAAAACAAGTTCAGCTTAGATAAGGGTATCGGCAAGAGGTTGAATTTCATTAAGGGATAGGGGATTTCCTCCTACTCTGTCAGAGAGGGAATAACAACAGTTGAAGTCACCAAGTATTATCCACGGATGGAAGGTCTGCCTCAGAGCAGGGATAACCGTAAATAATGAGGCTTTAGCTGCTACAGTGTTGAATGCATGGACAAAGGAAACATAGAAGTTAGAATTATCAGAGTAATTATGAGCATGGCAATGAATCAGTTGGGAAGTGGAGAGGATAGTAGTTAATTGAACTTGAAGGGGATTGAAGGGAATCAAAATCCTTCCATATGGATCTTCATTTAGATTGTGGATATAGTTCCAATCTGGTTTTATATATTCAGCTGCCTTGATAGTCAATGCTAGATTTAACTTAGTTTCAAGTATCGCTAAAACCGATAACTGATGAGTACTGATAAGTTGTTTACATTGGTCAAGTTTGATGACATGGTGACTTCCACGTATATTCCATGCTCCAATATGAGACATCATTGGAGAGAACGGGCATTAAGCATTTCTATCTTCATTCTCCTAGTTACTGCCTGAGATGAGGACAAGTAGTTAGGAATTGTAGCCGAAAATGGCTTAACAAAACTGTTAGATTTGCTATCATTGCTTGGGGAGGAGGCTGATTGAATGACAGAAGAAAGAGAAGGTGAGGAATGAGGAGAGGTTGGAGGAGAGAGAGCAGATGTTGGGGGAGGCGGTTTGTAGGCAGATGGTGGCTTGATGTTGTAGTACGCATGTTTAGGTGAAGGGTTGGGAGATTTGACAGTATTTGGGAGGGAAATATTTGTAGAGTGTTCTTTGGTCATATCAATTGTGCATGAATCTTCATGCATGTGTATGTCATCTTGCATAACAACAGCATTTTTGAGATGCGCATTCTTTTTTTTACTCTTTTTATCTTTCTTACCACCTGAGTTAGGTCCCTCAACATATTTACTCTTATTGTTTTTACCACTGTCATTACTTCCAGCATTGTTTGCTATTTGGGCTTCAAGATTATCTACCTTCTCCTGCATTTTGTAAAGAATGATCAGTTTTCACATGTTTCGCATCTTTGTAGGTTGTGTTATTTTGCATTAATAGATCCTCTACATCATTATTTATTTCCACTTCTGTTTTACCAAGAGCTACATCACCTTTTCCAACCTCTTTCAAACTTTCATCATGCCTCTCACTAAAATTATATGCCTCGTCCAGTTGTAGGAGTACATCAAATCTATTATATACCAAGAGATTATATTCTATATCCTCATTTACACAAGTTGCATTTTGAACGTTTCTTTTGTCCTTAACCACATTTACATTAAATGCTTGAGTGTCAGCTGAATTACTTTCATTTCCTTCCACTTTTTTCACTTTATCCAAACTGCAATGTTCATTTTCCAGCTCGTCTATCTCCGCCTCCTCAACCATATCTTCATCATCAATATTATCCCTTACTGGTTCATTCACCTTAACGTCGTTCCTTTCTCTTGTTTGTTCCAAGTAAATGTTCTTCACAAAATTGTCTGTTGTCTTCCTTTTCACTCGTTGCCATTTTTTGATATTCTGTTTCTGGAAAGCTCCGACCTTTTTACGTACTTGGGTAATCTCTGTGGTTTCTTCGTTGTCTTCCTTGCTTTCATTTTTTCTTATGTCTTTATTGCTTTTTATGTTACTTTTCTCCTTATTATCACAACTTTCAGTTGTCTAACCAAATTTCTTGCACTTAACACATACATGCAGCCTTCATAGGTACTGGACATAAATTTTCTGATAACCTCCTTCCACTAGCTTAACCATAAATTCATCAACTAGCTCCATATTCGGTCTTACCTCAATCAAGCATTTCGCATAGCTCAACCTTTCTTGTTTCTTCGTCATTTCGTCCATACACAACAATTTTCCCAAATGACTACTAAGCCAGTTTATACCTAGTGGCGACCAGGCATAAATAGGTAGATTATACAAGTGAACCCAAACTGGAACCGGTGACAGAGCCAGTAACACTACTAACTGCTTCATCGTATTGTTTAATTATGAACAATTTATTATTCATAATAATAGGATCACTTTGTAGAATTAAATCCCTGTCCTCAGAACAAGTGAAGTTGAATAAAAAAATGATACCATCCGATTTAACAGTGACTGAGCCTTTTAATCTCCAAATATTCTTAAGTTTCTGAACGACAGCTGTGTACGATAATGGCTTATCTAAGAAAAAACCAACTATCATATCTTTCCAGATTACATCACCTGCTACAAGAACATCAGGCGGAGGCACTAAAACATTGTCTTCATACACAGGAGACAGGTCAACGGGGATGTAATTCCCAGCATTCTTGGGTTTTTGCTTGAAAAGAGAAGTCCATTTCCGTTCACCTTGAGAAGGAGGGAGGTACTACTGGCTGAGATGATGGAGAAGAACAAACAGGAGGACGAATATGGAAAGGGTAAGGGGGGACAAGAGAGGGGATGACTGGAGGAATAGATGTTAGGACAGAAATGGATGAAGGAACTGAAGCTGAGAGACAACATGGAATGGATAATGTGGAGAAGGTGGTTGGTACAAGATTGATGGAAGGAGGAGGCAACGGGTTAAGATGGAGATAGGTCAGTGTCGTTGGGTGAGAGGGGATGTACGACAGGGTTGACGCTGTGGGAGAAGGGAGGTACGTGAGAGTTGACGTTAGGGAAGAGGGAAGGTACGACAGAGCTGATGTTGAGGGTAAGTGGCGGTACTACGGGAGAAGCATACATGAAAAGGCTTTCCTAGACATGAAAAGACATGAAAAGGCATGAAAATACATATATATTAAATACATACATACATATATATATAATTTATACATATTAATAATATTAAAATAAATATATATATATATATATATATTAAATATATATATACACCAGGTCTTGCGCATGCCATAAAAAATTAAATAAATTAATTTTAAAATATATTTTATATATAAATATTTATATGGATATAAACTAAAATTAATAAAAAATTATTTTTGAAACTTGGGTTTGAATTTTAATCTTCCAGTAAAATTCTAACTGATATTTTGTAATTATGAACGATAACATATATAATTCTATAATTTAAATTAATTTTAAAATCTATTTTTTAAATTCTCGGTTTATAATTAAATATTTTAAATTAATAAAAAATGTTTTTTTATTTGAGAGTTTGTTATGTGGTAATAAAATTTTATAAAATATAAAACATAATTTCTAATATATATAATTAATTTATATGATTAATTGAAATATTACTTAAATAATAATAATATACCAACAAAATATTTTGTTTATGCAGCCATGATTTGTACAAATGATGTAGTATTTAAATTATAAACTGTATATACAAATACTGTATATTATATTATATAAAATTAAAACTATATTTTCTCCTATTTTAGTTAAGCTACATATAGGGGTATATTTGACTAATTTTTTATAAATATAAAAATATATACATACATACAATTAATCTAACTGTGATAACATATTTGAATATCGGAATCATCACCTAACTAACAATACTATATATATAAGTATATATACATAATATAAACATTATATGTAAACATTAATGACCACATATTAGTCGGGAATGTACCTTACACACAATGCTTAAAGTACACCTTGTAGTGATGATATTTGCTCCTTGAACTGATTTCAAATCTACTAGAGTTCAAGTCCCTCGACCAATTTCCAATCTAATAGAGTGCTAGTCCCTGAACTGATGACCACAAGCTATCGAATAGAACTATATTTGATTTGATTTGAACTAGAGTTGATCGTGGAAGATGGAAGTACGGTTCGATAAGAAATATAATGGTTTGGAGGCATTAAAAGTCTTCTAACAAGTGTGGCTATAGATGTTTATATAGAGGAGCATTTAGAGACAAATGAGGATCTAGATCCTCCTTTATCTCTTACTACTTCTTTTCTACCTTAACCATCCAAATCAAACCCCTCGAACCCACGTATAGCCGCCCCTTTCTTGCTCCATTATGGTCGAACCAATCATCCCCCATATGGGCTTCAAACCCATTTAAGGCACAGACAAAATATTTTACATTTAAATTCAATCTAAATGCTTATCGATATTGTATATCGATTAATATATTTATAACTTCTATAAATACATTTAACAATATTTATTCATCAAATCAAAATCAAATTTCATAATATTAATTAATTTATAACAATTATAATTTAACTAACTAGTTTGATCAAAGGAGTATTCATCGGTTCGGTTATGTGACCTGTTGGGTGTATATTTGATCATCAATTAATTTCGAACTATTTGAATATTAACGTTCAACGTTACTTAGCAAGTAGTGCGGCATTTTGGCCAAATTTATTGCTTACTTAGTTTCGGTAAAGTCCAATTATAATTGGTTAAGCGTTATCCAATTGTGACTATTATTGCACCAATTATCTTCGTCAAAACTATATTACTTTGGACTTATGGAATCAGGTAAATGTCAAAATTCCAATATCATTTGTATTCAACTCTATAGCCCAAACACAAAGTCTTTGGTTTAACAATAACAACTATTATTAATCGAACTACCCTAGCCAGAGATTTTAACACTGAGTTGACTTGAGTTGACCGTGATATTAACCCTATATAACTGAGGTGACGAATCCTCTCTTAAATAGTGTTTCACTTTCAATACTTCCACTTGACCCAACTATAGTCACTCGACGGATGTCGTGCTCTGATTTAATTATAATAAAATAAAACGTAGAGCTTTCATGTAGAAGATCAACAATATTCTCAAGTCGAGAGAATTGTTTAAATCGTTCATATCAATATTTCTGTTTGAGATTAGTTATATTAACTAATAGAAAACTATCGAATGAGTCATTCTATAGTTATCGCTAATATAAAAGGGGACGACGGCTTCCGACGACCATTTTACGACGGCTTCCGAAGGGGTCGAAAAATCGCGTAATACTGGCTCCAACCGAGCCTCTTCGTCCTCATTTTAGAAAACCGAAAACCTAATTAGAAATTCTTCAATTCACTCCCCAAGCCTCCAATCACTAATTTCGTATTTTTGCATCCTCCCCGGTTACGAATTCAACCTCTCTTGCCTTCTAGCTCAGGTATAATCTCTTATTTTCACGAAAAACTCAATTTTTACCATATTTCTAGATTTTCATAGGTTGATAAATTAGAGCTAATTGGTGATTGAATGTTTCCACTAGTGTTATAATAGTTTCTAGCATTCTGTGGTATACATATTTCATCTTTAATCGTGAAATTGTGAAAACATGTATAATTTGTGGTTGTTCATGTATATATACATCATTATGTATTCCTTGATTCTACGATTGTATGTGTGTAGCGCTGCTATCATTGTATTGTGTTAGTTGGAATAAGATAAAATGAATGCACGAATTAGGAGTATTATATTGTGCACGTATTGACTTATGCAAAAAAATGCATGAGTCTAAATTATAATTGTGTATTGAAAAATGACAAAAATGTTAAATCAGCCTTAAATTGATGTAATATGTCGAATAAATGTGATAAATTAAAATATATTTTTGTAAATGTGAACAGTTAGTAAAATTGTATTTTTCGTAAAGTACGCACATTTAATTAACTTATGTCCTTAGAGAGTTTTTGGCCCGTCTAACGAGTGTTGTGCATGATCGTTATATAAATAGTCATTTTTTCTCAAAACACGACCTTTTATATCATCTGATGTAATATTTGTTGAACTTGTCCATGTATTGGACAAGTTATGAACACAGTAAGCATTTACATTTTGTACACTACTTCGTCTCAAACGGTTCATAAAATTTCGGCTTAACTTTTCTTTTTTGTTTCCTACATATATGCATTTGTGTACAATGCAGGAAACAAAAGGGAAATACTGTCGAAATTTTGTTGAATCGTTTGAGATGAAGTAATATACGAAATATAAATGCCTACTGTGTTTGTAATGGAAAGTAGGATGCCTGATCATGGAAAAAAAATTCTTTCTGCACAAAATTTTGTATCGATACGTTAAAAAATAAAATGTGTCATATTTGAAAAAAATAATAATTTGTGAAATAGTTCTTTAAATTCAAATATTATACGACCATGAAAATAATCTTTTTCGAATTTGTATTCTTGAAAATAAATATTAAAATTTGAACTTGTGACTCATTTTCTCAAATTGGAAAAATGATTGATTATTTTGTTGATCGGGGGAGATGGATGTACCAAAGAAAATGACTGAGAGGCTCAATAAAGAAGATTTTTATAATGGTATAAATGTATTTGTTGAATTCGCTTTAAGTAATAACGGAAACGATCCAGAAATTCATTATCCGTGTAGTAGGCGTAGACTTTTAAAGTATTTGTTACCAGATATTGTGAAAGAGTATTTGTGCTGAAACGGTTTCGTACCTGAGTATTATATTTGGGATCGGCATGGAGAAGTTGTAGCAAATACTTCTGTAGAGTCTGAAAGTGTCATTAACGAAGTAGTTATGAGGACCTGTATAGAAAATATGGTCGAAAATGCAGCACGTTCAATGTTTCCTATGATTGAAGTTGACAACGATGATGGAAATATTGAAGAACTAAATATTGAAGCAAAAAAAATTATGATTTACTAGATGCTGCTAAGAAACCTATTTGGGATGGTTGTAAAAGCGGCACTCAGCTGTCAGTAACCGTAGAATACATTTCGATGAAATCAAAATACAACATCACTGAAGCTGAGTTTACGGCTATTGTACAAGCTGCAAAAAGATATATGCCGTCGGATAATCTAATGTGTGAAAATCACTATGAAGTTAAAAAACTTATGTCGGCTTTTGGTTTACCTTATCATAAAATAGGTACTTGTTTAAAAGGCTGCATGTTGTTTTGGAAAGAAGACGCAAACCTTAGAAATTGTAAAATTTGTAATCAGGAGAGATACAAAACAAGAAAAAAGAAGGGGAAGGAAGTTCCGTACAAGCCTATGCATTACTTACCCATCACTCCAAGGCTTCAAAGATTATATGCACCATCTGTAACTGCATCTAATATGAGACGGCATAGTGTGAGAACGGAGGAAGGTAGTACGTTGACACATCCACCGATGGAGAAGTATGGAAGCATTTTGATAAAACGTATCCAAATTTTGCAGCGGAGAGTCAAAATGTTAGATTGGGATTATGTACGGATGGTTTTTCGCCATTTTCTCAATTTGGTTCTAAATATTCATCCTGGCACATCATCATCACATCGTATAATTTACCTCCATGGATGTGTATGAAAACGCAATATATGTTTCTTACTATTGTTGTTCTTGGCCTTGACGATCTGACATAAGGAATCAATGTATATTTACAACCGTTGATTGAGGAGTTAAACATACTATGAAAGGAAGGAGTAGAAACATACGATGTGTCGAAGAAGAAATTTTTTCGTATGTTTGCTTCTTTGTTGTGGACTATAAGTGATTTTCCTACCTATGCAATGCTTTCAGGATGGAGTACTGCCGATCGTCTAGCATGTTCATATTGCATGGATTAAACATGAGCATTTTCTTTACCTCATGGAAAGAAAATTTCATGGTTTGACTCTCATCGATATTATCTCTATGTAAATCATCCCTTTAGAGGAGACAAGAAAAACTTTTTAGCTAATAGAGTAGAAACTAGACAACCACCGACGATATGGTCAAGCAAAGACATATATGAACTTGTTAGGGACTATCCAAAGATATATGAAACTGGAGTGCAAACAGAAATTGAAGGCAAATCGATTGTTCATAACTGGTGCAAACAAACTATTTTTTGGGAGTTGTTGTATTGGAAACATCTTCTGCTTCTCATAATATAGACGTGATGCACAATCAGAAAAATGTATTTGATAATGTTTTTAACACAATTTTGAATATGAAAGGGAAGATGGAGGATGATTTGAAACCAAGACACGGTATAGAAGAGCTATGCAAACGTCCTGAGCTTCATATGAAACCAAATGACAGCAAAAAACCCAAAGCATGTTACGAATTAGATAATAATCAAGTTAAAATTGTGTTAAAATGGGTGGAAGGGTTAAGATTTCCTGATGGAATATCATCAAATCTTCGTAGATGTGTTGACTTTAAAAACGTTAGATTGAGCGGAATGAAAAGCCACGACTGTCACATAATGATGGAAAATTTATTTCCTGTTATGTCCAAAGAACTATTGCCGTTAAAAGTTTGGAAGATAGTAACGGAGTTTAGTATGTTTTACAAAGAGCTTTGTTCGACTACTTTAAAAGTGCAACGTTTATGTAAACTTGAATTAGATATTCCTATATTGCTCTGAAAATTAGAAAAAATATTTCCACCAGGTTTTTTTAATGTAATGGAACATTTACATGTTCATCTCCTATCTGAAGCACGACTTCGAGGTCCTGTCCAATACGGATGGATGTATCCATTTGAGAGGTATGCAATATGTTATCACGTAATTTAATTGCATTCGAAAGATGAAGTTAACGTAAATTAATTTTTCATAGATATCTAAATCATCTGTAGAAAAAGGTGAGGCAAAAAGCATGAGTTGAAGGTTCGATATGTCAACTTACATCGAAGAAGAAGCTTCATTCTTTTTCTCTCACTATTTTAGTGACCATGTGAATATATCATTTTAAAGTGTTCCTCGTAATGACGAAGGCGAAGAACAAGAGTCCTCTCAAGCAATGTTATCTATTTTTAGACAACATGGTCGGCCTTCTGGAAAATGTGTAGAAATATGGTTAGACGATAGAGTTCTTCATGTTGCACACACGTATATTCTTCTAAATTGTGCCGAGGTTGCACAGTTTGTTAGGTAATCTAAAATAATAATTTATCTTATTCTTCTATATAATGCATGCGCGTGTATAACCTAATGTAATAATTTGTTTATATATACAATGTTTATAAACGTGAACAATTGAACGGAGATCTCAGTAAAGAATTTTCCGGTTGGTTTCCAAATTATGTTTATGAGCCGAGAAATTGGGTTGTTTGCGAAGGGTT
This sequence comes from Allium cepa, assembly GCA_030765085.1. Classification (NCBI taxonomy): domain Eukaryota; kingdom Viridiplantae; phylum Streptophyta; class Magnoliopsida; order Asparagales; family Amaryllidaceae; genus Allium; species Allium cepa. The sequence goes on along the minus strand of CM060945.1, from coordinate 1,025,789,674 downwards.
TAAACATCTTGCGATGGGACCAAAAAGAGTGGTCAAGACATATCTAATATATTTCGTCCATGGATATAAATTTAACACCAAAGAATACGGTGCAGAAAAATTAACGAATAATACTGGTGTATTTGTTAAAGGTGGCGACGATCCAAAAAGTCATATAAAATGATTTTTACGGTGTTCTAACACAAATTTTGCCACTGATATATTTCTCACGAACCATGAAGGAGGTATTTCTATTTAGATGCAATTGGTTTAGCAATGCTACAGGTTCTGGAATTAATGTGCACAAGGATTATAATCTTATCGAAATAAAGCATATATCATACTATCACAAGTACGATCCTTTTGTACTAGCCAAACAAGCATTGCAAGTTTATTACGCTCCGTCTCTAAAAGAGATAAAGCAGATTGGTCTGCAGTTTTTAAAGCAAAGGCCAAATTTACATTCGATGGGAAGAATATTCCAGACGAACAAGCTTATCAGGCAGATCTTGAGGAAAATAACGAAATAATAAATACAGACGATCATATAGATTTTGGTCCTTTGATCGATGAATCAAATGTTTTGGTAGAAGCATTTGACAATGCGGAGGAAAATATCGTAGAAAACTAGACCGAATCTAAATCAGAAGATGATGATGATTGATAAAAACCCGAATCTGATTTTTTTGCAATTGATGTAACTATTGAATATGTGATTATATGATTTTTGTTTGATGATAATAAACATATTATATATATATATATATATTCATTTAAATGTATTTGTTAATGTACTATTTTATTTTTCATAGATTAAATAAATATTTGCTGAATAAAAATAAATAACACAGAATTTGAATTCAAACAGAAATTTATTCAAACAAATGTTTATTGCAATTTTTTGAATAGTATAAATTTCAAGCTCTCACTATATATATACAATTTCAATTACAGTACAATTTTGATTACATCAGGATTCACATTTACATTTGACCTCACTACATATCACTCATTCACTCAACTCGTATTTTATCTTCAATTTCACTCCAAATTGAATCTAGCATCTGAGCAATTTGTAAAAATAAATATTGATGCAGTAAAATGGAAAAGGAAATATTTTTGCGGTATAAAATAAAATGTGGATGTTAATAATAATATTTGCCTCAGTTATTTGTGTTATTCGTCATCATTTAATTTTGAATCCATCATACACGAACAGCTTGTGACATACACAGTGTATCACTGGATATGCCACAAGGTCATGCACACCGATGTATACACTTGATAAAATTACAGGGACAGGTGAGCACAGGTCAAACCCGAAACGCTGGGTTCAACTCAAGTGCAATAAAAATAATGTCACAATATTCAACACAAGGTCAAATCCAAGCTACAAGCTGGATTCAACTCAGGTGTAATTCGAAAACCAAATCCAAATGCAATAATATGGTCGGGAGCAACCTCAATGCACAACAAGTATACAACAAAGGCCATGTAAGCTACATGCAGTCTCAAGTGAAAGGTTAGACAGTCCATTCAAACCATCAAGCAAATGCATATCAGACGATGTCAACGAGACTGAGCATGTACATGAAAGCAGCAAAAACTCAAACCAGCAAAAACATATACAACATAATGAACAAATCAGAGACTAATGTACACATGAACGCAACAGTGAATTACAAACCAACATGCTTAGTTTAAATGGTCAAGACAGCTACAACACAAATGAAAACTGCTTTGATACATACATATGCTAAAGCAATACATGAACAAAGTAGTTCAGGCATGCACAACAGAGATGAGCAAGTGCACCACTGACCGTACAGCAAAGCCAATACACAAACACAAATGACCACACAATAAAAGCTGGACCAAGTGGTAAATAAATTGCATATCTAACCAGAGCCAAGGCAGGAGAAACCAGAATGCAACCCACTGTAAATATAAGTACAGACAAGCTACAATGAAGTGGCTATAAACAAATACATGAAACTGCACCAAAGAAATGGCAGCATGCATGCTATAGGCGTGGACAACATGGATGCACAATCACACATGAATACAACTCAGATGCAAGCACACTTAAGGCACAGTGCACATCAAACCATAAGTATGCTTGAAGCAAAAATCCAAACCAAGTTCAAGTTATACAAGCAAAACTCAAACCAGAGGAAACTGGCATCAACCACAACAATGAACCAGAGATTACAAAACCAAAACATCAACTAAGTTCAAATGAATATAGAAAGCAAGCTCCAGATGGATAATGCAAGTGCAGACTCAAGTGATACAAGTTTGAACAAAGCTCAACAGCACAAAGCAACATCAAGTTGAACAAGACAGAGAAGCGGTAGTTAACAAGCACAATGAAAATTCACAAAAAGTCAAGTATGCTACAGGTTGCAAATAACCAGAGGTGATAAACACAAGTGACCGAAGTCAAAGTACCAAAAAAAATTCAAAGCCAAGAAATCACAACTTCAAAGCCGTTTAAATCAATGTAATAGTTTTGAACAAGTCATAAGAAACAAATTCAAATCACTGGCCGAGATAAATCAAAATCGTCAAACTAGAATCAATGCCGTGATGACCAAGAAACCAAACGAGTCAGAATTAAAGCCGTGTGAATCAAGCTACCAGAATTATACGAATTTGAACAAGTCAGTGCAAATCATCAGCATTCAAGTTGAATCGAACGGCAAGCCAAAAAATTATCAGACGAATTCAATGAGTACATACGAACGAAAATCAAGGGTTTCAAACCCTATGTAAAGACCCAATCATCATCGGCTACAAGGCAATCAAGTTCAAGCATTCAACTAGGAGAACAAGAAGGCATAAATTACATACCAGAGTCAAAGTCGAACTCGATCAAATGGAGGAGCCATATTCGAATTGAAGAAGGAGTCGATTGCCGAAGCAAGACAGAGAAATACCAATTGTAATCGACCATCTACCCATCGGCTTCATCGATTTTCTCAAGCCCTAATTTACAAGCAAAGGAACAAAGGAACGAGCCGCCATTATACAGAATAAAGAGTAAAAGGAACGGCCAACATTGATAAAAGAAATAAGGCCGCGTTTATTTTTAATTGGGCCGGCTTTGTTCTTTTTAATTGAGTTTTAATTAGGGTTTGTTAGGGTTTTTTTTGTTTTTAAATTGTTTTTTAAATTGTATTTTCTTTTGAAAATTGTGTTATTACTAGTCGTGTGACTAGAGGACAAACTATGTGGCGTAGTTTGAGAATTCCCAACTCAGTGGCTGAGTTGTAGCAGAGTTTTGAGCGTAGAGTTAGGTTAGTCAGTAGCGAGTGTCGCGAGTTTACGTGTGTAAGAATGTAACTACTTAATTTCTAGTAGAAACCTTAGAGGCAGCACGTAGGCAGGGTTTTGCCGAAGCTGGACAAATTCTGTGTCGTTCTATTCCTGCATATATTATTCTGGTATTATTGTGCTGCTATAATTTTGATTTATCTGTGTTGAAATAATTTTAAGCTTCCGAATTAATTTTTATAATTAACAGTATCACCCTATTCACCCCCCTTTAGGGTGAAATCGATCCTACAAGTGGTATCAGAGCTAGGAATAGAAGTTAGCTTTTGTTTTTTTTAAAAAAAATTGGATTTTTCAAAAATCAATTTTGTTTTAAAAATTTGAATTTTTAAAATGGCTTCTTTCAATAATGCTTTTGCTGAGGGTCAGTCTATAGTTAGACTACCAATGTTCAATGGTGAATACGCCTACTGGAAAAATGAATTTTTTTTCTAAAGACCATTGACGCTTGGAATAAATTTGAGACAGGTTATAGAGTACCAACTATAACTGTAGATAATCAGGAAATAGATAAACCGATGGATCAATGGACAGAACTAGAAAATAAATTACAAAATGCTAATGCTAAATCTATGAGTTCTATTATCTGTTCATTAGATCAATTTGAATTTAATCGTGTCTCACATTGTCTAACCATGTAGGAAATATGGCACACACTCGAAGTGACTCACGAAGGAACATCTCAAGTCAGAGAATCCCGCCTTTCCATGCTAGGCAGCAAATACAAAAATTTCACAATAGCCAGGGAAGAAAATGTCAAAGAAATGTACGGACGACTTTCCAATATTGTATACAAATCAAAGGCTCTTGGAAAATCATATCCAGAATTGGAGATAGTCTGAAAAATCCTCAGAGTCCTTCCACGAAGTTTTGAAGCCAAAGTAACTTCCATTCAAGAATCAAAAGATTTGAAACAAATGAAAGTCGAAGAACTCATCGGAAACATCACCACTTACGAGCTAGAAATGAAATTCAAGGAAGAGCGTGAAGGAGGAGACACTCGAAAGAAATCAATGGCTCTTAAAGAGATAACTGAAAGTGAAGATGATGATGATGATGGTGAAGCAGAACTAGCACTATTAATAAGAAGATTCAAAAGGTGGAATCGCAAATATGGCAATCCGGTCAAAAATCAACAAGTAAAGAGCAGATTAAAGAAAGCACTAGACAAACAAGAAAAGCAGAAAATCATTTGTCACAAATGTAATAAACCCGATCATATTAAGCCAAATTGTCCCTAAAATTGACTCAGGCAAGAAAAGAAACTGAAGAGGAGAAGTTTTGCAGCTACTTAGAATGAAATCGATGAAGATGAAAGTGATAGCACCGGTAGTGAGAGTGAAAGAGAAAATTTGTGTCTTCTTGGTGAAATAACTGACAGTGATGATGACGAGCCAAGTGAGGTATCAAAACTTACTCATTCAGAATTACTTATATATTTCCACGAAGTAAATGGCTATTTTGAACGACTTAGGGAGAAGTATGCCAAACTTGAATCACAAAAGGATACTTTGATAGAGTTAAATAAACAACTTGACCAATTAGTTAAAACCTATCAAAGTAGGATCCCTAAGTGTGATAAGTGTCCACTATTTGAAGAAGAAATTAAAAAGTCAGAAATTAATATAAAATCACTTGAAAATGAAATTCTGATTTTAAAAGAAATGAAAATACAAGAAGAGAAAATTCTATTAAAAAGTGCACACAATTGTTAAACGAAAAATGAATCTCTCAAAATACAAGTCCAACAATTGTCAACGACTTTAGATAAATTTTCAAAAAGCGAAAAATCGTTGAATATGTTATTAGGGAAGAAAACTGTTAATACAGTTAGACAAGAACTTTGATATAATCAATCTGAAAAAGTTAAAAGCAAAATTAATCTAGTCAAGTTCTATGTGCACAATTTGTAGAAAATATGGACACAATCATAATAATTGTTGGTAAAGACCCAAACATGTGAAAACTATAGCAATTTGGGTTCCAAAAGGCACAAATGTAAAATCTCTCAAAGTTAAACAAATCTGGGTGCCGAAAGGAACATATATAAATAGTTTAGGGCCTCCACAAAATTATTTTTCAAAATATTCTGCCACTAACAATCATGGACCTATAAAAACAAATAGGTCACTAAACTCTCATCTCGTGTAGGTATGCTAGCAGGCTAAGGAACAACAACAATGGTACTTGGATTCTGGCTATTCCAGGCACATGATAGGCGATAAATCAAAGTTCCGTGGCCTTGAAAAGTACAAAGGTGGCAGAGTCACAATGGGTAACAATGACAAGTGTAAAATTGTCGGTAAAGGTAAAGTGGGTAACAATACATTTACCTTGAATGATGTACTACATGTTGAAAATCTGCACCATAATTTGATATCAATCAGCCAGCTATGTGATAAAGGTATGAATGTTATTTTTGATTCTGACTTGTGCAAAATTGTTGACAAATCATCAAAAGAAATCTTATTTTTAGGTAAGAGGAAAGGTAATATATTCTCTATTTTTGATGATCTCACCCTTTCTAAATGTTTGGTAGCTAAGGATATAGAAGTAAATTTATGGCATAGACGTTTAGGGCATGCTAGCATGAATTTGTTAAACAAATTAAAAAGGGAAATTTTGGTAAGAGGGTTTCCATCACATGATTTTGAAACAGAAAACTTATGTAAAGTGTGTACCTTGGAAAAACTTAAAAAATCATCATTTCATGCCAAAAACAATGTAAGCACTTCTAGAGTTCTTGAACTAGTTCATATAGATCTGTTTGGAACTAACGACATTACTAGCTTAGGTGGTAAGAAATATTGCTTTGTGTTAGTTGATGATTACTCAAGATATACATGGGTATATTTCTTGGCTAAAAAATCAGAAACTTTTTCATACTTTACAAAATTCGCAAAATTAGTTCAAAATGAAAAAGGAGTTTCTACTGTTTCGTTAAGAAGTTATCATGGTGGAGAATTTCAAAATTATGAATTTGAAAACTTTTGTGATGAAAATGGTTTTAAACAAGAATTTTCTACACCACGTACTCCACAACAAAATGGAGTGGTTGAAAGAAAGAATCAAACATTGCAAGAATTGGCTAGGTCTATGATAAATGAGTATAAGCTACCTTTGCATTTTTGGGCAGAAGTAGTAAATACAGCTTGTTATGTAATGAATAGAGTTATAATTAGACCGATTCATAACAAAACACCCTATGAGCTATGGTTCAAAAATAAACCAAACGTTGACTACTTCAAAGTATTTGGGTGTCCGTCCTATATTCTCAATACAAGTGATCAATTAGGAAAATTCGAAGCAAAAGCTGATGAAGGCATATTCAAGGGATACTCTTCTAGAAGCAAAGCTTATAGAGTCTACAACAAAAGGAATAAAACAATCGTGGAGTCAATCAATGTGAAATTTGATGAAGCCATTAATGAATATGAAATGGTCAAAAGCAATGTTAAAGAGGAGAACAAAAAGATGAGAATGAAAAACCAAAAGAAACATCAACAAAAGAAGTCCGAAGGAATCTAGATCCAGGGAGATTGAAATTCAAAGTAGATCATCCTCCAGAATTGATAATAGGAAATCCTATCACAGGTGTTCAAACTCGTTCCTCCTTTAGAAATTTGTGTGGTCTGTGTCTATATGGTGGATTTATTTTAGAAATAGAACCCAAAGACATAGATACAACTCTTAATGATGAAAATTGGTTTATGGCTATGCAAGAAGAGCTAAATCAATTTGAGTGAAATGATGTTTGGAGTCTAGCACCTAGACCTAAGGATTATCCAGTCGTAGGAACAAAATGGATTTTCAAAAATAAATATGATGAATCTGGAAATGTGATTAGGAATAAAGCTAGATTAGTCTCTAAAGGATATAATCAAATTAAAGGAGTTGACTTCGATGAAACTTTTGCACCAGTAGCTAGACTAGAATCAATTAGGATATTGTTAGCTTTTGCTTGCTACAAAGGATTTAAGTTAAGACAAATGGATATTAAAAGTGCATTTCTTAACGGAATTTTAAAAGGAGATGTGTTTGTTGAACATCCAGAAGGTTTTGAAAGTCATGAATATCCTAACCATGTATATAAGCTTAAAAAGGCATTATATGGATTAAAACAAGCTCCTAGAGCTTGGTATGAATGCCTCAGTACTTATCTTCTTGAAAATGGGTTCAAAAGGGGCTATGTAGACACCACACTAATTATGTTGCATGAAAACGATAATCTTTTAATTGTTCAAATATATGTTGATTACATTATTTATTGTGCTACTAACAATTTGTTGTATGAGAAATTTGAAAAATTTATTCATGAAAAGTTTGAAATGAGCTTGGTTGGAGAGTTGAAATTCTTTCTAGGATTTCAAGTCAAACAAAGCGATAACGGTACATTCATTTCTCAAACAAAATATATTAGGGAACTTGTCAACAAATTTGGATTAAAAGATACTAAACCAGCTAGAATCCCCATGAGCACAACAATTAAACTTGACAATGATGAAAAAGGTAAGGCAGTTGATCAAAAGCAATATAGAGGTATGATTGGATCACTCCTTTATCTTACTGCTTCTAGACCTGACATCATGTTTTCTGTCTGCTTGTGAGCATGATTTCAATCTAACCTAAAAGAATCTCATTTAAAAGCCGTTAAAAGAATTATAAAATATTTGTTGTACGCCCCACGATTTGGTCTTTGGTATCCAACAAATGATAATTTTGAATTAAAAGGATTTTCAGATGCGGACTATGCTGGAAGTCTAGTTGATAGAAAAAGTACTAGTGGTGCATGCTTTATGTTAGGACATTCATTAGTTGCATGGTCAAGTAGAAAACAAAATTGTATTGCGTTATCCACCGCAGAGGCAGAGTATATTGCTCTGAGTGGTTGCTCTGCTCAAATCTTATGGATGATACAAACTTTGCAAGACTATGGTCTAAATTTTAAACGTGTACCACTAATGTGTGATCGCAAAAGCGCCATTGATCTCACAAATAATCATGTACATCGCTCACGAACAAAACATATAGATCTTAGACATCATTTTATTAGAGATCATATTTCCAATGAAAATATCTGCATAAATTTCATTTCAACTGATTCTTAGTTGGCAGACATTTTTACAAAACCCCTACCAGAAAATAGTTTTTGTAAACTGCGTCTAGGCTTAGGTGTTTTAGAAAATTTATTTGCTGAATATTTAACATTTTTTCTCCCTACTAATCATCGAAAAGATAAATAGTGATTGAAAAAGAGATGAGTGTTGATATTTATCATATATTATGACTCGAGACAGTATAATTAGTAAATTTCTTTAGAAAGTTAAACAAGAGTTATAAAACTTATTGTTGGTAAAAATTCCATGACCATCCCTATTCCAATCATATTTCTGACGACCACCACTCATCAAAATTCTATATAGTTTGTCAATATGTGGTACTTTAAACAGGAATCATTCGTTTTTCATTTAAAAGTTTGTCAATATGTGTTGATATTTGGTGAATTAATTGGAATTTGTTATGTGCTTCCATGCTCATTTAAAAGTCCTCATGATTATGCATGTTGGAACGCATATCAAAATTGATTTTTTTAAATAAATAAGTTGATTCTAATCTCATTTAAAAGTCCTCATGGTTATGTGCGGTTAGAAGATACTTGAATTCATTTTAAAAAAAAAAATTGGAATACTACTAATCTCGTTTAAAAGTCCTAACGGTTATGCATGGTTGGTAGATATTCAAATTCCTGATATAAATATAACACAAATAGACACAACTGTATGGTTTTATATGATGACATAATTCCCATCATTCTAAAAGTGGAATATGCGACTAACAAAGTATTTATGATTTTTGTTTGATTTTTTATTGAAATTTAATATTTATATTCGATTGAGTTTTAATGTTGGATTAATATCGATCACTTTATCTCTACTTTCTCTAACACTATTACTCTTTTGTTGATAACAAAAGAGGGAGAGAAAAGTTAAAATTTTGTTAAATAAAATCAAGCAAAGGTCAAATATTTTCTATTTGCATCTAGGCTCATTTTCATATTTTTAATTGTATGCATATATGAAGGGGGAACTCTGTGCAGAGAGGAAGCATTTAAATAGGGGAAGCAATTAGAGTATATCAATGATCAAATACATTTAACATATTCAAAATCTTAATAATATGTTTGTTATCATCAAAAGGAGGAGATTGTTGAATATGCGATTATATGATTTTTGTTTGATGATAATAAACATATATATGTTCATTTAAATGTATTTGCTAATGTACTATTTTATTTTTCATAGATTAAATAATTATTTACTGAATAAAAATAAATAAAACAGAATTTGAATTCAAATAGAAATTTTATTCAAACAAATTTTTATTACAATTTTTTGAATAGTATAAATTTCAAGCTCTCACTATATATATACAATTTCAATTACAGTACAATTTTGATTACATCACGATTCACATTTACATTTGACCTCACTACATATCACTCATTCACTCAACTCGTATTTTATCTTCAACATCACTCCAAATTGAATCCAGCATCTGAGCAATCTGCAAAAATAAATATTGACGCAGTAAAATTGAAAAGGAAATATTTTTGCAGTGTAAAATAAAATATGGATGTTGATAATAATGTTTGCCTCAGTTATTTGGGTTGTTCGTCATCATTTAATTTTGAATCCATCATATACGAATAGCTTGTGACATACACAGTGTATCACTGGATATGCCACAAGGCCGTGCATACTGATATATACACTTGATAAAATTACAGGGACAGGTGAGCACAGGTCAAACCCAAAATGCCGGGTTCAACTCAAATGGAATAAAAATAATGTCACAATATTCAACACAAGGTCAAATCCGAGCTACAAGCTCGATTCAACTCAGGTGTAATTCGAAAACCAAATCCAAATGCAATAAAATGGTTGGGAGCAACCTCAATGCACAACAAGTATACTACAAAGGCCATGCAAGCTACATACAGTCTCAAGTGAAAGGTTAGACAGTCCATTCAGACCATCAAGCAAATGCATATTATACGATGTCAACGAGACTGAGCATGTACATGAAGTTAGTAAAAACTCAAACCAGCAAAAACAGATAAAACATAATGAACATATCAGAGACTAATGTACACATGAATGCAACAGTGAATTACAAACCAACATGCTTAGTTTAAATGGTCAAGACAGCTACAACACAAATGAAAACTGCTTTGATACATACATATGCTAAAGCAATACATGAACAAAGTTGTTCAGGCATGCACAACAGAGATGAGCAAGTGCACCACTGACCGTACAGCAAAGCCAATACACAAACACAAATGATCACACAATAAAAGCTTGACCAAATGGTAAATAAACTGCACATCTAACAAGATCCAAGGCAGGAGAAACCAGAATGCAACCCACTGTAAATATAAGTGCAGACAAGCTACAATGAAGTGGCTATAAACAAATACATGAAACTGCACCAAAGAAATGGCAGCATGCATGCTATAGGTCTGGACAACATGGATGCACAATCACACATGAATACAACTCAAATGCAAGCACACTCAAGGCACAGTGCACATCAAACCAAAAGTATGCTCCAAGAAAAAATCCAAACCAAGTTCAAGTCATACAAGAAAAACTCAAACCAGAGGCAACTGGCATCAACTATAACAATGAACCAGAGATTGCAAAACCAAAACATCAACTTAGTTCAAATGAATATAGACAGCAAGCTCCAGATGGATAATGCAAGTGAAGACTCAAGTGATACAAGTTCGAACAAAGTTCAATAGCACAAAGCAACATCAAGTTGAACAAGACAGAGAAGCAGTAGTTAACAAGCACAATAAAAATTCACAAACAAGTCAAGTATGCTACAGGTTGCAAATAACCAGAGGTGATAAACACAAGTGACCGAAGTCAAAGTACCCAAAAAAATTCAAAGTCAAGAAATCGCAACTTCAAATCCGTTTAAATCAATGTAACAGTTTTGAACAAGTCATAAGAAACAAATTCAAATCACTGGCCGAGATAAATCAAAATCGTCAAACCAAAATCAATGTCGTGATGACCAAGAAATCAAACGAGTCAGAATTGAAGCCGTGTGAATCAAGCTACCAGAAATTATATGAATGTGAACAAGTCAGTGCGAATCATCAACATTCAAGTTGAATCGAACGGCAAGCCAAAAATTTATCAGACGAATTCAATGAGTACATATGAATGAAAATCAAGGGTTTCAAACCCTATATATAGACCCAATCATCATCGGCTACAAGGAAATCGAGTTCAAGCATTCAACTAGGAGAACAAAAAGGCATAAATTACATACCAGAGTCAAAGTCGAACTCGATCAAATCGAGGAGCCATATTCAAATTGAAGAAGGAGTCGATTGCCGAAGCAAGACAGAGAAATACCAATTGTAATCGACCATCTACCCATCGACTTCATCGATTTTCTCAAGCCCTAACTTGCAAGCAAAGGAATAAAGGAACGAGCCGCCATTATACAGAACAGAGAGTAAAACGAATGGCCAACATTGACAAAAGAAACAAGGCCACGTTTATTTTTTAATTGGGCCGGCATTGTTCTTTTTAATTGAGTTTTAATTAGGGTTTATTTGTTTTTTAAATTGTATTTTCTTTTGAAAATTGTTTTATTACTAGTCGTGTGACCAGGGGATAAACTACTTGGCGTAGTTTGAGAATTCGCAACTCAGTGGCTGAGTTGTGGTTGGGTTTTGAGCGTAGAGTTAGGTTAGTCAGTAGCAGGTGTTGTGAGTTTACGTGTGTAAGCGTGTGACTACTTAATTTCTAGTAGAAATCTTGGAGGCAGCACGTACGCATGGTTTTGTCGAAGCTGGGTAAATTCTGTGTCGTTCTATTTCTGCATTTATTATTCTGCTATTATTGTACTGCTATAATTTTGATTTATCTATGTTGAAATAATTTTAAGCTTGCGCAATTAATTTTTATAATTAACAGTATCACCCTATTCACCCCCCTCTAGGGTGAAATCGATCCTATAATAACTATGTTGAATTCTTGATGTATTATGAAATTGATGTAACCATGAAACTAAATCTGTACGTTTACCATTGTTTACATATTTTATGTCATTTCCGTTTGTCATTTATTTAGCAATTTTTATTAAAAATGCAATGTATTATGCTTATCGTCGGAACATGAGACCCATTATGAATCAGGTATAACACACTTCTATTTCTATTTCCATTCAATCATTAATTTAGCAATTTATACCGTTGACGTCATTTACGTATGAAATATATTTCACTATCATGTTATTATTCTCTTTTGAAATGATGTGTATATATGTCATAGTTTTATCGTTATGTCATCTAGAGGTAGGAGCTCTTGCCGATCTTTCGGAGGAGATGGCAGTGGTCCATCGCATCACAGCATCCTGTAGTTTCTTTAATACCTAGAGAAGAGGGGTAAGAATTAAATTTTATTCAGCATCTTTTTTTTGATAGACGTACGTACTTATTTGTATCATATTTAAAAACAAGAGGTTCGACCTACTTCCCTCGAAGGTTGTGTTAGATGTTTCTAGAGCTTCTTACCGGAGTAGGATGAGTGCGTGTTGGCCGAAGTGGAATAACGTCCCTCTCCACATAGTAGAGTGTATTTGGCAGGATGTCCTAGTAAGTATATTTTTCTGTTTTCTATTTTTAATTCGTTTTTGTCGTTTTCTTACCATTATCGTTTATAGTTTAACATTTCTTTGCTTTTTATCATGAAACGTAGGCTGAGATAGACATTCAGACAGACAATATGCAGTTGGCACAAGAATATTGAATGAAGAATGAAACGACCCGCAAATCCGTACCCCTTTAGTCAATACTATTCTACCTAAATCAACTCAAGTTGCACAGAAATACGAACCATTTGGGTTAGAGAAGAAGAGGTAGAAGAAGAAAATAGAAAACAACATCAGAATCTAACCATCGCAGCAGAGTAAAATATAATAGATAATAAATACTCTTTACTCAAACATTAAATATCTTTGTTTATATATTACATCATCAGAGTACATCAATCACAGCTCAACATCAATGTCATACAAATGGATACACAACAACTCAACACAGCGGAAATATATATATATATATATATATATATATATATATATATATATATATATATTCAAGTACGAGAGTACGTATCGCCATCCTGCTCGTCACCTGAGCTCCACAGCATCTCCTGTATCCTATAATACTCGGTCTGACCCGAGCATTACAGTTAAATAACACCCGAGTCAGTCTGGATTACCAGCGTGAGAAAATCACACCCAATTGATTATTAAAGTTTCAAAAATCCTTTGAAAACAAAAGCATCTCGTAAGACCACGCCACAAATAAACATGTCGGGTTTTTACCTTACGATAGCTAAAACATTTTTATTAAAGTCCTCTGATATTATAATAGTGTCTATAGAAAGTAAAATAGAATCTAGCTGAAATACTTGCATCTCACGTTTCAGCAATAGTTGGGCACAATCAAAACCGTACGGGCGCGTAGGGAAAATGGATTCCAACTAATGGCTAGGCACTGGGGGACCACCTGTCACAGTACCTGGTCTAGATCATCGTACCGAGGAGCCACCCTAACTCCCCTGCAACACAAGACCGGAACCATCCCTTATTGGACAGTCCCGAGCAAGATCACCCCGTGGTTGGGATCAGCAACCGCCCACTAAGCCGAAATAAAGGGACATCTAGACAGGGATGACCTCACCCTCCATTGGGGGCTACTCACGAAGCCTTGCTGCATAACCCCTGATTTTCAGCCATTCCCATTTGATGAGGCTTGAGGCTAAGCGTTGCCTTTTTAGAAAATATCCCTTAGAATGCCCATCGTCCACCTGATGATGTTTCGCAAGCATTCATCCATATAAGTCCGTCCCGGGTTCGAACGGAACCCAAGGCACTATTCCTACTACATCCATTTCGAAAATATCTTCAAGATTAGTAGCGATTATCCCTTGTACTTCACTGCTCCATCTTCGAATCCAAACTCGTTTCACGAAACGTACAAACCGGATCGAAGTGGTTTTCGAGAAATTATCTCGATCCCGGTCTCTTCGAAATGATCAGCGCATTTGTCCAATATTGATAGTCGGTGATTTAACTATCAATTAATATTCACAAACAACCATCCAACCAATAAATAATTTCCCAAATTATTTATTTATCTCAAATATCTTTACAAGGTATATTTTCACTTTCAAATCCTTTTGAAAACAGTTTTCAAACTACCTTCCTTTTTCTCAGAATAAATTCCAAGTATTTCATTTCCACTGGAATCACCAAGCACAAGATTTTTAGTTTTTTAAAATAATTTCAAAAACACCTTAATTGTAAAGCATGGTTAGTATTTAATTTAGAAAATCTTTCTTTAGTACTTAATTTAAAATAATGCTTTAAACAAAATACCAAGTCATTCTTATATAATTATTACGATAATAGATAAAACAAAATTACTTACTTTGGAATTTACTTTTAAACACTTAAGTTAAAGTTACTTTAATAATTTACTAAAATACATACTATATAAACATTTGAAAATAAAGTTACTTAATAAAATGTAAAACTAGATTTCTACTTTTAAAACCAAAATACTAAGTTCTTCTTAATAATTACTACTAGAATAGATTAAAGAAAATACTTACTTTAAATATTAGAAATAATAAATTTTACAAAACTTGCTTCTTTGAAAACAACTTTAAAACATTTAATTTATATTTGCAAATTTACTTTTAAAAACATGTACTTGGCCATCCAGAGAAAATTCCAACTTCAATCACTTAAATCAATTTCCCAAATTGATTTTCAATTTATTTTATTTGGAATAAATTCTTTCACTTATCAGTTCATTTCCAAATTCAGTAGTTACGGTCTTTATTATTATTATTATTCAATTTCTTCTTTTCTCTTTCAATAATTCAAATCTTAAATTCTAAATAAATGTTTGTTCTTTTAAATTAATAATACTGCATTTTAAACTTCATTAATTTTCTGTTTATTCAAATTTTCCTTTCCATTCTCAGGATTCATTTATTAAAATTTAAAGTCACTTTATTTTATTTTATTTTTTAAGTTATTCTTGAATTTATTCTATAATTATTTTACTTGCAATTTCACTTCTTTTATTTTCATTTCCAAAATCAAATTTATATTTTTAATAATTCATTATACCCAATTATATCAACCAAACCATAGCATTCAATACTTCCACATAATTCATTATAGAATATCAAATAATCATAACAGAGAATATTAAATAATTTAAATAAAAGTTGACGGGTCCAGTTGGATCCCTCCAACATGTTTTCCCTGCATCCACAGACGTTGCACAACATATAATACCAATTCCAAAATATACAGTCCTATAGCACATCAATCAATTCAACCATCCAAACAGTTGTTTAAATTTAATCGTTCAAATTTAAATTTAAATTTAAATTAAACTGAGTGAGATTAGCTCACCTTTTGCTTTTCGTTTGGCAAACCAAATTCCATCTCGGCCGTTATCTCCCAATTTTGGACCTTGTATAGATATTTATATAATTTTATTAATATTCGAACAATTTGAAAAATTAATTTCCATTTGATAAATTTACTAGCTAATTATTTATTTTAATTTTCTTTAAATAAATATCCTTTATTAACTAAAACTAAACAAGTTTATTAAGTAAATTAATTACCCTAAATACAAAATAAAATAAACTTGTTTATTATAATGTATACAAATTTTATTTTTTTCTCTTCATCTTATAAATTTTATGTCAGGTTATATATATACTCCTTCTCAAATAAATATAATAATCGTTCCTAAAAGTTAACATGTTTACATATATCATTATTATTATTATTTTCTACAGTAAATGGCAAAGGTAAATTGCCATCTCACGGTAATAAAAAAACCTTCCTGTTTCAACTAATGTATAACAGAAGTATTATTATTTTATTTTTCCAAACTGACTGTCTATATTGCTTTAAATTAAAATAACCAGAATAATTTTTTTTTTTGCTCTACAGTTTATTTCCTAGCTTATTTAGATTAGAAATATATTTTTACACAAATTTCTATTTCCAGTTATATGCAGTTTCAAGATATTAAAAAAAAACTAAAGATAATTATCTCACCGAGCAACCCGTAGAAAACTTCAACCTCCAATTCGCGTCGTCCAGATTAACAACTATCATCAGAACCACGTCCAACAGCGAGGACCGAACAAGCAAAACCCAAATCCCTCGAACTCCCATCGACATCAACCATCGTGTGCTGCCGCGCAAACTCCGACCGCCTTCCCCGAGATCCAAGTCTCCCCACGATGCTGTGAACACCACCTCGCGTCTACCCATATGCCGTAGTGCAACCTACGCGCTTCACATCCTTCAACGAGATCGCAATACCAAGTTGCGAGCTTTCTTTCGGCTTGAGGATCAGATCAGAGGGTTAGAAAATAGAAGGCACGATTTAAAGGTCTTGCGATCGAAAAAAAATGAAAAGGGGAAATTTGATTTCAGTGTTAACTATGTGGGGAAAAAGAAAGAAGCATGTGTTTATAAAAAGGAAAGCAAGTGGCTTCGGCTAGAAGATGGGTTAGATTTTTTTATATAAATGAAATGAAGACGTGGTTTCTGAGATTCTGAGGTGAAAGGTGGCGCGAAAGAGTAGGTGTACAGTGATTTGAAATGAAAGAATGTAGCTGACATGGGGATATAGGTCAATCAAAATTAGGTTATATTTAAATTAAGTTTTACGATTTAACTTTCAATGCGTTTACCTATCGTACGATCACGCGATAATGCCAAACGCTACAAAATTTGAAATCCGATAATAATACACTATTACGGATCCAATGGAACTGGTTTTGTCGAATTCCGAGACTACGCCTCGGAAGGCTATTTTTAAATTCAATTTAAATGATAAAATTTCAAAACGAACAAAACACTTCCAAATTCAATTTTAACACTTTTATTATCTTCAATATCCTCAATATAAATTTTATAAGTCTTCTAATTATTTTTAATAGGCTTAAAACTCCAAATTCTACAATTTACCCAACTCCGATAATTAAATTCAACAATTAATTATCCAATAAATACTGATATTTGAAATTCAAGTTAAAAATTAACTTTTAATATTTAAAATCAATTTAATATTCCGATTTCAAATGCTTATAAGTTCTGGGTCGTCACATTCCTCCTCCCTTAAAAGAATTTCGTCCCCGAAATTACTAGTTAGGAAGAATGGTCCAATACCCGTTTATTATTTCTCTAAAATCAAACAGTTTCTAACAATTCAACATCTAACCAACTATCTTTTTATAAAAGACCCATTATCATTCTTATTAACTTCTCAACTCTCCCATAGTTTCAAACTATACTATTTGTTTAATCATTTGAGTTTCAATTTTAAACCAAATTTTGAATTATCAAAATTTTCTCAAAATTTTTCTAACTCCCTAAATTCCCGAAAAATTTCGTCAGCGTCTCCTTTGCGCGGTTAGCTCGGTACAACTACAAAATGGCTCTACGGCCTCCCAAATCCAAAAGAAAACAAAAGGCCAAGTGGCTCAATCCAAATCCCAATCAAATTTCATACCAAAATTAAATACATACCTTTTTGTCGAGCATTTCAAAGTTATATTCTGAAATCAAAAATCAATTCTCTTTTTCTTTTATATTACCTGCATATCCTGCTTAGTACTAATATCCAATCACAATATTCCCAAATCACCATATCAACTTTCTTTCAAAATGTCAGTATTTATTCATTCAAATATTAACTTAGATTATGTTTGTAGTATCAATCTCCAATTAAGAATTCACCATACCTTACTTAAGTTTAGTATAAGCATTCTATATGCTTCTTTGTTTGTTTTCACTTCACCACTTTAATTTATATCCATTTCTATTCAAAACGATTTTTTTTCATTTTCATATGAATTCAATTTATCTTTAACTTTAAATATTGAATTTTATTTTCCATTTATAACTAATTTATGTTATTATTTTGATTAGTTTTATTTACTAATTTATTTCAATTTTCCAGTTTAAACCATTTTGTCGTTAACAAAATTTTCTAACTCCCAAAATTTCTGAATTTTTTTGGCAGAGTCCCCTTTGTACGGAGGAGCTTTTGCAATTTGACAAAAGAGATAAATATATATACATTGAACCACACGGTCGGAAAAATAAAAAACAGTTCATATTTCCTATTTTTATTGCGTAGGCGTACCTTATTTAGCATTTTAAGCAAGCGGCTTATCTACTTAGCAGTTAATGCAACCCAAATCCGGCCACACGGCTTCCAAAAACCTGTACTTACTCAATTTAAACATGTAAGTGACAAATATAGAAAGTTTATAGCATTTCACTTAATTTCAGTAGTTAAACACATGTATAATATAAACAATATGCACTAAACACTTCCAAAAGCAAATTAATAAGGTTCTGATACAAATTTAGTTGTTTACAACTAAATCACCCATCAATTTCATTCCATTTAAATGGTTTACACTTCATTTCTTACATTCTCTTCATTTTAATCCAAACGAACACATATTTATCTCAATTGATTCAAAAATCAATTTCATTGCTTATATTAACTCATAGATTTTTATACAATCTCATTTGCGTCAACGACGATCATTTTTATGCAAATTCAATGATGTTCACTTAATAGAACATCCATTTTATTTTATAACTACTTAAAATTGATACCAATTCAATTTATACTTTATTCTGTTTCATTTCCAATGTTCCAACATAATTCTTAATTGTTGACAACCAATTCATATATCGTTCCACTAAATCTGAACGGTTAACAACTCACAAACTTACATTGAATTTATTATTAAGCCAACTGAACTCATATTTAACCCAATTGATCTCAAAATCAATTTATTTTGCCCCTACCAATTCATAGAATTTTAATTACTTCCATTTATATTAAATGTCAAATTATTCTATGCAATTTGACGCGGTCCATGTGAATACATAAGTACTTATGTTTTATAACAAATTTAAATGGATTTCAACTCAATTTATACTTAATTCTATTCCATTTTTAAATTTATTCACGATCCATATATTTTCATTGCATGTCAGACCTGAATCCATTCACTTGCATTCCATTTTAGTAACCAAACTAGTTCATTCAAACCATTAACAACTTAGGTTCATCTTCATTACCAATTAAATTTCTTTTTTATTTTAATTCATTCATGACCATTTATTTAGCTTGACCCATTCCAATTAAATTTTATTCTCAACCCAATCATTAGCGTTTCATTTAAAACTATTCTATTAAACTTGAAAACATTCGATTGTTAATATTGTCTCCAAGTTATTTCAATTCCTTAACATTTTAAATGGTTTACAATTATTTATTTAAGAATTCTTCATTCCATTAAATATTATCGGCAACTCACCAAATTTTATTTCAATTAAAAATCCATTTTTACTTGATTTAAATCCAATCCACTATTATTAAACTTAATTTTAAGTTGAATTCGACTCAACTCTTCCATTTGTTTAGTTTAAGTTAATTTGCTTCATTATATTCAAATTTTTAAGCTCTTATTTTTTTTCAAGTAAAGTTCTCTTTTCAATTTAACTTGATTCTATTTCAATCCAATCTCCTTTCAAACTACAAATTTATTTGATTAGCTTTTATACATTTTAACCTTTTAGATTCAGCTCATTCAATTTATTTCAAGGCCATTTCCAATTTCTTTCCATTTATTTGGATTTTATTTGCAATTTAAACCATTACTATTTCAATCCAATTCCATTTTTATTCGATACATTTCCAATTATATATAATCTGTTAACACTCCAAGTCAAATTTTAATTTATAACTCAAGTCCTGGATCCATTATCCATTTCAATTTACCATTCACTGACAATTTAAGTCGAATCTTATTTATAACTTGAGTTTTATTTCCAAATTCACGATGCATTCACAATTCCGCTTCTATTAAACAACATTACGTTCCCATTTACACATTTTATTAACTGATTTATTATAAAATTAGTTCTCTCCTATTTATAGTTCAATATTTGATTTTAAATTTCAAATATCACTTCATTTGATCTTCCTTAAGTCAATTTATTTTGTAATTCAAGTTTTGATCTCCTTTTTTTTATTTTCAATTCATCCAACAATATTTATTTTGGGTTTCTATCCCGCTTTATCAAATTTTATAAGCCATAACTTATTATTTACACAATTCCATTCATCATAGGCTTGAATATATTCTTCTTTTATTTTAACTCAAGCCTTATGCTTATTTATAACCCAAGAATATTTTATTCCATAGATTTCTAATTCTGATTCTTTTATAAGTTATTCTTATTTATTTATTTCAATTCCAATTCTTATCCAACTTATTTTCCATTTTTTCAGGTAAGAATTTAATTTCATTCGTTAATTCAATTGAATTCTCATTCCAATTCAGTTTTACTTTAACTCAGATTTATTCAACTCAATCCGACTTCAACTTAATTCGAATACAACTGGATATTATTTTCAGCTTATTTGATTTATTTCAATCCAGTTAAATTTTATTCTCCAATCCAAGCTTATTTCATTTTTAACTTTTCACTTAAAATTAAATTCCCTACATTCAAAGCTTATATTTCCTTCCTGATTTAAAAATCATCTTAACTTATAAGCTTACAACTATCTCATCAGGATTTTTAAATACTCGGTTTTTGGTTTCCAATTATTTTGAAATCTCCAATATTTCAAAATCACACTTCCCAAAAATTTAAACCAATCCTGCTTTTTATCCCCAACAAATTTCCTTTGAGATTTTTAGAAACAACTGGCTTTCTGAACAAATCAATTTGGCAGCAATCTGTCACTTAGAAATTTGAAAACGAATACCGATGATGCGGCCGTCATCATCAGAATTATTTTCCAATAATCCAACTGATTTCAATGCTATTTCACTTTCAAAATTCATTTAAAACAGATTTCCATTCAAAAATATCTCCAAAACAACAATACTATTATTTATCTCCAAAACACCTCGATAAACATTTCCAGATCTCCGGGATTTTAAATTTCTAAAGCCTGCTTAAATAAATTTTAACTGTAATTCATTTGGATAGTTTTCCATTTGATTATAATTCAATTTATAATTTACATTTATATTTCATATTTATAAATTCATTTTATAATTGAATTTATCTTCTCAATCTTTGATTATATTTACAATTTCTAGTTAAATTTTTACTTAACAATGATAATACTTTAATATTATCATTTTTAACATCCAACCAACCATATATTAGCTAAATATTTTGCAAAAACTATTCTTTATACAAAATATGTTTTTGGGTAAAATTATTTCAATTACCCATATTTAAAACAATATCATGTCAATTGTTCTATTCAAGTGTTTAGAAACCCCTTCGATACAGTTGTCGAAACTGTGCCGACGAAGGTTCATATGCCACTCAATAAACCAATCAACACAATATTAAAACAATTTATATTCACTAACAAATACGCGCTCATATTTATTAATACGCTCAAACTCATTCTAGAGTACTACGGACTCTATTTTAAATGAGTACTTCCCACCAGAGCCAAGGTTATCACCAACCTACGCTCTGATACCAAGTGAAACGACCCGCAAATCCGTACCCCTTTAGTCAATACTATTCTACCTAAATCAACTCAAGTTGCACAGAAATACGAATCATTTGGGTTAGAGAAGAAGAGGTAGAAGAAGAAAATAGAAAACAACATCAGAATCTAACCATCGCAGCGGAATAAAATATAATAGATAATAAATACTCTTTACTCAAACATCAAATATCTTTGTTTATATATTACATCATCAGAGTACATCAATCACAGCTCAACATCAATGTCATACAAATGGATACACAATAACTCAACACAGTGGAAATATATATATATATACAAGTACGAGAGTACGTATCGCCATCCTGCTCGTCACCTGAGCTCCACAGCATCTCATGTATCCTATAATACTCGGTCTGACCCGAGCATTACAGTTAAATAATACCCGAGTCAGTCTGGATTACCAGCGTGAGAAAATCACACCTAATTGATTATTAAAGTTTCAAAAATCCTTTGAAAACAAAAGCATCTCGTAAGACCACGCCACAAATAAACATGTCGGGTTTTTACCTTACGATAGCTAAAACATTTTTATTAAAGTCCTCTGATATTATAATAGTGTCTATAGAAAGTAAAATAGAATCTAGCTGAAATGCTTGCATCTCACGTTTCAGCAATAGTTGGGCACAATCAAAACCGTACGGGCGCGTAGGGAAAATGGATTCCAACTAATGGCTAGGCAATAGGCACCACCTGTCACAGTACCTGGTCTAGATCAGCGTACCGAGGAGCCACCCTAACTCCCCTGCAACACAAGACCGGAACCATCCCTTACTGGACAATCCCGAGCAAGATCACCCCGCGGTTGGGATCAGCAACCGCCCACTAAGCCGAAATAAAGGGACATCTAGACAGGGATGACCTCACCCTCCAGTGGGGGCTACCCACGAAGCTTTGCTGCATAACCCCTGATTTTCAGCCATTCCCATTTAATGAGGCTTGAGGCTAAGCGTTACCTTTTTAGAAAATATCCCTTAGAATTCCCATCGTCCACCCGACGATGTTTCGCAAGCATTCATCCATGCAAGTCCGTCCCGGGTTCGAACGGAACCGAAGGCACTATTCCTACTACATCCATTTAAGAAATATCCTCAAGATTAGTAGCGATTAGCCCTTGTACTTCACTGCTCCATCTTCGAATCCAAACTCGTTTCACGAAACGTACAAACTGGATCGAAGTGTTTTTCGAGAAATTATCTCGATCCCGGTCTCTTCGAAACGATCAGCGCATTTGTCCAATATTGATAGTCGGTGATTTAACTATCAATTAATATTCACAAACAACCATCCAACCAATAAATAATTTCCCAAATTATTTATTTATCTCAAATATCTTTACAAGGTTTATTCTCACTTTCAAATCCTTTTGAAAACAGTTTTCAAACTACCTTCCTTTTTCTCAGAATAAATTCCAAGTATTTCATTTCCACTGGAATCACCAAGCACAAGATTTTTAGATTTTTAAAATAATGTCAAAACACTTTAATTGTAAAGTATGGTTAGTATTTAATTTAGAAAATCTTTCTTTAGTACTTAATTTAAAATAATGCTTTAAACAAAATACCAAGTCATTCTTATATAATTATTACGATAATAGATAAAACAAAAATACTTACTTTGGAATTTACTTTTAAACACTTAAGTTAAGATTACTTTAATAATTTACTAAAATACATACTATATAAACATTTGAAAATAAAGTTGCTTAATAAAATGTTAAACTAGATTTCTACTTTTAAAACCAAAATACTAAGTTCTTCTTAATAATTACTACTAGAATAGATTAAAGAAAATACTTACTTTAAATATTAGAAATAATAAATTTTACAAAACTTGCTTCTTTGAAAACAACTTTAAAACATTTAATTTATATTTGAAAATTTACTTTTAAAAACATGCACTTGGTCGTCCAAAGAAAATTCCAACTTCAATCACTTAAATCAATTTCCCAAATTGATTTCCAATTTATTTTATTTGGAATAAATTCTTTTACTTATCAGTTCATTTCCAAATTCAGTAGTTACGGTCTTTATTATTATTATTATTCTTCAATTTCTTCTTTTCTCTTTCAATAATTCAAATCTTAAATTCTAAATAAATGTTTGTTCTTTTAAATTAATAATACTGCATTTTAAACTTCATTAATTTTCTGTTTATTCAAATTTTCCTTTCCATTCTCAGGATTCATTTATTAAAATTTAAAGTCACTTTATTTTATTTTATTTTTCAAGTTATTCTTGAATTTATAATTATTTTACTTGTAATTTCACTTCTTTTATTTTCATTTCCAAAATCAAATTTATATTTTTAATAATTCACTATACCCAATTATATCAACCAAACCATAGCATTCAATACTTCCACATAATTCATTATAGAATATCAAATAATCTAAACAGAGATTATTAAATAATTTAAATAAAAGTTGAGGGGTCCAGTTGGATCCCTCCAACCTGTTTTCCCTGCATCCATAGACGTAGTACATCATATAATACCAATTCCAAAATATACAGTACTATAGAACATCAATCAATTCAACCATCCAAACAGTTGTTTAAATTTAATCGTTCAAATTTAAATTAAATTGAGTGAGATTAACTCACCTTTTGCTTTTCGTTTGGCAATCCAAATTCCATCTCGGCCGTTATCTCCCAATTTTGGACCTTGTATAGATATTTATATAATTTTATTAATATTCGAACAATTTGAAAAATTAATTTCCATTTGATAAATTTACTAGCTAATTATTTATTTAAATTTTCTTTAAATAAATATCCTTTTGTAACTAAAAATAAACAAGTTTATTAAGTAAATTAATTACCCTAAATACAAAATTTTAAAATAAACTTGTTTATTATAATGTATACAAATTTTTTTCTCTCTCTTCATCTTATAAATTTTATGTCAGGTTATATATATACTCCTTCTCAAATAAATATAATAATTGTTCCTAAAAGTTAACATGTTTACATATATCATCATTATTATTATTTTCTACAATAATTGGCAAAGGTAAATTGCCATCTCATGGTAATAAAAAAAAATCTTCCTGTTTCAACTAATTTATAACAGAAGTATTATTATTTTATTTTTGCCAAACTGAATGTCTATATTGCTTTAAATTAAAATAACCAGAATAAATTTTTTTTCTCTCTCTACAGTTTATTTCCTAGCTTATTTAGATTAGAAATATATTTTTTCACAAATTTCTATTTCCAGTTATATGCAGTTTCAAGATTTTAAAAAAAAACTAAAGATAATTATCTCACCGAACAACCCGTAGAAAACTTCAACCTCTAATTCGCGTCGTCCAGATTAACAAATATCATCAGAACAACGTCCAACAGTGAGGACCGAACAAGCAAAACCCAAATCCCTCGAGCTCCCATCAACATCAACCATCGTGAGCTTCCGCGCAAACTCCGACCGCCTTCCCCGAGATCCAAGTCTCCCCACGATGCCGTGAACACCACCTAGCGTCTACCCATATGCCGTAGTGCAACCCACGCGCTTCCCATCCTTCAACGAGATCGCGATACCAAGTTGCGAGCTTTCTTTCGGCTTGAGGATCAGATCAGAGGGTTAGAAAATAGAAGGCACGATTTAAAGGTCTTGCGATTGAAAAAAATGAAAAGGGGAAATTTGATTTCGGTGTTAACTATGTGGGGAAAAAGAAAGAAGCATGTGTTTATACAAAGGAAAGCAAGTGGCTTCGGCTAGAAGATGGGTTAGATTTTTTTTATATAAATGAAATGAAGACGTGGTTTCTGAGATTCAGAGGTGAAAGGTGGCGTGAAAGAGTAGGTGTACATCGTTTGAAATGAAAGTATGTAGCTCGTATGAGGATATAGGTCAATCAAAATTAGGTTATATTTAAATTAAGTTTTACGATTTAACTTTCAATGCGTTTACCTATCGTACGATCACACGATAATGCCAAACGCTACCAAATTTGAAATCTGATAATAATACACTATTACGGACCCAATGGAACTGGTTTTGTCGAATTCCGAGACTACGCCTCGGAAGGCTATTTTTAAATTCAATTTAAACGATAAAATTTCAAAACCGAAAAAAACACTTCCAAATTCAATTTTAACACTTTTATTATCTTAAATATCCTTAGTATAAATTTTATAAGTCTTCTAATTATTTTAATAGGCTTAAAACTCCAAATTCTACAATTTACCCAACTCCGATAATTAAATTCAACAATTAATTATCCAACAAATACTAATATTTGAAATTCAAGTTAAAAATTAACTTTTAATATTTAAAATCAATTTAATATTCCGATTTCAAATGCTTAAAAGTTCCGGGTCGTCACAAAGAAGATGCGTAAAAACTATAAGGACTCGATATCCGAAATCAAGAAATCTGGCAAGAAACCACGTTGGATGGGAGAGAGCATATAGCAAGCATGGTTGGGATACTGGAAAACTGACGAGGCGAAGGCAAGTATACTATTTTTTTTAAAAATTATTCGACTGGTAGTAAATATCAAAAAATACACGATCGATACATAATGTATCAAATTTTGAATGTACAGGCAGAGTCGAAAAGAAACTCTACAAATAGAAATAAAAATCCCATCACTCATCGCGGAGGGTTGAAGTCATTTCAACATTATCGACGGGAATTGGTAAATTTACTGAATGCAAATTGTAAATAGTTTGTGCTATATAATTTTAAATGTACAATAATTGTATGTAAAAATCAATTTCAGGAAGCTGAGGCGCATGATCCCGTGGGCTATATGGACGTGTTTACTCGTACGCATGCTGTCGAGCATGTAAATCCTGACGGGTAGTTTTGTATACATGGAACGACGATAAATCCAGCAAGAGCCATGTAATCATATTTCATTTTATGCAGTATTAGTAATTGTTCTACTTGTTAAAATATAATGAAATAAGATATGATGATATTAAATTATTAATGTAGGAAAAGTTTATGGAGCAGTGCAAGAAACTCCTTGTTGATACAGGTCAAGATTAGCTGACGGTGGATGAGGAGGATGCTATATTAAATTCAGTTATAGATCCATCGGAGCATGGCAGACGATACGAATTTGGCAATCAAGTGGTAAGTAAATAATATATTGGGTATTATATAAGTTTTCAAATTCGGCACATTGGTTTTGAGTCACTTCGTTATGAAAGCATTATGCATTACCAAAATATATTAATACTTGAATGTCATTTCAAAAACATAATGAAAAAGACATGTTATTTAATTTAGTTTGCCTGATATATGCTATACGCATGCATAAATTTGTCACATTTACTGTTAGAGAGATCAAAACAGTGATATCTCGTAATGTAACGTACTATTATTTTTGTAAATTAGTGGTTGAATCACAATTCAAAAACGACCAAAAGAACATATTTTCAAATATCTATATTATACATACGTAATGGTTAGAACTTCATTAACGAGTAAAAATTATTGTAGCTTTGACTTTTATTGCATTAAATTAGAGGAAGAAATTCAATGCGGCAAAATGGTAATGGACAGAGTTTTGAAATAGAGTGACTTTGCCATAAAAGCTTTAGGTGCTTCTAACGACATATTTATATTTATGTACTAGCGACTAATGTAACATGTGGATTCATTTTTTGAAAATACTCGAGTAACATATGATTTTTCAATGGAAATATATAAACTGAACGACAACTTGTACATTTTTTTGAAATAAAATAATACAAGGATAAAATTATTTTACATCGACATAAATTATTTTATTGCTAATTTTTTCTTCATTTTAGGGCTAATATCTTGATTAACAAGTATAATTGAACATACAAATATGAAGTAAAAATACTTTACTATAGTAGATTACATATGGCTGCAATAGTTTGCAAATAAAGGCCTTTAGTGTTTCATGTATCAAAATGGCGGTTTATGCTATGGGAACTACATCAATTAATGTTTTTTCCCATCATCTAATATGTGTAAATTCTAAGTTCAAATGATGAGTAATTTGTTAAAATACAAAACAATGTTTTGTAGCGGTTGATATTTGTCCAATACATTGTCAGCCTCATTCAGTCTATAGTGTTATGGTTTATCGCATGGCCCTTCTTAACCAATGTACAGACCATTTTTTGAAATTAGCCATTTTCTTTTAAAATAGTTATCCCTTTGTTGGGTGGCACAACTGTTCGCATCTATAAATTGGCCAACCTCCCTCTCATTTCAGAGATAGAAAACAGAGTAATTTCAAATCTATTGCTCTCATCTTTCCCTATAGTTACTTTACTTATGCTGATATTTTCCAAAGTTATAGTATTTCAAAATATTTATCAACAATTCTTGTCACTATAGTTATTTAGTGTTACCACAATCTAAGATGTTATCAACATGCACATACACTTACATAAACATGCATAGACTATATTAAATAACATTATCACACTGCTAATCATTCACATACATGCACATACACTTACAGAGATCACATAGCTAAATTAAACATTTATTACAGGCCAGCAGTCAGAGATGGGGTAGGAAGACTAGAGCTCAGATCGATCTAGCAGAGATCGAGGACCTACAGGCTAGAGCGGCGCAGCCGGAGGAGCAGAACCATCGGTAGGCCATAGAGACCATAAAGTTGCTAGACCAGCGTATTGCCGAGTACATGCAGCAGTATGGTGGACATTTCCCTTCCTCTGCTGGCTCAGGTTCTGGAGGAGATTGATTGATTGCTTTGGTGGGTACGATTTTTTTGTTTTGTATGATTTGGTAGATGGTGGAGGTTGTTGTTGATTTATGTATTATGTTATGATACACTTAGTTGTTTTGTTGTATAATTGTGTGGATGTTGTGGATATATGAATTAATAGATAATTTGGTGTTGTGGATATTATTATGTATTGTACATTAGTTTGAGTGATGATTATGTATTTTGACTTAATTTTATGTATTTTTTTGGTTGGTGAATTGTGTATAGTTTGGTTTTTGATATTTGGTTGGAATATTAGATATTGAATTCTGCAGTATTGGTCGAATAGTGTTTGCATGGGAAATGTGGATGGAAGGCTATATTGCAGCAGAAATATAAAAAAAAACAGCAGATTTTTGACGGCTTTCGACAGCTTTCAGGTTATATTTTTCCAACGGCTTCCGTCTGCTTTCAGATCAATATTTCCAACGGCTTCCGACAAGGTCGAAATTCGTCGGAATCCGTCAGAAATACGAAGAACGAAATGTGTCGGAAGCCATCGAAAACACTGCACCCTGACGCCTTATTTTCCTACGGCATTTTTCGACGGCCTCCGACGGTCGCCGACGGTTTTCTACCGTTGGAAAATGCCTTTTTCCTTGTAATGTATTCAACAAATATCAGCCTGTAACCACCTAGTGCTCCCAGCAGTCATGAGTAATACACTGTCCAACATTTGGAGAGCAGTACGTACTCTAATCTCAACAAACGTATCGATATCTAGTGTTGATGCACCTTAACTAGGAATATTTAAAATGATGTGTTTATTATATTATGATATACACTAATGATTACAACTATTTGTAATTACTATCACAAACACACCATTTATGGATTTTCTATTAAATATAATTAGACATTTAATTACTGACAATTATAAAAAATATATAACAAAAAGAAACACCATTATTACTAATGAGAATTGACTATGGATAAATTAATTTACAAAAAACTATAAAATTACCCCTAGGACATACCACTAACTCAATCAATCTCTCATTTGCACTTGGGGCCAATTATGGAATCTCAATCATATCCCTTCGTCAACTTCTCGAGGGTCGAGCGACTAGTTCCTTACTGAATGAATCTGCTATGTTATTCTTGGTATCTACCCTTTCTATCACAGCCTTTTTCTTCTCAGCAAATTCTCTATTGAGGCGGAATTTTCGAAGAATGTTCCATGATTTTTTGTATACTCTGCCTCCTTTGCGATCTGTGTTACTGCTTTATTATCATATAACATTGCCATATGATTCTCGGTGTCAGGAATCACTCCGAGTTCACTCAAAAACTTGTGCATCCAAATTGCCACTTAATTGATTCACTAAGGGCGATGTACTCGGCCTCCACCATCGAATTAGCTACTATTTCTAGCTTAGAAGTTTTCCAACTAATTACTCCGTCAGTAAGAATAAAGACGTAACCAAACACTGACTTACTAACATCTATATCACTTTGAAAGCTCGAATCCATATACCCCTTCATAAAGAGGTCTTCATTCCCATATATAACGAATAAGTCCTTAGTATTTCTTAAATATGTAAGTATACATTTTACAGTCATCCAATGTTTTTCTCCAAGATTAGCATGGCATCTGCTTATGCATCCTACTGCATATGCCACATCCAGTCTAGTACAAAGCATAGCATACATTATGTATAATATGGCTGAAACATAGGGGATCCTTTTCATTCTCTATTTCTCATTATTGGTATGAGGAGCATCCTTCATAGAAAGGATGAGTTCAAGCTGACTTAGAATGTTTCCAAGCATGGACTTCGGCATGGTGTCTATATACAGGGATGGGGACAATCTCGAAAACCTCTTAGATCTATCTCCATATATCTTTATACCTAGTATATAGGTTGCTTCTCCCAAATCTTCCATTGAGACATTTTTAGGAAGCCAAGCTTTCACTGATTGTAACAACGAAGTGTCATTATCAATCAACAGTAGATCTTCAACATAAAGCACTAAAAATACAATGGCTTTGCCCTATTCCTTTCTGTATACACAGGCTTCCTTTGTGCTCTGATGAAAACCAATCTGCTTGATTACCTTATCAAAAAACTTATTCTAATTCCTTGAAGCTTCTTTAAGTGCAGAAATGGACTTTAACAACTTGTAATCCTTACCTTCACTTCTATTGAGCATAAAACCCTTGTCTACGATATATAGACGGTCTCTTCTATATCACCAGTTAGAAATGCCATCATTAAGTCCATTTTCCAAATTTCATAGTCATGGAATGTTGCAATAGCTAGCATAATTCGAATGGACTTAAGCAAGGCTATGGGCGAAAAGGTTTCATCGTAATCTACATGACCATAAATTTGACAAAATCCTTTTGCAACAAGTCTAGCTCTGTAAGCCTCTACTTCTTCATCTGCATTTAGCTTTTTATTAAATACATATTTACAGCAGATGGGTTTTATCCCTTTGGGTACATTCTACAAAATCCGCATTTTATTGTCGTATAGGGAATCCATCTTGGATTTCATTTCTCCAAACCAGAACGCAGAGTCTTTGCTCTTCAGTGCTTGTTGGAAAGAAAGAGGAGTGTCGTCATCTAAGGCATAGTCTTCATTCTTACCATCCGTGAGAAAACCGTAGTATCTCTCCGGTGTGCGATGTTTCCTACTAGATTTATCAATAGGTTGCATGTTATCGTATACTGGTGAAATTGATTCTTCCACTATTTCAGTCTTAATGTTAGTCTCTCAGATCTCATCCAAGTCTACAACTTCGTTGTTAATTTATTTTGAGAGAAATTACTTTTCTAAAAAGACAATGTGTGTGAAAACAATCACTTTTTGCTCCTACATATTATAGAAATTATATCCTTTAGAATTCTAAGGATATCTTATAAACTTACACAAAGTTGATCTCGCCTCAATCTTATTAAGGCCAATGTTTTTAACATGGGCTGGACAACCCCACACTTTCAAATAATTAAAGCGGTCTCTTCCCATGCCATAACTCATATGCCATCTTAGGTGTAGATTTAGTGGGTACTAAGTTCAGCATATATATCATGGTTTCCAAAGCATATCCCCAATAAGACAGAGGCAACTCGGCTTTACTCATCATGGAACAAACAATATTTAATAAGGTTCGGTTCCTTTGCTCCGACACATCATTTTATTTTGAAGTATTGGGTGGAGTAATCTAAGAGATAATCTCATTATCTTTTAAGCATTGTTAATTTCTTATTGAATGTGTCGGCCTCCATAATCAGATCGATGGGCTTTAATCTTTTGGTTCGTTTGATTTTCAGTTTCATTTTTATACTCCATAAATTTCTCGTAGACATAATATTTGCTCTTTATAAGTTACATATATCCTAGTCTGGAGAAATCATCCATAAAGGTAACAAAGTAAGAATTATAATCTTTGGTTGCTGTAGGGATTGGACCACATACAT
This sequence comes from Allium cepa, assembly GCA_030765085.1. Taxonomy (NCBI): domain Eukaryota; kingdom Viridiplantae; phylum Streptophyta; class Magnoliopsida; order Asparagales; family Amaryllidaceae; genus Allium; species Allium cepa. The sequence goes on along the minus strand of CM060945.1, from coordinate 1,025,757,505 downwards.
CACTATGTACTAGTCCGAAGAGTTCATCAACTCTTTTATTGCTCCTACTAAAGGTGTTCTTTATCATTTTTCCTTTGAGATATGACTCACACGTGTTAAAAGATTCAGAATTAATTGACGGTAGAAAACCTTTGATTTTTAGTTTGTGTAGTTGCGTCTCACTAATATGATCAAACCTACAATTCTAAAGATAATTTTCAGTTATATTGCTATTAGAATTACTCCCAAAACATACATAATTTGTATTGATCACATATGTGCCACTTTCAAGGGAACCATCACAAACTTTATTTCCATTCAAACTAATATTCGTAATGTTATTTGCACAATGAAATATATGTCTAGTCTGAAACAATTTAGAAATAGAAATTACTCCACAAATAAAGTCTTTTACATAATAGCATTTATTTAATATCAAAACAAAACCACAAAGAAAACATAAATGAAAATCTCCCATTGCCGTTGCATCTACGATAGACCCATCAACAACTTGGAGTCTCAATTCACCCTTTTCCACGTGATGACAGTTCATAAGCCTCTGTAATGAGTTACAAATATGAATTTCAGATCCTATATCTAAAAACCAAGATATTTTATTGATTACGAAACTATTTTGAATCATAAATATACCTAATGGAGTGACAAAGAAGCTATTCCGCTTCTTTTCTTTCACAGTCTTAGGGTACTTGGGACAGTTTCTCTTTCAGTTTCCTTTATTTTGGCAACAGTGATATTTACCCTTAGCATCAACACCTTTCTTTCCTTTCTTACTTTTTTAACCATCTCTCTTTCGCTTGTTTGAACTATTCGAAGATGATGCCCTACTTTTAACGGCAAGTACAATTGAAAGATCCTTAGATTGTGACTTAACCGACCTCAACATATTGAGGAGCTCCATGAGATTCATATTCATATTGTTCATATTATAGTTTGGTACGAACAGTTCATATTAGAGGGTCCATGAACCTAGGATCAAACCAACCTGCAGCTCATTACTTATAGTCATGGCCAATGGTGCAAGCTTATCATTATGACCTTCATCATCTACACGTAACTGTCCACCTTCTGTCCCTTTCGCATTTTGGCATTGAACACTTTCTTGGTAGTCTAGCACCTTGCAGAATGAGACCGCTCACCAAAAGTGCCTTGAGACTATCAAATATCTCATGGAAAGACAACGATTCATGCGGCCATTGCAACTGTTTGTTTAGAGTGGACAACACAAATACTTAGGTTGTTTTGAGGTCAACCACCCACTTACTATAAGCAGCGTGTAGATCTTCACAACGACCATCAACGGGTCTTGTAGCATAGCACAAATTACAGATGACCAAACTTTCTCGTATGTCAAAGCCATCTATATAGTTCATAACCAGTCGACATAGTTATTTTGTCCATTTAAATGATAGCTTTCATTAAATATTCTTGGATTCGATATTATCCACAAGTTTTAATGAGTAATTTATTAGGATATTGACATAATAGATATTCTTATAATATTAGTAATGTTAAAATTTATGTTTCATTTTACTAATAATCTCCCACTGATGTTATGTTTCGCCAAAATCTTTCTACTTCACTAGCAGGTTTTAGGACTCGTATGTCTTGGGATTCTAATCCTGAGGAAGGCTCAACATAACATACTCCCACATATGATGGATAACTTCTTATTAGTTGTATCATAGACAAATCTTAACCCATGTTACTTTATCCTAATTTCGCCTTACCATAAGGAAAGCTTAACAAATAAAGTAGGAATATACGCTCGGACCTACCATTTTGTGCCAGCCTAAGTATAACGCACATACCTTGAGGAAAGCTTAACAAATATGTGTAGCTATCTTACCTTGTCTATTAAATATTTAATAGTATTACACATAACATCCTTAGCTTAAGGAAAGCTCAACAACTAAATGTATGCACATAATCTATTTGTATACAAATTACAGAGGATAATGTTCCATTGAAGATTCATAATATTAATATATTATATTGAGTGATATCGACTTATGAAATGACGTGTTTCTTACGAAATACCCTCATAACTCAAGTGTCAGACACATCAAAAAACACAGTATATGTACATTTAAGTATGTATTTAATTCTTAAGTCTATTTAGGGTTTCTTAATATTCCACCTTTAATTTATACATTTATGTTAGGTTTTATTATCATATAAATTTTTTATTTTATATTACATGTATAATAATCTTATGTATAATATTACATTAATTAAATCTTATTAAATTAATTAACATTTTAATTGATTTTAATTAATTAACATTTTAATTAATTTTATATTATGTTAATATAACATTTATACTCAACATTAGTTATACATTATAACCTCTATAGTATAACATATGTGTGTGCGTGTATTAGTTAATTAATTAACGTATTTATATGTTTATTTATTTATTTAAACCATTTTAACTAAGTTAAATTAATTTATATTAATTTCAAAATTCATTTCATTTACATACATGTATACTTATGTTATTTAAACATTTTAAAACAACATAACATACACCATAGTTAATAATACATAAATATTTATTAATTAATTAACTTATTTAACTAATTTATTTTATTAATCTTATTAATAAATATTTAAAATTTTCGAAATTAATTTATATTATTTTTCCAGCATTTCGATAAATTTTTATTATGTTATAACTTTTATAATATGTGTATATCTTATTTTAATTTAAAATCTTATATTTTGATTTTCAAACAAAATTGAAAATTAGCCCAAGGCCCAATTCAAATTGGGTCTTTTCTACTAAGGAAAACCTTTAGACTCGCATATTTGTTTGGGTCAGGCTTGTCTTAGGTAAGGCAGGTTACTTGATTACCCGGTACCTTTCTAGACACCTTACTGTATGGGCTATGAGCCTACTTAGTTAGCCTAAACATGAGTAATTCAGACTGCATAAGCTATTGGGTTCCGATACCACTATAGGAACTGGCCCAACCCGAAGCAGAAGTTATAGGCGAATTTCAATTTTTTTACTATTTGAATCTTTATTGGGTCTATAAAGTCTAACTAATTTAGAACATTTCTAAATTTCTTATAAATAAAAATCTTATTTTGTTTAAATTTATAAAATGATTTTATATAATTTAATTTATATTATACGTATATGTGTATCGTATACACATATACATGTGTGTATGCATATGTAATATATTAATCCGTGCTAGATATAACATGTTTGTGTACAGATTTTGGGATTTATACTACAACAGACACGTTAGCTCATATAATATACAATTATATTATTCAAATGTATGTTTATATACTTTTATTTATATATATAAAATATTAGAAATATATATATATATATAAACTATATTTTTATTTAAATAATTATATATATTTGTATAAACATATGTATAAAATATTAACATTATATATATTTAAAACTATGTATATAAATCATTTGTAATAATTATAAATTCAATATTTTTATATAAAATTGAAAAGAACTATATAGATACATACATATACATACATGTATATAATTAAGCCACATACGTATACAATACATACCTATACACACATAATATATACATATGTCCGTATATATATAAATTTAAGCCGCGTACATATATATTAAATACATATAAAATATATAGTTATATTTATATTAATAATTTTATAATACAAGATATATATTTTAAATATGTATGTACACTAGATATTGCACATGACATAGAAAATCTTAATTTTTTTATATTAAAAAATATTCTATATCTGAATATTTGTACAAATTTTTTATTAAAATTAATAAAAAATTATTTCCAAAACTTGATTTTGAATTTTAAACTTTTAGTAGAATTCTAACTGATATTTTGTAACTTGAATATTAATATATATAATTTTATAATTTGAAATTAATTTTAAAATCTATTTCTAAATTTTTAGTTTATAATTAAATATTATAAATTAAACAAAAAAATTGTTTATTTATTTTTCAGCGAAGATTTTATTAAGTGATAATATAATTTTGTAAAATATAAAACATAATTTATAATATATATGTATTAATATAATTAATTTATTAGATTAATTGATTTAAATATTATTTAAATATTAATAATATGCAAATAAAATATTTTGTCAGTGCCAAAATTATTATACCTATTAAACTTAATATGAAAATTATATATCCATGATTTTTATATATTATGATGTAATATTTAAATTATAAACTACACACACTCTATATTTTATATTATTTAAAATTAAATTTTTCTCTCTTATTTTTGCCAAACTTCATATAGGTATACATGTAACAACCCGATATTTTCAGCCATTCGCATCCATACATGCCGGACTTGAATTGCTCAAAATACCGCATTGTAAATAAATTTGGAGCAAATGAAATACAATCACAGAATCACAGACACAGAAATATCAGAATAACTCGCAGCGGAAATTAAAATACCATAGTAGTTCACGAAGCTACTATAACCAACTCTCAAAACATTATACATAATATCAGTCTGAAAAAAATATACAATAAAATCCCAAATACATAGAAGTTTCTAAATACCAGAACTGAAATAGAAAAACTGAAACTGAAAGGGAACAGATACTAGACAAACAGAATCTCCAGTGATTCCTAGCTCCAGGAAAGAAATCCAAAGCTAAGCTGTAAATACTCAGGCTGACCCGAGCGTAAAGTAAAACACAAAACACTCGAGTCAGGACATATATACTTATATAATGTAAACCAACTCAAGTGAACTGCAGTAGTAATGTACAATAACTTAAAGGATGCTTGGGATCGCCCTTCCTTTAAGGATCAGTTAAGCTATAAATTAAATACATCCCATGGTTAAAATTTCAAAATAGTAGTTTATACTTCGAATTCAAATATCATTTCAAAATTCAACATCATTCAGAAATCCATTTCAAAATATCATATCTTTCAAAACCTCATTCAGTTATTTAAAATACCATTTCAATACACATTTCAAAATAGTTTATATTTCAAAACAAATTACTTCATTTTAAATCAAAAAATGAAGTTATTATATTTAATAATAATATTATTAAATTTCCAAAATTTTAATTTTCAAAATTCATTTATTCACTTAAAATTAATGAAATAATAAAAATTCAACTTTCACAACATTTAGAAAAATGCTATAAAAAGTTACCTTTAAAACACTTCAATTTAACAAAAGTCAGCATACAAAATGCTGTAATAGGGTTACATTAATTCAAATAAAACCTTAGTTAAATTCAACAATTATAGCACTTACAAAGTGCTATAATAGCCTTTAATTCAATTTATCCCTTTAGTTCATTTATATTAATTACAACATTTACAAATGCTGTAATATCCTTTACTTTAGAAATAATAGCATTTCAAAATGCTGTTAATTAACTTCAAATATTCAATATAATTTCACAAACAATTATATTTTTATTTAAATCATTTTAACTAATAAAATCACATATTTTCACTTTTAAACCAATCATTCAAATACCCTTATGTTCATGATTTTATAAAGTTAAATTTGCATTCAAAAATCAATATTTAATAATAATTCACTTATTAAATTCCAACATTCAATTTTAAATTCATTAAATTAAATTTTTAACTTAACACTTAATTTTAATTTTTCAAATATAACTTATTTTCATTTTATTTACTTACTTCAAAAATTCACTTTTAAACAAAATTCATAAATTCCAATTTAAGTTATATTTCCAAATTTCAACTTAAATATTCATTCATTTCGTATTTTAACTTTATTCAAAAATCACTAATACATTATAAAATCATTTTAAATTCATTTTAATCCAAATTATCATAAATTTATCATATTTCCAGATTTAATTTAAATTCCATTTATCACCAAATTATAATTTCCAAAATAACTTACATTTCAGATTTTCTAACTTTACCATTAATTTATTTCACTTATATATTTTCAGAAAATCAATAATACTTTACAAAAATCATTTTTAATTAAGTTTAAATCAAAATATTATAATATTTACATTTCTAAAATATTTTAAATTTTTTAGAAAAATATATTTTAACCACGGGTCTGTATATCATTTTCTACACTAGGTAAAGTGATACGGGTAATATATCATTTCAACCTGTAATTTACAAAGAAAACCTAGGTTTTATCATTTCAAATCCGCAGTCCCAAGTAAAATGAAATAATTGAAAATCGTTCAGGCCTATCATTTCAGCCCATAACGATTTTCCCCTATTCTAAAGTCCGTTCGGGTATATATCATTTCAACCCATAGTGATTCTAAACTAAAGAGAACTTGCAGTGTGATAAACCGATATAAATAACAGAATAGCATAAAATAACAGTAATATATGATATAACAGGTAAATAAGCATGGTTGAACCTCATATGATCATAGCATAGCATATATAACATGGTAATGCATTTTACAGATTCAAATGTGATCGATTTACTAGTTATATAAGTACAAAACTGTCTGGTGAGAATAACTCACTGGTATAAGCTGGAGACGACAACTGAACCACAAAAACTGAGATCTTTGAAGGCACAAAAGCACGAATAAGATTTGATATTGGGAGAGTCAAAGATTAATCACCTTGAATGCATTCAAACAAACAAAACAGTCTACATAAATTTTCTACCCAAATTCAATTAAACAAAGCTAGAAATGAATGCACAAAACAAAGCTAAAATCTTTTGCACTTGCTTTCAACACTTGTGCTTCAGCCTTGGGTCAGAAACACATGGCTATGGTGAGAGTTTGGATCTGGTTTTGTATCCAAATGGGTCGGCCTACAGGGGTTTGATGATGGTGCAAACATAGGTGATATGAAACAACAAGCTATGGCAACACAAGGCAACACAACCTAGGATTCATGCAACATATAAGCTCAGCCAAAGCAACCATGGGCAGGACCAGGTTCAGGTGGGGTCAGGGGATGATGTGTCAATGGTGTCAGGTCAGGTAGGGGTTGGATATGGCGGTGCAAGTGGCGGCCAAGGTGGAGTTTGTAGTGGTGGCAACTAAGGTGATCGGTTATGGTTGTTCAAGTGGGCTTGGTTGCATTTTCATGTGAATCTTCAACCTAGGGTGGCTCGGCTTGGGATGGTCAGTGAGAAGGAGGTGGTAGTGACTGGCTCAGGCGGTAGTGAAGGCGGCACAGCTGATGGAGATAGCAGGCCGATCCTAAAGGTGAAGAGAGAAAGTGCAAATTCACATAAACCATGGAAGAAAGGTGAAAAAGAAAAGAAAGATTGCCAAATTTTTTTCCACAAAGAAGAGGACAAACTTTTTTGATGATGAGAAAGATAATTCACATGAAAATGATATGAGAGAAGTGGTCGGCTGAAGGAATGGAGTTATGGCAGCAAATTAAATGAAAAGGTGATGGTTGAAAATGAAGAGGTGTAAATACAAAAGGTCAAAGAATAACAAAAGTCACAAAAATTCTTCAAATATCTCCATTTCTTTTGCAATTTTTAAATAAATGAAAAATGTACATAAATTCAGATAAAAACACGAAAATTTAGCAAATAGACAAAAATAAATAATTAAATATTAATTGTATATAATTTAATTAAGAAAAACAGCAAAAATTGCTAACTAGTCTTAAAAAATTTGAAAATAAATGCAACAAGTTTTGGAAAAATTTTATGTACACGAAAAATACTTATAAAACACAAAAATAAAATGCATGTGTAAAAATAAATAAATAAATTTTAATTAAATATAATTTAAATGAAGAAAATAGCAGAAAAATGGAAACAAGCCTTTAAAAATAGGAAATAAATGCAATAAATTTGGAAAAATTATAACATCACTTTAAAAATGTTTTAAAATAAAATATATACATAAAATTTCATATGAAACATATTAGAACATGATTTGACAAATAAAAATATTATTTATATAAATTAAAATAGATAATTTTATCAAATAAATCAATTTACACCCAATATTGTAAAAGGCATAACTTTCACAAAATTCGGATCTCATTGAAACGAAAAGTATTATTCTTGAAATTAAATTTATTTTCATGATAAAAGATAAAATTCAAGAATTCGAATATTTAAATTTTAAATTTAAAAGTCAAAGTTTGACCAGATTGACAGAAATCCACTTTTGTGGAAATATCCTATTTATTCAGATTTGAAATTATAATTCACACAAAATTAAAATTTGTATTTGAAATAACAAAATTTATCCATTTTAATAAATAAAATAATCAAAATAAACAATTAAAATAAATCACAAAATTTAGGGTTGTTACAGTATATTCAACTAATTTTTTTATAAATAGAAAAGTATACACAAACATACAACTAATCTAATATTATAATACGTTTGCATATCAGAATCGTTACCTAACTAACAATATATGTATGTATGTGTATATCATATGTAACATTAATGATCATATATTAGTTAGGAATGTACCTTACACTCAATTCCTGAAACTACATCTTGAAGCAATGAGATTTACTTGAACTTATTTCTAATCCAGTAGAGTGCTAGTCCTTGAGCTGATGACCAGCATCTACCGAATAGAACTGTATTTGATTTGATTTGAACTTGAATTGACCAAAGAAGATGGAGAAAGGGTTCGACCAGAAATAATGAGGGCTTGGAGGCTTTGAAAACCCTTTACAAGTGTGGGTAGAGATGTTTATTAGAGACAAATTAGGATCCAAATCGTCCTTTTACTCTTACGACTTCTCTTCTATCTTAACCACCCAAATCAAACCCCTCTAACCCACACATAACTGCCACATTCTTGCTTCATTATGGCCAAACAAATCATACCCGATATGGGCTTCAAACCTATTTAAAGTCCGAGCAAAATATTTTACATTTAAATCCCATCTAAACGCTTATCGATATCGTATATCGATTTAATATATGTATAGCTTTTATAAATACATTTAACAATATTGTTTGTCAAATCAAAATAAAATTTTATCATTGATATTTTGTAAATATTAATTAATTTACAACGAGGACAAAGTAATTGAATCATTTGGTCAAAGGAGTATTCGTCATTTTGGTTGTGTGACCCGTCAGATGTAAATTTGGTCAAAAATTATTCGAATATTAACGTTTACACATAACTTAGTAGGTTGTGTGACATTTTTTGCAAAAATTATCGCTCACTTGATTTTGGTAAAATCCAATTTTACTTTGTTAAGCATTACCTGATTGAAAATATTATTTACACCAATTTTCTTCGTCAAAATTATAACACTTTGGACTTATGGAATTTGGTGGTGCACAAAATACCAATATTATACGTATTCTACTCTACAGTCTAACCACAAAGTCCTTGGTTCAATAATAACAATTATTATTAGTCAAACTACTCTGGACAGAGATTTTGATTTTAATTTGACTTAAGTTTACCATGATATTAACCCTATATAACTAAGGAGAGAATCCTCTCTTGAATAGTATTTCACTTCAAATACTTGAACCTGACCTAACCAAAGTCAATCGATGGATGTCGCGCTAGGATTTGACTATAATCAAAGCGGGTTTCCATACCGAAGATTAACAGTATTGTCAAGTCGAGAGAACTTTGTAAATCGATCACGTGAATATTGTCTGTTTGACCTTAATTATATTAACCAACAAAAAACTATCTAGTGAGTCACTCCATAGTTATCCAATAACTATCAGTATGCAACTTTCTATTGCCTCCAGCAGTCCCGAATAATACATTACCCAACTTTTGGAGAGTGTTACATACTCTAGTCTCGGCGAATACATAGATATCCAATCTCGATGCATCTTAACTAGGAATATATGTTTATTATATTATGATATAATACTCATGTATACAACTATTTGTAATTATTATTATAAACACACCATTTATGGATTTTCGGTTAAACATATTTTAATTAGATATTTAATTATTTATAACATGTTATAACAAATATGTAATAGAAAGAGAAAGAAAAACACCTTTATTACGAATGAGAATCGATTACAGAGTTAATTAATTTGCAATAAATTAAAGAATTGCTCCTAGGTCATACCCCTAACTTTTTTAGAGTGTGCCCATGATAATGTGTGGTGCTCTCCACTAGGCTTGTCACTGGGTCAAGTTTAGTCCTGGTAGCTTGAAATCCGAGCCGGAGCCCCGGTCGATCCCGACCCTAAGCTACTGGGTATTTCAGACTCATTACTAGAGTTTGAGTCGAGCTTGATCTGGACATAATGGGTATTTTTGACCCTTTATCCAAGCCTGGGACGAGCCTTATCCCTATTCATCGGATTTCTAAGTCTGTTGGGTAAAAAATGTATACTCGATCTAAAGTATTGATGTGAGAGCTATTCTTTTAGCCTGTAACTTTCTTAGAATGATACATAAACAAAGTATGCTAACAAATTACTAAATTAATAGCGATGAAATGAAATTAGTGAATAAAAATATGCACATTTTTTTACATTTGGACAATAAACAACACACAAACAATATATACTTATACTTTTGGTATAATGGTTAGATAACAACAGGATATAGATAATGAACCCAGGTAGTGATGAAGTGTATCCACTGTACTAATAGTCGGGTTATACTTGGATTCAAATTTGGATAGACTAAGCTAATCTCATACCCACATTAATATGATATATTCAGGTCAAAATGTCTACCATTGACATGTGTACTCTCATCCACATGGATAGTTCAATTATGTTTGCACGCACGCATGCACATATGTATTGTTATCCGACATTTTGATCTAGCTATATCCAAACTAATCGAACAAGTTAGACTCGACTATTATCAAGGCTAGTAATCCCAGAGCGATGGTTGTGGGGTCCAGAAATCAAGTACAGATGATAGTATGAAGCCGTAACTGAAAGGGATCAAGAGATATGCTACACAGAATGTTCTAAATATGGAGTATAGTCTAATGTTGAAAAGGGATCGGGTATGATCCCTTTTATCCAAAGGGATAAGATTAATTTGGCTAAATAAGAGCATTTCAATCAAATGTGATCGATATCTCGAAATCCAAAAGCCATGTACACATGAAACTTTGGAAACAAAAGAGGGGACCTTAGGGGGTCCATCCTAGGAATCACCCCTTAAAGGAGTATGCAAGAATGATTGGCCAGAATAAGACAACACAACACAATGCCACAATGATCGATCCATAACTCAACATCCATAAGCCCAATAGACATGAAACCTGGAGGCCAAGCATAATAAAAAATGGAGAAGCTCCTGTAGGTATAGCACCCCTAAAATCACCAATCACAGGGATCCACGCCGATCCCTCTTTCTTGGATTTGGGACATGTGATCCCTTCTATGGCCCCTATGGATCTGGAGAGCAATCTGCCGAGTTTTCAGGGAGATATTTCGTTGTCTTCCTGTATAAATACAGACTTGATTGTTCATTTTTTGGATTTTTACACTTTTGGTTGCTTTGTAATTTTTTATAACAAAGGATTTTCAGCTGATCCCTCTTGTACTTGTTTACAAAGTGATTAATAAAGCCATCTCTTCAAAGTGGACACAGGCAAGCAATGCCGAACCACTATAAATTGCTATATATCTTTTATTTCTTATTGCCTTATTGCTATACTCACTCTATTTACATTTTATTATTCTTCATTTATTCCTCTACGAAATCTCTATTGGGTATTTATGCTAATTTTTTGTGCAAACATTTCGGTGCTTTCACCGAGAAGCCAAGATTATCAACTACATTTTGATCCCTTTGCTGTCGTTTGATTGCATATATCAAAGAAAGAAGATCCATAACTATTCTTAACTAGTTTGTCCGTTTCTATTCAAATTTGCAAAATTCTAAGGGAAACTATCAACAACGGTTAGGAACACCAGATCTATATCTCAAAATGCAGAAGCAAACGGGAACACCATCATCCAGCAAGGAGGCCAGAGCAATGTACCAGTGGATGTTAATGCTACCAATCCAGTTGATCTCTAGAATCCAACTGGTTCCATCACAAGAGTTGATTTCTAGAACCAGAGGAAAGAGCTCGTCGATAGCCATCGATAATTGAACCACTAGATTCAAGCCAATATCGAGCTAATGAATCAACTCAGGGATCGACAACATAGGAAAACTAGGAGGGAGCCAAATTCTTATTGTGCATCAGAGAGCTCAACTTCACCAGACGACCATCATAGGCGCACATGTCGCAAAACCAATGGATATCATTCAGTAGCATCTGGACATCAACATACAACCACTCCTGGGCTGCCACGACCAATCGGACCCGATCCCTCTATAGGGATAGGGGGCAATCCATCCTCTAGAGGAGGAGCCTTATCTTTTTCTGATGGAACTCGAACTAGAGTCGCCGCGGTTGACATGGATGCGAAAGTTCAAGTTAATGCAGATCAATTACCTCTTTGGAATAATGATGATGTGAACGCAGGTGATGCATATCAAGAGGATGTCGGGCTAAGAAGACATGTAATGGCCTATAGACATCGACTAAACCATTCACGTGAGTTGGAGAACGACTACCACTTGGTCCTAAGTATCCTAACATTGGACTTGACGGCTATGACCAGGTAGCTAGTAAGGAAGAGCCAAGGCTCGGGAAATGATGATATGGGGATCTCGAGAAGCCATACCCCATTCGTCAACAACATACTACACACGGAGTATCCAAGGAGATTCAGCATGCCTTTAATGTCTTCTTATGAGGGAAAAACCGATCCTAGATAGCATATCATGAGATATGAATAGCCGATTGACTCTACACGGGATGACGATGCCATAAAATGCAGATGTTTTCCTATTACTCTCCCTGGCATATCAATGATGGGGTTTAGGAGATTACCCCCATGGTCAATATCTAGATTTGTCAATTTGCAACAAAATTAGTGGAGTAGTTCCATATGCATGCAACTCGCCCTAACGATGTAATCTTTTTATCAAGCGTGATTCACTTTATGGGAGAACAATTGGAAGACTACATGGAGAGATTTCATATAGATATCACAAAAGTAAGTAATTCGAATGACAATTCAATATTGATAGAGGTAACAAAAAGGATTAACCAAGAATCTGACCTTGGCAACTGGTTAGTTGGCAAACCACTTGCGATGTTGGAGCATTCCTATGCAAAAGCATCTTAGTATTTGATTGTGCTATGGGGCACCAGCCAAACAATAGTATACAATGGCAGATGAAATTGTATTCAGAATTAGATATACAGATAAGGTGGAGGCACCGACGATCAACCCAATGGTGATTTCAGTCATGATCGGCCCCGCCTTAGTGAGAACTTTTTTGATCGATAGTGGCAGCTCGATGAATATTATCTATAAAAAGGAGTACGAATGGATGAAAATGGAAGCCAGAGATCTAAAACTATGCCAGGCCTTCATTTATATATTTAACGGTGTTGTGACCGAAGCTGTCGATTATGTTGAATTGGCCATGGAGGTGGGAGAAGGCGATCGTAGGAGAGTGTGGAAGTTGCCATTTGTTATCATGGATGTTGACTCTCCATACGATGCCTTCCTAGGCCAACCGGCCCAAGCTGAATTTTAGGTAGCCCTTACCCCATGGTGATTGACATTGAAGTTCCCAACCAATAACAGTGTTGGAGTTGTACATGGAGATCGGGCAACTGGACGTGCCTGCGATGTAGCTAAGCTGAGAGGGACCCAGTGAAAGGAGAAAGGAAAGGGTGTAGAGAAGTCTCTCCATATCCTGGCAACTAAAGATTGACAACTAGTGCCTAAGCCTTGGCTCGTGCACCGCAGTCATTTCTACAAAGATATAAATCTAGGGATTGATGAGGAGGAGCGCAAAGAAGCCAAGGTTGCACCGGCTGAGCTAGCGATTGACATCATGGTCAGCAACGACGACCCGTCATGAGTCCTAAAGATCGGATCATGGATCAACCCCCCAATCATGAAAGAACTTGTTGGTTTTCTCCAAGCGAATCTTGATGTGTTCGCTTGGACACATTCTTATATATGTGAGATCTCTCTTGCCATCGAGAGCCACACATTAAATATCAACCCGGGGCATGTCCCGCTGAACAGAAAAGGCATGGCATGGATTCGGAGAGATCCGCCGTCTTTAAAGAGGAGGTGGTTTGGCTCAAAAGCAATGGGTTTACTTGCGACGCCCTCAACCTGAAATGGGTATCAAATCCTATACTTTTGAGAAAGGAAAATGAAAAATGGTGGATATGCATTGACTATTCGAACCTAATTAAGGCATGCCCTAAAGACAGCTTTCCCCTTCCGAGGATCGATCAACTGGTGGACTCAACCACAAGACATGAATTTCTACCTTTAATGGATGCATACTATAGATATAATCAAATCATGATGCACATACTCGACCAAGAGCACACCAATTTTATTACGGGTACTACTACGGGGTAATACCATTTGGATTGAAGGATGCTGGAGCAACTTATCAGCGCCTGGTCAACTGAATGTTTAAAGATCAGATTGGAGAGATGATGGAGGTATATGTGGATGATATGCCGGTGAAGTCTCGACGATCAAGCGATTACATTAGAGATTTAGCATAAATGTTCAAATCCTCATATATTGCAAAATGAAGATCAATCCTCTGAAATGATCTTTTGGTATTGAATCAAGGAAGTTCTTAGGTTTTATCGTTAATGCTCTTGGAATCGAACCTAATCCTGAGAAGATTCGAGCAATTCGAAACATTCAAATGCAAAGACCATCAAACAAGTATAGAGTCTAAATGGGAAGGCTTCCACCCTAAGTCGATTTATTTCCAGAGCCACCGATAAATGCATTCCTTTCTTTGACTTGATTCGAAGAGGAAAAAAGAACTTTGAATGGACATAGGGCTGTGAAGATGAATTCCAAGCTTTGGTGAACCGCTTAGAGAGACCTCCCATCTTGTCAGAGTTGGTGGATCACAAAGACTTATACATCTACTTGGTCGTGTTGGTATACGCTATAAGTGTCACACTGCTTCGCAAGGAAAATCAAATTAAGAGACCGATCCATTATGATAGCAAACTATTAATGGGAGCTGAAAGGAACTACCCGAAGATATATAAATTGGCAAACTTCCCGTTGATTGCATCATGAAGGCTCTGCCTTTATTTTCATTCTTATTCCGTCAACGTCTACATCGACCAACCACTATGACAGGTCCTATAGCGACTTGAGGCGTTAGGATGGTTACTCAAATGAAATATTGAGCTGAGCCAATTTGACATTACCTATCTCCCTCATAGAGCCGTCCAAGGCCAGGCACAGGCGGACTTTATAGCTGAGTTCACCGTGCAAGATAATCTCCTAGAGAGCAGTGAAGCCTCTACCATCTAATGTAAAATGTATACGGATGGAGCCTCCAATGATCATTGTTCTAGAGTTGGAGTCATACTATTAATTTTGGAGGATCAATCAATCTGCCAAACTTTAAAGCTTGACTTCCCTTCAATTAATAATGAAGCTCTGATTGCTAGACTCAAACTTGGCAGAGAACTGGGAATAAAATCTCTTAAAATATTTTGTGATTCCTAGTTTGTGGTATATCAAGTCAAGGGAGGTTACTAGGCTAAAGGACAATGACTCGCTCCATACCTTATCTGAGTGCAAGAGATATTGAATGACTTTGTGTATTATGACATCACGCACTTTCCTCGGGATCAAAACAAAGACGCCGACTCATTGACAAAGTTTGTTAGTACCGGTGATGCACAACAAATGAAATTGGTTCCATCGAAGTAGTAGACGCTCTAGCATAAACTAGATGGAAATTGACTGGGTATTAAAGACAGAGCCTGAGAAGGTGTCGTGAATGACTCTGATTAAAGCTTATTTGCTATGGGGAGTCCTTCTCGAACGAAGAAATGAAAGACAACAAATCCTTCGTAAAGCTTCATGGTATATCATTGAGGAAGGAGACATGTATAGAAAGGGTTTTCCTGTTCCTCTGCTTCGGTGTATCACTCATGATGAAATAAAATGAGTCATAAGGGAAGTTCATGAAAGGGAATGTGGTGATCACACTGCTGATTACGCTAAGCAATGCAACAAGTGCGAGATGTATGCAACAGTTCTGAGAGCTCCATCGATGAAAATCACACTAACGGTCAGTCTATGGCCGTTTGCCACATAGGGCATAGATAGCATCGGTTCCTTACCGATCTCTAAAGGTGGTGTGAAGTGCTCTTCCATAGTAATTGATCACCTCACCAAATAGACCGAAACAGAACCTTTAACTACGATCATGTGAAGAAAGTAACCAACTTCATTGTTCAGAACATTATCTATCATTTTGGCCTTCCATGAACCATTGTAACTGATAATGGAACCCAATTCGACAACACTGAATTCAAAGACTTATGCCATCGGCATCACATTGAAAAGAGATTTGCGGTAGTTACTCACCCTCAAGAAAATGGACAAGTTAAAGCTATGAACAAAATATAAAGTCCATTGATGAACTCCCAATAGCATTATGGGCTTACAGAACCACCCACAAGTCCTCGACTAGACATACTCCATTCGCCCTTGCGTACGGCGCCGAAGACGTCATTCCTATTGAACTTGAAGTCCCTTTCATCGAGTAACCTACTAAGACCTTAGAACGAATAGATATCCCCTCTTAGAATCTCTAGACTTGGTAGATGAGAAGCGTGAAGAGGCAGATTTGAGGGCAGTTGCACATCGATATCGAGTCGCCCGATGCTACAACACTAAAGTTCGACCTAGGACCATTGAAATCGACGATCTCGTCTTGAAATGGGTTCTTCCTGTCCCATCACATATGAATCCTAATTGGGAAGGACCGTACATCATTGAACAGAGGCTTGAAGTAGGAACTTTCAAGCTCGCGACTATTGATGGCGTCACACTTCTATGGGCATGGAATAGCGAGCATTTATGATGCTATTTCACTTAGTTTATTCTTTTCATCCAGTTATGTTTAATTTCCAAAGTTGCTTTAGCATTTGATTTTCCGAACATGTAATAAGATAAATTATATCATTTCTTTCCATTGGGCAAATAAAGTTTGAAATTTCCTTCATATCCGTGATTGCTATAGCATTACATATTAGTTATGATACCCAAATAACTAATATTGACATCTCTAAGTAGGTCTCAAGAATTTGGAGCCAGCCGATTACACAAGTTCACGATTGGACTAAACAAAATGAATGTGGTCCTATCATTCATTTGATGATTCTTGCTCACAACCCGATGGCTGGAGTACCTAAAGAAATGGAGGTGACTTGACCATCCATAAGAAAATGAATCCCACCAAGCAACGGGACGGCCATGAATCAAAAAGCGATCGTAACACGATCGATCGCTCTCCAAGTTGAACCTTAGGCTTGGGTGCAAATCAATTAATTATGGAAAGTATGGTCTGACTATTTTCCAAACTAACTCTAAGTCCCCAGAGTGTGGACTGAGTATAAACATGAATTGGGTGCAATTCGACCACCCACCAACCAATTCTTTTCCCCGGAGTGCAGATATGAGCATAAACAAATAGATGAGTATAGTTCAGCCACTCACTATTCCATAAATTTTGATCTGGAATTGACAGGACGAGCATAAATTCGCTATGGATGGAATACGACAATCCACTATCTAACTCCTCTAACCTAAGACTGGATGCAGGAGTATAATCACTTAAGCCACTAATTCAACAACATATCACTAGGGCTTGAACCTAGTGTTTGGTACAATATAAGGCCATGACCACATGGAGGCCTTGAGTAAAATTAATGGATGATTATCCGAGTTAATGAGCAACGAATTATAAGTACTTGAATGAAAAAGAAATAGCTCGAGTACTTAAACAAATTCATGTAAGATTTCAACAGAAAATAAAGAACTTTTATTTACATATTAAACTTGGAAATCATAATACAAGTTTATCCAAAAGTGGATGCTATAGCATAAGCACGACTAACAAAAGGAAAAACAGCTACGTAAGCTATGTACAAACTAAGTCGACATGAAGCCGACATGTTAACATCAACAAGCTCATTTTTGGCTTTCTTCTTCAACAAATCCTCCCTCTCAATGCGCTCCTTCAAAATGAGCTCATCAGTGTGTTCAGAGGCCCCCGATCATAAAATCATCAGATTCATCTTGCAGCAGCTGGTCATCGGCTCTTTCATTAGCAAGAGCTCCAATGAATTGAGCATTAGGCCCTAAAATGTCACTAGCCGCTGGAATGTTAGTAAGTGTCGGTAATTGCTCCATAGTGGCACCCCTTTTTGGAGTTATAATAGGAGCCAGAAGACTAGCAGATTCACGGGGAAAAGCAAATAAGCCCAGAATTATTGGGCATGAAGAATGAAACCTCTCAAATAGTGGAGAATAGAGCGGGATACCTACATCCGGCTAACTTTCTATTGTTGCCAGAGTGCTCTCTTCTTGAATAGGAGTCAATGCCTTTGATCAATAATCTGGTCTATCTGGATTATAGCTTGGGGTCTAGGCCCAAGATTAGAGAAACTGATGCGTTGGCTCGTTGAAGTACAGAGGAATGTTTGGAATCAGACCCCGAAGCTTCAGCGATGTCTTTTCCTTTGCCAGAAGGTACCAAAATATCAAAGTTTCTCAGCCTTGCAGCAGCAAAGGTTCATTCCCATGAAGAATCTCTAGCACCAGTTTCTCCTCATCCAAATCGGCTTCACTAAGGGCTTTCTTCCTATTTCAATAATATATTCCTAAGCCTCGGCAAGCAATTTGAGGTAGCCCTCTCTAGGAAAACGCAAGTCACGGTGGCTTAGGACCTTGGCATTGTATTCAACAATTAAAGGATCAAACATGTCCTAAATATCATTCCATCCAGCCTCTTTAGCAACCTTCAACTGGCCTCAGTTTTCCTTCTAACTTCATTACGACTAGCTTCCCTTTCCTCTTCCTTGAGGGCTTTGATTTGAGCAAGCTACTCATCAAGTTTAATTTTCAGTTCTCGAGCCTCGACCGCCTCTTCAAAATACTTTTGAGACTCCTTTTGAGCCTCAAGTTTTTGTTCCTTCTCTTTCTTAAGAATCTTTTCGAGTTTCTCAATGTGTTGAGCTAGAGTGTCTTCCTCATTTTGCAGTGTATCCTTCTTCAGAGCAAGCACACCGCTGCGGCTAAGGGCAGGGTTTAGCTCCTATTTGTGAGCCATTTCCAGACGATTAATTGCTTTGGATGTTTCTTTTGCACTATTCTATGTCGTGGCTAACTTCGTAATCAACTCTATGATCTTATTATCTTGGTGTTTGATTATGTCTATGTCATGGAACGTCTCCAGCCTAAGGCGATCGATTTCATGTTGTCTTTCAGTAGAAACCTTGGAGATTTTATCAATTAAGTGCTAGATTGCTTCATGCGACACAAAAACTTTATTAACGCATGCAAGAGAACTTGCTTTAATATTTCCTAGGATAATATGGATAGAGGGAATAAACTTTAGTCCATCAAAGCAGATTTTTGGAAATTTGACCTTAAGTTCGGCCAATTGTTCTGTTGTAGAGGCCTAAGGAGCTATAGTAGTCAAAGCTAGATCAAGTAATAATAGGACATTTTCTCAATCAATGATGGCGAGATTGTCGACAACCATATGAATATAAATGATGCTCGGCTGATACGGTAGTTTGGGGAACATGAGAAAAGGTCCAATCGTCGCTATATATAGAAGGATTGGACTAAACTTCTTGATGATGAGATGATTGAAATTTTGAATTATGCGTTGAGGATGAAGATTCCCTTGAATGATATCTCCTTTCCAGGTTGTACCCTTTTCTCGACGCTTGCCCGAATCCGGACCATGACTAGATCCATAATGTGTTGAGGAGCCCCTTAAGTGATCAAAGACACGAGAATGAGACATGGCACCTGCAGACCAAACAAAAGTGTATAAGTGACAATCAAATAAAAGATTGACAAAAATCATGCAGTAAAGTGCACGTGATTGTGAGTGTCCTAATTTTCCCCCGACGGACTAGTTATTCTAGCCTTGCTTATAGGAGTAATTTCTCCTCTACCAGTAGCAGGACTATCATCACCAGTCCTGGTAGGAGAATTATGCCCCTCGACAATAATATTAGGAAAGTCAAAAGTCTCGATGTCATCTGTGATCGGTAGACTTGAGAATCCTTCCATCGAACTTTCTAAAGTCAAAGAGGAAGTCTCTTCTTCAACAGAGGTGATAGTGAACTTGGGCTTCTTAGCAGTTTTATTCCTATGGATTTTGTGCATAAGCCATTTCGCTTTTCTTGTTGGCACATGAGAGTGCTTGCCATGTAATGATTCAACCAAAAGAACGTTGTCAGAACCTACCTCATCATTGCCAGGCACATTGGCATCATCACCTCAAATTTGGCTTTCTTCGGCATAGTCCTGAGCCTCCTCAACTGGGGCACGATAAGGTTATTAGCGTCGCCTTCTTGTTCGACCACATTTCTTCATGGTGCGACGTTTCCTGGAAGTTCGATACTGTAACCCTCTTCGAGCAATCCGTAAAGAGATAACCACTCATCAGTTACAAGTGATCTGATGTCCCTATCTTCGATTAGGGTAGCACGGATCGTAGAGACTACCCTTGAATAATTATCGCCCTCGGGTCAAGGATGGACAACTATAAATTTTTGAAGTATTTGTTAGTTCAGGATATGACTTAGACTTAAGAGTTCGAAAGTAAAGTGAAGGCAACACTTACATCCTTCCAACCATTTCCTTGCAAAGCCGGACGGACAACGAATGTAGACCTATTCATGCTTAAAGACACTAAGCTATTTCCAAGCACTAGTAGGAACTTGATAGTTGGGTGTGGGCTCGAGGAAAGTATAAGAAAGTCTACTCGTCTATCACTTAAAGTTGTAGATGTACTGGATGTCTTAAAGAGATGGCAGACGGAATAGAACATCCATAAATAGCAAGAAAGTGCCATGAAGAAAAGCATAGTTGTTCGGATGTAGCTGAGTCCCAGCTAATGTAGCATCTCTTAGATAAATGAGTTGAAGGACAGCACATACTGGGCCCAGCACATAGATTACATGTCGTATACCATCTGGGAACAAGTGGGCCTTGTCATTCCTTGAAGGTACTAGAACATCTACACATGGGATCCCATGTTTAGAGCACAGCCTATGGAGTGCTGCCTCACTAATTCTGGACGCATGGGAGTACACCGGGTCATCTACAAATTCAGCAGCTTCTAAAGTATCAAGGCCAGGATCTATCTGTTCCACATGAAGGATGGGAATTCCAGAGAAAAGGTTAACTAATGGACCAGGAATCTCCGGTTACTTAGCTTGGTGTTCAGGAGAAAGTCTACCAGATATAGTCGTGGAGCTTGCTTTAGCACCAGGATTGCTATGCTATGAAGTTTGACTGAAAGACATTGCGGTTAAACGCCCTGAACGTCTGGAGTCCAAATCAACTAAACTCAATAGACAATCAAGGTTAGAAAAATTAACCCGCTTCTCTATGCTAAGTGTAAACTAGTGTGGTGCAGTTTTGCGTAGTGGAGAGATAAACAATTCAAAATTAAAAAAAAATGACTACACTTTGGTTTCCCCCTAGAGTGATTATCATTGCAGACTGTCTTGACTGGCCTTTACATTGACTGGTTGTGTAAACTTTGGGATCGACCATCAACTTGCTGAAGTATAAAGTTCATTATTCAAGTACTTTTGCTAATTGTGGTCCAAATCTAAGTCCTATAAGTTTAGCTGTTCAACTTCAAGTTTGATATTGGGTATGCAGTCCATGCAGTCCGTTATGGTCATATGTTCATGTTCATTAAGATGGGATTGGCTCTAATTGTTCATACAAGTTTATGTTGATTAGTTTACTTAATTGTTCAAGCTCGATTCAAAGGCCAAAAATTAGCTAAGTCCCTATAGTCGATCCCTTTATCTCAATATAGTTGATCCCTCTAACAAAGCCAACACAATCGGTCCCTCGACCACCAATGTGACTGAACCCTTCTTTCTCAAATCCACACCGATCCCTCCTCAAACTTCCATAACCAATCCCTATGACATGCAACTGCACCGACCCCTATCTTAGTCATTTTGAAACTCCCTCAAACATTTACTCTAATCCCTCAGGCAACATGCAAGAATGATCCCTCTTCTCTGTATATATCCTCCAATCGATCCCTCACTTAACCAATACACATCGTTTCCTCGATCAATAGTTGATCCCTTCATCACTAAACATGTCGATCCATCTCCTCTTTATTTAATTACAAAATTACAACTCCATACACATTGAACCCTAACCTATCCACCAACATAATCGAATCGATGGGCCTCATCGCAAAATTAGGACAAAGCAAATCGCAAATAAACAAACCTACCTATGTGTGTTAATGGCGATGATAATATATGAGTTGGGATAGGGTCTCGATCTAAATCAGATGCTTGGTGATGGAGTTTAATTACAAGGGGCAATGAATGCAATAGTAGAAATGCTGATCAATTCAAAGGAAATTGAGGGCTTAGAAGTATGAAGGGAAGAGAAGGGTTTGGTTTTGATAAAAAGGAAGTATGGTTTGGTTTAGAAACAAAGGAATGAAGTGAGGGATAAAAATGTGAGGTGCTAGTTTATATATGGGATATAAGGGATTGGCCCATCTTGCAATTCTCCACAAAGCCAAAAGGTTTAATTCCCCAACATGAAAATGGATCAAATACGATCCCTCAACTTGGGGATCCAATCCGAACCCTACGTACATACAAAAATGGAAAGAAGAGTGAAAGAAAGGGATCAAGTACAATCCCTAAGTGAAGAAGGGGAAATTTTGAACCCTAATATAAATGCAATGAAATTTCATCTAATTTAACGAAAATTGGAGACGAGCCATGTGTGTGCAAATGCATTCGGAGAAAGAGATAAGAATGTGCACCTTAAGATGCATGTGTATATTTTAAAAGTTCAACTTTGAAATAAACATGAATTGAATTCTCATCTAAAGCTTTCAGAGACGAAAATGGATCAAATAGCTGAAGATTACTAGCCTCATAGAACTAGAAATAGATAGCAACTGATGGAATACAATCCTAAATTTATACTATTGGAAACAGACCAAGCATTATGACGATCAAAGAGCGATACGACACTTTGGGAAAATAATTAAACAGAATGATAGCGATTATTCAGAAAGCTGGATGGATTTCTTTCTGACAACTATAACTTGCTTCGATTCAAAGCATGTTATGTTCGATACCAGATGTACTTTAGGGGGCAAGTGTTATTTGGCATTTTGATCCAACGATATCTAAACTGATTGGACAAGTTAGACTCGACTGTCATCAAGGCTAGTAAGCCCAAAGCGATGATTATTGGGTCCAAAAATCAAGTACAGATGATAGTACGGAGACATGATCAAACCAGATCAACAAATATGCTATACAGAATGTTCAAAGTATGGAATATAGTCTAATCTAGAAAGGGGATCGGGTAGGATCCCTCCCAACCAAAGGGTTCGAATTATTTCAGCTAAACAAGTGCAACTCAATAGAAAATGATCAATATCTCAAAATTTGGAAGTCCAACATATATGGAACTTTGGAAACAACAAGAGGGGCCCTTAAAGCATCCACCCTAGGGATCGCACCCCAAAAGAGAATCAAGCAAGAGGAATTGGCCCTCTTCCCTCTAGAGGGATCGGCCAGAATCAGACAATATAACACATTGCAACAATAATCGATCCATAACTCAACATATACTGGTCCAATTGACATGAAACTTCGAGACCAAGCATAATACAGCAAGGAGAAGTTTCTACAGGGATTGCTCCCCCAAAATTACCAGTCATAGTGATCGGCATTGATCCCTGTTTCTTGAGATTTAGGCCATGCGATCCCTCTTGTGGGACCCTATGGATCTGGAGAGCATTCTAATGAATTTTCAGGGAGATATTTCACCATCTTCCTCTATAAATACAAACTTGATCATTCATTTTCAAGATCTATACGCTGCTGGTTGCATTTTACTTTTTTGTAACTAAGGACTTTCATCTGATCTCTCTTGTACTCAGTTTACAAAGTGATCAATAAAGCTACCTCTTTAAAGTGGACATAGGCAAACAACGCCGAACCACTATAAATTGTCGTGTCTCTGTTATTTTCTCATTTCTTAGTACTTTATTTTCTATACTCTCCATGTTTACATTTATTATTCTTCATTTATTCCTCTACAAAATCTCTATTGGTGTTTATGCCAATTTTTGGTGCAAACATGTATATATTGTTAATTTTTATATACTTTCTTTGTATTTTATTTTTGTTTATGTTAATAAAAGTAATTTTTTTTAACTATACCGTTGTCAAGTGTTTAATAAGAATTGACGAAGAATGGTTATGTTTATATTTCAAATTACAGGAAATTAGGCAGAAGGGCTTCTTAAGAAATGATAATAAATTTCAAGGACAGCACTTCTAGATAATTAATTTCTTTCGAACCAAATATACCAACATAATATAGTAAAAATAGCATCAAGTACCAATCTATGAAAACTAGTATAATAAAGTCGAACACTATGCAAATATAACTCAAAATTAACATCATTATTTCTTATATTAAAGTAAAATATACTAAGACTATTTATAAGAATAAAACTAATCTATCGAAAAAAATAGTAAAACTAGTTATATGACACTAAAAATATAAATGCGTAATATTTTCCATTTCTATATTATATAAAAAACAATTATCAATAAATATATTTTTCTTTTTTAAAGTTATATAGTATTTAATTTCCCATGTAAAATTTAATTTACTTGTAAAATAACTACTGATGAACTTTTGCAAATATACTTAAATATGTATGACTTATCGAAAAATTTATAAAATGATGGGATGTATGAATTTTACTCTTATCCCTACAACATATTTTCTTATCGTTTTCATTATTAATGTTGTATATTTCTGGTTTAGTACAAAGTAAAGCAAACCGAGATAAAATATTTTCGATTAATGTATAAATAAAACTAAATTCCTAAGGAAAATTCAAGCTTGGTCTATATTTTTTTAAAATCGACACATTTTTAAATTACGTATTTCATAAAGTTCTTTAAAATCCACTAAAAGGGGAATAAGCAACATTCAGCAATCATGCTAGAACGAAATGTTATTCCCCAGACATGCTATATTATTAATTCCTAATTATAAACATTAAAAAAAATTATTGATTTCCGAAAATGAGATGTATTATTTGTGTTACTAGTAGTGATGTGATATAGATTATGTGTACCACTATTTGCAACTAAATTGGTCATAAACACCTAAGAATAGATTTGTGTAGAGAAGTGAATGAAGAAAAATTAAATTAAATTGAGGAAATGATTCAGCTAATAATAGATAAAAAGCAATAATAAGAGACACTGAGATTTATATTGATTCGGCGTTGTATGCCTATGTTCACTTTGAATATTATCCTTTGTTAATCACTTACAAATCCGATTACAGCAGTAGGAAATAGCAAACACTTGATTACAATAGAATCTGGCGTAATAAGCAGCGTAAAAATCCTCCAATTGGACCATAAGGCCTATATTTATGGAGGAAGATAATGAGATATTTCGCTAGAAAGCTCTCTACGTCCATAGGGGCCCACCATAACGATTGGTGGCCCTAACTTGGTATCCTGGAAGGATCGGCTTCTCCAATTTACGTGCAATCATTTTTTTTGGGGGAGGGGGGGTCGCATGCCTTTTGAACTTATCCCTAAAATAGGAAGTCAATCTAAGTTGTAGATTACAAGATATGGATCAACCTTTACTACACTTAAATCATTCATCGATCGTTATGAAGGATCGGCCAATAACCATCGTTCATCTTCATATCTCAAAATCTTGATGCGCGATCATTTTTGTGGGCTTCACTCTTCGATGCTCTGAAACTTTCAAGTGAATTGGCCTTGTGGATTCTGAGATATCAATTGATCTCCGCTGATTTGAGTTGGATCGTTCCCAATCATCCATATAATTTCTTACTTTGTCCGTAATTCGAGCATACGAACTCCGATCGACTCTAAATTTGAAATATAACTTCAAGGGGCTATGCCATTCGCTCCTTCCAGGTTACACCTCGATTGGGACCTGGTTCAAATCTGCCGACCATTGTCTATAGTATTGTATATAATCGATTCCTAAGGATGATAACCATCCTTTCCTAGCCAAGTTGATGATATCACGGCCTTGCCAAAAGGTAGGATAACATTCGCCCCTTAAAGTACATCTTGTTTCGAACATGACGTGCTTTGAATCGTCGCAAGCTAGAATCGTCGGAAAGAAATCCATCCGGTTCATCGAATAGTCGTTATTATTTTATTGAGTTGTTTTCTTATCGAGGGTCGTATTTTCCATATTCGTCATGATGATTGGTCGATTTCCAATAGCACAAATAGGGGATAATAACTTGTTAACGATCATCCTTCTTTTTTTTCTTGCAATTTCCAAGCTTCGGCAGCTTGTTTTTAATTTTTTCCAGTCAATTCCAAGTGATCATTCAATTTTTTCGATTTCAAAAATTAGATTTCAAAAAGTATACTAGCATATATACGTATTTATACCTGACTCCAATCATGGTTACATGTTTATGGTTCGTTGTCAAGTTTTGAAATTTTTATAAACAATCTCTACCGATCGTTATTCTTATTTACCTATATATATATCTTACAAAAAGGTTCACTATCGATCGTTATTTTCTCATTCCTATTATCCCTTTTTATTATTATTATTTTCACCGACTGTTTACTTCATAGGAAGATATTCTAGATCATTCCTAGTTATAGAACGATCAGTTTAAAACCCTTGCTCTAAAACAATCGGCATCTAGCCTGGTTATGAAACGATCGGTATAAACTCGCTACCTCGAAACGATAGGTATCACTTTGGGCCACAAACGATTAGCATTCGACCTTCTTATATAAGCACATGTACTTAGCCATTTATTCTTCTTCCATCATTTCGTATCGTTTTCAGCTGAGAAGAATAAAAAATCCCTGCACTTCCTCTCCTTTTTGATTAAAGAAATAATTCGATTTTCCTCAGACTAAGCCGCATCTCTTTGAGTTAATCACCATTAAAGTGCTCCTCTAGATCTTAACTCATTTCAAATTCGAACTCATTTCCCTATCCTGGTTCAACTAAGGTAGCTTAATTCGAATTTGCTTTATGATATGAGTATGAGACTTTGGGTTTCATCAATTCCTTAATGTTAGAATTAAACAGTGGATCGATTGAAGATTGGAATAGACAAAATTGAAGGAGATTGTGGCCTTAACTCATTGTTTGTTGAGGAGGATGAAGTAATGCAGTTGGGGAAGTTGTTCGATCGATCCATCACGATCGTTCTTGGACAATCGACAAAACTTTGGGACGTTGAGACTTGAGTGTTTAACGATCGTCTACAAACGATTGACGATGTTTTGGAGTTGGAGGCCTTTGAGGTGGATAAGGTAAAGTGGAACGATCGGTTGGTGGCATGGAGACAACAATCAGTATTGAAGGCTAAGGAGAATGATCGGTGGACATGGCCAAATGTGAATGATCAATAAATGTTGTCTGAGGGAACGATCAGTAATAAGGCATTCAGGAAAACGATCGGTAGGAGTGTTTTTATGAACGATCAGCCTTATTTGAGGAACGATTGATTATCAGCGAATGAACTTTAAAAATGGAACTTAAACACGTAAACTTGAACTAAATGATAAGCTTCGGCCTTACATACTTGAACGGACATCTGAACTTGCATATGACTTGTGTACTACTTGAACTACATATTCGGTTATAAATGACCTTAGAACTACGACACAAACTAATGCATTTAACTATTCTTTTGAAGCTCATCAGTGTCTTAGATAAAAATCAAACTTTTGCTTGCTGATGATTGATCGTGAAACTCAAACTGCATCGTTTCCCGATGACACAAAGAAATGGTTGAGACGGTCAGGAATGACGGTCTCTCCGGTTGAACCTCGAAGTATTGTTGTCTTTATCGTCTTTAGTTTCGCGTACCTTATTACTGTATTGTATAGCACTTTACGGCACCACACTAGCACTCACTATGCACTAGGGGGTATAGGTTACTCTATCTAACCATGATTTTTACTAAGTTTAATAGTAATGGGTTCTAGACATTTTGGACGTCTTGCAGTTATGCCAGCTGGATATCTTCTCAACAGGATAACCCTGATATAGAATCAAGTTTTGCTACTACATCAGATGTCCATCCTCTAGTCATCATTCGAAACAACCGGAAAGCCCGGGCCCTAAATTTGATCTTTCTGATGAAGTTCCCATCCTTCCACCAGAGGTTATTGATCCTGCTCCCGACACTCTAGAGGTTGCAGTCGTTCAGGAGGACCCAGCTGATTCGGTGGCCTCTAAAATTAAGGACGATGCTTTTCGCCGAATCTATGTAAGGCATGGGATTCCTTTTGACAACATGTTGGTTCCATCGCACGATGATAGAGCTCATAGACCCATAGAAGTGAATATGGCATGTAACAAGTTCATGTGCTGGGCCGGATGCATCCTACGATTTAATTCATACATTCGGGAAATTCTTCATTATTTAAGGATAGCCCCAGCGCAGCTTCACCCAAATGGCTACACTCTTCTGAACTGCACTTATATAGTATTTATGGAGTTCCTGCATTGTCCTCCAACCATCAATGACATCTGATTCATATTCACTTTCAAGCAATGGACAGGGAGTTTTTCGTTTATACAGCTTGAGTCGGTGAAGAGGTTCCAGATTCTAACTGGCGCATGGAACAAATTGCCTTTAAAAATGAGTGGTTCTTCGTTCGTTTTCCCCTCGGTTTCGCTTGGCAACGGCTGAAAAAACGTAAGTGCTATCCACTATTTTTACATTAGCATGGAAATATGATATTCAGGTCATATTCCTGATTACGTTACTCCTTTATGGGTATTGTCATCTAGCCTAGCGGCAATATTTATGGGGAGGCGGTCACAACTCTGAAAAACGCACTACCTGAGGATAGGAACATCGAATATCTGCTTATGGTTGAACGACTTCTTACTTTTTGTTTGATAGAAGAGGGCCTCAGCGTATGGCTAACCAAAGTCGCCCAAACTGTAGGGATAAGACCTTGGGCTACAGTCAGTCAAAGGGACAATCGTACCGATCCGTGGTGCCACTAGTCATGAGTTCTCAGGAATTTACTGGTACTGATGCCGAAGGATATAAAGGGGATATGCCCGGTCACAATGGTGATGAATCCGTTCTTGGGGTTGATGTCGGATCCTCCCAGAACTCACAACCCTCGGTTCCTAATAGAAGAAAGAAGAAAAAATTTGTACATAAAGTTCCAAAAAGTCATCTCTCTGACCTATCCAAATCATCGATGGATCCTAAGATTATTCAAGATAAATCTTCTTCTCAATCGTTAGAGAGTTCAAGTTTACCACTTGATTCATTGTCTGGTCTACCAATTCTGCACGACCTTGACACTTTTCATTTTACCGATATAAGCATCGAAGGGTTGGAATCTCCCTCCAGAATTGGCTTTGATTCCAACTTCTAGAGGAGAAGTTACACCAATGAGAAAAGCTCTTGCACCTGATTTGTCAGAGTGTTACATAACACTTGCACCCCTCAACATTGCATTACGTTTGACTTTTGCTTTTTAATACTTAAAATTGATTGATTTTCTATTTTCCTTTGCAAAAGCGATGGTGAAGAGAAGGAACATATTTGATTCCCTCCAGGATATTCACCACTAATCCTTTGGTTCGGGATCTGGCTCTTACCAACAAGGTGGTTGTCAAGAGTACTATGATTCCAGTTATCGCCCTGGTCGGGACCAGGGTCATTAAGATAGAGGTGATAAGGATAAGCCACCCCAAGACAAACATCAATCAAGATCGAGATCCCCTCCTTCAAAGGGTCCCGAGAAGCCAACTGATTATAGGGACCAACCTATCGATCCCTTTTGCGGCCCTCCTCCCGCTTCTGTGCCTCCACGGCCTTTGGTTTCCTCCTATTCTCAGCGAGCGAGCGATCATCGTCACCACAGTGAACATGCTACTGCCTCGACAAGGAAAGTACTAAAGTTGAAGCAGTTACTAAAGATCCTATGGTCAATCCAACTGCTCATATGTCATAGCTTCGTAAAGAATTTCCAAACTTATGTTTTGAAGGGTTCTATTTTCCTTCCAACTTGAAGAGGGTTAGGGACCATGTTCAAAAAATGAATATTGACTATGTCATCGGCATCCACATAAAGTACCGCAAATGGATGAAGGCAATAGAGAAAATTTTGAAAGTCTCCTTCGAGCGTGCAGTAGAATTTGAAAAGCTAAAACGCCAAGAAGCTAAAGACAAAAGAATTATCAACAATTTAACAAACTAGCTAGAAGCTTCTAGGACTTCCCCAACATAAGCCGAAGGAAGAGCTAATGTTGTTGTTAAATCCATGGAGGAAATGAAATCCAGTCATCTTGATATGGTTTAAGTATTGCATCATCGAAATCAGGAGATGGCGCTTGAGCGGGACACAGCTCGAAGTAATGAATCTGCAGCCTTGA
This sequence comes from Allium cepa, assembly GCA_030765085.1. Classification (NCBI taxonomy): domain Eukaryota; kingdom Viridiplantae; phylum Streptophyta; class Magnoliopsida; order Asparagales; family Amaryllidaceae; genus Allium; species Allium cepa. The sequence continues at coordinate 1,025,726,981 of CM060945.1, read as the reverse complement.
AAGAGATAGCGGAGCTAAGCTCGAGTGTGCAAATAAGGAAAAAGATAACGCCTAGAAAATCGCTCGAGATGCTTGTGACAAGCTAACAAATGTCAGACTTGAGAGGGACATGGCTGTTGAAAGGACCAAAATTTTCAAAAGCAGAAGCTACCAAGGACAAGGTTAAAGAGCAGATAATGAATGAGCTTAACCCACTTCTCATTCTTTACACTGCCAATGTTCTCAAGCGTAGAAATTTTACATGGCTTGGTGATGATTATCCATACTGGTTTGGTGACTGGCGCGTATGGGAATTTCTTATTGCAGAAGAAAAGAAATTTCTTAATTCGACGGATATCGACCTGTCTAGGCTTGAAAATGAAAGGCTATTGGGCGACAAACCCGAAAACATTGCACAATATCCAGCTTACACTCCAGAAAGAATTTGTTGTTGTTTCTTCACATGAAGTGGGTGAAGGATCTGGGTCGGTACAACCCAATATTACATCTGAATTACCCCCGACACTCTAGGTCATCCCTAACTCCATAGCAGGCTCTTCAACCATCCCTAGGGTATGATCCAGACAAGCCATAACTTTCTCCAATTCCCGAATGTAGTTTTGATGATGTTTTGGCTCAACCTGGGAGCTACATCAAGGAAGGTATTCCGTCGAAATTTCCCGTCTTTCAAAAAGTTGGGGTGTTATCAGTTAATATTTCTAAACTTTTTGCCTATTTTTTCTCAACTTTAAATCTATCACGTATTGTTCCTCTTCCTGGCAAGAGCCTCAATTGGAATCGCAAGCAGCCGCAACTGAATCCATCAAAGTTAGAACTTCGGCCACTGCTCCAGGTGCTTAGAAGAAGCTTTTGTTATTGATGATCAAATCATGGAGGCATTATTCAAGGAAGGGAGTGACCCTTATCATGAAATTCCTTTTGATGAGGATGTTGAGATTATGGGCTCTTCCAACCACTTACGAGCTCAGCATGAAAGAGCACATTGAGAGGGAAGAATTGTTGAAAAAGAAAGCAAAAACTGACCCTGTTGATTTGGACTTCAATGAACCAATCCCTAACCCACTCCAGATGATCCCTCCTGGCTGGACAATTCCTTGAGATATTATTCCCCACCCCGCTTTTGGTGTTAAGAGTGCCTCGATCCCTCCTGTTTCTAAAGATGATACTGCCTCGATCCATACAACCGAAGATGCTTCTTCAAAGAAAAGCAGAGGTGAAAAAGGGTCGAAGAGGGGGTCGGATGGCATTTCGGAAGGAGCCACTCCAAAGAAGCAAAGTAAAGGTTAAAAATCTACGAAATAATCTTTGGGTTTGAGTGATAGGTAAAAAGCTTGGATAGCTACCTTTTCTTTTAATCGGTCATGTTTGTTTGGATATGACCCACACTTTTATTTTTCATCTTGGATAAACTTGTATTGTGTATAGCAAGTTTAGTGTAACTAAGAATTCTTTTATTTTTATGTACAATTCTTGTATACACTTGTTTAAATGTTCGAGATATCATGTTTTTCATTTTATGTATTTGTGATTCATTACTCGTCGGATTGGTTGTCGATCCGATTTATCCATTCCAAGGCCTTCCTAAGATTGTGGCCTCGAGTCGTATCAAACACTAGGCTCAAGCCTTAACGTTATGCTTGTCGAACTCAATGGTTTGAGTAACTGTACTCTTACCTCCAGTCTCGGGTCAGCTGAGTTAGGTTTTAGATGGTTGAACTCCATCATCAGCGAGCTTACACTCTTGTTGTTTTCAGTCAAGAGTTTATGGAATAGTGAGTGGTCGAACCGCACTCATCCATTTGTTTATTCGCATATCCACACTTTAGAGATAAGAGTTAATTAATGGGTGGTCGAACCGCACCCAATTTATATTTAAACTCTAATCTGTACTTTGGGGATTTAGATTTATTCATGGGTGGTCGATACACACCTGATTTATATTTATACTCCAATCCGCACTCTGGGGATTTGGAGTCATTTTACGGGTGGTTGAATCAATCCTGATTCATGTTTATATTCCAATCCACACTCTGCGGACTTTGAGTTATTTTGCAAGTGGTTGAATACACAGAGTTTATATTTGTACTCTAATCCACACTATGGGGACTTGGAGTTATTTCGATGAGTAGTCGGATCATACTCTCCATAATCGATTAATTTTCCCCTTACGACCGGGGTTTTTTTAGCAAGCGATCTTTCGTGTCACAATCGCTCTCATTTTATTTCAGTTTTGTCATGTAAATGATATATAGTGCTTTAGCAGACATTAATACAAACAGAAACTAAGACTTTATTTGCTAAATGGAAAATAATGATGTAATCTGTCTTAGTACATATCTAGAAAATCAAATGCTAAAGCAAATACAACTGTAAGGAAAAAGAAAAAAAACTAAGTGAAATAGCATCGTAGATGCTTGCTATTCCACACCCTTGGAAGTGTGATGCCATCGATAGTCGCTAGCTTGAAAGTTCCTTTTACAAGCCTTTGTTCAATGACATATGGTTCTTCCCAGATTGGATTCATGTGTGATGGAGTAGGAAAACCCCGTTTCAGGATGTGATCGTCGATTTCAAAGGTTCTAGGTCGGACTTTAATGTTGTAGTATCAAGCGACTCGATGTAGATGTATAGTTGCCCTCAGACTGGCTTCCTTGCGCTACCCATATATAAAATTGAGAGATTCCAAGAGAATATCTTTGTTTGCTTTGGGATCGTAGTAAGTCACTCGATGAGAAGGAACTTCGAGCTCAACAGCAATGACAGCTTTAGAACCATAAGCAAGGGCGAACGGAGTACAGCTAGTCACGTACTTATGGGTAGTCCTATAAGCCTACAGTGTTGCAAGGAGTTCGTCGACCCACCTGCCTCTAGCCTTTTCCAATCACTTCTTCAGAATGGACTTTATGATTTTGTTTACAGCTTCAACCTGCCCATACGCATGAGGCGAGCGACCGCTGCAAACCGCTTTTCAATACGATAACTCTGGTAGAAGTCTTTGAATTCGGCACTGTCGAATTGAGTTCCACTATCTATTATAGTGGTTCATGATAGACTGAAATGACATACGATGTTTCAGACAACAAAGCTAATTACTCTCTTGGTTGTGATCATGACCAAAGGTTCTGCTTTGGCCCATTTGGTAAAGTAATCAACTGCGATGACTGCGTACTTTGCGCCACCTTTAGAGATCAGTAAGGAACAAATAATGTATGTACCCTACATGGCAAACGGACATGGGCTGACCATTTGCATGATTTCTGTCGGTGGAGCTCTTGGAACTTTTGCATATATCTGGCACTTATCGCATCGTCTTATATAGTCAGCAACGTCTCGATTTATAATTGTCTAATAGTACTCGTATTGGAGTGTTTTCTTTGCTAGAGTTTGCCCTCCAGCGTGATCGACACATTCCTTTTCACAAATTTCTTTGAGGACACGTTTAATCTCATCATGAGTGACACGCCGGAGTAGGGAAATAGGGAAACCTTTCTTATACATAGTTCCTTCTTGCATGATATACCGTGAAGCTTTGCGATGGATTTGTCGCTTTTCATTCCTTTGTTCGGGATGAACTTCCTGTAGCAAATAGTCTTTGATCAGAGTCACCCACGATTCCCTCTTAGGCCCTGCTTCCATGTTCGATCGATTTCTATCACCTTTATACATGGGGCTATTAATACTTCAATCGGAACCAAGCCCATCTGTTGTACGTCAATGGTACTAGCAACTTTGCTAATGAATTAGCCTCCCTATTTCGATCCTGTTGAATTTGCGAAATGTCATAGTACTCAAATTCTGTCAATAACTCTTGGATTTGGATAAGGTATGGAGCAAGCCATTGTCCTGTAGCTTGCTAATCTCCCCCGACTTGGTACACTACCAACCGTGAATCGCATAAGATTTCAAGAGACTTTATACCCAGTTCTCTGGTGAGTTTAAGTCCAGTAATCAAAGCTTCGTACTCCGCTTCAATGTTCATTGCTAGGAAATCAAGCTTTAAATTATAACTGATTGACCGATCCTCGAGAGTTACAGTCATAATTCCATCTCTAGAACTATGATCATCAGACGCTCCATCAGTATACAATTTCCACCATGAGGTAAGGATTTCATTGCCTAACGGAGAATCATCTTGCACAGTAAATACTGCTATAAAATTTTCCAGTGCCTGCCGTGGATAGCCCTCCATGGGAGGTAAGTAATGTCGAATTTATTGAGCGTGATATTCTATTTGTGTAACTTATCAGATGTCTTAGGTCGCTGTAGGACCTGTCGTAATGGCTGGTCGGTGTAAACAATGATCGGGTGTGCCTGGAAGTATAGATGAAGCTTTCATAATACAATCAACAAGCATTATACCGGTTTCTCTAGTTTTGGATAGTTCCTTTCAGCTCCCATTAATCGTTTGCTGACATAATACCCCAGCCGCTAGATTCAATCATCCTCGCGAAGCAATGTGGCACATATAGCATGTGTCGAGGCGGCCAAATAATTGTACAAATGTCTATGATCCACCGGCTTTTGCAAGATGGGGCATCTCTGCGAACGATCGGCCAAAGATTGGAATGCATCTTTACAATCTTGTGTCCATTCGAAGTTTCCTTTCCCTTTCCTGATCAAGTCAAAAAAGTGAATGCATTTATCGATAGCTCTGGAAATAAATCGGCTTAAGGCAACAACTTTCTCATTCAGACTCTGCACTTGTTTAATAGTCCTTGGTGTTTGGATATCGTGGATCGCTTGAATCTTCTCGGGGTGTCTCTTATTCCATGGATATTGACAATAAAACCTAGGAATTACCCTGATGCAATACCAAAAGAACACTTCAAAGGATTAATTTTCTTCTTGTAATGTTGGAGGATGTCAAACATTTCCGCCAAGTCTCTAATGCGATCGCTAGATCATGTGACTTCATGAGCATATCATCCATATACACTTCCATTGTTTTTCCAATCTGATCTTTAAACATCCTGCAAGCTAAGCATTGTTAAGTAGCTCTTGCATTATTTAATCCAAACGGCATTACTACATAGTAGTACAATCCAACATCGGTAATGAAATTGGTATGCTCCTTATTGGAAATATGCATCGGGATTTGGTTATATCCTGAGTACACATCTATGAAAGATAGCAATTCATGTCCCGCGGTTGAATTCACTAGGTTGACCATCCTCGTAAGGGGAAAACAGTGCTTTGGACATGCCTCTTTCAAATTTGAATAATTAATGCATGTTCTCTATTTCCATCACTTTTTTCACAAGTACGGGACTAGATACCCATTTAGGATAGAAGGTGTACTGGATAAGCCCATTGTCTTCTAGTCTATCCACCTCCTCTTTGAGAGTGGAAGATCTTTTTTGTTTCACCGGGACATATATTGGGTCAATATTCAATGCATGGCTCACAATGGCAGGCAATATTCAACACATGTCATAATGAGTCCAAACGAACACGTCTAGATTCTCTCGGAGAAAACCAGCAAGTTCTTTCATCATCAAGGGGCCGAGCTATGATCCACTCTTTGGGACTTGTGATGGGTTGTCATGGCTGATCGTTTTATCAACTGTCAGCTCAGCCAATGCAGCCTTAGTCTCTTTGGACTCCTCTTAATCATCTCTCGAATCTATATCTCGATAGAATCGATTGTAGCGCCCAAGCCAAGGCTCAGGTGCTAGTTGCCAATCTTTGGTAGCTTAGATGTGGACAGTCTTGTCTACACCCTTACCTTTTCTTTGCATCGAGCATCACTCAATCAGCTACATAACAGGCACATCCAGTCCCTTGATCGCCATTAACAACTCCAACACCATTATTTGTCGAAAACTTCAAAGTCAAACACCATGGGGCCAGAGCAGCCCGGAATTCAACTAGGGCCGGTCGATCCAGGAAAGCGTTGTACGGAGAGTCTACGTCCAAAACAACAAACGGAAAGATCCGCATTCTCCTTCGTTCACCTTCTTCCAACTCTACAGGTAATTCCACATAACCAATAGCTTCAGTTGTAACATCGTCACTACCATGTATGAGCTTTAGATGATTTTAAATCTTTAGCATCCATCTGCATCTGATCATAAGCTTTTTTGAAGATTATATTTATTGAACTTCCACAATCATCAATATCCTTCTCACTTAAGCGGGTCCAATCATAGCCGAAATGAACATTGGGTCGATTGTTGGAGCCTCTACCTTATCTACATCTTTGTTCCTAAACACAATATCATCCACCGCATTGCTATTTTTCTTGCTCCATCTTCCGTATTCGAACAACATTCAAAATCCATAGGCCTAATCGTGCTAGCATTGTACTTCTTCTCTTTCTAACTCTTATCTACTGGTTGCGGTCCTCGAACTATCGTATTTATCACGAGTCTTCCACCAGTCCGTGCAGGCTCCACAACCCGACGTGGCGCTTGTCCTCGGTTGAGGTCAAATGCCTCCGCCCGCTGTCCTACGAAGCTTTCACAAACTATTATAGTTTCCTTTCTCGAATTAGCATTTTTATAACATCTTGGAGATGCCTGTATTCATTTGTATTGTGCCCATAGCACTTGTGAAACCGATAATATTTCCTGGTCTATTTCTCACTTCTCTGTTGATTCTTTTAGTGGCGGCTTCTAATACTGTATGGTATTGCAAGTAGACATATAGATATTCTCGAAGGATGTATTTGATGGTGTGTGAATATTATACATCGGAGTCCTAGGCTTTCGAAGTTCAGAGTCCTTCTTTCATTCAGGATTCCTATATGTGCCTCTCTTTTTCTAATTTGGTTTATTCTGGACATTCACTTGAACTTTTCCAGAACTATCATCAGACTGTTTTATCACAATGTTACTATGTACTCCCTCTACACTTGGTTCCGCAACATTCTTTTTCTTGGAGCACCTCGCTTCCTCTATTCTCAAATACTGAGCCGCCTTTGTGTAAAAGCACTCCAATGTTGCGGGCGGCATATTGGCTAACCAATCACTATAATCAAACTCTGGATCTATCCTTATCGTCACGTCCATGAGTATCGCATGGTCATTTGGATTACTAATCTCCATAACAACTTTATGAAATGCCTCTAAATAATCTTTTAATGACTCTCTTAGAGCCTAAATCACGTAGAGTGGGACATCACATCTTTGTGATGAGTCGTGCGCATCCAGAACTGCTCCACAAACTTGGTTGCCAAATCATCGAATCTAGAAATTGATCATGGGGTAGCCTTGTGAACCACATTGTTTCTATTTCAGAGAGAGTTACGAAAAAGAACTTGCACTTCGTCGTGTCATCCGCTCGTGCAGAATCCATCAGCCATTCATATCTCATGATATGCTGCCTGTAGTTGGTTTTTCACTCATAGGCAGACATTGATGGCATGTTAAACCTCCTCGGATATTCTGCATGTAAAACATTATCAGTAAACGGGATATGACTACTCGAAATTCCTTAGTCATCATTAGTCAAGCCCTGACTTTCTCTCACCAATTGTCTGACCATTGCCGATAAGTCCAACATTTGAATAGTTGATGCCAAGTGGTGGTTGCGATCCACCGCATGTGAATTGTCTGGTCGATGTCCGTGAGCTGTTTCGTGCCTTCTTGGTTCACCATCTTCTCGATGAGTATTTTGTAAATTTGCTTCATCGTCATTATGAGAAAAAGCTTGGTCATGATTCAATTGAACTCCGGCATCCAAACCAACCGTAGCAGCTCCAACTTGATTGCCATGAGGCATGGATGAATCCCCCCTTCTGGTGGAGGGATCAATAGCGATCCCTATGGAGGGGTCGGCACCGATCGATCCTGGCAGACCACGATGGTCTACCAGTTGAATCCCTGAAGTTTCATCACGATATTCATCTATTCTGTGACACCTATGCATGTGATACTCATTTGATGAGCTAGAACTCTCTGATGCTAAGTAAGGAGTTGGGTCCCTCTTAGCTCTTCCCCGCTGCTACTGATTGATTTGGTTCATCAAGTTGATATTGGTCTAAATTTGTTAATTTAATTCTCAAAGGCTCTCCATCAACTATCTCATTAAATTACGAAATTCGGCTCTTGTAATATAATTTGTGGGATTCTGAACTTCGATCGGATCAGCATTCACATTGGTTGGTTGATTGCTTGGGTCTCCTTGTTGAATGCTAGTATTCTCATTTCCTTCCACGTTCTGAGAAGTAAATCTAGTATGTCTTATCATTATTAATAGTCTTGCTTAGATTTCTATAAATCTGAGTAGTATTAGCAATATGTTGAAGATAACTGTAGATCTCCTTTGGGGGATTTATCCAATCCAGTAGCAAAGAGGGGATTCTAACAAGCCGAACATTAAGATTCTTGGTGAAGGAACCAAAATTTTTGCAACTAAATTGGTCACAAACACCCAAGAATAGATTTGTGTAGAGAAGTAAATGAAGAAAAATTAAATTAAACCGAGGAAGTGATTCAGCTAATAATTGATAAAAAGAAATAATCAGAGACACAGAGATTTATAGTAGTCAACGTTGTATGCCTACGTCCACTTTGAAGATTATCCTTTATTAATCACTTATAAATCTGATTATAGTGGTACGAATAGTAAACACTTGATTGCAATAGAGTTTAGCGTAATAAGCAGCGTAAAGATCCTCCAAATGGACCATAAGGCCAGTATTTATAGGGGAAGATGATGAGATATTTCGCTAGGATTTCGACGGAATGGTCTCTAGGTCCATATGGGCCAACCAAAACAATCGGTGGTCCCAACTTGATATCCTGGAGCGATCGGCCAAAGTTTATCAAATCGTTACTTTTGTCTCCAACTTACATGTGATCGTTTTTGGTGGTCCCACATGCATATTGAACTTATTCCTAAATGAAGTCAATTTGAATTGTGGATTATGAGATACGAATCAACCTTTGCTACACTTGGAACGTTCATGGATCGTTATGAAGGATCGGCCTATAACGATCGGACAAAAATGATCGGCCATCTTCATTTCTCAAGATCTTGATGCATGATCATTTTTGTGTGCTCCACTCTTCAATATACCGATGCTCTGAAAGTTTCAAGTGAATTGGCCTTGTGGAGTTTGAGATATCGATCGTCTCCGCTGATTTGAGATATTTTATGGATTGTTCCTGATCGATTCATATACATCCTTGCTTTGTCTATAACTCGAGTATACAAATTCTGATCGACTCCAAATTTGAAATATAATTCAGGGGGCTATGCCAGTCACTCCGTTTTGATTGCACCTCGGTTGGGACCTGATCTGCATCTGCCTGACCATTGTCTATAGTATTGTATATAACTGATTTCTAAGATTGATAACCATCCATTCCTAGCTAAGTCAATGATATCACAGCCTTACCAAAAGGCGGGATAACAGTCGCCATACCATTTAGTGGATATTATTTATTTTCAAATTAAGTTTTCAATATTATTGGTATATTCTTGTTAGCAAATAAATTTGCTAACCCCGAAAGTGCTTGGAAATTGGGTTGCTCGAAAAGAAGCCTTATCAAGGCTTGACGAAGTCATCAAGTCAATAAGAACCTTCATAGTATTCCTTGATGCTATGGTCATAATCGAAGTCATGTAGGCAGTTTGAAGTAGTATATGCAAGATTCAATTATACCCAAAATCACTAGGTTGAGTCACTTATGATATGCCAATCACGAAGTCATAATAATTCAAATATACGATATGCAAAGTCACTAGTATGCTCAATTCACAAGTTTGAATTAATCATGTATATGCTATGCTATGTCCTTATTTAATATTCAAGATCCTATGTGTACAACGTTCTTGAATTACAATATACTTTAAATTCCTCAAATCGGTTTAGGGTTAACAATGAAAGAAATAAGAGAAGAGAATATACTCCCCAAAAATGGTGCCCCTAGGTTTGTATTTATAGGGGTCATAGCCAGCACTTCTCTTTACATGTTTTCAAGTGTGTTGACTTCGGAGGCACTAAAATGGGCTAGGTGAGGAGTCGTTATCAAGCGGCGGTATGTAGTGATGTCCTCGTCATGTGGGAACGTCTTCAAGATATTTGAGCGTCTTCGATATCATTTAGTACTAACCTTTTCACTAGTACATCTTTGATGGTGCCAAATTGGCCTTGGTCCTCGCATCTAAATTCCACATGTAAGAGGCGGCATTGGTTCTTCCCGAGGTCTTCGATGCTGGCATCAATTAGCAAAGGTATAGAAGGACACCTTCAAAGTGTTGCAATATGTGATGTCGCCTTACCGCAATATAAGGATCTTCGTGGATGTTGGTAGTGCTCCCTATCAACACCGTTGGCACAACATCATTGGAGAGCTTGCAAAGTGTGGAGCTGCTTGTGTAGGGTAAAGAGCGAAGTGGCTATCGGTGAATTGGGACATTGCAATGTGTAACAACGCCTTCAAAGAGCTTGAGTGGTGTGATGTGAATAGGGCTTTTCACCGAAGAAGCTCACTGTGATCACCTTGACATTTTCTAATAATTGGATAAGTAGATTGTATTTAGCCTCTTCGATATTGATTTATAGGTGCTTTACCAGTTGTATGTCTTCGTAGTTGTTCATTGTAGTTTATGTAATTAAAGAGCGAAGTCCTATTGTGAATGATTATATCATCTCATATCCTTTTCATATATTTCCAAAGTCCTCCTTACATTCTTAATTGATGAGGTGTTGTTTCCTACCTCTTCAATATTATCCTACATACCTCTTCGCTTGAATGATTTCGTTGAGGTTACTGATGAGAAGTTATAAAATGTTGAACATCTTCAACATACATAAATTATGGAAATTTGTAATTCTTAACCCTCCCTCCTCTTTAGATTTAAATACAATTCCAAATTTAACTAGGCATTTTGAAAAACTATAAGGGTTATCCCCACTCCATAAAAAATCTCTCCTAATTGTATCTAGTTATCAATTACCCATTTTGGAAAGAAGATGCTAACCCGTGTCCTATTGCTCTTTTCATAAAGTCCCTTATTGAGATCATAGTTTTCATCCTCTTATAGACTTACCATACATTATCAAAATGTTACTACTTTGTGATTAGTAATTACTTTGTTATATTGGAAACTATGGACCGTTTAAAAAAAACAAAAAAAAATTATGGTAATTTAAAGTTTAGAATAATATCACATAGCAGGAAAATGGAAGATAAACAGTCTGAAAAGAAATCTTCGAAGAGAAGGGCCAAAAAGTTCAAACCTTCACCCATAAGTGATAAGAAAGAAGAAGCCATCATATATCACTTCTCAGGCCGAAGTAGATTTCATTCTTCGCCAATTCAGAATAACTAGGGTGGAGGCTATCCTAGCAGGATTTCAGACTACATCTACAACCCTCCAGAAGGATATTTTGCTTTCTCTACAATTCATATATGGCATACGGGTTATCTTCCCTTTTTAGAATTTCTTCACAATAATTTGAAGCATCTGGATATCGCACCGACCCAACTTATGCCAAACTCTTATACATAGCCGACTTGTCTGGAAGTCTTGGCACGAGAAGCTGGTCTTCCCTCTTTTGTCCTGACATCCTTCACCATACTGCTAGCCTTAATAAGGTTGGTGATCAACCGAACTGCCAAATATGTTGAATCCACCCACATCCAAAAGGCCTAATTTCTGAGACACTCAATAAAGCCAATGTATGTAGGACTCAATTTTTCTTCGTGAAATGCTTTTCTAGTTTCAGAGGAACCTTTTCTATTTTTGGTGAGCTTCTCTTTTTCTTTTCTTATTTATATCAGTTCATTATTCTTTGCTTACTAGTACCTCTTTTTCAAATTATGTTCCTAGAATGCTGAACTCAGAAGATCGGTGACTTGTACAGTTGTTGATCGTTGCATCAGTTGCGATAGGCAACAGGCTCACGCTACTAGTTCCATCTAAACTTCATCAACACTCTATTATATTAGCTGGACATAAGATCCTGGGGGAACCCCCACTAGTAAAACATAACTCCAAGGGCAAGGGCCCATTGGTAATGGGTCAACCCGAACTCTTCTCTTCAAACTCTCTTGTTCAGCTAGGGATACCTGGTAAGATTTCATTATAATCACTCAAACTTAATTATAACATCATCTCATAAATTTTTCCTTTTGACTTAGGTTCATCTACTTTGGTTGTTGCTCCTGTCGGGAAGGAAGTTACTGCGGATACTTCCAAAGATAAATTGAGAAAGATGTAACTTCTACTATAGTTCGGGCTCCTAAATCTCGATTTCTTAAAGAGGCAATTTCCAATTCATTTTCTCTTGTTAAAAGAAGACGGCTGATGGTTCTGTTGTTGCGCCTGCTCCTAGCAAGAAGCCTATAGCAGGCGATTGGCAAATCCCAACCATTATAAGAGAAGAAGGGTTAGTTGGTATTGACTTAAAACTTGAAATTCCAAAACTTGATGTAGCAAGAGACAAAACAAATCTCAATATTGTTGTAGATGAGACCCAACAGGTGATTGAAGTAGATGGTTCTCGGGACTTTCTCCACTATATTACCATCCCAAGCTTCCCAGAAACCTTGAATTGTATTTGTGAGGATCTTGGGGTTTTTTTTTACTCCGAAGAGCTCTCTTCCTTCTAAGCCTCAATCATCAGCTTCTATCAACAAATTTAACGACCTTCTTCAATCGGTAATTTAATCTTCTTGCTTTGCTACTTCCCAGCCAATGCAACCTTCCTCCTACACCGAAGATCATCGATTCACTCTTCTTAGACAACATTTACTGGTATGTACCCCTTATATCTAGCAGCTTTAAACTCTTAATATCCTATGTAATCAAGTTTCATTATCCATTCCAAGTTGCCATGCATCTGCTTTCACTTCAAGATGTGGCTCCGAAGCCGTCAAGTGAAATTTCTAAGCTAAAGGGGGAAAACTCCACACTTAATAATTGTGTTATTGACATGAATATCTAAAAAGATGAAGTTGTACAAGAGAAAGGAAAGCTAGCTGCCTCTCTTAAAGAAATGAAAGCCCCACTTCAAACATCAAACGATAGGGTGATGGCTTTAGAACTCGCTCTTAAGAAAGCTGAAATAAAAGAAGCTAAGCTTGTGGCAGAGAATACATCTCTCATAAAAAGCTAAAAAGGAAGGAGGATCTTATACACAAATCAATGACAATGATTAGAGATGTGAAATAAGAAGTCTGCCATTTTCTTGGCATGTCTCTTGACATTAACATTGAAAGATCCTACGATAAGGCACTCTTCATCTCTTATGCTGACAATGCTTACAAGTGCTCGAACTTTGGCATTTTGTCTCTTTCTTTAGAATGGAATGACAAGTTCATGAGCATATCTAAAGATATGTCGTAGGATCTTATATCCCTAAGGAAGAGGAGGAAGTTGATGCCGCCAAGTTATTGACTTTTGACGATCTACTGGTCGATTAAGGGACAGGATTCAAATGTGGAGGAGAAAGATGATGACGGGGATAAGGATGGAATGATAATGATAATGATAATGATAATGATGGTTCTAATGAAAATGATGGTAATGTTAATGACAACCACGGTGGAGGTGGTGGAAATGTCATTTATGGTCCATCGAGCTGGCAAGATGGATTAGGAGATGCTAATCTAGATCCATCTTTCCAAGATGCAGGGGCTACCAAAATTCCTGATCCTCCTAGGTCAAGTTCCCCCAAAGGAGACAATGCTCCTCCAAGCTTAAAGCCCTAAAAAAAGAGAAAATCTTATCATCTATTGCCCCGCTTTCTCAGGTATGAATCTCATTACACAAATATTTTGAATTATCAAATAATCTTTAGTTGACTTGTTAACTAATTTAGTTAAGGAGAAAGTCAAAAATACCATTACTACGTTATGCTCGAGAAATAGAAAATGGACACAGATAGTCTTAATAGAGAGTTGGATAAACAAATGTAGGATTATAACAAATTATCTAAGAAGTATAAGAAGTTGGCCGAGAACACATCGAGCTTAAGTTATTTCTAGAAGAAAGAAGTCGCTCCTCGGATGAAGAGTGCTCGCCAATGCTGGAATATACTCTGAAAGAGAATGCTGAACTAATGAGCCATTTTTGGATGTTAATCGATGACAGGGATACCTTGGTAGAATTCATGTGTAAGTTTTATTGCAGGGGTTTAGTTGTTGACTTCTCATACTTAGGTGATAACTGTGGAGGTTTGCTAAGATGCCTTCACCGTAGATACTTGGATGAGCATAAGACCGATCCTCATCCTAAGGCATATCGGAACTTTCCATGAGTCACTCCCATTCTTCTTTCCTTACACTCTCTTCCCCTCGAGAAACTTAAATATAATAGAAAGAGATTCATTTTTGAAATTTTAAGAAAATTTATTTTGTATGAACCTGAATGATTGTTCAACAATGATACGTCACTTGATTTATGTATTTCATTATTTTATTTTTCTATGTTGCACTGAAAAAAGACTTCTTGTGCAGTCTGGTCCTTAAGGATTTCTTGAGTAAATTTGTTAAATTGATGAAGTATTTTAAAGAGAAATATTCAATTCTCAAATCATCATAATTGGCAAGATACTTTTTCCTCAGAGATTTACAAGAAATTTACAGGCGGTTTCCTCGTTTTCACTTTGACTTTCTAGGTGATGAGAAAGAGAAAATACCAAGCCAAATCAGATCCTTCCATACATAATTAATATGTAGTCATGGTAGCCCTCCAATCGAGGAATGGAATTATCATCGTTTTCCTCCACTTTATACTCTGGGTGGGATCAAGGCTTCTTTTGATTCTACACTTACTTTGTCTACTAGGTCATTTGAAAAGGCTAAGGCTACGGTTTCAAAACTTTGAACATTATCGAAATGAAATTGCAATGTAATCCTAACTCTTATTATTGTTTGTAAACTTCGTTTGTTATTAATGGAAGAGTTTGTCCTTCATGTATCGATTTTTTTCTTTATTTTTAATAGGATGCTAAGTTAGTGCATATATCTGATTCCTTAGACACCTCATGAATTATTGAGTTTAAAAATTGGTTATATGCATACATAAAGGAAAAATGATCATATCGAGACGACTCAGCTTTACGATTCCCAAATAACCACGAGGCACGAGAATGCCATAGGAACTACTTCCTATTAAAACCATCTTTTAGGCTTACAAGGAAACGACTGCTCTCATGAAGGTAGAACTTAAAAAAATAAGGAATGAGCGTCAATTATTGAAAAAGAGAAAGGATGTAACATTCCACTTTCGGAGGCTCAAAACTAACTGCTTCGGATGCTGCAGTCATCCATAGGTGTTATTTCTAAGTGACCGAAATCGGAATCCTAAAACTATTGGCAACACAGAAACACAAGAACATGAAAAATTTTAAACTTTAACAAAACATAATTTCTCATTTCTAATGAATTTCAATTTTAAGATTTAATTACATAATCTCAGACATTAACCATGTTCGGATAACATATACATGTACAAAATACGATAAGAGCGACATATGAAGATGTCCCCTTATGATGATCAGAGAAGTAATAAATATGAACTTTACAGTTCTTTGTATATCACAATGGAAAACAAAAATAGCTCCTATATAGCTAACACTGCCTCCTACATGTCTTCCAAAGCTTATTCATCCAAAAACCTAATACTCTCCCACTCTCAAACTACTTAAATTAATTTTGAGAACCCGAGAGTTTATGGAGAAACATAAACTTCGAGCCAGACAATAAGCCTGGTATGAATAACCCATATCATCTTTTATCATAAATAGATATCTAGTGTGACCACGCCACTTAGCGGAACGGGTTTTTCCTCACTAGTATCCCAAAACAAAACATTCAAATCATTTACTATGCCCTTGCACCCAATATGATTAGTCTTAACATAATATGAAACAAAGCCATAAATCATATACATTGGATATCTCATTCATCATACATTGTTTTATAAAAGTTTGTGTGGGCAATCCACCGCACACTCCATAGTTTTTCTAGGATGACCATGAACCCTTGGGAACCAAACCCTAAGGCTAACCACCTCTAGCAAAACGTTCTTTACTTTATAAATTTAATGTGGGCTATCCACCGCATATTCCATGGTTTTCGTAGGTTAACCAAGAACCCAACACTTGGCCAATTAAAATATCATGATCCCCATGATTATTCATTAAAATTCATGATCCTCATGAATATTTATTTTTCCCATGCATCCCACATGTTTAACTTATTCCCATTGGTAGCCCCAATTAGGTCAAATTAAATAAAAACACATTGATAGCCCCAAGGGTTTATTTTCGAAAGCTGATTTCTGTTTGTAACCCCAAACTATGTAACAAAAACATTAAACCCACCTCGTTTTCCCCAAGATTTAATAACATCCAATTTATATAAGGATCCCCCTTGCATATTCAAATCAAGATATGTATTTTATGCTATAATCCTTCGAAGTACCCCCTTCAAATTAGCAAATATTTACTTAAGAAAAATGGGTAAAAACAGCCCATTGGACCCCTTCGAATGAGCCCCATTTGAAAGCAAATAAACATTCGAAGTTAGCCCCTTTAGAAGCCTTCCTTTTGAAAGCATCGTAAAATCATAACTTTCGATCTTGTCGAAAGGTCCTACCTTTCGACCTTGTCAGAAGGTTTCTTTTTGACCCAGCTGAAAGGTTCTGCCTTTCGACTTTATCGAAAGCCTAGGGTATCCTCCCTTATAAAACCATTTATAAACCTTTCGAAAGCAATGAAACTCAAAACCTTTCAAAATTAAAACCTTTTGAAGTCATTGAAGGTAACCCCTTCAAAACCTAAAACCTTTCGAAATCATTAAAGGTAACCCCTTCAAAACCTAAAACCTCACGAAACCATTCAAAAACAATGAAGTGTTAGTATTTGAATCAACCCTTCGGAAACAATGGATAGAGGCGACAAGTTCTAGAAAACAAAAATGACCTTTGACTCCATCTATGTCGAAAGGTTTGGAAGTGGCAACTATGCTTCTGACCCAGTCAAAAGCTAAGCTTTCGACTTTGTCGAAAGGTTTCATTTAAACAAGAAAGCAAACCAATCGAAAACTTTTTCTTTTAAACCATTTGACAACATTGAAAGCTCTTTGTCGAAAGCTAGCAGGTATATTTTCTTTAAAACCAAAACAAAGTTTTATTTGCTTCGAAAGCTCTAACATTTTACCCCTAAACCTTTCGACCTCTTTCAATTCACTACGTATCAATCGCCTAATACCATGTGCATTATTTTTGACCTATTCGAAAGGTTTGTTATCTTTCAACCTTGTCGGAAGGTTTGGAATGGAGATGGAAGCTCTTGCCGAAAGAGTTGAAATGGTGAAAATTGTACTTTAAACGGTCCTTTCTCCTTTATAATTATACAAAACATTTAAGTCTCATTCCTTAAGCAATTTTATCTAACTATTAAAACATCATGAAAATTCTGGAAAAAAAATTCCAAAAAATCAATTGATATGTTCTTTTCAACATATTAAAATTTCAAAGCATATAAAGATAAAAACAATTCAGAATTTGACCAAAACCGAATAAAACATGTCAATTAGGCCATTAATGCTTAAAAACTCCTACGTCATATCTGAACAAAGGTTTTAAATGGTTATATCCTAACCAAAACACAAATATGAACCGGGTATAGCCCAAAGCCGATCCAAACAGAGAAAAATGATATGATAAACATGATTATTCACCTTGATTAGTTGATTAGTGTTAGCGATAAATTTGGCCACTAACACCTAAATCCAGATGAAAGCACCGAGTACTAGTCACAGCTTATAGATAGAGTGTATGTAGAGAGTATAAATATGAAGAACAGCAAAAATTAAAATGAAAGCAGTAAAGAACAATAGATTTTCTAATGGTTCGGCTAACTCCGACCTACGTCCACTCTAGAAATTCCTTTTTATTGTTGTAATAATTGATTATAGTTACAATCCAAAGTTTAACAATGGCTAAATGCCTTAGCCTTTGAGAAGAAAAAGTCAAAGAGCAGAAAGAAGATCCCTTTTATGAACCTCCACATGCTATATTTATAGGCAAATCCTGAGTTGTTGGCCTTTTTGAACGGTATAGGCCCATCATGACCTTCCACCGAACCATATACCTCCAAGGCCAAATGAGCTTCCACCGACCCATAATCGTCTCATGCCAAATGACCTATCACCGAGCCACATTCGTCTCATGCCGAACGACCTTTCACCGAGCCGCATTCGTCCCATGCCGAGCGACCTTCCACCGAGCCACATTCGTCCCATGCCGAGCGACCTTCCATCGAACCACAATCCCGAGCGGATAACCTCACCTCAATGCCAAGGGGCATAACCTCACCTTAATGCCGAGCGGCATAACCTCCCCACAATGTCGAGCGGCATATTCTCACCTCAATGCCGAGCGGCATAACCTCACCTCAATGCCGAGCGGCATAACCTCACCTCAATGTCGAGCGACACATCCAGGTGAAGTCCATCCCTCTCAACCGAATCCATAATATTTCAACCTCGATAATCGTGAAATCGAATTAGTTAGATACGCCTGTCTGTGGCCTTGTCGAAAAGCGGGTTAACAGTTGCCCTCCAAAACATGCCTTGTTGTTGGAAGGTCTGTTATGAATAGCCTCAAGTTCGATATTCAAAGTATGTATGTTAGTCACATCCATACTTTCTGATTCATAATCCAATCCATTTTATCCAAGTGCCATCGCGGTATCCTTATCTGAGTCTACGACTACTCTGAGTCGACATCCGATTCCGAATCTAGTAACCCAATGCATAGCCAAATCCATATCCATCTGAACTCGACAACAGAGTTCTAATCCACATATATCCAACAACCAATAACCACGTCCATGACCTTTCCGGGTCGATGTCCAAATCCTGGACGGTTCCAGGTCCATGCCCGAATCCTTAGCTGTTCATAGCCAGTATCCAAATCCGTAACCTCTCCGGGTTCTTGCCAAGTGCAATCCACACTTGATGACCTATGTTAAGTAATTCTGTGGTGTTCTTGGTTCAGTGTCCTTGAATGCCAAATAATTCCATGGTTTAAGTCCTAAGCCGAATCCTGGTCGCCCCGGACTCTTGTTGAGCATAGTCCATACACGACTACCTGAAATAATAACCGATAATATATGGACTAAGTCCTAAGTCGAATCCTGGTCTCTTTGGACACTTGCCGAGCATAGTCCGTGGTCAACGAACTAACATAATAACAGATAATATATGGCCGAAGTCCTAGGTTGAATCCTGGTCTCTCCGGACCCTTGCCGAGCATAGTCAATGCTCGACGACCTGAAATAATAACCGATAATATATGGCTAAGTCCTAGGCCGAATCCTGGCCTCTCCGGACCCTTGCCAAGCATAGTTCATGCTCGACAACCTTTTAGCCAGAATCCAGAGGAACATCAAAATCCAATCCAAAATCCATGTCCAACCAGAAAACCAGAAATCCATATCAAAAATCCGAACCAAAAAAATGAGAAAAACAGGGAGTTCAAACCAAACCAGAAAAAGCGAATGTCCAAGTCAAAGGGAAAAATGATTTCACAAACCGAGGCGTCTCAGTAAACCGTCATCTCAGAGCATGCTTGAGGATTATCTCCGACCCCGTACATGAGTAAGCGATTTAGCCGATCGCCCAGAGTTTGTTACTTATTTCAAACCATTATGATTGGTTGATGACCAATCGGCCACCATTCTTGGGCCTCATGCCCTTGTCGTTCAAGGTAGACGGTGGTTGCTCCTGTTCCACCGCCGCATTCTGAGTTCCGACATATTATCGCAACTGGCCATTCCTAACATGCTCCTCGATTATGTCCTTCAAATGCCGGCAGCTGTTAGTATCATGCCCGTCATGATTCATGAAAAAGACAGTGTCTTCCCGATGCCCTTTTGCATTCTGAGGGCTCCCTCCTTGCTGGCCTTCGATACGGAAGGCGATCTCGAGTATCCAAAAATATCCATTCCAATGTTTCATTCAGTCCGGTGTAAGTGGAGAACTTTGGTTCTCCCAGCATTTCATTTTCCCTTTATCCTTGTCTTTACCCGAGCTTTCGTCGGGTAGTCTTCCATCCTTAACCAGGTTTACTTCATTTGACCTCATATCCAAGCATGCATCTTCTTGTCAAAGAAATCTCTCAGCTTCATGGAAGAATTCCCCAAGATCCAAAGGTGGGTCCTGTATCAATGATACTTTGAAATCTGAATTATCTCTGACTCCTAATACTACAGCCATCAGAACCATTGATGGATCTGACTGATCCACCGAAGCAACTGCTGCATTAAATTGAGTTGAGAATGTCCTAAGCGATTCATCCGCCCTCTGTTTAACTAACGTCAATGTCATCACTTTCTTTGGCCTTTTTATGTGAACTCGAAACTGACTTAAGAACCTATCCACCAGTTCCGTCCATGTTCCAATGGATCCATCCTCCAGTTGCCTGAACCACATGGCGGCTATATCGGTCAAGTACAGGGGGAAACTTCGGGTCATAATGTCCACTGTTGCCCCCCAGCACTTCCATATGCCTAGTGTACCTCATCAAGTGGTCAGTTGGATCCGTCTTCCCATTGTACACTTCCAGAGTGGGCAGTTTGAAATCGGATGGATTTCTAGCCATCCTGATGTTTCGGGTAAACGGACATTTGTTGACTTCCTCTGAAACCCTATTAGTCAGACCTCCACGAATAGTCCGCTTGATAATGTCAGCCAATCCGGCATTTCAAACCAAGGGTTGCCCCCTATCCATGTTTCCAAACTGCCCTCCAAGTCCCCGAGGAAATTCTGGAACCTATTCATCATCACGTACTCCAGTATTCCTATTTGCGTCGGGCCGCGTAGCGTCATCCAGTATCCCTCCATGAACTAGTCCAACATTACCTGGTGGTGTACCCCCGAGCCTTGGTCCATCCAAATTGTTAGTTGTTTGATGATTGGGAGCTACTCACTGTTGGACCACTCCATCTGCCTTCTGATTGAGTCCCTCTGGTCCAGTTTCTAGAACTTGAGCACCTGCAGTTCTTGGTTGTCCAAATTGCCTAAGAAGAGCACGCATTATCTCCTCTTGTCGTTTCATCATCTGCTCCTGCATACAATTCAACATAACCTGCATCTCATCCCGAGTTATGTAGATGGATGCATGATCCTCTCCAGCTTCAGAAGAGGCCACTTGACTTCCTTCCTGATTGCTCCTTTCCGTTCTTGCTTCCTTGTTGGTGGTCTAGCCATTGCTTTCTAGAATCCAAGTTCCCAAGCTTCTAAATCCTCGAGTGCTAGCTTTCTCAGTGAAAGCACTAAGTTGTTAGCGCCAAATTTGATCACTAACACCAAAATCCAGATGAAAGCACCGAGTACCAGCCACATCTCATAGATAGAGCGTATGTGGAGAGTATAAATATGAAGAACAATGAAAATTAAAATGAAAGCAGTAAAGAACAATAGATTTTATAGTGGTTCGGCGAACTCCGGCCTACGTCCACTCTAGAAATTTCCTTTTTATTGCTGTAATAATCGATTACAGTTACAATCCAAAGTTTAACAATGGTTGAATGCCTTAGCCTTGGAGAAGAGAAAGTCAGAGAGCAGAAAGAAAATCCCTTTTCTGAACCTCCATATGTTGTACTTATAGGCAAATCCTGAGTTGTTGGGCTTTCTGAATGGTATAGGCCCATCAAGACCTTCCACTACCTCCAAGGCCGAATGACCTTCCACCAAGCCACATTCGTCTCATGTCGAACGACCTTCCACCGAACCACATTCATCTCATGCCGAACGACCTTCCACCAAGCAACATTCATCCCATGCCTGACCTTCCACTGAGCCACATTCGTCCCATGCCGAGCGACCTTCCATCGAGCCACAATGCCGAGCGGCATAACCTCACCTCAATGCCAAGCGGCATAACCTCACCTGAACGCCGAGCAGCATATCCTCACCTCAATGCCGAGCGGCATAACCTCACCTCAATGCTGAGCGGCATAACCTCACCTCAATGCCGAGCGGCATATCCTCACCTCAATGCCGAGCGGCATATCCCCTCAGTGCCGAGCGGCATAACCTCACCTCAGTGCCGAGTCGCACATCCAGGTGAATTCCATCCCTCTAAACCGAATCCATAATATTTCAACCTCGAAAATCGTGAAATCGACTTAGATAAATCCGCTGTCCGTGGCCATGCCGAAAGGCGGGTTAACAATTAGAGAATGAGATAATTTCCAGGTTTTAATCCCTTGGCTTTTATCTTCAATTTATATTCTTCCCGGAGCTTTTAATGGCCGACCGAAAGTTAGTGAGGAGTTATGAATGAGAAAGTGAAAGTTTATTAAGGTGGAGGAAGAGATATATACTAAGAAATGTAGCCCCATTTTCAAGTTTACCGCTTAGGAAAGTTCCTCCTTCTAAATTTAGTTAAGTCTTATTTTAGTTCATTCATTAAGACATGGTCATTGGATTTATTAATCTCATCTCCCAAATTAGTCACATTATTCTATTTAGTTTATCTAGTTAAATATGTCGAATAATTTTAATTAAAATTCAAGGGTATTACAGACTCTCCCTTAAAGAATTTCATCCCGAAATTTCAGTAAGGACAAAACAACTAGTATATAGCCCATGCAAGCAAAGCTAGTATAACCTACCAGTCAAATTCTATATAAACCCTATATAGAACATACAATCTAAAAAAGCCTAGGAAAAGTACCCCTAATCCTGTCTTTTATCTCCCAAGCACAGTCCTTCA
This sequence comes from Allium cepa, assembly GCA_030765085.1. Classification (NCBI taxonomy): domain Eukaryota; kingdom Viridiplantae; phylum Streptophyta; class Magnoliopsida; order Asparagales; family Amaryllidaceae; genus Allium; species Allium cepa. The sequence goes on along the minus strand of CM060945.1, from coordinate 1,025,704,292 downwards.
TATTATCGCTCCACTGAACTTACACCTACCAGACTGTCTTGTTCCTTAACCTCTTCTCATCTTTTGGCACAACATGAACTAGTTGCCACCCAAAATTCATATCTGGTTCCACCACTAAATACTCCAGTATCATTGGAGCGATAGTAGTCTTTGGATCATGAACATACTTCCTAAGATGAGAAACATAAAACACATTTTGGAACCTGGCCAAACTGCTCGGCAAATCTAATCGGCATGCGAATCTCCCAATCCTCTCTGATATAGGAAATGGTCCAACATATCTCGGTACCAGCTTACCGGTCTTCCCAAACCGAACCACACCTTTCATCGACGATACCTTGATGAGCACTCTATCTCAAACTGAGAACTCTAGGTCCTTACGCCTTCTGTCTGCGTAACTTTTCTGCCTAGAGTGAGCTTCTTTCATTCTTTCCTGTATCAACTCCATCTTTACCGTCACCTCTCTCACCAAATGTGGACCAAGGACCAATCTTTCTCCTGTCTGTAACTAACACACCGGTGACTTGTATGGCTTCCATACAAAGCTTCAAAAGACGTCATTCCTATAGTAGTATGATGACTATTATTATAGGAAAACTACACTAAGTGCAAGTGATCTTTCCAAGAACCACTAAAATCCTACATACAAGCCCTCAATAGATCTTCCAGTACCCTGTTGACTTTCTCTGTCTGCCCATCCATTTGAGGATCATATGCGGTGCTCATCTTGAGCTTAGTGCCTAACAAACTCCACAGGCTCTTCCAAAACTCGCTAGTAAACAAAGCATCTCTATCACTGATGATAATAGTAGGAATTCCATGTAGTCTAATGATGTTCTGCATGAACAACTTAGCCAAAACAGGTGCCGTCCTGGTTGACCATACCGGAATGAAATGGGTACTCTTAGCCAATCTATCCGCTATGACCCATATACTTTCATTACCCTGGATTGACCTTAGCAACCCGTCAATAAAGTCCATGGATATCGAGTCTTACTTCCAAACTGAAACATCTAAAGGCTGAAGTAAACCACTTGGCTTCTGATGTTCGGCTACTTGTCAACAGTTCGGACACTATTTAAGCATAAGCCAACATCCCTCTTCATTCCTTCTAAGAAGAAACTTCTCTTCATATCCTAATACATCTTGGTTCCCAGAGGATGAATCATAAACTTCGATCGATGACATTCCTTGAGGGCTTCATTTTTAAGGTTGCAACATCTAGAACACATAATCATTCCTTCTTTCTCAACCAACCCCTGTGGTCAAGAATAAAATCCTTTAAATCATCAATCTCGGTACTAGCTTCTAACCTTCTGATACACTTGGCTAACATTGGATCCTCTTTCTATCTAGAAGCAACCCGTTCGATCAGAACCGGTCGAATTTTTAAAGAAGACATCATGGCAATATTCCGACTAGATCCAGTAGTTGGCCTCAACTGCATATTGCAAGCAGCCAGTGCTTCCAAGTCTTTCCATTCCGCCAACATAGCTAATACCACATTTTGGTGTTTCTCGCTAAGCGCATATGCTACCTTATTTTCTTTTCCCGGTGTATACTCGATGCTAAAATCATAAGCTACAACAAACTCCACCCGTCTCTGTTATCTCAAATTCAGCTTCTTCTGAGAGAATAAGTACCGTAAATACTTATGATCCGTAAATAGCTCCAACCTTTCTCCCAAAAGATAATATCTCCACACTTCGAATGCGAAGATTACCGTTTCCAACTCTAAATCATGATTAGGCTATCTTACTAGCTGTCTAGAGGCATAGGCAAAAACCTTTCCATTCTGCATTAGCACAACACCTAACCCAGTACCACATGCATCAGTGTAAACTACCAACCCTGATTCGCATCTGGAACTACTAACATGGGCGCATTGGTTAACAAATGTTTCAATCTAAGGAACGTCTCCTCACATTTGTCGAACGAAACAAACTTCACATTCTTCCTGGCTAGCATAGTCAAGGATGTCGTTACCCGTTAGAAATCCTTAATGAATCTTCGGTACTATCCTACAAGTCTAAGAAAACTTCTAATCTCATTTACCATCTCTGGTCTCTTCCAATTGTTAACAGCTTCAATCTTATCCGGATTAACTGCTAAACCTTCCTCGGAAACTATATGACCGAGGAACTTCACTTCTCTTTTCTAGAAATGACACTTTGAGAACTTCTCCTTCAGCTGATGTTGCCTTAGTATCTCTAATACTATTCTAAGACGATCTACATGATCCTTCTCATTCTTAGAATATACCAAAATTTCATTAATAAAAACCAACACGAACCTATCAAGTGCTCTCGGAAAACCTGATCCATTGAATCCACAAAGAAACCGGTGCATTAGTAAGCCTGAATGGCATAACCGACTATTCGTAAGATCCATATTTGGTCCTAAACACTGTAGCATCCTGATATTTTCAACCTTTCGCGTCCACGCATGTCAGAATTGAACTGCTCAAAATATCAAATTGTTAATTTAAATTTGAAAAAACTCAGCATATAGGTAAATAAATAAATCACAGAATCACACACTGAGTAATATAACAATAAGCAGCGGAAACAAATGAATAGTAATTCATGAAGCTACTATATATATAAACATAGTTAAACAACATACAATAGAAGTCTCGAATACATAGTAGTCTCAATACAATAGTCAAATACAAGATCAGAATATATCTCTGGAGTCAACTGAATCACCGAAAGCTGGATAGATATAGATGGATCTCCAATTGAAGCTCCAACTTCAAAGGAGAGTCTCAAATGCTGTATCACTCAGTCTGACCCGAGCACAAAGCAAAAAAAAACACTCGAGTCAGGATTAACATTCTTATATCAACAAATCTAACACAAGTGAAATAACAACTGAAATACAAGTAACTCAATGGATGTTTGGGATAACCATCCTTTAAGGATCCGTTAAGCTATCTACTATGTAGTAATATACGCTATTATAATAATATCTATAGTAAAGTAAAATATTAAAATAGTGTTAAGGCGTTAGCCATATCCCCCTTAACACATTTTATAATTCCATAGTCTATACAGTACCATGATACCTCCTGATTGGGAGGCTATCAGAGGATACTCCACAGGTATGACATAAAACAAACTCGTAATGGTCTCGATATGGTAGGTGACACGACAATATTAGGCAATGCCAAGGTAGATATACCAATTACACTTCTAGGCTGGTGGTAATGCATAGCCGCAGCTACCGCCCACCTTGATCCGCACTTCTAAAATCAAAGGTGCGCCTAAATCAATCACAAAGTAATATATTGGTATCGATGAAGTGTGTCCGATCGGAGGAGCTACCTTATTGGCCCATTAATGGCCCCTGTTTTAGCCACCTTAAGCTAACTCATGGGAGTCATGTCCGCGTATATACCTCATATAGGATCGTCGCTACCATCTTACTTCATTCTAGAATCTCTACCATGACACAGTTGTTAAAGTGGTTTTCGGCATTGGAAGAGAGTATGACAATAACCAATCCCGATCTTTTTGACAACCCAACGGTAATATAACACTACGGTCATTTCAAAATAGTTTATACTTCAAAACCAAAATATCATTTCCATTTCAAAAACCATATCAATACGATATCATTTCCATTTCAAAACCTTAGAAATCATTTCAAAATATATACATTGACCAATAGTGTCTGTATATAATTTTCTATCCTATGGTCAAGTGACACGGATATTTATCATTTCAATCCATAATTTAAATATATATGGGTATATATCATTTCAACCCGTAATCCCAAATTTAATTCAAATGAAAATCACTTGGGTTTACCATTTCGACCCATAATGATTTTCTCCTATTCTACAGATCGTTCGAGTATGTACCATTTCAACCCATAGTGAATTCTATACTAAAAGGGAACTTGCAGAGTGATGATATATGATAATAACATAGCTAGCATATATTATCAATATAAATAATAGATAATGGCGTCAGATGTCACAGGTGAACAGATATAGATAATAGCATATGTATAGCAATGTAAATAACTAACAACAGCATATTTCAGTTGTCGTTTCAATTGAAATCACATTTAATACATATAAGAACGTTAATCGTGAGTGATTGCACACCTTTCGAGGCTAGAGCGATATGACAATGGAATGAGTTACGAATCCAAGCACGAATTCCAAAGCAAAGCTAGATGTACATGATTCGATGAAGAAAACAAGCACGACGGACACAGTTGATAAATGGGAAATCGGTGAGAACTAATCAGAATCAGTTTTGATATAAACGAAAAATAGATACATTATTATATATATTATTTGTTTTCCAAAACAATTTCAAACTATATATTTTCAAATCCATATTATATCCCAAAATTTTCAATTTAAACATAACCCATTATATGTAGATTTATCATAAACTAAATAAAATTATTAACATAAATTTGAAAATATTTAAACACAATGAACAAATACTTGAACACATACATCACTACTTAATATACTTATGTACACCTACATTTAAGATCTGTATACACCTCACAAATCAAACATCCGTACATTTTACCTTTTTAAAACAATATTTAACAAAATAGAACTTTAGATTATATGAGTAACACTCAAAAATCGTACATAAATATGTCTATATAACGTACTATATACTTTAAAGCTACATTATACTACCCATTTAGAAAAAACTTAGCATATAAAGTAGATTTAACTACAGAATCACTTTCGTTTGAGCTTGAATTCCTTCCTTTTTGATTCGGTTTTCCTTTGAATTTTAGAACTCTCCCATCTGTTCTAAAATCCATTCTTGTTTCTTCTGGTTTGTGTTTTCTTGATTCTGGAGTATCCCATAACCCACAGAGCGTACCATTCGAATTGACAATAAATCCATACATGTCGGACTTGAATAATTCAAAACAACAAACTGTTAATAAAATTTGAAGCAAATAAAATCAATCACTGAATCACAGACACAGAATACCAGAATAACTCTCAACGAAATAAAATAAATGTAGTAGTTCATGAAGCTACTAGATGCATAGTCTAAAAACTAAATACATAATACAAAGTCTGAAAGGAAATAACATGAAATACAAATATATAAGTCCACTAGTACATAAGCAAAGCTGAATGGGAATAACTGAAATAGAAATAAAGATAGACAGCTAAATCTCTGGCAGATCTCTAGCTTTAAAGATGAATCCAAACCTATGATACTCAGCCTGACTCGAACGTGAAGCAAAACACAAAACACTCGAGTCAGGACATACATACTTATAAAATGTAAATCAACTCAAGTGAACTGTAAAAATTGCATCTATAACTCAAAGGATACTTGAGATCGCCCATCCTTTAAGGATCCATTAAACTATCTACTATGTAGTAATATACGCTATTATAATAATATCTAAAGTAAAGCAAACTATTAAAATAGCGTTTAGGCGTTACCCATATCCCCCTTAACACATTTTATAGTGATATAGTCTATACAATACCATGATACCCCATAAACTAGAGCTATCAGAGGGCACTCGATAGGTATGACACAAAACAAACTCGCAATGGTCTCAGTAGGGTAGGTGACATGGCACACCTAGGCAATGCCAGGGTAGATATACCAATTTCACTTTCGGGCTGGTGATAACGCAGAGCCGCAGCAATCGCCCAACTCGAGCCACACTCCTGAATCAAAGGTGCGCACCAAATCAATCACAAAGTAATAGAATGACATACGATGAAGTTTGTCCGATCGAAGGAGCTATTTCACTTGGCCCGTCAATTGCTCCTGTTTTAGCTACCTTATGCTAACTCATGAGAGTCGGGTCCGCGTATATACCTCATATAGGATCGTCGCTACCATCTACTCATTCTGGAATCTCCACCGCATACACAGTTGTTAAAGTGGTTTTCAGTATCGACAGAGAGTATGACAATATCCGATCCCGGTCTCTATAATAATCCAATCGTTATTATAACCCATGGTCATTTCAATTTCAATGGTTTATATTTCATATCAGAAAATATTCATTTCAAAACCATTTAAATCCAATACCATTATTCCTTCAAGATAATGTTCACTTCAAAGTTGTAACACTTTCAACATGCATTTTAACCATAATACTTGGAAAATGTGACCTTTAAAATCATAGCATTTCCAAACATTATCTTTACCACTATAACAGTTATATAAATCATCGTGTTATATATACTTACAATTTCACATAGTTATTATACAAAATCTATTTTGTTATAATAAATCATTTATTTGGATATTAGTTAAACTATGAGTTTAGTTAAATAAAATTTATTACAAAAATATCCAATTAAAACAGTATTTCTTATATTAAGTTAAAATACACCATTAACTTAACCTTTCGTTATTTTAATTATTTAAAACATATTATTTCATAAATTAAAATTTATATTACTAGGTGAGATTAAAATATTATTATTAAGTCAAACTAGATTATAAATTAAAATCAATTTTTTACAGTAAAATTTAAATTCCAAAATTAATTTTTTAAACCATTTATTTACTTATAATTTTTTTTATTACATATAAAATAAATATATAAATTTTTATAAAATCATTAATCAAATTTAAGTCAAAATTCATATATTAAAAATCCAAAAATACATAAAAAAATTTAGAAAATTATTTTAAAACCAACCACGGGTCTGTATAAAATTTTCTAACCTATGGTCAAGTAATACATATATGTATCATTTCAATCTGTAATTATTAAATCCCCAGGTTTATATCATTTCAAACCCACAATCCCAAGTCAAATAAAAATCCCTCGAGCCTATCATTTCATCTCATAACGGTTTTCACTTATTCTAAAGATTGTTCGGGTATGTAGTGTTTCAACCCATAGTAAGGGAACTTGCAGTGTGAGAGCAAAAAATAAAATAACAGAATAATATAACAAGGCGTGTGATCATAACAATTATAGCACCATGTGATAACATAACATAAGCAAATATGAATTACTAATAACACATGCATATACATATCTATACAACTCAAATGTCATCAGTTCACAAATATAAGTATGTTTATCGAGAGTGATAAGCTCACCTTCTTTGGCCAGAGAAGATGTTTCAAACAACAAAGCGACTCGAATAAGCACACAAATTCACGAACGAGCTCGAGTGGAAGGAGGATTCAACTTAAAGCTTAACAGAACATAAATAAAAATATATGTAAACAATTTACTCAACCCAAAAAAAACACATAAAATAAAATTTATAAGACATAAAAGGTTAGCCTAAAGGGAAAATGCTCGGCCACTTGATGAATGGGCTCAGCCACAAGATAAATAGGTTTGGCCACAAACAAATGTGCACTACCACATGGTGTATTGGTTCGGCCTCCAGGATTTTGTTGTCAGGCTGCATGACAATTAGCTCGGCCACACAAGAATGGCTCGGCTACATGAAAACTGGCTAGACAAAATGATGGTACAGGGTGCAGGGAGGCAGCAGGTGTTTGGTCATAGCTATGGGAAGTTTTATGTCAGGAAAGTCAATGGAAGTCACGACATTGAGAGGAGGAGGAATAGCAAGGGTTCGGTTATGCTTTGGTGAGGAAGAATGGTGGTCGGCTTGGATGGTGGTGGTTAGGTAATGGCACGGCAGGGCAGGTTTGGGTTCATGGAAAGGCAAGTGGAAGTGGTGATAAAGATAAGTGTTCGGCCATGGGTTTAGACAAGATAGAGTGGAGTGGTTTTGACCTAGAATGATGGTGATGGTGATGGCTGGCCCACTTCAAGTCAGGTTATGGGCATGGGATATGGTGATGTCATGTGGTGGTCATGGACTAGGCTATAGGCTCAGGGGAGAGTTCGACCTACTTTGATGATGAGGAAGTGGAGATGTGGTTTTCGGCCTACAAGTGGTGATGTGATGGTGGAGATTGGTGGTGTGGCCGATAATGGTGAGGAGATGAGGCAATTTTGGTGAGGAGGAGCAGTGATTAATGGTGGAGATAATGATGGTAGTGGCCGACTATGGAGCAGGGAGGGTGCGACAAAGGTTTGAGGCCGAAATCAGAAAAAGGAGAAGGTAAAAATAAATTAGAGAAAGAAATTGAAAAAGAAAAAAAACTTACTGTGAAATCTTGCTTTTCAGAAGAAAGAAACGAGGGGAGAAGAAGAGGTCAGGCTAAACTATAAAAAGTGAACGAAAGAAACGCACAAAAAGGATGCAGATTTTTGAACGCATATAATTTGAATCGGTCCTAAAGATTTTGAACGTGCAAATCAATTGACGGCTTCTTACTTCAATTTTTTGTGTGTGATTTTTAGCATTTCTAGTTGATTAGCCTACCCAAAATAAATAAGCAAGTTACAAAATTAATTCAACCTAAAATAAAAATAAAATATGAAAATAATTTACAAAAATAACCGCGTGAAATACGTTGAAAATTTACAGTATTGAAAAATATAAATCAGAATTTAAATAAAACAAAAAGTAGAGAAATAATAGCACCAAATACAACTTCATAAAAAAGAAAAAGAAAATTTCAAAGTTCAAATTTAAAATTTTCAAACGTTGACCACATTTGACCAAAATTTGAAATTTCAGAAATTTTTTAAATTTATTTAATTTGGAAAAATACTTCACACCAAAACTCAAACTAAAGTTGAAATTTCCAATTTATCAAATTTAAATGATTTAAATTCAAAATTTTCAAATAAAATTATAATAAAATATTTACTGAAATTACGTGTTGTTACACTCTCCCCCGCTCAAGGCTTTTCGTCCTCGAAAAGGAACGAAACATAGGGAAAAACAAAGAAAGATAAGATAGAATAGCAAATAGTACCTGGAATGAACAATTCCGAATTCGAAGCACGTATGCTTTCTTTCGTTTCCCAAGTACAATCCCAATCATTAGCACTCCACTACACTTTGACCAAGCTGATAGATTTCCTTCTCAGCTGCTTCGTACCTCTATTGATAATATAAAGTGGCTTCCTCTCGACAGTAAAATTTGGCTCAACGCCAAACTCTCGAAAGCAGAAGGCTGAATAATCAAAGATGGATCGTGAAAATACCAACGAAGATACGAAACATGGAATACGTTATGCACTCCAGAAAGTTTGTCAGGCAAATCCAAATGATAAGCTATAGAGCCGATTCTCTCTGAGATGTGACAAGGACCGATAAATTTAGGAGCAAGCTTCCCTTTCCGACCAAACCGAATCACATTATTCAACGAAGAGATCTTAAGGAAAACCTGAGCACCTATAGAAAACTCCAGACTCCTCCTACGCCCATCGGCATGCTTCTTCTGCCTATCCTGAGCGATCCTCATCTTTTCCTAATCTCCTCAATCTTTTCAGAAGCTTCAAGAATCATATCAGGACCAAGAACCAAATGATTATCGGATTCAATCCAGCAAGAAGGAGATTTACAAGGTCGTCCGTAAAGAGCAGTAAACAGAGCCATTGCAATGCTAGCCTGAATTCAAAGAAGGAAAAAGATAGATAATTGTTTAAGACAAGATCAAATAAAAGATTAAAACATACCTGATAACTGTTGTTATAGATGAATACAATGAGATGGAGATGATCTTTCCAAGATCCTCCATAATCAAGAACACAAGCATGAAGAAGATCTTCTAGAATCTGATTCACTCTTTCTGTTTGACCGTCGGTCTGTGGATGGTAAGCAGTGCTCAGATTCAGGCCGGTACCTAAAGATTCTTGAAAAGCTCTTTAAAATTGGTTGGTAAAGATAGGATCTCTATCACAAACAATGTTAATAGGTACACCGTGGAGATGAACAATCTCCCTCATATAAATCTCAACCAAACTAGAAGTAGAACGGTTAGATCGAACCGATATAAAATGAGCTGACTTGGTCAACCTATCCACAATCACCCAAATACTCTCATCACTCCTCCTAGTCCTCAGTAACTTGTCAATAAAATTCGTAGAAACTTGTTCCCATTTCCAACTGGGAATCTCAAGGGGCTGCAATAATCCAGCGGTCTTCTGATGATCAGCCTTAACCTGCTGACAAGTCGCACGTCTATTAACAAAAAGAGAGATATCCCACTTCATACCACTCCACCAATATAACCTCGTCATATCCTGATACATCCTCGTCACACCTGGATGAATAGAAAGTCTGGATCGATGACTTTCCCGAAGTAATTCTTGCCTCAATCCATCGACGTTGGGACACAAATCCGATTATTAATCCTCAAAATACCTCTATCATCGATTTAAGCTCCACTACCATCATGGCTACTACCACCAACTTTGCTAGTACATTCTCCTTAATAAGCCTAAACATCTTATCATCATCCTGGTTAGCAATAATGCGGTCCATAAGAGGAGAAGAAACAACAAGCTGACACAACATCGCCTTCTTCCGACTCGAGGCATCGCAACAACATTAGCTTTCCCTGGGCTATAGTTGATGTCGAGATCATAAGAAGCTAGAAACTGAAGCCATCTAACCTGCCTCGAATTCAAATCCTTCTGGGTGAAAATATACTTCAAAGACTGATGATATGTGAAGAGCTCAAACTTAGTTTCCAAAAGATGGTGCTTCCCAAGCTTCAAAGTAAAACCCATGGCAAGTAATTCCAAATCATGAGCTATATAATTGGATTCATGCTTCTTCAGCTGACGACTGGAATAAGCAATAACCTTACCATCCTGCATCAGAACAGCTCCTAAATCTTCACGACTAGCATCAGTGTATACCGTTAATCCCTCATTTTCGTTTGGAACGGTAAGAACTAATGCAGAAGTAGGCTTCTGCTTTTACTCATTAAATGCGGCTTTACACTTATTATTCCATATAAACTTAGCATTTTTACGAGTCAAAGCGGTGAGAGGTGCCTATCCAAGCAAAATTCTCAATAAACCTCCGATAATAACCAGCAAGGCCCAGAAAGCTACGGATATCAGATGGAGTCCTAGGAGTTTCCCAATCCTAAAATAGAATAGGGAAAATAAGAACCAAAAAGATAGATAGAAAAATTAGATTACAAAAGAGAGAAAGAGAAGAATAGACTTACATTGATCGCAGTGATCTTACCTGGATCAACAGAAACTCCATCACCAAAAACAATATGCCCAAGGAAACGGACTTCATCTTTTCAAAAATGGCATTTTGAGAATTTGACTTTCAACTGGTGACTCCTAAGAGTCTTCAAAACAAAATTCAAACGGACTTTATGCTCCGCCTTCGATTTAGAGAAGACAAGAATATCATCGATGAAGACTAGAACAAACTGGTTAAGAACATCCCGAAAAACACGATTCATCAAATCAAAAAAGAAAGCTGGAGCATTAGTCAAACCAAAAAGTTGTCCTCTGCCACTCTTAACTAATGGAAACCTGCCACCAAATCCAGCTAGGAAAACACTCTGGCTCCACTCAATTGATCGAATAAGTCATCGATTCTCAGCAAATGATACCCATTCTTGATCATCCTCTCATTCAGGATACGAAATTCGATACACATCTTAACGACCCATCTGGATTCTTCATGAATACCACGACCATTCCCTAAGGTCAATAGCTTAGCCGAATGAAATTATTTCCTTCTAATTCCACTAGCTGCACCTTCAATTCATTCATCTCGGTTGGTTACATCCTACTAGGTGGTCTATTTACAGGTTCAGCACCCGGTGCGAAATCTATCCGAAACTCGATTGCTCTTTTCGAAAGCAAACCCAAAACTGGTTCAAACACATCAGCAAACTCTCTTTCAACATAAACTTGCTTTCTGCTTCCATTCCCCTGGCACCCAATAATACATAAGCATTTCCATCTGAACTCCTTGCTGAGTGAATAACTCGGTTACGGCTATTAAGGTGCTTCAATGATATTTCCCCCTCCTCGAAAAATATCCTAGCATCATATCTATCTCACCAATCCATACCCAATATGATCTCGAAACCCACGAAATCAAAAAAATATAAATTGCATGCAAACATATGACCTAACAAATCAAGTTCTGGCTGATCATATCTTATTCCCAGAGTTGCATACCCTCCTATAGGATTCGCAACCCTTAAAAGAGTAATAATGTTTAAAGGTTCCAGACATAAGCAATCTACCAAATACTGAGATATAAATGAGTGCAATGCACTGATATGAAATAGTATCCTAACTGGATTACTATAATCATAAACATATCTTCCATCATAGATTTTTCTTTCTCAGCAGCCGTTGGTCTAGAGGAGGATGGTTCCAACGCAAAGAACTTTCCCTTTCCAGCCTTAGCAGCCTCAGGACACTTGTCTTTGTAATGCCCCCATCTAGCCACAGTTGTAGCACTACACATTCGGCCTCACTACAACTGCTCTTCCATCACCCGAGAGAGACTCATTAGCATAGTGCCCCTTCTTGTCACACTTGTAGCAAATAATCTCAACCTTGGTCTTCTTAGCTGCTACTCCCGACTAGGCACTTTTCTTCTTGAAGAACTTCTGGTTCTTACCTTGAAAATTCTAAACCTTGGCTGGTTTTCCCTTTCCAAAAGTAGAAAGCATCTCTTCATTCCAAGTAACCATCTAGATAATAATATAATACGGATTTTGGAGGTTTGTTAAGGTTGCACCGGCCACTCAGGATTCAACCCCCTGATAAACTCATCATTCCTCCGAATGACAGTATCAATAGTAGCATATCCATAATGGGACAGCTCATCAAACTCTATAGAATACTCAATCACCGATCTATCCCCCAGGACTAAATCTGCAAATTTCCTGAGCAATGCAGAATTGGCAACCTTAGATAGAAATTTTCTTCAAACTTCCTTCGAAATTCAGCCCAAATTAGGTCTTCCTCTGGCTCTCCTACAGTAACTCCGTTCCACCAAAACAACGCTGCTTCTTGAAATTTCCTTGAAGCAAGTCTTATCTTCTGCATATCTGTCAAACTGAGATCTGCAAATATCCTCTCACAATGCAATAGCCAGTTTTCCACTCCTACTGCATCCATGGTTCATGGAAAAGGTTTCCCTCCAAGACTAGCATAATCCCTGCTCAGCTTGGCATAATTATTGCCAACTAGAGCCTCCAGATTAGCTCCTCCAGCATTCCCTACAACCACTCCCCAGCTTCTCTAGCTTGCATCATATTCACGAAGAACTGATACATTATCCCAATATCAACCAGAGGAATCTCGGCACCAACATTAGCATTTGCATCTGTGTTTGCATTTACCTATCGACCCTAGTTGCTCCTAGTATTAGGTCGAACATTTCCACCGGTTGTGGTGCATCTTCCGCCTTGATTCAATCTTCTGTTTCCTGCCTCCATATCTTACTTCCCTACCATCTGAAATCCAATCTTTGTAAGATACAAAAGAATGATCTAAGAGAGTGGGGAATACATACTTGGGTATTTATAGCAAATTACACATACATTATAATAACGCTTACCCAAAGCCAACTATATCTTAGATTCATTAGATTATGCTTTAAAAATCTTTTAAGGTTTAAATTTCATTTAATTACATAAACCATGCTCTGATACCAAATTGTAACATCCCTCTTCCGGAGGCTCAAAACTAACTGCTACGGATGCTACAGTCATCCATAGGTGTTATTTTTAAGTGACTGGTATTGGAATCTTGAAATTATTGGCAACATAGAAACACAAGAATATGAAAAAAATTAAAGTTCAACAAAATAGAATTTCTCATTTCTTATGAATTTCAATTTAAAGATTTAATTACATAATCTCAAAAGTTAACCACATTTAGATCATATATACATGTACAATATAGGATAAGAGTGACATATGAAGATGTCCCTTATGATGATCAGAGAACTAATATATATGAACTTTACAGTTATTAGTACATCGCGGCGGAAAACAAAAAATAACTCCTATATAGATAAACTGCCTCCTCACGTCTTTGGAAGCTTATTCGTCCAAAAACCTGAAAGTCTCCCATTCTTAAACTACTTAAATTAATTTTGAGTACCCAAGAGTTTGTGAAGAAACACAAATTTTGAGTCAGACAATAGGACTGGAATAAATAATCCCCTATCATCTCTTATCATAAATAGATATCTAGTGAGACTAGCCGCTTAGCGGAATGGGTTTTCTCCTCACCAGTATCTCAAAATAAAACATGCAAATCATTTACTATGCCCCTGCACCCAAAATGATTAGTCTTAACATAATATGAAATAAAGCTATAAATCATATACATTGGATATCTCATCCACCCATTTATTAGATATCCCATCCAAAAGCAATATATTACATTTCCTATCTAAAATCAATTTATTAGAGTTCCCCTCTAAAATCTTTAAAATGACTATCCAACATAATTTAATAGGACTATCGATTCCAAATCCATTTACAATAAATGCAGATTATCCAACATTGTTTTATAAAAGTTAGTGTGAGCTATCTACCGCACACTCCATAGTTTTCCTAGGATGACTATGAACCCTTGGATGCCAAATCCTGAGGCTACCCACCTCTGGCAAAACATTCTTTACTTTAGAAATTTGATGTGGGCTAACCACCGCACATTCCATGGTTTTCCTAGGTTAACCAACAACCCAACACTTGGCCAATTAAAATATCATGATCCCCTTGATTATTCATTAAAATTCATGATCCCCATGAATATTTATTTTTCCCATGTATCCCACATGTTTAACTTATTCCCATTCGCAGCCCATATTTGCACCAAAATGATCACAAACCCCGTTGAGCGTGACTGTAGAAAAATAAACGAAGAAAGTAAAATCAAAATGAGGATAATATAGCAATCACACTTAGCAAATTGATGAACAATAAGAAACACAAGATTTGTAGTGGTTCGGCACTGCTTTGCTAATGTCCACTTTAAAGATCAATCTTTTATTTCTTTTTTACTCCAGTACGATGCTCGTAATAGCGCATGATTAATTAGAATTAAATCAGAAATAAAAAATGGTAGCATGTAGAGTCCCGAGCCAAAAGTCTATTTTTAGTTGCAATGGAGGTGCTATTTATAGGTGCGGAGCTCGAAATATCTACCTTGGATCTCGGAATACTCTTTCTCAAGCCCAAGTGGGCCCGCATGATCGATCTGGAGTCATTTGGACCGATCCTTGATTGATCCATAGTGGGTTTGCATTAATCATAAACTACCCCCAATTGAGCTGTGATCGATCATGGATGTTCCCTACGATTTGTGCAACTTGCTGTGAAAATCTCATCGCATTTGGAGTTGTGTTGTGGAGTTATCAATCAATTAAGATTGCAATAATAGAGTAGCTGAGGACCTCGTATCAATCCATGTCAATTCCGCATCGATAATAGCACTTTCATATGATGATGAAACTTGTTGGAGTGGGTCCTTAGAGGCTTAGGAGCAATATGTGAAAGTTTGAGATTGATCCAGTGAGTTTAGCTATTGATCCTTAATGATATGGATGTTTTTCGTATCCATATGATCGATATGAAATGATCGATATGGAAAATATTTCTATTGAATTTTGGCTTGAGATCGATTGTCCAGGCTTCTTAGAGTATTTTAAGCATGTCCTCAAAGTTTGGAGTCGTTTGGATCTGAAATGAGTGAGATATACCCAGTTTCGTGTCAATAAACAACATTTTCGTATCCATCAGATCGATACGAAAATGATAGATACCAACTTCGTTGTTTTGACTTGTAACTTTATGGGTGGGCTTCCTACACTATTTAATTGACTTTCTAAAAGTATCAACTTGATTGGCTTTGTAGATTTTGAGATATTGATCGATCCTTGCTAATTTGAACAGTTTCTAGTATTGATCCTAGATGGAGTACATGAGTGCTTGTTTTGCATATAATTTGAGCATATGAACTCAGATTGACTTGAAATTTGAAATATGACTTCCTGGAGCTTTATAAATCATTCCATAGTAATTGCACTCGGATCGAGGGTGGGGTCTCGGTCGGCCGTATTTCATTCATAGCTTCGAGTATACCTATTTTCTGAAACAAATAAACAACTATAGTTAGTCAAATTTCTTGGTATCACGGTCTTTTCAAAAGGTCGAATAACGCCCCAATTAGGTTAAAATTAAATAAAAGCACATTGATAGCCCTAACCTTTATTTTTGAAAGTATATTTTTGTTTGTAACCCCAAACTATGTAACAAAAACATTAAACCCACTTCGATGTCCTCAACGTTTAATAACATCTAATTTGTATAAGAATCCCCCTTACATATTCAAATCAAGATAAGTATTTTAAGCTATAACCCTTCGAAGTACCCCCTTCAAATTAGTAAAACTTTACTAAAGAAAAAGGGCTAAAAATAGCCCTTTGAACCCCTTCGAATGAAGCCTCATTCGAAAGAAAATAAAAATCCGAAGTTAGCCCCTTCGTATGCCTTCCTTTTGAAAGCATCATAAAATCATACTTTCGATCTCGTCGAAAGGTCCTACCTTTCGATCTTGTCGGAAGGTTTCTTTTCGACCTAGTCGAAAGGTTATACCTTTCAACTTTATTGAAAGCTTGATATATCCCCTTTATAAAACCATTTATAAACCTTTTCGAAAGCAATGAAACTCAAAACACTACAAGAAAATGTGATTTTGGTAGCATTAAATAGCAGCGTTTGAGCACTACATGCAACTATTTTCTTGACCTTAGTATAATGGTAGCATTACAAGTTTAGATATCTAGAGTAATATTTCTATGCGGACTTTGTTTACTTTTCCCTCCCTTATTTCATCCTATTTTCGCTAAAAGAAAATAAAAACCCTCAACAAAAATTAGCTGTCTCTGCCTCCTCTTCTCAAATCTCCAAAATATTTCTTATACAAGGAACGTCACCACCAACAAAACAAAATCAGATTGTTATTTATCGCTAATTGAACATCGCTTCAGCATCTATGTTGCACACTACTACCAAGTGACGTCATACATTAATTGTCGATGCTTCTTCAGGTCACCGACACATAATTTCATTTAGGTATTCAATTATTCATAGATTCTTAAATCTATTCTTCAAGCTAAATCAGGTTTAGGTATCCAATTTGTTTCCTTCCCCAAAATCGAAATTGATTTTAGGTGGCCGCATGCTGCAAGGAAAGGTGCTTGAGATAGTAGCAGGAAAAATCTAGGGTTTTGATGTTCTACCGTGTCCAATTTAGGTATTATAAATTTTCAATTTAAAAACTATTTGTCATTTTTAATTTAGATATGAGGTCTAAAAAATATTAATGATATTAGAATTGAAATATGTCTACTTAAACAAAGATGGATTGATTTAGTTTAAAGAGTTCACTATAATCTATTGGAGGTAATGAAGAGATTGAAAACGACTAGAGAAACATGATTAGATGTTTAAAATGGAAGAGAAAGCATTGATTTAACTGCTAAAATTAAAATGTGAACCATTTAAACTTAGTTTAATCGGCATGAACAAACCATGAATTGTTTCTGATGTCGATAATATGGATACTATATATGAATTGAATACTTCTTTATTTGTTTGTGATCTCAAACATGACAACATAGAAAATTGCATGAGTCGCATGCATAAACATCATGGCTTGATGTTGAGTAATTGAAAGATCCTAATGGTCTACTCACATATGTCGAGTTAAAGTTACATAGTGCATCTATTTTGTTGTTAAAGGCTTTATGGTTAATGACGAATTAATTAGCTCTTAAAATCTATTGTCATAGGCTAAATGGAATTTCGTATGTTTACATTACAACTGACTTTTTCGTAATTCCTAGAAGGTTTTGGGAAACATATGATTGTAAAAAGTCATTACATTATTCATTATGAAGATGGATGTGATGATGAAGAAGCTGTGTTTGAAGAGTTTTATGATTATAGCCTAAGGTCTATTCAAATATTCATTTGTACTCCATATATTTTACCATATGAAAACTTTCTCTACATACATGATGCTTCATGCAAGCTTTACAGGCAGGCTAATGACCGTATACAAGTGGATTGATAAAACTATAGTCACTGGTTGTAGAGTTAAATTATCACAAAGAAAACAATTAACAATAATAGCTTCCATGAATAAGGCATAATGTATTTTTGAATATCAATCAAGGGAAAAGATATTCCTGTCAACTAAGCTAAAGGGTAACCATGTGCATATAGTATAACTTGAATGCAAAAAAAACACTTAGGACTTGTTTTAGCTTTGGTACAAGATCACTTCTGTGATAAATATCATTTTTGTTGGATTCTTTATTAAAAACTTTCTTAAGAAGCAGATCTAATAACCTAATCACATTAAAAAAGTTAACACACACTACCTTGGTTATCAGTTAACTTTCGGCGCTACATGTTAATATGCTTAGAAATGAAATGTTTGTTATATAATTTTGTGTAACTGGCTTCATAAATTTAGTTCATATAGTTTACACATCTAGCTAGATTTAACACTATCCTGCTTATTTAACCAAGTAACAAATATGGAAGCTAATTATCATGTTATATATCTATCTGAAACACAATGAATTTAAGGTTCGCAGTTGAAAATATTGTTGTTCATGCTGATCACTGATTTTATTGTAGGTGCAACACATACAATTTTGTCTGGATCCATGGATGGTTTTATGAAGAAATGCACTTTTAAATAATAAAAAATATGTAGCTCTATTGTAAATGTTTACTAATACAAGTCAATAATAAGCCTACTGACATCACTTAATAGGGGCATTACTATTTTTATATCACAGTTATGTACACAGGCTGTTCATATAGTTATAACTTCTTGTTTAATCAAGAAAAACATTAGATCTTAGGATGCATGTTATTATATGAACATCAAATATGTGGATTAATTCAATTAGATTATCAAATCTCTTGTTTTTATCAGTCTTGACTTGATATTGGATGTAATCTGACTCAGTCCGTATATCATAAGCATTAATTACCACTAGTAGAAGTTGCCTTGAATCTTGAATGCAATTCATTATTCAAATTTGAACTATTTCTATTCTATTATTTCAAATATCACAATAGAATTAGTGAATGTTTGATCATCTTTCTAGCTTAGACTGAAATGCAATGTCAATATAATGTTTTATGCTTTATACGAGTTGGCAACACTTCTTTCAAGTTGCAAATATATAATGTTATAATAATTTTTTAACACTTCTTTCAAGTTGCAAATTAGTTATTTACTTGATAGTCTACCAATTAATCCTTTGTGATTTACTCAACCATGCATTTGGTCTTATGTCATTTTTTACTTAAAGATAATTTTTACAATATAACTTCATCGTCAAACATATCTGATGCAGAAAATATTGTGTCTAAAATATAAATTCTAATATGCAAAGTTTTTTAACAATGCACATCTAATCTTGGAACATAATTGATTGTTAGTTTGCCAACATTTTGTGACTTGTTTACATTCACTCCTGGACTCATATTCATCGCCCTTAGTTTCAGGTCCAGTACTTTAACGATGCCTTTTTTCGCTAAATTCAAAGTTTAGTGTAAGAAACGAGGAATACGGATCTTAAGGCTAGGATTAACACTAGAGGGGGTGAATAGTGTTTAAAGAAATTACTAAATCTTTTTGAGTTTTTGTTAATTTCAACACAAATGTATGCAATATTCAGACACAGATATGATCACAGATCAAAATACAGATGCAGAAATAAAGTAAAAGCAATAAAGAAAAGAACACACCGGATTTTATACTGGTTCGGAGTTACCCTACATCTAGTCTCGCACACAAGTATGGATTTCCTTTCAAAAGCAATTGTACAATTACACCCTCGATTTCAAGGCTACGAGATACACCCTCCAGATTCAAAATCCTTTGGGTAGAGATACTTGATTTCACGGGCAACAAGTTCACCCAATTGATTACCTAGGCTACAATCACACCTTTTCTAACTCGATTGATTTCCAAGGCCACAATCATACCATTTCTCGCTAAATTGATTACAAAGAAGTCTATAACTCTGAATAGCACTAAGATCTTATTGAGATAGTGATAGAGAATCAAACCAGAAATGATCTAGTTAGATTCAATATTGATTTCGGCAGAGTAATGGTAAGAATATGTATAAAGAAATGTGGAAGAAGAAGAGGAGTGAAAACCAGGAATATTGTAACGACCCAGAATTTGACCACTTTAAAATCTAATATTTAAAGTGATTTTTAAGTATAAAATATGTAATTTTATATGATTCAAATAATATTAGATAGGATTTGAAAAGAGAAATATACAAAAATAGTAACATTTACCTAAATCGACAAAAGTGACAAGATGTTGATTTTAGAAAAGATAGTTTCAATGGTTAAATAAATTATCTTAATTAATTTATGAGTGTTTATATTTTTAAATAGCATTATACAAATTTATTTTTATATTTGGTTTACATAAATAAATAGTTTAACTAAAATGTCAAAATGTGACCGTAAAACATTTTGTCAAAAAACGACGTTTTGTCGATTAAAAGTTGTCGCAACGTCGTCGCACCTTTATTTTCTTATATAGGAACATATATTCTAATAGAATAAGTATTAATTAATTAACTAATCAAGTTTACTTTTACTAAATAAGGTTAGAAAACTTCTAGAAGTCGTTAAGAAAAGTAAGTAAGAATTAACAAAAGTAAGTAAGAAAAGTCAAAGGTAAACATCAAATCAATATCACATCAAAAGCCAACATAATTATTATTTTACTTAGCTTAGTTCTTAAGGGATTAAGAATAAAGTAAGGATGTGAAAGGTGATGTTAAGTTTTGAAAAAATGGAGATTGCTTTAGGTTGAAGTAAGGTTAGTTTGGTAATTTGGTAAGAGGTTATTTTGGTAAATTACCACTTTCTTTCTTTTTCTATAAATATCCACCTCGTTCTTCACTTTCATTCACATTTCTTCTTCATCTTTTCTCAAGCTTCTTCATCTTCTTCCTCTTCTCTCTAATGTCTTCCATGCCATAGAAAAATATTATAAAGAAATAATGTTAAAATATTTACAAAATTTTCAAAAGAAATCAATGTTTATTTTCTTCAAAACAAACTTCTTTTTTCTCTATATTTTACCTCTTCTTCTTTCGGCCATAAGTTCTTCAATACAGAACCAAAATGCAAAAATATTTTTTTATGTCATTTATTTTTCCAGTGGCTACAACTTTCTTGTTTATCACTTTGTCTCATTCCAAAGTTTACTATGTCAAAAATCCACTTCTTTACAATGCATTTTCCGGCCCAGTTTTTAACCAGAAAATGTAGCACTTTGTTTTGATCATAACTTGATCATAATAGATCCTAATTTTGAGTATAAAATTTCAGTAGCTACAACTTTTATGTTGATCACTTTTTCCAGTTTTGAGTTTTGCTATATCGGAAACTCAATTCTTTGAAGTGTATTTTCGGGCTTTATTTTTATGAATCCGAGAATAGCTCTTTTATTTTGAACATATCTCCCTCAAAACAACTTGAATTCAAATGATTCTTTTTTTCAAATTCAATAGAAAAGAATTTGCAACAACTTTTCAGTTAATAAGTTTTTCAAATTTTGTGAGTAAGAGAGTCAAAAACAAGAGAGAAGATGACCTATTTTTCGGATCTAAATCTTGGGAATTCAAGTTCAAAGCTCTACCGCTTCTTCTCTATATTTTCGGCCAACCTCCATCTCAAGCCTCAGCCAAGCTATTGGATGGGAGAGGGTATTGTTTGCTAGTGTTTAATGGAGTAGGAATTAATTAGTGAAGTATTGGTTGATTAGAATGTTGGTAGGAAGTTAATCGCTTTGGATTATGGTGAGAAATTCTCATTGCTTTTGAATTTATATTTTGATTATGTTATAAATCATATTTACACCCTTACGACATATGAATGTTTATACCAAATTGATTGTTAATATGGATGATTTGATAGTTAGTAAATTAAGTGAATTGTGATAATATATCCCGTTATGATATTAATAGTGAATGTTGGATTTGAAATCATATGCATGTGATTGGATTGAATGGATGTTATGTTAGTGATAAATATGAATATTGGATATGTTCATTTTGATTAAGTAATCCCTTTATCTAAAAAGACCATATTTTAGTAATATGACATATTGTGGAAAAATAAGTCTCTTTTCATTTAGAACTGAAATTAAAGTTAAAATGAAAGAGAATTTGAAATTTGTAGTGAAACGGATTTGAAAAGGATAGTTAATTAGAAATTGAAATTTAGATGAATAGTGAAATTGAAATGCAATTTGAATAAAATATTTCAAGTATTGAAAAATAAGCTAAAACTAGACGCGTCGCGCAACGGTAGTTCGCAATTTCGCGCCGAAAAGTTCAAATGAATGTATAGAGTGGAATATAGCTCGGAATTCTTCGAGATAAGAAAATTCCAGACTATTATATCCATATCTTCTAAATGAAGAAAGAAAATCAATGTTTCGATAAGTAGATTTTGAAATAAGTCCAAATCAATTTTCAAGAAAAATCGCGCTAGTGAAGTTTAGTGACCATAACAGAAAATTTGTTTAAATGGATGTTTTTAATTGCGAAAAAATATGGAATAAATTTGATAAATCTATTTAAATGATTTAAAAGAGATTTGGATTGGAAAATATGAATTATCGAATGTTTAAAAGTTGTTTAATTCAAATAAGCTTATATAGCATTTTCCGCAGCATTTTGCTGTTATGAATTCTATAACTTTTGGAATATGAGTTTAAATGTAACAAAATTTCCGAGGATAAATTATGAATGTTTTAAAAAGAATAATTAAGCGTTTTTAAAGATAATTTGGAATATTCATAAGCAATTCCAAAATAAAGTTGAAAAATCTGAGTATGCGGAAACGACTAGTACATTTGTCCCGCCTGTGAGATCTGGGAAGATAAAACAATGTGTTTAACCAAGGTTAGGAATGGAGCAACCAGTGCCCTGAACTTACATGGCCTATGTTTTCTTTTCTTAGGCGAGGGGTGGAACAGATCGAAAGGAAAGCCCGGATGCTCTTAAAATTAAAAAAGATTCTGTGTTAAGTTTTCCAAATTAAAAGAAGATTAATATTATCCAAAAGTTAAGTGATCTCCAAAATGAATGATTTCTACGATTCTATTTACTCAAAAATGTTTGTTAAGATTGATTTAGGGTTTATCGTAAACGGTATCTTAAATAACATTGTTTTTGACCCGCCTAAAAGTTAAAGGATTTAATTGAAAGTTAAGAAAGGAAATTTGAGATATTTTCCAAAGCAAAAGAATGAATCTATATTATAATATTATTATTGAGTTAGATTTCAAGAGCACACAGGCCTCCTTCATATTTTGGAAAATGAACAGTCACGTTTTTTATTTCTTTCTATTCTAAACTTTGAAATGTGATAACTTTTTCTACATTAATTGGATTTAAGAATCGATTTCACTATTAAATCTCAAATTTAATGTGCTTTCCAATGATATCCATTATTGATAGCTAAAAATAAAATTTTAAAAATCATAGCTTTTCGGATTATTCATATTATTAAAGTTATTAAATCTGTTTGACTTTATTTTTTTAACTAATCTATGTCGTTGATTGTTTTGAAAATTTTCAACCTCTGATTCTACTTTCACAAATTGCAGTCAAGTCTGGTGAAATCCAACATTACCAAAATACAGCAACAGTGTTAGATGGAATTAGAAATGGAACCAGAAAGCTCAAAAGCATTAAATACAATTATATGCTTCTTATTATATTGAATTTGCTTTAACTGTAAAAGAAATACAATGATATTCTTCACATTAAAATAAATATTGTTGAATAATGATTGTTAGTTCCAACACTTCAGACATAAAATATGTATGCTTTAGATTTTGCATCTTTTTCACAAGAATCGTTCAAAACAGAAATAAATCTCTTTATCCTCTAATCTTATCATTCTACAATAACACGATGCCGCATAATGTGTTCCTAGACAGTCAGTTATGCGATCATCATCAACACTTGCGTTCTCATGAATCATGTCAATGTTGCTTTTGGCATTTTTGGATCAATGGTCAAGTGTAAACCAAATGTTGTTACTGCACTTCTCTTATAGATAGTTATTACCGAAGCAGCAAATGGAATCAACGATATCAAGTATTGAAGGAAATGATTGAAAAAGGTATCTCACCAAATGAAGTTACATATAATACAGCTGATGCATGGAGCAATAACTGATGCACACAATAATTTATATGTGTATTGTGTGGAAATTTTATCTTTGAAATTATTTTTGATCTATATTTTGCAATTGTTTATCAAACACCAGTACTATCTGCATTACTGTTTTTAAAGATTTATACACAAGTATTAGACAAAATGCAAACTTATTTGAAAATTGATAAAAAAGATCACTATTTCTTAATCAATGAAGCATATAAATCATTTAAACATGTTATGATGATAAGAGATTGAGTGCAGTCCGTATGCGAAGCACGGGTTCACACTAGTTACTTAGAATTATCCTAAGTTAAAAGAAAGGATTTCGAAATCATCAGAAAAGAATTTAAGTGAAAAGAGACTTAATAAATCCTATATACTCGTATTCACTTTTATCGATGATTGGATTTCGAAGGAACCGGAGTCGAATTTGGTTAATTCCTATCCGAAAACCACTTTGAACCAATGTATACGTTCGAACGTGAAGACATGTTGAAGACGATGATTTTTGAAGACTATGGATCTTTATAGCGTGAGGACTGCTTGTTGATTTGCTCGGAGTCACACCCATTATAGAGTTATATATAGCAGTGGTCTCCTCGTGATGGAGATTTTGCGGATTGCAAGGGATTCTCGCCTAGTAATGGCCGAGGAAAGTGCCTACGGTTTGTCCTGTTCTGGACAACTTGTATGGACGTTTTTCTAACATTGCATTTCTAATGATCACGTACATTGGTTTTTACAAACGTACATCAGTGGTGGCGGAGAAGACAACTTCTCCTAGCTTAACACCCTCCTTGAGACTTACGAGCTCAAGGGTTGTATTTTTGTGGAAGGCAATTAGTAGTTAAACGGAAATGGCAATGTGGAATTCAAAGATGTGATATGCGCTATGTGAAAAGGTAATCGTAACCTCAAGACTCATCAAACCGGAAATGACCGAAACAGGATTAGACGCGGCAAGGCTAAGTGGGTCATTCCCAATTAGGGTATGATCATCCCCTTCTAGATATATTTCTTCCCTCTATGATGTTCGGGATGTTAATTAATGTGATGTATGGAAAACGAGCGCTCGGTTAAAGGTCGGTAACGACCGGGGGATGACATATTCGGTACCATCTAGTTACGAGGTGGGCCGGTCTTGTGTTGGTAGAGGAGCTTTGTGATGGTTTCTCGGGACATCCATCTAGAGGTGTACCCATTCCGGAAGGTAGATCTCACGCCTGGTCATTTGTATGGAAATCCATTCTCCAATAAGAGCCTACAGACTTGATTGTAAACATATTATGCTGGAATTCAATCAATGTAACAATTTCGGCTAAGATTAATTAGTTTATTTGCAAATGTTTTCAAAGAATGTCATTAGAAATAATATCAAACGTTTTGATATAAAAGTGTTTTAGTTATCATAAGGTAAAAATCTGTCTGTGTTTATGTGTGGGCGTGGTCTTATGAGATACTCTTTATTTTCAAAGAATTTTATCCAAAGGTTGATATATGACACTGTCATCTATTGTTGAGTTTTCTCACGCTGGTTTATCAAGCCTGATCCGGGTATTTTCAATACTCGGGTCAGATCCGAGTAGTTTTAGGATAGTCGAAGACAGTTGGAGTTTCCAGAGGACAGCTAGAGATATTCGTCGACGTATGGAGATATTCTGTTATCCGCTTTGCTTAGTATATTTTGTTTGATATTTGTCAGCAATTGTAAGGACAGATGTTTATAACTGTTTAGGCTGAATTTAGGTTAGACTCTGATATATGTATTTAAAAGTTTTCCGCTGTAAAAATATTTGTTCAATATTATAGGTTATTCCATTCGTGTGAGATTATGTTCTGTCTACTTTTCTTTAATCACCTTTGGTTAGTGAGGTTCGTACATGATAGGGGGTTCTCGCTTCTTGTTAGGTAGCGAACGGACGACTCTTACTCCTACATATCCTTGAGATCGAGTATCGAGGGGTTGGTTTGGTAGTTTGCCTTACAGTCGAGAGGCTGGCCGTAAAAGCAAAGCATGAGGTACCGATGTAAGCTACGGTGGTTATATCCACTGTTGATGGTTGAAAAGCCTAGATCTTTACATTTTGTATCAAAGCTGAAGGTTAAGCGAGAACCTTAGCTCTATTATGGGTAAAATCTCATCAGAGATAGGATTAGTAATATCCTAGGATGAGTAAGTCATTAGAGATAGGGTTAGCAACACCCTAGAATGAGTTATGAGAGTATTATATATATTGAGCGCGTATTTGTTAATTTTATAAAAATTATTTTGTTTTAAAGGAAATGGGTAAATGAAATAATTTTACCTTGGGTTTATATTATAAATATTAAAGGGAATACTATTACCTTTTGGGTTAGAAGTTAAGGATTGTTTGTAATTTAGCTTAGTAAAACTAAAATATGAATATCTTGTGACTAGAATTGCACAAATTTGACTATAAGATATTTCATATAGATCAATTAGTTGAAAGCTAGAATCTAAAACTTTAATCATATACCCTTAGATATTTGGTATTAAGAAATAATAATGATTAACTGATTATCATGATGGATGGATTTAAAAGCTAAGTACAAATATCTTGTGAAGTAACATTCACAATTTGATTATAAGATATTTGATGATAATATTAAAGCTAGAAGTTGTAATTAGAGAAAGTAAAAAAGGAAATGCGTACTTAGAAAAATTCGTATTAACAAGATAGGAAAAAGATAAACCTAAGTTGAGACTTTTTACTAATTATACTATAAAAGGATAAGTTCTATAACTTATTAAGAGATAAGTTAATTTGAAATTTGGGAATAAGAGATATAATAAATATCATCCTAATATAAAAAATTGAATTAGTGATACATTTAGGCTAATATTTGTAATTCGAAATGAAGTAAGAATAGAAGTGGATGGTCTTGAATAATGTGCTTAGTAGGTTGATTGTTGAATGAAAAAAAAAGTTAATAACAAATACCATGTGAATTAAGTTTCACAAATTTGACTATAAGGTATTTGATGGATATAAGATTAGGAAATTTGATTTAGAAAATGTATAGGTAAATAAGTTAAGTAATTAATCATAGAATCAGTAAGAAAAAAAAGTGTACTTTTAGTAAAGTTGTCTTATTAATATATGGATTAGATAAATAATTTTAGTTAAATTGAAACCTTAGGTAAAGAAAACTAAGGATTGAGTTTTATAACTTATTTATTTGGAATAATAGAATTCCACATTTATTGAAGACCCTAATTGAAGTAATGACGATTTGAAGGTTGGGGATATGTATATATACTCTTAGGAAGTAAAAGTATATTATACAAGTTAAGTCATATTTGTATGCTTAAGTAATAATGTATTTAGAAGAAAGCAATGGTTGTGAAATAAACTTGGATTTGTAGAAGTTTGGAAGAAATGTATTAGGTAAAGATGAATGTGAATAAGCACATAAGTTAAACGTAGATCATTTTGGCACATAAATTTTGATCTAAGATTTGAGTATAGAACTTTGAGGTGTTTACACCAATCCGAAAAAGGATTCATCACTTGATTTTTGATGGCGAACATTGATGAGAGTTTATGATTATGTACACAAGTTTTCTATCATATTTGAGAGCTATGCAAGGAAAGCAAGGGTTTGTGATCAAAAAGTCTGATCAAAGTACGCACTAGATAATCGGGGGATCGATACTAGTTCAAAAAAAAAGTTGTGGATTCAAATAATAGATCGAATCAAAGATCACATATAGTATGATGTTTTGGGTCTGTCTACTTAGTTGTTGGATAGTTATCTTAAATAGTAGGCACTAAGATCTAGTGGTTGAACTTATGTTTAGATATGTGTAAATTTATATAAACCTCAGGTATAGTACATGCTCAGGACAGAGGATGGGTTATACGGATGGATTCATTTATGTTGATATAGCATCAGTTTGGTTGTTTTTGGATGTATAGTGTTGTTTGGTTGTTGTATATATTATCTTAAGTGTGCAGTACGCACTAGGATGGAAGTTTGACTTGATATATGTATATACAATATTAAGTACGTGATAGATACTTAGGTTAGTATGAGGAATCTCTATATGTATGTTTGGAATCATTTGTTTTAGTGTTGTTATGATATTGGCCTTCTTCTTTTCTATCATCAGTAGAAATAAGTCAAATTATGTGAGGAGATGAGTATGGGATAGATTCCTCTGTCTTTGATTTTATTTCGAGGACGAAATGCTTTTAAGTATGGGAGAATGTAACGACCCAGAATTTGACCACTTTAAAATCTAATATTTAAAGTGATTTTTAAGTATAAAATATGTAAGTTTATATGATTCAAATAATATTAGATAGGATTTGAAAAGAGAAATATACAAAAATAGTAACATTTACTTAAATCGACAAAGGTAACAAAATGCTGATTTTAGAAAAGATAGTTTCAATGGTTAAATAAATTATCTTAACTAATTTATGAGTGTTTATATTTTTAGATAGCATTATACAAATTTATTTTTAAATTTGGTTTAAATAAATAAATAGTTTAACTAAAACGTCAAAATGTGACCGTAAAACATTTTGTCGTAAAACGACGTTTTGTCGATTAAAAGTTGTCGCAACGTCGTCGCACCTTTATTTTCATATATAGGAACATATATTCTAATAGTGTAAGTATTAATTAATTAACTAACCAAGTTTACTTTTACTAAACAAGGTTATAAAACTTCTAGAAGTCATTAAGAAAAATAAGTAAGAATTAACAAAAGTAGTAAGAAAAGTTGAAAGTAAACATCAAATCAATATCACATCAAAAGCCAACATAATTATTATTTTACTTAACTTAGTTCTTGAGGGATTAAGTTATAAAGTAAGGATGTGAAAGGTGATGTTAAGTTTAGAAAAAGTGAAGATTGCTTTAGGTTGAAGTAAGGTTAGTTTGGTAATTTGGTAAGAGGTTATTTTGGTAAATTACCACTTTCTTTCTTTTTTCTATAAATATCCACCTCCTTCTTCACATTCATTCGCATTTCTTATTCATCTTTTCTCAAGCTTCTTCATCTTCTTCCTCTTCTCTCTAATGTCTTCCATGCCATAGAAAAATATTATAAAGATATAATGTTAAAATATTTATAAAATTTTCAGAAGAAATCAATGTTTATTTTCTCCAAAACAAACTCCTTTTTTCTCTATATTTTACTTCTTCTTCTTTCGGCCATAAGTTCTTCAATACAGAACCAAAATGCAAAAATATTTTTTTTAAATCATGTATTTTTCCAGTGGCTACAACTTTCATGTTTATCACTTTGTCTCATTCCAAAGCTTACCACAAAAAAAATCCACTTCTTTACAATGCATTTTCTGGCTCAGTTTTTAAACCAGAAAATGTACCATTTTGTTTTGATCATAACCGATCCTAATTTTGAAATTCTTTTTTTAAAACCATATAAAATTTTAGTAGCTACAACTTTTAAGTTGATCACTTTTTACAGTTTTGAGTTTTGCTAAATCTGAAACTCAATCATTTGAAGTGTATTTTCAGGCTTTATTTTTATGAATCCAAGAATAGCTCTTTTATTTTGAACATATGTCCCTCAAAACAACTTGGATTCAAATGATTATTTTTTTCAAATTCAATAGAAAAGAATTTGCAACAACTTTTCAGTTAATAAGTTTTTCAAATTTTGCGAGTAAGAGAGTCAAAAACAAGAGAGAATATGACCTATTTTCGGATCTAAATCTTGGGAATTCAAGTTCAAAGCTCTACCGCTTCTTCTCTATATTTTCGGCCAACCTCCATCTCAAGCCTCGGCCAAGCTATTGGATGGGAGAGGGTGTTGTTTGCTAATGTTTAATGGAGTAGGAATTAATTAGTGAAGTGTTGGTTGATTAAAATGTTGGTAGGAAGTTAATCTCTTTAGATTATGGTGAGAAATTCTCATTGCTTTTGAATTTATATTTTGATTATGTTATAAATCATATTTACACCCTTATGACATATGAATATTTATACCAAATTGATTATTAATATGGATGATTTGATAGTTAGTAAATTAAGTGAATTGTGATAATATATCCCGTTATGATATTAATAGTCAATGTTAGATTTGAAATCATATACATGTGATTGGATTGAATGGATGTTATGTTAGTGACAAATATGAATATTGGATATGTTCATTTTGATTAAGTAATCCCTTTATGTAACAGCCCGCAAATCCGTACTCCTTGAGTCAACACTATTCTAAAATAATCAACCCAAGTTGCACAGAAATACGAACCATTTGGGTTAAAGAAGAAGAGGTAGAAGTAGAAAATAGAAAACAATAACAGAATCCAACCATCGCAGCGGAATAAAATATAATAGATAATAAATAATCTTTACTCAAAATCAAATATATCTGTTTACATATATTACATCATCAGAGTACACCAATCACGGTTCAACATCAATATTCATACAAATGGATACACAACAACACAACACAGCGGAATATATATATATATATATATATATATATATAAACAAGTACGATAGTACGTATCGTCATCCAGCTCGTCTCTTGAGCTCCACAGCATCATATCCTGTACCCTATAATACTCGGCCTGACCCGAGCATTATAGTTAAATAACACCCGAGTCGGTCTGAAATACCAGCGTGAGAAAATCACACCCAATTGATTATTAAAGTTTCAAAAATCCTTTGAAAACAAAAGCATCTTGTAAGACCACGCCACAAATAAACATGTCGGGTTTTTACCTTACGATAGCTAAAACATTTTTATTAAAATCCTCTGATATTATAATAGTGTCTATAAAAAGTAAAATAGAATCTAGCTGAAATGCTTACATCTCACGTTTCAGCTATAGTTGGGAACAATCAAAATCGTACGGGCGCGTAGGGAAATGGATTCCACTAATGGCTAGGCACTGGGGTACCACCTCTCATAGTACCTGGTCTAGATCAGAGTACCGAGGAGACACCCTAACTCCCATGCAACACAAGACCGGAACCATCCCTTACTGGACAGTCCCGAGCAAGATCACCCCACAGTTGGGATCATCAACCGCCCACTAAGCCGAAATAAAAGAGACATCTTGACAGGGATGACCTCACCCTCCAGTGGTGGCTACCCACGAAGCCTTGCTGCATAACCTCTGATTTTCAGCCATTCCCATTTGATGAGGCTTGAGGCTAAGCATTACCTTTTTCGAATATATCCCTTAGAATGCCCATCGTCCACCTGACGATGTTTCGCAAGCATTCATCCATACAAGTCCGTCCCGGGTTCGAACGGAACCGAAGGCACTATTCCTACTACATCCATTTGGAAATATCCTCAGGATTAGTAGCGACTAGCCCTTGCACTTCACTACTCCATCTTCGAATCCGAAAATCGTTTTTCACGAAAACGTACAAACCGGATCGAAGTGGTTTTCGAGAAATAAATCACGATCCCGGTCTCTTCGAAACGATCAACGCATTTGTCCAATATTGATAGTCGGTTATTTAACTATCAATTAATATTCACAAATAACCATCAACCAATAAATAATTTTCCAAATTATTTATTTATCTCAAAATATCTTCACAAGATATATTTCTATTTTCAACCCTTTGAAAACAGTTTCAAATCATCTTTCTCTTCAAAATAAACTTCCCAAATATATTTCTATCTCCATTGAAATTACCAAGCACAAAACTAGATTTTAAAAATAATTTAAAAACACTTTATTGTAAAATATATTAGAAAATTTTACTTTAATACTTAATTTAAAACAATGCTCTAAAAAATACTAAAATAATATTACCTTATAACTATACATTAGATTTTCTTCTTTAAATTACCAAATCATTCTTTATATAATTATTACGATAATAGATTAAAATAAAATACTTACTTTGGAGTTTACTTTAGAACATTTAAGTTAAGACTACTTCAATAATTGGCTAAGATAGATTCAATATGAATATTTTGAAAAAATAAGGTTACTTTATAAAATATAGAACTAGGTTTTCACTTTTTAAAAACATTATACTAAGTCATTCTTAAAATAATTACTACTATAATAGATTAAAGGAAATACTTACTTTAGAATTTAAATATTAGAAATAATAAATTTTACAAAACATACTTTTTAAAACAACTTTAAAATCTTTGAACTTATATTTAAAATTTTACTTTGAAAACGTACTTGGTTATCCAGGGAGAATTTCAAATCTCAATCATTTAAATCAATTTCCCGAATTGATTTCCAATTTATTCCAATTGAAATAAATTTCCTTACTTATCAGTTCATTTCAAAATTCATTAGTTATGGACTTTATTATTATTATTTTCTGTTTGATTTCAAACCCTTTTAACTGAAATATACAAATTTTAGGTTATTCCCAATTTCTTCTTTATTCTTTCCAATAATTTAAATCCTGAATTTTAAATGAATGTTTTGTTCTTTTTAAATAATAACACTGAATTTTAAAATTCATTAACTTCCTGTTTATTCAAATTTTCCTTTCTATACTCATAATTTATTTATTAGAAATTTAAAGTCACTTTATTTCTTCTCCAATTCATTCTTAAATTTATTCTATAATTACTTTACTTACAGATTCACTTCTTTTATTTTCTTCAAAAATCCAATTTTTATATATATTATTTTGGTAATTCATTATACCCAATTATATCAACCAAGCCATAGCATTCAATACTTCCACATAATTCATTATAGAATATCAAATAATCAGAATAGAGAATATTAAATAATTTAAATAAAAGTTGAGGGGTCCAGTTGGATCCCTCTGACCTGTTTTTCTTGCATCCACAGACGTTAGCACAATATAATGCCAATTCCAAAATATACCATACTATAGCACATCAATCAATTTAACCATTCAAACAATTATTTAAATTTAAATTTTACTGAGTGAGATTAACTCACCTTTGCTTTTATTTGCAATCCACTTCAATAGTACCTTGGATTTCCAGATGTTTGACCTTGAATAAACAATTTATACAATGTATCGACATTCGAAATAATCGAATACTCAATTGCCATTATAATTTTTAATTTAATTAATATTTTAAATTTTAAACTAATGAATTTGGTTTAAACAAATTAATTAATTAACCTTTCCATTTTAACTAAATGATTATTTCCTTACCATATCATTATTATTATTTTTTCTATGATATATTCATAAACGAGTACTATTAAATTTAAATTAAAACATATACCTCACTGTTGCACGAACAAGACCACCCAGAGAACCCACACTCAAACTTCCCTTGCCAGTCGAGCACTGCAATCGATCGTACCTCACAACACTTCGTCGCCCAGATCGAGACACGATCTCCACGCCGCTATTTCGCGAGTCCCCGCCTCCCCCGCTCCGCCGCCCAGAGTCGCGAGGTCCTCAATAAAATGGTTGCGAGCCCTAACGAATTCGAGCCGAACCTGATCGCGATGCCCTCCTGCCGATGTTCGAAACGACTGCGCCTCTCCTTTGATCTCCGATCCCAAACCCTAGGCTACCTCTACGATTGTCGCTTCCTCCATGTCTCGAACGAGCACGAGTTCGATAAAGAATGAAGATATAACAGTTCGAGAATTTGTGATGTAGAACGAGGCTTGCCTTCGATTTAACTTTTTCCGTTCTACCATTTTAAGGGATTGAATTTTTTTTATTTTTTTATTAATAAGTTCAGCTACGATATAAAATAAAAGAGAGGGGAATATGATTTTGGACTGATGGAGAGAGAAGCGTGCATGAATAGAGAATGTTAGCGTATTAGAGAAGGATCAGGAAAGCTCCAATGTGAAGAAATCTGGACCAGTCAACAATATAGTAGATTTATATTTGAATTTTCGATATAAATTTCAATACGTTTCCACACCGTACGATCACACGACAACTCTGATCCCTACGAAATTTGAAATCCGATAATAATACAATATTACGGATCCAATGGAACGGGTTTCGTCGAATTCCGAGACTGTGCCTCGGAAGGCTATTTTCAAATTCAATTTAAACGGTATAATTTTAAAACTGAACAAATCAGCGTTGAATTCAATTTGAAAACTTCTATTATCCTCAACACTATCAATATAAATTTTATAAGCCTTCAAATTATTTTTAACAGACTTAAAATTCTAGATTCAACAATTTACTCAACTTCTAATTATTAAATTCTATTATTTAATTATCAAATAAATAGCGATATTTGTAATTCAAGTTAAAATTATTATATTGAATATTTAAAATCAATTAAATATTCCGATTTTAAATGCTCGAAAATTCCGGGTCGTCACATTCCTCCCCCTTTAAAAGAATTTCGTCCCCGAAATTACTAGTTAGGAAGAATGTTCTAATACCCGTTTTACTTTTTCCCAAAATCAAACAGTTTTATCAACTTGCCATAACATATCTTTTATTAAAGACCCACTATTACTTCAACCAACTTCCCTAAACCTTCCATAGTCTTCAAATAACTTACTTGTTCAACTATTCAAATTATAATTCAAACAAAATTTTGCCAGCGTCTCCTTTGCGCGGCTAGCTCGGTACAACTACAAAATGGCTCTACGGCCTCCCAAATCCAAAAAGAAAACAAAAGGCCCAGTGGGTCAATCCAAAATCCCAATAAAATTTCACACCAAATTTAAATGGATTTCAACTCAATTTATACTTAATTCTATTCCATTTTTAAATTTATTCACAATCCATATATTCTCATTTTCATTGCATTTCAGATTTGAATCCATTCACTTGCATCTCATTTTATTAACCAAACCAGTTCATTCAAAACCATTAACAATTTTGATTCATCTTTATCACCAATTAAATTTCCTTCTTTTTATTTTAATTCATTCACGACCATTTATTTAGCTCGACCAATTCCATGCTTGCACATTACTATCCATTCCCGAATAAATTCAAACCAAGCTTTAATTTAATGGTCTTCCAATTTTACTCGTAGTCGAGCTTCTAATTATTCTCAACTTAAGTTAATTTACTCAATTTATTTCACTTCAAACTTAAGTTCACTTCCATTTGATTCTTATTTATCCCATCCATTTATTTATTCAATATAATTAGTTTATCCACTCAATCCATTTTGAATTTTCATTTCCTTAAATATTATTTATAACCCACCAAATTCTATTTCGATCCAATTTATTCTTACTTGATTTAAATCCAACCCAATATCACTAGACTTAGTTTTAAGTTGAATTCAATTCAACTCTCCCCCGTCTATTCAGCTTAAGTTAATCTACTTCAATTTATTCAAATCTCTTTTTTTATTTTCTATACTTAAGCTCATTTCATTTTGCAAATAAATTTCTCTTTTCAATTTAACTTGATTCTATTTTAATCCAATCCCATTTCAAACTACAAATTTATTTGATTAGTTATTATACATTTTGACTTTTAGATTCAGCTCATTCAATTTATTAGAAGGTCATATCCTTATTTCCACTGATTTGGATTTTATTTGCAATCCATACCATTACTATTTTAATCTATTTCATTTTTATTCGATACTTTTCCAATTATATTTAATTTGTTAACACTTCACGTTAAATATTAATTAATAACTCAAGTTCTGAATCCACTATCCATTTTCAATTTACCACCCAACTTCATGAACTCACAATTCAATTCTTTTACTTTACTGACAAT
Organism: Allium cepa; assembly: GCA_030765085.1. NCBI lineage: Eukaryota > Viridiplantae > Streptophyta > Magnoliopsida > Asparagales > Amaryllidaceae > Allium > Allium cepa. The sequence continues at coordinate 1,025,668,534 of CM060945.1, read as the reverse complement.
TCAAGTCGAATTCAATTTATAACTTGAGTTTTATTTCCAAACTTCATCATAAATTCACAATTCAGCTTCTATTAAACAACATTACGTTCCCATTTACACATTTTATTAACCAATTTATTATAAAATTAGTTCTCTCCTATTTACAGTTCAATACTTGATTTTTAATTTCAAATATCACTTCATTTAATTTTCTTAAGTTCAATTTATTTTATAATTCAAGTTTTGATCTTCACTTTATTTTTCAATTCATCAAACAATATTTATTTTGGATTTTGTATTCCATTTTCAATTTTATAAGTCACAACTTATTATTTACACAATTCCATTCACTATAGGCTTGAATAGGTTTCATCTTTTATTTTTATTTTTATTTTAACTCAAGCCTTCTATTTATTTATAGCCCAAGCATATTTTATTTCTATGGATTTTCAATTCTCTTATAAGTTATTCTGATTTATTTATTTCAATCCAACCCTTTTTCAACTTATTTTCCCTTTATTCAGGTAAGAATCTAATTCCATTCAATAACTCAATTGAATTTTTATTCTAATTAGATTTTATTTTAGCTCAGATTTATTTAACTCAATTCGATTTCAACTCAATTCGAATACAACTGGATATTATTCTCAACCTATTCAATTAATTTCAATCCAGTCAAATTTTTTTATTCCCCAATCCAAGTTAATTTCATTTTTAACTTTTCCCCAATTTTATATTTAAATTCCAACATTCAAATCTTATATTTCCCTTATTTAAAAATCATCTCAATTTATAAGCTTACAACTTATCTCTTCAGGATTTTTAAACACCCGGCTTTTGATTTAGAATCATCTTGAAATCTCCAACATCTCAAATCTCATTTCTTAAAAATTTTAAACCAATCCTGGATTTTTTTCCCCAACAAATTTCCTTTGAAATTTCAAAAATAAACTAGTTTTTTTTGAACAAATTAATTTGGCAGCAATCTATCACTTAGAAACTCGAAAATGAACATCGATGATGCTGCAGTCATCACCGGAGTTATTTTCCAGCGACCGAAGTGAATTCAATGCTATATCTCTTCGCAAAATTTATTTGGAACAATTTCCTTTCAGAAATACTCTTTAAAACAATAATGTTATTATTTGTCTTCAAAATACTTCCAAAATCTCCGGGATTTAAATTTCCAAATCCTGCTTAAATCAATTTTAACTACAATTCATTTGTACAGTTTATGCTTATACAAATTTCCATTTGATTGTATTTCAATTTATAATTTACATTTATAATTCATATTTATAAATTTCATTTTATAATGAATTTATTCCCTTAAATTTTAGTTCTATTTCAATTTCTAGTTAAATTTTCACTTAACAATGATAATACTTTAATATCATCATTTCTAACATCCAAGCAACCATACATTAGCTAAATAGTTTTCAAAAACTATTCTTTATATCAAAATATGTTTTTGCGTAAAATTATTTCATTTACGCATATTTAAAACAATATCGTGCTGATTGCCCTATTCAAGTGTTTAGAAACCCCTTTGATACAGTTGCGCAGACTGTGTCGACGAAGGTTCATATGCCACTCAATAAATCAATCAACACAATATTAAAACAATTTATATTCACTAACAAATACGCGCTCATATTTATTAATACGTTCAAACTCATTCTAGAGTAATTCGGACTCTAATTTAAATGAGTAATTCCCACCAGAGCCAAGGTTATCACCAACCTATGCTCTGATACCACTGTAACAGCCCGCAAATCCGTACCCCTTGAGTCAACACTATTCTAAAACAATCAACCCAAGTTGCACAGAAATACGAACCATTTGGGTTAAAGAAGAAGTGGTAGAAGAAGAAAATAGAAAACAACGCAGAATCTAACCATCGCAGCGGAATAAAATATAATAGATAATAAATAATATTTACTCAAAATCAAATATATCTGTTTACATATATTACATCATCAGAGTACATCAATCACAGTTCAACATCAATATTCATACAAATGGATACACAACAACTCAACACAGCGGAATATGTATATATATATATATATAAATAAGTACGAGAGTATGTATCGTCATCCAGCTCGTCTCCTGAGCTCCACAGCATCATATCCTGTAACCTGTAATACTCGGTCTGACCCGAGCATTATAGTTAAATAACACCCGAGTCAGTCTGGAATACCATCGTGAGAAAATCACACCCAAATGATTATTAAATTTTCAAAAATCCTTTGAAAACAAAAGCATCTCGTAAGACCACGCCATAAATAAACATGTCGTGTTTTTACCTTACGATAGCTAAAACATTTTTATTAAAATCCTCTGATATTATAATAGTTTCTATAGAAAGTAAAATAGAATCTAGCTGAAATGCTTGCATCTCACGTTTCAGCAATAATTGGGCACAATCAAAACCGTGCGGGCGCGTAGGGAAAATGGATTCCAACTAATGTCTAGGCACTGGGGTACCACCTGTCACAGTATCTGGTCTAGATCAGCGTACCGAGGAGCCACCCTAACTCCCCTGCAACACAAGACCGGAACCATCCCTTACTGGACAGTCCCGAGAAAGATCACCCCGTGGTTGGGATCAGCAACCGCCCACTAAGCCGAAATAAAAGGGACATCTAGACAGGGATGACATCACCTTCCAGTGGGGGCTACCCCGAAGCCTTGCTGCATAACCCCTGATTTTCAGCCATTCCCATTTGATGAGGCTTAAGGCTAAGCGTTACCTTTTTAGAATATATCCCTTAGAATGCCCATCATCCACCTGATGATGTTTCGCAAGCATTCGTCCATACAAGTCCGTCCCGGGTTCGAACGGAACCGAAGGCACTATTCTTACTACATCCATTTGGAAATATCCGCAGGATTAGTAGCGACTAGCCCTTGCACTTCACTACTCCATCTTCGAATCCAAAAATCATTTTTCACGAAAACGTACAAACCGGATCGAAGTGGTTTTCGAGAAATAAATCTCGATCCCGGTCTCTTTGAAACGATCAACGCATTTGTCCAATATTGATAGTCGGTTATTTAACTATCAATTAATATTCACAAACAACCATCAACCAATAAATAATTCTCCAAATTATTTATTTATCTCAAAATATCTTCACAAGATATATTTCTATTTTCGCCCTTTGAAAACAGTTTCAAATCATCTTTCTCTTCAAAATAAACTTCCCAAATATATTTCTATCTCCACTGAAATCACCGAGCACAAAACTAGATTTTAAAAATAATTTAAAAACACTTTATTGTAAAATATATTAGAAAAATTTATTTTAATACTTAATTTAAAACAATGCCCTAAAAATACTAAAATAATATTACCTTATAACTATACATTAGATTTCCTTCTTTAAATTGCCAAATCATTCTTTATATAATTATTACGATAATAGATTAAAATAAAATACTTACTTTGGAGTTTACTTTAGAACATTTAAATTAAGACTACTTCAATAATTGGCTAAGATAGATTCTATATGAATATTTAAAAAAAAATAAGGTTACTTTATAAAATATAGAACTAGGTTTCCACTTTTTAAAAACATTATACTAAGTCATTCTTAAAATAATTACTACTATAATAGAGTAAAGGAAATACTTACTTTAGAATTTAAATAGTAGAAATAATAAATTTTACAAAACATACTTTTTAAAACAACTTTAAAATCTTTTAACTTATATTTAAAAATTTACTTTGAAAACGTACTTGGTTATCCAGGGAGAATTTCAAATCTCAATCATTTAAATCAATTTCCCAAATTGATTTCCAATTTATTCCATTCAAATAAATTTCTTTACTTATCAGTTCATTTCAAAATTCATTAGTTATGGACTTTATTATTATTATTTTCTATTTGATTTCTGAAATATACAAATTTTAGGTTATTCCCAATTTCTTCTTTATTCTTTCCAATAATTTAAATCCTGAATTTTAAATGAATGTTTTGTTCTTTTTAAATAATAACACTGAATTTTAAAATTCATTAACTTTCTGTTTATTCAAATTTTCCTTTCTATACTCACAATTTATTTATTAGAAATTTAAAGTCACTTTATTTCTTCTCCAATTCATTCTTAAATTTATTCTATAATTACTTTACTTACAGATTCACTTCTTTTATTTTCTTCAAAAATCCAATTTTTATATATATTATTTTGGTAATTCATTATACCCAATTATATCAACCAAGCCATAGCATTCAATACTTCCACATAATTCATTATAGAATATCAAATAATCAGAACAGAGAATATTAAATAATTTAAATAAAAGTTGAGGGGTCCAGTTGGATCACTCCGACCTGTTTTCCCTGCATCCACAGACGTTAGCACAATATTATTCCAATTCCAAAATATACCATACTATAGCACATCAATCAATTTAACCATTCAAACAATTATTTAAATTTAATCATTTAAATTTAAATTTAAATTTAACTGAGAGAGATTAACTCACCTTTGCTTTTATTTACAATCCACTTCAATAGTACCTTGGATTTCCAGATGTTTGACCTTGAATAAACAATTTATATGATGTATCAACATTGAAATAATCGAATACTCAATTGCCATTATAATTTTTAATTTAATTAATATTTTAAATTTTAAACTAATGAATTTGGTTTAAACAAATTAATTAATTAACCATTCCATTTTAACTAAATGATTATTTCCTTACCATATCATTATTATTATTTTTTCTGTGATATATTCATAAATGAGTACTATTAAATTTAAATTAAAACATATACCTCACTGTTACACGAACAAGACCACCCAGAGAACCCACACTCAAACTTCCCTTGCCAGTCGAGCACTGCAATCGATCATACCTCACAACCCTTCGTCGCCCAGATCGAGACATGATCTCCACGCCGCTAGTTCGCGAGTCCCCGCCTCCCCAGCTCCGCCGCCCAGAGTCGCGAGGTCCTCAATAAAATGGTTGCGAGCCCTAACGAATTCGAGCCGTACTTGATCGTGATGCCCTCCTGCCGATGTTCGAAACAACCGCGCCTCTCCTTTGATCTCTGATCCCAAACCCTAGGCTACCTCTATGATTGTCGCTTCCTCCATGTCTCGAACGAGTACGAGTTCGATAAAGAATGAAGATATAATAGTTCGAGAATTCGTGATGTAGAACGAGGCTTGCCTTCGATTTAACTTTCTCCGTTCTACCATTTTAAGGGATTGAATTTTTTTTTATTAATAAGTTCAGCTACGATATAAAATAAAGGAGAGGGGAATATGATTTTGGACTGATGGAGAGAGAAGCGTGCTTGAATAGAGAATGTTAGCGTATTAGAGAAGGATCAGGAAAGCTCCAATGTGAAGAAATCTGGACCAGTCAACAATATAGTAGATTTATATTTGAATTTTCGATATAAATTTCGATACGTCTCCACACCGTACGATCACATGACAACTCTGATCCCTACGAAATTTGAAATCCGGTAATAATACAATATTACGGATCCAATGGAATGGGTTTCATCGAATTCCGAGACTGTGCCTCGGAAGGCTATTTTCAAATTCAATTTAAACGATATAATTTTAAAACTGAACAAATCAATGTTAAATTCAATTTGAAAACTTCTATTATCCTCAACACTATCAATATAAATTTTATAAGCCTTCAAATTATTTTTAACAGACTTAAAATTCTAGATTCAACAATGTACTCAACTTCTAATTATTGAATTCTATTATTTAATTATCAAATAAATAGCGATATTTGTAATTCAAGTTAAAATTATTATATTGAATATTTAAAATCAATTAAATATTCTGATTTTAAATGCTCGAAAATTCCGGGTCGTCACACTTTATCTAAAAAGACCATATTTTAGTAATATGAGATATTGTGGAAAAATAAGTCTCTTTTCATTTAGAACTGAAAATAAAGTTGAAATGAATGAGAATTTGAAATTTGAAGTGAAACGGATTTGAAAAGGATAGTTAATTAGAAATTGAAATTTAGATGAATAGTGAAATTGAAATGCAATTTGAATAAATTATTTCAAGTATTGAAAAATAAGTCAAAACTTGACGCGTCGCGCAACGGTAGTTCGCGATTTCGCGCCCAAAAGTTCAAATGAATGTGTAGAGTGGAATATAGCTCGGAATTCTTCGAGATAAGAAAATTACAGACTATTATATCCATATCTTCTAAACGAAGAAAGAAAATCAAAGTTTCGATAAGTAGATTTTGAAATAAGTCCAAATCAATTTTCAAGAAAAATCGCGCTAGTGCACTTTAGTGACCATAACAGGAAATTTGTTTACATGTTTTTAATTGTGAAAAATATGGAATAAATTTGATAAATATATTTAAATGATTTAAAAGAGATTTGGATTAGAAAATATGAATTATCGAATGTTTAAAAGTTGTTTAATTCAAATAAGCTTATATAGCATTTTCCGCAGCACTTTTCTGTTGCGAATTCTATAACTTTTGGAATATGAGTTTAAATGTAACGACGTTTTCCAAGATAAATTATGAATGTTTTAAAAAGGATAATTAAGCTTTTTGAAAGATAATTTGGAATATTCATAAGCAATGCCGAAATAAGGTTGAAAAATCTGAGTATGCGGAAACGACTAGTACATTTGTCCCGCCTGTGAGATCTGGGAAGATAAAACAATGTGTTTAACCAAGGTGTTTAACCAAGGTTAGGAATGGAGCAACCAGTGCCCTGAACTAACCTGGCCTATTGTAACGACCCGGAATTTTGGGCAATATAAATTTAATTATCTGTGTAAATAATTTAACTGGTTTGATAATTTTCTTTATAATCTTAATTTAAAATTGGCTAATTTGATCTTTTAAAGGTTAATAAATATTTAATCTGTTAACAGTAATTAATATCTTTCTGATAATTTGAATTTGATAAGAATTGTTTTTCAAAGCTAATCAGATTTTATTCTATTTATAATATATACATTTGATATATATTGTAAATATGGGATCTTTTGTTTCAAATTAAAGTTTTTCAAACTGTAATATATATGTATGTATATGTTATAGTTTGAGTTGTTTTGAAATTTAATTTAATCTATTAACAAATTGATGTATGAATGAATATTGTAATTTTAAAACTTAATAGTTTTCAAAGATTAAATTTAAAGATTTATTTATTTGTTTTCAAAATATAAGGTAATTATTTATTTTTAATATGATAGATTATAAAAAGGATTTAGATAAAGTTTTGTTTTATTTCTTTAAAAGTGTTTAAATTTGAAATGGTTATTAATGTATATGTATAAATGTATTAGATTTTTAAACACAAGTACAAAGATTCATTTATATCATAATTGGTTTTCCAAAATTTTCATTAAAAGGATTAAATTTATATTCACATGTAAGTATTAATTAATAAAGTGAATTAAATATGTTAGTTTATGTTAACATTTAAAATTAAGAGAAAAATTAATTAAAATTTTTCAAACATGTGTAAACATGTTATTATCTCAAAAACACTTGTAAAGTAAGTAAGTTAATAAGATGACAAATGTAATTTTAGTGACAAGTGTCTTCTTTTTAAGAAAATTCACTTTCTTTAATTTTAATAAAAACATAACACTTTTCTTTGTTTGTTTTTCCTAACTAAAACCAGAAAATTACTTTCTAAAATCTGAAATTAAAAACAAAATTAAAACCTGAACTATTTGTCAAATCTGAATCCAAAGTAGGATAAAATATGCAAATCTGTAACCTGCATATGCAAGAACAACCTGCAAATACAAATAGACTTCAACCTACAATCAAACTAAAGCATGCAAAGGGATTTTCAAAATCAAAGCAAATGCATTTTTCCGATTAATGTTCAAAAGCCTGGAAATTCACTAAACTGCTCTGCCTCTTTAATGAACAGGTGAGTAAATCTTCATTTTAAAAACATTTTAAACTTGAGATTTTAAATTAAATGCATATGATTGAATTTGGTGTGATAATATTTGTATGTGAATGCATGTTTGAATGTTGGATGTGCCTGAATGTATAAAAGAAATTTGCCTCTGTTACTTTACAGGTTTAGATAAACTTGTAGATTTATTATCTTCTCTTGCATAAAGTTTTAGACTTTGATTTCTAAAAGAGAAATGTATATAATGATGTGATATTAATTTTAAAATTGAACTCGGGAAAATTTATTATGTTTTTATCTTTAACATGTATAAAATACAGTGAGACATCGTTGAATGTCAAAAATTGATATTCTTAATTTTTGTTTTGGATTACATAGTTGGATTGTTAGTTAAAAATGTTGAATTTTAACATGCATTGCATAATTTTTAGATTGATGTTAAATTGGAAAATTGGGAATGAAGGGTTTTGGCAATTTGATCAATTGCCGATGATAAACTCCATGATTTAAGCTAGAATTTGGATCGAAGCCAGTTCGTGAGTTGTTGATATAAGGAAAAATGTTCGTGGATTTTTCTTACGGCAGTATCGAGCAGAAACAATCGAAGTAGGGTTTAATACCCCGTTATTGTAGCTGTCGTTCCAGTGAAATTCTTGGCACCGATACGTGGCCGGAGGCAATCGCGGCAGGGGCATGTTGAGCAGGAGGTCGAGACGAAGGTGTATTGTGGTCAGTGAGGTTCATCGGCGACTAGGTTGGTTGGTGGTGATGGGATTTTGGATCGAGTTGTTTCTGCAGTTGGACTTGAATATCTCGTTTTTGATTCACCCAGTTTATTTGGATTCTGGGTTGTGGGGAAGGTTGACGAGGCACTGCGTGATCGGTCGGCGATCAGGGAGATGGCCGGAGGGGCTGGGTTCGCCGTGCAGTATGCACGCGTGTAGTTATGTGCACTGGAGTTTTAGTTTGGGGAAGATGGAGTTTTCTCGGGTGGGAACTCGCGTGTGACTCGGGGGTAACTCGAAGTCAGGATGGGTTGGGTTTGCTTCAGGGTTAACTCAGTTTGGTTGGTGGATTGCTTCGGGTTTTCTTAGGGTGTTGTCTGATGATAGTTTTATAAAGGACAAAATGAAAACTTTAAACTTGTTGTTTAAAAATTTAATGTTAATCAAATTTATAAAGTATAAGTTGAAATTATATATTTTATTTCAATTTAAATTTATTTAAAGTGATTTCATATTGTAAGTAATTTAATTACATTTTTGGATTTCAATTTAAAAAGGATATTTTGAATTTAAATATCAAATAAAAAATTTAAGTTAAAATGTTAAGAAATGATTCAAACTTAAGATTTCAAATTTATATTTGAAATAAATAAGATTAATTTAAATGTTTTAAAGTATTGAAAATTTTGAAATTTGTTTCTAAATTTCCTATTTTCAAATAAGATTATCATTATGATTTTGGAAACCAAATAGGATAATTTGTTTAAGATGTTAAAATTTGATTTAATTCATTACAAGGTAAATAAGGTTAGTTTATCTTTGATTTGAGTATTAAATTTGGTTGTTAATAAGTAAAGTTTAATTAAGATTAATGTTCTCTTAATTAATTTAGGATTATGAAATTATAATAAGTTAATTAATTAATTGTTTAATTAATTTTAAATAATTAGTTAATTATTTATTTAATTTTTAATAATCACTTAATTATGTATTAATTGAGTGTAATTACTTAATGAAGTAATTAATGGTTAATAATTGAATGTAATTAAGAAGGTAATTACTTATGGAAGTAATTAAGTGGAAATGATTAATGGTTAATCACTTAATGTTATCAATTAAGAATTGATTAATATAATTGTTTGAAGTAAATTAATTATGAAGTAATTAATTAATTTAATGAATCAAGAATTATTTAATAATAGAGTTAATTATTTGTTAAGTAATTAATTAAGAGATTTATTAAGATTTATTAATGGATGTAATTAGAGATAATTACTTATGAACTAATTAAGGATTTATTACTTAGTTAATATTAGTTAATTAATTAATGTGATTAATTAATTAAGGAATGAGATTAATTTAAGATTAATTACTTAGGTAACTAATTAAAAAGTAATTAATTAATTAAGTAATTAATTAAGGATTTATTAAGTATTTATTTTAATAATAATTACTTAATGAAGCAATTAAAGATTAATTAATTGGATTAATTAATCAAGGATTAATATAATTAATTTGGAAGTAATTAATTAAGATAAGTAATTACAAATTGTTAATTACTGTTTAAGATTAAAGAGATGATTAATTACAAGTTAATTATTTAATTAATTAAAGGAATTATTAATTAATAAGGATAATTAGTTAATTAATGAATTAATCAAGGTTGATTAATAAAAGTAATTAATTTAAGTGTGATTAATTAATTGTAATTAATTAAGAATTAATGTAATTAATTATAGTTAATTAATTAATGTAGGATCATTAATTATTGTAATTAATGATAGTAATTAAAGGTTAATTACTGAATATGGTTAAGTATAATTACTTGAATGTAATTAATTGAGGATTAATCAAAGGAAGATTAATTAAAGAAGATCATTAGAGATGATTAATTTATTTATTTGGAATAATAAATGAAGAAGGATTTAAGTAATCCAATTGATTAAAGTTAATCAATTCTGTTATTGAATGGATGATCGATATCTGCTGATTGGTTTTTATTGGATGTTGAATGATATTGGGTGATTGGTTGATATTGGATGATTTGAATACCTCTGATATTTGTGATATGCTGCTTGTGAGATAAATGTTGATATGAATTATTTGTTGAGATATATGATTCATCTATCTATTTATATCATCCTGTATATAAGTTTAAATTGTTTAAACCCTTAAGTACAACTTGGACATTAAAATGGCGTTTGGTTTCGATGAAACCGGGATCGGGTTTCCATATTTGGATATCCGAAAACCACATCGATTCCAATTAAACGTTAGGTCATGTATCCAAGTGGAGCAAGTGAAGACTCGAAGTGTAAGGGCTATACGTCAGTATAACTCTGTGGGTGATTCCGTAATGAGTTTGACGGGATAGTGCTTATAGATTCGAGATGGCGAATCAGAGTGCAAGGGCTATGGTCGTTGACTCTGAGGGTGATTCCAAAACGAGTGCAACGAGATAGTGCCTTCGGTTTCGTTCGAACCCGGAACGAACTTGTATGGATTGAATGCTTTCAGCACATCGTCAGGCGGACGATGAGCATTCTAAGTGATGTGTCCTATAAAGGTAATCGTAGCCTCAAGCCTCATCAACCGGGAATGGCTAAAATAGGGGAGGTGCAGCAAGGCTTCGTGGGTAGCTTCCACTGGAGAGAAAGATTTTTCCCTGTCTAGAAGTCCCTTTTTATTCGGCTGTGTGGGCAGTTGGGTCGCGGCCAACTGCGGGGTTGTCTTGTTCGGGACTGTCCAGTAAGGGATGGTCCCGGCCTTGTGTTGCAGGGGATGAAGGGAGTAATGCTCAGTACGGTGATCTAGGCCACGTACTGCGACGGGCGGTACCCCAGTAGCCCTGCCATTGATGGAAACCCATTTTCCCTACGAGACCCTACGGTTTTGATTGTATTACCCACTTTTGTGGCTAGTAGCTGGAATTTAATCATGTAACAATTTCGGCTATTTTCTTATTTACTTGAAAACCCTAGACACTATTATAATATCACTGGATTTCCTATCAAATGTTTTGGTTAGCGTAAGGTAAAAACTTTTCCATGTTTATGTGTGGGAAGTCTTACGTGATACCTTTTCTTTCAAAGGTTTTCTAAAGTTAAGCAATTTTAACCCGTTTACTTACACCAGACCCCTGTCTGACCCGAGTGTTTATTTTCTGTTTTATTAAACTCTTGGGTACTCATATTATGTATGAGTAGTCAAGTGGATCAGGTTAGCTTGAAGAATTCTGGAGGAGATATGGAGGAGGAGGCTTCGACGTGTAGATATATATTGATTCCGCTGTGTTGATTAGTATCTGTTTCTGCTGTACTTGAGTTGTATAATTAGATAGAAGTTTATAACTGTCTATTATCTATTGTTTAAGTTGTGTACTCTGATGTAATGAGATACTATGTAATATTTTATGTTAATTATTATATTTTATTCGTTCCGCTGTGAGTTCTCTGATGATTGTTTGTGTTCTTCTTTCTCTATCTTTTCTTCTTCTATCCCTTTCTTTCTTCAAGATGACGCAATTTTCTGGGAGTAGAAAGTCGGGTCGTCACATTTTGGTATCAGAGCATTAGGCTGAGTGAATACCTAGGCTCTGAAGTATGTCTTTCTTTAGGGAGCATTAGGTTGAGTGAATACCTAGGCTCTGTAGTAGTGCCTTCCTTGAGAGAGCGTACTTGTAATTTTAGATATATCTACCTGATCTGTTGGGCTATCTGTTCGGATTTTCCAACATAAGTTATAGAGGTAGATGGAGTAGTGGTGTGTGTGTGTGTGTAACACGACTACCACTGATGGAAGAGGTTCCATATGTTTGAGGTTGGAAGTATTTGTCGAGACTATTGACCTAATACTGTTTTGAGTAAGATTTGTAGTTTGGAGTAAGGATTTCTCTGATATCCGAAGGGAGTCTTTTGAAGATTCGGAGTGTATCTTTGGAATGTAAGTTTGGATTTCGCTTGGGTAAGTGAATTTTTCTATTGTTTGGATTTGTTGGTAGTGCAGAAGTAAGTGATGGTATCTTGATAACTGCGTGATGAGATGCAGTATCCTTGGATTTTTCTAAAGATGTTTTCTCTTGAAGCAGTTTTAGATGTAGTTGAGGAGCAGTCTTTATCTTCCATAGGGAAGATTCATCTATGTATAAGTTGTTTGGATCTTTAGTAAGGAGATTGGCTGTTTTGGGAATGTGAGACTAAGGTCTATGAGTCGTTTTGCTTTGGCATGGCCTCACTTGTTATTCCTTAAGGTAAGCGAGTTATGGATGCTGGATTTAGAGTCCGAGTTTCTTGAGAGGTTGTCTGCCATCTCGGAGGTCCGTTGTGTGGTTTGTTGATGGTTTTGGTTTTGGAGAAACTTTTGGATTATAGTCTTTGGTTGGCTGTGGTAGCGGTGCAACTCGAAGTGTTCGGTGTGCTGTCAAGGAAATCTTTTGGCTTCGCAGTATCATCGAGTAGAGTTTGGAAGCAGTAGTGTGGTTTGTTTCTCTGATGGTCCAGGAATCTTGGTGGTTTTCTTTCAGCAGTCCGGGCTGAAGGTAGTGAAGTTTTCTTGAAAGGTTAACCTTGTTTGGAAAAGTTAAAGTTGTTCTAAATGGGTAAAAAGGGGACAGTTTTATTTGGAATCTGAACTAGGTAAGATCGCAAAAGTGACTTGCGATTAGTAGGGAATTTTCTTAGGCTATCTTGGGTGATCTGTGTTGAGGCTAAGGATTCTCATGTGGAAGTAGGAGCTACTGATGTAATCGGGAGTTTTTCTCCATCTGGAGTTGAGTTCCATATTTGTTTTGGTTCCAGAAGAGATTTTGGTAGTTAGCTTAGCAGTAGAGGTTATGTAGCAACTCAGATATTTTTGAAATTGGAATTTGACTAATCTAGCCTTTGGAATAGGATTCTGTTTTGAGGTTGTGTGACTGAGTCGGATGAGTCACTCAGATTTTTATGGATTTGATGAACAAAGTTTCCGGAGATATTGGATAAGTTTGTATTCGTGTTCATCAACAGATATTATCATCTATTTCTGAATCAGAGTTGTGCAGCGGAAGCGAGATAGCAGCTGTGCAAGGAAGGAAGCGAGTTCTGTTTGCTATTGTTTGGGAGGTAGACCTTGTGTTCTGGATTTTGAAGGATTTTGGAAGATTTTCTGTTGGATAGAATCCAGAATCTGGTTTGTTTTGGTCTAATTGCTTTGGGATTATCAGCATAGGCTGAGATGATCAGGAAGAGATTGGCAGCCCAGAATTGTCTGTTGAGTTATGCAGATATGAGATAAGGAGTTTGGTATTTGAAGTTGGAGACTTCAGTGTTGTTAGATTTCTCTGGTTAAGAGAACAGATATTGGATAAGTTTGGTTGGTTGTGCTGAGGCATTTGAAGATTTCTTATCTGTGTTTTTGATAGGATAAGATTGAATTGCCAGTTTGGATAGCTGGAAATTCATTTTGTAACACGTGTCTCTGAGGGAGTACGTGTATGATTCATCATTGGTTATTGAGTCTGTAGTTCAGTTGGAGTTGGATGTTGAGCTGGATTTGAGAGTAATCTGATGTTCTGTTCAGATTGAAGGATCTGGAGATGAGAGGAGCTCTGGATTTTGGTTATGTAGTTAGTTTGTTAGCTTTTATAGAGCGAGTCTCCCGATGATTTATACTTGGGAAAACTCGGGATAGTATTAGAGATTTATTCTAATTTGTGTCAGAATAATTAGTTAGATTTGTTTGTTTATTTGATTGCTATAATTAATAGTAATTGGTTGTTAGGAATGCTTTGCTGATTGAAATTAAAATCTGTACTGGATTATTAAATTACCTTTGCTTTTAAATTTCGGGGACGAAGTTCTTTTAAGGGGGGAGGATTGTAACGACCCGGAATTTTGGGCAATATAAATTTAATAATCTGTGTAAATAATTTAACTGGTTTGATAATTTTCTTTATAATCTTAATTTAAAATTGGCTAATTTGATGTTTTAAAGGTTAATAAATATTTAATCTGTTAACAGTAATTAATATCTTTCTGATAATTTGAATTTGATAAGAATTGTTTTTCAAAGCTAATCAGATTTTATTCTATTTATAATATATACATTTGATATATATTGTAAATATGGGATCTTTTGTTTCAAATTAAAGTTTTTCAAATTGTAATATATATGTATGTATATGTTATAGTTTGAGTTGTTTTGAAATTTAATTTAATCTATTAACAAATTGATGTATGAATGAATATTGTAATTTTAAAACTTAATAGTTTTCAAAGGTTAAATTTAAAGATTTATTTATTTGCTTTCAAAATATAAGGTAATTATTTATTTTTAATATGATAGATTATAAAAAGGATTTAGATAAAGTTTTGTTTTATTTCTTTAGAAGTGTTTAAATTTGAAATGGTTATTAATGTATATGTATAAATGTATTAGATTTTTAAACACAAGTACAAAGATTCATTTATATCATAATTGGTTTTCCAAAATTTTCATTAAAAGGATTAAATTTATATTCACATGTAAGTATTAATTAATAAAGTGAATTAAATATGTTAGTTTATGTTAACATTTAAAATTAAGAGAAAAATTAATTAAAATTTTTCAAACATGTGTAAACATGTTATTATCTCAAAAACACTTGTAAAGTAAGTAAGTTAATAAGATGACAAATGTAATTTTAGTGACAAGTGTCTTCTTTTTAAGAAAATTCACTTTCTTTAATTTTAATAAAAACATAACACTTTTCTTTGTTTGTTTTTCCTAACTAAAACCAGAAAATTACTTTCTAAAATCTGAAATTAAAAACAAAATTAAAACCTGAACTATTTGTCAAATCTGAATCCAAAGTAGGATAAAATATGCAAATCTGTAACCTGCATATGCAAGAACAACCTGCAAATACAAATAGACTTCAACCTACAATCAAACTAAAGCATGCAAAGGGATTTTCAAAATCAAAGCAAATGCATTTTTCCGATTAATGTTCAAAAGCCTGGAAATTCACTAAACTGCTCTGCCTCTTTAATGAACAGGTGAGTAAATCTTCATTTTAAAAACATTTTAAACTTGAGATTTTAAATTAAATGCATATGATTGAATTTGGTGTGATAATATTTGTATGTGAATGCATGTTTGAATGTTGGATGTGCCTGAATGTATAAAAGAAATTTGCCTCTGTTACTTTACAGGTTTAGATAAACTTGTAGATTTATTATCTTCTCTTGCATAAAGTTTTAGACTTTGATTTCTAAAAGAGAAATGTATATAATGATGTGATATTAATTTTAAAATTGAACTCGGGAAAATTTATTATGTTTTTATCTTTAACATGTATAAAATACAGTGAGACATCGTTGAATGTCAAAAATTGATATTCTTAATTTTTGTTTTGGATTACATAGTTGGATTGTTAGTTAAAAATGTTGAATTTTAACATGCATTGCATAATTTTTAGATTGATGTTAAATTGGAAAATTGGGAATGAAGGGTTTTGGCAATTTGATCAATTGCCGATGATAAACTCCATGATTTAAGCTAGAATTTGGATCGAAGCCAGTTCGTGAGTTGTTGATATAAGGAAAAATGTTCGTGGATTTTTCTTACGGCAGTATCGAGCAGAAACAATCGAAGTAGGGTTTAATACCCCGTTATTGTAGCTGTCGTTCCAGTGAAATTCTTGGCACCGATACGTGGCCGGAGGCAATCGCGGCAGGGGCATGTTGAGCAGGAGGTCGAGACGAAGGTGTATTGTGGTCAGTGAGGTTCATCGGCGACTAGGTTGGTTGGTGGTGATGGGATTTTGGATCGAGTTGTTTCTGCAGTTGGACTTGAATATCTCGTTTTTGATTCACCCAGTTTATTTGGATTCTGGGTTGTGGGGAAGGTTGACGAGGCACTGCGTGATCGGTCGGCGATCAGGGAGATGGCCGGAGGGGCTGGGTTCGCCGTGCAGTATGCACGCGTGTAGTTATGTGCACTGGAGTTTTAGTTTGGGGAAGATGGAGTTTTCTCGGGTGGGAACTCGCGTGTGACTCGGGGGTAACTCGAAGTCAGGATGGGTTGGGTTTGCTTCAGGGTTAACTCAGTTTGGTTGGTGGATTGCTTCGGGTTTTCTTAGGGTGTTGTCTGATGATAGTTTTATAAAGGACAAAATGAAAACTTTAAACTTGTTGTTTAAAAATTTAATGTTAATCAAATTTATAAAGTATAAGTTGAAATTATATATTTTATTTCAATTTAAATTTATTTAAAGTGATTTCATATTGTAAGTAATTTAATTACATTTTTGGATTTCAATTTAAAAAGGATATTTTGAATTTAAATATCAAATAAAAAATTTAAGTTAAAATGTTAAGAAATGATTCAAACTTAAGATTTCAAATTTATATTTGAAATAAATAAGATTAATTTAAATGTTTTAAAGTATTGAAAATTTTGAAATTTGTTTCTAAATTTCCTATTTTCAAATAAGATTATCATTATGATTTTGGAAACCAAATAGGATAATTTGTTTAAGATGTTAAAATTTGATTTAATTCATTACAAGGTAAATAAGGTTAGTTTATCTTTGATTTGAGTATTAAATTTGGTTGTTAATAAGTAAAGTTTAATTAAGATTAATGTTCTCTTAATTAATTTAGGATTATGAAATTATAATAAGTTAATTAATTAATTGTTTAATTAATTTTAAATAATTAGTTAATTATTTATTTAATTTTTAATAATCACTTAATTATGTATTAATTGAGTGTAATTACTTAATGAAGTAATTAATGGTTAATAATTGAATGTAATTAAGAAGGTAATTACTTATGGAAGTAATTAAGTGGAAATGATTAATGGTTAATCACTTAATGTTATCAATTAAGAATTGATTAATATAATTGTTTGAAGTAAATTAATTATGAAGTAATTAATTAATTTAATGAATCAAGAATTATTTAATAATAGAGTTAATTATTTGTTAAGTAATTAATTAAGAGATTTATTAAGATTTATTAATGGATGTAATTAGAGATAATTACTTATGAACTAATTAAGGATTTATTACTTAGTTAATATTAGTTAATTAATTAATGTGATTAATTAATTAAGGAATGAGATTAATTTAAGATTAATTACTTAGGTAACTAATTAAAAAGTAATTAATTAATTAAGTAATTAATTAAGGATTTATTAAGTATTTATTTTAATAATAATTACTTAATGAAGTAATTAAAGATTAATTAATTGGATTAATTAATCAAGGATTAATATAATTAATTTGGAAGTAATTAATTAAGATAAGTAATTATAAATTGTTAATTACTGTTTAAGATTAAAGAGATGATTAATTACAAGTTAATTATTTAATTAATTAAAGGAATTATTAATTAATAAGGATAATTAGTTAATTTATGAATTAATCAAGGTTGATTAATAAAAGTAATTAATTTAAGTGTGATTAATTAATTGTAATTAATTAAGAATTAATGTAATTAATTATAGTTAATTAATTAATGTAGGATCATTAATTATTGTAATTAATGATAGTAATTAAAGGTTAATTACTGAATATGGTTAAGTATAATTACTTGAATGTAATTAATTGAGGATTAATCAAAGGAAGATTAATTAAAGAAGATCATTAGAGATGATTAATTTATTTATTTGGAATAATAAATGAAGAAGGATTTAAGTAATCCAATTGATTAAAGTTAATCAATTCTGTTATTGAATGGATGATTGATATTGGCTGATTGGTTTTTATTGGATGTTGAATGATATTGGGTGATTGGTTGATATTGGATGATTTGAATACCTCTGATATTTGTGATATGCTGCTTGTGAGATAAATGTTGATATGAATTATTTGTTGAGATATATGATTCATCTATCTATTTATATCATCCTGTATATAAGTTTAAATTGTTTAAACCCTTAAGTACAACTTGGACATTAAAATGGCGTTTGGTTTCGATGAGACCGGGATCGGGTTTCCATATTTGGATATCCGAAAACCACATCGATTCCAATTAAACGTTAGGTCGTGTATCCAAGTGGAGCAAGTGAAGACTCGAAGTGTAAGGGCTATACGTCAGTATAACTCTGTGGGTGATTCCGTAATGAGTTTGACGGAATAGTGCTTATAGATTCGAGATGGCGAATCAGAGTGCAAGGGCTATGGTCGTTGACTCTGAGGGTGATTCCAAAACGAGTGCAACGAGATAGTGCCTTCGGTTTCGTTCAAACCCGGAACGAACTTATATGGATTGATTGCTTTCAGCACATCGTCAGGCGGACGATGAGCATTCTAAGTGATGTGTCCTATAAAGGTAATCGTAGCCTCAAGCCTCATCAACCGGGAATGGCTAAAACAGGGGAGGTGCGGCAAGGCTTCGTGGGTAGCTTCCACTGGAGAGCAAGATTTTCCCCTGTCTAGAAGTCCCTTTTTATTCGGCTGTGTGGGCAGTTGGGTCGCGGTCAACTGCGGGGTTGTCTTGTTCGGGACTGTCCAGTAAGGGATGGTCCCGGCCTTGTGTTGCAGGGGATGAAGGGAGTAATCCTCGGTACGGTGATCTAGGCCACGTACTGTGACGGGCGGTACCCCAGTAGCCCTGACATTGATGGAAACCCATTTTCCCTATGAGACCCTACGGTTTTGATTGTATTACCCACTTTTGTGGCTAGTAGCTGGAATTTAATCATGTAACAATTTCGGCTATTTTCTTATTTACTTGAAAACCCTAGACACTATTATAATATCACTGGATTTCCTATCAAATGTTTTGGTTAGCGTAAGGTAAAAACTTTTCCATGTTTATGTGTGAGAAGTCTTACGTGATACCTTTTCTTTCAAAGGTTTTCTAAAGTTAAGCAATTTTAACCCGTTTACTCACACCAGACCCCTGTCTGACCCGAGTGTTTATTTTCTGTTTTATTAAACTCTTGGGAACTCATATTATGTATGAGTAGTCAAGTGGATCAGGTTAGCTTGACGAATTCTGGAGGAGATATGGAGCAGGAGGCTTCAACGTGTAGATATATATTGATTCCGCTGTGTTGATTAGTATCTGTTTCTGCTGTACTTGAGTTGTATAATTAGACAGAAGTTTATAACTGTCTATTATCTGTTGTTTAAGTTGTGTACTCTGATGTAATGAGATACTATGTAATATTTTATGTTAATTATTATATTTTATTCGTTCCGCTGTGAGTTCTCTGATGATTGTTTGCGTTCTTCTTTCTCTATCTTTTCTTCTTCTATCCCTTTCTTTCTTCAAGATGACGCGATTTTCTGCGAGTAGAAAGTCGGGTCGTCACTTTATGTTTTCTTTTCTTAGGCGAGGGGTAGAACAGATCGAAAGGAAAGCCCGGATGCTCTTAAAATTTAAAAAGATTCTGTGTTAAGTTTTCCAAATTAAAAGAAGATTAGTATTATCCAAAAGTTAAGTAATCTCCAAAATGAATGATTTCTACGATCCTATTTACTCAAAAATGTTTGTTAATATTGATTTAGGATTTATCGTAAACGATGTCTTAAATAACATTGATTTTGACCCGCCTAAAAGTTAAAGGATTTGATTGAAAGTTAAGAAAGGAAATTTGAGATATTTTCCAAAGCAAAAGAATGAATTACTTAGAATTATCCTAAGTTAAAAGAAAGAGATTTCGAAATAATCAGGAAAGAATTTAAGTGAAAAGAGACTTAATAAATCCTATATACTCGTATTCACTTTTATCGATGATTAGATTTCGAAGGAACCGGAGTCGGATATAGTTAATTCCTATCCGAAAACCACTTCGAACCAATGTATACGTTCGAACGTGTAGACATGTTGAAGACGATGATTTTTGAAGACCGTGGATCTTTATAGCGTAAGGACTGCTTGTTGATTTGCTCGGAGTCGCACCCATTATAAAGTTATATATAGCAGTGGTCTCCTCGTGATGGAGATTTTGCGGATTGCAAGGGCTTCTCGCCTAGTAATGGCCGAGGAAAGTGCCTTCGGTTTTTCCTGTTCCTGGACAACTTATATGGATGTTTGCCTGACATAGCATTTCTAACGATCACGTACACTGGTTTTTACAAACGTACATCAGTGGTGGCGGAGAAGGCAACTTCTCCTAGCTTAACACCCTCCTTGAGACTTACGAGCTCAAGGGTTGTATTTTTGTGGAAGGCCATTAGTAGTTAAACGGAAATGGCAATGTGGCATTCAAAGATGTGATATGCGCTATGTGAAAAGGTAATCGTAACCTCAAGCCTCATCAAACCGGAAATGACCGAAACAGGATTAGATGTGGCAACGTTAAGTGGGTCATTCCGAATTAGCGTATGATCATCCCCTTCTAGATATATTTCTTCCCGCTATGATGTTCGGGATGTTAATTAATGTGGTGTATGGAAAAAGAGCGCTCGGTTAAAGGTCGGTAACGACCGGGGGATGACATATTTGGTACCATCTAGTTAAGAGGTGGGTCGGTCTTGTGTTGGTAGAGGAGCTTTGTGATGGTTTCTCGGGACATCCATCTAGAGGTGTACCATTTCGGAAGGTAGATCCTGCGCCTGGTCATTTGTATGGAAATCCATTCTCCAATAAGAGCCTACAGACTTGATTGCAAACATATTATGCTGGAATTTAATCAATGTAACAATTTCGGCTAAGATTAATAAGTTTATTTGCAAATGTTTTCAAAGAATGTCATTAGAAATAATATCAAACGTTTTGATATAAAAGTGTTTTTGTTATCATAAGGTAAAAACCCGTCTGTGTTTATGTGTGGGCATGGTCTTATGAGATACTCTTTATTTTCAAAGAATTTTATCCAAAGGCTGATATATGACACTGTCATCTATTGTTGAGTTTTCTCACGCTGGTTTATCAAGCCTGTTCCGGGTATTTTCAATACTCGGGTCAGATCCGAGTAGTTTCAGGATAGTCTAAGACAGTTGGAGTTTCCAGAGGAGAGCTGGAGATATTCATCGACGTATGGAGATATTCTGTTATCCGCTTTGCATAGTATATTTTGTTTGATGTTTGTCAGCAATTGTAAGGACAGATGTTTATAACTGTTTAGGATGAATTTAGGTTAGACTCTGATATATGTATTTAAAAGTTTTCCGCTGTAAAAATATTTGTTCAATATTATATGTCATTCCATTCGTGTGAGATTCTGTTCTGTCTACTTTTCTTTAATCACCCTTAAAGATCCGTCTTATCATGCAATTTGAGTTAGACATGTGTGGTTTATTGTCGATTCAAAGGGTACGGGAAAACGGGCCTTTACAAATATATGATTGGAAATTCGTTAAAAACAGCCCATATTCAAAGAAGAACAACAGCCATGTCAATTCGTGAAGGGATATGACGAATAGACACTTCTTTCGAAATTCAAAATTTTGAAATCAACTGCCACTATGTCGACATGGGTACCTTGAGTATGTCAACATCCCAAAGGAAATTTTGGTGGTTTGTTTTTCCTTTAAAATAACTTTTATCTTATATTAAAACTATTTTAAACTTTTATAAATATAGTTAAAATACATAAATAAATATGGAGAATAATATTTTGGTATATATAAAATTTTACTATAATTTTATATTTAAATCTAAGTATAAATATAAATATCAAAAGTTAAATATATTATTATTAAAGATAATTTAAAACTAAGTATAATTTGATTTTGAAGATAAAGATTATTTTGAAGCTAAAAATATTTAAAACCAGGATAGATGTTTTTGATTCTTTTTAAAGTAAGGTTTTGAAATCATTTTGAAAACAAGATATAATTTTGTAAAAACATTTTGAATAAAAGTTAGTGGATACAAAACAATGTTCCACTAGATTTTTTTCCAGGTTCCATCCTACTTAGGGTTTCATCCCTTTAACAAGCTCGAAGTGGATTCCATTCCACGAAGAAATTTGATTTTAAGATGCCAGTGCTTTTCTAGGAGTTTTAACAAAATTCTTAATTAAATTACTTATTCTTGAAATCTTGAACTCTTGATAATATAGATATTCCTTATACTCATGAGTCTTCAATCTTGATATCTTGAATCTCTATACTTTACAGTCTTCATTCTTGGTACATGCATGGTTAAATCCTGCATACACATATATTTCTAAACTATAATGTTAGTATTTATATCTTATAATCCTATTCTAAGGTTGTTGTCATCAAAACCATTATCTCAAGGACTAACAATCTCCCCCTTTTTGATGATGACAACCTTTGTTTATAAAATATTGCTTCTATCATAATAACTTCCCTTAAAACTAATAACTCTCCATTAATCTATGCCTAACTATCCTATTTTATACTTCTCCCCCTTTGTCATCAACAAAGAAAACTAACTCGAAACTATATAACTCCACCTTAATCTAATACTCTATGACATATGATTATAATGATAGTGTTATCATAAACACTTAACTCAAAAACTTAAAACTTAGTCTTAAACAACTAACTATCCTAACTAATTATCCATATAATAATACTTTTAAAAGAACACATATAAGAACACGAAGTATTTATTAATTATAGAGTTATTTTTACATTTTCGTAAAGAACGTAAGAAAGAACAATAGGAAAGAGAGAAAAGAAACTAATGAGTGTCTTTGAAAATAGGAGATCAAATAACCGAACAAATTGGATAGTGGAAACAGAAATTTCTATGTTGTTCGACAAAATTTCCATCTTTGTCAAAGCACACTTCGCCAACACAAACAACTTTGTCGTCTTCTTCAACGTGCCCTTCTTCCATGAAGGCTTCTTCTTCTTCTTTGCTTCCCTCTTGTACTTGATCTCCTGAAGAATCTTCGTCAATCAAGATTGGATTAGCATGATTGTCCATTAGAAATTTTTGCAAATTCCTAACGATTTTCCCTTGACTCTCTTGTTCTTTGGCCATTCTAAGTTGTACCACTTGAATTTCAGTCAATAATTGCAGTGCATCCTTCAGAGAATCCTCCATTTTTGTCACTCAAGTGAGCATAGTTCGTTGAAATTGTCCAGAAGTAGGAGAAGGGAATGAAAAGGTTGAATTTTTGTTTGATTTGGAAGAGGATGCCATGGTTTAATTTATTTCAGAAATTAGAACAGAAAGAGGACAGAGAGAATGATCAAAATTTCGAAAATAAGAAGAATATATAACCAATTATTTGAATTTTGGTAGGAAATTTCAAAAATAAAAAATCATTGTATTTCGACATGGGTTGAGGGGGTATGTCGACATGGTCCTTGAAATTTTTACTATTTGATTAATTTTGATTTAATTTTTTATTATACTTTGTTATTTATATTTTTATATTTCAGTTATTGAACATAATTCTAATTCTCTTCTTAATTTAGTAAATATAGATTCATTTAAGGGTTTTGTTAATATATCAGCAATTTGATTCTAGGAGTTAATATATCTAGAGTAATTACTTCCTCATTTATATTATATCTGAGAAAATGATGTCTTATATCAATATGTTTAGTTCGAGCATGTTGAGTAGTATTTTTGGATAAATTTATCGCACTAGTATTATCACAATAAATTGGTGATTTTGAGATATTTAAACCATAATCTTTTAAATATATATTACTTGAGAACAAGCCAAAGTAGCATAAATATATTCTGCTTTAGTTGTTGATAAAGAAACTGTGTTTTGCTTTTTACTAAACCAAGAAATCAAAGAATGCCCTAAAAATTGACAAGTTCCACTTGTACTTTTTCGGTTTGATTTACAACCAGCATAATCAACATCACAGTAAGATATGAAGTCAAAAGAATCATTTTTATGGTAAAATAAGCCATAATCAGAGGTGCGTTTAACATATCTTATGATATGTTTTACGACATTTAAGTGGGTCTCTTTAGGTTGGATTGATATCTTGCACAGAGACAAACACTATGCATGATATCAGGACTACTAGCAGTGATACAGAGTAGTGATCCAATCATTCCTGTATATAATGTTTGATCTACATCGTTCGAGAGATCTTCTTTACTAAGGTACTCATTGGTTGCCATGGGAGTGGGTTTTCCACTCGCGATAGTCAAACCAAATTTACTAATTAGGTCTTTAGCATATTTTTCTTGACTAATAAAGATACCATTATCTAATTGTTTTATTTGTAATCCTAAAAAGAAGATTAATTCACCCATATGACTCATCTCAAACTCTTTTGTCATTATTTCAGAAAATTCTTTATTCATTTCAAAATTAGTTGATCCAAAAATGATACCATCTACGTAAACTTGTATTAGTTGAATATCATTTTTATTTCTTTTAATATAAAGAGTATTATCTACTTTACCCATTTCAAAATTTGATTGTAATAAGTAAGATTTTAGTCTATCATACTAGGCTCTAGGAGCTTGTTTTAGACCATACAGAGCTTTCTTAAGTTTGTAAACATGATTTGGTAATTTGTCATTTTCAAAAGTGGTGGTTGTTCAACATATACTTCCTCTACAAATCCATTTAAAAAGACACTTTTAACATCCATTTGAAATAATTTGAAATTGTTATGATTTGTGAAAGCAATTAGAATCCTAATGGCTTCTATTAATTCTTCGGTAGCAAAGGTTTCATCAAAATCTATTCCTTCTTCTTGACAATAACCTTGAGCAACTAAACGAGATTTATTTCTAACAACCTCTCCTTGTTCATTCATTTTATTTTTATAAACCCATTTAGTTTCAATTATAATTTTATTTTCAAGTCTAGGAACAAGTTCCCAAACATCATTGTTCTTCTTGCATAGCCAAAATCCATGAATCATCAGTTGATGCTTCTTTTGGATTTTTGGGTTCAATAATTGATATAAAAGCTACATTGCTCATTTGACTTAGTTGATTTCTAGTTTTAACAACAGATTGCATATCTCCAAGTACATTTTCAATAGGGTGATCTTTTAAAAGTTTAATCCTTTTATAGGATGATTAATTTCATTATTAGTTTCAGTTGAACTCTTGATTTTGAGTGATTAAATCCTCTTCATCATTTGAATCTTCAAAAAATTTGAGATTTTCATCGAATAAAACATGCATTGTTTCTTCGATGGTATTAGTTTTTGAATTAAACACTCTGTATGTTTTACTTCTATTAGAATATCTGATAAAGATATCTTTGTCGGATTTAGGATCTAATTTATCTAAGTTATCTTTTGTATTTAAAATAATACATTTACTTTCAAAAATTGTAAAATAAGATACCTTAGGTTTCTTTGAGTAAAGAAGTCCATAAGATGTCTTGTCAGTTAAAGGTCTAATTAAAATTCTATTTAAAATATAACAGGCGGTAGCAACTGCTTATGTCCAAAAATACTTTGGTAATTTACTATCTGAAAGCATAGTTCTCGCACACTCTTGAATCATTCTATTTTTACGTTTACTACTCCGTTTTGTTGTGGACTTCTTGGAAATGAAAAAGTATGAGTTATTCCCTTTTTATTGCAGAATTCCTCAAACTTTTCATTTTCAAATTCACCACTGTGATCACTACGGATGGTTATAATTTTTAGAGAAAGTTGATTTTGAATCCTTTTTGTAAAGTTCTTAAAACATTCAAAAGTATCACTTTTATGTCTCAAAAATATTGTCCATGTGAATCTAGAATAATCATCTACAAAAACATAATTACTATGATTTATTGATAGAATTTGAGATGGACCAAATAAATCAAGGTGAAGTAATTCAAGAGGTTTTGAAGTTAAAATCGTATCTTTTAATTTAAAGGAACTTTTTTTAAGTTTTCCCAATTGACATGCATCGCATAAACTATCTACTTTAAAATTTATTTTAGGGAGACCTCTTACTAGATCGTGTTTGGATAGTCTAGATAAGAGTTTGAAATTCAAATACCCAAATATCTTATGCTAAATCCAAGGGTCACTTGTATTTGCCAACAGACACAGATTATCATTTGAAACTTTCATGCAAAGAATATAAATGTTCTTTTTCCTAACTCCCTCAAATATTATGGTTGAATTATTAT
This sequence comes from Allium cepa, assembly GCA_030765085.1. Lineage (NCBI taxonomy): Eukaryota > Viridiplantae > Streptophyta > Magnoliopsida > Asparagales > Amaryllidaceae > Allium > Allium cepa. The sequence goes on along the minus strand of CM060945.1, from coordinate 1,025,641,977 downwards.
CTTCAATGTGACACTTATCTTTTTCAAATTTAATTTTATATCCTTTATCGCAGAGTTGACTTATACTAAGCAGATTAAGTTTCAGATTCTTAACCAGCAAAACATTAGTAGTAATAGGAGTTTCAGAGTTACCGACTTTGACGATGCCAAGCACATATCCTTTTGAATTATCTCCAAAGTTAACCAGCCCTCCGTCATTGTATATTATATCATTCAGCATATCTGGATTTCTAGTCATGTGTCTAGAGCATCCACTATCGAGTATCCATTTGTTCTTTTTGATCTGCATAATTTGTCCGTTGTGGATTGATTCCTTAACCTCCATAAAGCATGTTTCCTGCACATCAAATAATTTTGGTAGACAACTTGAATTTGAACATTGATTATATGCAGACTCAAGAGACAATGATGATCTGAATATTTCTAAACTAGTATTAACAAACATCGCCATTTTAAAAACTTTTTCAAAAAACAGATTATGAAACTTTGAAAACTTTGCTCTGATACCAAATGTGAGAAATGCAGAATACGGATCTTAAGGCTAGGATTAACACTAGAGGGGGGGTGAATAGTGTTTAAAGAAAATACTACATCTTTTTGAGTTTTTGTTAATTTGAACACAAATGTATGCAATATTCAGACACAGATATGATTGCAGAATCAAAACACAGATGCAGAAATAAAGTAAAAACAATAAAGGAAAGAACACACCAGATTTTATACTGGTTCGGAGTTACCCTACATCCAATCCCGCACACAAGTACAGATTTCCTTTCAAAAGCAATTGTACAATTACACCCTCGATTTCAAGGCTATGAGGTACGCCCTTCAGATTCACAATCCTCGGGAAACAAGTTCACCCAATTGATTTTCTACGCTACAATCACACCTTTTCTAACTTGATTGATTTCCAAGGCCACAATCAACCTTTTCTCGCTAAATTGATTACAAAGAAGTCTATAATTCTGAATAGCACTGAGATCTTATTGAGAGAGTGATAGAGAATCAAATCAGAAATGATCTAGTTAGATTCAATGTTGATTTCGGTAGAGTAACAGTAAGAATATGTATAAAAAAATGTGGAAGAAGAAGAGGAATGAATACCAAAAATATGATTAGAAATTCATTAAAAACACCCCATATTCATAGAAGAACAACAGCCATGTCTATTCATGAAGGGATAAGATGAATAGACACTTCTTTTGAAATTCAAAATTTTGAAATCAACTACCACTATGTCGACATGGGTATCTTGAGTATGTCGACATCCCAAAGGAAATTTTGGTGGTTTGTTTTTCCTTAAAAATAACTTTTATCTTATATTAAAAATATTTTAAACTTTTGTGAATATACTTAAATATAGTTAAAATACATAAATAAATATAGAGAATAATATTTTGGTATATATAAAATTTTACTATAATTTTATATTTAAATCTAAGTATAAATATAAATATTAAAAGTTAAATATATAATTATTAAAGATAATTTAAAACTAAGGATAATTTGATTTTGAAGATAAAGATTAGTTTGATGCTAAAAATATTTAAAACCAGGATAAATGTTTTTGATTCCTTTTAAAAGGAAGGCTTCGAAATCATTTTGAAAACAAGATATAATTTTGTAAAAACATTTTGAATAAAAGTTAGTGGATACAAAACAATGTTCCACTAGATTTTTCGTTGGTTCCATCCTACTTAGGGTTTCATCCCTTTAGCAGGCTCGAAGTGGATTCCATTCCACAAATAAATTGGATTTTAAGATGCCAGTGCTTTTCTAGGAGTTTTAACAAAATTCCTAATTAAATTACTTATTCTTGAAATCTTGAACTCTTGATAATCTTGATATTCTTGATACTCATGAGTCTTCAATATTGATATCTTGAATCTTTATATTGTACGGTCTTCATTCTTGGTACCTGCATGGTTAAATCCTGCATACACGTATATTTCTAAACTATAATGTTAGTATTTATATTTTATAATCCTATTCTAAGGTTGTTGTCATCAAAACCATCATCTCAAGGACTAACATTTAGTTCGCCAACATATTAGCTAAGGTCCACTACTATTTTAACATCTATATTATTATAGGAGTCGCTGATTTAGGTAAACACATACAAATATCGCCTGCCGATAAATAGGAGTAGATGTTCTAGTCATAATATTAAGAATCAAAAGTATGATCAGAATATAAAAAAATTGATGACACGGGGATGCGGACTAATATGAAAGCATTGAAAAAGGGAAATATCAAGTTGGAGTACAATTTAACGAGGTACGTTGTATCCTGAGATAATAGGAGCTCGTTTTTATTCTAGTCTAAAGCAATTTGAAAACCAATGAGCCTTTTGAATGTGTTTCTAATGATTGGGAGGTTTAGAAAATTACACAACGCGCGCACAACAGAAATTACATAACGGTTTGAACAAACACGAATGAGTGAGAAAAAATACACTCCATTCACAGCTCAGTGCGTAATACATGGCGCATATTACCGAAAATGAGGATAGGTTACATTATCTTTAATATATATCAAGATGACCCCATAATTTCATATCAATAGCAGGTGAAGGTATCAGAAAAATTTATTTGTCAATGTTTCGTGAATATGAGTGTACAAAAATAAAACACATAATTTATAAACAAATTTAAAAAAACTCATATGGTTTGAATATATCTTTGGTGATATTTATAATAGAATTTAATAAACCCGGTGATTTTTAAAATGTTATTGCCACCCTGTCCAGAAAAAAGATAAGAAGGCAATGATTTTTCTTTTATAGAAGTGGAACGAATTTTTTGTTGTCTTCCTTGAATAGTCCCTTTCAAACCAAACTTAGCATCTAAAGATTGTGTCTTATGAAAAGTTGTTATTTGTAGTCTTCAGTATATAATGCTCATACATGATTATGTTTTATGCAATCTGTAACGACCCAGAATTTTTATTAATTAAAATTTGAATATTTAATTAATTTTAAATATTAATAAGTGAATTTTTAAGTCAAATAAATTTTATTTCGAATAATTGGATTTAATTGAATAATTAAATCGATAATTTAATATGTTAAATTATGGAAATAATTGAAAATCGAGTTAAATATGATTGATAATGATTTGTAAAATTTTATTTTATCATATTGAAGTTAGAATGATATTTTAGAACTTTTAAAATTTAATTAAGAGTTTATTTGTGAAAATTGAATATTTTAATATTAAATCGACTAGTGAAAATAGTCAATTTTTGAACAGTCTCAGAATTGGACGAAACCAGTTACATTGGATCCGTAATAGTTAGTTATTACCGGATTTCAATTTTCGTATCAATCGGAGTTATCGTTTGATCGTGGCAGCTCGAAACGCATCGAATTGTTTTTAATATTAATTTGGCGAGTTAAAATAGCCATTTTTCAAAAAGTCTCGGATTTCGACGAAACCAGTTTCATCGGATCCATAATGTGATATTATTGTAAGGTTTCAAATTTCGTGTCAATTGGATTTACCGTTTGGCCGGTACAAATTAAAACGCCTAGAAAATCGTTTAAATCGGTTTAATTTAAATTGAACGTTTATTGCCATAACTCGCACAGATTTCCGAATTAGCTTTCGAAACCTATTCCATTGTGTCCGGAACGTGGGGTAAACCCTAGAAACGCTGGTTACGGCGCGTAAATCGGAGTTCGGAATTTCCGGGATGAATAGTGTTCGAAAATTCTCTATAAATAGACCTAAATTTCTAAAAAATAAAAATAAAAACACTTAAACCCTAATTCTATTCAACAGCCGCCAGCACCCCCATGAACGGCCGAAATCTTCTCCTCTTTCCCCTCAAATTTCTTCTAATCCATGCGTTATTTCAAGAAACTCCCAACATGAAAGATGAAGAGCACAACACGAACTAGATATCCAACGGCTATGATCGCGAATGGATTAACGGATTGACGGCAATTCCCAATTGAACGTGTGCGTTCATGGCCGTGTATTCTCGAACTGCGTGCGCATATGATGGCCGAGCTTCGTTCCCTTCAAGCCGAGCGTTGAGCAAGTGGGGAGCTTCGTTGTGGAGTAGTTTGATCGACGTAAGGGTGAAGGAATTGGTCGCGTGTACTAGGGTTTGGGGGGGGCGGCTATGGGTGTCGGCCTGGGGAGTTTCGCGTGTGGGGGGGAGAGATGAAGACGTGCGGTCGTGATTTACAGTGAATGAAGTCAACGGTGATGATAGTATTAGGTTTAGAATATAATAAAATTTGTAAATTTATTTTGTTTTATAATTCGTGTATCTTTAAATATATATATCTTTTTCATACGAGGTCGAAAACGCGCGAAACCAGTTGCGTTGAAATCGTATGGACGAGCACTACGCGATGAAATTGGATTGGAGTCGTTTGGAGTTAGTGAGAATTTTGGGTAAAATTAAACGTCCGTTTAATTTTATTCGATATAAATCGCTAAAACGGAATTTAAATCAAGGTGAGAATTTCTCACTCAATCGAATCAGTTTCGATTTTATTTTAAATAGTTAGATTTAAAATATTTGAATGCATGTTTGAATGTTGACTGATATCTATTGATTGTTAAAATAGACATTATACGCCGTTAGTAAGCGGATGTTATTTATTAAAAACATATACCGCGAATATTTCATAAACAGTGAAATTGGTATTATATATAATAGCAATATATATATATTGGCATATGTAAATATTGGAGTTATTGATTTCCCGCATTTTTTTGTTTAGCGGATGAGACCCTATTACGCCGTTATTAAGCGGATAATATTTTAAATCCCATATACCGCGATAATTTCGTACTGGAGCGAAATTGGTATTGTGCTAATGTTTGTGAATGCAGGAAAATAGGTTGGAGGGATCCAACTGGATTCCTCAACAGTATTTATTTGATTTCAGATATTTTGATATTTGATTGATTATCATATCGATATATGATATCGTTGTTGTCGTGATTGACTATTTGATATGTAGCATCATTGGACCAAGTTTTGGAATTTTAAAATAATTTATAAAGTGATTTTTGAAAATATACTATATGTTTGGAATTTGATCTATTTTAAATAAATAAACGTTATAATTTTTAAAGTTATAAAAATTATGATTTTTGAGAAAAATAGTTAAAAAAAACTGATTTTTTGAGAATATGATGCTAATGATTTTATAAAATAGTTTAATCGGGATTTTAGGATTTATTGTGAAAAGTTTAAATATGGGATTTATAAAATTTAATTATTTTATGAATCAAAATGGTGAAATAATAAAGGGGATTAAAGACGTTTTAAAGAATAATATAAATTGGTTTATATTAAGAGATTTATAAATGGATATTTATAAATTGAAATATTGACATTATAAAACGAGTTTTTATAAGTGTTTGAATGAAGTGAAAATGAATTTCATAAATTGAATTAAATTTATAGAATTATAAACGGTGAAATTATAAATGGAATTTTATAAACAGTAGGTTTATAAAATTTATAAAGTCATTAAAAGAATGGTTTTGGATAAATAATTGAATATTATAAGTTATAAGATTTATAATTATGAAGTTCAAAGGAACGATTTTTGTGAACGAATAAATTATAAGTATTTAACTTATAATATGAACCTTTAGTTTATAATTGAAATATAAATCGAATAGGTTAATAAAGGAGATTTATAAAGGAAGTTGTTATAAAATAATTAGAAAAAGAATTTATAAACGTTGTTTTATAAATTCATAAACAACTTATTTTGATAAGTAAATTGTTGAAACCTATTAATGAAGTTATATTCACGTTTTTGAACTGTGAATAATCCTTTGAAATAAAATGAATGAAAAGATGAAATTTGTTAACGTAGTATATTCACGTTTTTGAATAGTGAATAATATGTTAAAGAAAATGTTTTGAATGTGATATTTTAAATTGAATTAAAACAATCTAACGATGTTTTAAAATGTGTTGAGATTCGAAACCATAGATTTCAACATTTATTGTTGAAATAAACGTTTTCGAGAAATAGAAGGAAATAATGGACTATAACACTGTTGTTATAGTAAATGATTTCCGAAAGGAAATGTTTTGTATAGTATTGGGATTTACATATCTATCTTAAAATTCGAATCCCTATACTAGTGATTTTGGGTTGTCGTAACGATGTTTTACGCAACATTCGTTTTGGCCCAAATAAATATGTTTATAAGAATGATTTCCTTAAAGAATGAAATATATACTTAAGCTCGATTTAAGTATATTGAATATTTTCCAAGTGTTGAAGATGAATAAAAGTTGTGAATTACTTATGAATAAATAAGTATGGAAATGTTTTTCCAATATAAAGTGAATATTAGAGAATTTATCTTTTTGAAGATAAATTGAAATGAATAATTGAAATCATATATGCATGGATATTGTGAAATATAAATTCACTATGGAATTTATAAAAGGAAGTGGAATTCGTTTAAAAATAAATATTGATTTATTTTTGAAGTGTGAAATTATATATCTAGTAAAGATATTTTTGGAAAATAAATAATTTGGAAAATTATTTGGAATCTGGTGATGTAGTGCATATCAATTGATAGTTCAATAGCCGACTATCAATATTTCCCTTTGAATGGGTATTAGATGTGATTTGTTTGAACGTGAATGCTACACTTATTTTTGAATAAGCGCTCACTATTCGGGTTAACGGGGAAAGGACCATGGGGTCGTATAACCCATTCCGAATATGTTATACGTCGTTGTGAATTGCATTGATGACCGGTGTTGAAGACCGAGTATTTGTGAAAGCGATAGGATGACCTATCGATTGTCTCTGCACCGGGTAGCTCCTGGTATAGAGATTCCTTAAGTGATGGGAAATTCGATCGGGATTGTGAATACCCGGATTGCAAGGGCTTCGTAAGAAGTGCCTTCGGTTTTGTTCGAGCCCGGAACAGACTTGTATGGATTGTATGCCTGACATTACAATTTGAGATATAAAGCCAATTTCATTCAAATATATTTCTGTTGGTGGCGGAGAATTTATTCTTTTAGCTTAACACCCTTCTCTGAGACGTACGAGCTTAGAGGTTATGTAGTTGAATGTTATCAGCGATATATTCCCAATTTGGTAATGTGACATGCTGAGTGTTGCTATAAATGATCATTGTGTTGATTATTTGTGATAGGATCGTTTATTTGATCGTCTATCCTGGTGATCATTTCTATGATCATTTGTTGACCCAAAGCATGGCTTTTGTATAAAGTATGTTTTTGTGGACGTGACTTCGTCGAGCCTCACACCCCGTGAGTGGTCAAAACAGGAAAGATGCGGCAAGGTTATGAGGGGTAGCGCCCTTTAGGATGTGTGCATTTCCTTCTGGAAAAGGGTGGTATCATGGTATGGAGCCCAGATACTTACTCATGTTGAAAACACTTTATGATTGTGTGAATTGATTGCGAGCGCTCGGTGAAAGGTCCCAAAGGACCGGGGGATGGCATATTCGGTCAGTTGTTACTCAGTTAGGGGTAACCCGGCCTTGTGTTGGTAGAGATCCGGTTTGGTTCTCGGGGATGTCCATCCAGAGGCATTCTCATGTGGCGATGGGAAGTTCCTTGGCCTGATCATTCGTTGGAAATCCAAAGAAACAATACGTGACTTGTACGGTTTTAGTTGTATAACCTGCTATGGAATGTGGCGGTAACATGCTATTGAACATAGTTAGCTATAGTAGGCATAGTTCGGAATGTCTATGTTGGCTACGATTTATATTCTACTTTCGAAATTAATTTTTCCTACACTATGCACTAATAATAATATCAAATGTTCTTTTAAATGCGTATCAAGCATCTTTGACTATCATAAGGAGAAATCTCCTCCGATTCTGCGTTTGCATTGTGTGTGTGTGCGGGAGGCCTTATGGTAGTCTCATTTTTAAAAGCATTGCGAATTGACTTTAAAAATATTCCTCTATTTTGATTTTAAAGATAATAAACTGTTTTGAGTTCCCACACCAGTCACATGACTGACTCGGAGTTTATTGTTTTCCTTCCTAAACTCTGGGTGCCCACCAATTTCCACACGGGCAGTTAAGAGTTAGGTTTATCAGGATATTCTGGATATTCTGGAGTTGCTGGAGGCAAGCTGGATGGCATGGCGTATTACTAGTTATATAGTATTTCTTTTTCCGCTGCACTGTTTGTTGTTGTTGTTGTATACTCTGATGATATGATGAAATGAAATGTAATAAAATGTAATAACTGATTGTAACGATCCTAAATTTTGAACAATTTAAATTGTGAATATTTAATTAATTTTAAATATTTGAATGATGATTTAAATTGAATTTCCAATATAACAATGAATTTTGCGATCAAATTTGAGAATTTAATCTAGAAAAAGTTGAATAAAATTTATATTTGACTTTGGAGTTGAAATTGAATATTGAATTTGTATTTTTTAATTCAAACTAATGACTTAGGAAAATAATTTGGATACAAGTATTATTTATGTAAATTTATAAATGGATGGTTAGTTTTAAATAACATTTTTCCTTTTCTTTAAAATAAAAAGGAATAAAATTTTATTCAATACAAAATAGATAAGTAAATATACATAGTTAAAATTTAAAACAACATATTTGTAAACTTCGTAAAATATGAAGTGACTACATTGGAAAAGTTATAACAACATAATTCAACAAAACAAAGCAAAGAAATAACAAAATTTATTGAAATTCAAAATGAAAAAAATATATAATAAAATTTGGTTAAGTGTTGTTGGGCTTTGAAATTGTGAATCTCGGTCCATTTACCTTTGAATGCCGTTTCCTTTTTACCTCAATTCGACCCGTTTCCTCCATTATCCATTTTCACAAACCCTAAGAAAAATCACGAAAGAAAAAGAAAATAAAATTAATGGCAGCCTTCGTTCCTCTTCGTCCTTCGATCCAAGGTTAGGGCTTGAAATAAAATTTGGGCTTTGGCTCTCGCGATTCAAAAAACTCGGGTTTGCAATTAAACTTGGAGCTTCAACTTTCATTCAATTTGGGCTTCGGCTACTTCGATTTTGTTATGGTGAGTTTTCTAAACTCACGATAAATCTTCATGCAAGTTTTTATATTTGTTTGGATGGAATGATTTGGTTGCATGCTATGTTTTGGGGGTGATTTGATTATCTTTGGCTCGGCTAATTTAATTTTTAAAACTGATATGCTCAGATTTGTGACTGCATGTTGGATTTTTGTGCTAGTTGCTGTTATTTGCTCGATTTGCTTGGATTTTAAATTGGTAGAAACAGATGCTAGTAATTATTTTAAACTATAAGAACAGATTCTACCTAATTTTAATTTTTTTAAAACTGATAAGAACAGGTGCTAGTTGAAATTGTGATTAAATTGATAAGAAAAAATGCTAATTGATATTTGCTTTTAAACTAATAATAACAGATGTTATATTTGTGATTTGTTTTAAACTGATAACAACTGATGTTTTTTTTTAAAATTTAATTTTTTTAAAAATTGATAAGAACAGATGCTACTTGGTACCTTGTTTTAAACTGATGAGCACAGATGCTATCGAAAAACTTGACTTGCTTTGTGTTGTTATTGATGTGTGATGAAAAGAAAATTTGGTTGATTTGTTGATGAATATTGCTGCATGCCTGTATTTAGGTGTAGTCATATGAATGCATGCCTGTAGACACACTTGTTCTAGTTATATTCATAACAGCCTTAAACTTTAGATAAGCATCAACAATTCTCTGATCTTTGTCTCTGCCTCAAACCCTTAAATGTGGACAAATACACTTGAATCTATTTATATACTTTGGTTTTGGACTGGTACTTGAGGTGTGTTATGAATATGGTTGTTTATTATGCCTGCAGTTTTGAATGTATATGCATACATTGATATGTATGTTTGCATATATGAAAATATTGAGTCTGTTCTTAAGTCACAGATTTAATTCAACCTAAACAAAATTAATATCTGTTCCTATTTTACAAGCCTCTGTTTAAAATCTATAATTATAAACCACTTTAAAATTTGATGCATTTCCTATGAATTCATGTTTAAACTGGACCATTTGTAATTGCTTTGTGTATACCGCTGTTGTAGTCAAGATAAGCTATGCTTGATGATGTTTATGTTCTTTTGTCCACTGTTCAGTTTCATTTATTTGTTACATTGTGCCTCACTGCCCTTGTACATAATCTGAGTTGCATGCTTACAGCTGCATGCTTGTTTGTTGCATTCATGTCTGTTTAGTTGAGTTGCAGTCTTGTTCAAAAGTTTATGCATACTTGTTCTTCATTTAGTCCACTGTATTAAGTTTGGAACATGGCTATTTCATTTTGTGTCTGCATTCATAGATGCATCCACCTTTGCACTTGTTCATCATGTAGCTTGTTCTCTACATTCACTTGACTTGGTTTGAGTTTTCTTGGCTTTGAATTTTTTTTTAAGTGGCCACCACGGCTTGGAATTTTTGACCTGTTCAACTTTGGCCATGTCCCTGATTTCGACTTGGACTTGTTTAGGGCTTTTGACTTGAATTTATCTCGAACTTGCATGTTTTACTGAGTTGCTTCTTTGCCTTGATTTACTTGGTCATTTATTTGGGTCTGCACATTACTGTTTGCTGTTAGTCGAGTTGAGTTGTTTCTGTTGCATTGTGAACTTTGGTGTTGGTTGCCGTTCTTGAATGCATATTTGATTTTGAGGCAGTTGCATGTATTTTGTGAAGGTCAGTGTTGTATTCCCTGTTTGCTTTAGAAATAACTATAGTTATATTCCAACTTTCTCTCCTCTTATTCCTTTTGAGATAAATTGAAAACAAGTTAAAAACCTTGTCTTGAACCTGTACCATGTTTCAAAAATAAATCAAACTTGAGTTGTTCTTGAGTGTTATCTCTGGCCTTTGTAGTACTTGGTTGTTTTTGTTTGCATTTGGTTTCAGATTGCTATTTCTACTTGGATGTTGAGAACTTTGAGTTGTTTCATGCTTTTGAACTTGCTTAATTTTGCATTGCAACAGGTCAGATTTGCAGTTTGAAATTGTTATCACCCAGGAGATTCAATACACTCAATTCAACATGCATTCAATTTTAAACAAATATTTCATATAACATCCTGATATTCATTCATAGTAGCAAGTTGAAACCAAGTTTAACACTGTTTTTAAAATCTTAGTTTACTCACCTTTATTCAAAAGCAGAAGACAGAAACTGTTCCAGGTTTTTCAAATTTCTTCTACATGTTCTTGAACTTTAATCCGTATCTATCCTTGCATGTTGAAAGCAATTTTCTGCTTTTGTGACTTGTGGTTGCCACTGTGTTATTTGAGTTGCCTGCAGTCTGATGCATTCATGTTTCTTGACTTTGAATGTTGCACCTGAGATATGTCACTGGACTTCACTGGACTTACTGATTTCGACTGTCCATGTGCGTGTCTGCTGCTGTTCCTTATCATCCCTGTACTTGTGTTACTCCCTGTTGTTGTAATCCTATGTGTTGTTGTTATTTTCAGTGGCCTTTAGTTGAAATATGTTTGCAGTGATTGGTCTGACTCGTGCACATGTGTTGACGAGGCAGTGTACATGGGTATGAGTACACGTGTGTACTGCAGCCACACATGTGTATAAAAATTTGGAATCGTTAATGTGAAAATCTATAATAGACTTAAATTGATTTATCTGTTTCACCATATCTGTAACCATATTATTCAGTTCATTTCAAATTTATTTACTTGAATAAAGATTAATCCTGACTCGAGTGTTTTTGTGTTTTGCATAAACGCTCGGGTCAGACCGAGTATTTTTGCAGCTTAAAGATTTGCTCGCAGCGAAGTTAGAGAGAGGGGGATTTCAGCACCACTAAAGTTTAGCTAAAAATTTTTCTCTTGTACTTATATTTAAAAATTGTTTCCGCTGTATAGATTTAAATGTAATTCAAATGTAATCTATTGTATAACTCTGATATTTGTTATAAAAGAGAAAAATTTGTTTATAAAATATATTATTGTTTCTGTGATTCTGTGGCTGTTTCTGTTTAAATGTTATAAACTAAATAACAATCCGTCATTTTGAACGTTTCTAGTTGGTTTAATTACCGACTAGAGGCGGTCAGGGCGGCGGGTCGTTACAAAAGTGGTATCAGAGCTTTGGTTTATACAAAGCTTAGTTTATGGCGTTTAATATGAATAGTTACTAGAATCACTTTAAAGAAAGTGTTTTCAAATCTAAAGAAGTTTAAGATTGTTTTCTTTAAAATAAAAGGTATTTTGAAATTTGAAATTATTTTTGGAAATTCCCCTCTCTAAAGTTAGGATTGCGGTAGTTTCTATTCGGTGAGGTCTCGTTAGATTTGAGTTTCGATCGTTCGGAAACTCATTATCAAATTGTTGAGATTTATGGAAACTGAAAATATGAGTTAATTGAATTAATGAATTGGTTTAAATTGGTTTAAATCAAATATTTAGAATATCTCCAAGTAGTAATTGGGAAATAGAATGATATGTCAATTTGATTTATAATCAAATGGGTTATTGAATTGTAACTTGGGAATTTGGTTTTGAATTCTTTTGAAATTGATTTCAAATGTGGTGAAGAACGATTTAGTAAATGAATGGATTATAAGTATTTAACTTATAATATGGACTTTTGGTGTATATAACTAAGTTATATAAATTGAATTGAATCAAATTAAGAAAGGAGATTATAAAACGAAGTTTTATAAATAGAAATGGAATTTCTAGAGATGTTTGTAAAATTCCACAAACGACTTATTTTGATAAGTAAATTGTTGTAGCTTATTAAGGGAGATATATCCACGATTTTGGACAGTGGGTAATCCTTTAAAAATAAATAATAAGTTGTAGAAATGATAAAATTAGTTGACAAAGCATATTCACGATTTTAGACAGTGAATATATTATTGAATAAAACGGATATGTTTTAGGGAGAATGATTGAATAATCCGACCTTCGCTAATAAGGATTGCAAAATTTTGATAGGAAATTTATTTGTCAACTTAATTGTATGAATCAAACCAGTTTTGATGTAAAGCCTATATTTCAAGTTTAGACTAATGACTAAAATAGTTAATATGGAGATATAAATCTAATGGAATCAAGTCGATGAGTGGTTTACTAAAGAATTAGTTGATTATTTTTGAAATAGAAAGAAAATGCAAAGTTCAAATGAGATTTAGATTTCAAATCTGATGTTTGTCAACATGTAAATACATAATAGGTTTAATAGATTCAATAATGAATTTGAATTTGTATGGCATGAAATTAAGTTAAGTGGAAAACTTAATATTGGAAATTTGAAGTTGGGTTAAAACCAATATTTTGAAATGTGCAGAATTCAAACTATGAATTAAGTTGAAGTTGAAAAAAAAACTTAAATGAGAATTTTTGGGGAAGTAATATTATATAAAATGGAGTAAATCCATTTTAAGTTTTTTTAAAATGTGTTTAAAAGAATGATTTCTTTTAAGAATGAAATATATACTTGATTTTGGTTTAAGTATATTGAATATTTTCTAAGTATTGAGAATAAATTGATTTGTAAATTACTTATTATTGAATAAGTATGGAAATATTTTCCAATATGAAATGAAAGGTTTGAAATTATATCTTTTAGAGATAAAGTGAGAAGTGAATGTTTGAAATTTTATCTTTTGAAGATAAATTGAAAATGAATTTGTGAAATCGATTTGAAAATCGTATATTCATAGATACTTTGGAAATGTAAATTCACTATGGAATTTATAAAAGAAAGGGGAATTTGTTAAAAATAAATATTGATTTATTTTTGAAATGTGGAAATAAATTTACGGATTTGGAACGTAAGTTTAAAATAAATCGGTAAGGATTTATTTGATTAATTTAAGTGAACCATTTGAAGTTTAAAATGGATAAATATTTGGAAATGTTTCCATTTAAGGAAATTGCTTTGAAATTTGTTTTCAAAGATTAAAAGGTGCAAAATGATTTGAATTTGTTTCAAATGGTTAAGTGTGAAAAATTTTATATCTTGTAAAGATATTATTTTTGGGAAATTTGAACAATTAGTTCAATTTGGAAATTTTCAAAGTGATTGAATTTTGAGTTAAATTGAGTTTAACTTTGACGCCCAAAAACAATTTAAGTTGAACTTTGAATTTTAAATGGATGATTTGGATTGTATGTCTAACGTCGTGAATTGACGACATATCAATTGATCTCTATTAAATATATATCTGTTGGTGGCGGAGAATTTATTCTCTTAGCTTAACACCCTTCTCTGAGACGTACGAGCTCAGAGGTTATATATCGATAGACGTCAATTATGTGTTGAGGATTGACGATGTAACGTGAAATCCAAATCGAGTGTGAAGTCGATAATAAATTGGATTATGAATGTGAATTAGGTTTGAGATAACCTTAAAATTCCAAATCGACTTAGAGGAAAATTTTAAATGGATAATGAAATGGAAAATTGTGAATCCTCTATTTGTTATGGGTATGAAATGTTGTGGTTTTCATAACGTATATGTGTGAATACGATAAATTCGAAAACCAATTAGTTTGGAAAAGTAATTGTTATGGAAAACTTATGTAAGTACATGAGTATGATATGTACTAAATGTGAAATGAAATATTATATATGTATGTATAATATTATGTTTTCCAAATTGAGGATATGGAAAGGTACCTTCCATTTATACTGTGTGACTGTGTGATGGTGATGGAACTCGAGATGAGTATCCATTTAAAAATCGTAGCTACGTAGTATTTCCATTAGTTGGATGACCATTTATATTTCCATTAGTTGGATGACCATTTATATTTCCATTAGTTGGATGACCTTTTGTATTTCCATTAGTTGGAATGTCCTTTTGGACTGGTATAGTGTGCTAGCGTAATTCGAGGGGCGAGAGGCCTATGGTTACAAGCGATTCCACTGGGATAGTGGCGTAACCGCCGAGTATACCGCGATCTAGTTACACTCGGGTGGTAGCGTAATTTGAGGGGCGTGATGCCTACAGTTACAAGCGATTCCACTGGGATAGTGGCGTAACCGCCGTGTAAACTGCAATCTACAAACCAAAGCGTAATTCGAGGGGCGAGATGCCTACGGTCACGAGCGATTCTACTGGGATAGTAGCGTAACCGCCGTGTGAACCGCGATCTTTGGCAACAACCATGGCGAAATTCAAGGGATGAGATATCCACAGTTACAAGCGACTCTACTGGGATAGTAGCGGAACCGCCGAGTAAACTGTGATCCATGGGGGAATGTGCTTTCCATATCCATTTTTAAAAGAATTTTTAAAGTATTTTCACTGGGAATTGAAGCAAGTATATTTAGTACTTGGAGATTGTTAGACTTGCGCCTGGCCAGCGTATGCCTAATGTCTTTAAGAACGACAGTAGACTTGTTAAATTTCGAGTTAGCAAGTATTTTCAAACTTTAAATAGCAAATCAATTATCTGAAATTAAAGTGATGTAAATTCCAACCTAATGAATTAAGGAAGAGGATTTTTGAAATGTTTTGAAAAATCCACAGCTTTGGAAAAGTTATAATATGTAAAATTTCTTAAATGTAGTGTTTCAAATTTAAAATTTGGGTTTTGTAAGTTGAAAATTTTAGTAAAGATTTTTTTTGTGTCTTGATTGTAGAAAATAATAAACAAAAGAGTTAATTAGCAAAGCTAGCGAGATAAAACAAATAGAATGAATCCTATATTCATTCATCTTTAATAAGTGTTGAACTTGATAAAATTGAGTAAAATATAAATATCGGTGAAATTTTAACAATCATTTTTCCTTACTTGTAATTTCGGGACGAAATTCTTTTAAGGAGGGGAGATTGTAACGATCCTAAATTTTGAACAATTTAAATTGTGAATATTTAATTAATTTTAAATATTTGAATGATGATTTAAATTGAATTTCCAATATAACAATGAATTTTGCGATCAAATTTGAGAATTTAATCTAGAAAAAGTTGAATAAAATTTATATTTGACTTTGGAGTTGAAATTGAATATTGAATTTGTATTTTTAATTCAAACTAATGACTTAGGAAAATAATTTGGATACAAGTATTATTTATGTAAATTTATAAATGGATGGTTAGTTTTAAATAACATTTTTCCTTTTCTTTAAAATAAAAAGGAATAAAATTTTATTCAATACAAAATAGATAAGTAAATATACATAGTTAAAATTTAAAACAACATATTTGTAAACTTCGTAAAATATGAAGTGACTACATTGGAAAAGTTATAACAACATAATTCAACAAAACAAAGCAAAGAAATAACAAAATTTATTGAAATTCAAAATGAAAAAAATATATAATAAAATTTGGTTAAGTGTTGTTGGGCTTTGAAATTGTGAATCTCGGTCCATTTACCTTTGAATGCCGTTTCCTTTTTACCTCAATTCGACCCGTTTCCTCCATTATCCATTTTCACAAACCCTAAGAAAAATCACGAAAGAAAAAGAAAATAAAATTAATGGCAGCCTTCGTTCCTCTTCGTCCTTCGATCCAAGGTTAGGGCTTGAAATAAAATTTGGGCTTTGGCTCTCGCGATTCAAAAAACTCGGGTTTGCAATTAAACTTGGAGCTTCAACTTTCATTCAATTTGGGCTTCGGCTACTTCGATTTTGTTATGGTGAGTTTTCTAAACTCACGATAAATCTTCATGCAAGTTTTTATATTTGTTTGGATGGAATGATTTGGTTGCATGCTATGTTTTGGGGGTGATTTGATTATCTTTGGCTCGGCTAATTTAATTTTTAAAACTGATATGCTCAGATTTGTGACTGCATGTTGGATTTTTGTGCTAGTTGCTGTTATTTGCTCGATTTGCTTGGATTTTAAATTGGTAGAAACAGATGCTAGTAATTATTTTAAACTATAAGAACAGATTCTACCTAATTTTAATTTTTTTAAAACTGATAAGAACAGGTGCTAGTTGAAATTGTGATTAAATTGATAAGAAAAAATGCTAATTGATATTTGCTTTTAAACTAATAATAACAGATGTTATATTTGTGATTTGTTTTAAACTGATAACAACTGATGTTTTTTTTTAAAATTTAATTTTTTTAAAAATTGATAAGAACAGATGCTACTTGGTACCTTGTTTTAAACTGATGAGCACAGATGCTATCGAAAAACTTGACTTGCTTTGTGTTGTTATTGATGTGTGATGAAAAGAAAATTTGGTTGATTTGTTGATGAATATTGCTGCATGCCTGTATTTAGGTGTAGTCATATGAATGCATGCCTGTAGACACACTTGTTCTAGTTATATTCATAACAGCCTTAAACTTTAGATAAGCATCAACAATTCTCTGATCTTTGTCTCTGCCTCAAACCCTTAAATGTGGACAAATACACTTGAATCTATTTATATACTTTGGTTTTGGACTGGTACTTGAGGTGTGTTATGAATATGGTTGTTTATTATGCCTGCAGTTTTGAATGTATATGCATACATTGATATGTATGTTTGCATATATGAAAATATTGAGTCTGTTCTTAAGTCACAGATTTAATTCAACCTAAACAAAATTAATATCTGTTCCTATTTTACAAGCCTCTGTTTAAAATCTATAATTATAAACCACTTTAAAATTTGATGCATTTCCTATGAATTCATGTTTAAACTGGACCATTTGTAATTGCTTTGTGTATACCGCTGTTGTAGTCAAGATAAGCTATGCTTGATGATGTTTATGTTCTTTTGTCCACTGTTCAGTTTCATTTATTTGTTACATTGTGCCTCACTGCCCTTGTACATAATCTGAGTTGCATGCTTACAGCTGCATGCTTGTTTGTTGCATTCATGTCTGTTTAGTTGAGTTGCAGTCTTGTTCAAAAGTTTATGCATACTTGTTCTTCATTTAGTCCACTGTATTAAGTTTGGAACATGGCTATTTCATTTTGTGTCTGCATTCATAGATGCATCCACCTTTGCACTTGTTCATCATGTAGCTTGTTCTCTACATTCACTTGACTTGGTTTGAGTTTTCTTGGCTTTGAATTTTTTTTTAAGTGGCCACCACGGCTTGGAATTTTTGACCTGTTCAACTTTGGCCATGTCCCTGATTTCGACTTGGACTTGTTTAGGGCTTTTGACTTGAATTTATCTCGAACTTGCATGTTTTACTGAGTTGCTTCTTTGCCTTGATTTACTTGGTCATTTATTTGGGTCTGCACATTACTGTTTGCTGTTAGTCGAGTTGAGTTGTTTCTGTTGCATTGTGAACTTTGGTGTTGGTTGCCGTTCTTGAATGCATATTTGATTTTGAGGCAGTTGCATGTATTTTGTGAAGGTCAGTGTTGTATTCCCTGTTTGCTTTAGAAATAACTATAGTTATATTCCAACTTTCTCTCCTCTTATTCCTTTTGAGATAAATTGAAAACAAGTTAAAAACCTTGTCTTGAACCTGTACCATGTTTCAAAAATAAATCAAACTTGAGTTGTTCTTGAGTGTTATCTCTGGCCTTTGTAGTACTTGGTTGTTGTTGTTTGCATTTGGTTTCAGATTGCTATTTCTACTTGGATGTTGAGAACTTTGAGTTGTTTCATGCTTTTGAACTTGCTTAATTTTGCATTGCAACAGGTCAGATTTGCAGTTTGAAATTGTTATCACCCAGGAGATTCAATACACTCAATTCAACATGCATTCAATTTTAAACAAATATTTCATATAACATCCTGATATTCATTCATAGTAGCAAGTTGAAACCAAGTTTAACACTGTTTTTAAAATCTTAGTTTACTCACCTTTATTCAAAAGCAGAAGACAGAAACTGTTCCAGGTTTTTCAAATTTCTTCTACATGTTCTTGAACTTTAATCCGTATCTATCCTTGCATGTTGAAAGCAATTTTCTGCTTTTGTGACTTGTGGTTGCCACTGTGTTATTTGAGTTGCCTGCAGTCTGATGCATTCATGTTTCTTGACTTTGAATGTTGCACCTGAGATATGTCACTGGACTTCACTGGACTTACTGATTTCGACTGTCCATGTGCGTGTCTGCTGCTGTTCCTTATCATCCCTGTACTTGTGTTACTCCCTGTTGTTGTAATCCTATGTGTTGTTGTTATTTTCAGTGGCCTTTAGTTGAAATATGTTTGCAGTGATTGGTCTGACTCGTGCACATGTGTTGACGAGGCAGTGTACATGGGTATGAGTACACGTGTGTACTGCAGCCACACATGTGTATAAAAATTTGGAATCGTTAATGTGAAAATCTATAATAGACTTAAATTGATTTATCTGTTTCACCATATCTGTAACCATATTATTCAGTTCATTTCAAATTTATTTACTTGAATAAAGATTAATCCTGACTCGAGTGTTTTTGTGTTTTGCATAAACGCTCGGGTCAGACCGAGTATTTTTGCAGCTTAAAGATTTGCTCGCAGCGAAGTTAGAGAGAGGGGGATTTCAGCACCACTAAAGTTTAGCTAAAAATTTTTCTCTTGTACTTATATTTAAAAATTGTTTCCGCTGTATAGATTTAAATGTAATTCAAATGTAATCTATTGTATAACTCTGATATTTGTTATAAAAGAGAAAAATTTGTTTATAAAATATATTATTGTTTCTGTGATTCTGTGGCTGTTTCTGTTTAAATGTTATAAACTAAATAACAATCCGTCATTTTGAACGTTTCTAGTTGGTTTAATTACCGACTAGAGGCGGTCAGGGCGGCGGGTCGTTACACTGATATAGTTCTTTGTTTAAAGATTATTCATTTATTATTATATGTTGTTCTGCTGCGAATTGTGAGATTCTGATGTTGTTCTGTTGTTTTCTGTTCCGTTCTATTTTTTTTCTGTTCTATTTTCCATTTTTTTTTCTACTTTCTTTTCCCTCTATTCTCCTATTTTCTTTTCTCTCTCTCTATTTTCTATCTTCTCTCTTCTTTCTTCTTCTTTTCTTTTTCTTAAACCCATAACTATTCGGTTTTTCGGCAACGAAAAATCGCGTACGTTACACAATCTTCTTTACATATTCTCAAAACTGATTAAATATATCATTAATGTTCAGTTTAGATCAACCTAATTCATGTTATGTTGTGTATACTCGTGTCTGAAATTATGTTTTATCTGTATTTATACTGCTGCTTCTTATTGAGAAAAAAAGAAGCTAAATGCAAACTCAAGTGCCATCTCTATCAAAAATAAGTAATAACAATAAGTCATCTCCATATGATTTACATATTCTAATCAAAATTTCAAACATCTTTTATATTCTAAATACCAGGAACCAAACAAAATAGTAATTACTTATTTTACATGTTCTTATATCATCTAGCTTTTGCTCCTGCTAAAAAAAGATTTCTTGATACATGGATTATTGCTAATTCTGGTTCTTGACTTGGGCAGTTTGTTTAGACGGAACTCAAAATGGTTACCACCTAGGTTGTGGCTTTGGATCTGGTGCAAATAGTTGGTTAGTCAATTTAGAGGTGAGAATTTTCGATTTTCGATTTTCATATTTTAAATACTTTTTTGCCTCTACTATGCACTTAATAAGTTAAGTAGTGTAAGATTATAGTGAATATAACATGTAAGTCTGAGTTGATCATCTTAAGTTAAAGATCATATTAAAGTCAAAGATATAAGAGTGTTTACAAGGATGAAATTAGTTAAGAGACACTTATAATAAAGGTATGTTACATTTCTAGGTTTAAATTGCAAAAGACTCATTATCCATATGCAAATTCTTGACTGTTTAGCTAACAAAGCAATATAAACTAACAAAACAATGTCTTTGTGGCATCATTCATAATTTAAAGCGTGTAGATAATTTGTTGATTAATTAATATTATTCAAATATGATTCTGATAGTTTTGTGTATCAGATATCATTACTTGAACAATATATGACCGATTTTGTTATTGATTATTTATCTATGAGGTACCTCTCAAATATCTAAGAATTCACTTTATCACTGCCCAGTGTTACTTGCTTGAATTAGACATGCATAAGTGATAAGCCTACAACACCAACCACCAAACAAGTTTGGCCATGTACATATCTTTGAATAAATAAGACTTCCAATAACATTTTCATATGGCTCGCCATCTTAAATTCTTTCTTTGTATATGTGTGAGACGTATCCTCATAAAGAATAAACTAAGTACTCGGTGGCTTCTTGATTTCATATCAAACGAGAATGTTCGAGACGTATTGTTTCTGTGAGTGCCTTAAATCTCTTGCTCGTCTGTCTCTACATATCTCTATCACATTTTTTTCTTTCAAATCTTTCATGCCATACTCTTACTAAGTTATGTTTTCAACATATCCACGCTAGTCTCTAGCCATTCTAACTGACACAATCAACATATAGCAACAAATATGTTAACTATTTGGTGCACCTTTCGAAATACACATTGATTTTGAGCTTCTAAAGAATTCATGAAATAGTATAACTTGACAAATCATTTTGTACCACTACCTTGTGGATTGCTTTAGTTTATTCGTAGATTTTCAAGCTTTCACACATAATCTGGCTTAATCTTGTCTGATTGATCTATATAAATCTCTTTCTCAAGGTCACCATGCAAAATTGCCGTATTCACCTAAAGTAGCTCCAACTTCACATCAGAGAATTAATGTCAACAAAGTAAATAACATTCGATAGAAGTATGCATCACAACCTACGAGAATATCGTTAAATTTTTAGTGTCATAGTGTGAATAATCTTTAGCTAAAAAACTTAAACCACTATCAGCACCACCTAAGAAGATCCCAGTCGATCAATGACTTCCCTTAGCAAGGGATGCTATACTACAAGTTTGATTTTTGTGTAAAAAATCAATCTTTTCTGTAATTGGTAGTTCGTGCATATATCACATGAAAACTCATCATGATTCATCAAATTTTATGGAGAAACAGATTCCATTTACTGGGATCATGAGC
Source organism: Allium cepa (assembly GCA_030765085.1). Taxonomy (NCBI): domain Eukaryota; kingdom Viridiplantae; phylum Streptophyta; class Magnoliopsida; order Asparagales; family Amaryllidaceae; genus Allium; species Allium cepa. Next base: position 1,025,620,060 of record CM060945.1, on the reverse strand, counting down.
AACAAACCTAAATAAAATCCTGGATAGGCGTTGAAACTTAATATACATATTTTCTATTTAAATACTATCTTGTGGATTATGAGCAGATTTCTATAATTGGAATAGAGTCAAAATTCGTTATTGCGATGGTGCGTCATTCAGTAGTGAAGGTTACGATCAGGTCAGTTCCCATATTCATGTCATTATTTCTATCAATACACTATTGGGTTTTACACATCCAAGTGCTGCCTAGTTATGTATACATCTAAGTTACAAATGATTATTTTGTTTCCTCCCGGAAATAGACATATACAATCATGTACACCTATGCTTACCAACTATGTTACCTTATAAAACCCTATAACTTGAACGATAAAGATTATTGAATTAAAATGATGGTAACTCTATAATATTATGCAGGCTGTAGTCCAAATATTTTCATGGGAAACGTATCTAGTTAGAAGCCATGGACGAGCTAATGTCAAAAAGGAACGAGTGATGTTGAAAAAGTAATTTAATTTAATATAATCATGTCATAGTAATATTAAACTATAATAAGATTAAAAAAACTAAGTTTTAAATAATAGTAATAAATCAACTAAGTCAACTATGTTTTATAATTAATAACAATAATAATAACAATAATAACAATAACTAAATTTATAAAAAATAACTAAGTTAACTAAGTTTTATGAAAAATTAAACAAGTTTATAAAAATTAATTAAGTTTATATTAGTAATAATAAACTTACTAAGTTTATGAGAAATTTATAAATTTGAGACAATTTATAAAAATTAACTAAGTTATTAAACTTTAAGTTTGAGAAAATTTATAAGTGTAAGTTAATTAAAATATAAGTTATGACATTTTAAGTTTTAGCAATTGAGATAATTTATAAGTTCAATAATAATAATAATTAACAATAGTTTGAATAAATTAACTATGTTTTATAAAAAGTAAATATGTTTATAATAATTAATTAAGTATTATAAAAGTTAACAAATTTATAATAATAGTAATAATAGTAATAATAAAGCTAAGTTTGATAAATTTAAATAATTTTAATAACAAGTTAACCGATTTTATGATAATTAAACTAATTTTTATAAAAATTAACCAAAATTATAAAAATTAACTAATTTTAATATAGTTTAACTAAGTATTATAAAAATTAAATAAATTTGTTCAAATTAATTAAGTTTTTTAAAATTTAACTAGGTTAATAGGTTTTTAAAAATTAAATATTTTATTATAACAAGTTTTTTAAAAAATAACTAAATTAACTATATGTGATAATATGTAACTAACTATCATTTTTCTTCCGTTTCTCGATTTCAACTATTTTTGTTGCTCCTTTAATTAAACCTTTAACCGTCATTGGTACTAATTTTTCTTTGCCAGGGTAAAGAATGTTTGAAAGAAGGGAGCACACCTGAAATGGTATAAATCACTTATATTGGTCTATTATATTGGTACATATCGTTTCATTGATCCGTCATACTCAATCAACTATAATGCTGATATGTCACGTTGAAGCAATGTATAATGTCCCCATTCTCTGTACATATCATTTCACTGATCTATCGTGTTGAAGCAATGTGTTGTTCTGATGTTGTTTCAGGTCAGCGTCAAGATGATTGATACATTTTTATTTACATGCACACTGATATTTATTTCAAATCTTAATAGTCCATCTGTTGAAGTGGTTGGAATTCCAAAATAGTGTGCATGTGTATTGTTAATACTTGCATTTTCTTTTTGTTGTTTTTGGGATAATATGATTACAGTAGTTACTTGATAATTCATGGCAAATTCTTATTGTTGATTATCAACCTTGTTTACAGGTAATTAGCTTTTCTGGAGTGAAAACCATCAGCAATAGTGGACATGACTTCAATTGTTATATATATTATATTTGTTAGTACTGGTTGTATAAACTTGTTTGTGAATGCTTGTGGCATGTGAATTTGCTCATTTTGTCAAATAACTATTATCTAAACGGTTATGGATATTATACTTATATGATTGACGTGTTCTCACTTATTTGAATATGATGATTATAGGATTGATTGATTATTGGTTTGAATATGGTAATTATACGATTTTTGCTGATTTTAATATGACTATTATATAACTGGTTGTTGGAAATAATATAAGCCATTAACAGTATATAGTAGCATATAAAATATGCTACAAAACAATCAACACCTTTTAATAGCGTTTATAAAATGTTGTAGAAACAATGTAAAATACCACCTGAATTTATAGTGGCATAAAATAAATGCAACAAAAAGATTTTAGTTGCTCAAAATAAACTCTAGAGAAAATCAAAGAATGATCCAAGTACAAACGCAACTGAAAATGTTAGTTTTGGTAGGGTTTTGAAAACGCTATAGAAAACCTTTAGCGGCGTATAAAAACCATGGTTAGATGGAAATATTTTGTAGCATAAATTAAAACGCAACCAAAAAAATCTTACTTTTAGTTGGGCGACCTGTAGCGTTCTTTAAAATGCTACTGAAGGTTTGGGTAGCGTTTTTTCAACGCTACTAAAGGTCTTTTCTGGTGTAGTAAAACCTTTCGTAATTAAAACCTTTCGAAGTCATTGAAGGTAACCCCTTCAAAACCTAAAACCTTTCAAAACCATTAAAAAAACAATAAAGTGTTAGTGTTTGAACTAACCCTTCGAAAACAATGGAGAGAGGCGGCAAGTTTTAGAAAATAAAAATGACCTTTGACTCCATCTATGTCGAAAGGTTTGCAAGCGGCAACTATGCTTCCGACCCTGTCGAAAGCCAACCTTTCGACTTTGTCAAAAGGTTTCATTTAAAGCAAGAAAGCAAACCAATCGAAAACTTGTTTTACGCCATTTGGTTACTTCAAAAGCTCCTTGTCAAAAGCTAGCAGGTGTATTTTTTTTAAAACCAAAACAAAGTTTTATCTTCTTCGAAAGCTCTAACCTTTCATCCCTAAACGTTTTGACCCCTTTCAATTCACTACATACCGGTCGCCTGATACCATATGCTTTGAGTTTTGACCTAGTCAAAAGATTTGATACCTTTTGACCTTATCGGAAGGTTTGGAGTGGAGGCAGAAGCTCTTGTCGAAAGAGTTGAAATAGTGAAAATTGTACCTTAAACAGTTCTTTTGTACCCTACTCGCCTTCTTTGTTTAAATCTGGTTGGTTGCCAGAATTTTATATTCAAAAGTTGCTGCCGACTTTTCTTATTTGGAAATATGAATAAATTTGAAAAAGCCCCTTTATCCTTTATAATAATACAAAACATTTAAGTCTCATTCCTCAAACAATTTTGCATAACTATTAAAACATCGTGAAAATTCTGAAAAAACTCCAGAAAATCAATTATTATGTTCTCTTCAATATATTAAAATTTCAAAGCATATGAAGATCAAAACAATTCAAAACTTAACCAAAACTGAATAAAACATGTTAATTATCCCATTAACATTTAAAAACACCTTCTGAATTTATATTTTTATCCAAACAAAGGTTTTAAATGGTTATATCCTATCCAAAATACAAACATGAATCAGGAATAATCCATATTCGATCTAAACATAGAAAAATGAGATGATAAACATGATTATTCACCTTGATTAGTTGATTAGATAATGAGATAATTTCCTAGCTTTAATTCCTTAGCTTTTATCTTCAATTTATATTCTTCCTGGAGCTTTTAATGGCCGGTCAAAAGTTGGTGGGGAGTTATGAATGAGAAAGTGAAAGTCTATTAAGGTGGAGGAAGAGATATATACTAAGAAATGTGGCCCCATTTTCAAGTTTACCCCTTAGGAAAATTCCTCCTTCTAAATTTAGTTAAGTTACACGACCATTAGATTTATTAATCTCATCTCCTTAATTATTCAAATTATTCTCTTTAATTTATCTAATTAAATATCCCGAATAATGTTAATTAAAATTCAGGGGCATTACAAAGGACATAGCTCATGGATCTAACTTCTCTATCAAAGCTGACATTGAGATAGCTAAGCTTCATCAGAAAATAGATGATCTCGAATTAAAGCTAACAAAAGGCGAAGTATCATGTCAATCTTTTGAGCTTATTGTAAATGATGGTGATTCTACCCTTCCTTCTTCAACTCCAAGATGAAGAACAAGATCCACGTCCTTGAATAGTCATGAGTTTTCTACTTTACTAGACCCTCCTCTAGGTTTGAATAATGCAGTGATCTCTAAGTGAGGTAATCAAGTCAAATTCGAAATGATGCAGTATTTCAATAAGAAGCGGGAGGAAAAGATATCCCAAAGCATCAATGAATATGAAAATAAGGTTCAAAAAGTCGAATGTAGGAAGTATGACCTTAACCAAGAAATCAAAAAGCTGACTAGTATGATCCGAACTTTGCGAGGAGCAAAAAAGACTCTTCATCATACTTTGAAAGAGAAGATCGACTTGATTGATGATGCAAACACCATTCGTAAAAGGGAAAATAAACTTGAGGAACTTGTGGATGTGCTCGTTCATCATATCACTGATCCATTAGTTGCCAAGGGTTTTGGATAAATCAGCATAGAATCTTGGGCTATAACAGGGACCGGCCTTGATTAGATTTTCTTTCTTTGATCTATCCTTTGTGCCACAACTGTGTAAATATTGTATCAAATTGTGAACAATTTTTAATTAAATAAATATTATCTCGGATATGTAACTAAGAACTGAATTTTGATTCGGATTTGTAACTGCATGATGCTTAATATTTCACTTTTCCATACATTGATTTTTCAAACTCACTTTCTGTTTATTTGTAAAATTAAAATTGCTTCTGATGGAGTCTTTTATAACTCAACGTGGATGTTTAATAATGGAGATTTCCAACTTAAATAATATTAAATCAGGTAATGATATAGAATATTAGAAATCCCCATTTGGGAGGTCAAAAACCCACGTCTGGAATAAGTCTAGAAATCCATATATAGGATAATAGAAGACCGAAAATCTATATTTGGTAATAGCAGAAAACCAAAAACTTATACCTGGTAATGGAATAATTGAAAAAAAAAATCCTCTTAGAGGTTAAATAGATTTGAAGCGCTACTTGGCTTGGATTTTATTCGATCTTCCTCTGGAAGACTGATCGGTTGAGAGTACCACTTGGCTCAAACTTTCTTAGGCATGAAAGCACTATTGGCTGTGATTTCAATCGATCTGGGACCGCTTCGTTGGCTCAAATTTTGATAGGTTTGAGAGCACTACTTGGCTCTGATTTTGATTGATTTGGATACACTACTTTGGCTCAGAACCCTTATCACCATTTTAGGTGATGGCTTAGGTCTACTATCTGGTGCGTTTGGTTAGCTATCTTAAGCAGGACCAAAGATTTACTCGACCTCCCTCTAGGAAGCGCTTTAGTGAGGCCTTTGATGGAAGGCACTGAAGGCGGTTCGGTGCTTTAACGAGGCCTTTGATGACGACACTAAAGGCTTATTCCATCCTCCCTTTAGGAAGCGCTCCAACCATGCTATGTAGTTAGGGGTTGAAGGCTTGTAGAAACTTTGGACATGCCCTTTCGGATGGGACCAAAGAATTACTTTGCCCTCCCTCTAGGAGGCGCCTTAACTAGGCCCTTGATGATGGGGTTAAGGCTTATGCTCTAACCAGGCCACATAGGTGGGACCGAAGGCTAAGTCGTTGCTTTGGCCATGCCCATTTGAACAGGACCAAAGGCTTGCTCCATCCTCTCTCTAGGAGGTGTTTTGTCTAGGCCTGGAGACAATTACTTTAGCCCCTTACTGCCATCTTTGGTAGTGATTTAGGCAATCCATTATATTAGGAGCATTTTTCTCTTCAAATATGTATAATTACTTATTTGAAGAACTTCCTTTATTATCAAACTTGTCTAATATCTTTTTACAAAGGTGCATCATTTTACAAAGTCATTGAGCTTGCCTTGCCTTAAAGTTTTAATGATCATTCCTTCTAGGCTTCTGCACTGATTGTTTTCATGCCCATTTGTAAGGTGATAGTAACAATATGAGCTTCCAGGATTTCTTTCGAACTTAGGCCTTTTCTTTTGCGAAGGCCAATAATCAAGTTTATCCTTATTCAAGAAGTAAATGTTTACATGAGAAGCGGTGAAAGTGCAATCCATTAGAAGTCGAGATTTGAATGCTAGCCTTCTTGACTGTTTTTTGGTTCTTTAGCTACTTGGTGTCTCGTCCTCCATTGCCATTTTCAGTGTCTTTTGAACTTCATTAGAGTCCAACGAATTATTCACAACACTATGCCATTTCTGAGCAAAAATATTGAAATTATTGTTATCTCTTTCTCAAATATAGTCCCCTTGGCTTGAGATTGGATTGCTCTACTTATCTTTAGGAACAAATTATCCTTCCTTAGAGCATCTCTTCCCAAGGCATTAATTTGAGTAGGGCCCATATGAAAGAGATTTATGCTCCAATTATCCGGATCATAAGGGGCCGCCTACTTCTTTTCATTTATGATTTGCAAGGCCTTTAGTCTCAATACTTGTTCTTCGTGAAATCATGGATCATAAGTGATTTGATAAGTGAGCCAAATTATTCAAAGCTCAGAAGTCCCCTGCACGGACTTCTTCATATGACTAAGCGGCATCGTGTTGGGGATTAATATTGGTTATCTTCGGATTGGTATATGCTAGGATAGGAATGTTTTTTATGCCCTAATGTGCAGGCTAGGAAAGTTCAATTTAGGTTGAATTGGTTCCACTTAGGGTTTCAATGAAGTCGGAGGTTCAAGCCCTACTTCTAGCATTAAAATGTAAGCGAACAAATTTTCTAACCCCGAAAGTGCTTGGAAATTGAGTTTCTCAAAAAGAACCATTGTCGAGGCTTGACGAAGTCATCGAGTCAATACCTTCGTAGTATTTATTGATGTTATGGTCATAGTCAAAGTCATATGGGCAGATCAAAATAGTATATGCAAGGTTCAATTATGTTTGAAATCACTAGGTCGAAGTCAATTATGCTATGCCAATCACGAAGTCACAACAATTCAAATATGTGATACGCAAAGTCACAAGTATGCACAATTCACAAGTCCAAAATTGATTACACATATGTTATGCTATATCGTTATTTGATATTTAAGAACCTATATGTACAACGTTCTTGAATTACAATATACTCGAAAATCCCCAAATCGATTTATGGTTTACAATGAAAGAAATTAGAGAAGAAAAGATTCCCCAAAAAATGGTGCTCCTAGAGCCATATTTATAGGAGTGCATAGCCACCACTCCGCTTCACATGTCTTCAAGTGTTTCGACTTTGGCGGCACGAAAATGGGTCAGGTGCGGAGTCATTATCAGGCGGCGGTATGTAGTGATGTCTTCATCATGTGGAAGCATCTTCGAGATGTTGGAGTGTCTTCGATATCGTTTAGCATAAACCACTTCGCTAGTAAGTCTTCGATGGTGCCAAGATGGCCTTGGTCCTCACATCTGAATTCTATATGTAAGAGGCGACATTGCCTCTTCCTGATGTCTTCGATGCTAGCATCAATTGGTGTAGGTATAAAAGGATACGTTCGAAGTGTTGCAATATGTGATGTCCCTTTGCTGTAATATGAGGGTCTTCATAGATGTTGATAGTGCTTCCTATCAATACTGTTGGCACAACATCTTCGGAGAGCTTGCAAAGTGTGTTGCTACCTGTATACGGGTGAAGGACGTAGTGGCTATCGGCGAAGTGGAGCATTACAATGTGTAACAATGCCTTCGAAGAGCTTGAGTGGTGTGATGCGGATAGGGCTTTGTACCGAGGAAGCTCTCTGCGATCACTTTGACATTTTCTAACAACTAGATAAGTAGATTGTATTTGTCCTCTTCATTATTGATTTATAGGTGCTTCGCCAGTTGTATGTCTTCGAAGCTGTTCATTATAGTTTATGTGATCGAAGAGCAAAGTCCTACTATGCATGATTATATCATCTCATATCTCTCTTCATATATCCTCGAAGTCCTCCTTACATTCTTAATTGATGAGGTGTTGCTCCCTACCTCTTATACTGTCTTGTAATGTATCTTTGATTGAATGATTTTGATGAGGTACTGATGCGAAGTAACATAATGCTGAACTTTTTCGACGTAAATTATTGTAGTAACAATTCCCTAGCCATTTTCCTAAATATATGTGCGCAGATTATGGAAATTTATAATTCCTAGCCCTCCCTCCTCTTTAGATTTACACAATTTCCCATTTAATTAGGCAGTTTGAACAACTATAAGGGTGATCCCCACTCCATAAAAAATCTCTCCTAATTATATCTATTTATCAATTACCCATTTTGGAAATGACATTCAAAATATAGGTAGTGCTGATAAAACAGGGTTAATGAGAACTAGTTGATAAATATTTACCATTCCATTTGAATAATATTTATTAATTTTATCAATTATTGTTATCCAATCATCATGTTTAAGTTTGTTGTCCTTAGCAAAAACTCAGTATTCTATGGGAAATTTCACAATTTCACAGCTCAATGTACTAGCAATTCGATTCTCTAGCTTATCTAAGTCATTCTGTGCTAGCATGGAACATTTATCAAAAATATTTTTTAATCAAGAGAGTAACTTAAAACTGTATAATAAACTTAAGAGCTATGATGTGTTAAGGCAAATGAGATGCAAAGAGCATGATATCATCTGCAAACTAAAGAATGGAGAGGCCGTTACTTGTAATCTCATTTCCTACATTATCTAAAATCCCGTTGCTAGTGGCAAGCCTCATAATTGTTGCAAAAACATCAGCAGCTAGATTAAAAAAAAGAGGTGACAATGAATCAGCTTGCATAAATCCACGTTTCAATTAGATTTTATTTCCTAATCAGTGGTCCTATGTGAGCCAACCAGTCAGTCTTCCGGTTCTTCCTGTCCCATTTATTGGCAGAGTGTAATCGTTGCTTGTTCCTCCCAAGGCCAACCAAAAAAGAAAAGAAAGAAGGTATTCCGCTTGTTCTGGTTATTTCTATTCTCTTGGTTGGAGGTAACCAGATTGGGCCAAGCCATACCATAGGGCATCCGATTGAAAATCAATTTAGCCGGAGTGGCAAAATACATGAGAACTTCTCGAGCCCCAATTACAGGAATCGGTTTGACTCTCTTTCATTTTTTGGAGTGAAATTTGTTTAGTACGAGATCGCTTCACACCTCGCAGTGCTTACATCTCTCTCCTATCGAAGTTCTATTCAAAAACCTCATATCTGTCGTTAACCTTAATACTTAAATTTTCGATTTTAAGTAAAGACAAAATCCAACTAACCCATTAAACACCGAAACCCCTAACCACTAATAGATTTTTAAGGAAATCTCAATCATTTGAATCAAAAGATTTTTCAAAATCAGGTTTTAAAAGTGCACAAGTAATATTATATCTACAGCGATAATTAATAAATTCCCGAACCACCACTGCTTCATCTATAATATTTCTATCCTTGGTAAGGCGGTTTGAATATTATCAGTTCATCTATTTATTTTAAGTATTTAATGTAACACCCCATAGAAATTAATGATAATTAATAAGGCTCCAAAAATAGAATTTGTGCAAATGTCACAATGTGGCTATGAAACTTACACCGTTGCATTCACGGTGATTTTTTGAGCAACTTTCACATTCGGAGTTTCGTGATCGGAGCTCAGACAAAAAAGTTATCAACGTTTGAAGTTTTTCAGAACGAAAATAATTGAAAAACAAGAAAAGAAATAAATATTATTAAATGTTCGACCCTACGGGCGACCCCTTACTAAGGCCGATCGACCGTTTATACGAGTGGTCGACCAATCGAGGGTGGCATCTAAGGTTTGAACCTTGGCCGAACTGCCAAGATTTGATTATGGTTACGGTTGATTCGAGTGTCTATAAATACAGGCCCAGCTCTTCACTTTTTTCCTCATATTTTCTCATCAAAGCAACAAAGCTCTACCATTTTTCCTTCTCCACTACTTTTATAAATTATAAAATATTATACACACACGTACGCGCACGAACATACATACATGCACAAAACGAAGAAAGGTAGAAAATAAAAGAGAAGAAAAGAAGAAGCAAATCAACATTGCGAAAGAAAAAGGTAAGATTTTTTAATTATAAATCTATATTCCCTTTTACCCTAAATCTGTTTCCAAATCTGTAATTCGAATAGTATGTATATACCTTCTTATACATATTCTTTTGTGTTAGAAATGAAAAGAAGTCAATAAAGGAATGGATTCAGATTTGGAAGATTTGGAAAGATAGAAAAGTGAGTAGAAAATTATATAATTTATTTATAACATTGAAATTTATATCGTCAAATTTTATTTAATTATAAGGCCTATATAAGATCTAATGAGTTGTAGGGTTAAACGAACATATAGGGATATCACCCATAGATTTTATAAGACAGGGAATTGAGATAGGAATGTTATTTACACCATAATCTGGAAATATGGAAATAGTCTCTAGATTTGTTAAAGTTCAATGTTGATAAGCTGTAAGATTTATTCTAGCTTTGTGATAATTGGGTTGTAAATTGTTAGTATAGATTTAGGCTGCTCTAATTTGATTTGGAATATGAATTTCTATGTTTTAATATATTGGGAAAGAGGTAAAATTTAATTATTTTATTTTCATTTAATTTCCATAAATAATCTAATTTCAAAAATATTTATAAAAAGTACGTCGTTTGAATTAACAAGGAATATACCAAAAAGGAAAGAAATGTGTAAAGTATGGATATTCTTTATGCAGCTTATACTGTCTGTTTCAATAAAAAGAAAGAAAATTTCTTGCAACTTCAAAGCAAAAATCTCGTTTTTGGTTGATTTATGGAAAGCTATAAGGATAATCCTTTTTGGATGGGTAGCTCTAATAAATTAAAATGTGAAAAGGAATGTTCTAGTTTAGAAACTAATAGTTAAAATAGAAATATATGTATGTATGTATATGTGTGTGTACACACACACGTGTAACCATGCTTACTGATTAAAAAATATAGCATAATTTACAATGATATTCGCATTAGTCATTAATAACGTAGTAATTATAGGACGACGATGTTGAAAAAGGAAGGAATGGTAATTCCAAAATTTATGGACAATAATTACAAATTTAACGGATAGTAAATTTTTAGGTAATAGAGAGTTAAAGGAATTAAAGGAGGACTGCTTAAGAGTTTAATATGGTATTTATGGGGAAATGAACATGCATAACATATTAAATTAGAACGAATAAATAATATTACTAGAGATTGTTCGGTTAGAATAATAACAATAACCATTTACTATGGACAATTGACATTTATGGAATATGGTAAATAAGCGTTAAGATATGAATTAAATTCAAGAAGGCGGTATAACTTTCATAGTAGAAAAATATATATCCTTGATTATACCTTTGGGATAAGCACGAATTAGTGGGCCTGGCTTAATACTTTGGCCTAGGAAATTTGACTTGGTTCAGTGGGTTGGGACATGAGGTCGGTAGAATTAGTGGTAGGATAATGGTTAAGATTGCTACCATCGACGAAGCCATGTTCTATATTATCAGACTTGTTTTTAACATCAAAAAAAACATTACCTGAACAACTTTTTTGTCCACACTCAATGAAGAAGCCTCTTCATTAATTTTCAAACCTTGAATACATTCTGGGTTTGAAGTAGGCACACCGGTATAGAAACACACCCCCTACTCCTTTTTCTTTTTTCTCAATCATGATGTAACCTTCACTTTGCACTAAAGAATTCACACATTTTTCGGAATCATTATGATAGATAATACTGTTTGATTTGCAACTGAACCTATCTCATTCATAGAATAAAAATCATTCACATTTTTAAGAGTATCATTGTAAAACATTTCAACAGTATGCTCAACAGAGTGCTAGAGTGTCTTGTGAAACAAATGAGCACCCTCACCCTTTTTTCAAGAGAACCCATAAAGCCATCAAGAAATATACGTTCAACTTTTAGGAATTCTAATACGAAATAACACCCATGCCTATTCTTGCTCAAAGATTTTGTTAGAGGAGATGAAAAAGAACTAAGACTGCAAGAATTTCCCATATGACCAAATTAACAGTTAAAACATCTGATGGCCTCTTGACGATCACGAGCCTTGTGATTGTTCCCACCAGATGAAAAGCAATAAAACCCATTTTTCTCGCATGAAATCCAAGACTTCCGTGAGGAAATGCGAGAATTCCAAGGTACTTGTTTGAAATTTTAGATAGCTAGGGTTTCTGAGGACCTGAGTGCATGAAGAAGGAAAAATTAGTATCTTTAGCATCTAGTTTAGCAGTGTTATTATACATAGGATTTTTCCAATTTTCTTTCAAGCTCGAGTAAGAAAACCTGGGTAAAGAACTAAATTTAGGGCTTGAGCGTTTAACGTAAGTTAAAGGATTATTGCTAATCTTAAAGTTTGAACCGTGTGAATTAAAGTGTACATGGGTTTACTATATAGGTGTAAAAAAATGTGCATTTTTTCTACATCTATGCAGTTGGGCTAGTAACAAACTGATTTTGGCATGTTCGTTTTTCTGTAACATCATCATTATATTCTACTGTAATGTTTTTTACATTCATCATTAACCGTTGAGCGTTTTAACTACGTAGGATTGTTAGAGGAAGTTAGAGTGGCAGGTTTGTACATAACAAAAAGATATGTTTGTGCCTTTGGAGGTGGAGGACAAATAAGTTTAAGTCGAATGATAACAGAATGGAAGAGTAAATTTTTAAATCTTTAGAGGGTGAAATTAAAGTCCTATGTCTAAGAAATTAAAATTAGTGGATATATGTTGGCGTCAAAAATGGCTAACAATACCCAGTTATATGAAATCATCAATATCCAGTCACAGATCTCAAATAATATGATGTAGAGAATATAAATTGAAGAACAATAAAATTAAAACAGAAAGCAGGTAAATGGACATACAGATTTATAGTGATTCGGCAAACTCAGATCGATGTCCACTCCAAAGATTTTCCTTTTATTCTTTTATCTAGCCGTTACAGTTACAATCCGTGAAATCCCAAAATGAAAATGACAGAATATAACCAAGGTAGAAGACAGAATGAAGCAGAAAGAATATACCTTTTCTGATGTCATGCCTGCTGCATTTATAGGGGAAGCTGTGTACGGATCAGACTGAAACTTCGCTTGAATAACCTCCGGACCTAGATGACCCAACTCAAGAAAATTTGGACCAATCGCTTCCAAAATAGGGATCGGAGCCGATCCCTATTTTGATGGAGTTAAGGGCAGCGATCCCTATGGGGTGCTTCTCATGTTTTAATATGCATGTACTCTAAGTTTCATGTTGATAGCATCTGTAGATTTTGAGTTATTGACCGTTCGTTGCTGCAAATTCAACTAAACCGGTCCCTGAGTATAGATGAGGGTCGATCACTCTAGACGGATGATGGATGATCCCTTCAAACTCCTCTTCTTTGGGGGCGATCCCTATGGTAGACTCCTTATGGTTCCCTCTTCTTGTTCTCAAAGTTTCACTTCAATCCACCCTGTGGTTGTTGAGTTATTGAGTGATAATTATTAAGTTGTGTTGTGTGCATCCTGTTCAATCTGATCCCTCTACTTCGATCCCTCTATTCCGATCCATTTTTGTATAGTAAATATTCTGATCCGATCCCTTCCTAGGTGGAGTGCTAGTTTCATACTTAGCCCTTTTTTGAGTGTTGTCCATCCGAATCTATTCAACTATAGTTCATAGTTTTGAATATAATCGATCGCCAATCCTAGTATCATCTCTCCAGGCTTTTTGCCTTGATGAGCATGAAGTCTGTTGGGTTATACCGCTTGTGTACTACCTTGCTAAAAGACAGATTAACTCTTTTCCCCCCAAAACATACCTTGCGATAAGAAGATGTGTTTTGAATTGTCATAAACCCAAAATCCAAATTCCATAATCCATCGATAGCCATATTATCCAATCCATTGTGAATCCAAATACATGATCTCTATGGATCGTTATTGAAATCCATGACCATTTTAAGTTGATATCCAATTTCGTATCCATCGTAAATTAACGATCTCTCCGGATCGTTTTATCCAAATCCTCGACTTCACCGAATCGTTAGCCAAATCTGGGACCACTCCAGGCCCATATCCAAGTCTACGACCGCTCAATGTCAATATCCAAATCCATTGCTATTCGTAGCTGATATCCAAACCTGTGACCTCTCTGGGTCCTTGTCGAGCAAGATCCATATTCGACGACCGAGTAAGCCGATCCTGTCGCTCTTCGAGGAAGCGACATTATTTTCTGTACTCTGGTTCAGTGTCTCTGAACATTAAGTGATGTCATAGCCCAAGTCCTAGGCCGATCGTGGTCTCTTCAGACATTTTTCGAGCATAATCCATACTCGACGACCTGGGTAGGTCGATCATGTCTCTTTCTGATGAAGCGACATACTCCTTGCTAGGTATAATCCTTACATGATGCATGTTGGGTTTCATTCTTCGGCCTCGACTCTTCGATCGATGACTTAATCCATGTACGAGTCAATTCTGTCACTCTCCGACGAAGCGCACCTTGCGGTTACTCTCCCATTACTCCAATCGAGATAGTAATCGCATTCTGTTTTATTTATCGCAGTAATGAAGATCATAAATAATCTAATAAATAAGAGTTCGTACTTGCAGAAATCAAAAAAAAAACTAAACAAGCCAAATGGTGCCTCTCCGGGCACGATGGTTCATCATCATCTCAGAGCATGCCTAGGGACCGTCTTCAATCCCATACATTTGCAAGTGACTTAGCCGCTTTATTATGAAGTTTATTATTTTTGTTGTTATGGCCGGAGTCCAAGTCCTAAACTCGTCCATTTACCATCATGATCAGTTGATGATGATTCGTGATCCCAATCCAGGGTCATTCCTGTTTCCATTCGATGGTGATGGTAGCTGCTCCTATTCCACTGTCGTTGCCCAATTCCTCACATACTATGATAGTGTACCATTCCTCACGTGCTCCTCAATCGTATCCTTTAAATGTCTGCTTTCATCCACAATATGCCTGTAACTTCCGTCTTTTTGTACGCTTTAAATCGACGATAAACCGCACACGTCAGACTCAAACCATACAGAATGGCGCATTGTAATGGGGTAAATGAGAAAAAGCAGAGGAAGAAAAAGAACAAAACAGAATCTTGCAACAGAATGATAAAATATAATAATCAAATATACAGTTCATGAAGATGTTTTACAAAGTATTCGATTATATTTATACAATACATATCAGAGTTACACATACTAGAGAATACTAATTAATGCAGCAAAACAGTACGAATACAGTGGAATAATATAGTAGATAATAGTAAAACACTCTTCGTCCGTCAGGAATAAAGTCTTCGAATCCTGAAATGCTTAGGCAGACCCGAGCGAATTGAAAAGACAAAACACTCGAGTCAGAACTAAAAGATCTTGTGTAAGTTAAATCAACAGTAAATAATATGAGTGGAACGGCGTCAGAGATATTTATGGGATTTGACATCTCCTATTCAGTGTCTAAAGTGAGTGCAGTAACTTAAGAGATGCTCGGGATTCACATCTCCTAAGGATCCGTTTGACTATTTACTATGTAGTAATATTTCGCTATTATAATAATGTCTATAGTAAAATAAACTTACTTTTAAATAGCGTTAAGGCTTTACATTTTCCATCTTAACAAGTAATAGTCGCAGTAGTCCATCCAGTATCAGCGCATCTCCAGATCAGAAGACTACCCTAAATACTCCACGGGCTACGGGAGAAAACCAAACTCGTACAAGGCGCGTTAGGGTATGTGACACGGCACAACTAGGCAATGCCAGGGTAGATATACCAATTACGCTTCCGGGCCGGTGGTAACGTGTAACGCGCAGCTACCCCCCACCTTGAGCCACACCCCCAAATCAAAATCGAAAGTGGCCACCGAATCAATCCAAAAGTCAGAGTATAATATCGAAAGGATGTGTCCGATAAAAGGTGCTACCTTCTTAGCCTGTCGATCGATCCTGTTTTAGCCACCTTATGCCAACTCATGGGAGTCGGGTCCACGTATATACCTCAAAGGAAACGCCGCCACCATCCTACTTAATTCTGAAATCTCAACCGTGTACACGGTTGTTAAAGTGGGTTTCGGAGTTGGCAGAGAGTATGACAACTTTCGATCCCGGTCTCTTCAACAACCAAACGTTATTATAACACCGCGGTCATTTCTAAATAATTATACTTCAAAACCAAAATATACTATCCATTTCAAAACCATATAAATACAATATCATTTCCCATTCAAAAAATAAATAAATACGATTTCATTTTTATAAAACCCAAATCAATATGATATCATTTTTATTTCGAATATATCCTTTCCAAAATCATAAAACTTTCAAAATTATAATATTTCAAAACCAAACGCTTGAAATATAACCATTCAAAACATAATACTTTGAATTTTATAGCTTCAAAACCATAACTTTCAAAGCTTAAATAGTTTGGATATTCAAACAGTATATAAATAAAATGGTTTGAATTTAAAATTACTTTATAAAGTAAAATAATTTTCTCAACTTTACAATTTATTCACTTTAAATCAAATCTCAATTCATAAATTTTCAACTCACTTTCAGTTTCAATAAACCACTTCAATTTCAATATATTTCAAACCTTGAGTATTAAACAATTTCAAAACTAAGGTTGGAAATTACGATTCAACAATTCAATGTCTTATTATTTAGTTTTGAAATATTTGCATAATAGATCCATTATCATTTAAATAAAACTCAAATTTCCAAGAATTAAATATTGCCTTCAATTTATTTATACTAGAAATATTCATTTAATTCATCTTGAATAAAATCCAGTTATAAATATCATACCTTTTAAAATTTCAAGTTTATAAATTTTACATCAATTTATGGAGTTTAATTCTTAAATAAGCTCAATTTCAAATAAATTTTCGATTTACCTTCCAATCTTAATTTATTTAAATCATTATAACCTCTGTATTAAACTATGATTTAAATACTTCACCATATTTTATTTTAATAAAATCAAACTCCATTATTAAACTTATTGTTATTAAACAAATTTATACATAGGTTAAATACATGAATTTAACTATATATAAAATATTTTTATATAATATCAAAAAGAATCAATATTTATTAAACCGTATAATTCTATCCAAAAGCATACAAATCATTTTCAAAATATTATTGTATATAGACCGACGGTGTATGTATAAAATTTCCTATACTATGGTCAAGTGATACGGATATTTATCATTTCAATCCGTACTTTAAAATAAAAATACGGTTGTATATCATTTTAAACCGCAATCTCGAATGAAATAAAATGCATAACAACTTGCAGTTTATAATAATATATAATACGACATCCATCCATCCAATATCAATCACCAACCATTTATAACAATCATCATCCAATTCAAACAATAAAATTAATATAGAACAGATAATAAATAGCAGGTAATTGCTGGCAGTTTATATTCAATAATAAATTAAGTTAACTGGCAGTTTATATGCAAAAATAACTTGAATAACAATTTAATTCAATAAATTCAACTTAACTGGAACGATGATAAAAATATACCAAACAGCAATAAATAAATATAATCACATCAAAAATTAATTTAACAAACATAAGAAATTTTAGAAGTTGTGGTGAGTGGATTAAAACACTCACCTTTTGAATTAAATTAAATTTAAATCCAATTTAAACCCAAAAATTGAACAGTCTCAGAATTCATCCAAACCAGCTCAAAATGTTCGGAATTCCAATACGAACCTAGCGGAGAAAACCGTGCGCAAATGGGACCTTGTATGCAAAAGTTATAATCATTAGAAGATTAAACAATTTAAATTAGAAAATAATTGAAAAAAACACGTCACCAATCTTCCTGTCACACGCAAACTCTCCCAGCTACACAACGCAATCAAACACAGTTCGAACCCTAATTACGCGAGCATGTCGTCACCAAAAGCCGCCTCCACGCACGATGGTTCACCGATCAAGCCTCGCCATCGCCCTCTTGCTCCAACCGACTTCTTGGACCCCACCATGAGACCCGCGGCGACTCCATGACGACCGCCTTCGTACGCCTTTAACCGTCATTCGAGGCCAACTCCGACCCCCATACGACGAGCAAACACCACCATCCAACCAGCTCGACCTCCTCTCCGCTCTGGCACCGACCGATCGTCAAACTGTTGAAGATCCACCGTTGGATCAAAACCCTAGCCTATGGACTGCTGAAGTTCAACATGAATTTCTGGATAAAGATGCATCGAATTGGAAAACGAATCACTGAATTGAGATGCGTTCATCGAGAGCTTTGATATATAATTTTTCTGAATTTTTTTGAGGAGTTCGAAATTTCAATTTGATTTTTGAATTGCAATTGGATTTGGAATTGTCTGCCATGAAATGAGGAGGTGAGAAAGGAATTGTACGTACAGACAATTTACAATGAGCAACAATTAGGGTTTATAATAGGGTATTTATAAACAAACTGAAATTAGAATGGAGCGGATCAATTGGATATACGCGTTAAACGATAAAATGGCCCAAAAAGCCCGTTCTGACTCCGAAACGAAATGGGTCAATCCATATATCAAAATAGATGTTTTAAAATATTTTAAACGCGATCGAACAGGCTTCAGGCCCAAATTCCATCGTATGAAGAAGTTATGCTAAAATCAAATTATTTCAAATTGATTTCAATTAAATTGATTTTTAGGCGTTTCGAGTCCGTACGATCAAACGACAAGTACGATCGCTACGAAACTTGAAATACTACAATAATTCACCCTTACAGATCCGATGAAACAGGTTTCGTCGAAATCCGAGTCAGTGGTCAAAATGGCTATTTTCCAGTTAATTAAATAAATTAATATTAAACAAATTAAATCAGATTTCAAATTTAATAAATCACAGTTCCTCTCATTTTAAATTACTTGGATATTTACCAAAATCTAAAAAAAATTCAAATGCCACTTTAGTGTTGATTCATTGATCAATTTCAGCGTTAAATTTCATTTTCACTAAATTCAGAAATTAAAAATTAAATTTCACTACTTCCATTGAATTTAATTTTCATTCTTATTATTCAATTCATCATGGTTAAATGGATAAAATTAACATTGGGTCCATGATTTATTACATTATATTCTCAAATTCCATCTTGATTTCAATTAACGTAATAATAAAATATTTAATTTCATTTAATTGTAATTACTCCAATTATTATAGTTCAAATCCCAATAAATTGATAAATCTTTATTCCCATTCTTAAAATTCAACAAATTGTCCAATTATTGTAACGACCCAGAATTTTTATTAATTAAAATTTGTATGTTTAATTGATTTTAAATATTAATAAGTGAAATTTATAAGTCGAATAAATTTTATTTCGAATAATTGGATTTAATTGAATAATTAAATCGATAATTTAATATGTTAAAATACAGAAATAATTGAAAATTGGGTTAAATATGATTGAAAATGATTTGTAAAATTTTATTTTATCATATTGGAGTTACAAAGATGTTCAGGAACTTTTAAAATTGAATTTAAAGTTAATTTGTGAAAAATTGAATATTTTAATATTTAATCGACTAGTGAAATTAGCCATTTTTCGAACAATCTCAGAATTGGACGAAACTAGTTCCATTGGATCCGTAATAGTTTGTTATTATCGGATTTCAATTTTTGTAGCAATCGGAGTTTTCGTTTGACCATGGCAGCTCGAAACACATCGAAATTGTTTTAATATTAATTTGGCGAGTTAAAATTGCCATTTTTCAAACAGTCTCGGATTTCGACGAAACTAGTTTCATCGGATCCGTAATATGATATTATTGTATGGTTTCAAATTTCATGTCAATCGGATTTACCGTTTGTCCGGTGCAAGCTAAAACGCCTAGAAATTTGATTTACCGATTTAATTTAAAATCGAACGTTTATTGTCATAACTCGCACAGATGATGGAATTAGCTCCCGAAACACATTCCATTGTGTTCGGAACGCGGGGCAAAACTTAGAAATGCCAACCGGCACGCTTCGTTTGGAGTTCGGAAAATCCGGGATGAATAGTGTCGCGTATATTTTCTATATAAGCCCCTTATATTTCACAATTGCAAAAGAAAAAAATAAACTAGGGTTTCTTCAGAGCCGGCCGCCACATTTAATTTTAATGGCCGAGAATGCTTCCTCCTTCTCCCTCGTTTTTCTTCACATCCTCTCTTCTTTAGCAAAAATCATCAACATGAAAGTTGTAGAGCGTGAGGAGCTTTACACATCCAACGGTGGATCTCGGCTATCGTCAACGTTTGAAGCCAGAAATTGGCCAAGAAGGGCTGCCGCTCGAGCACGTTTTTCGACATCAGGAGGCAACCGAGTTTGAAGCCCTTGGGGCCGAAGGTGGTGTTGACAATGCTCTTCGCCATAGTGGTTGTTGATCGTGTTGAAGTTGTTCGTAGTGGGTTGCGAAATTAGAGTTGAACAATGGAAATTGGGTGCGGCTTCGTTCGTTCCTGGAACGCATACTGGGTTTGGGAAGATGCAACAGGGGACGGCCTGATTTGCATATCATCAAAACGTGCGGCCCAGATTAATTTGGTTTAGAAAAATATAATATATATTAAAAATTCGTGTAACTTTAAAAATTCATATCTTTTTCATACGAGGTTGAAAACGCGCGAAACAAGTTGCGTTGAGTTCGTATGAACGAGCACTACGCTATGGAATTGGAATGGAGTTGTTTGGAGCTAGCGAAAATTTCAGGTAAAATTAAACGTCCGTTTAATTTTATTCGAAATAAAAGCTGAAAACGAAATTGAAATCAAGGTGAGAACTTCTCACTCAATCGAATCGGTTTCGACTTTAATTTTAAATAGTTAGGTTTAAAATTCTTGAATGTATGTTTGAATGATGATTGTTATCTATTGATCGTTAAAATAGACATTATACGTCGTTAGTAAGCGGAGGTTATTTATTAAAAACATATACCGCGAATATTTCACAGTACAGTGAAATTGGTATTATTTATGTACTTGGAGTTGATTTCCCGCATTATATAGCGAATGAGACCCTATTGCGCCGTCTATTAAGCGGATAATATTTTAAATCCCATATACCGCGATAATTTCGTACTGGAACGGAATTGGTATTGTGCTAACATCTTTGGATGCAGGAAAACAGGTTGGAGAGATCCAACTGGATTCCTCAACAGTATTTATTTGATTATGGATATTTTGATATTCGTTGATTATCATATACAGATATATGATGTCGTTGTTGTCGTGATTGACTATTTGGTGTGTAGCATCATTGGGCCGATTTTGAAATTTTAAAAGGATTTTTAAAGTAATTTTTGAAAGCATACGTTTATAAAATATTTTTGGAATTGATTCATTTTAAAATAAATAACGTTATAATTTAATGTTATAAAAATTATGATTTTTGAGAAATATAGTTAAAAGTTGATTTTTAGAAAATACGGGGTTAATGATTTTATAAAATAGTTTAAATTGGGATTTTTGAATTTATTATAAAAAGTTTAAAATATAGTATTTATGAAATTTGATTATTTTATAAATCAAAGAAAATGATGAAATTTATAAAGGAGTTTAAAGATGTTTTAAAATAATAATATAAATTGATTTATATAAAGTATTTATAAATTGATATTTATAAATTAAAATATTTGAATTATAAAATGAGTTTTTATAAGTGTTAGAATGAATTGTAAATGAATTTCATAAATGAATGAAATTTATATAATTATAAACGGTGAAGTTATAAATGGAATTTTATAAGCAGTAGGTTTATAAAATTTGTAAAGTTATTGAAAGAATAGATTTGGGTAAATAAATGAATCTTATAAGTTATAAGATTTATAATTTGGGAAGTTTAAAAGAACGATTTTGTAAACAAATAAATTATAAGTATTTAACTTATAATATGAACTTTGGGTATATAATTGAGATATAAATTGAGATAGGTTAATAAAGGAGATTTGTAAAAGGAAGTTGTTATAAAATAAATAGAAATGGAATTTATAAACATTGTTTTATAAATCCGCAAACAACTTATTTTGATAAGTAAATTGTTATAACTTATTATTGGAGTTATATTCACGTTTTAGACAGTGAATAATCCTTTAAAATAAAATGTATAGAAATGATGAAATTGGTTAACGAAGTATATTCACGTTTTTGGATAGTGAATAATATGTTAAAGAAAATGTTTTGGATGTGATGTTTTAAATAGAATTAAAACGATCTAACGATGTTTTTAAAATGTGTTAAGATTCGAAACCATAGATTTCAACATTCATTGTTGAAATAGACATTTTCGAGAAATAAAAGGAAACGGTGGACTATAACACTGTTGTTATAGTAAAGATTTCCGAAAGGAAATGTTTTATATAGTATTGGGATTTATATATCTATTTTAATTTCGAATCCCTATACTAGTGATTTTGGGTTGTCGTAACGATGTTTTACGCAACATTCGTTTTGGCCCAAATAAATGTGTTAAGAGAATGTTTTCCTTAAAGAATGAAATATATACTTAATTTCGATTTAAGTATATTGAATATTTTCCGAATGTTGAAAATAAATAGATTTGTGAATTATTTATTAATAAATAAGTATGGAAATGTTTTTCCAATGTGAAATGAAAAGTTTTGAGAATTTATCTTTTTGAAGATAAATTGAAAATGAATAATTGAAATTGTGTATTCATAAATATTTTGGAATGTAAATTCACTACGGAATTTATAAATGAAAAGGGAAATTTGTTTAAAAATAAACGTTGATTTATTTTTGAAGTGTGGGAATTAATTTACGGATTTGGAACGTAAATATAAAGTAAATCGTTAAGGATTTATTTAATTGGTTTAAATGAACCATGTTGAAATGAAAGTATTTTCGCATAAGGAAAATGATTGAAATTTGTTTTTCAAAAGTGGTAAAGATGAAAAGTGATTTGAAAATTGTTTTCAAATGGTTGAAGTGTGAAAATTATATATCTTGTAAAGATATTTTTGGAAAATAAATAATTTGGAAAATTATTGGGAATCTGGTGATGTTGTGCATATCCATTGATAGTTCAATAACCGACTATCAATATTTACCTTTGAATGGGTATTTGTTGTGATTTGTTTGAATTTGAATGCCACACTTATTTTTGAATAAGCGCTCACTATTCGGGTTAGCCGGGAAAGGACATTGGGGTCGTATAACCCATTCCGAATGTGTGATACGTCGTTATGAATTGCATTTGAAGACCGGTGTTGAAGACCGGATATTTTTGAAAACGGAAGGATTACCATCGAATGTTTCTGCACCGAATGGCCCCGGTATGGAAATTCCATATGTGATGGGAAGTCCGGACGTGATTAGTGAATATCTGGATTGCAAGGACTTCTTTGTAAGTGCCTTCGGTTCTGTTCGATCCCAGAACAGACTTGTATTGATTGTATGTCTGACATTATAAATTGAGATATAAAGCTGATTTCTTTCAAATATATTTCTGTTGGTGGCGGAGGATTTATTCTCTTATCTTAACACCCTTCTCTGAGACGTACGAGCTCAGAGGTTATGTAGTTGATGGTTATCAGCGATATATTCCCAATTTGGTAATGTGACATGCTGAGTGTTGCTGTGAAATGATCATTGTTTGATCATTTGTGATGTGATCATTTGTTTGATCATTTATCTTTGTGATCATTACTTTGATCATTTGTTGACCCAAAGCATGGCTTTGTGGACGAGACTTCGTCGGACCTCACACCCCGAAAATGGTCAAAACAGGAAGGATGCAGCAAGGTTATTAGGGGTAGCGCCCTTTAGTGTATGCCATTCCTTCTGGATAGAGGTGGTATCATGGTATGGAGCCCAGATATTTAACCTATGTTGTTGCTGCAAACTTATTACTTTGTGGTTGTTGGAAATCAAGGATCCTCGGATATAGATCGGTTACGATCAGGGGATGACATATTCGTGTCAGTAGTTACCCAGTTAGGGGTAACCCGGCCTTGTGTTGGCAGAGATCCGGTTTGGTTCTCGGGACGTCATTCCAAAGGCGTTTCCATGTGGCGATGGGAAGTTTCTTGGCCTGACCATTTGTTGGAAATCCAAAGAAACAATACGATCTTGTACGGTTTTAGTTGTAGAACCTATCATTCACTTATGGTGGTGCCCCACTGTTTGGATGGTAGCTATAGTAGGCATACGATAATGGTCGTATGTTGGCTAAGATTTACAACTTTACTTTCGAAATGATTTTTCCTACACTATGCACTAATAATAATATCAAATGTTTCTTTTAATGCGTATCAAGCATCTTTGACTATCATAAGGAGAAATCTCCTTCGATTCTGCGTTTGCATTGTGTGTGTGTGTGCGGGAGGCCTTATGGTAGTCTCATTTTTTAAAAGCATTGAGAATTGACTTTAAAAATATTCCTCTATTTTGTTTTTGAAGATAAAATAAACTGTTTTAGTTCTCATACCAGTCACATGACTGACTAGGAGTTTATTATTTTCCTTCCTAAACTCCGGGTGCCCACCAATTTCTACACGGGCAGTCAAGAGTTAAGGTTTATCAGGATATTTTGGAAATTCAGGAGTTGCTGGAGGCAAGATGGATGGCATGGCGTATCGCTAGTATATAGTATTTCTTTTCCGTTGTTTGTTGTTGTTTGATAGTTGTACACTCTGATGATGTAATGAAATGTAATGTAATGTAATAATTGATATAATTCTTTGTTTTAAAGATTATTCATTTATCTATTATATGTTGTTCCGCTGCGATTGTGAGATTCTGATATTGTTCTGTTGTTTTCTTTCTGTTCTGTTCTATCTTTTCTATCTTCTTCTACCTCTTTTCTTTTTTTTCTTTCTTTTAAAACCCTAAGAATTCATATTTCCGTTCATCTTGAGTTAGTCAATAGAGATTAGTGTCTATTCAAGGAGTACGGATTTGCGGGTCCTCACATTTGGTATCAGAGTTTATGGTTAAGCGACAACCATGGCTATGTTGGGTATTACTCATTAGAGGTAGAGTCAGTAGTACTCTAGAATGAGTTTGAGTGTAATAATAGCTATGAGAGCGTATTTGTTAGTGAATATAAAATTGTTTTGTATTGTGTTGACTTATCGGTTGATTGTTTATGGATTTCGATCGATGTAGTCTAGCTAACTATCGTAGATTGGGGTTTCTAAACTCTTAAACAAGATAAACCGACACGATATTGTTTTAAAATTGGGTAAATGAAATAATTTTACCTTGAGTATATTTTATATATAAAGGAATAATTTTTCAGAATTATTAAAGTGTATATAAGTTGATTGTTTGGTTGTTGAAAATATAAGAATATATATATAAGTTAATTAAAAGTTGTTTGAATAAGTTAAATAAAAACAATTACAAAAGAATAATTGCATAAGTAAAATGAATTATAAGAATTAAAACTATAATTAATGTGATTTACAATTGTGAAATAAACTTATGTATATAAGAAGTGAAACTATATGAATATATTTATGAATATGAGTTATAAATAAAAAAAATGAATTTAAAGTTAAATGGAAATTTACTTAGAATTGGAATCTGAATTGGATTTATAAGTGGGAATTTAAGTTAAGTAAAAACCAAGTGATGGATATAAACTTGAATTATGTAATGAAATTCAACTTTTTTAATTGAATTGAATTAATGAATTGAATGTAAATAAATTGAATGTAAATTAAATTGATAAGAAATAATGAATGTAAGTGTTAATTCATTAAAATATAATGTTATTGGAAGTTGAATAATTGAATGTAAATCAATTTAATTAAACCAATTGAAAGTAATGGTGTTAAACCAAATTGAATGAAGATAAGCAAATGAATTTGGTTATCTTGAATATACACTGGTTGTTATTTGATTGTTAGTTGATTGTATATAATTCAATAAGTATTAATGAAATTGAGTTAATGAAATTGAAAGCTAAAGTAATTGAAATCCAATTGGAAGTTAAGTGAATCTTAAATAGAATTGAATTTGATTTGGAAGTGAACCAACTTGAATATGAATTAGTGAATATAAACTAATTGAAAATGAATGTTAGTACATCCACTGTTGATGAATCAAATGTGATTAAATTGAAAACCTAATTCATTGAATATTAATGAGAATATAAATGAATATTTATTGGTTATGGATGTTAGTTGAATGCTAGTTGGATGATAGTTGGTTGATGGTTGAATATATTGCTTTTACTGTATTTGCTACGTTGGCATATATAGTTATTATGTTGCTATATGTTGTATATCGATACTATTGTTTATATACATGTTTCTCATCTGTTTTTTGAGTGTTTAGTAGGTGCGGATCGCGTTTGCTTCGCATTTGGAGCTCGCTTTCGCGCTATATTAGCCGTATATGCTCGCTAATAAAATATAAGGTACATATCTCGGATTAAATATCGTATTTTTACACTTTTTTCCCTGCGGGATGCATCAACACTTGATGAGATGTATATTTGTGATATATATACTGTCATTTTTTTTTCGGATCGAGCCGCGCAAAGGAGACTATGGCGAATTTTTCCGAAAATTTAAGGTGTTAGAATATTTTTGAGAAAAATTGGAAAATTTTGACAACTATAACTTTGATTTGGAGTTGAAAGTTAAACAATAGTTTGTTTGAAAAGATAAATAAGTATGATTTGAAAAATTAGTAAAGTTATTGTAAGAAGTTTAACTATGGATTTATGGAAAGTTAACAGATTCTGTAACTTTTCTTGCTTGTTAATTTCGAGGACGAAATTCTTTTAAGGGGCGAAGTTTGTAACGACCCAGAATTTTTATTAATTAAAATTTGTATGTTTAATTGATTTTAAATATTAATAAGTGAAATTTATAAGTCGAATAAATTTTATTTCGAATAATTGGATTTAATTGAATAATTAAATCGATAATTTAATATGTTAAAATACAGAAATAATTGAAAATTGGGTTAAATATGACTGAAAATGATTTGTAAAATTTTATTTTATCATATTGGAGTTATAACGATGTTTTGGAACTTTGAAAATTGAATTTAAAGTTAATTTGTGAAAAATTGAATATTTTAATATTTAATCGACTAGTGAAATTAGCCATTTTTCGAACAGTCTCAGAATTGGACGAAACTAGTTCCATTGGATCCGTAATAGTTTGTTATTATCGAATTTCAATTTTTGTAGCAACGGAGTTTTCATTTGACCGTGGCAGCTCGAAACGCATCGAAATTGTTTTAATATTAATTTGGCGAGTTAAAATAGCCATTTTTCAAACAGTCTCGGATTTCGACGAAACCAATTTCATCGGATCCGTAATGTGATATTATTGTATGGTTCAAATTTCATGTCAATCGGATTTACCGTTCGTCCGGCGCAAGCTAAAATGCCTAGAAATTTGATTTACCGATTTAATTTAAAATCGAACGTTTATTGCCATAACTCGCACAGATGATCGAATTAGCTCCCGAAACACGTTCTATTATGTTCAGAACGCAGGGTAAACCTTAGGAACGCCAATCGGCACGCTTCGTTTGGAGTTCGGAAAATCCGGGATGAATAGTGTCGCGTATATTTTCTATATAAGCCCCTTATATTTCACAATTGCAAAAGAAAAAAATAAACTAGGATTTCTTCAGAGCCGGCCACCACATTTAATTTTAATGGCCGAGAATGCTTCCTCCTTCTCCCTCGTTTTTCTTCACATCCTCTCTTCTTTAGCAAAAATCATCAACATGAAAGTTGTAGAGCGTGAGGAGCTCTACACATCCAACGGTGGATCTCGGCTATCGTCAACGTTTGAAGCCAGAAATTGGCCAAGAAGGGCTGCCGCTCGAGCACGTTTTTCGACATCAGGAGGTAACCGAGTTTGAAGCCCTTGGGGCCGAAGGTGGTGTTGACAATGCTCTTCGCCATAGTGGTTGTTGATCGTGTTGAAGTTGTTCGTAATGGGTTGCGAAATTAGGGTTGAACGATGGAAATTGGCGGCTTCGTTCGTTCCTGGAACGCATACGGGGTTTGGGAAGATGCAACAGGGGACGGCCAGATTTGCATATCATCAAAACGTGCCGCCCTGATTAATTTGGTTTAGAAAAATATAATATACGTTGTAAAATTTTATATTAAAAATTCGTGTAACTTTAAAAATTCATATCTTTTTCATACGAGGTCGAAAACGCGCGAAACAAGTTGGGTTGGGTTCGTATGGACGAGCACTACGCTATGGAATTGGATTGAAGTCGTTTGGAGCTAGCGAAAATTTCGGGTAAAATTAAACGTCCGTTTAATTTTATTCGAAATAAAAGCTGAAAACGAAATTGAAATCAAGGTGAGAACTTCTCACTCAAACGAATCGGTTTCGATTTTAATTTTAAATAGTTAGATTTAAAATTCTTGAATGTATGTTTGAATGATGATTGTTATCTATTGATTGTTAAAATAGACATTATATGCCGTTAGTAAGCGGAGGTTATTTATTAAAAACATATACCGCAAATATTTCACAGTACAGTGAAATCGGTATTATTTATGTACTTGGAGTTGATTTCCCGCATTATATAGCGGATGAGACCCTATTGCGCCGTCTATTAAGCGGATAATATTTTAAATCCCATATACCGCGATAATTTCGTACTGGAACGGAATTGGTATTGTGCTAACATCTTTGGATGCAGGAAAACAGGTTGGAGGGATCCAACTGGATTCTTCAACAGTATTTATTTGATTATGGATATTTTTTGATATCCGTTGATTATCATATACAGATATATGACGTCGTTGTTGTCGTGATTGACTACTTGATGTGTAGCATCATTGGGCCGATTTTGGAATTTTAAAAGGATTTTTAAAGTAATTTTTGAAAGTATACGTTTATAAAATATTTTTGGAATTGATTCATTTTAAAATAAATAAACGTTATAATTTTAATGTTATAAAAATTATGATTTTTGAGAAATATAGTTAAAAGTTGATTTTTTGAAAATATGGGGTTAATGATTTTATAAAATAGTTTAAATTGGGATTTTTGAATTTATTGTAAAAAGTTTAAAATATAGGATTTATGAAATTTGATTATTTTATAAATCAAAGAAAATGATGAAATTTATAAAGGAGTTTAAAGACGTTTTAAAATAATAATATAAATTGATTTAATAAAGGATTTATAAATTGATATTTATAAATTAAAATATTTGAATTATAAAACGAGTTTTTATAAGTGTTAGAATGAATTGTAAATGAATTTCATAAATGAATGAAATTTATAGAATTATAAACGGTGAAGTTATAAATGGAATTTTATAAGCACTAGGTTTATAAAATTTATAAAGTTATTAAAAGAATAGATTTAGGTAAATAAATGAATCTTGTAAGTTATAAGATTTATAATTTGGGAAGTTTAAGAGAACGATTTTGTAAACAAATAAATTATAAGTATTTAACTTATAATATGAACTTTTGGTATATAATTGAGATATAAATTGAGATAGGTTAATAAAGGATATTTATAAAAGGAAGTTGTTATAAAATAAATAGAAATGGAATTTATAAACATTGTTTTATAAATCCGCAAACGACTTATTTTGATAAGTAAATTGTTATAACTTATTAATGGAGTTATATTCACGTTTTAGACAGTGAATAATCCTTTAAAATAAAATGTATAGAAATGATGAAATTGGTTAACGAAGTATATTCACGTTTTTGGATAGTGAATAATATGTTAAAGAAAATGTTTTGGATGTGATGTTTTAAATAGAATTAAAACGATCTAACGATGTTTTTAAAATGTGTTAAGATTCGAAACCATAGATTTCAACATTCATTGTTGAAATAGACATTTTCGAGAAATAAAAGGAAACGGTGGACTATAACACTGTTGTTATAGTAAAGATTTCCGAAAGGAAATGTTTTATATAGTATTGGGATTTATATATCTATTTTAATTTCGAATCCCTATACTAGTGATTTTGGGTTGTCGTAACAATGTTTTACGCAACATTCGTTTTGGCCCAAATAAATGCGTTAAGAGAATGTTTTCCTTAAAGAAAGAAATATATACTTAATTTCGATTTAAGTATATTGAATATTTTTCGAATGTTGAAAATAAATATATTTGTGAATTACTTATTAATAAATAAGTATGGAAATGTTTTTCCAATGTGAAATGAAAAGTTTTGAGAATTTATCTTTTTGAAGATAAATTGAAAATGAATAATTGAAATTGTTTATTCATAAATATTTTGGAATGTAAATTCACTACGGAATTTATAAATGAAAAGGGAAATTTGTTTAAAAATAAACGTTGATTTATTTTTGAAGTGTGGGAATTAATTTACGGATTTGGAACGTAAATATAAAGTAAATCGTTAAGGATTTATTTAATTGGTTTAAATGAACCATGTTGAAATGAAAGTATTTTCGCATAAGGAAAATGATTGAAATTTGTTTTTCAAAAGTGGTAAAGATGAAAAGTGATTTGAAAATTGTTTTCAAATGGTTGAAGTGTGAAAATTATATATCTTGTAAAGATATTTTTGGAAAATAAATAATTTGGAAAATTATTGGGAATCTGGTGATGTTGTGCATATCCATTGATAGTTCAATAACCGACTATCAATATTTACCTTTGAATGGGTATTTGTTGTGATTTGTTTGAATTTGAATGCCACACTTATTTTTGAATAAGCGCTCACTATTCGGGTTAGCCGGGAAAGGACATTGGGGTCGTATAACCCATTCCGAATGTGTGATACGTCGTTATGAATTGCATTTGAAGACCGGTGTTGAAGACCGGATATTTTTGAAAACGGAAGGATTACCATCGAATGTTTCTGCACCGAATGGCCCCGGTATGGAAATTCCATATGTGATGGGAAGTCCGGACGTGATTAGTGAATATCTGGATTGCAAGGACTTCTTTGTAAGTGCCTTCGGTTCTGTTCGATCCCAGAACAGACTTGTATTGATTGTATGTCTGACATTATAAATTGAGATATAAAGCTGATTTCTTTCAAATATATTTCTGTTGGTGGCGGAGGATTTATTCTCTTATCTTAACACCCTTCTCTGAGACGTACGAGCTCAGAGGTTATGTAGTTGATGGTTATCAGCGATATATTCCCAATTTGGTAATGTGACATGCTGAGTGTTGCTGTGAAATGATCATTGTTTGATCATTTGTGATGTGATCATTTGTTTGATCATTTATCTTTGTGATCATTACTTTGATCATTTGTTGACCCAAAGCATGGCTTTGTGGACGAGACTTCGTCGGACCTCACACCCCGAAAATGGTCAAAACAGGAAGGATGCAGCAAGGTTATTAGGGGTAGCGTCCTTTGGTGTATGTCATTCCTTCTGGATAGAGGTGGTATCATGGTATGGAGCCCAGATATTACCTATGTTGTTGCTGCAAACTTATTACTTTGTGGTTGTTGGAAATCGAGGATCCTCGGATATAGATCGGTTACGATCGGGGGATGACATATTCGTGTCAGTAGTTACCCAGTTAGGGGTAACCCGGCCTTGTGTTGGCAGAGATCCGGTTTGGTTCTCGGTACGTCATTCCAGAGGCGTTTTCCATGCGGCGATGGGAAGTTCCTTGGCCTGACCATTTGTTGGAAATCTAAAGAAACAATACGATCTTGTACGGTTTTAGTTGTAGAACCTATCATTCACTTATGGTGGCGCCCCACTGTTTGGATGGTAGCTATAGTAGGCATACGATAATGGTCGTATGTTGGCTAAGATTTATAACTTTACTTTCGAAATGATTTTTCCTACACTATGCGCTAATAATAATATCAAATGTTTCTTTTAATGCGTATCAAGCATCTTTGACTATCATAAGGAGAAATCTCCTCCGATTCTGCGTTTGCATTGTGTGTGTGCGGGAGGCCTTATGGTAGTCTCATTTTTTAAAAGCATTGAGAATTGACTTTAAAAATATTCCTCTATTTTCTTTTTGAAGATAAAATAAACTGTTTTAGTTCTCACACCAGTCACATGACTGACTCGGAGTTTATTGTTTTCCTTCCTAACTATGGGTGCCCACCAATTTCCACACGGGCAGTCAAGAGTTAAGGTTTATCAAGATATTTTGGAAATTCAGGAGTTGCTGGAGGCAAGATGGATGGCATGGCGTATCACTAGTATATAGTATTTCTTTTCCGCTGTTTGTTGTTGTTTGATAGTTGTACACTCTGATGATGTAATGAAATGTAATGTAATGTAATAATTGATATAATTCTTTGTTTTAAAGATTATTCATTTATCTATTATACGTTGTTCCGCTGCGATTGTAAGATTCTGATATTGTTCTGTTGTTTTCTTTCTGTTCTGTTCTATCTTTTCTCTCTTCTTCTACCTCTTTTCTTTTTTTTTCTTTTAAAACCCTAAGAATTCGTATTTCCATTCATCTTGAGTTAGTCAATGGAGATTAGTGTCTATTCAAGGAGTAAGGATTTGCGAGTCCTCACAATTATGAATAACATTAACATTATTTTCAAATATTACGTTAATTAACATTAACGTAATATTAAATTATAATTATTGTAACTGATTTCCAATTCTAAATTAACAAGCTACATGAATAGGTAACATATAATGATCGTTACCGTTAACCTTCGGTCACATTAATAAGCTTTTTTTACTTACCAATCAATATTACCATTTTTTTTCATAATACTAATTTCATCTAATTTCCATTAACTATCTATTATTTCCTTGGTAAATCCAATATTTCATTTATTCGCTTATGTTCCATTTATAGTCAAGTATAACATATTTTCGTTAATAGGCATTTCATTCAATCCATTAATTGTTAATTTTTAATTAACATTGTTTACCTTGCATTCTCGTTATTATTTCATTAATACGATACCCAATTATTTCTTTCATTTATACTGACATTGATTCTATCGAATTGCACTTTATTACTTATTATTTTCTCAATTAACATAACTTTTCTCAATTAACATAACTTTGAATCTATTTCCCAGTTTACAAATTACAATTAATTTAAAACCTTACAATTCTTTCAATTAATTGAGATTGCACTAAATTAGTTATTCAATCAGTTTCATTTTACGGTAAAATTATCATGGTTTATACCATAGTGCATTAATATTCCTATTTTATCTTAATTTCAAATGATGTAATATTAAATTCCATTTACTACAGTAGATCCAATTAATTAAAATTTAATCTCAATAAATCGTTTTAAATTTGATTTCAACTAATTACTATAATTTCTTACATAATATTGAATTCATTCAATCACCACTAATTATATCATTTCACTAGTTAAATCAATATTCCCATTTGTTTTCTTATATTAAACTTATTACCAAGTATGACAATTTAGATTATTTCAATTAATTGCAATTCCATTTTAAATTGTTAATTTTTATTACAATTGCTACATTTAATTTCTAACATTCGCTTCATTATAAATTATAAGATTTTTAATTTTTTTCGAAATTTAATTACAAAATCTTATTACATTAACCAAATTAATTATTGAAACTTATGGATCGTTACAATGCCCGTTCAATTTGTGGAACATGCATTACTTTCTAGACATACGCTCTCGCTCCATAGGATCGCTCATGGTTTTCGATAAGGGAGTTGTCCCCTAGTCTCTAGATAAATCCATTTTAGGCTTTTCGTAAAATCCGAGTAGGAGAATAACTTCAACTCCTAGTGTTTTCATCGCCTTTCCGTTCCATTATGTCCATCATCTAATTTTCTTTTGCCTTTATCATTCTTGTTTGCATTTTCTAATGATCCTCCGCTTTACACAACGTCCACCGCCAGTTTGTCGGCTCATGCATCTTTCTCCTTCAGGAGCCTTTCTACTTCATGATAAAACTCCCCGAGATCCATATGTAGATCCCACGTTAATGAATACTTGAAATCCATGCCATCGGCAATTCTTGATACATCTGTCATCAAAACCATGGATGGGTCTGGCCGATCCATTGATATCGTAGCGACATTAAATCATGTTAGAAAACTTCTTAGAGACTCTTTAGTCCTTTGTTTCAATGTTGTTATACTCATCACAATTTTGGGTCTCGAAATGTAATCCCAGAACTGTCTCATAAATCTTTCGACCAATTTCATCCATGTGCTAATAAGACCACTCTCCAACTGTCTGAACCACAATGCAGCTATATCCAATAGGTACAAGGGAAAGTATCGTGCCATGACTTCCTCTGAAGCCTCCAGTACTTCCATGTCTCATATATATCTTATCATATGCATAGTTGGGTCTGACTTACCGTCGTATAATTTTAATGCTAATAGTTTAAACGCCAGTGGATTCCTAACATTCCTGATATTATAAGTGAATGAACTTCTATTTACATCCTCTAGTTCCCTGTTCACCAATCCTCCATGCATAGCTCGTCTAATCATCTCTACAAACCTGTCATTGTCATCCAACGCTAGTCTCCTATCATCATTTCCAAACTTCCCCCAAGTCCACGAGGGAATTTCGGAACGTACTCCTCTAGACGAGCATCCAAATTTCAATCTGCACCAAGCTTCATGGGATCCGCCACATGTCCTCTAGCATTGCAATTGACCAGACCCGGGGGCAAGCCCCCATGCATTTGGGGATCGGGGTCGATCCCTCTAAGATAGCCGGGGACTACCCCATGTTGCTATGTTCCATTCCTTTGTCCAATAGCTCTGTCTCCATGTTCCTGGTTCTGATTTCCAACGATTCATGCTACTTCAACTCCTTGCTCTAAGTTGTCATTAGCTCCTACTACTTTATTCCCTTGGTTCTGCGCTCCAGCTTGTCCAATCTGTGGGAGAAAATTCTGCATCATCTCCTTCTGTCTTTTCAACATCCTTTCCTACATAGCATCCATCATCATTTCCATTTCATCCTAGGTGATGTAGATAGATGTTTGACTAGCTCCATCTCCTGAGGAATCCCCATGACTCCCTCCATGGTAGCTCCTTTTAAGTAGTACTATCATTGTTGATTGTGTCACCATTACTCCAAATCTAAGCTATAGAAATTTTTCAAACTTTGAATCTGAATTCCAAATCCGGGCTGCTAGCTTACTCAATGAAAGCATCAAAATATTGGTGTCAAAAAATGGCCCAAACATCCAGTTGTATAAAAGCCCAATATCTATTTGCAGATCATATATAATATAGAGAATATAAATTGAAGAATAACGAAATTAAAACATAACGCAAGTAAAGAGAGATGAGAATTTATAGTGGTTCGGCTAACCCCGGCCTACGTCCACTCCAAAGATTTTCCTTTTATTTGTTTATGTTATTGTAACAGTTACAAATCCATGAAATTCCAAAATAAAATGGCAGAGTACAGCCTATGTAGAAGATAGAATGAAGATCCTTTTTATGATGTCATGCCTACTGTATTTATAGGAAAAGCCATGTTCGGATCGAATTGAAATTTTGTCAAAAGAGCCTCCGGGCACAGACGACCCGATCCAAGAAAATTTGGATCGATCGCTCCCCAAAATATGGATCATGGTCGACCCCTATTTTAATGGAGTTAGGGGTTGCGATCTCTATGGGGTGTTCCTCATGTTGTATTATGCTTGTACTCCAAGTTTCATGTTGATAACATCTGTAGATTTTGGTTTATTGACCGACCATCGTTGCAAATTCAACTAAACCGGTCTCTAAGTAGGGATGAGGGTCGATCCCTCTAGAGGGATGAGGGTCAATCCCTCTAGAGGGATGAAATTTTAATTAATGTATGTTATAATGTTATTGCTTTGGATGGATATATATCGTTCAATCAATAAATTAGAACACGTATTCATAAAGGGAAAACGCTTCTCTTGCTTGTAATATTATTTACAAGGGAGGAGTTGACAATGTGAGGAACCCACAATACACATTCCCAGATGATCATTTAAGTAAGATTATTAGCATTCTCTCTTGTAATGCTCTCTTCTTTTGTGTTAAATGTAGTAATCCCATAAAATTTGAATTTTGACTATCAGTGTTTTGAAAAAGATTAGCATTTCTAAATTCAAATTTCATGATTGATCTACCAAAATGAATTTAGACAAAGTATTTTTTAACTCATTGGGATCTGTTTTGGAGTTTTGTGATACCAGTTATGAGAAGTTTTGAAAGTACTGTTTTTGATCGTCAATGCTTGTAGCAGTTTTGATTGGTTTATACGAAGTGTTATAATCGATCACTGCATTCTTGAGAGTTTAACATACACTGGTTTTGAGAGTTTTTCCACCAAAAGTAACAATATATATATACATACACACACACACACACACACACACACACACACACACACACACACATATATATATATATATATATATATATATATATATATTATTAGAGTAGGAGAGAGTGTAACAACTCTGTATTTTGTGATTTATTTTAATGGTTTATTTTGATTGTTTTATTAGAATTCCTGATTTTAAAATTTTATTTTAATTATTAATATGAATAAATTTTGTTATTTTAAATATAAACTTTTATTTTTGTGTGAATTATAATTTCAAACCTAAATAAATTAAATATTTCCAGAAAAGTGGATTTTTTTGTCAATCTGGTCAAATTTTGACTTAAAATTTAAAATTTAAATATTTGAATTCTTGAATTTTATCTTTTATTATGAAAATAGATTTAATTTTAAGAATACTGCTTTTCGTTTCGTTGAAATCCCATTTATATTGTAAAAGTTATGTTTTTTACAATATTGCGTGTAAATTGATTTATTTAACAATATTGTTTATTTTAAATTGTATAAATAATATATATATATATATATATATATATATTCTTATATTTAATGAGTATTAGTTCTACAATATTATTAGTGAAGACATAATTGAAAAAAAAAAGTTATAACCCTTCAAAACATCCCAATATGATGGGCTCTGAATTGTCACGAAAATTACATCGCATCGATTTTCACCAATTTTATATCTAACAACAGCCAGTATGAATTTTTTTTATAAGCAAGTGTTATGACAACACCTGAAATATAGAACCGTTCAAAACTAAAAATAAACTCTCAACGAAGCATGAGAGAAATTAAGTTGTATTTGTCCACTTTAACTCATATCACCTATAAATCCAAGATGTTAGTTTTCATAGATAGGATATTTGGACAGTTTCATGGTTTTTGATTGTAAAATGGAATCGAGACTATTTGTATGGATCAAACAATGGTAAAAATAGGGCTGTTATGGTAACAACAAATTTACCATTACACCGTTACCAGACAATCAGTTATCATTACTGATTGATATCGGTGTACCAGTTTAATCGGTATGGTAATAATAAATTTATCATTTTCTACGGTAAATTATCGATAACATTTCTTCAAAATCAGTGGTAACGGTAAATTTACCAATCGATTTAAAACACATGTATATTCATATCATATGCTTTAATATAGAAATTTAGCACCAAACAAATAACAAAATTTCGTTCAGTAATCAAATCAAATAATATCAAATACACTTCTTTTCTTTTTTATTTATGGCTTTTATTAAGTAACACTATCAATAATGTATCGAAAATGCGCTATAGTGTAGAAACGTGTCAAGTTATGGATTTTTTTGGACAAATGATAATTTATCATTACCAGTGCAATGATTATTAGATTATTGAATTACCAATCTTCAGTATACCAGCCTACTAACGGTAAACAATTTCATATTATTGGACTAGCAACAAATTTCATCGCCACTTTTCCACTTTCCACATTCTCCAACTACTTACCGCGTAAAATTACAGAATCAAGATTTAAAATTTGACAAAAAACAATCACATGGTACTCTTAAATCAAGATTCCAATAATCATATCAATTTTCTAACTTTTCCGATCACCGCATCACTGCAGATTAAATAAAAAAAGGTTCATATATAATAGTTTAATATTTGAACATTTGTGGTAGAAAATATCATCATTTGGCTTATTCGACTCCTCAAATTATAGGTACATTCATTGAAAAACATTAATCGCAACCAAACAACAGCAACAATCCATTAATACAAAAACTCAGATTCCAACCACCGCATTAAAAAATCACAACGACCCAGCTAAGCACCAGCTCTAAGAGCACGTGACTCGTGCGGTGCCACGCTTTCAGGCTGCGCCTTAGGGCATTCGTCTCTGACGGCGAACAGCTCATAAGGCGCGGCGTCGGTGGCCAGCCACTGCTCGACGGTGAACTGCTTCTGACCACATCCCATGTGGGGACCTGTCGAGGTCACTTCGACGTAGTTTGTGTACCACCCGTGGTGGGGCCCGCTGCCGTCGGAGGTCAGGTTCATCCAGCACGGAGTATCGGAGAGGCAGGGACCGCGGCCGCTGAAGATGTCCAGGTTGCCCCTCTCGAAGTAGTCGTAATCGGGACCCATGAGGCCGCCCCAGGCTACGAGATCGGTGATTTTGATCCCGTAGCCGTCGGCGGTGGCTAGGGTTAGGCTGATGATGGAATCGGTGCCGGCCTTCCATATGGTGCCGGTTCGGATGTAGATGGTGTAGACGCATTGGTTGGATTCATCGTTGTCGGATTTGAGGGGTGAGATGAAAGAGGAGGAGGCGGTGGCGGAGGAAGCGATAACGAGGAGGAGGAGGACGGAGATGAGATTGGATCTCATTTTTTTATCTTAGTTCTGTAGAGTGATAATCAGATGTAACGAGAGGGTGAGGTATATATATCGTCAATTTGTGTGTGTGGAAGGGGGATGTCCATGTTATCATGTGATATAATAATTAAATGTCCAAAAATGAAATAGAATAATCAAGAAAACTTTGGTATATACCTGAGATTTATCTGGATGTGTGAAGTATGAAAAGTTGTATAATAATCAAAACGTGTTTGGAGCGTGGAATGGTGGCGCCATAAACGTTACGGTTTTTTTTTTTTTTTTTATTTAAATTCTTCCTTTCATTGCTGTAACATAATACTGTTTTTTCTTTTCATTAAACATTTACTATGGATGGAAAACAAAGTGCTATTGGTAAAGAAATAGGTTAAAACGTACAACTTTCGCTTCAACACGACTCAAAATTTTCATATTTTAGATTTCGGTTAGCGTGATCTGTTTCAATGAATATTGAAACGCAATGAAATGAACCATTCCTATTTACGTAGGAAATACAAAATATAATTTCCATAATAAAAGTGTTTATAGAGTATCACATGATTATAAAGTGTTGAAAACAAATTAAAAAAAAATTAATTGAAATCGAAGTATTTTATCATTTATCACTTTAAACTTTCTTATTCTAGAATGGTTACTTTCTTTGATAAGAGAATCAGCTACATTTCAACAACATGATCCATTAGAAAAATATCATTTAGAAATGTTACGCGCATTTTATTGTATTAAATAATTTTCTTACAAAGCAAGCACCGATATCTTGACAAATTTTAAAAGAGATATCTTTTAATTTCAAATTGATAAAATATCTAAAATTTACAACGGTTGATACCAAAATCTTGAATCTTGCGTCTAGTCTAATCGAATCAATAAACTGAAATCATGCTCTTTGCTAATGAATTTAAATATATTTTATTCCATGTTTTCAATCCAGAACGTATAAATATACCGTACAAAGCTTAAGCAATAGAAATTCGTCATATAAATTGAACATATGAAGCATAGGTTGCCATCTTTCACGTATGTTCTACTAGTAATTTAACACGTGATACATTTAAGCACGTATATGTTTTAAAAACTATACAATGAACTTAAGTATAAAGACCTGCCATTTGTAACACCCGAAAGCAATGCATAAAACAAGACTCGAATCCACAAGTGTCATAGATGACAACTCTTAAAGGTAACAATATAATTATTGAGAGCATATATATCACAAATTCATAAAAAATCTAATAGTAAAATGGATAAAATATAATTTCAATGTACACATGTGCAAAACTAAGCCTACCATATGGACAAATGAGACATAAGATACAAATGTCTTAGTACAAGATATTCTAAATAACTAGAGTTCAAATAGTACATCTAATCTCATATACATGATCAAATCTGAAATGTCTATAACAAAAAATGCGACATATATAATATAATAGTGGTGATAGCCATGACTCTAAAGCTCGCCCCAACTAGCAGTTTCTCTCCTCTAAATTAATCAAATCTAAGAACGGATAACAAAAGTGGCAACATAGAGAAAGTCGGCCTGTAAAGTTGAATGAAATGGAAACTTCACTAATTGCATGATAATCGATATACTGGTATGACGTGTACAATAGCAACTGATATCTTATGAGACAAAAAACCATACATCAACCTGTATCTTTTCCTACACACCACAAGTTAGCACATAGGCATCCACTCACTACTAATAAGTGGATTAAACACGAATTGATACATCACGTACTTCACCACTATCCTCTGAGTTGCATACGAGAATGAAAGACTGGTAACCTAGGCCTAAAAGCCCTTTCAGTGTGACTATGATGATCCGCCCTTCGTAATACCTTGAATCAATGTCGAATGACAACGTCTAACTTTCGAATACCACAAAAGACAGCCTATCAGAGAAAAATAAAGATAACTAAAACAAGACGTCACAACAGAATCTCACAGCGAAATGATAATATATAATATACTAAATATACCTAAACATAACATGATAAACAATATATAAGAGAATGTACTGATGGAAGTAACTGATAAATTAATATCAATACAGAAAGTCGGAATACAATATTCGATATAACAAACCTCATATATAAATAGCATGTCTATAATGTACTATCATAATATCAATATATATCCAAAGTATCGAATTTACCTTCAAAGTGCTTTAGCTATCCTGGAAGCGTATCCTCAAAAGCATCTGGCTCCTAAACTACTCAATCGAGTATCCGAGAGTTGTCTTAACATAAACAGACGAAGATAAAATGCGGGTCAAACATAAAGTGGTACAACGGACACTATATCAAAATATTGTATATCAAAACCATATACAAATAAACAGAAACCTACTGAAGTATAGCTGGTCCTCTCCACAAACGTGGCTTAAGCATAATCCAGGCTGTCCATAAACAAGTAAAGTAAACCAACTCAAAGATAGGAAATGATACCATAACCTGCTCTTCTCCTATTATCAACGAGCCATCACAACTAATATAGTGTGACTGATACATAACAGTATAACATGATAAAGGTAACCCGGTATACAAATGCAAGTGTAATATACATATCACAATAATACTACCAACCAACTAATATGCTACAAAAAAATATAATAGTATATGACAAATAGAGAGTAAATTGACACCTATTATTACCGATGGGTGGAGTCCGCTACGAACGCAAATCGATTCAATAGTCTCCATCGAAGCATCTAAAATGCAAAATAAACACAATGATATAACAATGCTACTAACATAGCATCTCCATACCTAAAATCGAAATATAGATATCTATAATTGATACCCAACTCAAACTATCGTTAGCTACCAAAAAGATCTATCGAGAGCCACAACTAAGTTATGGACTCACCTGAATAATAACACCTCAAAAGAAGTTGGCTTGCATGTCATGAGATAACACCCAATCGTACTATGGAACAATATATGACCTACTATAGTTGATAGAGTTAGGGGGTATGCCCTAGGATAACTATGTAACTTGTTGCATTCCCTAACTCGATAACCAATCTTGTTTAAAATAAAAGGTGTTTTTTATTATATATTTGATGTAATGTGTTATGTTAATTAATTAGTTAAATTAAATGTACATTTAATAGAAAATCCATAAATGTTATGTTTTGCGATAGTAGTTACAAATCGTTTTAACTATGAGTAATTTACCATACTGAAATTAAAAATGTCATTTTAAATTTTACTAGTCATGATGTATCGAGATTGAAATTTACTCATCCATTGAGTATAAATTATGTAACGCGCTTCAAATGTTACACAATGTACTACTCATGGCTGTTGGAGACACCAAGGAGTTGCATACTAATAGTTATTGAATAACTATAAAATGACTCACTTGATAGTTTTCTGCTGGATAATATAACTTGCGTCAAATAGAAAATATCAGCCTCACCAACTTACATAGTTCTCTTGACTCGAGAATACCATCGATTTTCAATATGGAAGCTCCACTTTGATTATGTCAAATCATGACATAGACTCCATCCGATGACTATAGCTAGATCGAGTGGAAGTATTGAAAATGTAACATTATTCACGAGAGGATTTGTCTCCTCGGTTATATGATGTTAGTATTGCAGTCAACTGAAGTCAATTCAAAGTCAAAATCTTTGGTCGGAGTAGTTCAATTAATAATAACTATTACTATTGAACCAAAGACTTTGTGTTTGGACTACTGTAACATCCCTCATTTTAAGGCCGCAAACAAAGCGCTACAGATGCTACAGTCATACATAAATGATTTCTAACGACAAAATGCGGTTATTTTAATTATATCAGTAACATCAGAAGCAAATTAGTATGAAATTTTCTTAACACAATTTCAAAACAAACATTCACATTTCATTTCAAAGATAATATTTGATATTCATTACATAATTCCAAACATTGCCCAGATTTAGATAAATATAATTATTACAAATACTCCAAGAGCGACATATGAAGATGCCCCTTGGCTTACAGAGTTAATTACTAGACAGTTATATCATCTATCATTACATACATTCCAACAAAATGAAACTTCAACACATCGGAGGATATATATATATATATAGGCAAACACCTAGATAGCTAGCTTTGCTTCCTACACGTCTTCGAAAACTTTGTTTGTCAAAACCTACATAATCAAAAAATCTTACTCTCGACTGCTCAACTAAGTACCCGAGAGTTAAAAGGAAAAAACAAAAACTTCGGGTCAGGCAAAAAGTCTGGTATAAATAATAATATGCCATCTCGATTTACAAATATCTAGTAAGACCACATCGCTAAGCGTGGGTTTTTCCCTTACTAATATATTTTAAAATATATCTTTTACAAATAATACTCCTGCAACCAAAATGGCTAAAATAGACAATAGCAAAAATAACATCCATGCATCCAACATGGGTAATCATGAATAATTTGCCTAAATCAATGGACTATCTATCACAACATCATAGTTTCTTAGGGTAACTACAAACCTATGGCAGACTCGGGCCTACTAGATATATCAAATTCTCTAACATACTACAACTGGATTGTCTGCCAAAAACTTACATTTCTTAGGGTCACTCCGATCCTAATGGTTTTGCGGCTCACCAATAACCTACCTCATCTTGTATGTTCTTTTTTATGCATAAACCTACTTTTAATCTTACCCGTGACAAAGCCTTACGCAATGGAATTTTGAACTAACATCGGCTAGGAGATAACATCCGAAGTATATGGTGCTACCGTACAGCAGTCCTATCCGGTTTTCCAATCTCTAAGTTAGTTCATCCTATCACAATTTATCTAAAGGCGATAAGTATGATAATCTCTTTAGTAAAAATCGGGGCTAAGAACCCTTTTTATTCCCTTGAAAGTGGAATTCTATATAAACAATTTAATCCTTGAAATCATACTTTAAAACAATGAAAACATAGCCCTTTAGTTATGTTACTGAACTACAATGAAAAGAACGATAACTTTTGAGTTGATTCGAGCTAGAATGAAGGAAACTCAATGTGGGCAGAAGAGTTATGCTGATAGAAGACGGAAGGACTTAGAGTTCTCAATAGGATATCATATTTTCGTCAAGGTATCACTGATGAAAGGTGTAATCCGATTCGGGAAATCAGAGAAATTGGCATTGAGATTTTTTAGACCATTTCCTATTGTAGAGAAGATCGAGAAACTCGCATATAGAGTAGAGTTACAGAACTGTTTGGCAGAAGTCCACAATGTTTTTCATATTTCTCATCTGAGGAAGTGTATTCGAGATCCGGAGACTACTATAACACCGACCGTGTTAAAAGACTTAGTAGTAGAATTGAACTTGACTATAGTTAGGAAGCCAGTTCGCATAGTCGTGAGAACTGAGAAGATGCTAAGGGACAAGGCAGTCAGATTAATTAAAAAGTCAAGTGGAGCGACGATGAGAGAGACTGTACTTGGAAAACTGAGAAAGGATTACTCATGCTTATCCCGATTTGTTTCATGCTATGTTTTACCTTTATTATTGATTTGATGTGTACCTTATCGTAATTTCGAGGACGAAATTCTTTTAGGAGGGGTGTCTGTAACGATCCTGATTTTGATTAACATTATTTAGGACATTTAATTAACTAAATTAAATGAAATAATGTAAAGGGTTAAGGAATTGAGATTTTATATTTTAAAAGGCAGTCGTGCCAATTAACAAATGAATTAAAGGAATTAAAATGCAATGATTAAGGCTAATAGATAAGGGGCAAAGTAGG
The DNA here is from genome assembly GCA_030765085.1 of Allium cepa. Lineage (NCBI taxonomy): Eukaryota > Viridiplantae > Streptophyta > Magnoliopsida > Asparagales > Amaryllidaceae > Allium > Allium cepa. The sequence continues at coordinate 1,025,575,606 of CM060945.1, read as the reverse complement.
AATAAGTTATATTCTTATACCCTAAATCCTCATGCAAATTCACTTCATATGTTCACAATCAAAATATTAAACCAAGAGGCTGGCCACCATTAGAAAGAGCTAGAAGAAGAAAAGCTAAAGATCAAGAGGAAGATTAATCACACTCATTCAAGATCAAATCTCAACTCCTTAATCACAAGCTAAAGGTGGATAATATGTTACATCTCATATTTTTATTATTTATGGTTTTAGCTGAGATCCAAAAGTATTTTGCAAATGGTTTTCCATGTTTTGATTGTTTAAATGGATATATGCTTATTGATGATATATGGTTTTTCATATAGATTTTATGATAAAGTTTAACTTGAAAAACCAGTTAAATGACATAACAAAATGTGATTTTGAGATAAGATCAGAATTAATATTCTAGATATGGGTTTCAAATTTTATAATTTTCTAAATTAATGTGGATTTATTATGAATTTTCTAGTGAAGAAAATGGTTAATTGGTTTTAAAATTAATTACGGCGATTTTATGTTGGCTTTGGGTTAGAAATTTATATATGTTAGAAAACATATTAAAAGTGATTTATGGGAACTTTGTAGAATTTTGCTAAGTGTTTTAATAAGTATATAAACTTATTTAAGGTATGTGACTTAAATGTTTTATATGTTTATAAAAGGAGAAGGGGCAATTTGCAAATGTTTTAAATTATTTACTTCTAAAATTTTGCAGCACTTTTAGAAAATATTTTGAAAAAGAAATTAGCAACTAATCATATGTTGACAAACAAAGCTAGTCAGTTGAAAAGAAATTACTCTTTAAAATCAAAATTCTGTTTTTATAAGGTTTTGTTGTTTCGCTACTTTCGGTAGCTACCTTTCGGCTTCATACTTCATCCTAGTCGATACCAATACACATGGTATCAAAAGCCTCGGTATATAGTGGTTTGGAGATAAGCGAAAGGTATAGAGTTGAAACAGGTGTTCTGAATGGGTCGAAACCTTGTTTTGCTTTTAAAAGGAAATGCATCTGCTTTGCTTTCGAAAAGAATGCTTTCAAATAAGATAGCTTTCGACTTAGTCAAATGTTTTAAAGAAAGGTTTCAAAAGAGGTTTCGCGTTTGTTTTATAAAGAAGCTTTCGAAGGGGTCGAAACCCCAAGCTATCGCATCTAGCCATTCGAAGCAATGACTTCGAAAGGGTTCCTTTATTTTAAAATTAGGGCCACTTCTCCAATGCTTTTGAAGGGATAGGTTTCGACACCATCCACTTCTTTTACTTAGGAAATTGCTTTTGAAGTGTTGCTTTCGGCTTAGTTCTTTTAAGACCCTTTTTAGATTTTGAAAGCTAAACCCAAAGGTTTTGAAAGGAATGGTTTTGAATGGTTTTGAAAGGTTGATCCATATGTTTTTACTTGAACCCAATGCTTTCAAAAGGTTTGATTTATGTAAGACTTAATGCTTTCGAAAGGTATATGTTAAAGGTTTTGAAGGGGTGGTTCTCTAATTTTTTCGAAAGGTTTACCTTAATGTTTAAACGGAAAGTTTCCAATGTTTTCGAAAGGCGTGTTTAAGTTATTTTAAAAGAGGATATCTAAGGTTTTATAAAGCTTTCGAAATATATGTTTTCAATGTTTTCGAAAGGTCCATTGTAAATGGTTTTGAAATGTATGTTTTGGCCTTCCGGCCTAAGGTTATGAAGTAAAGTAGCTTACTTGTATCGAAAGGGGTACTTTTAATGGTTTCGAAAGTGATACTTTCAATGGTTTCGAAAAGGGTTGTTTAAAGCTTTTAAACAAGGATTTCCAATGTTTTCATCAACAATGTTTTGGGTAAAGTACATATGACATGGCAAAGTGATTTGAGTAAAGCATAAAATTTATTTTCCTTGTTTAAATGTGATTTAAAGGGTTAAATCAATATGAAAGGTATGCTTTCAAGGAAAATTTGACGGGGTAGTTGACTCTAATTAAATGATTGAGATATTAGAATATCGAATGTGACTGGTACAGGGTCGTGCCTTATACATTAGCTAATAGCTCTTAGCTAATATAAGTTCAAAATTCCAGTGTGTAGGGTTTTGTCATAGGTAAGACTAAAATGATGTTACACACAGAAAGGAATATACGGAGTGGAGATAGATTATTGGCGATCCCGCAAAACCATTAGGATCAGTTGGCCCTGGGAGAAGTAAGTTAGGAACAGACCGTCCAGAAGAGTATCTAATAGAAGTTAAATTATTTGTTTAATTTTTCTGGTAGGCACGAGTCAGCCAAAGGTTAGTAGTTAATTAAACAAAATTATAGTATTCAGACAGATTGTCCATTGATTACTTGATTTGTATACATACATGATATCACTATTATTGTTTTAACCAGTTGGTTGTAGGATTTTGATTTGCAAAAGATATGTTTTAAAAGGATATTAGTGAGGGTAAACTCATTTCGCTAAGCGGCGTGGTCTTACTTAATATCAGATAACCGAGATGTATAGTATTATTCACACCAGGATCTATGTCTGACTCGAAGTTTATGTTTTTCCACTTAAACTCTTGAGTGCTCAAAATTGATTTTACTAGGTTGAGAGTTAAGGATTTACAAGTTTTAGTAGTTGGACGAATAAAGCTTCCGAAGACGAGCAAGAGGTTGATGTTAGCTATTTAGGAGTTGTTATTTTTTTATTTTCGCTGTGATGTATTAAGACAATTTCTGTCTATTTAGTTCTCTGATCATCCAAGGAGGCATCTTCATATTTTGCTCCTGGCGTACTTTTTAATAATTATATTTGATCAATGCCTAGGAAACGATTGGGATTATGTAAGTGGATATTAAACATGATTTTGTGAAATGTAATCAGAAAAGTTGTTTTTGAAATTTGTGATTTTGACTCGTATTCATGTGCTTTTGATATTATGGATATCATTAGCATTACCGTATTTTATCACCGGATGTTAATATATAGATGACTGCAGCATCTGTAGCGCTTAGTTTCAGCCTCAATATATGGGATGTTGCACAAGTCGACTGACATAGGCTATTTTTTATAAACAATCGACTATATTACAATACAACTAACAACTAAATCTATCATCACCCTCTGTTTCCAAAAACAGCCATTCAGTCGACTGAATTAGCCTATCTAGTTGATCGAACTAGGAGTTTTTTGGTTTTTAATAGAAAACAGTCTTGCCTTTTCCCCCAACCAACATTTTGCTTTTCAAATTTCAAAACCCTAACTTTCTTCACCGGCGATTCCATGGCGCAAAAGAAAAGCTTCCCATTAATAAGAAAAGAGCACGTAAAGGAAAGGCTCTTACTTCATCATCCAGTCCTACTCATCCAGAATTTTCCTTGAATGCCCAGATTTTCAAGTGGTTAAACTATAACAGGGTCCCCTAGAAACATTTTAATGAATTGAATGAGAAGATAGTGTTTCAGGAAACATTTCATAAGATGTCTAACTTTGAAGTGTTTGGTATTGAGGCAATTTCTATAAAGCATGAGTTCCTCTCCTTGATTGATGCAAAAGAAAACAAGGCGAAAATTTATTCATTTCTCGTAAAAACATTTTACGTTGATCTATGTGGTCATTTTTATAAACCAAATGACAACGATGGTGTTCTATGGAGTAAGATATTAGGAGTAGACATTGTTTTAATCGTAAGTGAATTGGAGATAATTCTTGGGTGTTCTCATATTGGACATGAGTTAGATGATATTGATCACGATGATTTTGCATATAATTCAATTAGTTATCTATTTCCGTAAATCTACATCCACAAGCTCGAATCCTAAATAAATGATAATTCATACTTTTTTGCCTCGCATCGGAAGTTCTGAGGAAATGTATGACAATAACTATAAGATATTTTATGCCATTTACTTGAATAAAAAGTTGAATTAGGCTTAGATCTATTCATAACGAGATTAAAAGCTTTCACGCTCGCTCTCGTCACACATGTTCTTTGCATCGTATTCAACCAAGATTTTTGTTCATTTTGGGATAAATGTCGAGAGTATGCAAGACTTCATCCGATCCAAAATAATGGATCAAAAATCAACATCCCTTATGAAGATTCCATCTAGATTGGAACCCCCTGTGCCTTATAATGTTTACCTAGCTCGTTTAGTTCAAGGGAATATGGATCAATCTTCTTCTAAACCTCAATTGGAAGTTCAACAAACCATAGAACAAGAAATTGCTACGGAAATTCAATAGGATTCGGATAGTGAGGCAGAGCTTACATTAGCAGAACCATCCAAGAATATTTCTTCAACTGTGGTTATACTTATGAATCAGGAAATTATATTCAAACAACAACAAAAGTAGATAAAGTGTCAAAAGAGATTTGAAAAGACGACGCCTGGATTTCTGGAGAAAATTTGGAACAACCATACTTCATGCTCCCGATCTTCCTCTCCTCAAGATTTAGAGCTAAAAAGCTAGGTGCTTCTTTTGGTTAGTAAGCTTTTGGTTGTGAATACCTTGTTGACAGACATTTTATTATTACTTGTTTTTTGGTCTTGGACAGTTTATATTTGTGCATGCATTTATGAACTTGTGACCTGTCATTGTGTGTGCATTTGTGAACTCATAGTATAAGTGGTCTAGTAGTGTTTGTGACTCGGTACTTGACGTCCTTGTTATCATGTACTTTTCGTCTTTGTCTTATGGTGTTGGTGGTCTAGTAGTGCTGATGACTTGCATTTGTGAACTATGGTATTATGTTTGTTAGTTTGTGATGTTTAAACAAATATGCTATTCTGTTGATGTCTTATGCAAACATATGTGTGTGTTCCTTATGTGATTAAATTTATTTAACATCTTATATTATATATGTCTATAATCTTATATATGAATATATCTATATTGTGCTTTTAACTATACACATATAATTGTATCTTACCTTCATCCCCTATATTTTCTTAATATCTATGTTGATTTCTTACTGTTTTGTTGATGCAAAAGGGGGAGAAAATATCGATAGGGGAGCACGTATTAAGAAGGAGAGATCTAAGTGTATATTCAATAATACATGTAGCTGTCATCATCAAAAAGGAGGAGATTGTTAGAATCCCTATTTGATGTTTTAATGATAACAATTATATCTTGGTGTATATCCAGTATATATATACAGGTATAATAAGCAACTAAATCAGAGAATCAAGAACAATAACAAGAAGGTCGTCTACATTTTGAGGGCTACAAATATATAGATCGTCGAGTAAAAAGTATGTATTTGGTCCTAAATTTGCTTGTAAAAGCAAAGTTTATAAAAAAATAGAATTGTCAATGTTTAGTCGACTGAGGGCAGTCGACTGAGAACACTATCCATCCGACTGAACTTTAGTATTTTATTATACCTGTTTATTTTTAAAACTCATGCATTATTCAAGTATTTATTTGGTAGACCGACTTTCTATGCTCATTCAACCGATTAATTCTGTAACGGCTATTTTTGAAATGACATCTTCACAAGTTGTGATCATTCGAAGCCCCTCTGCGAATAGAAATGACTGTGATTGAATGATTGCAAATATTTAACAAAACTTTTTGATACCTATACACAGAGATCACTATCAGAATTTATTTCTAACTTTTCTAATTCTGTCTTTCTCGATCTCTACTCTCTTGAGCATACTCTCTATGATACTGTATTGTAATTTAATTCTACACTCAAGAATTATTTCAATCACTTCCATAATCACAAAAGCATGCATCGTGAATCATCAAGGAGATTAGGAAAATTTGTACTAGCAGTCAAAAATTGTGTGTAGAGAACAAAAGTTTGTCTACTCAGAAAAATCTGTTGTATTGCATGTTCCATCGGACGAAGCGAAGGTGATTAGTTAAAGAAAATTTCGAAGTGGAGCTTTGAGTCTGGATGTAGGACGAGAGGTCTGAACCAGTATAAAATCCAAGAGTGATTGCTTTTATTTTTTACGTTATCATACTCTGCTTACTAGTATTGCTTAGTTTAAACTGCATGAGTGAATATACATATACAAGGCATATTATATATATGATCCATGTAACGACCCGTAATTTTTCAATAGTTAAAAAATTGTTAATTTAATGAGATTTTGAAATTTAATATTGAAGAAATAAAAATCGGTGAATAATAATAAAGGTTGTAATAATGAAAATTAACTAAGAGAAAAGTAACAAGGCTAATTAAAGTTAATAATGAATGAATGGAAGGAAATTCCAAATTTATGAAATTAAATTTAAATGTTAGGACTTAGTTATAAATGCCAATTTAAGTAAATAAATGTAAATTTGGGTAATAATTGGAATAACGTAAATTTTATTCAGTGTTATGATAATTTGTCGAATAGAACATAAACTTAAGTAAAAATTTAAGGAATGAAATAAAGATGTATTAATGTAATTACTTAATTAGCTAATTGAATAATAATATAATAACGGTAATTAAATAAAAGCAAAAGTATTTATGAATTGTAACGAAAGGTGTTAATGTAATAATGAAATAAATGGAATAGTGTATAAACAAATGCAATCAGTGTATTAATGGGTGAAATAATATACTGATTTATTTGTAACTGAATGTAAATTATGCAATTATGTTAATGTAAGTTGATGAATAATTTATTTAGCGCAATCCAAATTAATTGAAATAACTGTAGGGTCAAAATTTGTGGTATCTAGTAAATTTGAAAAATAAATCTCAATAAGTGTAAAATAGTATTGAAATGTATATTGTTTCCATAGGATAATATAAAAAAATGAAAACTTGCGACCTATGTTTGGAATAACGACCAAAATAAGTGAAATAGGGATAATGTAAGTATTTGATTAATTAATGAAATAATACAATGTTAATGATAATTAATTAAAATTTGTGTATATATGGAATTTTAACCTGTGATTGTTAAGTAATAAACTTATAAATGCAAGTAAAGGAAAATAGGTAACAATCTATATATGTTATTTATTTTATTTAGTATGTTAAATAAAATTTGGAAATCAAATTGAAATTAAGGGGAAATTTAGTAGTATGTTTATTGGAAATTAATTTTAATAAATATCACATTAATGTGAGGAGTAATACAATGTTTGGAAGTTGTAATTTAGAGGATATTAAGAATTAGGAATTGAATTTTTAATCAATTGCAATAAAAATAAAGAAAATGTTATTTTAACGTTAAAGGAGGAAATTATTAATTAATTGAATGAAATTCAAATCAGTGAAAATAATGTAGCTGTATACTTAGTGAAAAATTGAATATATGAAAACAAAATGTAAACATTTAATTAAATTAAGGAATATTTGTAAGTAATGTTAAGGTTATTCATATTGGAAAATTTGTTGAGTTATAAGGATCGAGAATAAAGCTTTATTAATTTATTGGAATTTAAATTTAAATAAAAGGATTAATTGCAATTAAATGAATTAAGTATTTAAAATGGGAATTTCGATGAAATGTGACAATAGTAATGTAATGAATTTTGAATTCGATGTTAATCTCATCCGTTTGATAAATATGGATCGAATAATAAAATGAAAAGTAAATTTAATAGAATTTTTTTGGAAATTAAATTTATAATTTTCGAATTTAATGAAATTAAGGTTAATACCAAAATTTATAAATTTATCAACTCTAATTTGACAGTTAAATTTGGTTTAAATCAATGTAAATGATTGGAAAATTTAAAATGACAAGAATTGGTAATTATCGAATTTAAATTGAAAATTTGATTAAATTGACTAAATTTTATTTATTTAATTAATATAAAAATAGCCATTTTGGCCACTGACTCGGATTTCGACGAAACCAGTTTCATCGGATCCATATCAGTGAATTATTATAGGATTTCAAGTTTTGTAACGATCGGACTTGTCGTTTTATCGTACGAACGCGAAACGCCTTGAAATCGATTTAATTGAAATCAATTTGAAAAATATTAATTTGAGCATAACTTCTTCATACGATGGAATTTGGACTTGACACTTGTTCCATCGTGTTTACAATATTTAAAAACATCTATTTTGATATATGGGTTGATCCAATTTCGTTCCGGAGTCAGAACGGACTTTTATAGTCCACTTTGTCGTTAGCGCATACATTTATCTTATCCGATCCATCCTATTTCAACTTTTCCTATAAATATCCAATTATAAACTTTAGCAGCCTCTATTCCTCAATTCTACACGTACAGAAATTTCTGTGCTCCTCTTCCTCAATGGCTACAAACCCTAGATCCAATTGCAAATTCAAAAATCTAATGAAAATTCAAACTCCTCGGAAAAATTCGAGAAAAATATATATTGAAGTTCTCGATGAGCGCAACCTAAATCTAAAATTCATTTTTCGTTTCGGTTCATCGCCTGATCAGTAAAAATCGAAGAAGTTTCGGCCGTTCATCGCTCGACGATGAACTTCGCCTGATCGGAAATTCCTTTCTGGGTTTTGTGGAGATTGACGAGCGTAGTCCATCGATGTATTTGGCTCGTTGATTCAACGGCTGGACCGAGGTGAAAAATTCGATTAGGGTTGGTAAAAAGTGGCGGTTGGGCTCGGTTTTACTAGATCGGCGATGCTAGGAAAATCGTAAGGGATGTCGCATTGATACAGGGGAGGTTTCGTCGCTTGCATGGGGACGCGCGTAGGTCTCAGCCGGCCTATTGCAGCGGCGAAGTTCGCGTAGAGGACGAACAGATAGCTGAACGTGGGCGGCTAGGGTTTCCAGTAGAAACCAGGCTCGAACGCACGTGAAGGTGAGTACAGTCAACTTGATGATGTGGCTGTGAGAGTTTGGTTTATTTGTTTTAATTTTTTCTCTATAATTTTAACTTTGAAATTAAATTGTTCAAATCTATATAACTTTTACATACGATGTCAGATTTACGCGCAGTTTTCTCCGCTAGGTTCGTATTAGAATTCCGAACATTTTGGCGCTAGTTTGGACGAATTATGAGACTGTCAAATTTTGGAGTTTAAATTGAATTTAAATTCAATTTAAATTCAAAAGTTGAGTGTTTTAACTCACTCACAACTTCTAAGATTTCTTATGTTTGTTAAATTGATATATGATGTGATTTAAAATTTATTTATGGTTGCTTGGCATATTTTTAATCATCATCTCAGTTAATTTCATTTATTTAAATTAAATTGCTATTTAATTTATTCATTGCATTTAAACTGCCAGTTAAATTATTAATTAATTATTCATTTAATATAAACTACCAGTTAAATTGTTAATTAATTATTCAGTACATATAAACTGCCAGTTAAATAGTTATTGGATTTATTATTGAATATAAACTGCTATTTAATACCTGTTGTTTATTATCCGTTCTATATTGATGTTATTGTTTGAATTTGATGATGATTGCGATAAATGGTTGATGGTTGATATTGGATGAATGGATGTTTTATATTGTTATAAACTGCAGGTTATTATGCATTTTTATCTCAATCGGGATTGCGATTTGAAATGATATATAACCGTAAAATTTTATTTTAAATTGCGGATTGAAATGCTAAATATCCGTATCACTTGACCATAGGATAGAAAATTTTATACAGACACCGCGGTATATATATAAAAATAATTTGAAATGATTTTCTATGGTTTTGTAAAGAAATATATATATATATGGTTTTATGAGATATTGATTTCGGATATTTGATAAAGGTTATTTTATATATAGTTAAATCCTTGGTTTTAAGCTATGTATAAAATTGTTTAAAGTATGAAGTAAGTTTAATAATAAAATTGATTTTATTAAAATATATTATGGATAAGTATTTACTTAAATTATATTCTAATATAGAGTTTATATTGATTTTTATAAATCAAAGTTGAGAAGATAGTTTTGAAATTGATTTGAGATTTTATTTAATTAAGATCTTATTGAAATTTAGATTTAAAAAGAATATGGTCTTATAACTAAATTCGGGTTTAAGATGATTTAAGTGAATATATCTAGTCTAAATAAATTGAGGAATATTCAATATTTGAATTCGAAAGTTTTATTTAAAGGATACTGGATTTATTAAGTAAGTATTTCAAAACTAAATAATAGTAAAGTGAATTTGGCTTATATATATATATATATATATATATATATATATATATATGAATTAAAAATTTAGTTTTGAAATGGTGGAATATTTAAAACTTTGAAATATATGGAAATTTAAATGGTTTGTTTGGGAATTCTAATCTGTATTTGGAATTGATTGGGGAAATTAAAAAGCTAATTTACTTTATAGAGTAATTTATTATTAAACCATTTAAGTATTGAAATTTATGTTTCGAAGTTATGGGTTTAAGGCATATATATTTGAAAGTACTATGATTTTTGAAAAAGGATATATTGAAATAAAAATGATATCATATTGATTGGGTTTAAAAGGAAATGATATCGTATTTATATGGTTTTGAAATGGATATTATATTTTGGTTTAAAAGTATAAACTATTTTGAAAAGATCGCGGTGTTATAATAACGATTGGTTGTTGAAGAGGCCGGGATCGGAAGTTGTCATACTCTGTGCCAACTCCGAAAACCACTTTAACAACCGTGTACGCGGTGGAGATTCTAGAATAAAGTAGGATGGTGGCGGCGTTTCCTTTGAGGTAAATACGTGGACCCAACTCCCGTGAGTTGGCATAAGGTGGATAAAATAAGAGCGATCGACGGGTTAATGAGATAGCACCTTTGATCGGACACATCCCTTCGATAATATACTTTGACTTTTGGATTGATTCGTTGGCCACTTTTGATTTTTTTATTTGGGGGTGTGGCTCGAGGTGGGCCGTAGCTGCGGCTAGGCGTTACCACCGACCCGGAAGCGTAATTGGTATATCTACCCTGGCATTGCCTAGGTGTGCCGTGTCACCTACCCTATCGCGCCTTGTACGAGTTTAGATTTCTCCCGTAGCCCGCGTGGTATCCTCTGGTGGCTTCCGGATCAGGAGGGGACCATGATATTGGATGGACTACTGGGACTATTACGTGTTAAGGGCTATATGGGTAACCCCTTAATGCTAAGAAAAAGTAAGTTTATTTTACTATTAGACACTATTATAATAGCGAAATATTACTACATAGTAAATAGTTTAACGGATCCTCAGGAGATGTGAATCCCGAGCATCTCTTAAGTTACTACACTCATATTTATTTCTGTTAATTTAACTCACATAAGATATTTTAGTTCTAACTCGAGTGTTTTGTCTTTTCAATTCGCTCGGGTCAGCCTGAGCATTTCAGGATTCGAAGACTTTAGCTCTGGAGGACGAGGACGAAGATTTATATTACTATTATCTAATATATTATTCCTCTACACCATTTTGTTCCGCTGCATTGTTATTATTCACTGGTATGTGCAACTCTGATAAGTATTATATAAATATAATCAAATGTTTATAAAACAGCTTCATGAACTGTATATTTGATTATTATATTTTATCGTTCCACTGCAAGATTTTATTTTATTTTATGTCTTCCTTCTTTTTCTTATTTGCCCCATAACAATCCGCCCTTCCGTATGGTTTGAATTGGCACGTGTGTCGATTTAAAGCGTGCGAAAAGACGGGGCGTTACAATCCACGTGCATTTTTATGATCACAACCAATGGGAATAAATTGTGTGTCATTCACATTTATTACGATTAAGATAAGTCTGCCCTTCCCGTATATTTGAATTTTGGACGTAAAATGTTACTCGTTTATCTCGTAAAGTGTAATCGGGTCAATCACATTCGAAGCCCAATAGCAAATGGTCGTTTAACAAGTGTTGACCAAGTTCTCATACAACCCAGTTGCTTGTCCATTTAATAAGCGTCACGACCAAAGCATGTCCGTCTTAGCATCCTTATCTATAGTCATGTTCGTCTCTTCCTCAAAAGTGATGGTTACCCTCACACATCGTCGGGAAGCATCTCCCAACCATCTTCTAGACACCTTGTCATTTTGTCCCTCACTATCCAAGATGCACAAGTAATGACAACTCCTAAACCTATATATCCGTCCATGTGCCTTGTCTGAATACCTTTTTGCCCACCCAAACCCTCCTCTCTACCAACATTCCTGCCTACCTCACCTTGTCGTATGCAAAAAAGGATTTGCCAAAAAGCTCTCAACCAATCCTAAAAAAAGAGACGGTGACTCTGTACAGTTTTCCCGACAAAAGCAATAAGCCATACTATCCCTCTGATAAAGCGTCATTGTACAATAACCACTCCATTTAACATATTGACCCTTGTAGTATGGCCCATCACCTAACACGCATTATGACTACTCCATCCACATGGCATCCGATTTGGCCGCATCTAGATTGTAAATCTCTGTCAACTGGTCTAAGAACTTAGCATCCAAAGTATCAATTCAAGTCCTTCTAAGAAATGTCGCCACGACTATAAATAAGAAGATTCATGCATTTGTACAAGTAGTGAAAATCAGATACTCTTTACTTGCAACTTGATTTTTATTTATTTATACTCTTGAACAATTGATCTGCACTCTTGTAGCCAAAAAACTTTAGAAAGCAATAATATAAGAAGTCACAATATATGTAAATATCTTTGAAGTCCTTACCACTTTATTCTGTATGTTGTTTATTTACTTGCATCGTATATTTATATTTACTCCTTCTTTTTCCAATTTTAACATAATTGAATGACCTTCATCAAAGACATTCTTTAGTCACTAGTTAGAGGTTGTCCAGGAATCTAATCAGTCGTTACCAATACTATCGTTATATCGAAGGTTAAGATATCGACAAATTGATAACTATCATGTTGGTAATGAAGTTACTATTTGTTTAAAAAATCCAAAGTTTTGTACTTAAGTACTATGGTGCTTCATTATCCATTTTCCTGTGTTAACCAACAAAAGATATTGGCACAAAAAAAGAACTTTAATTAATATCATTTGAACTGAATTTCTAAATTAATTTGATCTCTTGCTTGCTTCAAAATACTTGTGGAACATGCAGTGTTAACATGTAAGATTAAAGTTCAATTCTTCTGTCCCTCTATGTCATAAACAATTACAGTTATTCATCAGAACAAATTGATAAGTCAGTGAGACCTATCATTTTTTATGTATGGCTAATGATAAAAAATGAGGCATTGAAATACATGTGACACACAGAACAGAAAAGAAGAGGATTTGAGCCGCTAAGATTGAGGGTTTAGTTTTTGCTAATTGCATAACATTGTGTGAATTGAATTAGTTCCAGAAACAAGCACTTATAATACTGTTGGTTTTGGCAAAATTCATGTATTATAAATGGATTCATAACTTGTTGTTACATTCGGTTTCAAAAAAAATAAAAAAAAATCATCAAATCGTTTATAATTAAAAAACATAAGTTTAATGTTACCGTACGAATAATATTTGTATGCTAATCAAATCTATTAAGTAATTGAGTAGTAGCATTACACCTTCAACTGGAGGTGGCTAAAAAACAAATAACATAATGAAATCATGAATGTAGATTACATATTTTTATTATTATTTTTTGTTTTGTCTAGAGTTGATTAGGTATAGGAAAAGCCAAAAAAAGAGCATGCTTACCGCTACCAACGGATAATGTCGAACGTTATATCTTTATTCAGCTGGTTAACGATGAGGAGGATTAGAGGATTAGTTTGATTACAATAATGCGTTACTTTCCACGAAGAAGCTTTTTCATTGTTTAACAGTAGGTGCATGTGTCACGTTCCTGAGTTTTGTCCATTTGGCATCGGGTAATCGAGTCCACGTTTACTGTCCTTGTCATGCCGTGAATCGCATGGCTAAAATTATTTCATGAGATAGACAAGAAGTCAATGACATCAAGATTGTAAATTTAGTGCAAGGATTCTTTCGTCAATTCAAATGTTCTTGCCGACCTATAAGTTGTTGGAATTTTTATTGAACTCCATCGAAATGCCGAGTGGGCCTCAAATTTCAAAAAAATAATTTGACTCTCTAGTTACTTTTGTCTAAATTTATGTTTTATTTTTATTTTTAAATTTTTTTTGTTCAGAGCACCATGCAGTCGCCCTACGTGGCGCCCTGCATACACCACATAGTTGTCTTTGGATGCAATGGTACTTTTGAATTTTTTGTAAAGAGGGGACAACTCGGCAAAATGAGAAGGTTTTTGTTAGAAATAAATGAGTTGTATTGGAGAATATGAAGACGTTAATTGTCTTGAAAGTTGAATAGCCTCACATCTTATAATAAAATAAACTATTTGTGTTTATATACTAAGATGTAGATATTTTGACAATTCATATAAGCAAATAGAGACACAAGCCATGGTACGCGCACGTCCGTGTCCGATCCCGCACCAGCATCCGCGACACCGACAAATGAGCGTTTGAGGCGAATTGGTGGAACTTAGCACGTTGCAGTTGGCTTGGCGTGATTGTTCAGACCGAACAGTATTTATTTCTTCCTTTCGAATTCAAACGGTCTCACCACCTTGTAAAAGATCGCAGCCTTTTCAACAGTCGCATCCGTTCAAACAGACACCTATTACCGAATAGGTGCACGTCTCCGCGCCTATATATAGACAGACAGAAAACAGTGAAAACATGATAATAAAAAAAATTCTATATTTTCTTTCTCCCCACAGCACTCTGTTTTTAAAAATACTCTCTTGAGTTTATTATTACTCTGCGATTACTGCGCTGCATCACAGAGAATGTCCGTTTTATCTTGGGAAACAATTGCTCGATATTCTTAAGCGCCGTAGAGGAAACAATACTGCTTCAAGGAAACAGTTTTCAAACACTACACTCGGACAATTTAATCGGTACGTTGTTTTCTATTTTATTTGTTAACTGCACAGTTCTACTCGTAGCAATTTTGCGATGTACCTGTGATAGTTTGTTGCGGTTGCAATTTGCAACATAATTATAATAGTTTCGTAATACTTTTATAACATTACCATTAACAATTTATGTATACAGTTTAGTAACGCTTTTCTGACATTACTGTAACATTTCTTCTGCCGTTACTATATACCAATTTCGTAACACTTTTCTAACGTTACGAACAACGATGTTTTATATTTTTCGAAATTGGGTTGCTTCTCAGCATTTCCACGTCTTGAAATATAATTGTATACTGCTATTGGCACCGCTGTTTCCTCTCTAACCACCTACACTACATGCCACCTCAACCTAACAACTTCCCCTCTTTCTAACACCATGTATTTTTTTTAATTGGATAAACAGGCGCCCAACTTCTCCTTCTTCTTGTTCAAATCTCTACACCCAACTTGCTTGCTCCCAAATCTCCTCCCGCTCGTTCAAAGCTTCGCTGTATCAATGGGGAAAATTGGTCGTACTTCGCAGGCAAGCCAGAAATCGACATCTACAACTCAATCGAGTAAGTACCGCCCTAATTTTCGCAAACCCTAATTTTATTTTCGGTTGCTGCGTTTTGGTCGTACTTCACCTGACATCTATGGTCACCATGTTCGTATTCGATTTGAACGGCGGTTGGACGTCGATATTGTCGGCTCGCGGTCAGTGGTGTATGGCCAATTAAGTTATAAACTTCTAATTTATGTGGTGTATGGTTCTTAGGTCATTGATTGCTTACCGTAGTTTCTAATTTGCAAGTAAAATTCAACCTTTCTGGACCAATTGAATCATATTTAATTATCATTGCTTACTGTAGTTTCCAATTTAGCAAAAAATTCAACTTTCATGTTCGGATATATTGAATTTAGGTAAATTTGTATATGAAGTCATTGCTTGTCACTTATGAATGAATACATACGAAATCATTGATAACATAATAATAAGTAATTGATTTATATAAGTAGTTTTGTTGTTTTGAATTTATATGATTTTATATTTATATAAGTAAATATATTTGTACAGTTCTTTGGAATTTAGTGCTATTGGTACATGAAATTATGATTTTATTTTTAACATTCATTACGTTTTTTGTAGAAAAAGATAGAGAAGCCATGACTGCTTCATTAAGACGGTCAAGGGCCGTAGAACTAGAGAAGAAGAGGAAGATGGATGTTGTAGTAGAAAGTGGGAATGAAGCAGAAAGTAGAAAAGATGATGGTTTGGGGGTCGAGTCTAGTGAAGATGGTTCGCGGGATGGTTCTAGTAAAGGCGGATCTGGAAGTGATCCGGGTGATGAATCAAATGATGATGATTCCCGTAATGAAGAAGCAGAATTGCAAATAGATGTTCCTCCTTTGAGCTACATTTGTATTAAAAAGTTTCGAATCACACATTGCATTTTCTATTTGGAATAACTACGAGGTTAGTTGGATATTATTTTGTGCAATTTATTAAATAAAAATCTCAAATTGTACAACAATTTATGTTCATTTATTTATGTAGGAGCATGGCCCACTAAAATGCATTTCCCATACAACGAAGTTGAAAGTATGGAGTATTGATGATATGCCAACTCCAGTTGCTTAAATAATAAAAAATCCAGCTTTGTACACTTTGACACAATTCTCATATAAGCATGTCGATTACGTGACCATTTCAGCTTTCACTGAGAGATGGCATCCCGAGTCAAATTCTTTTCATTTGCCTTTTCGAGAAATGACAATAACAATGGATGTTGTCGTCCAAGTTCTAAAAATATTCATCGTCGGTAGTTGTA
The DNA here is from genome assembly GCA_030765085.1 of Allium cepa. Classification (NCBI taxonomy): domain Eukaryota; kingdom Viridiplantae; phylum Streptophyta; class Magnoliopsida; order Asparagales; family Amaryllidaceae; genus Allium; species Allium cepa. Next base: position 1,025,559,015 of record CM060945.1, on the reverse strand, counting down.
TTTATGCGAATGAGGATGGTCGTATTCCGACTCAACTTTTAGTTGATTATATTGGTGGTGACAGGGTTGTAGCGAATGAACAACTCAATGATTCTAATTCAATCAAGTTTAACTTCCTATTGGAAACATTTAAAGAAAAGGCAAATAAAGAAGATGCAAAATGAAGATGATTATGTAGTCGTTGCATGTGCATATATGCTATATTTATTGGATTGCACTTTATTTTGTGATAAGTCGTGCACAAAGGTTCTAGTGCATTATTTGAGATGTTTGGAGAACGTAAACAAATTGAATGATCAAGCTTGTGGCATGTGAGCATTAGCCTTTTTGTTTCGTCAATTGGGTTTGGCTTCAAGACGGGATGTAAAACAAATGGCTGGTTACTTGACATTGTTGACAACAAGTCATTCTATTTTTGTTCAACCAATATACCCAATAGTAAAATAAGTACTATTAATATTTCTATAGGCTTACATTTACGATCATTTTCCTATGCTTCCTAAATGCTATTCCTAGTAAAGATTACGATGACATGATGCCAAGGATGTGTAGATGGCAACCAATGAAACAATCTAGAGATACGACTTCGACCGTAATACAGCTTCGAGAACAGTTAGACGATTTATCTCCACAAGATGCAAGTTAAATGTTTACTTTGAACCCTATCGGTTCATATTTAATTTGCTTTGAAAATCATACAAATGTAAATGGCATGTTTATTTTTAGGTATGCTGGGATCCGTACCATACCGTGAGGTCTCATTACTCCTTGTTTGAAGTCACATTTTATAATGGCATCGTTTTGTGTTTTGATATTGTGGAACCATATTATCCCAATAGCGTGCTACATCAATTTAGTATTGCTCAGCGTATCCCCACAAATCTAATGGTCCCAACCAAATGTCGTAGAGGTCGAAGTGCTAACTAAAATAAAATTGTATTTGACAATGGATTTTGGTATTCATAAAATTGGCAAGATCATGCACTTTCTTTAAAATCACAGTCTACTCATGTAATTGATCCTTAGGATTGTATGACTAAGTACATGCCATGGTATTTCAGCTTTGTCACATCTCATTGTTCAAAACCCGGAGGTGAGGAGAAGTTGCTCAAGGCAAGTTGACAATAATGATAAGTTGGTAAGTACCTATTTTCTTTACTCGTTTTTGGTTTACTTGAATTTTATGTTTTTTTTTAATTTAATGCAGATAATTGCTGTTGGGAAAGCTGGAGAAACACTAAAGAAAAATATCAAAGTAACTCGCTCAAGAACAGTTAATCAATGTCTTATTGTAGAACGTGAAGCAATTGAGTTGTTGGAGGAAGCACTGAACGAACCTGATAAACGGGAGAAACTTGCAAAATGAAAGAATGATCTTAAAACTTAGATGGGGTTGTTTTGTATGTGGGTTGTTTGGAAACAATGGTCATTTTTTATGTGGGTTATTTTGACTTGGAAAATATGCTATACTAATTGAATGTTTGGTTTAGTTTGGTGTTTGTTTAATACTAATTGAATTTTTGGTTCTAACTGAATGTTTGGTTTCTTGTATTCAATGATATGGTTCTAACTGAATGTTTGGTTCGTTGATAGTTACCAAGTTTATATGACATGGTTTTGTATTCATTTGAGTTATCGGGTCAGCTTTCATTTATTCGTCAGATATCCCTGTTCGGCCACCATCAGCCGTCCACCCCTGTAGACATTCTGTTACCACTAACCAAGCAATCAGTACGATCTGGTACATGGTTATGTCATACGGACGTGTTCGACCGCAGCAACCATTAAACTCCCGATGTCTAACCATTGTTTGGTGAATAAACAAAGCCACAAATGTATGTTACTTCCTTGTCGGTTGCATTCATCACCGTACGACCACCAATTGCCATTCATTTTCAAAATTATTCGGTTCTATATAGCCGAACTCTTGCCACAGAAAAATGAAAAACGAGTTTTATTTTTTGTTCTCTGGTCGGTTATAATCATAACCGTACGACTATTAGCAGTCGAGTGTTGAACTAATGGTTCGGCTATCGCTAGCCGAGCTGTTGTTGCATTACTGAATCAGAAAATGATTTAACAATCATGTTCTTTGGTCGGTTACTTCAGTCACTGTACGGCGATCTATAGGCGTTACAGTTGTTGCGATCTCGGTGGTGTTACACCGACTTGCTTAGAGTTGGTACATATGGATTTTTCATTCGGTGGTGTTACACCGTTTAGATCATGAATCAATCGACTGTTACCAACCGTGCGTGAACATCAATAAACATGAGATTATGAACAACACAAACATGAGACTATGAACAACAATAAACATGCATTTCAATTGACTTGTATATTTCTAATTCACATTACACAAATATTAAGTAAACCTGAATTGCAATAAACTTGAATCATTCATTAAACAAAAATTTCAATCACATCAATACATATAAGTCAACATCAAATACAGAATCCATCAGCATTAAACTTGAATCATTGGACAAAATTTTCAAGTTTACATTTCATTGCATTAGTGTTTTTACTGAAAGCATCCGTTGCGGCCATTAAACTTAGCTCGTTCGACAAAATTTGAGTTCAAGGTGATCATCCTTTGTGGCCATATTCCATAGGCATAGTTTAACAAACTCTATTTGTTGATCAACGCATAGTTCTCTCCATAGTTTAGCTTCTTTAGTTGCCAATCTAAACCAAAAGCTAGCGACCGGTGGAATGAGTGTATTTTCCCTAAGCGTCAATTTGATAAAGTGATAATCTATAATATTTGCAAAACAATGAGTCGTTGCTCGTTTCTAAGACCCGGGCCTCTTTCATGTGGAAAAAATGTCAAACTCCGACGACTGGTTATATATACTACAACTCAATTGAATGCATTTGCAACCAGATATCCAATTTCAGGCATTATCATCCAATTCTTCGCGGTTTGTTATGTCGGTAGCCGATTTTAATTCTTCGCGGTTTGTTAAGTTGAAATGTCTAACATATAAATCCCAATTTTTCATTAATTCGGTTAATATTGACTTCCTTGCTTCTCTCCAATCGAAATTTAATTCATCAACTTGTTCGGCTACGTACGAAATCCACAATTGTCATCTCCTATAACATCTTCAATGTTAGCAATATATCGGTGTAGAAAAGCAGGTAGGTAAGCTAAATACTTAAAATCTGAATTTGTTGTATTTACATCACTCTTATCAAACTTCATATCGAGTTTTTTCCATTTGGGAGGAAGTTTCTTATTCATGCTAGCTTGAGAAAGGATTTCATTAGCAGTTTTTTCATTCTCAAAAGCGGATGGATCCCGTTTTGTAGATTTTTGACGTTTTTCTTGTTTGCTAGTTGATTTGTTCTTACTGCCAATTGGTCTACTTTTGTGTTTCTCTATTTTCGGTTCCAAAGTAGGTATCATGGCAGGCAATCCAATTTCTCTTATTTCAATAGTAAAACTTTCATCTCCCTAGCAATGCTCAAATCAAATAATTTTTTAATGTAAGCAAACTCAGCTGTATGGATAAACTCGAGTGACTCTTCAATTTGTGGAATATAATTTAATTGTCTCCAATGTTCATCTACGAGTTCGATTGGGTTGGAAGACCTTCAATATGATATTTGTATATTTCATATGCACATGCAAGACCATACATTAGTCGATTCAAATGGCCACAAACGGATGCATCCAAAGCAACACAGCTAATTTTTTCCATTTATTTCACAATCAAATTCAATGCAAAAAAAGATTTCTTACCTCGTAGTTGTTTTAACAACGGAAGTTGATATGCAATCTGTATGGCTTCTAAGCTTCTTTCAAATGTGGCTTTTATTTTCATATGTTGTAGACATAACATACTATCCATTTTCGGCCATAATACAACAAATGTTGCTCTAGACGTACCGAGATGTTTTTTCAAATGAGCATGGAAAGATTCGGCTCCAGTTGTTGTTCTATTATCACGGTGTTTAATTTTATTTGTCCATGCAAAAACAAAATGCTCTTTGTATTCCAAACAATAATTACGAATGTACTTCAAGCTTTCGGGATAATCTATCTAATCTTTTTGAAAATCATTGCAATATATCCAAAAGTCATCTTCGGTCGGTGCATGAACCACCATCTTCCAACTTTGCAAAAACATCTCGAAAACTTCATTTGTTTTAAACTCTGATTTGCAATTCGTAATGACATTATTTCCCACGTGTCATAAACACATCATCGACTTCTGTGGAAATTTTTTCTTGATTCTATTTATTGACGTCCATTCTCTATCGGTAACTATTACCTTGGGTAGTTTATTGGGTAAATAAAAATGTTTTAATTTCATTAGCACGCATTCGTAATTCTCCTCCCTCTCATGTGCTAGAAATGTATGAGCAATACCAAATGTTCGGCCCATAGAAGTCATACCAACCATTTCTAACAAAGGCATATCATACCGGTTTGTTTATATGTACAATCAAGCAAAAGGATTGATAGAAAACACTTACACAATACAGATGATTTTGGATGGGATCAAATTATATCTATCAAATGATCGTTTTCTACATCAGCCTGGTCAAAATACATATCATGCCTCTTTGTAAGAAATTTTATTGAATGTTGCATTGCGGATCTACACTCTATCGCTGACAATTGCATTTTATATTTAGCACTATAGATAGTCTTCAAAGTTGAGGAATTTTCTGAAAAAGTCTTCTTAATGGTAATTAATACCTCTCTTGGATGAACGCCTGCAACACTCATGTCTTCTAATATATTTTTTCCATGTTAATCAACGGTGTCGCGAATGGATATCCTTCTAAAGAATAAGAAAATTTGTCATCATGCACTCCATTGATTACAAATATTTTCCATTTATCTTCGTCCATATAAACACCCTTCAACCGAAATAAACAGTTGCATTTTCCAGTAGCGCTGAGTCCGAGTCGTTTTACATTGTTTTCCTTTTTTACTGACTTTGACTGATGACTACGATAAACTCCAGTCATTTCACACCTCAATTGCAACCTTGGTTTTCTTCTAATCCTAATTTATCGGACTTTAGAATTACGACAATGATATTCATTTTATTTTTCATGTTGTTTTACACCATCGGATCAATGTGTTCTACGAATCAAATACCTGAAATCACATAGTTTAACAACAAAAAATTAACGTACTTCATTTTTATAACCACACTAGCGATTGTAAATTTTTTGAGAATACTTCATCGGTTGTAAAATGATTTGTCAGATCAATTTTTATGACTTTTGAGTCATTTGATCGATCATCTTGCATATTGCAACAATAAGGGCACTCTCAATTTTATTGTCGTTCAAATTCTCCATCTACAAAATAGAAATTTTTTTTAAATGTTATCTTGTGTAAAACAGAACATATATGTTCTACGACGATAAAAAACTCTATAAATCAATAACTTAAATTGTCATACTCTATTACAACGTCACCAAATTTAATGTCCTCCGAGCTTGAAATAGCCAATGGATTGGAAGAAATCTTCTAAAAATCAGTAGAAAACCCTAAGCAATAGAAAACCCTAAACAAAAGTTTCTAAAAAGCAATAGAAAACATTAAACAACACGAGAGAATAAACTAACTTCCTTTTGATCTTCATCTTCAGTCGTCTATTAGACAAAAATGAATATCTTATTTTGTTAGGGTTTGAAATTTTTAGAGTAGTACGTATTAGTTTGAGAAAAAGGATTACGACCGTGAATGACTGCGTAAAGAGTTATGATGTGGTGACAAGAAAAACACACGAAATAGTCGTTTCTATTGAAATTATAAAGACGATCAGAAAGGAAATATGGGTGTGCGCCCGTAGAATTTGAGAGCATGTTCGATTTAAGAGTCATTTTCTTGAATCTCTCCACACTTTTGTCGTTAGCATTGTTTGTGTAGTCCTTTTGTGTCTCAGTTTGACATCTATAATCATTTTATGACACTTTAGTTGCACGAGTCAAAAATGGCCTAACACCATACATTTTGTCAATAATGTACAAATAATTTGCAAATAAATCCAACTTTAAATTATGTTTTGATCTTTCCATAAATTTTTCTTTTAAATGTGGAAATTAGGCTAAAGCCTAAAGGGCTTCTCGTTTCACGATAATGAGTATTAAAAACATCACTTTTGAATAATTAGTTTTATAAGAACAAAAAAAAAAATCATTTATTTTTAAAAGTTACAATGATAAGTTCATTTATCGTTATTTCTATATAACTAAAAATGATAATTTCATCTATTTTTTTCCTGATTTTTCAGAAGTGCTTCTCTTAAAACTTATTACCACGCACAAAGAAGTTCTTTTGAGTAAAAATCTTTCTTGTAGTTCTTGTTGGTTGAAACATACAATTAGAAACATGTGATTTGAAATTGTATTTTATATTTATTATATGGATTATTTTAATATGCTCCCATTACCACTAAAAAACAAATATTAAACATAAAAAGCATAGCTACAAGCTCAAAATTACACTTAACTGCAACTAAATTTCCATTGAGGTTTGAGTCTCAATCTTCAACATCAAAATAGGTAGTTGAGGTTTGAGAAATAACATTCAACATCAAAATACATTACTCAGTCAACTTTCACTTAATTGAGGTATGAGTATGTACTGTTACAACAATTCAGTGGTTCTGCAATTCATGCATCCAACCCTAAAATAATAAAACTTTACAAATGGCAACAGAGGATAAATAGTACATACAATAAAATGATTAAAATAGCATGATCATACAAAAACAACACAAATATTTAACAAAGTTCTAAGAAATATAGTACATAATATGTGACCGTGCAAACACAAAACAAATGTTTAAACAAAGTCATACAAAGGAATAAAAGAAAATTACCCTTCAAGAGTTTAATGTTGCAGGAAGATTTTCTATTTTTCTTCATAGCGGCCAAAAATCATTAATTTTGCAATCTATCAGTAGGTTGAAAGACGATAACAAAAATGAAAAATATCGCGATGTCCAAATAAAACAAGATATGCTGCAAAGTTTGAATTGCTATTTATGTGATTATGATCGTGTATATTGACGGTACTACAATCAGTGTCAATTGCCTAGTACTGGCATCGACGTTTCATGCGTATTTAACACATATCTCGGGAACAAATTGTGGTGTAAAACAATTAAGGTACTCAAGAAAGCTCTATAAATTTATGGCTCATAATGTAAGCAATGCACCACAAGAAAAAGACATGGAGCCGAATGCTGAACAGCCTGAACTGAATCAGTATATATTGGTCCTTTAATAGTGAATGAGGACTGAAGCTAAGCAAATTCTCCACATAAATACATGATAATTTGCACCTGCATTCAACTGCTGTTTTAAGCAAACGAACAATCGCCATGGCTTGAGTACCACCACCTCATCTACCTTTCATTTATTTTTGAGTCACCTGTTAACAGATCAGGCAGCATATTACTTTCTACATCTACAGAGAATCTTATATGACTGGAGACAAAAAAAATATTAAGAAACCATCAAAAATAGAAAAGCAAAAATTCCCCAGTGCATGGGTAAAATGTTGTCAATCTAATTAGGAAAATGCTGATGATGTAAATAAAACATTGTTAAGGCATCTCCAAGTTCATGAATGATTGATTCCTACTAAACTACATACCCATGGGGGTATTATAATTTAACAAATACCAAAACAAAGCAAGTATACAACAAAACTCAAGATAAATTCAGTATTTAGCTTACCTGTAGGTCCTTTGAGGCCTTTTTCACCTCTCTAACAATCTCATTCACCATTTGAGATGCATCATATTCAACCCCACAAGTCTTCACTACCTCTGTATTTGGATCTAAGAGATACCTGTTTATACAGGTCACAGTTAACACATACAAAAAAAAATTGCAAGTTTTCAACCTTTGAAAATAAGGACTCACGTGTTGTTTGAAGATTCGATCAGATAATCATGGCCCTCTTCATCAACTTTCCTGAAGTAGACACGGTATTCGTGTGCAATTTGTCTTACTGCATTGATTGGACCAGTAAGTCCCATTATGTTCGAATCAAATTCTGTTAGCAACATAAAATAATGTTATGCATCCATTAGATTTGGATAATATAGAATGAAGCAACAAAGTCTAAGGCAAAGAAAACCATTAAGATATGCCCGAAGCTGATCAGGGGTGTCACGTTGTGGATCAATAGTGACAAATACAGGTTTAACCTTTATGTTGTATTCGGACTCTGTAAATGAAAAAAAAATGTTCATATTGACGAAATAAAATTGTAAATCAAGAAAACACTGATTACCTAATATCTTAGTAGCCTTAGTCATTTTCTGAATTTCTTCTGGGCCGACATCAGGAGATGAAGTGTATCCAAAGTACATTAATGTCCAATTTCCAAGAAGATCACGATTGGTAACCGGTTTGTTTTCAGTGTCATATAGCTGAAAGGGTCCTCCAATTGCTGGTTTTTCTATGTATTTTATTTGCAAGCCATTGCTAGGATTTGACCCTAAACAAAATCAAAAATATAAAAACTTCAAGTGTTGTCATGCATTTTATAGGTCAAAGAAGTAAGATGATAAATAAAGGGCAGTGAATTTTGTCATTTTTCCACCCATGGTTTTGTTTCATTCTAAGGTCACATAAAGGCACCTATTTGGAGTTGCTTTGGGCACAATAAACCGTAGAGCCAAGCCAGACTGCCAGCAAGTCTAGATATAATGCTTTCATAAATCATAATATATGCTACAACATAAGCTTAACCCTACTCCTATGTCCCAAACTATTGGGAAAACTTATTGTACCAAAATTTTGGGAGATGTCTTGAATTTTTATTATTATTATGAATTTAAGAATCCACGAAATCAAAAGCATGTTACCGCTACATACGACAGATCTGCTAAGAATAAAATAACAATAGTGTGAGACGAAATAAAGTACCTTTTGGAATAGCTCTCTTTTCATCATTACGCTTTATGATCGTCCCAAGACCACCAATGAATAGTATGACTGCCGCTGGCTGCAACATATCATACAATTTACTTAAGTAGAGAACAACAGTGTTTAAACTTCAGTAAAGGAGAGACGTGAGTAGCTTGGTGACAGAAGTAACAGCACCTTATGGAGAAAAATAGTTGTGTAGCAATATTATTGAAGTTTGACTTAATTATATATATTTGAAGGTACTTCAGAAAATATAACCACAACACATTTAAGTGAAATTATTCCTACCATTTAGTCTTTATATTAAGGGATAATCAACGTACAATGACATATCCAGTCCAAGGCCGAGATTTTGATTCATCCTCTCTTTCAAATTGTCTTGTCATTCTTTGATCCCCTGGGTATGATCCGCTAGAATAGCTTCGCTGTTTAGTATTTTGTCTAGCAAGCCTATGAAAGCAAAAAAAGCATGGATTGCATTGTTTGTTAATTTACTGTCAACAGAGTGAAGTCAACAATACAAATATTAAAAACATTGGTAGCTTGAAATGCGTTTCGGGTAATCCATCATAAACTGTTGGTTTAGTGCTCAATGGTTAGCTATTAAAACGAGTTTATTCATCTGCTGATTACAGACATCATATATTTTGTTGAAAAACTTTGCAAATGCCATAAGACTGCATTTTGCCACTAGCACCAACAATATATGTATACACCATACGATGCTCGTCAAATTAGACAAACAAATAATGTTTCTCTCACTTGCACTATCTCACGTATTGGTTCACCCATTTATAGGCATAAGAAATATGATTGCAGTAATCATAATATCTTAACAAATCATGGTGTTCATTTCATATGAATTTTAGGTTAGATGTTATTATGTAATATAATAATGGAGGTTTATTTTTTATTTTGTAGTTTGGTGTGACCCCAAAACGAAAGAAGGATAAAATCCCCTTTAGGCGGTAATTAAGACATTAAAGACGCATCTTGACTCAGCCACACCGAGTAAGGCAGAAGATGGTGCAAATCTCTAAAAGAAAGGCAAATACAGGTAACCATTGCAATATTCCCGCACTAGAAACGACCAAAAGAATCCCCTAACAGATCCTCCATGAAGAGATGTACAAATCTGCAAGATCAAGATCGTCAATGGACGATGAGTGTTCTACTTAAATTAAGTATCACTCTTGTTATCAATAAAACAAAAAGATGGACAATGAATGAGTATCCAAGCAGCTTTCTCGCAAATGCATGAAGATTCTGTTTTGGAACTCCTAGTGGGGGACCAACAACAAAGGATGACCATGAGCAAGAGTCCAAAGGACGTTCTCTCCGACCCCCCCCCCCCCCCCCCCCCCGCTTCGTATAAGCGCCAAATTTTGTAAGTACGTGAATTTTCAATATACAAATGTGAAAATTAAATTTTAAAAATTATTGATGTGAATTAACTTTTAGTGTTTTATATCACTTTTTATTTACTGCATTTAATTTTAACCTATATAAAAATATAATTTAAAAAGACAAAAGCTCCGCTATTTGTATTTCAGCCTAGCTACTGGATTTTGCGGACCGATCATGTTGATTATTGAGTACTTAGATCTACAAAATGCAATGCTGCTTGTTTTTCTCATAAGCTTTGCATCATAATGCTCACCGCTAGAACCCAAACAAGCATCCACAAATGAAACTTGAAATATGTCTTGAACACCTGTATAATAAAGAGGATTTATGTGTTGTAAATGAACGTGTTGTATGATATGGATATATCAATATTTATTGTATGTATGAAAATGAAAAGTTTTTATTTTTAAACATACATGAATATTAGTTATAAGACTTTATGATCGACATGTTATACGTATAATTGCATACCTTCCGAGTGATGTATGCATCACAGGAGAATGGTATTAGTTGATTGAGCGTTATGTTGATGCCAAGTTAGTTAAGGCACTAAGGTGGAAAAGAGCGTTTTCTTGCGCCTTGAATCATTTTATGCGTCTTTTATACAAATTTGAGCGTTTCTGGGAAAAAACATTGCACTATGAATTACCACTAAACAAGCTAATTATAATGTAAAACATGCTTATAACCTTTTTTTTTTGCAAATAAAAACGCACGAATTAATAGATACGAATTCACAAACGATAATTCGAAAACCAAAATGATATCAAATTCAAGTCTACAACACCGATCTTAATGTTAAAACATGTTTATAACCAATCTTAATGTTAAAATATGTATATAACCAATTTTATTTAACTATTTTATTAAATAAAATCCAAATTTAAACATATCTTATCATTTATTTGACTATTTCTTTTAACTATAATTTTAACTAAAATTAAATGAAATTTAAAGTAATTTTTAAATTTTAAACCATTATTATAATTTATTTAACTATTTAAATAATCTACTTAACTATTTTATTAAATAACATTTAATTTAGTTATTTTATTGACCAAAATTCAGATTTAACTATTTTATTAACTGAAATTTAAATTTTAAACCATAGTTTATAATTTATATAATGATTTAAATATTTTATAAACTAAAATTTAAACTTAGCTATTTTTTTAATTAAATTTTAAACTTAGCTATTTTATCAACTAAAATTTAAATTTAACTATTATTAATCTAATTTTAAACTATTTTATAAATTAAATTTAACAAAAATTTAAACCTAATTATTTTATTAGCTTAAATATAAATATAATAATGATTTAACCAAAATAACTTTAAACAACTTTAAAATAACTAATAATTAAATTACTTTAAACTTTAAACAAAGCTAGAGCAAAAAAACAAAAAAAAAGATCAATTGAGATCGCAATAGCAATCAAGCTCGTCAGGATGAAGCTGGCGACGGCAAGTCAAGCAGCAGTGGCGGCGTTCTTGGCGACGAGTTATAATTTTTTTTCGAACGAACAAACTCTAATTACACAGTGCGACTCGACGTCAGCAATATATGGTTTGCTTTAAAGAAACCCAATTAACCAAAGGCATGCCATCTTGGCACTCCTGAGCTTTGGACATGGCGTGCTTTAGCGCTTTTTGTGTGCCTCCAGTAGAGAAGGCGCCTTGAAGGCCAGAAAGGTTCAAAGGTTGCGCCTTGAAGGCACCTAGACGTGCGCCTTGATAACACTGGTTGATGCATATAGATTTTATATGCTCATTGTCTTTATATGTGTGTAGGCCTGTCAATGGTATGAGTTTCGCCTCGAGCCCGACCCAAACCCGTCCAAGTGGGTACGAGTTTTTCTTTTACTACCCAAACCCGACTCAGGCCCGATCCGAGTCGGGTACGGTTTATCAGAACCCGACCCGGTTAGAACCCGACCCGACTATTAGTTTTTCATCGTATCGAAACATTGAGTGCGCATGTTATTTATTTACCATTTTATTTGTTTACATATATATGTTTTTACATACCCCTATTATGAGCTTGACTACATCATCGTCCAATTTATACGTTAACATTATTTGTATACAAATTTTTATCAAAGTTGCAGTTTTAAAATATGGTTTTAACATAAATATTCTGAGTTGGGTATATAATTATTAACTAGCGGGCTTAAAAAGCCCGACGGGCCAGACTCGTATATTGGGTTGAAATACCCTGCGAGCTCGGACCGGGCTCGAGTTTTAATTATTGTATTTGGACTTTGATCCAGGTTTTATAATACCTGGACCGAACCCTGCCCATTGACAGGCTTATGTGTGTATATATTATTTGCTTGTATATTCATACATGTTGTATGCATGAATTAATATTGAAGTATACTGAATGCAATTGATTATACAAAAGTGAGTATAATTATATTGTTATGATTAGATTGCATGTGGATGAAACTATTTTGTTTGGTTATTACATACTCAACTTGGTTACTGATAACACTAGATAAAACTCTTTATGATAAAGAAAGATTTTTTTTCAAACCTGAAAATTTTAAAAGTGTATGGGTATTTAGCTAAAATTGACCTAACGAACTTTAGATTAATCAACACTGGACGTAGCTTTGATTAAGTGCTCATTTGTTACGCTTCTAATATGCTTATTTTTTATACAAACTTGGACGTGCTAAACAAGACAAAAACTTTCTTATTTTCTTAAATGAGATGAATGACTTAGGAAAGATTTATATGATACTAGGCATTAAAATGATAAAAAAATAAAAAATTATTTATCCTTAAGTCTACTAACTGCATTGAGAAAATCTTGAAAATTTTGATTATTGCGATCAGACCTCTCTATTTTTCGTGTGATTCTAGCATATCATATACCTTAAGAAGAATAAATGATCTAGTGTGTCACAATGTGAATATGTTATAATTAACAGAAGCGTCATGTTCTTAATGAATATAATATACATATGTCATGAGTAGGTTAAGAAGATACACTTGTAATCCCAGTGATGAATATAGGAATCACTATATGTCATGAGTAGGTTAAGAAGATACACTTGTAATCCCAATGATGAATATAGGAATTACTACCAACCAATTGTGTGGTTGAAAAAGATGGCAATTCCCTATTTCAATCAAAGCAGTTAAGAAATTGTTGAAAGAAGTGATTTCATTAAAGCATGTGAAATTAGAGAAGAATTTGATGCATCCACTGAAGAAAGAATTGCCAAGGAAAGTAGTCCTTGAATCTTAAATAATTAAAGACCTCGATCATCCCGCCTTTAGTTGAGAAAAGTAGATGGATGCTCTTTCAAGGTCAAATGAAGTCGTCGTTTCTCTTTATCTCTATATTATTTATGCTGCTAAGCTACATGCTTTTACAAATTCATAGTCAATCGCAGTGGTGCTTATTTGATGCACATGATAAATAGTTTTGTCATTGCCCATATTTTGAGTTTTATTCTCATAATGAAATTCATAACCAGTTTTGAAAGTGCCTTAGTGACACAATTGATGGTTTTTTTGTGACATTGCCTTTTGATGTTATAAAATATATAGTCGATACCAGTGGCACATTTGTGATGCATCTGGTGGATTCTACCAACTGATTTGAGATTGAGCTTTCACGATTTTATCGAATCCATAACCAATTTTAGTTGTGTTTTTAGATGCATTTGGTGGACTCTATTAATTAATCTGCAGCCGAGGTTTTATATTTTTGTCGAATCCATAATCAACATTGATGATGCATTTGAGATGCACTTGATGATGCCTTTGAGATGCACTTGATGAATTTCACTTACGAGTCTTGATTCTTTTTGCTCTTATCGAATCAGTAATCAGCTTTGTTGGTGTGGTCTCAACCAAATCTATGTTGTTAAAGAGAAATTCACTAGTTAAACTACGGTGATACTATTTGCACACACCAAAACACCATTCATCACTCACCTCTCCTTTCATCCAATCAAATACTTTCATCACTCACATCCGTCTTTTTTTCTTACCGGTTGATAAAAAACAAGCATCCTCTATTTTTCTTTTATCTTCTCAAAAAAGCTTTCCATTCTCAAAACTAAAATCTCAAAATCAAATTTGTTAAAAACTCGATATTTCAAAACCAATTCCCTTTAGAATCAAAACCCAATATCTCTAAATGCGTACAAGTTGTTTGACTCCATATAGGGCGCTGCATAGTTGGATGTTAATAAAAATCTCTTAAATTATAAAACACTAATGTCAAACAATAAAATATGACTTACTTATATTATTCATCTCCTTTTCATTTTCTATTAATGGATGATATGAGAAAACGCTATTATGAATGACAAAAAATAATACACATAACTACGACAAAAAACAATATACATACAAACAAAAAAATTGCAAGCATAAAACTAATATTAATATTTAAACATAAAAGAGTCATATTACATTATTTTATAATTTATAAATTAATTCCACTTATTACTTATCTCCCTTTCTTCTACCATTGAAATTGATAGTAAAGAAAATTAGTACGTTTAAGAATTAAAATCCTTTTTTGACATTATGTTGCTCAGTTTTGCAAATTTTTCTTTTATTTTTAGTTTAGATTTGTCTATCATGGTATGGTGGGTTTTTGAAGTGCTTTTAGTTAATTTATTTTATTACTCATTTAAGTGGGTGAGGGGAGTGCATTGGTGAATGCATATAATATCATCCTTAAACTAAGTTGGAATCTCGCTTGTTTATGCATCAATTCAATCAAACGATGTTAGTACTTACATATAAAACTTTCCATTCGCACGGATTGTTTTTCATTCATCCTTGAATAACTACAATAAAATTCATTAAAATCCAAAACTTGTGTTGTCTTCTCTGCCTGGCATTGTGCATTCTGTAACCGTTTCCACTTCAAGATTAAAATTTATGGGCTTAATTAGTTTGAGGGAAAAGCATGAAAATTGGAATTATCTTCCAAATACATCTAGTGAAATCATCTTCCAAATACTTCTCATGATATTATTTTTCAAATACATTTCAAATCTCTGGACTATGGTTTCCGAAAATCTCAAAATCTTTCGGCATATGGTGTACAAGTTTGAAGGAGCACGTTGTGTTAATAACATTGGAAACCGAATTTCGCTTTCAAGGCAATGATGTGTCCACGGCGCAACAACTTCTCTGGCTTGTTCTTCTTGTTCAATCCTTCAATTCCAACAACAAATCCTTGGTAGGATGCAAGTCAAAATGGAGATTGTTAAAACGTTTGGGATCATAGTGCAAACGAGGGTGGATTGAATCTCATGTCCCGTGATGAGAAAAGAAAAGAATAATACGCGCCTACCTATGTAGGTGAGTTGATGGTATGTAACATCTAGTATCCTCTTTATTACGACAGTATATCCAAATTGATATATTTCGCTATTGGAGATATAAGATTCAAACGACAATAATTGAGCTGGGATGGTTGATTTCTTTTACCCTCAATAAGCATAGAATGTGAAACCTTAAAAAAGTTACCCAAAAATATGTTCGTTGAAATTTGAACCAAAATAAATGAATACGAACTTAAACATGTTACAAGAACAAGCAGCAACCTCATAAGATTAGCTGTCTCGTAATATAATTAGTGTAACGAATTCTAATAATACCACTATTTTTCTTTTTTAATCAGCTCATACTAATGTCACTTTCTAAATGTCTAAAATAAATTTCGACTAAGATGCACTGAGAGAACGATCGAATATCCAACTTATGGAACTCCATTGATTTCTCAAAATCCATTACATGCTATTTTTTAATTAACAAAAGCGAGAAGAAAGAAACATTCCAATAAAATTTGCAAAAGAAAAGATACCAATTACCTGTTACGAAGAGGAGAAGCAGAGACCAACCTTGAAATTTTCGACCGGAGCATGGTTTCAGAAAGAGAGAAGTTTTTAACGAGGTTGCTTGAAGAAGAACCAACAAGAGAATAGTTTATAGTACAGTGGATCGGGTTTTGTTTTTCTGTACCCGACCTTATTTTTATCCGATTTTGAAAAGAGGGGGATTTTAGTTGCTAGTTTTGGACAAGTCACGCACATGCTTTCTGTAAAGATCCTAAGGGTCATATGTATTCAGTTTTTTTTTTTTTTTTTTTTTTTTTTTTAAGATCGCCATTTTAAAATTGGGAAAATAAATAAAAACAAATCGATACATCTTCGAATTTGATGGGTTAACTATCAAAATGAATAGAAAATAAAAAAATCTGTTGAATATGCGAGTATATGATTTTTGTTTGATGATAATAAATATATATATATATATATATATATTCTTTTAAATGTATCTGTTAATGTACTATTTTATTTTCACGGACTAAATAAATATTTGCTGACAGAGTTTAAATTTAAACAGATATTTTATTCAAACAAATTTTTATTACAATTTTGAGTAGTACAAATTCAAGCTCTCACTATATATATACACAATTTCAATTACATTACAATTATCAGTTACATATGCATCTCACTACATTTCACTCATTCACTCGTATTTATCTTCAAATCCATTCCAGACTGAATCCAGCATTTGAGCAATCTGCAAAAGCATACACTAGCGCAGTAAAATTGAAAATAAAATATTTTTGCAGTATAAAATAAAATGTGATTTTGAAAATTTTATTTGCCTCAGTTATTTGGGTTTTTCGTCATCATTTAATTTTGAATTTATCAAACACGATGTGCACAGTGTATCACTGTACATGCCACAAGGTCGTGCACACCGATATAGACTTAATAAAATTTCAGGGACAGGTGAGCACATGTCAAACCCAAATGAAAAGCCGGGTTCTACTCAAGTGCAATACAAATAAAGTCACGACACGAGCACAAGGTCAAACCCAAGCTATTAGCTGGATTCAATACAGGTGCAGACCAAATTCAAATGCCAACAGACCACCACTGACCACATACAAGTCAAAGAAACAAAACTACATCAGTGAAAGAGACCAGCTTAACATCAATGTAACATATTCAAGAGTTGGCCAGAAAATCAAAATGTTCAATCCAGACTAGTCAGAGAAACCACGGTGCAAAGTGGTGAATGCAAATACAGGTACACAAGGGTCTGGCAAATGGAGCAGTATGCAAGTGAGGTTACAAAACAGTAAACAAAATCAGCACAAAATAGAAGGTGTAAAAGCAATAACACAACAGGTCCAACCATCAAGTTCAAACCATCCAAGTACAAAGGCAAGGCAATGCACTTCAATGATTAGTTCAGGTCAGACCAACCAGAGATTACAAACTAAAGGCACAAGAAACAAAACAAAAAAGGATGTCCAGAGAACAGACTCAAAACAACTCGAGCTAGCTCAATGAACCAGCTCAAAAATCAGACGGAAGTACACAAGTGCATCTCTACCAAATGTACATGAACACTTGCAACAGAAAGTAGTGCAAACACCAGAACCAAGGCAGAAGTACCAAACTGCATAGAGACAAGGCTACGAGTTCAAATGCAATACAACATGAATTATATCAATGAACATATATAAGCACTAAAACAAATGAGCAAACCAAACATGGAACTAAACATTGAAACCAAACAGCAAGTAACAGTTTCAAAATAACCGAGTCAATATCAAAACAACACTGCACACATACAAGAAGTAGTGTCAACAGTCAGTAGTGATGCAATGAAAACTGTCTACAACATGAACAACTATTCTTACATCAGTATAGAATCGAATGTACAAGTCAATAAAGATTCAGCAAAGCCAGACATGTCAGAGTTTTCATGAAGCCGAGATGAATAAGTCGATGCCAAAGTCAAATAAAAATTATCACAATATCAAGCCGCAAATCAATCAAGATTATCAGCAAGTTCGAACAAATCATGGAACAACAGTTTCAAATCAAATGGCCAAAGTCAAAATAAATCAACATCGTTAGAGAAGTTAGAGCTGTGATGACCAAGGAGCAAGCCGTGATAATCAAGCAACGAAAAGAACGAATTGAACAAGTCAGGTCAATCTCAAGCATTCAACCAAAATCACGTGGCCGAGATGAATTCAAAGCAAAATTATCAACTAAATTCAAAAATCAATTCGAACGAGAATATAGGAATTCGATTCCTATTTAAACCCGGTAACATCGTAGGCCAATACTCATTCGAGTTCGAGCAAAACAGATACCAAAAATCAGATCAACAACTCGAATCTGATCGAGTTCGAGCAAGCTAAACAAAAAGCAGAAAAGCATAAATTACATACCAGATTGTTCGAATCGAACTCGATCAAAGGAGTAGCCGAAGCTAAGCAGCAAATGAAGATCAATAGAGACTACGCGAGAGTATCATTTGTTTGATCAACTATTGTCGGTAGCTTCTAATCAGAAGCCCTAATTTTCGAGCAAAGGAAAGGAGGCCGAAGCCATCGAAGAACAAGAAAGACAGCCGAATAATAGAAAGAAAAGGGATTTAATTTTTATTGCCTTTTATTGGGCCAGCCTATATACATTAGGCTTAATAATTTAAAATTAGGATTCTTTGTTTTTAAATTGTATTTAATTTTTGTATTTTCCTTTAAACTCTTGTAATTTCTAGTCGTGTGACTAGGGGACGAACTGTGGTGGTGTAGTTCAAGAATTCGCAACTCGGTGGCTGAGTTGTGGCAGAGTTTTAAGCGTAGAGTTAAGATTAGTCGACAGCAGGTGTCGCGAGTTTACGTGTGTAAGCATCTGAATGCTTAATTTCTAGTAGAAACCTTGGGGGCAGCACGTAGGCAGAGTTTTGCCGAAGATGGGTAAATCTGTGTGTTCTATTTTTTGCTTTTTATATTCTGCTGCTATTAGTAGTATCACCCTATTCACCCCCTCTAGGGTGAAATCGATCCTACAAGTGGTATCAGAGCCAGGTTCTAAAGCCATTTTTGTTTTAAAAAAGTTTTATTTTTCAAAGACCAATTTTTTCTACAAATTTGATTTTTTAAAATGGCTTCTTTTAGTAAAGTTTTTGAGGGTCAGACAAATATTATTCCTCCTATTTTTAATGGAACAGATTTTTTGAATTGGAAATTAAAAATGGAATTTTATTTAAAATCTGTTAATGTTAAATGTTGGGGTATTATTAAAAATGGGTGTTTTGGCGCCCTACCCCGAGGCCCACATTAACAAAGAGAATTACTGGGTATTCTGTCTGCTAATATGGAGAATAGGGCTGGTTAGGAGCAACCATCTATAATCTTGTCTTAACATCAACTGCATACGCCGATAAATGCTCTATATTTTTTTCCTATTTCAAGTGAATCGACATATCCAATAAATGCTTAATACAAAAGTATAGGTGGCTAATTGATCTATCAGAACAAAATACAATAACAGAATGCATATCACATCACAGAACAGTAATCATCATATATATATATATATATGCATATACACAGATACATCCCAATATGATACAAACTGATACACAAAAGTGGTATAAAGACCACACTATATACACCTAATCAAATATGTATCAGAGTCAAGCGGAAAGAAATATAAACTACACAAAAGTGCTAGGCTGATATCCAAGCAGATGCATCAAAGCTAAGTCCCATAACTGATAGCTAACCTAGAACAACTTGGTCTGACCCGAGTACAAAATACACGGGTCAGTCTAGCTTAAACAATTAGTTAATGAGGATAGACGATAATATGAAGCATAAGACACAAGGTGATAATTCTTTTCGAATGAGAAAAGGCAACATAAAGAATACAACTCATGACTTAAGTGAACTAATGTCACTTAAGTATACAAAGAACTCAAAAGAGGTAAATTCAATAATAATACTCAAGTAGTATAAACATTCACCTCATATCATCACCGACATCCCAAAATGTCTGCATGGTCTCCATGAACCATATCTCCTCAAAAGGAGAAACATCAATACAAACTATCGCCAAAATGACAAACATAAAACATTCTCAAATAGGATGATCCATAGTTCAAATATAGAATAATCTCCAAATTCAGTTATACCTCATCTCATTGTTATAAATGTTTATAAATCTCAATCTCAACTCGCCTAAATGGAAAAACCCAGAATATCCTATAAAATCATGAAATAATTCAAACTCATGAATCGAAGAACTCAATAAGAGTTCAAAAAATCATAAATGAAATCACCACATATATAACATCTTGTATAGCATCAGGGTATCGATGTAATTAAAAAAATCTTAAAATGGTAAAATCGTAATGAAACAGAAACCTCGGAAAACCAGGATTGGCCAAATCCCCGGTTGCAATGCCGAAGCAACGCTACACGTGCTAAATTCAGACGGTCAAAGCCTAAAACAAGCTCGCTAATACCTCCCAAAGCAGTTCGTCCTCATGACAAGGTCGCTGACACCTCTCCAAGCCATTTTGTCAGCCCAAATAAGATCGCTAACACCTCCCTAAATAGTTCGTCCTCATGACAAGGCCGCCAACACCACTCAAAGCAGTTCTGTTAGGTAAACATCGCGAATGTGTCACAAACTCACGGATAGGAATCCGAAAAGTGTTAACGTCTGTCCCATACCACACGTTCGCACTTAGCGGCTTACTAGCCGCTAGTCGATGCCACACTAGAAACGTCATAAAACTCAAAAAATCATATCTCACCTCATCTTATTGGCGCGGCAAATATTAAATGGCATCTTAACTTGTCTCATCTCATCGATAAGTGAAAACATCGTGATGGTTCCTCATAAACCATAAATCTCAAAATATGAAATCGTATACTCAAGACTTGCCTTATACCATTGGCAAGTAAATAAAACATCATGATGGTTCTCATCGACCATACTCCGACATAGGAGATCTCAAACCATAATACTTGCCAAATATTGGCCATCTTAAATAAATCCAATAAATAGGAATTACAAAACTCAAAACACGCCCTAAAATGGCAGAACATCTCAGAATCAATAATCTCAAATAGCTTCGATCGTACAAGTCCGGAATTAACCGAAATAGTAAATGCATGTGTCCCATACCAAGTGTTTTATTAAATCATTTAATTCTCTTTCTCATATGTTGCAATAGTGTAAAAGTGTATGTTTTACATTTAAAACAGTTTACTAGAGAAAACAGGTTTCTAAAATTATTTCCTAAAAAGATTAATAAACCAATATTTGAAATTTCTTTATTATAGGAAATAAATAGATTTTACATTAGAAAAATAATTTTAAAACTATATAATAATAATTTAAAATGTCTATTTATTTCAAAAATCACTTCAAAAATGGTTTAATGAAAACCGTCCTCGAAAACAATGAAAAATAATAAAGATAACTCAAGACCGATAACTTGAATTCAATACGAATTCAATTTAAATTTAACCCAAAACCCATTAAAATTCTATTTAAATTTGAATTTCAAATTCTCCAAATATGACTATCCTATTGATAGTTATCATAGCTCTCAAAACATCTCAAAAACAACATCAAAATCGAACAGAATAAGAGCAAAATAAGCCAATACAATTCTCAGGTCAATGATTGTTGTTGCTGTCGTTTTGCACTCGGGACAGCAACAAACAAATACAGTTTTGACCAAGCTAACTTTAAAATATCAAAAAACTCAAAACATAAAACTTTTAGCTCAAAGTATGAGCTTTCAGAAAATCTAAAATTATTGAAATTGGATAAGAAATGTGAAAGATATGGCCAAAACAAATTCCAGATCCGAAGTTCACTACAGCTGTTGTTTTAGTTTCGGGACAACGATACTAGAATGAACTTTCGAATTTGTAAACATCAAAATTTAACAAAACTCAAAACATAAAAGTTGTAGCAGATAATCTTAGCTTCCAGGAACATTAAGAATCGTCCAATTCAGACATCAAATGAGAAAGATATGCTCACATTACGAATGACATTAAGCACAAAAAACCACAGTTTCATAGTGACAGGGAAGCAAGTTTGTATTCGGGTTTTCGACGCATTACGCTCAGAGTTTTCAAAAGTGTTTAACATGAAAGTTATCACACTCTTTTCGAGCTTTTTAGAACTTCAAACAAAATCAAATTTCACTTTAAAACGAAAGAGATATACCCAATTTACTGACAATGATTCATAAGTGAACATGCAACAAAAATAAAATTGAGATTTCTAACTTTGAAATCTCAATCTAAGCTAGAAAATGTGAGATTTTATACTCACCTTAACAAAATTAGATCGAACTTGAGGAAATCTGAAGATAGTTTAAGCTTTGGCCTTGCATATGCTGTAAGAACCAAGAAATTGATAGTTTACAGACTGCATAGAGAAAATATAAGTTACAGCAGGTTCAAATTCACAAAATCAAGAATTGATGAAACCATCTTTGATTTTAAAGTGATTACCTGATTTTATTGTCTTTAATTTGATTAACTTCGGCAAAGGGGTTGAATAATTCGAAGATTTTGGCTTAGGGTTTAAAGAGGGAAAGGGTTTTCTAAATTCTCTTCTTTGTTTCTGGTTAGGTGAAGTTTGTACTATATGTACTTTGTTTGAGGAAGAGAAGCTTCCCATTTAATTCAGGTTAGAGATAAAAAAGGGCTTAGACCCAATAACAATTAACTATCCTAAGATACTAACTATCTCTAATTAAACTAAAGCTCTTTTATTTAAATCAAAACAACTTATACTTATAAGGTTTCAACGCAATAAAATCTCACAAATACATTCCTATATTTTAACAAACATTTTTTCATCAAAACAAAAGATAAATTAGGTCTAAAAATTATTTTCATTATTAAAAACTCTTATTTTATTTAAATACCCAAGTTAACACAAATATTTACATATAATACTATTTTTAACTTCAAAAATCGCACAAAAATAATTTTCTTGTGTAATAAAATATAGCAAAGCATTCTCCATCAATTTTATGATCAAAACTTATTTTTAAATCAAATTTCACCTTTTTATTTAAAATAAACATATTTTAAAATTAAACACTTCCTTTAAGAATTATGAAAAGAGGCAATTGGCAATATATACAAGAATTGTTGCATTTTCATTAAGTAAAATCATATTTCATTCATTATTCTCACGAATACACAAAACAAAGTTTTCAAAACTTTATTTTCACATTTTACTTACAAACTTAATTGTTTATCCCTAATAAACAATTTAAAATTTTCAATTATTTTTTAGATTAAAATATTAAATTATAACTACCATTGTAATTTAATATTAACAAGTAATCTCCAAACGCAGGGTTGTTACAGACTCCCCTCTTTAATAAATTGCATCCTCACAATTTCTAGAGAAGAGTTTGTATTCAACCTATTAATTTCATCAATCAAAGGAAGTATAGACTAGATCGAGTTTAAGAGAAATTCTCATACTCTCAAGATAGGATGGTAGAAAACCATGAAAAGACTCGCTCGATTAATTCTGTAGTTTCTAAAGCACTAATATTGAAACTAGCAAACCATTGAATTTTTCGAGCAACACATAAAATTTTGAAGGCATCTCACCTTCGAAATAGAAACTCAACAAGATGCTACACATTAAAGATTACTTGAACGAAATTGATTTTTCAAAAGCTCCTTGAGTAGAGTTGGGATTTAGCAAAACTCTAACTTGAACTCTAACTAACAAAATGATTATCGTTGGAAACTGGGGTGGCTGCAACACAATGTTGGATCTTAAGGCTATTCAAACACTAGAAGTAGTGAAGTGTGTATTAACTACTTACTTATGAATATATAACTGTATTTACTCAAATTGCAAACAGAAAGAAGTAATCAGAGAATAAGTAAGTAATAAAGTAAAATGGAGTAATGTAAATAACACCCGGATTTTTATACTGGTTCGGATTAACCAATCCTACATCCAGTCCTGCACTCTATCGTGCAGAATTCCACTATAATCGCTTGCTTTCCGCGGGTGATAAGAACACCTTTACAATCTTGGTTTCACGGGCTACAAGACACGCCCTCTTGATTTTACAGGCTACAAGAACACCTTCTCCTTATCACCAACAACAAACTATAGCAAGTGGTTGTATCTTCAATACAGATTCTTGTAGATTCGGTACAATGATCCTATAGACCTCCAATGACAATATATCTTTGAATTCTTTGAGGAATAAGATGAAATCAGAGAGAGAATGATGTGAATTAAAGTACAACTCTCTGATATTGTGTGGCTTGCAAATCAGTGAAGAATTGAAGTGAAATAGTATCGATTTGCAAGGAGATTTGAAGAGTATGCAATGGATTTCTTTTGCAAATGCTTGGAGAAGAAGGAGTAAGAGAAAATAAGAATTCTTGATGTTAAAATTCGTTTTTAGAGGCCTTTATATAGTGCTTGAAGAGATGTGTCTTCTGGTGAAGAGGTGGAGAGAAATGTCTCTTCATTTAAAATTTGAAATTTTGAAAAACTGCTAGTATGTCGACATCCCCCTACCCCCCATGTCGACATGGATGTGTTGCAAAATGAACAGCAACACTAATAAGTGTTGCAAATTTCCAGCATTTCAAATTACCTTATATTTGTGGATTTTTGTGAATCAGTTGAGGTCAATGGCTGATGATCTTCAAGTATAATTGCCATGAGATCTCTAACAAGATATTTTAACCAACTCCTCATCACTTCAAACACCTTTATCCTTCAGCATTCTTCTCTAATTGGGTTTTTTTCTTCAATTGCTCTGATTGGCCTTCTTCTATAATTCATTTGCTTCCACTATTTTCTTGTTTATCTCTATAAATGTCTCCATAATGTATCTGATATAACTGCATAACTCGAAAATACGTTTGTAGTAATATTTATGTGGTTGTTGTCATCAAAATCAATATCTAGGGTATTAACAATCTCCCCCTTTTTGATGATGACAACCATATAAATATTTGAAAGATAAAATATAATACTTTTATAATTGACTTCCCCTAACTCTATGCACTCCCCCAATCATTTTGCCTAGTATATTTATACATTTTCTCCCCCTTTGTCATCAACAAAAAGGGAGAAAAAGAATCACTTAAATCACTGCTAGACAATATGTAGAGTTTGTATATAGAGATATAAATAAAACACATGAGGGAAAACCAAATCAATTCAAAACATGAAATAAACTTATCTGATAATAAGATGAGTTTTAGAGTTACCGATTTTGGTGATGCTAATAACAAATCATTTTCATATTTATCCAATGTTCAATAGATTTCTTGTCATATGCTTTGAGCATCTGCTATCTGATATACACTGTTTGGTACCTGAAAAATTGTAAAATATGCACACTGGTACCCTTTTTATTCTGGGGTCCATGGAGTTAAGTTTTGGGATGCCAAACCCATAAAGAGTTTGAATGTCCTCTCAAAATATAATCATTAGATGAATGAACCTTATTAATAAAATTATCAATATATTTTTCTTTTTCAGTATCATCCAAACGTTTTAGAATCCATAATTAATGAACCTATTTGGAGGTTTTAACTTTAATTTCCTAGGTTTTGGTTTGAACTTGATAGCCTTAACAAACTTATTATTTTGAATACTATTTTTCTTTGATTTAGCCTTAGGGGTGTATCCAAGTCCATGTTTATTCATAGCTTTTTTAGATGCAGATAATAATTTTTCTACATTATCCTTTCCTTTGTTAAATTTATCAATATCAGTTTTCATTTGTCAAAATCCTTATTACGGTTAATAATAACATTGTCTAGAGATGTTATTTTGTCATTCAGATCAGTGATCTATGACTTCATTAAAAGATTTTCTGATTTTGAGGATTCATTTTCACTTTTTAGTTTTTCAAAACTTCAAAGTGTCAAATACATCATTATACCCATTAAGTCTTTCAATTTCATCTTTTAGACATTGTTTTTTTAAGTTAACCTTTCATTAAATATTTTTAATCTATCTATCTCTGCCAAACTATTGTTGTACTCTTTCCTAAGTATTTTATATCCTTGATTCATATCATTTAAAACATTAGTAATTTCTTTATTAAAATTCCATACCTGGTCATCCTTTGCCATGAAGCACATGTTGGCATTTTCTGTTTCTGAATCACTACCACTTGATGATGTATCCGAATCATCCCATTTTGCATTGAATGCCTGTTTCCTCTCCTTATTGAAAGTGTTTGACTTTGATTTCATCAGTTTGGGACAGTCTCTTTTTAGATGACCGGGTTTATCACATTCGAAACACTTAACAACATTTCCATTTCTAGAATTATCGTTGTTAGTTTTTCGAAGTTTGTTTGTTATCTAATACTTCAAGAATTTCTTGAACTTCTTGGACATAAACTCGATATCATCATCAATAGCATCATCATCTGGTTCATCTTTGTCAATCATATCATTGATGACTAATGATTTCTTCTCATTTGCCTGATTCTCTTTTCTAATCTGCAACTTTACTTCATAAGACATTAGGTTACCAATTAAATCTTCTATTTTCATAATACTAATATCATTGGCTTCTTCAATTGCCAGAGTCTTCTGATCCCATTCACTAGAAAGTGAATTCAAGATCTTTCTGACTTGGTCTTCTTCAGTAATTTTCTTTCCTAACGATATTAAGGCATGTACTATATCTTGAAATCTAGAATAGATATCAGAAATAGACTCATTTGGTTTCATTTGAAAGAGTTGAAATTGGTTAGTTAGCATAGATATCTTTGTTTATTTTACTTTATTGGTGCCTTCATGTGTGACTTGCAGAGTTCTCCAAATTTCGTACGCAGAATTACAAATAGACACTTGGTTAAATTCATTTCTATCTAAGGAGCAAAATAAAATGTTCATGGCCTTAGAGTTATTAAGTGCTTGTGTCTTTTGGTCTAGTGTCCATACTCTATTTGGGTAATGTTCCAAATATCCAAACCATTAGACTGCAAATAACATTTCATCCTACAAGCCCAATAAGAATAACTACTGCCTTCAAATAGAGGGGGTCTTGTGGTAGATTTCCCTTCTACAGAAGTGTTAAAAAAATATGTTACTAGTGTCATTAGCCATTTATACTTTTCAAAAACTAAGTTATGAATTTTTTAAAACCAATGCTCTGATACCAAATGTTGGAAACTGGGGTGGCTACAACACAATGTTGGATCCTAAGGCTATTCAGACACTAGAAGTAGTGAAGTGTGTATTAACTACTTACTTATGAATATATAACTGTATTTAATCAGATTGCAAATAGAAAGAAGTAATCAGAGAATAAGTAAGTAATAAAGTAAAATGCAGTAATGTAAATAACACCCGGATTTTTATACTGGTTCGGATTAACCAATCCTACATCCAGCCCCGTACTCTATCATGCAAAATTCCACTATAATCGCTTTCTTTCGGGTGGCAAGAACACCTTTACAATCTTGGTTTCACGGGCTACAAGACATGCCCTCTTGATTTTACAGGCTACAAGAACACCTTCTCCTTATCACCAACAACAAACTATGGCAAGTGGTTGTATCTTCAATACAGATTCTCGTAGATTCGGTACAATGATCCTATAGACCTCCAATGACAATATATCTTTGAATTCTTTGAGGAATAGGATGAAATCAGAGAGAGAATGATGTGAATTGAAGTACAACTCTATGATATTGTGTGGCTTGCAAATCAGTGAAGAATTAGAGTGAAATAGTATTGATTTGCAAGGAGATTTGAAGAGTATGCAATGGATTTCTTTTGCAAAT
Source organism: Allium cepa (assembly GCA_030765085.1). NCBI lineage: Eukaryota > Viridiplantae > Streptophyta > Magnoliopsida > Asparagales > Amaryllidaceae > Allium > Allium cepa. The sequence goes on along the minus strand of CM060945.1, from coordinate 1,025,531,049 downwards.
GTTTGGAGAAGAAGGATTAAGATAAAATAAGAATTCTTAATGTTAAAATTCGTTTTCAGAGGCCTTTGTATAGTGGTTGAAGAGACGTGTCTTTTGGTGAAGAGGTGGAGGGAAATGTCTCTTTATTTAAAATTTGAAATTCTGAAAAACTGCTAGTATGTCGACATCCCCGTACCCACCATGTCGACATGGGTGTGTTGCCTAATGAATAGCAACACTAGTAAGTGTTGCAAATTTTCCGCATTTCAAATTACCTTATATTTGTGGATTTTGTGAATCGGTTGAGGTCAATGGTTGATAATCTTCAAGTATAATTGCCATGAGATCTTTAACAAGATATTCTAAGGTTCAACCAACTCCTCATCACTTAAAAAACCTTTATCCTTCAGCATTCTGCTCTAATTGGGTTTGTTCTTCAATTAGTCTGATTGACCTTCTTCTATAATTCATTTGCTTCCACTATTTTCTTGTTTATCTCTGTAAATACTCCATAATATATCTGATATGACTGCATAACTCGAAGATACGTTAGTAGTAATATTTATATGGTTGTTGTCATCAAAATCAGTACCTAGGGTATTAACTATTGTCGATATGATTTCTGTATGATACCACGAAAGGAACCACATCGATACAAGATAGAAACAAAAGAGACAAGATAGATCAACCAAAGGTGGTTTATTATCTAATTCTTCCATGCGTATTCTCTAATTTGCAACATTTTTTTTAATTTGTTTCTCAAATTTTCTAAGTGTTAGAAGTTTTCAAAAAAATCATCTGAGTTTCCTTTATACGGAGGGCTGTATGCAATATTATAAAAATTATTTATATGATATACATCGACCATTAGGTCGGAAATATAATATATCGTCATTTAACTCTTAAAATTAATCCGAAAACATACCTTTCCCTTTTAGCATTTTAAAGCGGTTTTGCACAAAGTTACCTCTATAATCTTTTTGCTCAAAATATATTTCATCTATCCTCTTTTCATCTGTACTTAACTCAAATAAATGATATTAGTTCATGATCATAAATAAGAAATGCTACACTTATCCATTGAGGGGAAATAAATCAATTTCATTTCAGACCTGCTATAAAGAAGACCTTTTTTGACCGAGAAAATAACAAAATATGAAGAAATTTATAAAATGAATGTTGTTCTAATTAGTCTGTGCTTTCTAGCACTATAAAGATCATCGAAATCGGATATACGATTTGAAAGTTATGTTAAATTTACGTTCAGCTTAATCTTAGAGAATTTTGTAATAGGGCAGTATTGCCTATCCCCATTCAAACCCATTTTAGACTCAGTAAATAGCAACATATTTAAAAGTGGTAAAAAGAAATGTTATAGCTTACTTAAAGGTATTTCATTTGCGAAAAGATTGAGCTCATTTTGAGTTATAAATCTCTAGTTGTCGCTGTTTTAGTACAACACTTTTCTAAATGAAATTTCAGCTTTTAAAATCAATTTGAAATTTGAAATTCTCCCAAACTATTTTAATTTCAAACTACAATTTCAGATAATCTTTTTGCTAAATCATTTATTAAATGATCCTCTTTTTCCCTAGAAAGCTAAAACATATAAAATTATGATCAACTTTACGTAATCACCACAAAACATTTTATTAAGTGGAAATATTTTCATTACTTTTCAAAGTCTAGCTTTAAAAACAATTAACTATAAAAACTCATTTTGAAAGAGATAACTAATTTCTTGCATTATCAAGAGATGATTATTGATTATCCATCAAAATAAATTTTTATAGTCATCATTAATAACTTATACTAAAATATTCAATTAATATTTTAATTTTCAAACCAAAGTATTCTTTTACCTTAAATACATCATTTTATTAATCAAAGCATCAAGTGATATTTTATTCTAATTAAGACATCCCCTTAATTAGAATTATTCATTTTACTTACCATATTAGCATATTAAATTTCTCAAATTTCAAATAATATAAGGGTTCTACCTCACCATTGATTTATAGTGAATGACCCCATCAATTGGTTGCAGAGTTGATCAAACGATCAAAACTACCTCGCCACTCCTCCAACACTCACTATGGTTCAATGTTTTATTAAACAATTAAAATAAAATTAATACTCCACCATATTAATTATTTTCAAACTTTACTAATTAAAACTCAATTTACCGTGTCTGATTGTTTCATCACAAAGTTTAGGAAATCCCATCGATAACGTTGGCCAAATGCATCGACCAGAATTCTTAAAGCACTAGATGGATAACCCAACACAAAAATTCATTTTCTTTAAAAAGAAATACCTTATATATAATAGTTAAGAATTTATTTATTTTTGAAAAAACTGAAAACACCACTTATTACTTATTCTCAAAATCAAAAACACAAGAAGAACTCACAAGATATTCCCGGAATACTCGATCCTCAAGATTGATGGAATAGACTGGAGTGTTCATTATTCCAAACGGTATAATGAACCGCTCACAAGCCTCACACCAAGTGTGGAACGCGGTAAGAGTAACGCTATCCTCCACGACTCGTAGCTTACGAAAAATAGGTGTAACATCAAGCCAAGGAATGACCTTAGCACCACTCAATAGATTAAAAGAAATCTTTGAGATATAAGAGTAATGGCAAGATATCTTCTCGAATGAGAAGAAGAGCACAAACAACACATCATTACTTCAAGTGAAGTAATAACACGTATATCAACAATTGAGTATACAAGGAGGATATCTCAAAAGGGGTAAGAATGACAATATCAAATTAATTCAATAAATCACCTCATTTCCCTAGTGGACATCCTCACGGGAGGACGACCGAAAGGCCAAGAATCGAGAATGAAGTCGATATAATATTCGATTGCCCGGTAAGGTGTCATATCTAAAGCAGACTCATAGAAATCAATAGGGTCACAATGACAGGAATTTGAGATATATCATCAACATCATGAAATTCAAGAGTGAATACAGATACTTCAATATCATCAATAACATTCCAAAGAGTAAGAAACAACAAATCAACTAAAATTAGGATACCTAATTATAGGATCCTTTGGATCACAGAATGCAACTTGAAAATACCCAAGCTACCCCAACTCAAATCATTCCAAACTCTAGATAGGAAAAAGCATGCTAATTCACTTGAAAAGATAAGGCATAAGGAAAAATCCCATAATCCTTAACATCATAACAAATATTGCAGATCCCCTCAATAGTATTCACAATCCTCAAAGAAATCACAAAATAAGAATATCAAAGATCATCAACAAACTCCATCAATGCGGACGGGTGTCAAGCACCCGTATTAACGAGGACTTGAATAAAACAATCACGATTAGGATAAATCCTAAGATAATATGTCATCAATTAAATTTGGGAATATTATGGAATAAAACATATTCCCAAACATATCCTAAATTATCTACTCCAAAAGACACGATAAGGTAAAGGACATGATGATTAAGGGATTCATAACACTTGTATTACACTTAGATGTACCGTAATATGTGTTTATGTCCTAGTTTATCATACTTTCTTCTGAATTCAGCTCTGATACTAAGCTGTGACGCCTACCCCGAGGCCCACATTAACAAAGAGAATTACTGGGTCATTCTGTCTGCTAATGTGGAGAATATGGCTGGTTAGGAGCGACCATCTATAATCTTGTCTTAAACATCAGCTGCATACGCCGATAAATGCTCTATATTATTTTTCCTATTTCAAGTAAATCGACATATCCAATAAATGCTTAATAAAAAACTATAGATGGCTAATGGATCTATCAGAATAAAATACAATAACAGAATGCATATCACGTCACAGAATAGTAATCATCATATATACACACACACACACACATATACACAGATACATCCCAGTATGATACAAACCGATACACAAAAGTGGTACCAAAACCACATTATATACACCTAATCAAATATATATCGGAGTCCAGAGGAAAGAAATATAAACTACACAAAAGTGCTAGGCTGATATTCAAGCAGATGCATCAAAGCTAAGTCCCATAAGTGATAGCTAATCTAGAACAACTCGGTCTGGCCCGAGTACAAAATACACAGGTCAGCCTAGCTTAAACAATCAGCAAATGAGGATAGACGATAATATGAAGCATAAGACACAAGGTGATAATTCTTTTCGAATGAGAAAAGGCAACAGAAAGAACACATCCCATGACTTAAGTGAACTAATGTCACTTAAGTATATAAAGAACTCAAAAGAGGTAAATTCAATAATAATACTCAAGTAGTATAAACATTCGCTTCATATTATCAACGACATCCCAAAATGTCTACATGACTTTCATGAACCATATCTCCTCAAAAGGAGAAACATCAATACAAACTATCGCCAAAATGGAAAACATAAAACATTCTCAAATAGGATGATACAAAGTTCAAATATAGAAGAATCTTCAAATTCAGTTATACCTCATCTCATTGGTATATATGTTTATAAATCTCAATCTCAACTCGCCAAAATGGAAAAACCCAGAATATCATATAAAATCTTGAATCCAAACTCATGACACGAAGAACTCAATAAGTGTTCAAAACATCATAAATGAAATCACCACATATATAACATCTTATATCGCACTAGGCTATCGATGTAATAAAACATCTTAAAATGGTGAAATCACAATAAAATAAAAAACTCAGAAAACCCGGATTGGCCAAATCCCCGATTGTAATGCCGAAGCAATGCTGCACGTGCTAAACTCAAACGGCCGAAGCCTCAGACGAGGTCGCTAGCACCTCCCAAAGCAGTTCGTCCTCATGACAAGGTCGCTGACACCTCTCCAAGCCATTTTGTCTTCCCTAACAAGGTCGCTAACACCTCCCTAAGCAGTTCATCCTCATGACAAGGCCGCTAACACCTCTCAAAGTAGTTCTGTTAGGTAAACATCGTGAATGTGTCATAAACTCACGAATAGGAATCCGAAAAGTGTTAACGTGTGTCCCATACCACACGTTCGCACTTATCGGCTTACTAGCCACTAGTCGATGCCACACTAGAAACATCATAAAACTCAGAAAATCATATCTCTCCTCATCTCATTGGCGAGTGGTAAAGAGACACCATACTCATCTCATATCATCAACAAATATTAAATGGAATCTTAACTTGTCTCATCTCATCGATAAGTGAAAACATCATGATGGTTCCTCATAAACCATAAATCTCAAAATATGAAATCATATACTCAAGACTTGTCTTATATCATTGGCAAGTAAATAAAACATCGTGATGGTTCTCATCGACTATACTCCTACATAGGAGATCTCAAACCATAATACTTATCAAATATTGGTCATTTTAAATAATACCAATAAATAGGAATTATAAAACTCAAAGTGCGCCATAAAATGGCAGAACATCTCAGAATCAATAATCTCAAATAGCTTCGATCGTACAAGTCCGGCCGAAATAGTAAACGCACATGTCCAATACTACGTGTTTTACTAAATCGTTTAATTCTCTTTCTCACATTTCTAATAGTGTAAGAGTGTATGTTTTACATTTAAAATAGTTTACTAGAGAAAACAAGTTTTTAAAACTATTTCCCAAAAAGATTAATAAAACCAATATTTGAAATTCCTTTATTATTGAAAATAAATAGATTTTTACATTAGAAAAATAATTTTAAAACTATATAATAATAATTTAAAATGTCTATTTATTTCAAAAATCACTTCAAAAATGGTTTAGTGATAACTGTGCTCGAAAACAATGAAAAACAAGAAAGATAACTCAAGACCGATAGCTTGAATTCAATACGAATTCAATTAAAATTTAACCCATAACCAATTCAAAATCTATTTAAATTTTAATTTCAAATTCTCCAAATATAACTAGCCTATTGTCAGATATCATAGCTCTTAAAACATCTCAAAAACAACATCAAAATCGAACAAGAATAAGAGCAAAAATAAGCTAATACAATTCTCAGTTCAATGAATGTTATTGCTGTCGTTTTGCTCTCGGGATAGCAACAAACAAATACAGTTTTGACCAAGCTAACTTTGAAATTTCAGAAAACTCAAAACGTGAAACTTTTAGCACAAAGCGTATGCTTTCTATATCACCTAAAATTATTGAAATTGGATAAGAAATGTGAAAGATATGGCCAAAACAAATTCCAGATCCGAAGTTCACTACAGCTGTTGTTTTAGTTTCGGGACAGCGATACTAGAATGAACTTTCGACCGTGTAAACTTCAAAATCTAACAAAACCCAAAACACAAAAGTTCTAACAGATAATCCTAGCTTTCAGGGATATCAAGAATTATCTGATTCGGATATGAAATGAGAAAGATATGCTCAAATTACGAATGACATTAAGCACAAAAGTCACAGTTTTACAGTGACCGGGTAGCAAGTTTGTATTGGGTTTTCCACCCATTACGCTCAGAATTTGCGAAAGTTTCAACATGAAAGTTATTACACTCTTTTCGTGCTTTTGAGAACTTCATACAAAATCAAATTTCGATTTAAAACGAAAGAGATATACCTAATTTACTGATAGCGATTCATAAATGAACATGCAACAAAAATAAAATTGAGATTTCTAACTTTGAAATCTCAATCTATGCTAGAAAATGTGAGTTTTTATACTCACCTTAACAAAATTTTGATCGAACTTAAGGAAATTTGAAGAAAGTTTGAGCTTTGGCCTTGTATATGCTTTAAGAACCTAGAAATTGATAGTTTACAGACATGCATAAAGAAAAAATAAGCTACAGCAGGTTCAAATTCACAAAATCAAGAATTAATGAAACCATCTTTGATTTTAGAGTGATTACCTGATTTTATTGTCTTTAATTTGATTAACTTCAGCAAAGGGATTGAATAATTTGAAGATTTTGGCTTAGGGTTTAAAGAGGGAAAGAGTTTTCTAAATTCTCTTCTTTGTTTCTGGTTAGCTGAAGTTTGTACTGTATATACTTTGTTTGAGGAAGAGAAGCTTCCTCTTTACTTCAGGTTAGAGAAAAAAAGGGCTTAGACCCAATAACGATTAATTACCCTAAGATACTAATTATCACCAATTAAACTAAAGCTCTTTTATTTAAATCATAACAACTTATGCTTATAAGATTTCAACACAATAAAATCTCACAAACACATTCCTATGTTTTAAACAAACATTTTTTCAACAAAACAGAAGATAAATTAGGTCTTAAAATTATTTTCATTATTAAAAACTCTTATTTATTTAAATACCCAACTTAACACAAATATTTACATATAATACTATTTTTAACTCCAAAAATTGCACAAAAATAATTTTCTAGTGTAATAAAATACAACAAAGCATTCTCCATCAATTTTATGATCACAGCTTATTTTTAAATCAAATTTCACATTTTTATTTAAAATAAACATATTTTAAACTCAAATACTTCCTTTAAAAATTATGAAAAGTGGCAATTGGCAATAAATACAAGAATTATTGCATTTTCATTAAATAAAATCATATTTCGTTTACTATTCTCACAAATGCCCAAGATAAAGTTTTCAAAAATTTATTTTCACATTTTATTTACAAAATTAATTGTTTATCCCTAATAAACAATTTAAAATTTTCAAATATTTTTAGTTTAAAATATTAAATTATAAATACCGTTATAATTTTATATTAACAAGTAATCTCTAAAGCTAGGGTTGTTATAGGTGTGATATAATAGACAAAAAATTACTTCGATTAATGCTCTTACTATGCATATAATATATTCTCATATTAATCAAGATAATTTAACTTTATGTCATGACCTGAATTTCAGCGTTCGAAAATCGACATCCATGCTTCACTTGTATTCGAATTCCGCAGATTCAACCGTTGAAGTCCAATTTGTGCCAGAGCTTATGACACATTAAGTATAACAAGATAGCGGAAAAAAAAGATAATATCATTGATACAACAATGAAAACAATATCTGATACAATATGAATTTCAACAATATCAGTGATAAATATACAACAGCGGAATAGGATAATGACAACAAGGATGGTCAAGACTTTGCAACCATCGACAGTGGAAAGATGACCATCAATAGAGTCTTTCAAGTGAGAAAACGGGAATCCAACAAACTGAGTCTTCAATGCCAAAGCTCCAATGCTCCAAGCTCGAACCACCATCAAGCTGAATTGGGAAAAATGCGATCCACAATGCGATTGCCAAAACCAAAGACTTCGAAGGCTATTGAATCTACATCTACTAGCCGATTATCTAAAAATCTAACTCTAGACTGCCCGTGTGGAAAATTGTGGGCACCTAGAGTTTAGGAAGGGAACAATAAACTCCGGGTCAGTGAGACTGTGTGAGCTAAAGAAAATAGTTTTAAACAAAAACAAACAACAAAGAATTTAAGATTGAAATCCGCAATTCTTTTTGAAAAATGAAACTACCATGACCTCCCGCCTCACACACCATGCAAACGCAGAATTGGAGGAGATTTCTCATTATGATAGTCAAACATGCTTGATACACGAAAACCATTTTGATATTATTATTAGTGCATAGTGGAAAACATTTGCAAGTATAGTATCAATCTTAGTGAGCATACCACATTTCGTCGTATGCCTATTATAACTACCATGTTCAATAGCAGGTTATAGCCACATTCCATGGCAGGTTATACAACTAAAACCGTACAGGGCGCTTATTGTTTCTTTAGATTTCCAACAAATGGTCAGGCTAAGGAACTTCCTATTGCCACATGGGTACGCCTATGGAGGGACGCCCTGAGAACCTACCCGAATCTCTGCCAACACAAGGCCGAGTTACCCCTGCCCGGAAGTAACACCTACAAGTATGCCATCCCCGGTCGTTTGCGACCTTTATCTGAGAGCTCTCAACCACAAAGCAACCACAAAGTAATAAATTTGCAGTGACCACATGAGCTAAGTATCTGGGCTCCATACCCTGATACCACCATTTTCTAGAAGAAATGGACATACCCTAGGGGCGCGACCCCTAAATATCCTTGCTGCATTCTTCCTATTTCGACCGTTTCTGGGTTGTGAGGTCCTGATGCAGTCTCGTCCACAAAGCTACACTTTTCACAAAGCCATGCTTTGATCAACAAATGATCAGCAGCACTTCGTGTGCCATATTACCCAATTGGGAATGTATCACTAGAAAACCATCTACTACATAACCTATGAGCTCGTACGTCTCAAAGAATGGTGTTAAGCTAAGAGAATAAATTCTCCGCCACCAAACAGAAATGTAGTTTATAAGAACCAGCTTTACATCTCAAAGTGTAATGTCAGACACACATCCATACAAGTCTGTTCTCGGTTCAAACAGAATCGAAGGCACTTCATAAAGAAACCCTTGCAAATCCGAATAATCCCTAATCACGTCCGGACTCCCCATCACAAAGGGTGATCAAATCTTTATACTGGGGATTAGCCGGTGCAGAGACATTCGACGAGTTATCCTTTCGCTTTCAAAAATATCCGATCTTCAAATGCTATCCATAACGTCGTATCATTATTCGAAATGGGTTATATGACACAAAGTCCTCTCTCGGATAAACCGAATAATGAGCGCTTACTTTTAAAACATATGGATATTGGGATCTTAGTTAAGTCACAACTTAAAACTCAAAACCTTCTTTCAAATGGTTTAAACAAATTACCATTTAAATCTTTTAAATGAAAAGATTCACTTCACAAAGTTCACCCATCTTCCACAAAGATTAATTCATAGCCTTTCTAAACAATTTCCCTTTCAAATTGGATTAACTCATCCAATCTTTAAATCAAAGATTCAATTTATAGATTTCAAAACCATTTCCAAAGATTCATAGCTTTCCGTAGCAATTTTCATTTCAAATCTTTTATACAAAAGATACGCCTTTTAGATCCTCTTCAATTTCAAAACAAGGTTCAACAATCTTTCACAAAGATTCATTTATATCTTTCAAAACAATGTCATTTCAAAACTTAAAATCTTTTCAATGCAAATTGGAAAACCTTCCTTTATATGAAAGCTACTATTGTTTGAAAACAAATAGTTTTCGCTTCGGAAAAATCCGATTACATTTGCACAAGTTAAAGCCCTTCAAGTATAATACCTGGGTTAAATTCAGATTCCCAAAACAATACTTTTAAAATGGTTTAAAATCCATATAAACACATTTATAACTTGTATAACCTTTTTAAACCATAATTTCCAAACATAGAATTCAATTTCAAATCCTGAATTCAAATCAACTATTTAAATTTCAAAACTTTATCAAGTTATTTAAAGTAACTTTTATCTTCAAAACTCCTTTTCAAAATCTTTTCATGTTTAACCCAATTCCATTTCCAAAACTATTTGGATTCAAAATTCAACTTTCAAAACTAATATTTAGATTCCAAAATATCTGTGACTTAACCGATTTCCTCATGCAATCCTTATTTGTGTGTGTAGGGTGTTGTCCAGGGGTTTTACACAATAGTGGAGCAACATCAATCATTACAGATTCAAGCACATCAATATCGATAAGCGATATGATCTATAACGCTTATCATTCATTCACAGATTCACAGATAATATTCTAATGTATCACAGATAAATAAATAAATTATACACGGCTAAATTCACAGAACAAAATATCACAGATCAGCTAGGACAATCAATTCAAGGCATCTCATACAATACAACATTCATAAACAATCCAAGCATTCAATAATCATTTATAGGAAGGATTAATTAATTGTTTAATCCTTAGTTAATTCAATTAAAATTTCAATTAAATTAATTACTTATGAATAAGTACTCAATCCTGATTATAACTTAACTTAAACCACATTAATAAATCACTAATCCTGGTTAATTAACATTAACTAATTACAAACCATTTTAATAAATTAACTCTTAATCATTAAATTAATCAACCTTTAATTATTAATTAATCAATCTTTAATTATTGATTAATCAACCTTAATTAATAAATGACTCAATCTTTAATTATTAAATAATTAACCTTAAATTATTTAATTATCCTTTAATTTATTACCGTTAACTAATTAACTAATAAATTAATTAACCCTTAATTAATTACCATTAAATTAATTATCCTTAATTAATTGCAATAAGTGATTATCCCTAATTACTTTTATTAATAAATCACAAATTAATCACACTGCGTAGTTATTCTTTAATCATTTGATTAGTCACAACCTAATCATAAACTAATTACCTTTAGTTGATAATGTTAATTTATTAATCAACCCTTAATTAATTACATTAATCAATAAATCACTTTGGTTAATTATCCCTTGATTAATTACTTCAATTAATTATTTATCCTCAAATTAATTACCTTAATTAATTAATCACATAAATTAATTATCCTTAAGTTAATCTTTCTTAAATTAATATCATTAAGTAATTAATCATCAAAATTCCCTTTGTAAAGCATTTAGAAATTAATATAATTAACCTATCATATCTTTCAAAAACAAATTAATTTTTTACATTTAACTTTAAAAATTGAAACTTAAAAACTTTGTTTAAACACTTGTTTAAAAATTCATTTTAGCTTCTAAATTGTAGTTAATTTATCTTGGAAACTTGATTAAATTCACCATTTACTTTTAAAACTTCATTTACCTTCTTATATTCATCCAAATCTTAATTCAAACCTTTACATCGTTTAAACTTTGTTGATTACTGACTTTCAATTTTTTTGAAAATCAGCTGTATTTCGAATAACCCGAGTCAAACCCTTGTTTAACCCGAGCTCAACTTCGGGTTTGCCTCTACCTCTCTTGACTTTGAGTCAAAGCTACTTTTTTCTCGAGCTTGAACCCGAGTTCCCCTTCATCTTCCCTAAATAAATCAACACCCAGACATGCCCATATACACGTGGACATGTACGAACGTTCTGGCGAACTCCAGTTGACCTCGTCGTCTCCAACATGTCGACGTCCATTAACTCACACCCTCAAGCTAACCAATTCGTCGAATCCACGATCAAATCGAAATCGAGGAACCCAATCCAGCCTGGAATAGAATTTGATCGCCAAAATCTTCCTCGTCCTGACCATCTTGACCACCTGAGCTCACGCCACCATGTCCATAGCTTCACCACACGACATCGCCTTAATGCCCTCGAGTCCGGTCATCCCCGATCCATCCACGACGAAGAAATCATCTTGACAAACTCAATAACCACAACAAGCAGTTGAACCTTAGTTCATCGTCGCTGAGCCGCCTCGGCCTCTTATAAAATCAATTGCCATTTTTCTCGACAACCGCCATCACATCAGCCACCTCCTACTTCAAACTCGAGACCCTTGACCATAGCGATCACCCGGATTTGACCAAACTTCCAATTCCGTTCAACATGAGATTTATCGACAAATAATAACTTAAAAATTCAGAGACGATTACCACAAATCATGATTTTGAAACATGTCCCTTCCCATGATCAAAAATTGAAACTAAAATATTTCATTATTCTGTTTTGAAAATTTTCTACTGTAATATATTGTTTCTGAAATATTTACAAAATATTTCTACTTACAGTTATTTTTAAAAATGAAATTGTATGGGTATCGTCGTTTTCTCTTAGCCTAATATTGATTTTTCAAAGAGAATTTGAATTTTAGACTTAAATTTGGAAACCTGTAACTTAAACAGGGACATGTACCTATATATCCAGACATGCAATTTCAACACTTGCATAATTATATGTATATACACACATATTTGCATCCACAACATTAAGTCATATAAACAAATTCGAGTTTTAAGATAAAAGTCTGCTCACCTGATTTTGAAAGGCAGAGAACAACAGAGAAGACAGGCTTGGAACTGCTTTATGAAATGATCTACTGCAAGCCTGTTCTTGATGATCTTTGCTTCAGATTTGATTTGAATTTATGTTGAAACAGTTTGAATCATGCTCAGGTTGAAGATGATGTTTGATCTGGATTTTTCTTTGTTTTTTAAACTAAGTTGAACTTCATTTTTATTTGTTTCCAGGTTTGAGTTAATCTTTGGCTTAGCTAAGTTGAGTTTGAATTCATATTGAATCTGATCCTTGTTGCTTGAATCAGATTTGCTACTTTGGATCTAAAAACTTGAAACTGTTTTCTTTTATCTGGAATTGAATTGAACTTTGAACATAATGTTTGCGTGCATTAAATCCATCTTGAACCTGAGGCTGTTCGCTTTTAATTCTCCCTTTTTATTTTTTTAGTTTCCTTTGTTTTTTTGTTTGATTTTTATCTTTGGTTTCACTTTTGATTTTCGTTTTTCTTTGAATGCTTGAAACAAAATGAAGAGAGAGGGAGATATGTGAACATATATAAACTTTTTTTAATAAATAAAGAAATTATGGACACTTGTTAAATTATATTAACAAAACTATTACACTTTTAAATCTTCTTGTTTCATGGATTACAAATGTACATATGTAATTAATTTATGTCTAAATCCTTACTTTAAATAAATTTACAAATTATGTTTTAAACCCTTATTCATTATTTTCTTATGTTTACATTTTTAAACACTTTATATTTTCATGTTAGTAATATTTAAATACAACTCCATATTATATTTTTTATTTAAACAAATACATTTTTCTTTATTAACATTTATATAACCTTTTAAAGAAAATGATTTTAAAATTTAATTATATATAGACATGTATATAATATATATTAGAATTTATCCTTCAAATAGCTTTTGGAAATTTAAATTTAAATATAATTTTAAAAATACATATTACATATGTATGTTATAAATTAGAAAACAAATTTGTATTAAATTTTGAAAGATAGAGTTATCCAAATCCAATTTTATTTAAAAATATTTATCTTGAGTTTCAAATCCAAATTCAATTCGATACCTATTTTTAGATATACAAATAAACAAACAAATGTTTCATTCAATTTGGAAAGATTCAAATTAATCCATAATTTAATCCAACTATTTATCTTTATTGTCAAATTACATTTAGTTAAAAACCAGGATCGTTACACTTTATCTCTTATTATGAAAGTGCACAGGAAATCTGGAATACTTTTGAAGCAATATATGGTGCAAAAATAAATAACCGTGAGAGATTCCCCATAATTGACTCAGAAACAAGCTTAAGGGATTGATAAAAGGCGATAGTGATAATGATGATGATGCTGGAGGAGCAGAGCTAGCATTACTAATAAAGAGATTCAAAAAGTGGAATCATAGATATAGAAATCCAGCTCCAAATCAACAATTGAAAAACGGAATAACCAAAGCACTAGACAACTCAGAAGAGCACAAGATCATTTGTCACAAGTGCAACAAACCTGGTCATATCAAGCACAATTGTCCTCGCATCAACACGGCTAAGAAAAGAATTCAAAAAGGAAAAGTTTTGCAGCCACATGGAATAAAAATAATGATCGTAAAAGCATTAGCAGTGAGAGTGAAGGAGTAAATCTGTGCCTACGACGTCATATAACGGATAGCAACGATGACGAGCCAAGCAAGGTATCAAAACTCATTCATTCAGAATTACTTATATATTTCCACGAAGTTAATGGCTATTTTGAATGACTTATGGAGAAATAGACTAAAATTGAATCGCAAAGAGTTGATAGATTTAAATAAACAGCTCGATCAATTAGTTAAAAATAATCAAAGTAAGGTCCCTAAGTGTAATAAGTGTCCATTATTCGAAGAAGAAATTAAAAAATCAGAAATTAAAATTAAATCACTTGAAAATGAAATTATAATTTTGAAGGAAGGTGAAAATACTAGGAGAGAAAACTCTATTAAAAAGTGCACACAATTATTGAATGAAAATGAATCACTAAAAACACAAGTCCAACAGCTACCAACGACTTTAAGAAAATTTTCCAAAAGTGAAAGATCATTGAATATGCTATTAGGGAAATAAACTGTTAATAGAGTTAGACAAGGACTTGGATATAATCAATCTGAAAATGTTAGAAATGAAATTAATCAAGTCAATTCCCCGTTCATAATTTGTAGAAAATATGGGCACAATCAAAATAATTGTTGGTATAGCCCCAAACACGTGAAAACTATACCAATTTGGGTTTCAAAAGGCACGAATATAAAATCTCTCAAAATTAAACAAATCTGGTGTTGAAAGGAACATATATAAATAGTTTTGGGTCTCCACAAATTTATTTTTCAAAATATTTTGCCACTAACAGCCATGGACCTATAAAACAAATAGATCACGAAAACCTTTTATCGTGTAGGTGTGGTGGCAGGCTAAGGAACAACAAAGTGTTATCTAGATTCTGGCTGTTCCAGACACATAATGGGTGACTAATAAAAGTTCTTTAGCCTAGTATGAAGGTGACAGATCACAATGGACAACAGCGAAAAATATCGTAAAGGTAAAACAGGTAATGGTATATTTATTTTGAACGATATATTAAATGTGATAATGTGCACCATAATCTGAATTAAATCAGCCAGTAATGTAATGATGAAATGAATGATGATTTTGATTCTGACTTATTCAAAATATTGACCAATCATCTTTGAATTATAGATTTTCTTAGACTACTGATGATGTTTTACTGATTGCTGATTACTCACAATACACGTGGATATATTTGCTTATCTTATTGCTGCGGGATTTGACACTATGGTCATTGTTTGATCATTTACACGACTTCAATTCAAATTCAAAAGAACTTCATTTAAAAGCTGTTAAAAATGATTTTAAGAAATTTGTTGAAACTTCACAGTTTGGTCTATAACATTCAATTAATGATAATCTCGAGTGAAAGCAAAATTCAGATGCAAATTGCACTGGTAATCTAGTTGATAGAAAAATTTCTAGTGGAAGGTGATTTATGTTGAGACATTCAGTAGCTACATCGTTTTCAAAGAAAATATCTGCGTATTTTTCATTTCAAATATTTTCAATTAGCAGACATTTTTCTCTTATAAAACCCCTTCTATAAAATCATTTTGACCTAGTTCAGAGTAGTCATTTTTAGAAAATTTGATAATTATCTTTGAATTTGAGCTTAAATGATTACATTAACTAATATGACTTCCTACTTATTATCGAAAGATAAATAGTGATTGAAAAAGTGACAAGTGTTGATATTGATTATATATTATAACTTGAGACAGTATATAGTAAATTTCTTTAGAAATTTAAACAAGATGTGATAATCCGGATTTTAGAGTATTTGTTAATTGATAATTAACTGGGTTAATTGATAGAAATACCGATTTATAGATTGAACAAATAAGTCTGATAATTAATATTCATATCTTAATAAATATTTATTGGGTAATCTCCAAATATAATCACTTATATTACAAATTATTCTTTTAAAAACAAATAATAATGATTATAAATAGATTTTAAATAGAATTATTATTTTCAAATTGAATTTGTGTTGTTTAAATATATATATTTGTGTTGATTAGATTTTAAATTTAATATTTGAATTTGGGTTTGATGTTGAATTTCAAATGATATATATATATATATATATATATATATATATATATATATATCTTAAATATATTTTGGATTTTTAAAATGCATTATATATGATTTTATTTAGAATATAATTGGTTTTATACTTCTTTTTAAAGTTATGTTTATATAAATTTAGAAAAGTATTTAGTAATCAAATAAATTTAATTATAAAAGCTTATAACTATTTTAAAAATAAATAAAACATACATATTTGCACATGTAAGTTTAATAAAAAAGAATTTAACAAGTGTAGGTATTTAAATAGCATTTAGACATTTGTAGCTTAGGCATGCAATTCAAAATATAAGTCGCATGTGTGTTATCTTTTTAAAATTTTAAAATATATAATCAGTGTTAAAAATAAACTAGGTTGTGCATATTCATATATTCTTTTCTAAATTCTTCTTTGAAACTAAATTTTTTTTAAACTAAAGAGAAATCAAAATAATTTCAACAAAATCAAAAATCTAGAAACAAAAATAAAATCAAATAACCATTTCAAACACTGATCAAGCAAAGCTGGGATCAAAGCTTCAAACAAGCAAATCCAACCAGTATGCAAATCAAAATTTCTAGATTTAGCATCAATTTAAACATCAAAACATTTCCAGATTTTAAAACTCAAACCTGGTTCTCTGTTTTCTGGGAAGCATGTGAGTAAACTGCTACTCTTTTTAATGCTTAAACATTTTGAAGATTTATGCTTGTGAGTAAACTATATGTTTTAAAGCTAGATCTGTTGATACTTAATTCATGTGATTAATGCTTGAAAAATGATTGCATTAATGCATGCATGTTTGCATGTATGTGATACGAAATTGTCAAGTGTGCATATATGTATGATCAGACTCAGTTTGGTTCACAGGCTTTAAGAACAGCTTCAAAAATCATTTTCACTTATTTCAATTCTTTATAGCTTACCATCTCTAAACGAAACTTGTTTATATTCCGCAGGCTTAAATTTTAAAAACATTGTTGTGTGTAAATAACAAGTAGTTTTCTGGAAAAATTGTAATTACAGTAAAAAATGGTAAGATGTCAGGTAAATCAACTAAGATAATTTCCAGTTTCACCTATGGAATCAGTTTCGAATATGAAAACCATGATTTTTAATATAGATTTCAAGATTCTTAAGTTTAGGGTTGTCGAGATATAGCGAGTTGAATGGAAATCGTATTTTCGTCAATTTCTGGCGATTTGAAGGGTGATGATTCGATAGTGCAGGAAGCTGGAGGTCTGGGAACCTCGAGAAAATTGGTCGGAGGAATTACTGACCGCCGTGGTGGCGCGGCGAGACTAATCTAGGGTTTAAGATGTGGTTGGATCATGGTTGGGTTCTGGGTAAATGTGGCATCATTGTCGCATTGAGTGGGATCAGAGATAGGGGAATGGCGATGTAGGTCTTCGACGAGGATCAGGATGAGGTGGCAGGGATGCAAATAGTCGAAGGTTGGCAGAGTGTGATGTTTTCATGGTAGTCCTGTTTGTTCCAGGTATGGTGGGTTTGTCGATTTCGTTTTGTGGGATGATATCGGGTTTCTAGGTGATCAGATCTAGGGAGAGTGTCGTAGGAGATATGTGGGTGGTCGTAGCATCGGTTGAAGGGGAGCCGACACCGTGTGCACATGCATAGTGGTGGTTGTGTGTCGGTGTGTTTTCGAGAGAAAATGTAGAGGTCTCGGGGGAAACACAGGAAGATGTTGGTGATGACCCGGGACGGTCGAGATTTTCGTGTGTGTGTTTTTGGTCTACCCACTGTTAATTTTTTTTTTAAAAACAAAGTTCTAGTAGAAGAAAGGGGAAATGTTTACTCAGGTTTGGAAGTGGAAGTGCTTGGGTTTTTGCTCGGGTAAGATATTGGAGTTTTAGATAAAGATATGTAACCCTTTTTTAGATTTAATTAGATCTTAAGTCCATATAAAACTTAATTAATAATGTATTTAAGTAATAATTATAAAGGATGAAGTGTTTTATCATTTAACTTATGGACTTTTGTAAATTTTCAAGTCAATGAAAATTAATTATAACTTTATTAATTTCGCTAATGATTAAGAAAATGATTAAGATAAATGAATTATCTTAAAATTTATTAAGGTTTGGGTAATTAAGATTTATTATTAGAATGATTGATTATTAACTAAAGATTAATTGATTAAGAAAAGATATTAAAGTTGATTAATTAAGGATTAATTAATCAATAGTTTAGAATTTCAATTTAATTAACAGGAATTAATTAATTGGTGATTAGAGATTAATTAATGTAAGTAATTGGAGATTAATTACTTAACGATAACTACTTAATGTAAGTAATTAAAGGGAAATCACTTAATGGAAGTAATTAAGGATTAATTACTTAGTGTAATTAATTAAAGGATTGATTGATAAAGGAAACTAATTAAAGGTTAGTTAATTTATGAGGGTTAATTAGAGGATAATTAATCAATGTAAGTGATTATAGAATAATTAATTTGAGTTATTAATTAAGGATATATGTAATTAATGTGAATGGTAAATGTTAATTAAATTGTGTTATAAATCAAAGGCTAATTACTTAATGTAATTAAAGGGGATAATTAAGGGATAATTAATTAATGGTTTGTAATTAATTAATGTTTAGTAAGCAGGATTAAAAGTGATTAAAAGAATTAATTTAATTTATTTAAATTGGAATGGTATGGTTAATTAATCTTGCTTATGAATGATTGAATGATATTGAATGCCTTGTATTGGTGGATATTTCTGATATGAAATGTTTTGTGATATGATTGGGCTGAACAGTAATAATGTGATTATCTATCAATAATAAATTACTGTGTAAAGGTGACATCCTGTATTAAAAGTTTGAATTGTATTTATTTTGAATAACTTGGATTAAGATGACATGGGACTCGAAGAGACCGGGGTCGGGTATTAGTAAATACCCGAAACCACTTCGATTTGGAATCTACAATAATTCTTTATAGACTTAATTTGTGAAATCAATAGGCTGGAATGGAATAATTCAAGTAAACCGAACCATTTAAATTATGTAATGGTGCTAGAAGGATTGTGTGTGAAATAAGTTTGATTATGGCAAGTTAAGAACTCGTAATAAGGTACGAGTTACCCGGGTTTTAAAAAGTTGTATGCATTGATATTTCTTGTTAGATGGGTTTACTCACGCTGGTTTCCAGCCTGACCGGGGTGTTACTTTGATTTAATGCTCGGGTCAGACCGAGTATTACAGATTTTTAGGTGAGGACATTCTAGATCTTAGGTGGCGAGCTGGATGGCAGGGACGTATGGAGTATTCCAATGTGCATTAGAGTGATTATTTGGGACAAGTTAATTTTTAGCTGCCCAGCTTTTGTGTAAGGGTTGAAAATTATGATGTGCTGTATGTGATTAACTGACACAGTTTTTCTTTGTATAACTGATATTATTTGATATTATATTTTATCCGTTGCGAATATGAGAATCTATGACTTGTTTATGTTTCTTCTTCATCTCTTTTCTTATTTACCCTAACTATCTGGGATTTTCAGGATCGAAAATTTCAAGTCGTTAAACAAGAGTTATAAAAACTTTTTGTTGGTAAAAATAGCATGACCATCTCTAAATCTATCATATTTTATCGACCATCACTCATCAAAATCTAATATAGTATGTCAATATGAGGTATTTTAAAAAGAAATCATTTATTTTTCATTTTATGATATTTTTAACAATAAAAATATCCAATGTATTCACTCTCATTTAAAAGTCCCCATGGTTATGCATGGGTGAATTACTTGGAACTTTTGATTATGTGCTTCCATGCTCATTTAAAAGTCCTCACGGTTATGCATGTATGGAACGCATATCAAAATTGATTTATTAAGTAAAAAAGTTGATTCTAATCCCATTTAAAAGTCCTCACGGTTATGCGTCGTTAGAAGATATTTGAATTCAATTTTTAAGAAAAATAGGAATACTGCTAATCTCATTTAAAAATCCTAGCGGTTATACATGGTTAGTAGATATTCAAATTCCTGATATAAATATACCATAAATAGACACAACTATATGATTTTATTTTATGACATTATCCCTATCATTCTAAAGTGGAATATGTGTCAAATAGAGTATTTATGGTTTTTGCTTGATTTTTATTGAAATTTAATATTTATACTCGACTAAGTAATAGTGTTGAATTAATGTCTATCACTTTATCTCTATTTTTCTAACACTATTACTCATTTGCTGATAATAAAAGAGAGAGAGAAAATTTAAGATTTTGAAAAATAAAGGTTAAATATTTTTCTATTTGCATCAAGGCTCATTTGAATATTTATTCTCATGCATATATGAAGGGGGAACTTTGTGTAGAGAGGGAGCATTCAAATAGGGGGAGCAAATTGGGTAATCAAATACATTTAATAAATTCAAAATCTTAAATATATGTTTGTTATCATCAAAAGGGGAAGATTGTTGAATATGCGAGTACATAATTTTTGTTTGATGATAATAAACATATATATATATATATATATTGATTTAAATGTATTTGTTGATGTACAATTTTATTTTCATAGATTAAATAAATATTCGCTGACAGAGTTTAAATTCAAACGGATATTTTATTCAAACAAATATTTATTACAATTTTGAATAGTACAAATTCAAGCTCTCACTATATATATACACAATTTCAATTCAATACAATTTCAATTACATTACAATTATCATTTACATATGCACATCACTACATTTCACTCATTCACTTGTATTTATCTTCAACTCCATTCCAGATTGGATCCAGCATTTGAGCAATCTGCAAAAATATACACTGATGCAGTAAAAATTGAAAATAAAATATTTTTGCAGTATAAAATAAAATGTGATTTTGAAAATTTTATTTGCCTCAGTTATTTGGCTTGTTCGTCATCCTTTAATTTTGAATTTATCAAACATGAACAGCTTGTGACATGCACAGTGTATCACTGTACATGCCATAAGGCCATGTACACCGATATAGACTTGATAAAATTACATGGACAAGCGAGCATAGGTCAAACCCAAATGAAAAGCCAGGTTCAACTCAAGTGCAATACAAATAAAGTCACGACACGAGCACAAGGTCATATCCGAGCTATTAGCTATATTCAATACAAGTGCATACCAAATTCAAATGCCAACAGACTACCACTGACCACATACAAGTCAAAGAAACAAAACTACATCAGTGAAAGAGACCAACTCATCATCAATGTAACATATTCAATGAGCTGGCCAGAAAATCAAAATGTTCAATCCGGACTGGTCAGTAAAACCACAGTGCAAAGTGGTGAATGCAAATAAAGGTACACAAGGGTCTGGCAAATGGAGGAGTATGCAAGTGAGGTTACAAACCAGTAAACAAAATCAACACAAAACAGAAGGTGTAAAAGCAATAACACAATAGGTCCAACCATCAAGTTCAAACCATCCAAGTACAATGGCAAGGCAATGCACTTCAATGATCAGTTCAGGTCAGACCAACCAGAGATTACAAACTAAAGGCACAAGAAACAAAACAGAAAAGGATGTCCAGAGAACAGACTCAAAACAACTCGAGCTAGCTCAATGAACCAGCTCACAAATCAGACGGAAGTACACAAGTGCATCTCTACCATATGTACATGAACACTTGCAACAGAAAGTGGTGCAAATACAACCAGAACCAAGGCAGGAGTACTAGACTACATAGAAACAAGGCTACGAGTTCAAATGCAATACAACATGAATTATATCAGTGAACATATATAAGCACTAAAACAAAGGAGCAAACCAAACATGGAACTAAAAATTGAAACAACACAGCAAGTAACAGTTTCAAAATAACCGAGTCAATATCAAAACAACACTGCACACATACATGAAGTGGTGTCAACTGTCAGTAATGATGCAATGCAAACTGTCTACAACATGAACAACTATTCTAACATTAGTATAGAGTCAAATGTACAACTCAATAAAGATTCAGCAAAGCCAGACATGCTAGAGTTTTCATGAAGCCGAGATGAACAAGTCGGTGCCAAAGTCAAATTTTTTTATCATAATGTCAAGCCGCAAGTCAATCAAGTTTATCAGCAAGTTCGTACAAATCATGGAACAACAGTTTCAAATCAAATGGCCGAAGTCAAAATAAATCAACATCATCAGAGAAGTCAGAGCCGTGATGACCAAGGAGCAAGCCGTGATAATCAAGAAACGAAAAGAAAGAATTTAACAAGTCAGATCAATCTTAAGCATTCAACCAAAATCAAGTGGCCGAGATGAATTCAAAGCAAAATTATCAGCCAAATTCTAAAACCAATTCGAACGAGAATATAGGAATTCGATTCCTATTTAAACCCGGTAACATCATAGGCCAATACTCATTCGAGTTTGAGCAAAATAGGTACCAAAAATCAAATCAACAAATCGAATCTGATCGAGTTCGATTAAGCTAAACAGTAAAGCAGAAAAGCAAAAATTACATACCAGATTTGTCGAATTGAACTCGATCAAAGAAGCAGTTGAAACCAAGCAGCAAACGAACGATCAATAGAGCTATGCAAGAATATCATTTGTTTGATCAACTATTGTTAGCAGCTTTTAATCAGAAGCCCTGATTTTCAAGCAAAGGAAAGGAGGCCGAGGCCATCGAAGAACAAGAAAGCCGGCCGAATGATAGAAAGAAAAGGGATTTAATTTTTATCACCTTTTTATTGGGTTGGCTTATATACATTGGGCTTAATAATTTAAAAGTATGGTTCTTTGTTTTTAAATTGTATTTAATTTTTGTATTTTCCTTTAAACGCTTGTAATTTCTAGTCGTGTGACTAGGGGACGAACTGCGGTGGTGTAGTTCGAGAATTCGCAACTCAGTGGCTGAGTTGTGGCAGGGATTTGAGTGTAGAGTTAAGGTTATTCGATAGCCGGTGTCGCGAGTTTACGTGTGTAAGCGTCTGACTGCTTAATTTCTAGTAGAAACCTTGGGGGCAACACGTAGGTAGAGTTTTGCCGAATCTAGGTAAATCTGTATGTTCTATTTTCTGCTTTTTATATTTTGTTGCTATTATTCTACTGTGATCTGTGTTGAAATTATTTTACATAAACTTCCATAATAAATTTTTTTAATTAGTAGTATCATGCTATTCGCCCCCTCTCTAGAGTGAAATCGATCCTACAAAATCTATTTTAATCGCTTAATTTATAGCCTAGTTATGCAATCTTTCATTTGATATATGCACAAACTTATAGCTTCATTCATAAAAATCCAACCTATTAAAAATCGATATAATTAAGTATGATTTTCTCAAATTATCAACTAAAGTACTTAAGGAAACTTAAGCCCACTAGATAATCTTACCACTCACAGATTGTGTAATATAAGTTACTATGTAGCTGCCCTCCTCTAGATCTTGTTGATAGCCTCGCAATCCCACTTTTGAAGACGTGTTTTTTTAGGTATGAATTTGAGAAATTATAAAAATAATAATTTGATTACATCTCTTGATTGCTTGCAAGCTATACTATTCATTAACATTTATTATTCGAAGAAGATATTATTTGAGAAAAATAAATGATCCTCTATTCAAGAAGCAGAGCACTTGTGTATTTTATTGTACACTAAAAAGATGATGTTCCCAACAAGTTTGGCAGGTAGCGATATACTCCATACAATAAAGTAAAACTTCCCTCTAATCCTAAAAGTCCATGAAGTAAATAAAATGAAGGTAGAATAATATATAAACAATAACTAAGGTGATAATAAACTCTACTAGATCCATTCAAGGATTGGAACAGCTAAATCTGCAAACAAAAACTCAACCAAATGGTTAGATTGAACATAGATATGTATATAAATATATTTTTCACACATACACACATACATATGTGTATGCGTGTGTCTTGGTAAAATAAATGTACTAAGATTATCTTAATAGAACTTGTTAGTACCTTAGATATTGGTTTTGATCATAAAAACTATAGACATTATCTAAGATATAGATACTAATGTTTTATCAATATATATATATAGTGTAGGATATTAGACCTATGCTGATTAAGAAGACCGTACATTATCCAGAGTAGATTCAAGATGCTAATATTAAGAGTAGATTCAAGATGATGATAATTGAAGACTCATGAGTATTAAAGCATTCAAGATATTCGAGATAAGTTACAGAGTTATAATTTTTTTTAAACCCTGATAGCCCTTTCTTGATCTCTCTTTATTTCAAATAAGTTTTAAATATTTTCCGAATATCCTGGTTTTCAAAATAACCTCTTCAAATATCTTCCCAAAATATTTCTCAAACTAATTTCTTAACTTTTTATATTTACAAAGATATTATATTAAGTTTTTTAAGTATTTTTTAATCTAATGTATTTTTTGGTATTTTAGTTTATATCTTCCTTATGTTTATTTTTGATATTTATATTTTGATTTTTGATATTTACTTATAATTTATAACTATATTAATTTTATATATATTATTTACATTATATTGAATACTTTTAATTAATCTTTCAAAATTATTTTATAAATTTTTATTAAGTTATATTTTGATTAAAATGTGTATAAACTGTATTTAAAT
The DNA here is from genome assembly GCA_030765085.1 of Allium cepa. Taxonomy (NCBI): domain Eukaryota; kingdom Viridiplantae; phylum Streptophyta; class Magnoliopsida; order Asparagales; family Amaryllidaceae; genus Allium; species Allium cepa. The sequence continues at coordinate 1,025,505,979 of CM060945.1, read as the reverse complement.
GATTCTACAAAGTATCAAATTATTTTACAAAGCAATGGATTTTCAAAATAATATTTTTATTTTTTTCAATTTCGTGAAGAGTATGTTGACATACTCTATCTATGTATGTCGACATAGTAGCCATAATTTCAAAATTCAAATTTGAATGGAAGTATCTTTTCGTCGTACCTCTTCCCGAATGGACATGACCGTTGTTTCTCTAGTATTCCAGACTTTCAAAAAGAATATTTAATATCTACCTTCTTATTCTTCTCTCATCTTTCCACTCGCTCATTTTCTAAATCAAAATATATGCAAACTCTGTCAAAATTCAACTAGAAGAAATTTCAATCATCGGTGGTTTGATTCTCTTTCATCTACTCTTTGATTTCTCTCATCACTTTCGCTCAAACCGAGATCAAAGTGGTATTCAAGGGTTATAGGATCAATTGTAATCAAGATCGAAGATCTAAGCCTGTAAGACACTATCAAATCATACTGCTATACTTGTGGGTGTGATTTCAATCGGTAAAATCAAATGAGTGCGCTTAGTAGCCTATAAATCTAGTAGGTGTGCTTGTAGCCCGAAAATTAAGTAACTCTACCCAAAGGTCGGGATTCTGGAGTGTGTGCCTCGTAGCCTTGAAATCAAGATTGTATTTGCATTTACCAGTTGAAAAGAAATCCATATAAGGAATTGTGCGGGACTTGATGTAGGGTAACTTCGGACCAATATAAAATTCTGGTGTGTTCTTTCCTTTTTACCTTTACTACATCTAATTTTATCTGCATTTTGATTATATGATTAATTCTGTGATTTTTAATTACATCATTCCATGTAGAATCTTAAAGAATTTGAAAAATATTCATATAATCCATTAAGCACTATTCACCCAACTTAGTGTTAATTTAGCCTTAAGATCCCTATTCCGCCGACTCATATTTGGTATCAAAGCATTTATTTACAAAGAATTCGCAATTTGATTTTTGAAAAAATTTCATTGGAAATTTTTGATAATATTCTTAACATTATTTCAAAAGGATAATTTGCAAAATCATTATGATGTTGTTTCATAAATTTGCATTCATTATAAAAAATCACGTGATCCTTTGAAAAGGTATGAATTGCAGGAACAGATGTGTTACATGGCTTTTGATGAATAGACACGTTATGATCAAACTCTACAGATCAAAAAAGGCAAATGGATACTGGATAGTGAATGTACAAGATACATGACTGGAAATCCGGAGATTTTGAAAGATATAGTTTACAAAGATAGTGGATCAGTAAATTTGGAGACAACTCTAAAGGATATGTGATTGGCATCAACAATATCGGTAATTCTAAAACTCATACTATTTCCAATGTTCTATTAGTTGATAATTTGAAGCATAATCTGTTGAGTATTAGTCAATCGTGCGATAAGGGTTTCAAATTAAATTCATAAAAGAAAAATGTCACATTGAAGATAATGAGTCGAACATTACCTATGAAGGTATTAGGAAACGAATTATCCATACATTAAGTATAAAAATCTTAAATGATAGTTTGTGTCTTCTGGCTGAATCAAGTGATCCTTGGATTTGGCATAAAAGATTTGGTCATTTGAATTTCAAACAAATATCTAAAATTGCTAAAAATGATCCAGTTAGAGGTCTTCTCTAAATGAATTTTATAGTTAATAATTTATACGATGCATGTCAAATAAGAAAACTTAGAAATTTTATTTTAAATCTAAAGATATGATTTCTACCTCTAAACCATTTGAACTTTCGCTTAGATCCTTTCGGTCCCTCACAGATATAATCTATAAATTATAATGGATATGTATTTGTAATCGTAGATGATTATTCTAGGTTTACCTAGACAATTTTCTTGAAATATAAAAGTGATGCCTTTGGATTATTTAAATCTTCATTAAAATAATTCAAAATCAACTGCATACTAAAATTAAAACTATTCGGAGTAATCATGGTGGAGAATTTGAAAATGAAAATTTTGACAATTTCTACAATAAGAAAGTATTCCCGATAATTTTTGTTTTCCAAGAACACTACAACAAAATGGAACAATGGAGCATAAAAATAAGACGATTTAAGAATGCACAAAAATAATGTTAAATGAAAGGAATTTACTAAAAAAAATTTGGGCTGAAGCAGTTGTTACAATATGTGACATCCCTGAATTTTTGGCAATATCAATTTAATAATCTGGGTTAAAATTAAATTAATTTGATAATATTGTTAATGATAAATTTGAATTGATTTAATAATCTTTGTAAATAAATATTTAAATGGGTGATTTTATCTTTTAGAAACTAATTAAATTGTTTTCTATTTATAATGTATATATATGTGTATATATTGTAAATAGATAAACTTTGTTTTTAATTTAATAAATAAAGACATGTTTTTCAATTCTAATATTTTGGTAATTGGGAAATTTAATTTGATTTAATATTAAGCTATTAAATAAATAATCATATGATTTTAAACTACTCAAGATAAATTTAATTGTTTAAAATGATTCTGGCTAAAGTTTAAATTTAAACAAAAAGTTTGTTTTGTTCTTTTAAATATAGCTGATAAAATAAGTAATTTATTAAATAAGAGATAATTTATTTTATAATTTATTTTAATTTAATAATGAGTTATTTTTTTAAATAATATTAATGATGTAATGTCTTTACAAATGGATTTTTAATATAAATAGAAATTGTTATTTTAAATTTATTTATATATATATGTATTTTGGGAAGCTATGATTTGAAAATTTTAAAATTTAGTCTTTTACAAATATTTAAAATAAAATGAAATTTATAAATATTAAACTTAAGTATAAATCAAATGTATGATATAAATATAAGTATAAAAATACATAAGTAATTAAGTGTTTGATAAGTTTAAGTTTTGAAATAAAAAGAGAAATAAAAATAAGCAATAAAACTAAATCCATAAGTTAGAATTTATAACAAATAACTAAAAACAACTTTATATTATGTACATGAAGTATAAAAAGGATATGAATATAAATTAAGTTATAAACCAAAACAAATGACTTATACAACTTCATATAAAGAATAAATGCTGCCAGGCAAGTGAAATATGTATATGAAAGAAATAAGACAAAGTTATAATATATACAAAGAATAAATGTGGCCAGGTAAGTGAAATATGCCTGTAAATAGGTGAAAAGCAAGAACAAAGTAATATGTATGTAAAGTAGTATGCAAGTAAGTAAAAGAAAATAAAACAAAGTATTAAAAGGATTTTGTATGTAACCTGTAAGTAACATATGCAAGGCAAGAAAACTAGTGAAAATAAATATCTATATACAAGACAAATTAGATAAAGTTGTAAATATAAAGTACATAGGCATTTAAAACTTTCATCTCAGCATACAATGAAAGTCAATTCGAATTTTGCAAATGATCATTTCAGCCTCCAAATTTAGAATCTTGCCTGGCAAGATAAAGAAAAAAATTATCTCTGATTAAAAGAAAAGCTTGTTCCAGTAACACCTACCCCCTATACAAACTCTTCTTTATAGATACACCAACACTTGTCTTCTTTATATTGGCAGTGCTAATTCATTCATCGTAGTAAACCTGAAAATAGTAAAAGAAAATTTACAAACTTAAACTACTTCAATAATCAAAAGCAAGATGTTAGCAGGAAGATCAAAGCAAGCATTTTAATACAATGTTTTAAAGCAAAAAGGATTTCAGTTTTCAAAGCTCTGTCTTCATTCTTCAAATCAGTGAGTAACTTCACAAATTTAAATAGTTTAAGTTATAAATTTTTTTAAATACTCATCTCTGAAAATAATATGTTTCTGATGTATATGTATAAGTATGTACCTGTGCATATATGTGTGTGCATACTGTGTTTATGTTTTGTACTCTGCTATGTTTCCCAGGCTCAAGTTTTTGTTTAAAAAGCCCTTCCACATGATCCAGTTCTTGTTAGGACCTGCTTGTCAAACTAATATTGTTTGATTAACCCAAATTAATGTTTAAAAATCTAAGTTAGTGAAAATAATGTTTGTTTGTCTCTGGAAGTATTGTAACAACTGTACATGTCAAAAAAATCAAAACTCAAACCTTTTAATTTCTAAATTCAGTATTACAAATCTAATACTTCAACCAAAATATGATTTTTAACATAAGAATCGGGATTTCTAGTTTGGAATTAAAGGTGGGGTTTGGGTTTAAACTGGAAATGTATTTCTTAGTTTTCCTTGTGATCAAGTTGATCGGAGTGTTCGTGGTCTTTTCTGGAGATGGAGGAACGATCAGTGATGCTAGGAAAAATAGTGGATGGTGATGAATTTCACCAGGGAAGTTGCGGCAGTGAAATTCATTTTCGAACCCTAGTTTTTGGTTGTGTTTGATTAATTGATCGCCATGGCTCGTGTAGCAGATCGAGTGTTGCGGGGTTTCTAGTGATGGTAGCTTGGACGAAGACGAAGACATGGCCAGAGCTGCAGAACTTCATGTGGTCGGAATTTTGCAAGCGAGGTGATGACAGGTTTGTGATGGTGATGCTCTGATGTTTTCCAGGTTTGGGTTTTAGGTCCTCTAACTCGAATTCGAGGGTCGAAGCATGTTTAGATGATCAGGGAGTGTTGCTGGAGTATGGGTCGACGTGGGGAGATCGTCGATGATGGCCAGTGATGACCGGCGTCATCGTGTATGTGCACAGTGCACGACATTTCTGGTGATGTTGGTTTTCTGTGTTTTCGAATTAGTGGTTGTATTGACTCGAAGTAGGTAGGTGTTTTGGTCGGGAAAGATGGTCTTGGACTCGAAGCAAAGAAATGGAGCCTCAGGGTAATTTTCATGTTAACAGGTTTTACAGAAAAGCTGTTGTTCTGTTTAATTTTTTTTAAATAAAATCTAAAGCTAAGTTCAAATGAAAACCAAAGATTAAAAATGAGATTAAATCCAAGATTAATCTGGTTCAAGTTAGTTTTGTATCTTAATTTAAAAATAAATAAAGTTTTTATTTAAATTGTTGTAACTACTTTTAAAGGCTTAAGTAGTTTGGATTTTTAAAGTGAAGTTTAAAATTGCAAGTGGTGTTTAAAATCAAAGATTTAAATCTGGATTCAAATATAAATTTGAATCTTGGTCTTGCAATTAAAAAAAGTTTTTAAATTTAAATTGTTTTAACAAATTTGAATGATAAAGTAAAATTTTAAATTGATTTGAATTCAAAATGGAATTTTGTTTTAAATTCTTTTAATCTTCTATTTGAAGATAAATAATTCTTTAACTTGTGAAATAAAAAGGGGTTTGGAATTGTTTTAAACTTGTTAAAGTTAATTTTTTCATTTTAAATCTTAAATTTAAAATGAATTTAAAAGTAAATTTTAAATTAAATTGTTTTTTTGAATACCTTATTAATGATAAATTGATCGTTAAATAGAAAAAGGGTTTTATAATTAAAGATTTAAGGATTTGTAATTATTAAGTTAATTAAAATGGATAATTAATGATTTGGATCAATTTAGTAATTAAAAGTTTAAATTAGTTAATTAAGGTTTAAGCTAATTAATTTAGGACAAATTAATTGGAAATTAAGAATCATTAATTAAATAAGATTTAATTTTTAATTAATGATTAGTAATTAATTAATGAATTAATTAAGGATTAATTCGATTACAATTAACACTTAATTAATTAAATAATTAAGGATTAATTAATGAGTTATTAAGATTAATTAAATTATAATTGATAATAAATCTTAGATAATTACTTTAGGAAAAGTAATTAAAGAATTGTAAATAGTTAATAAAGGACATTAACTAGGATTATTTAATAATTAGTTAATGTGATTTATTTTTAATAATTAATTAGATTAATTAATTTAAAGATAATCATTTGTGTAAATTGTTACTTAATGGAAGTAATTAAGGAATTAATTACTCATTGTAATTAATTCATTTTAATATGAATTGTTTAAGTTAATTAATTTAAATGATTATTTGGTGATGTGATAAGTATAATCACTTAGGGAAGTAATTAATGATAATTGCTGGATGTAATTAACTGAAGATGATTTAACGATGAAAGTAATTTGAGTATAATTACTTTGTATAATTAATCAAGGGAGTAATTTAAAGAAAATTAATTAAGGAGAAATTAATTCATTTGATGGGATAATTAAGGAAAGTTAATTACTGAATGATATTAATCATGGGTGATTAATAAATGTGGTTTAATTGAAGATCAATTACTTAAGGTAATTAATTTAAATAGGATAATTAATTAAAAGGTAATTAGAAATCATTTATACATATAATTTAATGATGTAATTAAGGGAAGATCAATTAAGATCAATTAACCAATAATAAGTAATCAAAGAATATTTAATTAGTGTAATTAAAGATTTAAGTAATTAATTATAGTTAAGTAATTAGAGGTTAATTTCTGTTTTTAGTTAAGGATAATTAATTTGTGAAAATAAATTAAAGGATAATTACTTGAATGTAATTAAAGTTAATTAATCAAGGGTGATTAATTAAATTGAATAATTGGATGATGGTAGATTAATTGATGGACAATTGATTAATAGTTATATAAGCAAGATTAACAATGGTGAAGTAATTAATTTAATTTACTTTAAATTAATAAGAGATGCGGGTAATTAATTTAATTCATTTTTAAATTAATTATAGCTCGTGTGATTGCTTATATATGGATTGATGATATTGTTTACCTTGAATGGTTTGAAATCTCAATATGAGATTAATGAATGCCATGTGAAATGTATGCTTTGATTTAAGAATGCGATAATATGGATTATCTATTGGATGATAATATGGATTATCTGTTGTGATGATAATATAGATTATCTGTTTATGATAATAATATTTATTATCTATTATAATATTGTGAATTATCTATCTGTGTGTATATGGATAATTGAATTGAATTGTTTTAAACTTTAAAAAAACTTGGCCTTAAAAGATGGCGTTTGGATTTCGATGAGACCGGGATCGGGTTTCCATATTTGGACATACGAAAACCACATCGATCCAAATTAAACGTTAGGTCGTGAATTCTCAAGTGAGGATTCAGAGTGCAAGGGTTATCGTCGTTAACTCTGAGGGTGATTCCAAAATGAGCGTAACGAGATAATGCCTTCGGTTTTGTTCGAACCCGAAACGAACTTGTATGGATTGAGTGCTTTCAGAACATCGTCAGGTGGGCGATGAGCATTCTAAGAGATGTGTTCTCTAAAGGTAATCGCAGTCTCAAGCCTCATCAACCGGGAATGGCTGAAATAGGGGAGGTGCAACAAGGTTAGGTGGGTCATGCCCAAGCAGGACGAGATTTTCCCCTGTCTAGATGTCCCTTTTATTTTGGCTGTGTGGGCAGTTTTGAGCTCCAACTGCCGGGGTTATCTTGTTCGGGACTGTTCAGTAAGGAATAGTTCCGGCCTTGTGTTGCAGGAGGTCGGGAGTGATCCTCGGTACAGTGATCTAGGCCACGTACTGTGACGGGCGGTACCACAGTAGCCCTACCATTGATGGAAACTCATTTTCCCTACGAGACCCTGCGGTTTCGATTGTATTACCCACTTTTGTGCCTAGCAGTTGGAATTTAATAATGTAACAATTTCGGCTATTTTCTATTTACTTGAAAACCCTAGACACTATTATAATATCACATAATTTCCTATAAAATGATTTGGTTAGCGTAAGGTAAAAACTTACCCGTATTTATGTGTGGGAAGTCTTACGTGATACCTTTTGTTTTCAAATGTTTTTCAAAGTTAAGCAGCTTTAGCCTGTTACGCACACCACACCCATGTCTGACCCGGAGTTTATTTCTGTTTTTCATAAACTCTCGGGTACTCAAATTTTTACGAATAGCCAAAGGTTTCAGGTTAGCTTTGACGAATTCTGGAAGGAGCAATGGAGCAGGAGGCTTCTACGTTGTATATTTATATTTAGTATTCCGCTGCGTTGGTAACTCTGTGTTGTACTGTGTATTGAATTATATAACTAGACAGGTGTTTATAACTGTCTAGTATGTGATGTATTATCTGTGTAACTCAGATGGATATTGTATACTATGTAATATTTATGTTACTAAAATAATTTATTCGTTCCGCTGTTGAGATTCTGATGTTGTTTCTTCTTCCTTCTCTATCTTTTCTTTTTTCTATCACTTTCTTTCTTCAAAATGATACGGCTTTCTGGGGCTAGAAGGCCGGGTCGTCACAGTTGGTATCAGAGCACTAGGTTGAGCGAATACCTAGGCTCTTGAGTGATTTCTTCCTTGAGAGAGCGTATTTGTAGTTTTTTTTATACACACACACACACACATATATTTCTACCTATTTGTTGGATTACCTGTTCGGGTTTTCCAATATAGGTTATAAAGGTAGATAGGGTAGTGGTGTGTGTAACACGATTACCAATGGTTGGAGTTTGAATGTTTGAGGTTGGGAGTGTATTTGTCGAGACTGTAGACCTAATACCGTCTCGAATGAACTTTGGGTGGTGTAAGGATTTCATCAATCTCTGAAGGAAACCTATTAAGGTTCGGGGTTCATCTTTGAAGCGTAAGTTTGGATGAGCTAGAGTTTGGATCTGTTGGTTTGGCAGAAGCAAGTCATGATATATTGATACTTAGGATGTAGTAGATGTGTGACGAGACACAGTGACTATGGATGTCTCCGAAGATGTTTCTTTGGGGAAAGTTAAGGAAGTGTGTCTGCTTCGGTGTTGTGGCTAAGTTCAGTAGGATGTTTCTGTTTGATTTGAGGTCCGAGTTTCTCGACAAGCTTTTGATAGAAAGTCTTTGGCATCTGAGTCAGCAACTGCATCTCGGAGTGTTCTGTGTGCCATCAAGGAGATCTTCTGGCTTAGCAGTTTTTCTTGAGGTAATTTCAGGAGCAGCAGAGTGGTTCCATTTCTCCGATGGATTGGCTAATTAAGCATAGATTGTTTCCGATTGGTAAAAAGAGAACAGTTTTCTTTGAAATTAGGCTGGATTGATCGCAAAAGTGACTTGCGATAGCTGAGTGTTCTCTTGGGTTGTCAGAGATTTTTTCGAATTTTTGTAGGAAGTCAGAGTTTTGTCCGCATATGGAGATTGAGTTTGGTATCAACTGGATTCCAGGAATGGTACCGGTGGTTCAGCTTAGTAGTAGGATGATTTTTGGAGAGAGAGTTTGGTGAAGCAGCTCGGGTTTTGGAGGAACTTCTGAGTTTCTTTTATGGATCTGTTGAACCATAATTCTAGGATGTGTTGTCCAGTTTGTCCTCGTGATCATCGTCAGCATTTTCCTCTGCTCAGTCAGAATTGCGCAGTGGAAGCATGGTGGCAACCGTTTTAGTTTGGAAACAACTGGAATTTGTAGTGCTTGGATTGGAAGGTTTCTTCGGAAAAAAATTTCAAGATCTGAGGCCAGATTGGAGTGCACCTGTTTTATCTTTTCCGAATGAGGGAAGTGAGATCAGTCTTCTGATTTTGGAATAGAGTTATGTTCTGATTTTTGAGTTGATCTTGGAAAGATCATTTTGTTCGATCGTTTTTGGTTCAATTTGTTTCTAGGGGCATCGGCAAAGGTTGAGGTGATCAGGAAGGATGTAGGCAGCCCAGGATCGTCAGAAGAGTTTTATGGATAAGAGAGGAAGGAATTTGGATTCCAAAGACGGAGAATTTGGAATTCGAAGTTAGAGACTTCGTTGTTGTTGGAGTTTTCTCCGATCCATGGGAGCTATAAGATTGGGTAAGATTGGGAAGCTAGCTCCGAGATAGTTGGATCTTTTTCTGTTATTCTTCTTAGGATTAGTGTTTGATCTTCAGGAGTAAATTGCCAGCATGGATAATCGGAATTCAGTGTGTTTCACGTATCTCTGAGGGAGTACGTGTATGAGCTATCTCTGGTTGGGAACTAGCAGTTCAAGGAGTTTTGGTTGTTGAATCGGACTTGAGTTTGGTCTGATATCTTGATTAGTTTTGTAGATCTATACGAGCAGGTGTTCTGTAGCTTAGTAGTATTGATTGTTTGGATTCTGTAGAGCGAGTATCCCACTATTTATACTTGGGAAACTCGAGCAAATTCTATCCATAATTTTATCTAGATAATTAGATTTGTTTGATTGGATGAATTGGTTGCTATGGTTGTTAGCATATGATTGATATATGCTTGTGTTTTAAAATTAAATCTTTAAATTGGATTATTAAATTACCTTTGTTTTAAATTTCGGGGACGAAATTCTTTTAAGGAGGGAGGAATGTGATATCTCGGAATTTTTGGCAATATCAATTTAATAATCTGTGTTAAAATTAAATTGATTTGATAATATTGTTAATGATAAATTTGAATTGATTTAATACTCTTCGTAAATAAATATTTAAATGGGTGATTTTATCTTTTAGAAACTAATTAAACTGTTTTCTATTTATAATGTATATATATGTGTATATATTGTAAATAAATAAACTTTGTTTTTAATTTAATAAATAAAGACATGTTTCTCAATTCTAATATTTTGGTATTTGTGAAATTTAATTTGATTTAATATTAAGCTATTAAATAAATAATCATATGATTTTAAACTACTTAAGATAAATTTAATTGTTTAAAATGATTCTAGCTAAAGTTTAAATTTAAACAAAAAGTTTGTTTTGTTCTTTTAAATATAGTCGATAAAATAAGTAATTTATTAAATAAGAGATAATTTCTTTTATAAATTATTTTAATTTAATACTGATTTATTTTTTTAAACAATATTAATGATTTAATGTCTTTACAAATGGATTTTTAATATAAATAGAAATTGTTATTTTAAATATATATATATATATATATATATGTATGTATGTATTTTGGGAAGCTATGATTTGAAAATTTTAAAATTTAGTCTTTTAAAAATATTTAAAATAAAATAAAATTTATAAATATTAAACTTAAGTATAAATCAAATGTATGATATTAACATAAGTATAAAAATAGATAAGTAAATTAAGTGTTTGATAAGTTTAAGTTTTAAAATAAAAAGAGAAATAAAAATAAGCAATAAAACTAAATCCATAAGTTAGAATTTATAACAAATAACTAAAAACAACTTTATATTATTTTCATAAAGTATAAAAAGGATATGAATATAAATTAAGTTATAAACCAAAACAAATGACTTAAACAACTTCATATAAAGGAATAAATACTGCCAGGCAAGTGAAATATGTATATGAAGGAAATAAGACAAAGTTATAATATGTACAAAGAATAAATGTTGCCAGGTAAGTGAAATATGCCGGTAAATAGATGAAAAGCAAGAAAAAAGTAATATGTATGTAAAGTAGTATGCAAGTAAGTAAAAGAAAATAAAACAAAGTATTAAAAGGATTTTGTATGTAACCTGTAAGTAACATATGCAAGGAAAGAAAACTAGTGAAAATAAATATCTATATACAAGACAAATTAGATAAAGTTGTAAACATAAAGTACATAGGCATTTAATACTTTCATCTCGGCATACAATGAAAGTCAATTCGAATTTTGCAAATGATCATTTCAGCCTCCAAATTTAGAATCTTGCCTGGCAAGATAAAGATTTTTTTTATCTCTGATCAAAAGAAAAGCTTGTTCCAGTAACACCTACCCCCTATACAAACTCTTCTTTATATATACACCAAAACCTGTCTTCTTTATATTGGCAGTGCTAATTCATTCATCATAGTAAACCTGAAAATAGTAAAAAAAAATTACAAACTTAAACTACTTCAACAATCAAAAGAAAGATGTTAGCAGGAAGATCAAAGCAAGCATTTTAATACAATGTTTTAAAGCAAAAAGGATTTCAGTTTTCAAAGCTCTGTCTTCATTCTTCAAATCTGTGAGTTACATCACAAATTTAAATAGTTTAAGTTATAAATTTTTTTAAATACTCATCTCTGAAAATAATATGTTTCTGATGTATATGTATAAGTATGTACCTGTGTATATATGTGTGTGCAAACTGTGTTTATGTTTTGTACTCTGCTATGTTTCCTAGGCTCAAGTTTTTGTTTAAAAGGCCCTTCCACATGATCCAGTTCTTGTTAGGACCTGCTTGTCAAACTAATATTGTTTGATTAACCCAAATTAATGTTTAAAAATCTAAGTTAGTGAAAATAATGTTTGTTTGTCTCTGGAAGTATTGGAACAACTGTACATGTCAAAAAAATCAAAACTCAAACCTTTTAATTTCTAAATGCAGTATTACAAATCTAATACTTCAACCAAAATATGATTTTTAACATAAGAATCAGGATTTCTAGTTTGGAATTAAAGGTGGGATTTGGGTTTAAACTGGAAATGTATTTCTTAGTTTTCCTTGTGATCAAGTTGATCGGAGTGTTCGTGGTCTTTTCTGGAGATGGAGGAACGATCAGTGATGCTAGGAAAAATAGTGGATGGTGATGAATTTCACCAGGGAAGTTGCGGCAGTGAAATTCATTTTCGAACCCTAGTTTTTGGCTGTGTTTGATTAATCGATTGCCATGGCTCGTGTAGAGGATCGAGTGTTGCGGGGTTTCTGGTGATGGTAGCTTGGACGAAGACGAAGACATGGCTGGAGCTGCAGAACTTCGGGTGGTCGGACTTTTGCAAGCGAGGTGATGACAGGTTTGTGATAGTGATGTTATGATGTTTTCCAGGTTTGGGTTTTAGGTCCTCGAACTCAAATTCGAGGGTCGAAGCATGTTAAGATGATCAAGGAGTGTTGCTGGAGTATGGGTTGACGTGGGGAGATCGCCGATGGTGGCCAGTGATGACCGGCGTCATCGTGTATGTGCACAGTGCACGGCATTTCTGGTGATGTTGGTTTTCTGTGTTTTCGAGTTAGTGGTTGTATTGACTCGAAGTAGGTAGGTGTTTTGTTCGGGAAAGATGGTCTTGGATTCGAAGCAAAGAAACGGAGCCTAGGGGTAATTTTCATGTTAACAGGTTTTACAGAAAACCCGTTGTTCCGTTTAATTTTTTTAAAATAAAATCTAAAGCTAAGTTCAAATGAAAACCAAAGATTAAAAATGAGATTAAATCCAAGATTAATCTGGTTCAAGCTAGTTTTGTATCTTAATTTAAAAGTAAATAAAGTTTTTATTTAAATTGTTGTAACTACGTTTTAAGGCTTAAGTAGTTTGGATTTTTAAAGTGATGTTTAAAATTGTAAGTGGAGTTTAAAATCAAAGATTTAAATCTGGATTCAAATTTAAATTTGTATCTTAGTCTTGAAATTAAAGAAGGTTTTTAAATTTAAATTGTTTTAACAAATTTGAATGATAAAGTAAAATTTTAAATTGATTTGAATTCAAAATGGAATTGTGTTTTAAATTCTTTTAATCTTCTATTTTAAGATAAATAATTCTTTAACTTGTGAAATAAAAAGGGGTTTGGAATTGTTTTAAACTTGTTAAAGTTAATTTGTTTTCATTTTAAATCTTAAATTTAAAATGAAATTTAAAAGTAAATTTAAATTAAATTGTTTTTTTGAATACCTTATTAATGATAAATTGATCATTAAATAGAAAAAGGTTTTTATAATTGAAGATTTAAGGATTTGTAATTATTAAGTTAATTAAAATGGATAATTAATGATTTGGATTAATTTAGTAATTAAAAGTTTAAATTAGTTAATTATGGTTTAAGCTAATTAATTTAGGATAAACTAATTGAAAATTAAGAATCATTAATTAAATAAGATTTAATTTTTAATTAACGATTAGCAATTAATTAATGAATTAATTAAGGATTAATTCGGTTACAATTAACACTTAATTAATTAAATAATTAAGGATTAATTAATGAGTTATTAAGATTAATTAAATTATAATTGATAATAAATCTTAGATAATTACTTTAGGAAAAGTAATTAAAGAATTGTAAATAGTTAATAAAGGACATTAACTAGGATTATTTAATAATTAGTTAACGTGATTTATTTTTAATAATTAATTAGATTAATTAAGTTAAAGATAATCATTTGTGTAAATTGTTACTTAATGGAAGTAATTAAGGAATTAATTACTCATTGTAATTAATTCAGTTTAATATAAATTGTTTAAGTTAATTAATTAAGTTTAATTAATTTAAATAATTATTTGGCGATGTGATAAGTATAATTACTTAAGGAAGTAATTAATGATAATTACTGGATGTAATTAACTGAAGATGATTTAATGATGAAAGTAATTTGAGTATAATTACTTTGTATAATTAATCAAGGGATTAATTTAAAGAAAATTAATTAAGGAGAAATTAATTTATTTGATGGGATAATTAAGGAAAGTTAATTACTGAATGATATTAATCAGGGGTGATTAATAAATGTGGTTTAACGGAAGATCAATTACTTAAGGTAATTAATTTAAATAGGATAATTAATTAAAAGGTAATTAGAAATCATTTATAAATATAATTTAATGATGTAATTAAGGGATGATCAATTAAGATCAATTAACCAATAATAAGTATAAAGAATAATTAATTAGTGTAATTAAAGATTTAAGTAATTAATTATAGTTAAGTAATTAGAGGTTAATTTCTGTGTTTAGTTAAGGATAATTAATTTGTGAAAATAAATTAAAGGATAATTACTTGAATGTAATTAAAGTTAATTAATCAAGGGTGATTAATTAAATTGAATAATTGGATGATGATAAATTAATTGATGGACAATTGATTAATTGTTATATAAGCAAGATTAACAATGGTGAAGCAATTAATTTAATTTACTTTAAACTAATTAGAGATGCGTGTAATTAATTTAATTCATTTTTAAATTAATTATAGCTGGTGTGATTGCTTATATATGGATTGATGATATTGTTTACCTTGAATGGTTTGAAATCTCAATATGAGATTAATGAATGCCATGTGAAATGTATGCTTTGATTAAAGTATGCGATAATATGGATTATCTATTGGATGATAATATGGATTATCTGTTGTGATGATAATATGGATTATCTGTTTATGATAATAATGTTGATTATCTATTATAATATTGTGAATTATCTATCTGTGTGTATATGGATAATTGAATTGAATTGTTTTAAACTTTAAAACAACTTGGCCTTAAAAGATGGTGTTTGGATTTCGATGAGATCGGGATCGGGTTTCCATATTTGAACATCCGAAAACCACATCGATCCAAATTAAACGTTAGGTCGAGAATTCTCAAGTGAAGATTCAGAGTGCAAGGGTTATCGTCGTTAACTCTGAGTGTGATTCCAAAATGAGTGTAACGAGATAATGCCCTCGGTTTCGTTCGAACCCGGAACGAACGTGTGTGGATTGAATGCTTTGAGAACATCGTCAGGTGGGCGATGAGCATTCTAAGAGATGTGTTCTCTAAAGGTAATCGCTGCCTCAAGCCTCATCAATCGGGAATGGCTAAAACAGGGGAGGTGCAGCAAGGTTAGGTGGGTCATACCCAAGCCGGACGAGATTTTCCCCTGTCTAGATGTCAATTTTATTTCGACTGTGTGGGCAGTTTTGAGCTCCAACTGCCGGGGTTATCTTGTTCGGGACTGTTCAGTAAGGAATGGTTCTGGCCTTGTGTTGCAGGGGGTCGGGAGTGATCCTCGGTACAGTGATCTAGGCCACGTACTGCGACGGACGGTACCCCAGTAGCCCTGCCATTGATGGAAACCCATTTTCCCTACGAGACCCTATGGTTTTGATTGTATTACCCACTTTTGTGGCTAGTAGCTGGAATTTAATAATGTAACAATTTCGGCTATTTTCTATTTACTTGAAAACCCTAGACACTATTATAATATCACATAATTTCCTATAAAATGATTTGTTTAGCGTAAAATAAAAACTTACCCGTATTTATGTGTGGGAAGCCTTACGTGATACCTTTTGTTTTCAAATGTTTTTCAAAGTTAAGAAGCTTTAACCTGCTACGCACACCACACCCATGTCTGACCCGGAGTTTATTTCTGTTTTTCATAAACTCTCGGGTACTCAAATTTTTACGAGTAGCCAAGAGTTTCAGGTTAGCTTTGACGAATTCTGGAAGGAGCAATGGAGCAGGAGGCTTCTGCGTTGTATATTTATATTTAGTATTCCACTGTATTGGTATCTCTGTGTTGTACTGTGTATTGAATTATATAACTAGACAGGTGTTTATAACTGTCTAGTATGTGATGTATTATCTATGTAACTCTGATGGATATTGTATACTATTTAATATTTATGTTATTAATATAATTTGTTTGTTCCGCTGTTGAGATTCTGATGTTGTTTCTTCTTCCTTCTCTATCTTTTCTCTTTTCTATCTCTTGCTTTCTTCAAGATGATACGGCTTTTTGGGGCTAGAAGGCCGGGTCGTCACACAATATGTTATATATTAAATAAATTTTTAATAAGTCCATTAACTAAGAAAACGCCATATGAATTATTCCACAATAAAAATCCTAAAATATCATACTTTAGAGTTTTTGATAATAAATGTTTTATTTTAAATACTAAAGATAATTTGGATGAATTTGATGCTAAATCAGATAATGGAATTTTCATTGGATATTTAAGCAGAAGTAAAACTTATAGAGTTTTCGATACTATAACTTATACTATCGAAGAGACATTACATGTCTTATTTGACTATAATTTTAAAGTTTATAATCCAAATATCGATAAAGAAGAAAATATTGATAACTCAAACAAAATTAGTAATATGAGATTACCGAAAATGAAAATAATAATAATTCAGAAGATTCACATCCAAATAAAAGAACAAGATACTTGAAATATCATCCTATAGAAAATATACATGGAAATATTGAACTTGTTGATAAAACTAAAAATCACGTAAATAAAACGAGTAACGTTGCTTTTATTTCAATTATTGAATCTAAATGTCCAAAGGAAGCACCAACTGATGATTCATGGATTCTTGCCATGCAAGAGGAATTTAATCAATTTACAAGAAATGAGTATGGTAATTAGTCCCAAAACTCAAGGATAAATTGATAATAAGAAATCGATAATAAGAACTAAATGGGTATATAAAAACAAAATGAATGAACGAGGAGAGGTTTTGAGAAATAAAGCTTGATTAGTTGCACAAGGCTATTATCAAGAAGAAGGAATAGATTTAAATAAAACCTTTACACCCGTAGCAAGATTAGAAGCTATACGAATATTACTTGCTTTCGCCAATCATAATAATTTTAAATTATGTCAAATGGATGATAAAAGTACATTTTTAAATGGTTTTATTAGAGAAGATATATATGTAGAACAACCCCCACTTTTTGAAGATGAAAAACTACCTAATCATGTCTACAAATTAAAGAAGGATTTGTATGGTCTGAATCAGGCTTCAAGAGCTTGATATAACAAATTTAAATCCTATCTATTACAATTAAATTTTGAAATAGACAAAGTAGATAGTACACTTTTTATTAAAAGAGATAAAAATGATATTCAGTTTGATGACATCATTTTTGGATCTACCAATAATAGACTAAATAATGAATTCTCAAAAATAAGATTAAGGAATTTGAAATGAGTCATACAAGAGAACTAAATCATTTTCCAGGATTACAAATAAAACAACCAAGGAATGGAATTTTCATTAGTCAAGAAAAATATGCTAAAGATTTAGTTAAGAAATTTGGCATGTCAAATAGACAAATACCAGTGGTAAACCAACTCCCATGTCAACTAATGAAAAATTAAATAAAGAAGAAAATTCAAAAGATGTAGATCAAAAATTATATAGATGAATGATTGGATCACTACTCTATATAACCACAACTAGTGGACCTGATATAATGCATAATGCTTGTCTCTGTGCTGTATATTATTCTCAACCTAAAGAAACTCGTTTAAAATCCATAAAAAGAATTTTGAGATATATAAACAACGCATTAGGCTATGGACTCTTTTACCTAAAAGAAGACTCCTTTGAATTAATTTCATATAATGATGCCGACTATGCTCATTGCAAATCAGACCGAAAAAATGCAAGTGAAACTTGTCACTTTTATAGGACACTATCTGGCTTCCTGGTTTAGTAAAAAGAAAACTTTGCATTTCTGTCTACTACAGAAGCATAATATATTTCAATAGCATTAGCATATTCACAGGTTATCTATATGTAACAAACATTAAAAGATTTTGGTTTGAATTTTACTAAATCACTAATATACCGTGATAATACAAGTTGCGATCAATCTATTTAAAATTCAAACTCATCATGTTAGAACTAAACATGTTGATATAAGACAACATTTTCTAAGAGATAATGTAAACAAAGAAATAATATCACTTGAATTTATAAACATTGAAAATTAAACAGTTGATATATTAACAAAATCATTGAATCAAACATCTTTTAATAAGTTAAGAAAAGAGTTATGAATCTGTTCTCTATCAAAAACATAAAAATAATAAAGTAAAATTTAAAAAATATAAAGAAAAATAAAATAATAAAATTATAACATATATGTTGACATATCCTATCCCTCTACGTCGATATATAACAGTAATTTTTGATTTTTAAATTCCCCTATAAAATTCAAATTGGAGGTTATATAATACCCAAAATTTGACTTTCTTCTTCATTTCTCTGTATTCTTTCTGTTTTAAACTTCTGAAACAATTAAACCATAGCCTCCTCTAATCCCAAACGTTCTGGAAAAAGAGAATTCATCGTTTCCCTTCCCTTCTCCTACCCAAGGTCCCATTCAGAACACTTCTATGGCCAAAGTTATTGAATTGAAAGGAGAAATGAAGAATGTTCTGGAGAAATTGACTGATATACAAGTTTTATAGTTTTGTATGTCCAAAGAACAAGAGAAACAAAATAAAAAAATTCGCAATTTGCAAAAATATTTATTAAATAATCCTACGAATCCAATAGTTAGATTCTGCAAATTTGGACATTCATAAACCCCATTCAAGGCAGCGATGACGAGGAAGAAGAGATAGAAAAGGAAGAATAAGAAGAGGAAGAAAACATGGAGGAAGATGACGAACTCTAATGCATTGGAGAAGCATTTTTGGGTCGAGATGGAAATCTCGTCGAACAAAAGAGGAACTTTTACCTTCATTATCCTCATTATCCTATTCACAAATTCCCAATCATTAGGGAATTACATTAGGATGATGCTTGTGTTAGTAAATTTGAGTGTGTGGTGTGTACATTTAATTTAATTTAACAATTGTTTTACTTGCTTATATGTACATTTTAAGATGTGACTGGATTGTGGTGTAGTATTGAATGAATATATGGATTGGTTTGGTTACTATTAATGATTTATGTTGTCACTTATCATTTCTTATATCATTCTTATCATTATTTCATTTTAAATATCCCTTATTTTTCTTACATAAATCATTCTCACCATCATTATATGTCATTATTCTATAATATTTATTTGGGGGGTGGGGGGTTAGAGTTAGAGCAAGAGTTAGTATTAGAGTTATAATTCTAAATAGTTATTTTTGTTGATGAGAAAGAGGGAGAAATATATAAAATATAGACATAGATTAATGGGGAGTTTTTTAACACAAGAGGAGTTATATTATATTTTATATATAGAATTATCATCATCAAAATGGAAGAGATTGTTAGTACTTTTGGTACTGGTTTTGATGAAAAAACCTGTATACAGTATATAAAATATAGATATCGATGTTTTATCAAGATATATATAGTATATAGTGTAGGATATTAGACATATATTGATTAAGAAGACTGTACAGTATCAAGAGTAGATTCAAGATGCTGATATCAAGAGTAGATTCGAGATGATGTTAATTGAAGACTCATAGTATTAAAGAGTTCAAGATTTCAAGATATTCCAGATAAGTTATAGAGTCATAGAATTTTTATTAAAACTCTGATAACACTTTCTTAATCTCTCTCCCTCTCTATTTCAAATTGGTTCTAAATATTTTTCAAATACCCCAGTTTTCAAAATAATCTCTTCAAACATCTTTTCAAAATATTTCTCATAATAATTTCTTAACCTTTTTTATTTACAAAGATATTATATTGAGTTTTAAAGTATTTTTAATCTATTATATTTTTTGGCATTTTAGTTTATATATTACTTATGTTTATTTTTGATATTTATATTTTGATTTTAGATATTTACGTATAATTTATAACTATATTGATTTTATATACATTATTTACATTATGTTGAATACTCTTATTAAATCTTTCAAAATTATTTTATAAAGTTTTATTAAGTTATATTTTGATTAAAATATGTGTAAACTATATTTAAATGATTTTATAAAGTATCAAATTATTTTACAAAGCAATAGATTTTCAAAATAATATTTTTAAAGTGTTTTTCAATTTTGCGAAGAGTATGTCGACGTACTCTATGTATGTATGTCGACATAGTAGCCGTAATTTCAAAATTCAAATTTGAATGGAAGTGTCCTTTTGTCGACATACTCTTCGCGAAGAGTATGTCGACTCTCAAACGAATTTTTAACCTACAGCTTCTTATTCTTCTCTCCTCTTTCCACTCGCTCATTTTCTGAATCAAAATATACTAAACTCTGCCGAAATTCAACCAAAATCAATTTCAATCATTGCTGGTTTGATTCACCATCGTCTACTATTTGATCTCTCTCATCTTTCTCACTCAAACCAAGATTAAAGTGTTATTTAGTGGTTAAGGATCAATTGCAATCAAGATCGAAGATCTGAGTCTGCAAAACTCTATCAAATCATCCTGCTATACTTGTAGGTGTGATTGTAGCCCGTAAAATCAACTGGGTGTGCTTAATAGCTCGTAAATCTAACGGGTGTGCTTGCAGCCCAGAAATCAAGCGACTCTACCCAAATGTTGGGATTCTGGATGATGTGTCCCGTAGCCTTGAAATTGAGATTGTATTTGCATTTACTACTTGAAAAAAAATCCGTACAAAGAATTGTGCAGGACTGGATATAGGGTAAATTCGGACCAGTATAAAATCCTGGTGTGTTATTTACTTTTTACTTTTACTACATCTACTTTTATCTACACTTTGATTCTGTGATTGTTAATTACACCATTCCAAGTAGAATCTTAAAGAACTTGAAAAATATTTATATAATTCATTAAACACTATTCACCCTTCCTTCAACGTTAATTTAGCCTTAAGATTCATATTCTGCTGACTCACAGAACTAAGTACGAGATAATATATGAATTAAAATAAATAACATAACTTGACCACCTAAAATTAATAAATCCAAATAATAATCAAATAAAACGAGTGAATCATAAAAACATCACACTATAGCATTGACCGAACTTATATAATTATAGGATGAAAGATAAATTCTAAACCACATAATTTATAGTCTAACCAATTTTTTAAGATTCATTGACATACATATCTATTAAGAAGATATTTTGAGTGTTATTATCATTTTCATTTTAGGGACAAATTTTCCTTAACTAAATCAATACGAAATTTTAAAAGATATTCTTTGAACTAATATTGTTAACTGTTTTATAACTAGGTTTTGACATCAAATTAAAACAAAACAAGATGATTTCATATATTATATTTTCCATAAGAGTATTTTATTATCATTATTTTTTTTGATTTTTTGAATCAAATCTATTATTTTATACGAAAGCTCAATTTATATAAGTCCTTTCATTTCTAATCCACCTAAAAATTCCTTATGATGGTCGGCACCTGTTCGAAAAAAACATCATGGGCGTTGAATCCACGTTAGACGCCTAACCAAAGAAAATTTCAAGGTCGCCAACCCTCCTTCCCCGATACTAGTACATGCATACTACAGTAGAAAAATCGATCGTTGATTGTATATTTTCGAGAATAAATATTTATTGCGGGTATTTTTTAATTCCGTTGAACACGAAATGATAATTATGTACCAATTACTTTAAAACTGAACGGTGAGTAGTAGTATATCAATTACTTTAAACATATTAGGTATTTAAACAAACAAATAATATCTATTTATTTATTTTTTTGTCAACATACATGACAACAAACATACACCAAATAGTAAGTTGTATAACTAAGTAGAACGATGTACAATGTTACCTACTAAGATCTTAGATATTAAGCATTCGTATGAGTAAACCAATTACTTGCGTACTATCAATCTTCTAGATTTTCAGTATAATATTCTCTAGAAACTCAAATGTGCAAAAAATGGATTCAAAAAAATGAATACATCTGTACACTTACGCATGGCTCAACTATCAATTTCTGTCCGAAAAATGAATACATCTATACACTTACGCATGGCTCAACTATCACTTTCTGTCCAAAAAATTAAATACATCTATAAACTTATGCCTATCAATTTCTATCCCAAAAAAAACATACATTGCACAATTACAATAATCACAGTCATCACAATTCCAAATCACGTATTTCTTCTACTTCTGTTGTTTCTTCTACTTCTGTTGCAAACAATAATTTATTTAACTGCTTTTGGCATTAGAAAAAAGAAAAAACCCTTTTCAATCTATTATTACTATTTACAAAAAGTGAATTCACATACCATAACAATACCGATTTTCATCGCAATGAGGATCAACATGATCCCAACAACTAAAACTGCCTCCAAAAATTTGATGTGCTCGGTTGTAATTATACAATGTTACAATGCATTGCCCTGCCATTGGAGACGAAGCTAGAAGAATAAACACACAAAAGCGTAAGGAAACTGCAGCACGTAGAATTGCGTATGTCCACCAAGATCAACCTTTACAAGAAGCTACAGGGCAAAGTCCATATATGTTTGAGAAAATAGAGCAGCATGTATATTTTGATGTTTACAGGAATATTTGAGAAAATAGAAAAGCCTGTGTTGGCACATCTACTATATGCACTATATGCAGACGACTTAATGATATTTGGAAAATAATATGTACAAAATGTTATTACTATCAAAAACATTTATATTACATTACAAATGCATACTCGTTTGGGTATAAACCAAACGGACTGAAATCTACTATCTACTTCACCACACAAGCACAAGACAAGCAAGATATTAAATAAAGTTTGGAAATTAAAGAAGAAAATTTACCTATCAAGTAACTTGGGAAACCATTATCATCTACTTGTCTTCATTACTCATAATGCACTAACCTGATGGCAAAAATACAACAAAAATCAGATGGTTGGGGCTCAAATTTTTTAACAGTTACTGGAAGAGCAGAACTGCTGCATACAATATTGCATAAATGGTTCTTTACTGGTTATTTATATATCAGTTGCCTGATCAAACAATAGACAAACTAAACAGAGTATGTTCAGACAGGTAAAAGGCACAAGATAGCATGGTATACTATATATAAACCAAATATGAAGGAGAAGCATGAGTGAAAAACTTCAAAGATCCTAAAAAGGCAGCATGTACAAAATTAATGTGGAATTTTTTAACAAAACAAAATCTCAGGTCAGCTTGGGTGAAATCTAAATAGTGTATTATAAGACAATTCTGGACCACGCCAATCTCATGCACATGGAAATCCATTCTCAAACCAAGGCATTGTGGTAAACATTATTTTATTGAGGTGATTGCTGATGGTACTACTACATTATTATAGCTGGAACCATAGAAAAAATTGCAGCTTTTTAATAGGCATTTCGGGGGTGGACAGACTACATATACTTAAGGTCTACAAATGAAAGAGTTGTAGACATAATTAGAAAAGACATAATTAGAAATGGTGTGATTAATTGAAACTTGCATCCAACTACAAGAGAAATTGCTTCAGATATTCAATAAATACAAATAGACAACATTGCACACAACGATCATTATGAGTGGAGAGAAGGTGCACAATTCAAAATTCATATGGTATGGAATTCAATCAGAGAACAAAACAATAATCAGACATGGACAAAAGCTTTATGGCATAACTAGAATAGCAGATAGAAGCCTTTATTCACATATAAAGCATACTTGAATAGATTAAAGACAAAAGATCGACTAATCAAATAAGGTATTGACATTACTCCTAGTTGTGTATTATGCGAAAGTGCAGAAGAAACTTGACTCGTATATTTTCCAACTACTTGTATAGCAGATATATATGGACTTTGATGCAGCTTAGATTAAAACTCTTACCATATCAAGATATCCTATTAAACATCAAAAATAGAGCTTGGTGCTTAACCAGAGGACTATAGGGCAAAGTCTCCTACTCTATTTTTACAGGAAACTACTCGTATAGCTTTGATGCAGCTCTATTTTCTCAAATATATATTCTCAAATATTCATGTAAACATCAAAAAATATATATGCTATTAAACATATGGACTTTGAGAAAATAAAGCATATATATTTTGATGTTTACCTAAATCAAGATATTCTATTAAACATCAAAAATATTTTTTCAAGTTCGTTGAAATAAGTATATATTCCATTTTCCTCCATAAGCGACTATTGAAAAAATAGAGCAGCATTCCCATTAAAAATTTATCTCTCTACCCCTTTTTCTAGTTATCCTCGTAAACATCAAAACTAAGGTAAAAGTAGAGTGCAGTGTAAATTTTCACTCAACGATGTAATATCGACCAAATTGTGTGTATTTTCACTCAGCGATGTATTGCCAAGCAAGTAAAAGGAAGAAATAGATGATTCCAAAAAATTTCGAGTGTATACAGAAATGTTGTAAGGAACTGTACCTAAAAACCTTTGCACTTGGTCAATTCCTTTATCCGATCTTCAACATAAACTCGACCTTTTACATCAAAATATCCAAGAGCACCTGTGTGCAACCAGCCTTCTTCAACTAAAGTTTGTTTTGTGGCTTCCACATTATTCAAATACCCTAGAAAACAACATAAGAGTTTATAGACTAAATATTTTTCCATTAAGGCTGCTAATATGTTTAACACAGTAAAACGGAAACAAAAAATAAAATAAAATCTTGCATCATATTTGGTCCAGTAACAAAAGCTCTCCATTGTGATTTGGTGGAAGAGGCTTTCGTGCGTCTACGCTAATAACTTTGCCTTCAATGCCTGACATAAGATAACCTGCAGATCCATATTACCTATTTGCTTCTTTGGGATATTCTAGTGAAATAATGCTATATTTTCTGTCATGCCATATCCCTGTTTATGACATGAGGGGAATGTAACATTATCAAATTATGAAACTGATAAAGCCTAAGGTTGAGTGATTATTATATGTTCTTGATACAAGATCAGAATCATTTCGTAATACTTCTTCACTTATAACCATTTACAAACATTTATCTTTTATGAATGTATCAATAACATATCCAACTTAAGTATATCCACCACATGGACCCAAGGGCACCTCCGATTACACTTATTAATACCATATAAAATTTAATAAACTTAATTATAAAAATTGTACTTCCTAATACGATTTTTTCTATTTTGTGACTCGGTAAGAAATTACCGATTGGCGATGAATTACTGTCAAAAATGATCAAATGTCATGTTCAAACCACTGTGCGGCATCATACAACCGTAGCACATAGGTTTGCACGGCGATGAATATGTAATGCAAGAGATTTAAAAAAAAAGGAATCAAGAAGAAAATGTAGTATCAAATCTAATGCATCATAGCTAAAATGAATCATTACATATTTGGAAAGCATATTCATAAATTGTATTTGTTCGGCCACATAAAATTATAGCTTATACTACTAGCTATAAATATTAGATTAGGCATTAAACGATGGTTATAAATGCACATAGTTTATATTTAACAACATAAGATATTATACTAGCGAGCTATCAAAACATCATTTATAATGAAGATACTTTCATAACATGGCATTCCATGTATTATCATGAGCTACAGAGCTAGGTAGAAGGAATACGGTCAACATTAATAATTAATATTGACAACAATGCTAAAAATTTGGTAGTAGTAATGAGAAATTAAATCTAAGTCATTTAGAAGGGGAAAGGAGAACAAACATGTGCTATGACTATAAACCTGTTTTACCGTGCTATAAAAAAGACTTATATTTCCAGACCATTTGTATATTTTTTAGAAATGAAAAGGAAAGCCATGCACTACGTAATAAAGATAACGGAAGGGAAGACTGTAAATTAAGTGTGAACCAAAAGAAAACAGTTTACACTAGTCTTTGAATAAAAATCCAAATAGAACCACTATTTTTTTGCATAATAATTAATATATTAACAATCAATAACAAAAAAAAAGGTCAAAATAGTAATTTATTTCCTTAGGCTTTACTGAAGAACTGCAAGTTTGATCTCAAACAAGTAGTGTTAACATCGATTGTCCATAATACCAAAGTTCATAAATACATACACAGACAGAAAAGAAAGAAGCCCTACGTTGACATTGCTCTTTTATGAATCATTATTAATCTTGCATTGTTTCTTTGTGTTATGATAAATTTTTATAGGATAAATTTCTTGTCGCTAATATGTTAAACAATATCTTGTTTATTAAGGTTCTCATTACCAATTACTTTTCAAACACTCAATTAGCATGAAACTATGAACATTATATTGCAAACAAACAATCAAACTAATGGTTCATCTGCTATATAGAAACTAGTTGTAAGCAAAAAACATCAAAGGTGACTGAATTTAAAGATAACATGCTTAAGAGAAACTCTGTTTTTAATCTCCTCACA
Source organism: Allium cepa (assembly GCA_030765085.1). Taxonomy (NCBI): domain Eukaryota; kingdom Viridiplantae; phylum Streptophyta; class Magnoliopsida; order Asparagales; family Amaryllidaceae; genus Allium; species Allium cepa. The sequence continues at coordinate 1,025,479,379 of CM060945.1, read as the reverse complement.
ATTTGAATGTATTCAGTATTCTGGGTATATTGCAGAACATGTCGTAGCTGGTCTATTCTTAAATTCTATATTCTAGTGTTGTGTTACTTCTGTATTTAAATAGACTATAACCTTGCCATGGAAATTTGTCTAATATTTCCAATTTTCTATTTCATTCTTATAAATACTGAAATTTCTATTTCCATAAACACTTCATACCGATAAACACAGAAACAAGAAAATTACACACATACAGTTGTCAACATCCACTTGTTAATAATTTTTACTGAAGGTAATCTATCAATATCTTGTCATAAAAACATGGAAGATAATTAAAAATAGCAAATCATTACCAAATTTTCTTGGTTAGAACAGCGCCTCAAGAGAGAAAAAGCAACTGCAATGGGGAAGATGTGCTAGAAAGGAGGATGATCTAGAAAATAGGGGTCAAGCGCCTCTAAATACTAGGACAATGTTGAGAGATGGCGACTTTAGGTGATGAAGATGGAAGGAGGCATGGGATTGTGTCGGCGGAGGGGTGATGACTGATTTAGTGGAAGGCCAAGGTAGGGTTTGGATCGTAGGTTTGTTTTAATTATTAAAAATGCTAAATTGTGAGAAAATCCGTTGAATTTGATACCTAAATTCCAACGTAAAGGAAGCGGCGAAACCATAGGAGGAGAATGGAGGAATGTGAGGGCTTGGAACCGAACGAGAACTGTTGTTCGGTTTATTAAAGGAGCGGCAAAGAAGTCAAGAAGTCGCGCTTCAAGGCTTCGTGATTAATTCGTTCGGTTTTGAGATTTGAGAAAGCAGAATCTCATTTGGTATTTTTCGGCTTCAGTTTTCTTGTTCAGTGATTTGAAGCAAACCGGTTCAAATATTTTGTTCGGGCATTATGTCGAACCAAACTAGTTCGTGAGGAATGTCGAACCAAATTACTCGTTCGGTTTTGATGTCGAACCTGATGAGTATTTTGTCGAATCAAATTGTGTCGAACCAGATGAATGTCAGCCACCCCTTCTCATTTCTTCACTTTATAAATAGTAAAACTTTTGAACAATAATAGAAGTCATCCTAGAGTGATGAAACTCTGCAGATTTTGTCTGTATTTTTAACTCTTCTTATGTATAGCCTCCAAAAGCGAATCAATCTTATAAGTATAATCTTTCAGTTATTAGTAAAATCTTCTCTCCCCAAGTGGACGTATACTGCATTGCGGTAATAGAACCACTATAAATAAATGTTGTTTATTTTTTTTGCATTGCATTGATCTGTGACTGTCTGTTTTGGTGTTTACCTTTGTTTGTTCCGACTCACTATAATCACAATCCAATTCGTTGTTTTTCCTCTGTGTTGGGTTTTTTATTCTCTTATACCGATCATCTGAAGGGATTTTTCCCAACAGTTTAGTATCAGAGCTACAAGGTTGATTTAGAAGTGTTAGACGCTATGGCAGAAGATGAAGCGACTCCAATTGTTATAAGACCCTATACTAGAGGGATGTATATCGCGTTAGGATCACAGTTGGCAATTGAGAAATGGAATGAGGAAAAAGACTTCGAGAAGTGGCAACGAAGGATGAAGACTTTTCTAATGAGGAATGAAGTCCCGATAGTGTTTACCGTTGAGGATTTGACGGCTGACATCTCAGTCGTGGAAAGGAAGGAGATGGAGAAATGTGCATTTACTACTTTATAACTAGCTATGGGAGAGAATGTTATCTTAGAAATTAGCAGTGAGACCACTGCTAGTGTCATTTGGACCAAGCTAAAAAATCTTCACTTGAACAAATCTCTGACTAATCATCTGATATTACTGAAGACTTTTTCACCATGCAGATGAGAGTGAGTACTTCGGTAAAGGACATCTTAATTTCTTTGATGATCTCATGATGAAGATGAAGACTGTTGACTTGAAGATGGATGAGGAGCAAATGACAATGATTCTTTTGTGCCCTTTTCCAGAGCGATACACAAGTATCGCTAACAGCCTTATCGTCGCCAAAGACACATTGTAACAACCCAGTATTTTGTGATTATTTTAATTTTTTATTTTAATTATTTAAATTGAAACTCCTGATTTAAAAACTTTATTTTATTTATTAAAATGAATAAATTTTGTTATTTTAAAAGTATATTTTGATTTTGTGTGAATTATAATTTCAAACCTGAATAAATAGGATATTTCCAGAAAGAATGGATTTTTGGTCAATCTGGTCAAACTTTGACTTTTAATTTAAAATTTAAATATTCGAATTTTTGAATTTTTTCTTTTATTATGAAAATAAATTAAATTTCAAGTATACTGCTTTTCGTTTCGTTGAAATCCGATTTATATTGTGAAAGTTATGCTTTTTACAATACTGGGTGTAAATTGATTTATTTAATAAAGTTATCCATTTTTAATTTATATAAATAATATTTTTGTTTTTCAAATCATGTTCTAATATGTGTTATATGACATGTTAGGTATATATTTTATTTTTAAATATTTTTAAAGTGATGTTTAAATTTTTTTCAAAATTTATTGCATTTATTTTCTATTTTTAAAGCCTGGTTTCCATTTTTCTACTATTTTCTTCATTTAAATTATATTTAATTAAAATTTATTTATTTATTTTTATGCATGCATTTTATTTTTGTGTTTTAATCTTTATTTATAAGTATTTTTCAGGTACATAAAATTTTTCCAAAATTTATTATATTTATTTTCAAATTTTAAAGTCTAGTTTACAATTTTTGCTATATTCTTAATTTAATTATATTTAATTAATATTTATTTATATATTTTTGTCCATTCATCATATTTTTGTGTTTTTATCTGTATTTATAAGTATTTTACATGTGTTTAAAAATTTGAAAGAACTAGGGAAATTTGAAAAGTTTATGACTCTTTAAGTGCTTGTCTTTTCATATTCAACCTACCTTTTCACCAATCAATGCACTAATTCAGTTTGCTGCCTTATACTACTTTCTTCAGCCGACCATCACATTTCTTTCTCACGTGAAAATATACCTCCCACACCCTAGAAAAATTCGGCCTCTTTCTGAAGAAAAAGTTTGGTAAATATTTTTTTTTCCACTTTTTGTGCTTGTTTTGTTTGATTTTGCACTTGCCTTCACCTTCAGATAGTTCAGCCTGCCAACTCCAGCACCTTGGCCGCCTCCACCACCACCTACTCCAGTCATCATCCCCTCCTTCTCACTGACCATCCATGGCCGAAGCCCTATAGGATGATGATCCACCAAAAATTGATGAAAACTCCACCTTAAAACTTCATAGCCGAGCCTTCCCTTGTTGCCACCACTTCAACCACCACTTTGGTCGACCCATCCACCGCTACCACCAGCCACAACCTGAGCATAGGACCCTGCCACACATGTAGTTGATAATATCAGATCAGGCCATGCCCAATAGTCCCTTGGCCAAAGAAATTTAGGCCTTGAAATCCATGTTGTTGCTTGTAGTTGCCTTGTTTTTTTGTAAATGCATGCACACATACCTTCATCTCCTTTATATTGCTTTGGCCGACCCCAACCTGACCTTAACCTGATCCAAAACCATACTATTACAGTGCCTTTCCAGTCCATAGCTGAAGCATAAGTGGTTGAATGCAAGTGCAAAAGTTTAGCTATGTATTGTGCTTATATTCCTAACATTGTTTTGAAATAGTTTGGTTTGTAATTCATGTTTGTATTTGTTTTGTTTGATATTGAACAAGGCAATTAGCTTTGGCTCTCCTACTCTCAAATCATTGCCGTGGTATCGTGCCTTTGAAGTTCCTTGTTTGTGCATTTGGTTGTCATCTCCAGCTATACAGGGTGAGTAATTCTCACCAGACAAATTTATACTGATATGACTAGTAAACTGATCACAATTGAATCTGTAAAACATATCACTATGCTATATTTGTTATGTTATGATCATATGATGTTCACCCATGCTTATTTACCTGTTATACCATCTATTACTGTTATATAATGTTATTCTGTTTATTTGTATCAGTTTATCACACTGCAAGTTTCCTTTAGATTAGAATCACTATGGGTTGAAATGATACATACCCAAACGGACTTTAGAATAAGGAAAAATCATTATGGGCTGAAATGATAGGCCTGAACGATTTTTATTTATTCCATTTACTTGGGATTGCGGGTTTGAAATGATAAAACCCGGGTTTTCATTGTAAATTACGGATTGAAATGATATATTATCCCTATCACTTTACCTAGGCTAGAAAATGATATACAGACCGTGGTTAGTAAATATTTTTCTAAATTTTTTAAAGTATTTTAGAAATGTATATATTATAATATTTTGATTTAAAAATTAATTAAGAATGATTTTTGTAAAGTATTATTGATTTTCTAAAAATTTATAAGTGAAATAAATTAATGGTAAAGTTAGAAATTTGAAATATAAGTTATTTTGGAAATTTTGATTTAGTGATAAATGGAATTTAAATTAAGTAGAAAAATATGATAAATAGATTTAAATTAAAATTAAAGTGAACTTAAATGATTTTTATAAAGTATTAATGATTTTTGAATAAATTAAGATGTGAAATAAATGAATGTTTAAGTTGAATTTTGAAATATAGCTTAATTTGGAAATTTGTGAAATTTGTTTAAAAATGAATTTTAAGTTAAGTAAATAAAATGAAAATAAGTTATATTTGGAAATTTAAACTTAAGTGTTAAGTTAAAAATTTAAATAATAAAAAATTGAAATTGAATGTTTGAATTTAATATGTGAATTATTATTAAATTTTGATTTTTGAATGAATATTTAACTTTATAAAATCATGAATATAAGGGTATTTAAATGATTGTTTAAAAAGTGAAATTTTATGATTTTATAAGTTTAAAATGGTTTAAATAAAAATTTAATTGTTTGAGAAATTATATTGAACATTTGGAATTTAATTAAGAGCACTTTTGAAATGCTATTATTTTTTAATGTAAATGATATTACAACATTTGTAAATGCTATAGTTGATAGAAATGAACTAAATGGCTAAATTGAATTAAGGGCTATTATAGCACTTTGTTAGTGCTGTAGTTGCTGAAATTAACTAAAGTTTTATTTGAACTAAAGTAACCCTATTACAGCATTTTTTAATGTTGTCCTTTGAAAAATTGAATTGTTTTAAAAGTAACTTTCCGTAGCATTTTCTAAATCTTGCGAAAGTTGAATTTTCGTTGTTTTATAAAATTTAACTGAATAAATGAACTTTGAAAGATTTAAATTTTGAATATTTAATGATTAATTATTAAATATAATAACTTCATTTTAATGATTTAAAATGAAGTAATTTGTTTTTAAATATAAACTATTTTGAAACGTGTGTTGAAATGGTATTTTAAATAAAAATGAATGTGATTTTGAAAAGATATGTTATTTTGATATTTTGAAATGGATTTTTGAATGATATTGAATTTTGAAATGATATTTGATTTCGAAGTATAAATTACTATTTTGAAATTTGAACCACGAGTTGTATTTAATTTATGGTTTAACCGATCCTTAGAGGATGGGAGATCCCAAGCCCTTTAAGTTATAGTGCATTACTACTACAGTTCACTTTAGTTGGTTTACATTTGTATATATGTCCTGACTCGAGTGTTTTGTGTTTTACTTTACGCTTGGGTCAGCCTGAGTATTTACAGCTTAGCTTTGGATTTCTTTTCTAGAGCTAGGAATCGTCGGAGATTCTGCTTGTCCAGTTATCTATTCCCTTTTAGTTTCAGTTGTTCTATTTCAGCTCTGGTATTTACAAACTTCTATGTATTTGAGACTTCTATTGTATATGGTTTTTTTTAGACTGATATTATGTATTATGTTTTGAGAGTTTGTTATAGTAGCTTCATGAACTACTATGGTATTTTAATTTCTGCTGCGAGTTATTCTGATATTTCTGTGTCTGTGATTCTGTGATTTGTATTTCATTTGCTCCAAATTTATTTACAATGCGGTATTTTGAGCAATTCAATTCCGGCATGTGTGGATGCGAATGACTGAAAAATGTTGGGTTGTTACAGTTGGTATCAGAGCTTTGGTTTTTAGGCAAACCATAGCATGCGGAGCAAAAACTCGTTAGAGATAGGGGAGAAATACCCTACAATGAGTAAAATCAATCTCAGAATCATTTCTTTGTGAGAGAACGTATTTTCGAAGTATAAAATAATTTCTAAATGATTTTAAAGGATTTTCAAAGATTATTTTGGTATAAAAATTTCCTTATTTTGAAATCAAGATTTTCTGAACTTTATTCCTTCGATATCCACCTGGTTAGAAATCTCTTGGTTAGGATTCTTATCGATTAGGATTCCTTGAACTTTGGAATGCTCCCACTTGTTCTGAAATCCAGTCTTGTCTTTCCTATTTTACCCTTTTGATTTTGGAGCATTCCATAACTCCACTTTGGAATGACCTCTCTGAAGATTGGTGATTCCGTCAATCTTTGGATAATTTGTAAAGGGTTGAAACTCCTTTACAATTGGCATTGATTCACTAGAGATTTCTGTATCCTCGGTTTACGATGCTATCTATCTCCTGCTATATCTGGATTCTATCTCTGGCGATCGAATGTTGATTTTCCTTATATTTTCAAATTGATTATATTCCTGAAGTCTCGGTGGACCGGTCATGGTCGCCCGTGATTTATATATGCTTATCCATCTTCTATTTGGTAATAAAATTATCTTATCTTCGTTCAAGTTTATCTTCGAACCAAAACTCTATTTGATTGGAGTTCCTCTAAAGTCGAATCTCTGTTTGTTTGAAATTCATCCTTGAATCATTCTTTGGAAATTTGTGTTTCATTGTATTTTGAATTTGTGCATACATCGAAATTATTATTTTGATAAGGAGGACCCTATTTTGTATATAAACGTAAAATGTTTTCATTAAGGATTTTGTATCTTTTAAAAATGAAAATTTGAAATTTCGAAAGGATTTGAGATTTTGAAAATTTATAAGAATTTGACTTATATAAAAATGATTTATAACTGAAGGGTATTGAATTTGAATTTCGAGGAATCGAACTCCGGTGTTTTTAAATAGGTTTTAAGATTGTGGAAAATATATAATAATAATATGATTTAAAGATATTTTCTAAGAAATGTTTCAAATGTATTCGAATGAATTCTAATGATTTCGAAGAGATTTCAAAGAAGTTTCAAGAAAATAAAAGTCCAGAACCCACTTACGTCGCTGGAAAATAAATTTTGGTGATGTATGCATGCATTATCTACATTGATTTTCGAGTTTATGAGTGGGGGAGAGGCTACTCTAGTAGCTTTGCTATGCGAGTGATTTTGTGAAATTAATTTTGATTTCAGATTTTGAAGTATGGTTTGATATTTGAAAGATATGTGTGTGTGTGTGTGTATTTGAAATGATTTAAAGTAAGTCGGTGTTCAATCTTCGAGATTTAGATTTGTTTGGTATAACCCTATCTTTTGGAATTGGTTTACTGATTTATTGGTGATTTCCAACTCTTGGATTGAAAATATGATTTCTTCGATTATTTTGAAGGTTCGAGCACTTTCAAATCAAGGTTAAATCTTCAAAGCTAAGTAATTTTGAAAGGTACAGGGTATTTGATAAAGAATATAAGTTTAGTTTGGTATGACTAAAGTATAAAGTAATATGATTTATATAAGTTTGAAACTGTTTGTTGAGTGAAATAAATAAGACTATTTGGAATTATACTGGTATGAAATATAGATTTGAAATGTTTTGAATAAAGTGTGTGTATATATAGAATAATAATCTTTCCAATGGTAAATCGGATTTATCATATAGAAATAGTCTGAAGGTTTTAAAAAGAGATGGTTTTAAACTTTGTAACCATTTTAGATATTTTGATGGTTGAAATGGTTTGAAAATGATTTAATCTTTATTTTGATAAAGAATGTGAATTTGAAATGATAATTGATTTTGATAAAGGAATATTTAAAGTTTATATTTGTATGAAAGGATATCTGGTTTACTTGTTATTTGAGCTTATTTAAAAATGATGGATTTATGAAATGAATATTTCAAAACTAAGTAATAATGAAGTAAAATTTGAGATATATGAAATTATAAAATTTAGTTTTGGAATATGGTATATTTAAGCTTTGAAATATATTAAAGATTGAATAGTTTATTTATGGATAAAATCTTTATTGGAAATTCAATAATATTTGAAATGGTTTTGTTCCAAAACTAAATTGAATTGAAACTGATGGTTTGAATTGAATTAAAATTGGAAATATTAGATTTGGGTTTAATTGAATAAATTTGTGAAATGTAAAGAATTAAAGGAATGTTTTATGATTTCAAATGTATGATTTCGAAATGTTATGATTTTCAAAGTGTAATGATTTCTAGTATTTTGGTTTCGAAAGATTTATAACTTTGGTATTACTATGATTTTTTGAAAGTGAATATATGTTTGTAATGGAAATGAATTTGTTTGACCTAATTTTTTGTTGATTTGGGAATTTGGATTATTTTCTAAATCTATTGTTTTAAGAAACTTTGAAACTGAATATATGAAATTAGGAAGAAATGATCTGGCGAAATCATATATGATTTTGAAACTGAATTGATATTGAAATGGTTTGAAATTGAGAACCTTGTTTTTTAAATACTTTGATTTGGAAGTTATTGAACTTATATAAATGGATTTGTATAAGCATGAAATTGATTTTTATAAGTATGAAGTGATTTGAAACTGTTGATTTGAAAGGGTACTCAATTTGTAAAGAGAAATCTTATATAACCGAAGTCTATATAAGTACGATTTGATATACTATTGATTTGGAAAGTATTTGATTTGAAAATGAAATCTTATATATAATGGACTTTATATAAGTATGATATTTGAAAGTGATTTTGAGAGGTACTATATGATATATATTTTCGAAGTAAAGATATGGAAAGTGCCTTCTGCTTGATATCCTATTTGTGGCCATACTGTGGATTCATTCTATCGATATTATTCTCTCTGATTTGGGTTTTCCGGATATGATATTCGAGTGTCCATCGAATTCCATAGTGATCTCCATGGTCTTACGAGCGCTGCTGCATAGCGTAATTCACAGGGGCTGCGAGAGCCTAAGGGTACGGATGTTTCCTAGGGGATCCAGGCGTAACCATTGTGCATCTGTGATATATTGGGTCGCTTGGTAGCGTAATCTGCAGGGGCTACGAGAGCCTAAGGGTACAGATGTTTCCTGGGGGATCCAGGCGTAACCATTGTGTATTTGCGGTACTACCAGTCTTCATGGCGTAATCGCAGGGCTACGGTAGTCAACCTACGGGTACGATGTTTCCTGGGGGATCCAGGTGTAACCATTGTGTATCCGCGATCCATGATCGACATGTTTGGTTTGGTTGATTTGTTTGGATTGTACTTTCCATATCTGTTGTTTTAAAAGGTTTTCCAGTATTTTCACTGGGTGTTGAAACAAGTCTACTAAGTACCTGGAGAATTCTAGCTTTGCGCCTGATCAACGCATAGCCAGAGTCTACAGGAACGAAAGTAAACTTGTTAAGACATCGAGTTATAAAAATATTTTGATAAAGTGTATTATATAAAGGATATTTTGATCATTTATTTCACTTTTCTAAATAATTTAAAATGTTTTAAATATTGTTTACTCTGAACTATCAAATTTGAATCAAATGACTATTCATCATATTATAAAATGTATATTATTAAATGTTTAAAATGTTATAAATATACAATTTTTAAATTGAAATGTATATAGTTTTAAAATAATGTCCATCCTTGTTTTTCAACCTACTTTCCCTTCTAACTATTTCTACCTTCTTCCTCTTCGAGGGTCCTTTCCGCAATTGTGGAAAGAGTCGGTTCTTTGGCTTATCGTCTGGATTTGCCGAGAAGTTGTCTGAAGTGCATGATGTATTCCATGTCTCACATTTTCTCTAGTATCTTCATAACCTATCTCTTTTGTTCAGCCTTCTGCTCTTGATGGTTGGGATATTGAGCCTAATCTGACGGTCGAGAGTAATCCACTTCGTATTGTCGACAGAGGTACGAAGCAACTAAGAAGGAAATCTGTTAGTTTGATCGAAGTACGATGGGGTACTGATGATCGAGATTGTACCCGGGAAACGGAGGAGAGCATTTGTGCTTCGAATCTGATTTTTTTTTCTGGTACTATTTGTTGTCTATCGTGCTTTTTCTTATTTTCCTTGTTCGTTCTTTTCGAGGACGAAAAGATTTGAGTGGGGGACAGTGTAACAACCCAGTATTTTGTTATTATTTTAATTGTTTACTTACATTATTTACATTGAAACTCCTAATTTAAAAACTTTATTTTATTTATTAAAATGAATAAATTTTGTTATTTTAAAAGTATATTTTGATTTTGTGTGAATTATAATTTCAAACCTGAATAAATAGGATATTTCCAGAAAAATGGATTTTTGGTCAATCTGGTCAAACTTTGACTTTTAAATTTAAAATTTAAATACTTAAATTTTTTAATTTTATCTTTTATTATGGAAATAAATTAAATTTCAAGTATACTGCTTTTCGTTTCGTTGAAATCTAATTTATATTGTGAAAGTTATGCCTTTTACAATACAGGGTGTAAATTGATTTATTTAATACAATTATCCATTTTTAATTTATATAAATAATATTTTTATTTGTAAAATCATGTTCTAATATGTGTTATATGACATGTTAGGTATATATTTTATTTTTAAATATTTTCAAAGTGATGTTTAAAATTTTCCAAAATTTATTGCATTTATTTTCTATTTTTAAAGTATAGTTTCCATTTTTCTGCTATTTTCTTTATTTAAATTATATTTAATTAATTTTTTTTATTTTATGCATGAATTTTATTTTTATGTTTTTATCTTTATTTATAAGTATTTTTGAGGTACATAAAATTTTTCCAAAATTTATTGCATTTATTTTCAAATTTTAAAGCCCAGTTTACAATTTTTGCTATTTTCTTAATTTAATTATATTTAATTAATATTTATTTATATATTTTTGTCCATTCATCGTATTTTTGTGTTTTTATCTGTATTTATAAATATTTTACATGTATTTAAAAATTTAAAAGAATTAGAGAAATTTGAAAAGTCTGTGACTCTTTAAGTGCTTGTCTTTTCATATTTAACCTACCTTTTCACCAATCAATGCACCAATCCAATATGCTGCCTTATACTACTTTCTTCAGCCAACCATCACATTTCTTTCTCACTTGAAATATACCTCTCAAACTCTAAAAAAATTCGGCCTCTTCCTGAAGAAAAAGTTTGGTAATATTTTTTTTTCCACGTTTTATACTTGTTTTGTTTGATTTTGCACTTGCATTCACCTTCATGTAGTTCAGCCTGCCAACTCCAGCACCTTGGCCGCCTCCACCACCACCTACTCTAGTCGTCATCCCCTTCTTCTCACTGACCATCTATGGCCGAAGCCTTATAGGATGATGATCCACCAAAACTTGATGAAAACTCCACCTTAAAACTTCATAGCCGAGCCTTCCCTTGTTGCCAACACTTCAACCACCACTTTGGCCGACCCATCCACCACCACCACCATCCATAACCTGAGCATAGTACCCTGCCACACTTGTAGTTAATCGTACCAAATCAGGACATGCCCAATAGTCCCTTGGCCGAAGACATTTAGGCCTTGCGTCCATGTTGTTGCTTGTAGTTGCCTTGTTTTTTGTAAATGCATGCACACATACCTTCATCTCCTTTATATTGCTTTGGCCGACCCCAACCTGACCTTAACCTGATCCAAAACCATCCTATTACAGTGCCTTTCCAGTCCATAGCTGAAGCATAAGTGGTTGAATGCAAGTGCAAAAGTTTAGCTATGTATTGTGCTTATATTCCTAACGTTGTTTTGAAATAGTTTGGTTTGTAATTCATGTTTGCATTTGTTTTGTTTGATATTGAACAAGGAAATTAGCTTTGGCTCTCCCACTCTCAAATCATTGTCGTGTTATCGTGCCTTTTAAGTTTCTTGTTTGTGCATTTGGTTGTCATCTCCAGCTATACAGGGTGAGTAATTCTCACCAGACAAATTTATACTTATATGACTAGTAAACTGATCACAGTTGAATCTGTAAAGCATATCACCATGCTATATTTGTTATGTTATGATCATATGATGTTCACCCATGATTATTTACCTGTTATACCATCTATTACTGTTATATAATGTTATTCTGTTTATTTATATCAGTTTATCACACTGCAAGTTCCCTTTAGATTAGAATCACTGTGGGTCGAAATGATACGTACCCGAGCAGACTTTAGAATAAGGAAAAATCGTTATGGGATGAAATGATAAGCCTGAACGATTTTTATTTATTCCATTCACTTGGGATTGCAGGTTTGAAATGATAAAACCTAGGTTTTCTTTTCAAATTACGGATTGAAATGATATATTATCCGTATTACTTTACCTAGGCTAGAAAATGATATACAGACCCGTGGTTAGTAAATATTTTTCTAAATTTTTTAAAATATTTTAGAAATGTAAATATTATAATATTTTGATTTAAAACTTAACTAAAAATGATTTTTGTAAAGTATTATTGATTTTCTAAATTTATAAGTGAAACAAATTAATGGTAAAGTTAGAAATTTGAAATATAAGTTATTTTGGAAATTTGATTTGGTGATAAATGGAATTTAAATTAAGTAGGAAAATATGATAAATAGATTTAAATTAAAACTAAAATGAATTTAAATGATTTTTATAGAGTATTAATGATTTTTGAATAAATTAAGATGTGAAATAAATGAATGTTTAAGTTGAATTTTGAAATATAGCTTAATTTGGAAATTTGTGAAATTTGCTTAAAAATGAATTTTAAGTTAAGTAAATAAAATGAAAATAAGTTATATTTGGAAATTTAAACTTAAGTGTTATGTTAAAAATTAAAATAAAAAAAATTGAAATTGAATGTTTGAATTTAATATGTGAATTATTATTAAATTTTGATTTTTGTATGAATATTTAACTTTATAAAATCATGAATATAAGGGTATTTAAACGATTGTTTAAAAAGTGAAATTTTATGATTTTATAAGTTTAAAATGATTTAAATAAAAATTTAATTGTTTGAGAAGTTATATTGAATATTTACAGCATTTTTGAAATGCTATTATTTTCTAATGTAAAGGATATTACAGCATTTGCAAATGCTATAGTTGATAGAACCGAACTAAATGGCTAAATTGAATTAAGGGCTATTATAGCACTTTGTTAGTGCTGTAGTTGCTGAAAGTAACTAAAGTTTTTTTGAACTAAAGTAACCCTATTACAGCATTTTTTAATGTTGTCCTTTGAAAAATTGAATTATTTTAAAAGTAACTTTCCGTAGCATTTTCTAAATGTTGCGAAAGTTGAATTTTCATTGTTTTATAAAATTTAAGTGAGTAAATGAACTTTGAAAGATTTAAATTTTGGAAATTTAATAATTTAATTATTAAATATAATAACTTCATTCTAATGATTTAAAATGAAGTAATTTGTTTTGAAATATAAACTATTTTGAAATGTGTGTTGAAATGGTATTTTAAATAAAAATGAATGTGGTTTTGAAAAGATATGTTATTTTGATATTTTGAAATAGATTTTTGAATGATATTGAATTTTGAAATGATATTTGATTTAGAAGTATAAATTACTATTTTGAAATTTTAACCACGGTACGTAATTAATTTATGGTTTAACCGATCTTTAGAGGATGGACGATCCCAAGCATCTTTTAAGTTATAGTGTGTTACTACTACAGTTCACTTGAGTTGGTTTACGTTATATAAGTATATATGTCCTGACTCGAGTGTTTTGTGTTTTACTTTATGCTCGGGTCAGCCTGAATATTTACAGCTTAGCTTTGGATTTCTTTTCTGGAGCTAGGAATCGCTGGAGATTCTGCTTGTCTAGTTATCTATTCCCTTTCAGTTTCAGTTGTTTTATTTCTGCTCCAGTATTTATAAACTTCTATGTATTTGAGACTTCTATTGTATATGTTTTTTTTTCCAAACTGATATTATGTATTATGTTTTGAGAGTTTGTTATAGTAGCTTCAAGAACTACTATGGTATTTTAATTTTCGCTGCGAGTTATTCTGATATTTCCATGTCTGTGATTCTGTGATTTGTATTTCATTTGCTTCAAATTTATTTACAATGCAGTATTTTGAGCAATTCAAGTCCGACATGTGTGGACGCGAATGGCTAAAAATATCGGGTTGTTACACACATTGACAGTAGAAGGAAGTAGAGGTGAAAGTAGTAGTCATGGCCTGTTTTTTGAAAAAGGTTGAGAAAATAAGAAGGATTGGCACTCTATGGGGCGTTCCAAGTCTAGGAAGCTCGATAATGACAGGAGAGGAAAGTCTAAGGATGAAAAGTGATTTATCCACAAGAAATCTGGTCATTGGACATATATACTTATATAATGTCTGTAGCAGTGTTGTCTGTAGCAGTGTCAGATGTCTCAGACAATTGGGTGCTGAACTCTGGGGCATCTTTCCATATGACACCTAATAAGGATTATTCAGTTCTTTCGTTGGACGAGAGGGAAGCTCTATTCTTATGGTAATGATGCTAGCTATAGAGCAATGGATGAAGGTACACTGAGGATCAGGATGTTTGACGGAGTGATACGCACTTTGACAGGTGTCCGATATGTTCTAGGTCTTCGAAAGTCGTTAATTTCTTTAGAACAATAGGCATCCTTGGGATGTAATGTAACTATCGAGAAGGATAGTCTGAATGTTTCGAGAGGTGCACTAGTTCTTATGAAGGAAGATGTGTTTTGAAATCTGTATTTGCTAAAAGGAACCACAGTTCTTCGAGAGTAATGTATTAGAGTAGACAGTTCTCGTGCTTTGGATGCCACAAAGCTTTGGCATCTCAGTTTGGGTCATATTTCAGATAAGGGCTTAGAGTTGCTTCGAAGATGGAAGATGATCAAAGGAGGAAGCTTCGACAAGATGGACTTTTGTCAGGAGTGTTTGTTAGGCAAGCAAACTAAAGTATCTTTTAGAGTTGGACTCCATGGATCGAGGCAAATACTTGAGTACGTGCATATGGATGTTTGGAGACCAGTTTCTACTCCTTATATTGGTGAAGCAAAGTATTTTATCTCTTTCATTAATGACTTTTCTCATAAAGTATGTGTGTATGTGATGAAGGCCAAATCAGAGAGTTTGGAGAAGTTCAAAGACCGAAAAACGCTTGTTGAGAACCAATCTGGTTCTAGGTTGAAGGTGCCAAGATCTAATAATGGCAGTGAATTTATCTCTAGGGAGTTCCTGGACTTTTGTAGATATCATGGCATTCAGAGACATTTCACTACACCTGGCGATCCGCAATCCAATAGGGTTGCAGAAAGGATGAACATGACTCCACCGGAGAAGGCTCGTTGCTTGAGATTGACGGCAGGCTTGTCTAGAGGCTTTTGGGCTGAGGCATTATCTTCTACAGTGCATATCATAAATCGAATTCCATGCTCAGCCATAGATAGGAAGATCCAGAGGAAAAGTGGAGAGGTAAAACAGTGTATCTTGTTTACTTCCGAATTTTTGATTGTCCTGTGTATGTTCACCATACATTTGATGATAAGTTGGAGGCTAGAGCATACAAGGGCATATTAATGGGATACACCGATGGTATCAAAGGATATCGAATTTGGAACACTGTTGATCAGAAGATTATTTATTCCAAATATGTTACTTTTTATGAGTCTTCCATATTCAATCTGAAGGAGAGGCTATCTACCACATTAGAAGATTCTAATAGGCCTAAGAAGATGGAAGAAGTTGCCGTGTTCCAGCTAAATAATAAAGTTGTTGTTGATGCTGTCGAGGAAAATGCAGTTGATGAAACATCATAAGATAGTCAACAGGTACCTTCTAGTAGTGCTGATGATGTGCATGAATCTAGAGGAAGTTTAGTTCACGGTGGAGCTAAACGGAGTTTAGGCAAAGCAGTACTACCCGGGTCAGTCGTAGGACTATTAGGCCGCCTGAAAGGTATGGCGATTGGCAGTTTGTGAATCTTAGCCTTGGTGATCAGTTTGACTATGCCCTGCATGTGGTTCATGAGGAGCCGCTTGACCTTGATGAAGCTTTGAAGTCATGTGACAGTTCGAAGTGGATGTGCGCTATGAAGAGGAGTTAAGAAGAACAAGACTTGGGATTTGGTACCACCTCCTCAAGAAAGGCGAGCCATAGGTTACAAATAGGTATTCAAGGCGAAGGATGATGGAAGATACAATGCTAGAGTAGTTGCTAAAGGGATTTCACAAAGAAAGAGATCAGAGTATGATGAGATATTCTCCCCAGTAGTGAGGCATACGTCCATCCGCATTTTGCTCGCTGTCGTCGCAGCTCATGACTTGAAGCTGGAGCAACTGAACGTAAAAACCGCTTTCTTACACGGGGACTTGGATGAGACCATCTACATGAAGCATCCAGAAGGATTTATTATAAATGGGAAAGAAAATTGGGTTTCCAAATGGAAGAAGTCATTGTACGGACTTAAGTAGTCGCCTAGACAACTGTACAAGAGGTTTGGCTCTTTTATGCCTTCACTTGATTTTGATCGTAGCATCAAAGATGCTTGTGTGTACTTCGAGCATTTAAGGAATGGTAAATGGGTGTATCTAATCTTGTACGTGGATAATATGTTGATTTCTTCGAGGGATAAGGCTGAAATCGATAGTTTAAAGCAAAAGATAAAAGCTGAATTCAAAATGAAAGACCTTGGAGAAGCAAAGAAAATTTTGGGTATGGAAATCCAAAGGGATAGAAAGCTAGGAATTTTGAGCCTCACTCAAAAAGAGTACATTCAAAAGGTGCTTGCTCGGTTTATCATTGAAGGGACAAAGGTAATCAGTACATTCATGCCTTTGCACATACAACTTTCTAGTAAAGGCTCTTCGATCTCGGAAAAGAATAAGACTTACATGAAGAAGGTCTCATATGCAAGTGCAGTTGGCAGCTTGATGTATGCCATGGTCTGCACTAGGCCCAACATTGCACAGGCGGTTGGATTAGTGAGTAGATTCATGGCAAATCCAGGAAAGATGCATTAGGGAGCAGTGAAGTGTATCATCAGATATCTTAGAGGAACTCTAAAACATGGGCTTGTCTTTGGGAGCAGAGGAAGAGATTTCAGCTTAGTTGGATTTTGCAGTTCAACTATGCCGGTGATCGAGATCGAAGGAAGTCAACCTCCGGATATGTTTCATCATTGGTGGGACAATGATCAGTTGGAGAGCGAGGTTGCTGACGATTATGGCTTTGTTTACTACAGAGGCAGAGCACATAGCTGCAGTTGAAGCAGCTCAGGAGGCGCTGTATTTGAGGCGACTGTTGTGTGATTTGGGCTTCGTATATGAAGGCATGGATGTGTACAGTTACAGTTAGAGTGTAATTTACTTAGCTAAAAATTCGACATTCAGCTCGACGACAAATCATATTGAGGTGAGAGAGTCGTTTCTTATCTTGATGAGTGAAAAGAAGCTAGTTCGTCTTCAGAAGGTTCACACAAAGGAGAATACATGTTTACCAGGTCATTGTCTATTGCTAAGTTCAAGCATTGCTCGGACTTGATTCGCTTAATGAAGTGCTAGGTGTCACAAGTTGGCACGGGAGAGAGTTGAGATGGTTCATGGAGACGTTTGTTTTCATGGTAGAGATTGATAGGTTCTACACAGATTAGATACTTCGAACACTTTATTGGCGTACGGTGGCCTTGCCGGAGTTTGTTGACAAAGTGTAACGGGTGATGGCATTGCCGAATCTCATTGAGTAAGTACCCATTTCTTGAAGCATGAAGGTGTAGATGAAGTTGGTAGGCTTGTTTGGAATTCGGTATTAAGATGGAGATTGTTGAATTTGATACCTGAATTCCAATGAGAAGGAAGAGGCGAAACCCTAGGAGGAGAACGTAGGAATGAGGGCTTTGGAACCGAATGAGAATTGTCGTTTGGTTTATTAAAGGAGTAGTAAAGAAAATGTAATGACCCGAGATTTTGACAGAATATTTTAATAAATATTTAATCTAATTTAAATTTAATACAAGCTTTCAAATTATAAACTGATAAGATCTTGGTCATTTATCAGTTATATGTGTTTTGTGAAGAAATTTTGATATAGAATCTTTCAATACTATTTAAAATAAAAAATCTTAAAATATTTATAACAAAATCTGTCCTATTAAATTGAAATTAAAAACGTTCAATATTTTCACATTTGATAATATACATATGAATATATAAATGTAATCTTTAATAATAATGTTTAAAAAAAGGCAACCATATCAATATTAAACATGAATATTAAACTTAAATATAAAATAATATAAATGGTTATAAACATAAATATACAAAACATAAGTATAAAATATAAAAATGTAAATATAAGATATAAATATAAAATATAAGATGTAAGTATAAAAATAAAATATACAAATCCAAGCATAAGTTATAAATCAAAGGGTGAAAATTTAATTACAAACATTAAATAAAATTTAGAAGTTAAGTTAGCAACAACTTATATGGTTAAACTTAAATAGAGATCGAGATCATTCAAATATAAATACACTTGGTATATAGTCAAAACAATAACTATGATAACTCTACATATACATATAGAATAAGAGGAAGTTCGATCCCAAATAGAGAAAACCGAGCAAGAAGAAGCCTAGAAATAACAATGATCCTCGCAAATGCTACATTTGTCAGCAGGAAGGTCATTTGGCAAATACGTGTCCCATAAAAGGATTCCAGCAGCAGCAACAGCAACCGCATTATAGTGGTCCAGGATCAGCAATGGTTCACAGATCGTTGTGTTTCAATTGTCACCAGCCTGGTCACATGACCAAGAATTGTCCACTTTTGCAGAAGGCGCCTCAGAGTAAGGTCTTTGCTCTGGAAGCCAGTCCATCTTCTTCTTCGAAAGGCAAAGGAGTTTTGGAAGGTACTTTACTTTTAGATGGCAAATATATTAAAGTTTTGTTTGATTCGGGTGCTTCTTTGAGTTTTATTTCTCTGAAATCTGTAGAGAAGTTCTTTCTTACCCCTAGTTCTGTAGAATGTCCTATCTTGGTATCTAATCCTATAGGAGGGGTGACCAAATTAGACATGATCTGTAAGGACTTGAAGATTTCTTATCTATCCGATAGTTTTTCTTGTGACCCGTATGTGTTAAATTTTAAGGGATTTGATCTTATTTTGGGAATGGATTGGCTTGATAAGTATAAAGCACCCTGAATTGTGATGAGAGAACAATTTCGCTGCAAACTGATTTGGGTAGAATTGCCAGAGTGTCGTGTGATAATTCTGGAATTCACTTGAGTAGTCTTATGAATGGAATTGAGACTTCTCAAGAGGAGATTGAAGATATCGATGTGGTTCAAGATTTTGCTGATGTATTTGAGGAAGTTAAGTGTCTGCCTCCACATCGAGAGATAGATTTTCCTATTGATTTGATTCCAGAAGCAGTGCCCGTGATTCATCCTAGTAGGAGAATGGCTCCTAGGGAGAGATTGGA
Organism: Allium cepa; assembly: GCA_030765085.1. Lineage (NCBI taxonomy): Eukaryota > Viridiplantae > Streptophyta > Magnoliopsida > Asparagales > Amaryllidaceae > Allium > Allium cepa. The sequence continues at coordinate 1,025,459,826 of CM060945.1, read as the reverse complement.
GTTAATTAAGCAGACTCAGGATCTTTTGGAGAAAGGGTTGATTATGCCTAGTTTTTCTTGTTGGGGCTCTGCTGCAGTATTTGTAACTAAATCGAATGGATCGCTAAGGTTCTGTGTGGATTATAGAGAATTGAACAAAGTGACCATCCGAAATAAATATCCTCTTCCTCGCATCGATGATCTTTTTGACCAGTTGCATGGAGCTTCTATCTTTTCTCAACTGGATCTAGCTTCAGGTTTCCATTAGTTGAGGGTAGCTGAAGACAGTATTCCCTTGACTACATTTAGGGGACCGAATTGTTTTTATGAGTGGTTGGTTATGCCCTTCGGGTTAACCAACGCTTCGGTCTACTTTGTTGACCTCATGAACCGTGTCTTTTGGGATGCGTTGAATAAGTTCGTTCTGGTATTCATTGATGATATCTTGGTCTACTCCAAATCTGAAGAAGAGCACAGGCAGTATTTGAGAATTGTATTGGAGACTCTGAGGAAGCATGTGTTGAAGGCAAAGTTCTCGAAGTGCCTTTTCTGAAAATCGAAAGTTAATTTTTTAGGGCACATTGTTTCTGGAGAAGGCATCTCTGTAGACCCAGCGAAGGTTGAAACTATTCTGGAGTGGAAGCAGCCGGAGACACCGACTGAAGTTCGCAGTTTTCTGGGATTGGCTGGCTACTATAGGAAATTTATCAAGGATAATTTAAAGATTTCTTCACATTTGACTAAGCTGACTAGGAAAGGAGCTAAATTCAAATGGACACCTTAGTGTGAAGAAGCTTTCCAGGAGTTTAAGATAAGGCTAACCAGTGCACCAGTGCTTGCTATTCCGGATGGGAAGAGAAAATTAGAGGTTTATACTGACGCTTGTATGGTTGGTTTGGGAGCAGTTCTGATGCAGAATGGAAGGGTGATTGCGTATGCGAGTCGGAAGTTGAAGCCTCATGAGAAGAACTACGCTACGCACGATCTAGAACTGTTAGCCATTGTTTTTGCTTTGAAGATTTGGGGACATTATCTTTTGGGAGAGGAATTTGAATTATTCATGGATCATAAACCATTGAAATATCTTTTCTCTCAAAAAGATCTTAATCTGAGACAGCAGCGGTGGGTCAAATTTCTGGCATCCTATGATTTGGATATTCTGTACACTCCGGGAAAGGCGTATGTTGTAGCTGATACTCTTAGCAGGAACGCAGTCCTATCTCTTCTAGAAGTTGTTCCATCTCTTATTGAAAGGATTTCGAGCAAGCAAGAATCTGATAAGATGTTGAGAAGGATCATCAAAAGAGTTAGGAAGGGTCTGTGTCCCAGTTTTGAGATTGATGGCCAAGGAACGTTAAAGATTAACGGGAGGATTTGTGTTCCGAATGATAGGGATCTGAAGCGGGAAGTGTTGTCTGAGAGTCATCTTTCCAAATTGAATATTCACCCGGGAATCTCGAAGATGTACAAGGATATGAAGAGATTTTTCTGGTGGCCGGGCATGAAGAAAGATATTGATAGATTCGTGAATAGTTGTTCCATCTGCCAACAAGTTAAAGGTGATCAACAGAAGTCAGCCGGGTTATTGCATCCTTTGGAAATTCCAGATTGGAAGTGGGAGATGATCTCGATGGATTTCATCGACGGCTTGCCTAGAACCAGGAAAGGAAACGATGGTATATGGGTTATTGTGGATCGTTTAACTAAGAGCGCCCATTTTATACTGGTTAAGGCAACTCGTACTGCAGTTTCTCTGGTAGAAATTTTCTTGAAGGAGGTAGTCAGATTGCATGGTGTTCCTGTCAGTATAGTAAGTGACCTGACCCTATTTTCACTAGCAAATTCTGGAAAGCTCTGCAATCAGCTTTGGGAACAGATTTGAGATTGAGTACAGCCTATCATCCTCAGACAGACGGACAGACGGACAGACGGAGAGGCTTAATCGAATTCTTGAAGATATGTTACGAGCTTGTGTTTTGGATTTTGGTGGATCGTGGGAAGACCATCTTCATTTAGTGGAATTCTCTTATAATAACAGTTATTAGGCAAGTATTAAGATGGCTCCTTATGAAGCTTTATATGGAAGACCGTGTAGATCCCCATCCCGTTGGATAGAATCGAAGGATCGTCTTGTGCTCGGACCCGATCTAATTCGAGAAGCTTCTGCGAAGGTTGAGCTTATCAAGAAAAGGATGAAAGCTGCTCAGGATCGTCAGAAGAAATATGCTAATAGAAGACGAAGACCATTGGAATTCGAGATCGGAGATCTAGTTTTTATCAAAGTTTCCCCAATCAAAGGTGCTATAAGATTCGGAAAGACGGGAAAACTTGCTCCAAGATTCATTGGACCATTCCGAGTGCTAGAAAGAATTGGAACTGTAGCTTTCAGGATTGAATTGCCAGAACGGATGTCTGGGATTCATAATGTATTTCATGTATCCCATTTGAGGAAATTTGTTCATGACCCGTCACTGGTTGTAAAACCAGTAGTACAAGAAGATTTGGAAATGGAACCCAATTTGACTGTGGTTAGAAATCCAGTTCGGATTGTGCATCAAGACGGAAAGCAACTCAGGAGCAAAGTGGTGAAACTCGTCAAGGTGCAGTGGAGTGAGGATCCCAGGGATTGTACCTGGGAAGCTCTCGATAGTTTTAAGAATGCTTATTTGGATTTGTGTCCGGATAACTAGTGATGTTTGTTAGGGTAGACTGTTTGATTGTTTGCTATTGTATGGATGATATGTATGTTTGGATAGTTAATATAAAAGCTTTTGAATTAACCGTTGTTTTAAATTTCGAGGACGAAATTCTTTTAAGGGGGGAGGAATGAAACGACCCGAGATTTTGACAGAATATTTTAATAAATATTTAATCTAATTTAAATTTAATACAAGCTTTTCAAATTATAAACTGATTAGATCTTGGTCATTTATCGGTTATATATGTTTTGTGAAGAAATTTTGATATAGAATCTTTCAATACTATTTAAAATAAAAACTCTTAAAATATTTATAACAAAATATGTCCTATTAAATTGAAATTAAAAAGGTTCAATATTTTCACATTTGATAATATACATATGAATATATAAATGTAGTCTTTAATAATAATGTTTTAAAAAAAGGCAACCATATCAATATTAAACATGAATATTAAACTTAAATATAAAACAATATAAATGGTTATAAACATAAACATACAAAACATAAGTATAAAATATAATTATGAACATAAGATATAAATATTAAATATACAAATACAAGTATATGTTATTAATCAAAAGTTTGAAAATTTAATTACAAATAGAAAATAAAAACTAAAGAGTTATGTTATCAATAATTATAATAATCTTACATAAACATGTAAGAAAAGTTTAGAAGATATTACTGTATAATATATGAAGATGAACAATACAAAGAAATCAATGACCTGTATATATATTTATATAACACAAAATCTTTAACAAAGATTACAACAAGTTGCTGTGAAATCATATATACAAAGAAGACAAGAATTCACATCATATATATAAAAAAATATCTTTGTCCCAAATACAAGAATCAACAAATATTAATTAGATGTAAACATAATTGTAGACATGCATTTTATTAGCACAACTATTTGTCAAAAAAATCTTTCAGCCGAAATTTCAGTATCTTTTCAATTTGCTGTAATTAAAACCCAAAGATTTGGTCTGAACATAACAAGTAAGGCTGCCCAGTTATAACCTACTGTCTAAGCCTTTCTATTTATACACATCATAATTTTGTTCGTTTTCAAAACTTAGCAAACCTGAGATAAGAAAGAAAAGAAAAATAACATCTTGTCTTTGTAAACTCAAACAAGTTTCAAACAGCAAAACAAGGGAAGCTTTCTGGAAATTCAAATCTGCAGCTTTTCAACACAAAAACCCTTGCTTTCTGTTCAACAATTATTAGTGTGAGTAAACTTACAGTTTTTTTTTTAAATTTAAGTTTGGTAATTAGTTTATAAACTTTATGTTTGGTGTATGATGTAAATATGTGGTTCTGAGATGCTCTCTGGAAACTTAGTATGTGATGTTCTTTAATATATAAAGTTCTGGGCAAAGAAATTAAAAGAAAAATAAAACATCTTCATATAGATATCTTAAGCTTAGGATTTTTAACTAAGTAAATTGTTTTAAACTTAAATCATAACCTAGAAAGGGTTTTAAAGCATCACAGTATGATATAGTTACTGTTTAATCAAGTTACAGTAAAGAAGAAATCATAAGCTAAAATTCGAATGTTTTAATTTGATTATTTAATCCCACATCTTGATTTAACACATAAAGTTGAGATTTTTAACATAAAAATGATGATTTTTAAGTAAGAATAATAGGTGCAGTTTTAAAAAGGAACCGAAATTGATTTTTATCAATATCTGTTGATTCAACAAAATTTAATCGTTGAAATTTACTGTGAAGTAAGCTTGTTGATCTATTAATACAGGAAAAATGCTTAAAGATTTTCGAATGCAAGGATTTTAAGGTTGAAATAAAACTAGGGTTTGAGTTCATGATTTTTATGTTCTGTAAATTGATGATCGCGTCGCCGTCGCTCGATCGAGTTATGCTTGATTTAGGGTGATGGTTGAGGAGGGTAATGGCGAGGCATGGACGAAGTGGCTTGGCCTCCGGTGATGGGTGATGGCAGAACGTCGTGGTTTTTCGGTGGGGTGTTCGAGTGATAGTTCAAGCTTCAGGCGATTTTTCGATTTCGACTTTTATTCGAAATACTGGGTTTCGATTTCGAGTTGGGGGTCGAATCGTGGTTTGTTGGAGGTGTCGAGGGTTGTCGGAGGGGTGGCAAACCACCGTGCACGTGCATGGTGGCGTATGGGTCAGTGGGGGGTCGCGTTCGCGTCGTCGTGAAATATTGCTCGAGTAATTTGGGAATTTGCACGAGTTTGAACCTGGTGCCTGCATGCGTGAGTTTGTATATTACTGCAATATTTAACTTAAGCTAAAAATAAAAAAAGGGAAGTAGAAAAGAACAGACAAGAAGAAGAAGAAAAAGATCAGGCAGGAGAAGAAGAAGAAAGAATAGAGGGAGAGTGACACAAGAAAGAGTAGGGGTTGTCTCGAGCTTTACTCGAGTAAACGTTTTGTTTACTTCGGGTTCCAACTTCTTTGTGAATCAGCCTTTAACCTTTAAGTTATTTTGTTAAAAGTTTTAATATTGACAAATTTAAAACTAAGATTTGATTTAAAATCATTGATAGAGTTTACAAATATAAAATGGTTAAATTAATTTAAAGTGTAAGTGATTGAAATGTAAATTAATTTATACTTGTAATTAAATAAATAACTTTAAATAAATTTGTAATTAGAAATTGATCTTGTGTTTAAATCAATTTTAAACTTAAGAATTTTTAATTAATCACTTAAGATTAACTAATAAATAAATAGTAGTTAAATTAAACAATTAATTAAGGATTCAATGATAAATTAATTGATAACAAATGATTAATTAAGTAATTAGTGATAATTAAATAAGTAATTAACTTTTATATAATTAATAAATTAAGGTTAGTAATAAATAATGAAAAATAAATTAATTAAGTGAGTAATTAAGAAATAATTAAATAATTTATTAAATGGATTAATTAGTGATTAATCAAACTGGATAAAGTAATTAATTAAGTTAAGTAGATCAAACCGTATTGATATGAACTGATGATTCTTGTTTGATTGGTTATGATATCTGTCTGATGATATTCTATGATATTCTGTGATATATTCTGGATATAATATGTGATGATTGTATATGATTTATCTGTAATATATGTTATGTAAATTCTAAGTATTGATCTAAACTGTTAAACTAAGTAGACAACTTGGCCCTTAAAATGGCGTTTGGATTTCGATGAGACCGGGATCGGGTATCAATTCGATATTCCGAAAACCACATCGATCCAAATCAAACGGTAGGTCATGACATATCAAGTGGTGATCGAGATGGTGTTTCAAAATGCAAGGGTTATCGTCATTAACTCTGAGGGTGATTCCAAAACGAGTGTAACGAGGTAATGCCTTCGGTTTCGTTCGAACCCGGAACGAACTTGTAGGATTGAATGCTTTCAGCACATCGTCAGGCAGACGATTAGCATTCTAAGAATAATGTTCTATAAAGGTAATCGCAGCCTCAAGCCTCATCAACCGGGAATGGCTAAAACAGGGGAGATGCAGCAAGGTTAGGTGGGTCATTCCCAAGCAGGACGAGGTATACCCCTGTCTAGATGTCCTTTAATTTCGGCTATGTGGGCAGTTGTTGGCCACAATTGCGGGGTTATCTTGTTCGCGATTGTTCAGTAAGGAATGGTTCCGGCCTTGTGTTGTAGGGGGTCGGGAGTGATCCTCGGTACGGTGATCTAGGCCCATACTGTGACGGGCGGTACCCCAGTAGTCCTGTCATTGTTGGAAACCCATTTTCCCTATGAGACCCTACGGTTTTGATTTGTATTACCCACTTTCGTGGCTAGTAGCTGGAATTTAATAGATGTAACAATTTCGGCTATTTTCTGTTTACTTGAAAACCCTAGACACTATTATAATATCACTGGATTTCCTATAAAATGTTTTGGTTAGCGTAAGATAAAAACTTACCCGTGTTTATGTGTGGGGAGTCTTACGTGATACCTTTATTTTCAAATGATTTTCAAACAACTTTAACCCGTTTACTCGCACCAGACCCATGTCTGACACGGAGTTTATATTTTGATTTTCATAAACACTTGGATACTCAAATTTTTATGAGTAGCCAAGTGATAGGTATTTGGAGTATTGAGTTTCTAGAGGAGCTTTGGAGAATAAGACCAGCCGTATGTATCTATCTATATAGTTCCGCTGTGTAGTAAGTGTATGTTGTATTTTAGATGTATGTATGGAAATATATGTATATGACAGTCCTGTTGTATGATATTGTATAACTTGTAGGATCTAGATTAACCCTAGGGGGTGAATAGGGTTATAGCAAATTTTCTCGAAATAAACATAAAAACAAACTGCAGAGAAGTAAATATGCTGAAAAGTAAATCACACACAAAATTTACCCAGCTTCGGCAACCCTTGCCTACTGCTGCATTCCTAGATTTCTATTAGAATTAAACAGTCTCCCGCTTACAAACACTCTAACAGACTCGCAAACCCTGCTACCGCCTATAGAGTTTTGCAAACTTGCAAACCCTGCTTACTGAACTAATCCTAACTAGACAATCTGACAGAACCTAAATCCTAGGTGGTGATTTACCAAGATTTGATTCGAAAAGTACAGAAAAAAATAAGAGCAAAAAATAAATAAAAACTTGAGTACAAATTTTTGCCCTTAAACAAAACAACCTGACCCAAAAGAAAATAAAGCACCCTTATATTAAAATAAGGATTAAACTCTTAAAAAACCCTAATCCCCTTTTTAACAAGGCCGCCCCTTTTTCTTTTATTATTATCGCCTGTTCTTTCTTCAATTTCTCTGAGAGAAAAAAAATGCGGCTCTGTCTTTGTTGCTCTAAAAACAAAATTAGGGCTTTCTCAGATCACCTGTCTTGATCGATTCTCCGGTTTGTGTGTTGCCTTGCTCGATCGAGTATGTTGCTCTTTGCTTCTCTGATGATCGACTGCTTGCCTCGAGATTGCGAATTTCCTTTGGTACATTGTTCGTATCTTTTGCTTTGTCAGGATTTAATCTGATTGTTCTTGTTAGGTCCTCTTTGCCGATGATGAACTTGGATGAATATTTATATGGTTTCCGAGACCCTAGAATTTGTTCGTATCACCTTCCTTTCTCAGGTTGTGATATTTTTTACTTCCTTGATTCACACGGTCTATACTTTGAGGCGTTCGATTTTTCCTTGGTTGATACGGCAGAAACTTTCCTCTTTTATCATTGAATTTTATTTTTGTCTTTTTCAATTTTTTCCTTGCGTTGAATTCTGACTTTCATGATTTCGACTATAGCTTGTTTATTGCTTTCGACTTCACTGTGAATTATGGCTTTGATTTTCTGGCCCCTGTGAGCTTCGTCTCTGGCCATCTTCTCTGGTTGGTTTAACCTGAACTCCACTTGAGCATTGCATTCGTGAATTTTGATGTTGTCTGGTTGTTCACTATTTGCATCACTATCTGGTTCATCTTGTATCATACTGTATTTGTTTTGAACCATGCTTGCTTTCAGGTTTAATCACCGAGGCTTTGTCATGTTCCAGTTTCATCACTGTTTCATATAGTTATTCACTTGTTTGAGTATGGTTTCGCATGTGTCCATACGCATTGACTTTCTGTTGCAAGTGCTTCATGATATACTCGACAATATGTACTTCCTTTGTTTTACTCAAGTCTGCATTATATTGTACCTGTACTTGTAGTTGTATAACCTGGTTCTTCTGAACAGTGTAGATGACCTTGATCATATTGACTAACTTGTTTTTGTGATGCTTGTTTCATTAAGTTTGATGTATTTGTGATCATCCTGCTTTGCCTGGATTTGTGAGTATCTCTCTGTTGCATGGTTTATTCACTTGTTGTATACTTGGGCTGGCTTGAACTTGTTCATGTGATTTCATGGTAGCATTTGGTATTGCTTCGACCACTGTCTTGCATTCACTCCAAATATTGTTGATGCTGGGTTGTATTGAGCTCGACATGCTTCATGTTGCCTTCATGTGCTGTTGAGTTGCTTTGGGATTGAACTTGAGCTTTGTACTGTCAATTGTTGTAGCATGCACTCTGTTTACTTGTAACTGCTGCTACACATTGTTGTATTTGGACTTGTACCCTTGATCATTCACTGTTGCCTTGTATCAATGCTCAGCCATGTTGCATACATGTTTTCCTGTGTTCATGCTTGTGACATTCATGTTGTTTGCATTGAGTCACTGATTTTGGTCGAGACTTGTTTCAGTTTGCATGTGATCTTGATTCTCGGCCTATTGTGCATTCGACATTACTCTTGGCCATGAGTTCATTGTTGTTTTGGTATTGTTGCATTATGTTGCATCACTGTATGTAGCTAATTGAAATGTTGCATTGTTGATGCTCTTTGAGTTGCAGTGTTTCATTTTTGGTTGGTCTGACTTTGTTTTAGCATACTTGGTGGTCATTTTATACTTCTGGTCTTTGTTTGGTTCTTGATCATTTCATGCTGATTTTTGAAATTTCACTTGAGTTGAATCCAGTTTCAAAACTCGGGTTTGACCTTGTGCTCGTGTCATGATTTTATTTATATTGCACCTGAGTTGAACCCGTCCTTTTATTTTGGGTTTGACCTTGTGCTCACTTGTCCCTGCAACGTTATCAAGTGTGTATATCTATATGCATGGCCTTGTGGCATGTACAGTGATACACTGTGCATGTCACATTGTTCGTGTATGATGAATTCAAATGTAAATGATGACGAACATCCCAAATAACTGAGGCAAATAATATTTTCAAAATCCATATTTTATTTTATATTGCAAAAATATTTCTTTTTCAATTTTACCGCGTTAGTGAATATTTTTGCAGATTGCTCAGATGATGGATTCTAACTGGATTGAAGTTGAAGATAAACTACGAGTGTGAGTGATATGTAGTGAGGAATTTATGTAAATTGAATTAGAATCAAAATTGTATATGTATAGTGAGAGCTTGAATTTGTACTATTCAAAATTGTAATAAATATTTATTTGAATAAAATTTCTGTTTGAATTCAAATTCTGTGTAATTTATTTTATTCAACAAATATTTATTTAATTTATGAAAAAATAAAATAGTACATTAACAAATACATTTAAACGAATGTATATATGTTTATTATCATCAAACAAAAAATCATTTTAGCGCATATTCATACAATCTCCCCCTTTTGATGATAACAAACATATATTTAAGATTTTGACGGTGTTAAATGTATTTGATCAATGATATACTCTAATTGCTCCCCCTATTTAAATGCTTCCTCTCTGCACAAAGCCCCCCCTACATATATGCATACAAATAAAAATATGCAAATGAGGCTAGATGCAAATAGAAAATTATTTGACCTTTGCTTGATTTTATTTGACAAAATCTTAACTTTTCTCTCCCCCTTTTGTTATCAGCAAAAGAATAATAGTGTTAGAGAAAATAGTGATAAAGTGATCAATATTAATTCAACATTAAAACTCAATTGAATATAAATATTACATTTCAATAAAAAAATCAAACAAAAATCATAACTACCCTTGTTAGGCGTATATTCCACTTTTAGAAGTATATAAAACCATACAGTTGTATCTGTTTGTGGTACACTTATATCAGGAATTTGAATATGTACTAATCATGCATAACCGTTAGGACTTTTAAATGAGATTAGTAATATTCCAATTTAATTTTAAAAATGAATTCAAGTATCTTCTAATCATGCATAACCGTGTGAGGACTTTTAAATGGGATTAGAATCAACTTGTTTATTTAATAAATCAATTTTGATATGCGTTCCATACATGCATAACCATAAGGACTTTTAAATGAGCATGGAAGCACATAACAAATTCCAAGTAATTCACTCATGCATAACCGTGAGGACTTTTAAATGAGAGTGAATACTTTGGATTTTATTTTGTTTTATAAAACGAAAAACGAATGATTCCTGTTTAAAGTACCACATATCGACAAACTATATTGAATTTTTGATGAGCGATGGTTGATAGAAATATGATAGACATAGAAATGGTTATGGAATCTTTACCCAACAAAAAGTTTTATAACCCTTGTTTGAATTTCTAAAGAAATTTTTCTAAAATATACTGTCTTGAGTAATGTATGAAAAATATCAACACTCATCACTTTTTTCAATCACTATTTATCTTTTCGATAATTATTAGGGAGTTAGACTAGTTAAAGTTGTCATTTAAATCAAATTCAAAAATAATTATGAAATCAATTTTTCACAATGACTAAACTGAAAATATGATTAAAAATGATTTTCTCGAGGGGGTTATATGAGAAAATTTTTTGCTATTTGAAAATTATTTGAAATGAAAAATATGCAGTTATTTTCTTTGAAAAACGATGCAGTTACTAAATGTCTCAAAAATCACGTTCAACTAGTAATTTTTCTATCAACTAGATTACCAGTGTAATCTGCATTTGAATTTCTTTTTCACTCAAAAATTATCATTAATTGAATTTGATCGACCAAACCATGAAGTGTGCATCAAAAATTTCAAACGCAATTTTTAACAACAATTTAAATGACATTCTTTGAATTTGAATTGAAGCCGTGTAAATAATCAAAAACTGTGAATATAGAGTTAGCCGTATTATAACCTAATGTATTATCATCCAACAAAACACTATGTTTAATCCAAACGTATATGTATGAAGTAATTCAAAGAATAGTGTTTTTGGCATAAATATAATTGGCCAACTATGTTGAACAAGTCAGAATCAAAATCATCATCTCTTCACCATCTCAATATTGGCTGATTTTAATTCAGGTTATGGTGCAGATCATCACATTTAATATATCGTTCAAATAGATATACCATTACCTGTTTTACCTTTACGATATTTCTCGTTGTTATCCATTGTGATTCTGTCACCTTTATAATAGGCTAAGGAACTTTGCTTTGTCGCCCGTTGTGTTACTGGAACAGCCAAAAATCCAGAGACCACTGTTGTTGTTCCTTAGCCTGCCACCACACCTACACGGGAAATTTTTTTTGTGACCTATTTGTTTTTATAGGTCCATGATTGTTAGTGGCAGAATATTTTGAAAGATAATTTTGAGGAGACCCAAAACTATTTATATATGTTCCTTTCGGCACCCAGATTTGTTTTGTCCTTTCGTTCTTGTTCCAATAGACATGAAATTTGTTTATATAATTCTTAGGAGCCCAAACTTGTATAAATTTTGTGTTCTTGTTCCTATGACTACAATTTTCAACACGATGTCCAATTATTTCACATCTAGCAAAGACACTCTTACCTTTTGCATTATCATCAGCTTGTGTTTTCCCAAAGCCTAGTCCTTTTCTGTTATTAGCAAAAATTTGATTTCTCAATAACATGTTGAATGATTTTTCTCCTCTTAAAAAGTTATTCATAGATTTCTCAAGATTTTGGACTTTGGTTTTTAGTGTTGTGTTTTCAGTTACAAGTGAGGAGCATCTATTTATAAAATCCTTTTTCCTAGCGTCAATGGTTTCCTTAAGACTCAAGTTTTCTTTTTCAAGATTCTCCAAGCTATTCTTAAGTCTTGATAATTCTGAATCTAAAGTTTTACATTTTTTACAGTCCAGATTTTGAATATTTTCAAGTTCAGTTTCCAACCTAGAATTTTCATGGACAAGTTCTCTCCTATCAGATTTCAGGTTTTCAATTTTAGATTCAAGAGTATCAATTGTTTTAGTAAGATCACTACACATCAAAACAAGTTCTTTATAAGAATAGTCACCTACCTCACTAGATTCCTCTGAGCTTGCTTTTGAATCTGATTTTGCCATAAGATACAAGTTAGCCTCCTCTGAGCTATTATTCGAAACTTCCTCTCCTTCTTCATCGTCCCAAGTCGCTGCAAAGGCCTTCTCCTTCTTTTTCTTTCCTTTGTTGTTTTTGAGAAGTGGGCATTTTTGTTTGAAGTGGCCAGGCTTCTTGCAGTTAAAGCACGTCAATTCATTATCGGAATTGTCAGAATCTTTCGACCTATTACCACTTGTTTCCTTCTTGCGTGGCCTGAATCTTGATCATTTTCTAAGATTATTGACAGCCATCTTAGGCTCTTCAATTGGATCTTCTTCTTCTTCATCGCTTTCTTCTTTGCTCTTTAAGGCAATCGTCTTCTTCTTTGATTCGGAGTTGTTGCATTCCTCCTTTGCTTTTAGCTCAAGCTCATATGTCATCAAGTTGCCGATCAACTCCTCCATGCTTAGTTAACTCAGATCTTTCGATTCTTGTATTGCCGTGACTTTTGCCTCAAAGCTCATTGGTAAGACTCGTAGCACCTTCCTCACAAGCTCTACCTCAGTGAATACCTTCCCAAGCGCTCTAGCATTGTACACCAAAGTTGAAAAGCATCCAAACATGTCCTTTATGCTCTCGCCTTTGTCCATCACAAAGTTCTCGTATTCATTGCTGAATAGTGCTAGACGAGATTCCTTGACTTGAGAAGTTCCTTCATGTGTCACCTCCAAGGTATGCCAAATTTCCTGTACAGTTTTACAATGAGAAATTCTATTAAATTCAGTCTTATCAAGAGCACAGATCAAAGCATTCATGGCTTTAGCATTTGTAGTTTTTAATTTCCTATCGTTAGCATCCCACCTATCCTTAGGTTTAGGAATCTCAGTATCACCAACAGTTATAGTGGGAGATTTATAGCCAGTTTCAATAGTGTCCCAAACATCATAATCAACAGAACTAAGATAAATACCCATCCTAACTTTCCAATAAGCATAATCATCCCCATTAAACATGGGTGGCCTAGCAATAGATTGCCCCTCAGAAAAAGCATTATTTGGTGGATTCATGACTCTAGAGTTAAAGAAAATACCGTGCTCTGATACCACTTGTAGGACCTAGATTAACCCTAGAGGGGGGGTGAATAGGGTTATAGCAAATTTTCTCGAAGTAAACACAAAAACAAACGGCAGAGAAGTAAATATGCTGAAAAGTAAATCACACACAAAATTTACCCAGCTTCAGCAACCCCTGCCTACTGCTGCATTCCCAGATTTCTATTAGAATTAAACAGTCTCCCGCTTACAAACACTCTAACAGACTCGCAAACCCTGCTACCGCCTATAGAGTTTTGCAAACTTGCAAACCCTGCTTACTGAACTAATCCAAACTAGACAATCTGACACAACCTAAATCCTAGGTGGTGATTTACCAAGATTTGATTCGAAAAGTACAAAAAAAATAAGAGCAAAAAATAAATAAAAACTTGAGTACAAATTTTTTCCCTTAAACAAAACAACCTGACCCAAAAGAAAATAAAGCACCCTTATATTAAAATAAGGATTAAACTCTTAAAAAACCCTAATCCCCTTTTTAACAAGGCCGCCCCTTTTTCTTTTATTATTATCGTCCGTTCCTTCTTCAATTTCTCTAAGAGAAAAAATATGCGGCTCTGTCTTTGTTGCTCTGAAAACAAAATTAGGGCTTTCTCAGATCGTCTGTCTTGATCGATTCTCTGGTTTGCGTGTTGCCTTGCTCGATCGAGTGTGTTGCTCTTTGCTTCTCTGATGATCGACTGCTTGCCTCGAGATTGCGAATTTCCTTTGGTAAGTTGTTCGTATCTTTTGGTTTGTCATGATTTAATCTGATTGTTCTTGTTAGCTCCTCTTTGTCGATGATGAACTTGGGTGAATATTTATATGGTTTCCGAGACCCTAGAATTTGTTCGTATCACTTTCCTTTCTCAAGTTGTGATATTTTTTACTTCCTTGATTCACACGGTCTTTACTTTGAGGCCTTCGATTTTTCCTTGGTTGATACGGCATAAACTTTCCTCTTTTATCTTTGAATTTTATTTTTGACTTTTTCAATTTTTTCCTTGCATTGAATTCTGACTTTCATGATTTCGACTATAGCTTGTTTATTGCTTTCGACTTCACTGTGAATTATGGATTTGGTTTTCTAGCCCCTGTGAGCTTCGTCTCTGGCCATCTTCTCTGGTTGGTTTAACCTGAACTCCACTTGAGCATTGCATTCATGAATTTTGATGTTGTCTGGTTGTTCACTATTTGCATCACTGTCTGGTTCATCTTGTATCATACTGTATTTGTTTTGAACCATGCTTGCTTTCAGGTTTAATCATTGAGGCTTTGTCATGTTCCAGTTTCATCACTGTTTCATATAGTTATTCACTTGTTTAAGTCTGGTCTCGCATGTGTCCATACGCATTGACTTTCTGTTGCAAGTGCTTCATGATGTACTCGACAAAATGTACTTCCTTTGTTTTACTCAGGTCTGCATTATATTGTACCTGTACTTGTAGTTGTATAACCTGGTTCTTCTGAACAGTGTAGATGACCTTGATCATATTGACTAACTTGTTTTATGATGCCTGTTTCATTAAGTTTGATGTATTTGTGATCATCCTGCTTTGCCTGGATTGTGAGTATCTCTCTGTTGCATGGTTTATTCACTTGTTGTATACTTGGGCTGGCTTGAACTTGTTCATGTGATTTCATGGTAGCATTTGGTATTGCTGCGACCACTGTCTTGCATTCACTCCAAATATTGTTGATGCTGGGTTGTATTGAGCTCAACATGCTTCATGTTGCCTTCATGTGCTGTTGAGTTGCTTTGGGATTGAACTTGAGCTTTGTACCGTCGATTGTTGTAGCTTGCACTCTGTTTACTTGTAACTGCTGCTACACATTGTTGTATTTGGACTTGTACCCTTGATCATTCACTGTTGCCTTGTATCAATGCTCAGCCATGTTGCATACATGTTTTCCTGTGTTCATGCTTGTGACATTCATGTTGTTTGCATTGAGTCACTGATTTTGGTCGAGACTTGTTTCAGTTTGCATGTGGTCTTGATTCTCGGCCTATTGTGCATTCGACATTACTCTTGGCCTTTAGTTCATTGTTGTTTTGGTATTGTTGCATTATAGTTGCATCACTGTATGTAGCTCATTGAAGTGTTGCATTGTTGATGCTCTTTGAGTTGCAGTGTTTCATTTCTGGTTGGTCTGACTTTGTTTTAGCATACTTGGTGGTCATTTTGTACTTCTGGTCTTTGTTTGGTTCTTGATCATTTCATGCTGATTTTTGAAATTTCACTTGAGTTGAATCCAGTTTCAAAACTCGGGTTTGACCATGTGCTCGTGTCATGATTTTATTTATATTGCACCTGAGTTGAACCCGTCCTTTTATTTTGGGTTTGACCTTGTGCTCACTTGTCCCTGTAACGTTATCAAGTGTATATATCTATGTGCATGGCCTTGTGGCATGTACAGTGATACACTGTGCATGTCACATTGTTCGTGTATGATGAATTCAAATGTAAATAATGACGAACAACCCAAAGAACTGAGGCAAATAATGTTTTCAAAATCCATATTTTATTTTATATTGCAAAAATATTTCTTTTTCAATTTTACTGCGTTAGTGAATATTTTTGCAGATTGCTCAGATGCTGGATTCTAACTGGAATGAAGTTGAAGATAAACTACGAGTGTGAGTGATATGTAGTGAGGAATTTATGTAAATTGAATTAGAATCAAAATTGTATATGTATAGTGAGAGCTTGAATTTGTACCATTCAAAATTGTAATAAATATTTATTCGAATAAAATTTCTGTTTGAATTCAAATTATGTGTAATTTATTTTATTCAACAAATATTTATTTAATCTATGAAAAAATAAAATAGTACGTTAACAAATACATTTAAACGAATGTATATATGTTTATTATCATCAAACAAAAAATCATATTAGCGCATATTCATACATAACTCTGATGTATGTATAACTATGTAATAGTTATGTGATGTATTATATTTTGTTCCATTCCGCTGTGAGATTCTGATGTTGTTATTTCTTTCTTTCTATTATTTTCTATTTCTATCCCTTTCTTTCTTAACGATGATACGTCTTTCTGGGTTTAGAAAGGCAGATTGTCATAGAAAAATTGCGGAATGAAAAGGAGAAAGCCAAGAGAAGGAGGAAGTCACAAAGTCGCGCTCCAAAGCTTCGTGATGATTTCGTTCGATGTTGAGATTTGAGGAAGTAGGAATCTCATTCGGTGATTTGGTGAATGCTAAGGCATGGAAGCTTCGTTCGGTAAAGAAGAGAAGTGGAGCAGCGAAGATGGACACCGAACCAAAGATTTCGTTCGGTGATTTGGTGAAGGAGAAGATGCTGAACGAAATATATCATTCGGTATTTTTCCGCTCCAGTTTTCTTGTTCGGTGATTTGAAGCAGGCCGGTCCAAATATTTCGTTCGGTTATTATGCCGAACCAAATTAGTTCGTGAGGAATGCCGAGCCAAATTACTCGCTCGGTGTTGATGCCAAACCTGATGAGTGTTTTGCTGAATCAAATTG
Source organism: Allium cepa (assembly GCA_030765085.1). NCBI lineage: Eukaryota > Viridiplantae > Streptophyta > Magnoliopsida > Asparagales > Amaryllidaceae > Allium > Allium cepa. The sequence goes on along the minus strand of CM060945.1, from coordinate 1,025,442,808 downwards.
TGCCGTACCAGATGCATGCCGAACCAAACCCAAGGCTGCTATATAGCAGCTACCCCTCCTCATTTCTTCACTTTATGAATAGTGGAGCTCCTGGACAACAATGACAGCCATCCTAGAGTGCTGAAACTCTGTAGAATTTTGTTTGTATTGTTAACTCTTCTTATGTATAGCACCCAAAAGTGAATCAATCTTGTAACTCTAACTTTCAGTGATTAATAAAATCTCTGCTCCCCAAGTGGATGTATGCTGCCTCGCGGTAGTGGAACCACTATAAATAACGGTGTTATTTATTTTTCTGCATTGCATTGATCCGTAACTATCTGTTTTGGTGTTTATCTTTGTTTGTTCCGTCTCACTACAATCATGATCCAGTTCGTTGTTTTTCCGATCCGTTGGGTTTTTTCATTCCCCTAGATTGATCATCTGAAGGGATTTTCCCCAATAATCGAAAGAATTAACGAAAATCCTGGTATGATATTTCCTTTGGATATAAGATTTGAAAATCAAACGAGGGAAAAAAGGAGAAGAGAATGGGGAAGGAAAAATAGCAGAACATTTCAAAGAAAACCGCAGTGTTATTTGGGCTTCACAAAAAATGATTTTGGACAACTGACAGTAAACAAACCTCCGCAACGATCACATCTATTAATCTATCCGTAAATGATAGCTGCAAAATTGCCCTCCATTTCATCTATCAATCCCACGTCCTTGAACCTTCTAGCTCTATTTTCTACCTTTTTAAATGGTTTAATCCTCCAACACTGCATTTTTCCATTCTTCTTCTTCGTCAGATTAAAAGTTAAGGTACTGCTGTACTTTGGTGGTTTAAAATTGCTTCATGAATCACTGCCTCGATGTACTTCTATAGATTTCTTACTTTTCTTTTTCACTTTTCTTCCACCTAATCTATTTCGCAGCTAATTGCAGTTTTGTATGGTTTCTTCTGTGGATTTCAGTTTCAGATGTGTTTGTTTTCTTTTTGGAAAGTTTCCAGTAATATCCGCTTCTTTCTCGTTGTATTGATAATGTAATTTATGATTCTTCTTCTTATTAATGATGGACTGAATAATCCTATTAATTGTTATATTACAAATGAATTGAATTATTTTGGATAACAAATTGTTTTTATTTGATTTAAAAATAAGTTAGGTAATGTTGGTTATAGGAAATATTTTGGATAACAAATTGATTTAGCTTCATTTGCTACTGTTATAAATGGTTGAAGCCTCAATCACCGTCATTTTTCACTTCTTCTACGTTAGATTGTAATTTAAGGTACCGCTTTACTTTAGTGTTTTAACATTGCTTCATAATTTGCTGAATCAATAAATTTCTTGCTTTCCTTTTGCAGTTTTCCTCCACATAATCTATTTCACTGCTAATTACAGTTCTGTCTGGTTTCTTCTCTGGAATTCAGTTCAGGTCTGTCCGTTTTCTTTTTGAATTTAAGTTTCTTGTAGTTTCCACTTCTTTCTCATTATATTGATAATTTAATTTATGGCTCCTATTTATATTGATGATGGATTAAATAATCCTTTTAATTATTATATTACAAATGAACCAAATAATTTTGGATAACAAATTGTTTTTATCCGGTTTAAAAATAAGTTAGGTAATGCAGGTGATAAGAATCATGCTTTAACTTAAATTTATATTTAAACAAACATAGCTATTTATATTAATCTTCATGAGAGATAATAAAGGCTTAGGCTTTTTCTATGACCTTTAGATATAAATTTTTCCTTGATCACTATTCTTTAAATCATTATAAAGCTACCAAAACAAATTTTGTTCACATGCATTATCATGAATGAGCTTCAGTTTGCAACTGCCTGTTTCATGAAATTAAAAAATGTTTGGAGGTTGTAGATTAGGTTTTTTCTACCATGCTGTAGTTTCTTTAAATAAAAACATGGACATGTCTTTGATTGGATTTATGTAGTAAGGATATTAGGGCCAGTAGAAACACTTGAGCTGGAAAAGTTGTCTATGTTGAGGCACAAATGAAACATGTGTGTACAAAATTTATCTAAGCTAAGTTATTGTCCATTTGATATTATATAATTACTTTAAATGTGCTTTTATTTTCTTTGGTTACCAATGTTTTAAATCGCGTAAGCGTACATTAGGCATTTTCATGCCGAGGAGGTGAGGCGTAAGCCTTTTAGGGAAAAAAGCGCAAGTCATATAATGAAAATAGACATAGAATAATGTTAAATGTCAAATAGTACATGATAAACATAAATTACTACAAGCAATTCAAACAAAATATAGTTTCTCAAAAACACTCAAAGTGTAGTCTAAGATCAAATGATGTTTTCCTCCTCACCCATAAGCATGTTACCATCTAAGCTATCATCGTCACTAGCATGGAATACATTTTGCATATGTAATTCCGAAAAGGATCATGTTCGTCGACAACATCATCCTCAATTAACGCGATTCTCACACCTTTCTCTTTTGGATCATTACCTATTATTAAGTTTTTTAAAATAATAATGAGTTTGATTTTATATTTAACAAAATTATCTAATATTAACTTTTTGTTATACTTACTTGTAACACCATCACCATTATAGCATCTTCTTTTGTATAGAATGATAGAAGGAGAAAGAGTGATAATAGGCTCTTTTGGGGGAGGGGGAGGAGGGGTATGATCTCTAGAAGGTATAGGTTCATCGTTTTGATTCGTAGGTTCTCTAATTCTTAAAGTATCATCATATATTGAAGTGGGCGTATTTCGTATAGCATCAACATCGAGAAATTTATCGTCATCATCAAGCCAACTTGGATTGGAAGGAAGAGTCGGATTTTCTATTTTGGTAATCCACTCATCATCGGAATCATTTCTTTCATGACTATTGGACCAACATTTCTTATTTACATTATTTCTCTTTGTCTCAAACCTTTATCTTTGGAAGTTCAAGCGGAGGCCCGGTATTATATTTGACATACACCAATGAATGCAATCTTTTGTGCTTAAGTCAATTTCTTTTCTTAGAATGAACGTAAAGCGAACAAAATAAATTGAATATTTTGATATGAAATCGAAATGCACTTGAAGTAAACTATTTTAAATAAAGTTTACCCATTGAAATGTACTACGATTTCTTTCACATCTGGTTACACTACAAGTTGGCCCAAGCACCCGAATAGAAAAATTCATCAACTCCGGTGTATCAATCCCAAAAATCTCCCACCAATACACTAGTAGGTTGATAAAGCATGTAAAATCATATATTTTCATAATTTATTATAAAGTGAAATAGTACCAAGTAAATTGCTAACTTGGACTTCTCACATTTCTACTCTTAATTGCCATTTGACTTTCAGAAAAACCAATTTAACGATCATATAAGTCTAATTGACAATCCGCTTTGAGACGTTCTTCAATATTACCAAGCTTTCTATTCATACAAGCAAACAAACCTTTTTTTACCTCATCAGCATTTGAAAAAGTGTCCTCATAACGAAGTTGCGGATTTAAGTAGTAGCCCGCCGCATGTAATGGTTGGTGCAATTGTGCTTCCCATCGCCTATCTATACGACTCCAAATTGGCTTATACCCTTTTTCATTTTTTTTAACATTTCTAGCAATCTTTTCTTTTGTAGCATCCATCAGCTTATATATATAACTTATGACAGGTCTATCTTCTCCATCAACTTCCCTCAACACATAAACAATATGAAGAAAACTTTTGACACAACATGCAATATGTTGCCAAAAAAATCCGTCAAATAATACATTCTTTGTAGTTTGAATGCCATCATTATTTTAGCAAATGGACATTCGTTCCATTCTTTAAAAGAAAATAACACAATGATATCTTCTTTTTGCATATACAAACTTTGAAGAGTAAGATAAGAAGTTGCAAATCTCGAAACTGCGTGACGAATAAGTTCTCTATTTTTTGTAAACTTCCTCATCAAAGCAAGAACTCATGAATGACTATATATGAATTTTACTACAAACTTCTCTTTTTGAATCATTTGATTAAACATGGTCAATTTGCTAATATCCTCAATATTAAATCAATACAATGAGCCGCACATGAAGTCTACCATAATTTTTGCCTTTCCTCCATTAGAATATTACCGGCTCTTTTATAATTAGAAGCATCATCGGTAACAATTTGAATTACATTCTCCTCTCCAATTTCATCAATAACACCACTAAAACATGTAACCAATAAATCTGCATTCCTTATCATATTTGATGCATCAATAAATTTCGAAAAACACGTACCTTTCAGGCTATCGATTAGAAAATTAATAATAACCCTAGTTTTACCATCGGTCCAACCATCAGACATAATAGTATATTCATATTTTTTCCTGTCTCTTTTGTATGCATCCATGGCGCTTTCAACATCATCAACGCTTTCTTTAAGAATCCAAGTTCTTAACTCATGACCAGAAGGTGGTTTTATTCCAGTACTAAACTTTGCAATCTCTGCATCGCTTCTTTATAACATGGGGTGTTTGTCGCATTAAATAGAATAGCACTTGTGTAAAACCATAAGCTAGTGTTTCTGCAAATTTATTTTCTTTCTTCTTTCTTGTAACGATTATTTAGAGTGCTTTGTTGTGCTTCTGCAGTTAGAAACTTGTCCATTGCTCCCCTATGTCTAACAATATTACCAATTCCACTACCACTCTTAAGGTCAAGCTCAATAGTATGAGAATCATTTTCAAAGATTTCATTTCTACCAATCTCACGAAACATATCGATTTATGCTTGATTAACAACTTTAATTTTTTCCAAAGCCGCAATGCATTCCTCTTTTACATTTTGTTGCACTTTTGGGCTGGGAATGATTCCAACTTGAGTGCAAGCTAAATGTTGTTTGAATCGAGCAATTCCCCCGATGCATCCATGATCATAAAACACACAAAGAAAGTATTTCGGATTTGGTGAATTGGGTAATTCTTTCACCCATTTCCAAGTTATATCTCTCTTGCTCATTGTTATGAAACTTTACAGTTACTGTAAAAAAAAGGCATAAAAGCCTAAAAGGAGAAGAATCAAAATACATGTAAATCGACTTATTGAGCAGCATAAGAAATCGATTCCTAAAAGTTTAGAGGAATCGAAATCGATTCCTGAAAGTGGAAACGAAATCGATTTCAGAACTTGGAATCGATTTTGATTCCTGTAGAGAATCGAATTTAACTTCAAGTTGTGGAATCAAATTACAAATTTTAAAAGAAAAAAAGTTACCTCTTTTTTTTACCCTAAGTGTGAGTTCGAAAGGTTTAGTAAAAGGGTGAGGAGTAGGAAGTTAAATGCAGCCGCGATAAAAAGTTGATGGAAAAAAAAACGTACGCAGCAAAACATTTTTTACGTATTTTTACCCCTCAAAGGGTTGAGTCTTACGTTTTTATGGAAAAAAGCCTCAATAGATGCGTCTCGGTGCTTTCTTGGAGATGCCACGCCTTGAGGCGTGCCTCACTCACATTTTTTAAAACACCATTGGTTACTCCGTTTGCCCACCTTTGTATGCATACTATAATTAAATAGTTCAACGGAAAATCAATGTAATTATTCAATGCATTTTATTATAATTTATACAAGGTAATCTCTCATGTATTTGAGGATAAAAACCAGTATAAGCTACAGTTCGTTAAAGCAAATATTGACTGATCTTTCAGCTGTAAACCAAAAGAACCGAATGTATATTACTCAAACATAGATAGAGAAAAGACAATGTATTTATTGTTGAATTGGGTGATATTAAACCTTCAAAAAAGTACAAAGATGCGAAAATCAAATTGATCAAATAAAAAACTAAGTATGGTGCAAGGAAGAAGAAATGGAGTTATGTTATTTGTTAATCCAGAAAATAGATCAATACCTAGAAATTAGATGAAAGCACCAGTTTAATTAAAACCAAGGCAAAAACAAGAAGAAAAACAAGAACACACAAGAACTTTTATGGTGGTTCGGCGTAATCTCCAACCTACGTGCACTTAAATTTTTGTTATTAGTTGTTATTTCTTTAGATTACAACTAGTTATTTTAGATCTGACCACATCTAGTGGATCAAAATTTGCAATGTAGTTTTTAGAGTATTTTTGAGGTAGAGGATAGGAGTGAAGAAGAAGAAGATGTCTAAAATGATAGAGAGATCGAATCTTTTTTTGTTGCAACTTGACTTGTATTTATAGGGACACGTCTGTACAGTCCAGAAGCTCGCTTGCATTGAAATCCATGTGATATCCGGACACTGCACAAGTAAGCACGAAGGCCAACAATTAACAGAATAACTTAGTACCGAATTAAATGACTTATTGCTAAGTTATTTTAACTCATCAAATTAGAAGTTCGTCTACTTGCTAACTTTTCTATCTTCCTTTATAGTTGTTCCAAGCTATTTTCATTCTGATTTGAGTCGATTTTTTATCTTTTCAACAGCTGTTTCCTTTACTTTCTTTTTTTCAATCGTTGGAATTGCTTGTCAAAATCATTGAAAAATCACTTGATTGTGAGTTATTGGAGTAGCATAACAGGTTTATGGTGTTCGGGAAGCAAAAAAGAGACGGCAAAAAAACTCGGGGGCTGACCTATTTAACTTGGTGCTGAGTTAAATAATTAGCAAATTTTTCACCCAAACTACTGGAGTTCAATTCTCCAGTCCCGGCGGTCATGTTTTCAAATTTGTGAATCGTTCACCTTGATCTTCTAAGTCCAGTTGAAATTTTCTTTGGCTCAAAAACGGGTTAACATTATTTCTTCGTATCGAGTTTATATTTTAAAACAGAAACAAGTTAATTGAAAAATACAATAGTATACCCACATTGTTAAACTGAATTGGATGTAAATAGACCAATATAGGAAAAATTATTCTGTAACGACTAGAGAAGATAATTAAATGGGCTCGTTCGAGTTCTTTGTTGTTGACTGTGATGCATCTTTTTATGTATTTAGCAAAATAATAAAAGTTGGTTAACAGACTTGTAGGACACCATTGTCTTCAATTTCAACAAACCGCTTCAAGCTGCAAGTGTCATCATTTGTTTGTTCGCTGTATGACATTTCCGACCGATTCAGCTCACCGAATCTTGCCATCCATCCTCTATATTGCAGTCTAGTGTTTTTGCTTGAATCTTTATTGTTCCTTTATCGTCTTCGGGGAAAATTTTCTACATCTTCCTTTTAACTTCTTTCTTGGTTTTAATTCACTGTTTGATAGAAGTTTACATTTTTATCATCCATTCCGATAATTTTTTTATCAAATATTTTTAAAAATGTTCACCCTTTATAATATTTAGGTTTTTATTACAGGTTGATTTCCCAATGAATCATTAGATTTATTACACGAAGTTTGCCAACTTTTATTATATGATCTTTTTTCCCTATTATAATTAGCTTTTTTAGTGCGGGAAAATTATGAATTCTTTCTGTAAAGCTATTATGCTAGATATTGGTAAAGTTTGTGTATCTTTGCCATTTCTTTATCCTAATTTGGATATTTCTTGCAACTAAACTTCTCATGGACTAGTATAATCGCACAATGGTGGAGAAACCGGCCGTTGTGTTATTTGATATGGAAGAAAAAACTATCTATACTTGATACCTGCATATATCATACTTTTTTCTCATGTACTACTTATGAGAAAAAAAGAGTGGATTAATAACACAAATATACACAATTTATCTTCCTACAAAATAATTAATTTATTAATTAGTAACGATTTGCATTACAAAATTTATGTTGCTATTAGTATGAAATTTATAACCTTCTGTTTACATTTTGTTAAACCTTATGCTGATCCTTCTGTGTGCTCAAGTCAATAAACTAGTTTTACTTAATATGAATACATGCCTTTCAACTAAAGTTTCTAGGAATACGAAAAATCATCACATATCAATATTACATGTTAAATAACCTTTGCATCATATATTGTAGTTTTCTATATTATGAAGAAATTATTTTACAGCTTTATGAAAATTCCTACAGCGTTTTGAATCCGAGCATAGGTTATAGCACCAAACCTTCAACTACAAAAATTAAAATCTGTTAATCAATCTCAAATGCAGAACTTGCAGATCTCGATAAAGTTGAAGAGGAAGAAGATATTACTACACTCAAAATGATAATATAGTAGCACCGACATCACATTAGCAGTGTGTTGGCGAAAGAGATACTTTTTGATTTTGACAGTCTTGTTTCAAAATTTATCAAAGATTTCCTAGGGATTATAAGAGAGTTTTGAAAAATCCGTAGGCTGAAATGTTGAAGGAAGATCCCTTTTAGATGATCATTCTAAGGGAATAAAAAACCCAACGCAGCAGAAAACAACTGGATTGTAATTGTAGTGAGACTTAACAAACAAAAGATGAACACCGGAACAGACAGTCACAGATCAATGCAGTGCAGAAAACTAAATAACACCAGTATTTATAGTGGTTCCACTACCACTAGGAAGTATACGTCCACTTGGAGAGAGGAGATTTTTTTATTCACCGAAAGATTAGAATTACAAGATTAATTTACTTTTGGGGGCTATACATAAGAAGAATTTACAATACAGACAAAATTCTATAGAGTTTCAGCTCTCTAGGATGACTTTGAAATTGGCTGAAATTAGCTTTTAATTTCAGCTACCATTGTTGTTCAGAAGCTCCTTTATTTGTAGAGTGAAGAAATAAGAAGGAGTAACTGCTATATAACAGCCCTGGGGTTTGGTCTGGCATGCATGTGGTTTGGCGCCATTTGGTTCGGCAAAATGCTGAGCGAAAAATTTGGACCGGTAGGCAAATCAACATACAAAATATTTCGTTCGGCAAATCACCAAATGAAATATCACATTCGGGAAACCACCACTCCAAATCCTTCCAAGTCCTAGCACTGCGGCTTCCTCCACCTCTACCGAACAAACTCCCTATCTCCAAATCACGTTGCTTCTTCTTCCTCTATCACTCCTAGGGTTTTGGCCAAGCTCTTCCATGTCAGCTTCTCCACCGCGACTTCCTTCTTCTTCGTCGACGATGGAATCAGGTATCACCTTCAACAATCGCCACCTTGATACGGTAGGATCGATTTCACCCTAGAGGGGGGGAATAGGGTGATGCTATTAATTATAAAAATTAATTGCGGGAGCTTGTAAAATAATTTCAACACAGATCACAGAATAGTAGCAGCACAGATAATAGCAGAATAATAAATGCAGAAATAGAACGACACAGAATTTACCCAGCTTCGACAAAACCCTGCCTACGTGCTGCCTCCAAGGTTTCTACTAGAAATTAAGTAGTCACACGCTTACACATGTAAACTCACGACACCCGCTACTGACTAACCTAACTCTACGCTCGAAACCCTGCCACAACTCAACCACTGAGTTGCGAATTCTCGAACTACACCACCGCAGTTTGTACCCTAGTCACACGACTAGAAATTACAATGTTTAAAAGAGAAAAATACAAATTTAAAACATAATAAAACACCAAACCCTACTTTTAAATAAACTAATACTAATATAAGGAAACCGACCCAAAAGATATTGAAGTAAAAAAGAAATATTCCCTTTTTCTTTTATACGTTCGGCCAGTTCTTTTTTATTTCTTTGACTTGTGAAAAATGGCAGTTTCCTTTAGCTCGTTCGTTCCTCTTCCTGATTTAGGGTTTCGTGGAATTCTTTGAAGCTGCTGCTTGTGGTAGATTGAGTGATACTTCGTTTGCTTTCTTCGGTTGATTTCTCGGCTGCTTCAAATTGTCGAGTGCCTTCACTTGATTGACATATTGGTACGTGAAATTCCTTTTTTGATTTATACCGTACTCGACTTGATTCGTGTTCCTAATTGATGTTACGATCTATGATATGCTTGAACTCGAATTAATTTTGTTGTCGATGATGTTATGGTTTATATAAGATTTGAATCCCTAGATTTTCGTTCGTCTGATATTTTCAATATTTAGCTTTGGCCTTTCGATTTCGTTTGGATGTTGATGATTTCACCGATTTTTCAATTCACGCGGTTTTGAACTGTGACTTGGTTCGATTCCTTGATTGCTTGGTTATTACGGCACTGCTTGGTTTTCGTGGCCACCATGGCTTCATTTGACTTCGGTCATATGATTTTGTGTATCGGCCTTGACTTTTTAAACTTGATTTCGTTCTCTGATTTCATGAATATCATGACTTTGAGCTTTTTGCATTTGAACTCGACCTGGTTCTATTCTTTCTGCTTGTTGACTTCGGCTTCTTTGTCTTTGGTTGTGAATTGAGTTGATTCGACTTGATATTGCTACTGCTTTGCTTACATGATAGTGTTTGATGATGTTTAACAGTTTAATCTCTGTCATTGTCGATTTCGACCACTTTAATTGGTTGCTTCATCATGTATACACTATGTTGTATTATTGACATGAGCCTGGTCTATATTGCTCTCTTTGTATTGCTGTTAGCTTTGTGTTTGTTGTACATATGAACTTGGTTCATATGTATGATGTGCACTAAGCATTGCTTCGAGTCAGTGTACTCGAGTGTGATCTGTATATGTGATGTAGTCTGGTTTCCTTTCTGGCTTGCATTGTGTTGTTGCTTCAAGTTGTATTATTGAACACTGTAACTTGATGGTTTTGTGGCACTTCTTACTGTCATGTTGCATCGACTTGTTTTGCTTGCATTCATATGCTTCAATGTTTTAAACCTGCACATTTGGGTTTCACTATGCAATGCTTGGTTGTATATGCAGTTTTTAGTTGCTGTGCCACTGTTGTGTTGCCTTATCTTTGACTGTTGTATCAGTTTGTTGACGATGCTCGACTGTTAAACTTCAACCATCTTTGAACCTTCCTGACTTTTGCTCTGTTGACATTTCCTTTGATATTACTTTCAAGTTAATTGTCTTGTGCAGTTGCTCATTGGAGCTTCTGTGTGATTCAATGATATGCTTGAAACTGATCTTTGTTGCCTTCATTGTTGCTGTCGCATTCATGTGTTCATTAGTCTGAAGCTTGTGTTCAAATGTATGATGTGCATTTGTAATTGACTAGCCATCTCTGGTTTTATATGTTGGTGACATTAGCTTCTGCACTGTGCCTTGTTCTTTGTTGTAACTCGAGTCTGTTGACACAGGTTCGTGTATACGAGCAGTTTTACTTGTTTTGGTTGTCTTGACCATTTTCATGAACTTGCACCTGTGTTGAATCCAACTTATAGCTCGGATTTGACCTTGTGCTGAAAGTTGTGACATTATTTTATTGCACTTGAGTTGAACCCGGTATTTTGGGTTTGATCTGTGCTCACCTGTCCCTGTAATTTTATCAAGTGTATATATCGGTGTGCACGGCCTTGTGGCATATACAGTGATACACTGTGTATATCACAAGTTGTTCATGTATGATGGATTCAAAATTAAATGATGATGAACAACCCAAATAACTTAGGCAAATATTATTTTCAAAATCTACATTTTATTTTATACTGCAAAAATATTTCCTTTTCAATTTTACTGCGTCAATATTTATTTTTGCAGATTTCTCAGATGCTGGATTCACATTGGAATAAAGTTGAAGATCAGTACGAGTTGAGTGAATGAGTGATATGCAGTGAGGTGCAATGTGAATTGTAATTTAATCAAATTTGTATTGTAATTGAAATTGTATATAGTGAGAGCTTAAAATTTGTACTATTCAAAGATTTGTAATAAATATTTGTTTGAATAAAATTTCTGTTTGAATTCAAATTCTGTGTTATTTATTTTATTCAGCAAATATTTATTTAATCTATGAAAAATAAAATAGTACATTAACAAATACATTTACACGAATATATATATATATATATATTTATTATCATCAAACAAAAATCATATAATCGCATATTCAACAATCTCCCCCTTTTGATGATAACAAACATATATTTAAGACTTTGAATATGTTAAATATATTTGATCATTGATATACTCTAATTGCTCCCCCTATTTAAATGCTTCCTCTCTACACAAATCTCCCCCTACAAATATGCATACAATTAAAAATATGCAAATGAGCCTAGATGCAAATTGAAAATATTTGACCTTTTGCTTGATTTTATTTGAAAAAATCTTAACTTTCTCTCCCCCTTTTGTTATCAGCAAAAGAGTAATAGTGTTAGAGAAAATAGAGATAAAGTGATCGATATTAATTCAACATTAAAACTCAATTGAATATAAATATTAAATTTCAATAAAAATTCAAACAAAAAATCATAAATACTTTGTTAGGCGCATACTCCACTTTTAGAATGATGGGAATGATATCATCATATAAACCATACAGTTGTGTCTATTTGTGGTATATTTATTCCAGGAATTTGAATATCTACTAACCATGCATAACCGTTAGAACTTTTAAATGAGACTAGTAATATTCCAATTTTATTTTAAAAAAATTGCATTCAAGTATTTTCTAACCACGCATAACCGTGAGGACTTTTAAATGGGATTAGAATCAACTTGTTTTTTTAAAAATCAATTTTGATATGCGTTCCATACATACATAACAGTGAGGACTTTTAAATGAGCATAGAAGCACATAACAAATTCCAAGTAATTCATCCATGCATAACCATAAGGACTTTTAAATCAGAGTGAATACTTTGGATTTTTATTTTATTATTATTTTATCTACTACATTTTTTTATTTTTTTATTAAAAAAATGTAAAATGAAAAACGAATGATTCCTGTTTAAAGTACCACATATTGACAAACTATATAGAATTTTGATGAGTGATGGTCGTTAGAAATATGATAGAAATAGAGATGGTCATGGAATTTTTACCAACAAAAGTTTTATAACTCTTGTTTAAAGTTCTAAAGAAATTTTCCAATTATACCGTCTCGAGTCATAATATATGATAAATATCAACACTCATCACTTTTTCAATCACTATTTATCTTTTCTATAATTATTAGGGAGTCAGATTCGTCAAACTATTCATTTAAATTCAAATTCAAAAATAATTATGAAATCAAATTTTCAAAATGACTGATCTAAAAACATGGTCAAAATGATTTTCTAGAAGGGGTTATATGAGAAAAATTTCTGCTATTTGAAAATTATTTGAATTGAAAAATATGCAGATATTTTCTTTGAAAAAAATGATGCAGTTACTAAATGTCTCAAAAATCATATTCAACTAGTAAGTTTTCTATCAACTAGATTACCAATATAATCTGCATCTGAATTTCTCTTTCACTCCAAATAATCACTAATTGAATTTGATAGACCAGACCATGAAGTGTGCACCAAAAATTTCAAACTCAATGACATTCTCTTGAATTTGAACCGTGTAGATAATCCAAAACCGTGAATATAGAGTCAGCCGTGAAATATCCAATAAAACACTATTATTAATCCAAACTAATATATATGAAGTAAATCAAATGATCTAGAGATTTTTATAGTGTTTTTGGCATAAGAATATAATTGGCCAACAATTTTAAATAAGTCATAATCAAAATCATCATTATTTCATCATCTCATTATTGGCTGATTTAACTCAGATTTCGGTGCAGATTATCACATTTAATATATCGTTCAAATAAATATACCATTACCTGTTTTACCTTTACGATATTTTTCATTGTTGTCCATTGTGATTCTGTCACCTTTATACTAGGCTAAGGAACTTTGATTTGTCGCTCGTTGTGTCCTTGGAACAACCAGAATCCAAGTAACACTATTGTTGTTCCTTAGCCTGCCACCACACCTACACGGAAAAAGGTTTTTGTGACCTATTTGTTTTTATAGGTCCATGGTTGTTAGCGGCAGAATATTTAGAAAAATAATTTTGTGGAGACCCAAAACTATTTATAATTGTTCCCTTCGGCACCCAAATTTGTTTAACTTTGAGAGATTTTATATTTGTGCATTTTGGAACCCAAATTAGTATAGTTTTCTCGTGTTTGGGTCTATACGAACAACTATTTTGATTGTGTCCAAATTTTCTACAAATTGTGCACATTGAATTTTCTTGATTAATCTTGCTTTCAACATTTTCAGATTGATTATATCCAAGTCATTATCTAATTGTATTAACTGTTTGCTTCCCTAATAGCATATTCAACAATTTTTCACTTTTTGATAATTTATCTAAAGTCGTTGACTATTGTTGGACTTGTGTTTTGAGAGATTCAATTTCGTTTAACAATTTTGCACTTTTTGATAGAATTCTCTCTCCTAGTATTTTCACTCTCTTTCAAAATCAGAATTTCATTTTCAAGTGATTTTATATTAATTTTTGATTTTTTAATTTCTTCTTCAAATGTTGGACACTTATCACACTTAGAGATCCTACTTTGATAGTTTTTAACTAATCGTTCGAGCTGTTCATTTAGTTCAATCAAACTGTCTCTTTGTGATTCAATTTTAGCATATTCCTCCCTAAGTCGTTCAAAACAGCCATTTACTTCGTGGAAATACATAAGTAATTCTGAGTGAGTGAGTTTTGATACCTCGCTTGGCTCGTTATCGTCGCTATCATTTATATTTCCCTGAAGGCACATATCCGCTTTCTCACTCTCACTGCTAGAACTTTGATTATCTTCATCACTTGTATTCCACGTGGCTGCAAAACTTCTCTTTTTGATTTCTTTTCAAAGTCGCGTCGATTTTGAGGACAATTGGGCTTGATGTGTCTGGGTTGGTTGCACTTGTGACAGATGATCTTCCATTCTTCTGAGTAGTCTAGTGCTTTGGCTATTCTGCTTTTCAATTTTTGATTTCGAGCTGGATTTTCGTATATGTAATTCCACTTTTTGAATTTCTTCCTTAGTAGTGCCAGCTCTGCTGCTCCATCATCATCATCGGTATCATCATCACTTTTGGTTGTTCCCTTGAGAGCTATTGATTTCTTTCGAGTATCTCCTCCTTCACGCTCTTCCTTGAATTTCATTTCTAGCTCATAAGTGGTGAGATTTCCGATGAGTTCTTCAACTTTCATTTGTTTTAAATCTTTTGATTCTTGAATGGCAGTCACTTTTGCTTCAAATCTTCGTGGAAGGACTCTGAGGATTTTTCGGATTATCACCAACTCGGTGTATGATTTTCCGAGAGCTTTTGATTTATATACGATATTGGAAAGTCGTCCATACATCTCTTTGACATTTTCTTCCTTCGCCATTGTCAAGTTCTCGTACTCGCTGCTTAGCATGGCAAGGCGAGATTCTTTGACTTGAGATGTTCCTTCGTGAGTCACTTCTAGTGTGTGCCATATTTCCTGCGCAGTTAGACAATGTGAGACACGATTAAATTCAAATTGATCCAATGAACAGATAATAGAATTCATAGCTTTAGCATTAGTATTTTGTAATTTATTTTCTAGTTCTGTCCATTATTCCTTTGGTTTATCTATTTCCTGATTATCTAAACAGTTATAGTTGGAGCTCTATAACCTGTCTCAACAATATTCCAAGCATCAATGGTTTTCAGAAAAATTTCCATCCTATTTTTCCAGTAAGCATATTCACCATTGAACATTGGTGGTCTAACTATGGATTGACCCTTAGCAAAAGCAGTATTAAAAGAATCCATTTTAAAAATTAAACTTTTTAAAACAAAAAATGGTTTTTGTAAAATCAAATTTTTAAAAACAAAAACAGCTTTTGCACCTCGCTTTGATACCACTTGTAGGATCGATTTCACCCTAGAGAGGGGGGGGGGTGAATAGGGTGATGCTATTAATTATAAAAATTAACTGCGGAAGCTTATAAAATAATTTCAACACAGATCACAGAATAATAGCAGCACAGATAATAACAGAATAATAAATGCAGAAATAGAACGACATGGAATTTACCCAGCTTCGGCAAAACCATGCCTACTTGCTGCCCCCAAGGTTTCTACTAGAAATTAAGTAGTCACGCGCTTACACACGTAAACTCGTGACACATGCTACTGACTAACCTAACTCTACGCTCGAAACCCTAGCACAACTCAGCCTCTGAGTTGCGAATTCTCGAACTACACCAATGCAGTTCGTACCCTAGTCACACGACTAGAAATTACAATGTTTAAAAGAGAAAAATACAAATTTAAAACATAGTAAAACACAAAACCCTACTTTTAAATAAACTAAAGCATAATACTATTATAAGGAAACCGGCCCAAAAGATATTGAAGTAAAAAAGAAATATTCCCTTTTTCTTTTTATACTTTCGGCCCGTTCTTTTTTATTTCTTTGACTTGTGAAAAATGGCAGTTTCCTTTAGCTCGTTTGTTCCTCTTCCTGATTTAGGGTTTCGTGGAAATCTTTGAAGCTACCGCTTGTGGTAGATTGAATGATACTTCGTTTTCTTTCTTCGGTTGATTTCTCGGCTGCTTCAAATTGTCGAGTGCCTTCACTTGATTGACAGATTGGTACGTGAAATTCCTTTTTCGATTTATACCGTACTTGACTTGATTCGTGTTCCTAATTGATGTTACGATCTATGATATGCTTGAACTTGAATTAATTTTGTTGCCGATGATGTTATGGTTTATATAAGATTTGAATCCCTAGATTTTCGTTCGTCTGATGTTTTCAATATTTAGCTTCGGCCATTCGATTTTGTTTGGATGTTGATGATTTCACCGACTTTTTCAATTCATGCAGTTTTGAACTGTGACTTGGTTCGATTCCTTGATTGCTTGGTTATTACGGCACTACTTGGTTTTCGTGGCCACCACGGCTTCATTTGACTTCGGTCATATGATTTTGTGTATCGGCCTTGACTTTTTAAACTTGATTTTGTTCTTTGATTTCATGAAAATCATGACTTTGAGCTTTTTGCATTTGAATTCGATCTGGTTCTATTCTTTCTGCTTGTTGACTTCGGCTTCTCTATCTTTGGTTGTGAATTGAGTTGATTCGACTTGATATTGTTACTGCTTTGCTTACATGATAGTGTTTGATGATGTTTAACAGTTTAATCTCTGTCATTGTCGATTTCGACCACTTTAATTGGTTGCTTCATCATGTATACACTATGTTGTATTATTGACATGATCCTGGTCTATATTGCTCTCTTTGTATTGCTGTTAGCTTATTGTTTGTTGTACATATGAACTTGGTTCATATGTATGCTGTGCACTAAGCATTGCTTCGAGTCAGTGTACTTGAGTGTGATCTGTATATGTGATGTTGTCTGGTTTTCCTTTCTGGCTTGCATTGTGTTGTTGCTTCGAGTTGTATTATTGAACACTGTACCTTGATGGTTTTGTGGCACTTCTTACTGTCATGTTGCATTGACTTGTTTTGCTTGCATTCATATCCTTCAATTTTTTAAACTTGCACATTTGGGTTTCACTGTGCACTGCTTGGTTGTATATGCAATTTTTAGTTGCTGTGCCACTATGGTGTTGCCTTATCTTTGACTGTTGTATCACTTTGTTGATGATGCTCGACTGTTGAACTTCGACCATGTTTGAACCTTCCTGACTTTTGCTCTGTTGACATTTCCTTTGATATTACTTTCAAGTTAATTGTCTTGTGCAGTTGCTCATTGGAGCTGCTGTGTGATTCAATGATATGCTTGAAACTGATCTTTGTTTCCTTCACTGTCGCTGTTGCATTTATGTGTTCATTAGTCTGAAGCTTGTGTTCAAATGTATGTTGTGCATTTGTAATTGACTAGCCGCCTCTGGTTTTATATGTTGGTGACATTGGCTTCTGCACTGTGCCTTGTTGTTTGTTGTAACTCGAGTCTGTTGACACTGGTTCGTGTATACGAGCAGTTTTACTTGTTTTGGTTGTCTTGACCATTTTCATGAACTTGCACCTGTGTTGAATCCAGCTTATAGCTCGGATTTGACCTTGTGCTGAAAGTTGTGACATTATTTCATTGCACTTGAGTTGAACCCGGTATTTTGGGTTTGATCTGTGCTCACCTGTTCCTGTAATTTTATCAAGTGTATATATCGGTATGCACGGCCTTATGGTATATACAGTGATACACTGTGTATGTCACAAGCTGTTCGTGTATGATGGATTCAAAATTAAATGATGACGAACAACCCAAATAACTGAGGCAAATATTATTTTCAAAATCTACATTTTATTTTATACTGCAAAAATATTTCCTTTTCAATTTTACTGCGTCAATATTTATTTTTATAGATTTCTCAGATGCTGGATTCATATTGGAATAAAGTTGAAGATCAGTACGAGTTGAGTGGATGAGTGATATATAGTGAGGTGCAATGTGAATTGTAATTTAATCAAATTTGTATTGTAATTGAAATTGTATATAGTGAGAGCTTGAAATTTGTAATATTTAAAGATTTGTAATAAATATTTGCTTGAATAAAATTTCTGTTTGAATTCAAATTCTGTGTTATTTATTTTTATTCAGCAAATATTTATTTAATCTATGAAAAATAAAATAGTACATTAACAAATACATTTACACGAATATATATATGTTTATTATCATCAAACAAAAAACATATAATCGCATATTCAACAGATACCATATTCCATCAAGCAATCCAAGACAATCTATACCTTAATGCTCCAAGCAATGAATACTTACCCAATGAGCTTCGACAATGCCATTTCCCTGTCAATGAACTACGGAAGGCCACCACTCGTCAACAAAGTATTCGAGGTACCCATTCCATGTATAACCTATCAGTCTCCACCATGAAAACAAGATTCTCCATGAACCATCTCAACTCTCCTCCCGTGCCACCCCATGGCACCTAGCACTTCATTTAGCAAATCAAATCCAAGCAATGCTCGAACTTAGCAATAGGCTACGACTTGGTAAACATGTCTGTTGCATTATCCTTTGTGTGAACTTTGTGAAGACGAACTAGCTTCTCTTCTCTCATCGAGACAAGAAATGACTCTCTCGCCTCAATATGCTTCGTCCTCAAACTGAATGCCAGATTTCTAGCTAAGTGAGTTGCACTCTGACTATCACAGTACACATCCGTGCCTTCATATACGAAGCCCAAATCACACAACTGTCACCTCAAATAAAGCGTCTCCTTAGCTTCTTCAACCGCAGCCATAAACTCTTCCTATGTAGGAAACAAAGCCACAATCATCTGCAACGTCGCTCTCCAACTGATCGCTGCGCCACCAATGGTGAACACATATCCAGAGGTTGACTTTCTTCGATCTCTATCACCGGCATACTTGGAATCACAAAATCCAACCAAGCTGAAATCTCTTCTTGTGCCACCAAAGACAAGTCCATGATTTGGAGTTCCTATAAGGTATCTAAAGATACACTTCACTGCTTCCCAATGCGTTTTTTCTGGATTTTCCATGAACCTACTCACCAATCCAACTGCTTGTGCAATGTCAGGCCTAGTGCAGACCATGGAATACATCAAGCTGCCAACTGCACTTGCATATGGGACCGTCATCATATAGCCTTTGTCCTTTTCCAAGATCGGAGAGCCTTTACTAGAAAGCTGTATATGAAAAGGCATGAATGTGCTGATTGCCTTTGTCTCTTTCATGCTAAACCGAGCAATCACCTTTCGAATGTACTCCTTTTGAGTGAGGCTCAAAAGTCCTAGATTTCTATCACTTTGGATTTCCATATCCAAAATTTTCTTTGCTTCTCCAAGGTCATTCATTTCGAATTTTGCTTTTAGCTTGAGCTTCAAACTATTGATTTCGGCCTTATCCTTACAAGCAATCAACATATCATCCACGTATAAGTGTAGGGACACCCATCTATCATTCTTTAAATGCTTGAAGTACACACAAGCTTCTTTGATGCTATGATCAAAACCAAGTAAAAGCATAAAAGAGTCAAACCTCTTATACCATTGTCTAGGAGAGTGCTTAAGTCCATACAAAGACTTCTTCAATTTGCAAACTCAATTTTCCTTCTCATCTACAACAAATTCTTCTGGATGCTTCATGTAGATGGTCTCATCCAAGTCTCCATGCAAGAAAGCAGTTTTCACGTCCAGTTGCTCCAGCTCTAAGTCATGAGCTGCGACGATAGCGAATAAAATACGGATGAACGTATGCCTCACTACTGGAGAGAATATCTCATTATACTCCAATCTCTTTCTTTGTGAAAACCCATTAGCGGCTAGTCTAGCCTTGTATCTCTCATCATCCTTCACCTTGAATACTCATTTGCAACCTAAGGCTCGGTTTCCTTGACGAGGTGGTACCAAATCCCAAGTCTTGTTCTTCTTCAACGACTCTAACTTCTCTTCCATAGCGCACATCCAGTTCGAACTGTCACATGACTTCAAAGCTTCATCAAGGTCAAGTGGCTCTCAAGAACCACATATAGGGCATAATCAAACTTATCACCAAGGCTAAGGTTCGCAAACTTCCAATCACCATACTTTTCGGGTAGCCTAATAGTCCTATGACTGACACGGATAGGTACTGCTTCGCCTAAACTCCTTTCAGCTCCACCTTGAACCGAACTTCCTCTAGATTCATGCACATCACCAGCACTGCTAGAAGGTACCTTTGAACTATCCTATGATGTTTCATCAACTGCGTTTTCATCGATAACATCAACAATAACTCTATTATTTGGCTGGAACACGGAAACTTCTTCCATCTCCTTAGGCCTATCAGAATCTGATGTGGTAGGTAGCTTCTCCTTCGGATTGAACATAACAGACTCATCAAAAGTAATATGTCTGGAATGAACAATCATTCGATCAACAGGGTTCCAAATTCGATACCCTTTGATACCATCGGTGTATCTCATTAGTATGCTCTTGTATGCTTTAGCCTCCAATTTATCATCACCTATGTGGTGAACGTACACATGATAACCAAAAATTCGGAAGTAACCAAGATACATTGCTTACCTTTCCACTTCTCCTCTAGAATCTTCCCATCTATGGCTGAGCACAGAATTCGATTTGTGATATGCACCGCAGTTGATAATGTCTCAGCCCAATCCCTCTAGACAAGCCTGCAGTCAATCTCAAGCAATGAGCCTTCTCCACACTACAACAAAATGGGCTTTTCTCAGCAATAATCGTCAGCGTTTTTGACATAAGTGCTGACAATAGTGTGTTGAAAATGAAAAATGAAAAACCAAACGCTGTGTGAAATAGCCCGCCTGATTTTGAGGATTATTTCATTACGCGGCTACTTTTCCCCCATCCTTTCTTCTTATCTTCACGCAAAGTAATAAATCTATGAAATCCAAATCCTCCTCAAATTTCACCAGCAATCCCAAATCCTAAATCCTACATAAATTATCAACTACTGCATCATCGTCCTCATCCCATCCGACTCGAACCGCTTTCGCTTCCTCACCGACCGCTTCCTCGAGCTCCTACTTCCACGTGCAAATCCGACTCGGACTTCGCTTAAAATCATGGTGATGGCGACCAGAAGCTTGATAATAAGCATTCGTGGAATAAGCAACGTGGTTTTGAAGGGACTCAGGTAAAAGACAGGAGACACCATTCTGAATTTGCTTGAAGTCAACCAAGCTAGTACTTCGTTTGATAACTACGAGGTTTGCTACTTAATCAATTTTAGTGAATGTTTCCTCTGATGTACTATGATTTACAGTGGTTCCACCTACTGAACCAGATCTACCATTCTTGAGTAATACTTTTGCGGTTATGCTTTGGTGATTATATTATTACTGATAATTTTTTATATCAATTTTTATATATCTATGATTTTGGGGTAATATGCTGAATCCGAAAATTAAGTCTCAATCTTTACCCGCTACCAACTCTACATGCTTACTCTTTTACAATTTGAAAAACATTTTGAGTCGCATGTTTTTATATCCGCAAAGAGTTTATGTTCACAGATGTATAGTTGTTAACTGAATTTTGAATGGATGATTTTTTTTTTGAATTTATACATATTGATTTGAGCATTAGTAATCACTATACATAAGTTCAACATGATAATTGTAATTATCTGCGATATTGAACTGAATAATCTTAAGCTGAATACAATTTATGATTTTCACTATCCGCTATTAGACTAGTTTGTTATAGCAGACCTTGCATGAGATGGTGTCACCAAATGAATTGGCTGCAATTAACAAATGCCCACAGGAGCTCAATTATCCTTGCAGCCAGATAGTGAGATAAGATGCAGATAGGGAGAATGCTGATTCAACGGCCATGACCAGTGTACAGGTATTCAATAAAGTCTAAAGAAAATATTAATGGTTTTGAATGCTATTTTATAACATCGTACAAACTCTTGGATCTCGTGAGATAGGCTTGGATCTGAGATAGGAAGGAGGTTGAATCGATGATGAAATCGGTTTCAAAGGTAAGTACTAAAATTACATTTGAAAAATAGATGTTCTTTCTTGATCTTGTCCACATAACACGCACATAGTATCCTCCACAAGACTCCAAGCATGTATTTTATCCATGGTTTGTAGTCGACCCATAATCCCTATTTAGTGAGTAGATTCCATCGTAATTTCAGCACTACTGTCTTTTTAAGATCCATAAACAACCGCAGCCCTATACCTCCCTCTGCCTTTGGTCGACACAGCAAATTCAATGCTATTTTATGACATTTACCTCCCCAAAAAAAATTAGCACACGTGCTTTCAATTTTATGTAAAACAGAATTAGGTAGTTGATGTATTATTAACCAGTATCACACAATGGGAGTTATGGTACTCTGTATCGGCTGAGCTCTCCCTGCAGCAGATAGTAAAGTACCATCCCATCCCTCTGTTTTGTCATACACCTTAGCAACAAGAGGCACACAATCAGAGGAATGAACATAATCACTGGACAATGGGACACTAGGTATTTGATAGGAAGGAAGTCCTCTGTATTCCCCATAATCTGTAGTAATGTGGCCTTGTTTGAGACATCCTTGCTGAAGTCCATTTTAGATTTCATATGGTTGATGTGGAGACCGACAGTATTTTTTAAGTGGTTAAAACTGTCGTCCATTGCTTTTGTATTACCACTTGTTGCACTCAAGAAAATCATTACATCATCAGCATAAAGTAAATGTGTGGTAACCGGCTGCACATAGGAAGTAGGCTGAATGTAGTTGTAAGTGAGAGCATCTTCCATTTGCAATGTGAAATATTCCATGGTCAAGCAAAATAAATATGGGGATTAAGGATGCCTTTCTTTCAATCCTCTAGTAGAGGTAATGAAGCCACATGGAACACCATTAAATAGAATAGAAAATGTAGGGGTGCTGATACATTCATAAATCAAATTGACAAGGGATAGAGGAAAACCCATAATATATAGCATATAAAATATGAATTCTCTGTTAACCATGTCATATGCTTTCTACAAATCAATGTTGATACACATCTTTGGTTTACCTTTTTTCTTGAAATCCCAAACAAGTTCATGAGCTAATAATATGTTTTCTCCAATGTTTCTATCTGGCACAAAGGCAGATTGATTCTCTGCAATAAGATAAGGCAATAAGTGTTTAATTCTGCTATAAATAATTATGGAAATTATTTTGTAAAGAAAATTTACATAGGAAATTGGACGATAATCTGAAATGGTCCGTGGCTTTTCCCTTTTAGGTACAAGAGTTATAAAGTTATGATTTAGACCATATGGTAGTTTGCCCATCTAGAACACACTGGAAGTAGCATGGAGGAGCAATTTCTCAAGCTTGGTCTAATGAAGTTTATAAAACTTGGTGGAAAAGCCATCAGGACCATGGCTCTTGAAGTCATCAGTTGAGAAGACCGCATGTTTTATTTCAGAAGCAGTTACTGCTTTAGATAAGTATCTTCTTCCTTCGTCGTTAATAACTATTCGTGGTTAGACTGATGGATAATCTCCTCTAGTTTGGCCATTAAATAGCGTGGAGTAATAAGATAATGCCTATAAGCTGCTCCTGCTTGTGTGTATAGTTTCCACCAGAGTCCAACAATGCTTGTAAACTATTTCTGTGTTTTCTCATGGTCGTTTTAGCATAATTTTTTTAGAATTGGTGTCTTCACAATGCTCTAATTTCAGTTTATCCTTCAGCTGCAAGTGTATTTGTAGAAGCTTGTCATAGTGCAAACCATCCTATGGATCATTATCCAGTTGGAGAAATACCCTATTATCTTCATCTTCTAGCAGCTTTTCTGGATTTGTTTTTAATCTGACTTTGTTCCAAGCTTTAAGATTTTTCTTTATGGATTGTAAAACGTAAATTAATTTATGCATATATGTCCCTCAAGTGTTTACTTTGAGTCCATCTCGAATGCATGTTATATAACCTTCTAGTGAGTGTCAGTTGTTGACATATTTGAATGGCTTTCCTTTTGATTGATTCTGTTGGACAGATAGTAGCAATAAGATGGGTGTGTGATCACTAATCTCATCAGGTAATGCAATAGTAACTAAGTTAGGAAACTTAGTTAACGTTGCATAGTTCACAAGTACTTTATCTATACTTGTGGCCATTCCTCGATGCCTCCAAGTGTATTTGCACCCCTGTGAAACAGTTTCAATCAATCCACACTACATTATACAATTTTTGAAGTTTGTAAAGTCTAAAGAAAATATTAATGGTTTTGAATGCTATTTTATTACCTGGTTATGTTTTTGTGGTGAATATTGGTGCCAGTTTGGATGAGTAGGTTAGGTTGATTACAGTGTAGTGATAGAACGGTGAAGTAATCAGATTATAGGAATTTAGAAATTATAATGGTAAATTATATATTTGATAGTACATATTAAATTATTTATATTAAAAAAATCATAAAGTAATCAAAACCGGAACCGAAACTGACCCAAAACTTTCAATATTCTGAAACAGAACAAAAATTTCAGATATGTCAAACTGAACGAAACTGAATCGAAAACCAAATTTCAAACTTTGTTTCAACCAAGTATTTAAAATAATTTATGATCCTTGGGATATTCTCCATCCCAAGCAGATCAAAGACCCTAAAGCCAAGAAAGTGAGTAAATGGGCTTTCCTCGTATTTATCATATTGTTTATATATGTCTGTAACATGAGGATATTTGTATTCATCAGCCCGAAGATTGGGATGACAAGGAGTACATTCCAGACCCTGAGGATAAGAAACCTGAGGTGATTAGTTGTTTCCAACTTTTATTTTAAGTTTGCTACTTTTTAAACACTTGTCATATAGTCTGATTTTGCTTCTCTCTTTAAAATATTTTTTTGAAATTTGATTTTTCTTTCAATTTTTGAAGGGTTATGATGATATTCCTAAGGAGATTCCTGACCGTGATGCCAAAAAGGTTTGTTTATTTTTATTTCTTATGTCTGTTCTTATATCATATGTCTGTTTTGATATCTGAATTTGATGTATGGATCATTGAAGCTGATCATTAAAGTCAGATTACATTTCTTCATCAATAAAGTCAGATTACATTTCTTCATCATCAAATTAAAAGATTATTCATGTCATCATAGATTCTAACATTTCCATATTTTATCCTTTTCAAAAACTTCACTACTTACCATTATCCTCATCGAGATCAGATTAAATAGTCTGTACACTTTCGATTTTTCACTCACTCCAAACCACACAGTTAAAGCTTTTGTCTTCCAGCTTCGCTCTTCGAGCATCAAGAACAGGAATGTGTGCCACACACTTGAAGACTCAATAATGATCACTTGTGGCTCTTGCAAAACTCATTAGAATTCACTTGATTTGAATTCTCCCCCATGATCCGTGCATAGACACTCGATCATCGATCCTACTTCTTTTTCGACTTTGTGCTTATATACATAAATGCATCAGATGCTTTTGCCTTATCAACTAAGAAATTCATCCAAGCTTTTCTGCTAAAATCATCAATAAAACATATTAAGTGCCTTGTGTTATAGTTGGAGATCGGTGTGATCGGCCGCATAGGAATTACCATGTTGCTTCCCTTTCAAACAAGCTATGCATACAATGTTTGAGTTGGTAAGCGATAGTAGTCCTTTGACCATTTGCTTATGCTGTAGAGTTTTCAGTTCCCCGACCAAATCACAAGTGCCAAAGTTGAGTTATGTCTTATGTAGCTGTGTGAAAACATGCATCCTTCAAATATGAAAAATTTAGTTTCGTGAGCTTCAATTAAAGCACAAACATCCGTTTTGCACTCATCTCAGATCGAACTAGAACAGCGAGAATTTTCTCCTGTAATCGTAACAACCCGCTTTATGGCGCTCTAAAATTTTTGGCACCTAATGACAGTGATCAACCTCCAGTACCACCAAGATAGGTTGTAGTGGGTTATTTGAAGTTTTACTATTTAATCAAGTTAATTAACTATGGTCTAACGATAATATTTCACAGTAATCACAATATATAATATACAAAAGATATATAATCAGATTTTAATATATATATATATAGCAATGCGGAAGCAACTGATAAAAGTAACAACTGTCAGAATACATCAACTTCATACATACGGAGTACTTAATATAACATCCGATAATACATGTTTCGGACATATAAATACATGTCTGTTATGTACTCAAAAATATACATCTAAGTGTTGTCATCATGCTCCAATCCAAAATAATGCGATCCCAAGCTATCCCCTAAAAGCTACCTCACTCAGCCTACTTAATTGATCGAGTTTCCGAGAGATTGTCATAAAATAAACAAAGATAAAATGCATGTTGGACTTTAAGTCTGGTGTGAGGGGAAATAATATCAAAATACTATATATGAAATCCACATATACATAAGTGACTACAGTAAAGTCAAGGGTATATTACTAATGATGTACCTCAACCTGTTCTTTTCTTATAATCAACGAGTCAACACAGTTGACAAAATGTGACTGCTATCAATAGTACGCTACCAGTTTGTTATAAAATTTGCTAACTGAATATACAAACAAACAATACAACAAATTGGGGAATGACGTTCTTCAGTTTTTATACTTGACTAGGAGAATAGAACATAATATCGGTTATTAAACAATAGATCGAACACAAATGCACTATCCTAAACTATATTATTGACCCAACAATGTATAACTAAGTCTTGAACAACAAATAATTTTATCACTCTAGTGTCGGCTAGTGTATAAATTTGTTTTTAAATTTGCAGGAGAGCCGATGCATTCAGGGGTGATGGAGTGGTCTTCAGATGGTTCCTTTACTGCGATCGCATTTGCAGCTGCAGCCATCTTTGCTGTTGCAGCCATCTTTGCTGTTGCAGCCATCTTTGGTTTCTGTATTAAACCTGGATGTTAATATTTATGCAGGCCGAGAAAGCTGCATTTGAGGAAATAGAGAAAAAGAAAGAGGAAGAGGTATTTACATGAGATAATCTTTTAAATATTTGTTAACAAATATGATTTATTTGCATATTCGATAATCTTTTTTGGTCGTCTGATTCAAAATCTTTTATTTAATCTCCGTTTTCTGTTGTGAAAAATAAAACAAACAGGAGAAGGATGCTGTTGCGGAAAGGAAGGGGTTGTGGGGGTATTATGCTCGCGTTTGGTTGTTTATAAGTGATTGAAGTATGGTTCAAGTGGGAAGGCAACAGCTCAGTGGTGAAATCAGAAGCTCGGTGGTTGAAGTATGGTTGAAGTACTACATTAGGATGTTGGGATGTTGTTAGAGTAGCAGTGAAATGGGTGAGTTTATCTGCAGAGCTTGAGGCTATGCTCATTGCACATCCCGATGTTGCTGGTGCTGCTGTTGTCTCGTAAGCACAATTTTCTTACTGCTGAATTCTGATTAACTTTTAAATGTGTATGTGCTTTGATCGGAATTTTATGCTTGTTAACTAAGCACTAAAAAAAACCTAAATAGTTATAAATAATTACTAATTGCAACAAGTGTTTAACATCAAATGATTGTGTATTTTGCAGCATGAAAGATGAATTGGCTGGAGAGCTCCCAGTGGCATTTGTTGTTAGATCAAATGGTTCTGATATTACAGAGGATGAGATTAAGAAGTATATTTCTAAACAGGTACGAATAACTTTCATGTCTGGGAAATTAACTTTGAAATATATTGAAATCGATTTATTTTTTATTGATTTTTCTTTTCTGTTTATTTCTTCGGGTGATTTTCTACAAGAGAATTCACAAGGTATTTTTTGTGGATTCGATCCCAAAAGCACCATCTGGGAAAATTTTAAGAAAGGAATTGAGAGCACTGTTAGCAAGAGGATACCCAAATGTTCAATAATCATGATGGTTTGGTTGTTGTCACTGTGTAGGAGAGGCAGTTTTGAGGAGCAAATTGAAGGCTAGTGGTGACCTGTCGTTCTGTTGCAAGCAGAAGTGGTTTCAGGTGGAAGTTGTAACTGCACGTGCACAGTGTGGTTTGTCTTGATGACAGCAGGGGATGGTCGGGTGAATGGATGGTCGACGGTAGTTGTTGAATGAAGTGCTGTATTATATGAGGTGACATTCGGAAGTAGTGTATGTTTTTGTGGGTATGATGAAGGTTGTTTGCAAGTGGAGTTACTGATGTTCAGGTGAATTGTTGTTGTTGCAGTAGTTTTGACAGTGTAATGTAGTGGAAATGTTTGATATTTGATGTGGAGCACTGTGGTGTTGATGTGGTTATGTTGAAGCAGGGGTGATTAAATGTAGTGAAGAGTGTTGCTGTAGAGAGAGGGACAGAGGATGATGGATGTTACAGCGATGCAGAGGGTACGGGGGCAGTTGCTAGAAGTTATAGGGTTTGTCGAAACGATGGTAAGGAGTTTGGTCGAATTGATGTCAGTGGGAAGAGGGGGTGAGGTTGGTTGGAGATGTACTGTGTGTATGGAGATGCTAGCAGTGAATACTTGGCGGAACAGAAGTACGAATTGGTTGAAGCAGTGGTAGGATGAACTACAGGGGAGAACTGTAGAAGTATGAAATGTACGTCAATAGTTGTCAGTTGGATGGTATGTGGTTTTGTATGTCAATAGTTTACTTTGTTATTTTTGTTTATGGATATTATTGAAACTTGGTTTATGGATGTCTTTTGTTTGTTAATATTG
This sequence comes from Allium cepa, assembly GCA_030765085.1. Lineage (NCBI taxonomy): Eukaryota > Viridiplantae > Streptophyta > Magnoliopsida > Asparagales > Amaryllidaceae > Allium > Allium cepa. Next base: position 1,025,413,942 of record CM060945.1, on the reverse strand, counting down.
TCTTAACTAGTTTATGTAACTAATTAATAGTTATTAAAACCTGTTATATATACTAGTTGCTTGAATATGCTCAAAATATAGTGCTGGAATAGTCAAAAATAGAGTGGAATATTAAAGCTGTTATATAAATAGAAGACAGCGTTTTATTAATGCTGTCAATGAATAAACAACAGCGTTAAATTCGTGCTGTAATTATCTTGAAATAGTCAATAACAACGTTTATCACATGCTGTCGAAATAGTTGATGATTCAATCACAGCGTTTTTAACATGCTGTCGAAATTGTTGATGATTCAGAAACAACGTTTAGAAAACGCTGTTGTAAACAGTTAAAGTAGAATTTGAACATCTTCGACAACTAAATTATAAACGCTGTTGAAACATAATACAGCATGTCTGAAAACGCTGTAAAAAGATTATTGACAGCTCGTAATAAACGCTGTCACAGAGATGTTTCAACAGCGTTTATATAAAAGCTGTTGTAAGTTATCTATATACGACAGCATGTCGTTATACAGCGTTTGTAATAACGCTGTTGTATGATATTACAGCGTTTATCAAACGCTGTTAAAAGCCTTTTGTGGTGTAGTGCCAGTAGGGTCCTGTTCATCCTTTCTACAACCCCATTGGATTGGGGATCTCTCGGTGTAGTGAAATGTCTCTGAATGCCATGCTGTCTACGAAAGTCGAGGAACTCCCTAGAGACAAATTCACCCCCATTATCAGATCTCAGCACCTTCAACCTGGAACCAGATTGATTCTCAACAAGCGCTATCCAGTCTTTGAACTTTTCAAAACTCTCTGATTTGGCCTTCATCACATACGCTCATACTTCCAAGAAAACTCATCAATAAAAGAGATAAAATACTTTGCTCCTCCAAGAGAAGGAGTAGCAACCGGTCCCTAACAATCTATATGCACATACTCAAGTACTCGCCTCGTTCTAAGAAGTCCAACTTTAAAAGATACTCTAGTTTATTTTCCTAACACGCACTCTTGGCAAAAGTTATCTTGTTGAAGCTTTCTCCTTTGATCATCTTCCATCTCCGAAGCAATTCCAAGTTCTTCTCTGAAATATGACCCAATCTGAGATGCCAAAGTTTTGTGGCATCCAATGCACGAGAACTATCTACTCCAACACATGACACTCCAAGAAATAATGCTCCTTTCAGCAAATACAGATTTCGAAACACATCTCCTTTCCTAACAACTAATGCACCTCTCGAAACCTTTAGACAATCCTTCTCAATAGTTACCTTGCATACCAAAGATGTTAATTGTTCTAAAAAAATTAAGGACTTTCGAAGACCTGAAAATATACCGAACACCTGTCAAAGTGCGTACCACTCTATCAAACATTTTGATCCCCACTGTACCTTCACCCACTACTTTACAGCTAGGATCATTACCCATAAGAATAGAGCTTCCCTCTCGTCCAATGAAAGAACTGAAGTAATCCTTATAAGGCGTCATATGGAAACATGTCCCAGAGTCCAGCATCTAATGGTTTGAGACATCCGATACTGCTGCAGACAACACATCGTTAGATACAGACTTCTCTACTACAAATGATGAAGATCCATTTTCTTCCTTCTTCTTAAAATTCGGACAATTCTTTTTCCAATGGCCAGGTTTCTTGTAGATATAGCACTTCCCGTCCTAAGAATTTCTTCTCCTGTCATTAACGGGCTTCCTGGAATTGGAACGCCCTTTAGAGTGCTAATTCTTCATATCTTCTCTACCTCTTTCAACAAACATGTCGTGACTACTACTTCCTCCTCTACTTCCTTCACTTATCTCCTTCATCTGATCTCTCAAGCCCTCAGATAGAAAGCCTGACTTCACATATTCCTCTGTCAATATGTCTCTAGTGAAGATAAGGTTGTTAGCGAAACCTGTGTCGTTGGGAGAGAGAACACAAAAGAATAATTGACACTTGCTCCTCATTCATCTTCAAGTCAACAGTTTTCATCTTCATCACGAGATCATCAAAGAAATTAAGATGTTCCTTCACTGAAGTACCCTCTCTCATCCGCATAGTGAAAAATGTCTTCAGTAATATCAGACGGTTTGTCAGAGATTTCTCTAAGTAGAGATTTTCCGACTTGGTCCAAATGCCCCTTAGCAGTGGTCTCACTGCTAATCTCTAAGATAAAATTCTCTCCCATAGCTAGCTGTAAAGTAGTGAACGTCCGTTTCTCCATCTTCTTCCTTTCCACGACTGAGATGTCAACCGTCAAATCCTCAGGGGCAAACACTACTGGATGAACCTCATTCCCCATTAGAATAACCTTCATCCTCTATTGTCACTTCTCGAAGTCATTATCCCCGTTCCATTTCTCAATTGCCAACTATGATCCTGAGACGGCATATATTCCTCTAGTATAGGGTCTTGTAACAACTAGAGTCACTTCGTCTTTTGCCATAGCGTCTAACGGTCCTCGATCAACCTTGCAGCTCGAATACGAGACCGTTGAGGAAAATCCCTTTCAGATGATCAGTCTAAGAGAATAAAAAAACCAACGCAGCGGAAACCAACTGGATCGTGATTGTAGTGAGACGGAACAAACAAAAGATGAACACTAGAACAGACAGTCACAAATCAATGCAATGTAGAAAAGTAAATAACACCAGTATTTATAGTGGTTCTACTACGGCTAGGCAGTGTACGTCCACTTGGGGAGAGGTGATTTTATTAATCACCGAAAGATTAAAGTTACAAGATTGATTTACTTTTGGAGGCTATACATACGAAGAATTTACAATAAATATAAAATTCTGTAGAGTTTCAGCTTTCTAGGATGATTTTGAAATCGATTGAAATTAGCTTTCAATTTCGGCTACTATTGTTGTCCAGAAGCAGTGAAAAAATGATGAGGGATAGCTGCTATATAGCAGCCATGGGGTTTGGTTTGGCATGCATTTGGTTCGATGCCATTTGGTTCGGCAAAAGGCCGAGAGAAAAATTTGGACCGGTAAGCAAATTACTGAACGAAATATTTCGTTCGGCAAATCACCGAACGAAATATATCGTTCGGCAAATCATTGCTCCAAATCCTTCCAAGCTCTAGCACAGCGGCTTCCTCCTCCTCTACCGAACGAACTACCTATCTCCAAATCATGTTGCTTCTTCTTCCTCTATCACTCCTGGGGTTTCGGCCAAGGTCTTCCTTGTCAGCTTCTCCACCGTGACTTCCTTCTTCTTCGTCGACGACGGAATCAGGTATCACCTTCAACATGAACAAAGTGCTTTGGAGGCCAAAAAGAAAGAAGAAGCTGAGTTGATGAAAAAGGGTGCATTTGAAGAGCTTAAAACCTTAGCAGCATCGAATGGAAAATCCAACATGGTAAGTTTGTATACTATGTGCTCTTATATGTTTATGGCACACATTTTTCTTTTTCCATAATTTTTAATATGATGTTATCTTACCTTTTGATATAATCAACTTTTGTAGATTGTAAAAAAATTGAAGGCACAAGCTAGGCCCATTGAAGTTCCCAGTGCTATCAAGCACCGTGGATTTATTTCTTACGAACGCCAGGGTATCTCTTACAGGGACCTTAATTCTCGAATCAGTGACTGGAAAGAAGTTGCAATAGAATCAAAGCTTGGACCAGTGTTGAAAACCCAATCTGCTCGCTGCATGGAGCATGGAACTTCCTTTTTCCATCAGGTATCCCTTATCTTCCATATTGGCTAAATATTTTGTACGTTTAGCTTCCCTTTATGCAGAATTCATAACTTATTGTAAAGTGTACTACTATTGACACCCTGATTTTCTCTCATGGCTACCTACACTGAAAGCCACTCCAAAAAACCTGCACTCCTCTTCCTAACACCGTGTATTTTCTCTCTCCAAATCAAGCGGCACCCCGATCGGTTGCAGAAGACCGAAATACCATTTGGCCACCTTCGGCCGTTTGTCATGAATAAGTTTCGGTTGCCAACGGTCGTCCGGTGTTAAACCACCAAAGAACCGTTGATACAAACGGTTGTTTATAACTGAGTGAAGGAATATGATATTGATAGTCAGAAGCACATACAAAAATTCATTTCTATTAAAACTATAATGATGGGCAGAAAAGGAAATCGGGTACCAATAGCAGCGTATTATTGTAACTTCTAATTTTTCTTCAAAGAAATGAAAATAATTTTAAAATAGATTTGAAGTGAGAAAAAAGAGTCGGATGACTTCCTAACCTTGAAATACAATTAGTCATATGCGTTATAACTTTATGATTGCTACCCGATCAATTTCCTTTTCAAATATGAACCACGTTGCCAGAGAACACAAGAACCATGATACGAACTTTTCTTCAAGAATTTTTCTCATAGGGCAAAATAAAGGCACAATTACATAGCATATAGGCCTCATCATCTAGCTTTCTAGTATTTTTACATGCTGACAGCAGCTTCAACAACTTATACTGCATACATAGTGAAGTAAGTCTGATACAATGTACAATAACAATTTCTGCATTCATGTAGGATAATAGCGGATGTCCTCTTGGAAATGAAATACCTGAGCTTAATGAATTAGTCCATCAACATCGGCTACGTGAGGCTCTAGATAGGCTTCTAGAAACTAATAATTTTCCAGAATTCACTGGTCGTGTCTGTCCCGCTCCATGTGAAGGTGCTTGTGTCCTCGGCATCATTGAGAATCCAGTGTCAATTAAAAGCATTAAATGTGCTATCATTGACTAGGCTTTTGAAGAAGGTTGGATGGCACCTAGACCTCCAACTCATAGATCAAGGTATGTTTTTTTTCATGGTTGCACCATAACTCATTTTTAGTGTTTAAAGTAAATTTTGAGCTTATTTACTTGATACCTACATTTATCGTACTTTTTTCTCATGTACACAAATTTACACAATTTCTCATGTGAAAAAAAAAGAGTAGATTAATAACACAAATTTACACAATTTATCTTACTATCTAACAATTAATTTATTAATCAGCAACGATTTGCATTCCAATATTTATGTTACTATTAGTTACCCTTCTGTTTACATTTTGTTAATCCTTATGCCGATCCTGCTGTGTGCTCAAGTCAGTAAACTGGTTTTACTTTAAATGAATACATGCCTTTCAACTAAAGTTTCTAGGACTACAAAAAATCATCACATATCAATATTACATGTTAAATAACCTTTGCATCATATATAGCAGTTTTCTATATTATGAAGAAAAATTCGTACAACTTTATGAAAATTCCTACAGCTTTCTGAATCAGAGCGTAGGTTCTAGCACCAAACCTTCAACTGCAAACATTAAAATATGTTAATCAATCTCAATTTTCAATTGTGTTAAACTTTCTTCTATTTTCATTATTATATTCCAAAGCAGTTTGGTATAAGAACAAATCGGTAAAAATCATTTTTATGTATTTTGATTTCCCGTCTACTTCCTTTTATACTTTTTTTAATTAAAGTAAAATTAAAGAACTAGAGGCCATTTAAACATCCGAATTAAAACTCCTAATTCTGACGTTACCTTTGTACCTTTGAACATTTATATTCAGTACTTATATTCTTAAACTCAACCATTGCCTTTCTACGGTCCAATTATTGATTAAAATCATTTGGTATTCATGGATGTAAATCAAGGTTAAATATACCTATGATTAAATTGGCGAGATCTTCAATAAGTTATATTGCTAATAAATGAAAAGGATAAAAACATTTATTTTTAGTTATTACCTCGGTTTTTTTGATAAACTGCTTTTACTTGTCCGATTAAAAATTTAAGCACAAAAACTGTATACAGGCTGAAAATTTAACTATAATACTAAACTAATTTATAAATAATCTTAAATTAACTGATCGTTTTTCATTTTATATCTAATTGACACTTGTATTCATCAACAACCATTAACCATTCAACAACAAAAAAGTTCAAAAATTAATTTTACAACAGATATTATTAATTTAACTAGTTATTTAAACTAAAAAAAGAACAAAATCTAGTTTGTAAAATAAAACAACGTATGAGTAAATTTTGTCCCACACAAGGCTTAAATTCATTTGATTTCTTGTCGATTAAAAACAATTAGTGCTTTTACCTTTTTTGAACAATGGAACGATGGAAGAGTGGTACAGTGCTCGAGCATCAGAAGAAAGTTGTACAATTAAATTAATCTTAAATGGAAAGATCTACGCAGGCAAACAAGCTACTGAGAATCGAGCATCAGAAGAAAGTTGCAGTACCAAATAAGTAAAAAAAGAGCGACGTCGATACAGATGGGAAAACACTGGAGAAGACTAAAGCAGCGGTGAGGGTTTTATGTTGTTTAAGGAGAAATTGTTCATAAAAAGGCATCTCCAGTCGTCAAAATACATACTGAATTTGCACAAAAATAATCTTCATTCCTTAAATTCGGAGAAAAAATTCAGATGAATATTCAGGATTCGATTCATAATCTTCAACTGGACTTGGACGCCCAATTAATGGGCATCCAAGCCCTGGTGTCCATTTTATGGGCGCCAAATGGACGCCAAGGCTTGGGCCCCCATTAAATGGACACCCAAGCCTCACCCCCCCTTCACCCCCTCCACACTGCTTTATTCTGACTTCCAACGGTTGTAAACGGCCGTATTTTGAACTCCAACGGCTATAAACGGATATATTTTGATCTCAAAGGCTATAAACGGTCATATTTTAAATTACAACATGTATAAACGATCATATTTAAAATTATAACGGCTATAAGCGGTCATATTTATGATTTCATTATATATATTGGACTATTTTTCAGATTGTAATACACACATCTCTTCTTCTATTACAATTCTACTCTCAATTCCATAATATTGAAAGTATGTCTCATCCGTTTCAATCATATACCGAAGCGATGAATACGGATAGCTGAGATTTTGATTCCCAACCCTTTCAAAATGTTCATCCCCAGACCGCTCCCCCTCTATCCTCCCATTCTTCTACTCCATGGTCTGACGATGAAGATAAGGATTTGTGTTATACTTACTGTCATTTTTTTAACGACTCGGTAAAGGGGAATGACCAAAGTGGAGAGGCATTTTGGACAAAAGTCATGACTGTGTACAATAAAAACATGTTGAAAAGACGAGGTCAATGTCTGTAATCATGGGTCGTTTTGAGAAGATTAATCGACAAACACAATTCTACGAGTCGCAGATTCATAAAATAAGAACATCAAATCCAAGTGGAATGGGTGGCGAAGCTATATTAATAGCGTTTTGAAAAATATCATTTTTAATTTATATTCATTTCTGATCACTTTGTTAATATATCATTTTGTGTTTCTGTTTTTTAGAAGAGAATGGAACGGACGATCAATTTTTGAAATTATTTCCAAGAGAAAATGGTACAAAAAACCCGACTACTATCAGTTTGCAAACTGCTATGACTTGCTTGTTAGTCAACAAAAATGGAGCTCAAACACCGCAAAAAGCTTAAGAGATGTCCAGACGAAGTTGAAGGGCAAGAAAAAACAAATCGATCTAATTATAATTCTAGCCCAGGCAATTCTTCTTATATAGACTCTAATGTATGCCCAGATAATGAAGACGAAGAAGCAGACCCGCATTTGATGAAGATGCTAGACAGATGAGAGCAACGAGCAGCTAAGAAGAAAATTGCTGTTCAATCTCAAATCGATTCTCGTTTATCCCTAATGCATGAAAAATATGCGAGAGAAAATGCAGAACGTCAAAGAGGGAGTGCATAAAAGCTTGCCATGTTAAAAGAATTGACCGAGATTGAAAAGGGCCGGTTTGAGCTAGAGCGGCAACGCCAAGAGACCATAGTAATGGAAAAGGATATCACCGGGATGGATCCAATTACAATGCAATATTGGACGGAGTACAAACAACGCATTGTTGAGAGTAGATTTGGAACAAAACATATGTAATTGACATATTCATTGATATTTTTAGTTATTGCAGTTTAAATATCCATGTACGTACAATTTATATTTTCAATCATGTGATATTTTTAGTTTTAAAATATTCAATGGTATATCATTTTTTTCAATGAATTATGAAAATATCAATATAGATTTACTTCATCAAACATAAATGATATTACAAACATAATAATTGTAGCATTCTACACTTTGTTAAAGAACTAAAAAGGCAAACAGATGTAATTAAACAAAGATCCACCATTCCGAACTACTGATTTCCATGAAAATTCCAAATATGCTCCATTAAATCCCTTTGGAGTCTATTATGAATAGTCGCATTACAATATACTTCATGATGATCGTCATGAATTGCTACTGTCGTTCATTTCGTAACGTGGCTGTGCGAAACAATTTGAGGGGTTGTCTTGCCCCTTCATACTCGAAATCGGGATAGTCCATACCGCGTTCATCTTCAATGATAATTTTATGCAGAATTATACAACAGAACATAATTGTAGCCATTTTTGATCTCTTCTATAATCTACATGCATTGCTGACCATTGCAAACCTTGCTTGAAGGACCCCAAACGCCCTTTCGACGTCCTTCCACTGTCCTTCCTACATTGCAGCAAAATGTTTATGTTTTGCCCTCATTGAGTTTGCAAATGTCTTTACAACCGTACTCCATTTGGGATAAATTCCATCTCCTAGATAGTATCCATGCTCATGTGTTATAACTAAGAGTAAATGATACGGGAGTTGACTTACCTTGCGCCTAATCATTAAACAAATGAGATCGTTCGACAACGTTTAAGTTGTTAAGAGAACCTGACATTCCAAATAAAGCATGCCAAATCCACAAATTATGAGAGGCAACTGCTTCTAAGATGATAGTTGGTTTTTTTCTTTGCCGTTATATGCTCCATGAAAAGCTTTTAGACAGTTCTTCCACTCCCAATGCATATAATCTAGACTTCCAAGCATTCCAGGCCAGTATTTGCTTTCATGCATTTCACGCGAGCGCGTTACATCTGCCTCGTTTGGAGAACGAAGATATTCTGTCCCATAAACGTCCACAACTGGCTGACAGAAGTGATCTAGGTTTTCCAATGTCGTACTCTCTGCAATACGATATGCGTCGTCAAGGGCATCGGCGGGTGTACCGTATGCTAACATCCTCAAAGCTGCGGTCATCTTTTGATGCCTACTCAAACCTTGTTTTTTTACAGGTCCTGCTTGTAAACAAAATAATAATTATTCTGCTGAATACTTTCGACAATTTTTAGAAACTATAGACGACTCATTCTTAATCGTCGTCTAAACATCTCTAGACCGTAAGTTGGATCACGAGCAAAGTAATCTTGCATAAATGTTTTTTGAAATGCTTGCTGGTTACGGTTGATATATTTCCGACCCACAACTGAACCGCCATGTTTTCCAGAAGCTGAACCGTATGCTTCACGGTATATCTCCATCAGTTCCTCCTCCTCTTGTTGATGCGCTAACGCATACGCTTCTTCTTCAGAGTCACTATCGCATAGCAATATAGCTTTTAGTAAATTTTCAAACATTATTTGATATTTGAGGATAGTTGTTTGATATTTGAATGTTTTGTTAGACTAAATTGTGGTGAACAAGTATGAGATCCATATTGTTATATATATAGAACTAATTCTTGAGCGGAGAGAAGGTGGCTTAGTGTGAGGTCAAATCACGTACTGTAGCCACGTTCAATTGCCGGTCAAGATTCCCTGCTTTGTTTAGTAGAGAGAAGGTGGGTCAGTGTGCGGTTAAATCACGTATTGTAGCCACGTTCATTTGTCGGTAAAGATTCCCTGCTTTGTTGAGTGGAGAGAAGATATGTCAGTGTGTGGTCAAATTACGTACTGTAATCACGTTCATTTGCAGGTAAAGATTCCCTGCTTTGTTGAGTGGAGAGAAGGTGGGTCAGTGTGCGGTCAAATCACGTATTGTAGCCACGTTCATTTGCCGATCAAGATTCTCTGCTTTGTTGAATGGAGAGAAGGTGGGTCGGTGTACGGTCAAATTACGTACTATAGCCATGTTCATTTGCCGGTCAAGATTCCCATGCTTTGTTGAGTTGAGAGAATGAGGCTCAGTGTGCGTTCAAATCTCGTACTGTAGCCACGTTCATTTGCCGGTCAAGATTCCCATGTTTTGTTGAGTATGGAGAGAAGGAACATCCATTATATAAATTCACAAATCGTTATCTGTTTAAATCATTTAAAAACTTAACATTATTCAAACTACATTGTCCAACATGACATTTACGTCTCATGAATTGAAGTGGCTTATGCAGTACTACATACAAATCGATGAGATGTGCGAAAATCAGGAGTTAATAGTAATTCATTTTTGAGACATTCTGGCTGAACTTTACAACAACGATGTGGTCTGTCAAGTCAGACGTACGACTCAAGAGGCCATGACTGCATACGGAAACTTTACTAGGGCATGCACGCGTTACACAAAAATTATTAATGTGGTAATATCGGCAAATGTGTTTGAGACTACACGTTCAACTTATGATGGTCGATACAATTTAAAATGCCGCACTCCGTTCATTGCCCATGATGCGTACTTCATACGCCAAAATTGGTTAGAAAGATTTGGATGGCCTTAAGATAATAGTATTGCTAGTTGGTTATGTAACAGTCGTTAATGTGTAGACAACTTTCTGAATTGTTTTTTCAAATAATAATATCTGTTATTGTTGTCAGATCAAAAATAGTGGTAGCAGATAAATTATATAGACCTGTTTGTTTATATATGCTCTTTCTGATTTACTTATTCATCATTCATAATCATCTTCTTCCTCACTCACAAAAATAAATTATTCATCATAATGCCTTCTAGGTCTTCTTCTATCGATTCAGATGCAGGTTACGTGCCTACGGAAAGTCCACATACTGATGAGGATTAACTTATCAACTATCAAAAACAACATTATGAAGATGTCCGCGGTAAATTTCAAAACCTTAAGCAGCTGACACTTCAGGAAGTGGTTGAACCACCATACGAACAACATGTTGTTCATCATACATATGAACAACCTGAGAACCAGGTTCAAGTAGTTCAACCTTCCACTGAGCAAAACGTTGAATCGTACCCAGTTTATTGTCAATGCCTATAACGACCCTCCATTTTGGACAGTTTAAACCGACGATCAAATACACATGTCGATTCCAAACCATTCAAAAGGGCAGATGGTTATTGGGGTAAATAAGAAAAGAAAAGAAAGAGAAATAAAGGAAATGAAACAACACAGAATCTCGCAGCGGAACGATAAAATATAATAGTCAAATAAACAGTTCATGAAGCTGTTTACTATACTTTGACAATTATTTATACAACATTTATCAGAGTTATACATATACAACAGAATAATTAAAATAATGCAGCAGATAGCATGATGTAAGGGTAATAATAGTAATAGTATACCAAATCTTCGTCTTCATCCTCCAGAATAGATCTTCCCAAATCTGAAAAACTCAGGACTGACCCGAGCGTAATGAAAAGACAAAACACTCGAGTCAGGACTAAAATATCCTTATGAAAGTTAAATCAATCATAAATAAATATGAGTGTAACGGCGTCAGAGATGTTTACGGGGTTTGACATCTCCTATCCAGTGTCAACGTGCGTGCAATAACTTAAGAGATGTTACGGGATTTTCCATCTCTTAAAGATCCGTTAAACTATCTACTATGTAGTAATATACGCTAAGTAGATAATGCCTATCAGTAATATAAAGTATCAAAATAGCGTTAAGGCGTTACCATAATCCCCCTTAACACATTTTTATAATGCCATAGTCTATACAGCACCGTAAGCCCCACCGTAAACTGGTGGTTATCAGAGGTTACCCCATAGGTATAACACAAAACATAACGTAGTGGTCGCGAATAGGATAATCAGTATGACAAGGTACATGAGGCGATACCAACTAGGATGCTAGTAATTGCGCGATCCGGACTGATGTTGAGCATAGCCAGCAGCTACACCAACACCGCGAAACAACACTCCCAAATCAAGGGGTGCACCCAAATCGAATCACAAATGTAATAGATATGGTATCGAAGAAGTGTGTCCGCTAGAGGTGGCGAACCTCAATGGCCCGACGTGGCTCCTGTTTTAGTTATGCCAGGGGTCATCCAATAGTCGTTCTCTTTCTTCAGTCAACGCGTTCACCAAACCATCCACTTCATTCTGGATCAACACTCTGCGTATAATAGTTATTAAAGTGGTTTTCGGTATCGACAGAGAGTATGTCCATATCCGATCCCGATCTCTTTAATAACTACGTATTATTACACCGTTGGCTCTTTTGCATTTCAAATCGATTCATAATTGATATCAAAATATCATATTCGCTTCAAAAATCAAATCCATTTCAAATATCATCGTATCTATTCGAATGTAAGATTTCGTTTCAAAAATCAATTTTCGCATCAATATCTCATTTCGATTTCAAAATCATTTCGACTTTCAATTTAGGTTGCAACTTCATTTAATCCAATTCGTATTTAAATTCAAGATTTAAATATAAACATTTCACCTTATTGACCAGCTTAGAATTTTAGAAAATAGTTTTAAGTAGTTTAAAAGTAGTTTTAAATAATTAAAATAGTTAAAAATACTTAAAATCTTAAAATGGATTTGAAATAGATAAATTAGTTTAACAGAATTTAAATTGGGTTAAGTAGATTTAAAATAGATTAAAATAGTTTAAGTATTCCAAAATGGTTTATATAATAGAGTAATTTGGAAAACAAAATAAAACAGCTTCAAAACCAATCCATTTCAATTTATAACTTCCCAATTCAAATCAATTTCAATTTCCATTTCACCGATTCAATTTCGATTTCAATTCAAATCAATGTCAACTTTGACTTCAAATTAATTCAATTTTTCATTCACCTTTAATTTATTCGATTTCAATTTATATCGATTTGGAGCTTGATTTTTCAAAATATCAATTTATAATACTTAACAAAATTATCTTCCAATATTCAAATTTAAAACCCAATTACAATATGATTCAATTTCAAAATATCCTTTTATATCGCTTTTACTTAGTAATATTCAAAGCTCGAATTAAGGTTAAATCTTTAAACAAATCAATTTACGAAATTCAATCATATCCCCATTTTTAAATTCCAAAGTCTCCACTTTAATTATTTAACCATTTCTTTTAACCAAATTTTATTTCAACATTCCAAACTCAAATTTTCGATAAATTCGATTTTTACAAATTGATTTCTATTTATAACTTTTAAATCACAACATTTAAATAAATTTCAAATCGACGATTTTAAAAATTATTAATTTAGCCAATTCGGTGTCCGTATATAATTTTCTATCCTATGGCCAAGTAATTATTTATTTCAATTAAATGTCAGGGATGAGTATATATTACTTAAACCAATCACAGTGTCATATGTATGCATAACAGTATATATAAGCAAATAAACATCCAAACATTTAAATATCAACCAATAACATCCATCAAAATACCTCATACAATAAACAATACAACTCATGGCAGTTTCATAGTTATCAATGTCAGGTAATTTAATCGCAATTCAATTTTAATTTCAATTTAATTGTCAATTTAATTTTTCAACGGTTAATTCAAATGACAAGTTATATGACAATTAAATTTTTATCAAACAACGACAAATAAAATCATAACACTTCATAATATCAAATTTAACTAGCATAAAGATATTTAGTACGTTGTGAGCGTTATAAAACATTCACCTTGATTTTTACGATTTCAAATCAAATCGAACGACGTTCGATTTAACTCAAAATTTTCTCTAGCTCCAAATGATTCCAATCCAGTTCCATTGCGTAGTGCTCGACAAAACGATTCCAACGCAAAAAGTTTCGTCGAATTTCGACCTCGTATGAACAAGTTATGACATTTATAAGTTTACACAAATTTTTAATTTACAAATTTACAACATAATTTTATATTTTTAAACCTAACTGATCTCAGCCCTTGATCCAAGCCCCTGCAAATCCTGGCCGACCATCCTCTTCTCCTCTCTCATGTTCCCTCTACATGAAATAGCCGTATACATGAAACTCATAGCTCGAAATTAGGGTTGAATCTTGCGGCCACCACAAGCATCGATAAGTTGATCGGAGACCCCCATCACGTGCGCCCACACGAGAGCCACGCTCGGCCAGAAGAGCACCAAGCTCGGCCCCACTATGGCCTAGAAGTGCGTGCGCGACCTGCAGGCCGTCGGCCCCTCCTAGCGACCTCCTCGTTGCTCCAATTCCGATCATCACCTTATAGAATTGAAGTACTCGATGAACCCTATAATTTTGTAGTTGAAAGCTTCGTGAAATATTGCATGGATTGAGAGAGATTAATGGAAGAAAGGTAGAAATTTTCGGCCATTAATATATGAAGTGGCGGCTTAAGGTTTTTGAAACCCTAGGTTGTTTTTCTTTTGCAAAAAATGAATTGTTAAGGGCTTTTATAGAAAAATCGACGTACACTATTCATCCCGGAATTTCCGAACTCCAAACAAAGCGTGCCGGTTGGCGTTTCTAAGATTTACCCCGCGTTCCGAACACAATGGAACGTGTTTCGGGAGCTAATTCGGTCATCTGTGCGAGTTATGGCAATAAACGTTCAATTTAAAATTAAATCGGTATATCAAATTTCTAGGCGTTTTAGTTTGCCCCGGACAAACGGTAAATCCGATTGATACGAAATTTGAAACCATATAATAATATCACATTACGGATCCGATGAAACTGGTTTCGTCGAAATCCGAGACTGTTTGAAAAATGAGTATTTTAACTTGTCAAATTAATATTAAAACAATTTCGATGCGTTTCGAGCTGCCACGGTCAAACGAAAACTCCGATTGCTACGAAAATTGAAGTCCGATAATAACAAACTATTATGGATCCAATGAAACTAGTTTCGTCCAATTCTGAGACTGTTCGAAAATTGGCTATTTTTCAGTCGATAATTAAATATTAAAATATTCAATTTTCACAAATTTACTTTTAATCGATTTTAAAAGTTCTACAACATCATTCTTACTTTAATATGATAAAATAAAATTTTACAAATCATTTTTAATCATATTAAACCCGTTATTCAATTATCCAATAATTTTCAATTTTAAAATCTTATTAACTCTATTATTATCCCAATATAACCTATATTCACTTTGGAAACCAATCTGAATCACATTAAATCAAATTTCAATTATTCACTCTATTTTCATATATTAAATTTCAATATCAAATTGATCATATCAAATTCGGAATTTAATTATTCAAACATCTGTAATATTAAATTTAAACAATTTGATTATTCTTAAATCACTATCTTTTGAGATATTCAAAACGAACTTAAAAATTTAACTTTTGAAACGAATTAAAATTATAGAACAACTATTTCCATTATACGGTTATTCAATTCCCATTATTAAATTATTCAATAATTTCCAAATATCAAATTTAAACAATTTAATTGTTCAATATTTGACGGATTTCAATATTGGATTTTTTTCAAATAAAAATTTCATTATCAGTCGATTTACTATATTACATCAAATGAATTCCACGTTATTATTTAACTACAGTTAGAGATAATGCACTCAACTAATATATAAACTTTCATTTCAATTGCAATTGGTTCACAAATTCAATTCGACTAACTACATGAATAGGTAACTTAAATAATTATCACTGTTTAACTTTTAATTACTTATAAGTTTATTATTTACAAACAAGTGTCACAGTTATCTATACAATACAAATTTATTCTGTTACTGTTGACTACATATTCTTTCGATTGATTTGAGATTTCATTCAATTCATAAATAATTAACTTAGATAAAATTTGTTGCATTTCATTCTAGTTATTATTATTCCAAACGAATTACAAATTTTTTTCTCACACTAAATCGCGAAATCTTATTAAATTAGCTATTTTAATTATCGAAAATTTACGGGTCGTTACACTCTCCCTCACTCAAAACTTTTCGTCCCAGAAAGGGAAAAAGAAGGGAAAATGAACTAAGTATAGAATTCAACATTAGATATATTTTTATTCAAAGTTACCAACTTATAAAACAATGTAATTCCACTTATAAAGTCATTACTACACTTCCACTAAGTTACCCTAAACGACCTTCTAACTTTAAAAGTTAGTTATCAAAACAAGTTATATAAAAAAAATTTAAAACTTGAAAATTTTTCTAACACCCGGATTTACGGAAAATTTCGGCAGTGTCTCCTTTGCGCGGCTCGATCGGTACAGCTACAAAACGCCTCTATGGGCCCCAAACCAACAATAGAAAATCAAAAGCCAAGTGGCTCATCAAAAATCACCAAATCCAATGACAAAATAAACATGTACCTTATATTTTATTAGCGAGCATATACGACTAATATAGCGTGAAAGCGAGCTCCAAATGCGAAGCAAGCGCAATCCGCACCTACTAAACACTCAACAAACAATGAGAATCATGCATATATGAAAATATTATCAATATACATCATATAGCAACATAACAACTACATGTGCCAACATAGCAAATGCAACAAAACAACAAATGCAACCATCAATCAAGTATCATCCAACAAATCCATAACCAATCAATATAAATTCACTTCTCATTAATATTTATTGACTTGGATTTCAATTTTAATCATAGTTGATTCATTAACGTTGGATTTTACTAACATTCATTCTCAATTCAATTAGTTAACATTCACTAATTTATATTTACATTAGTTCACTTCCAATTTGAATCAAATTAAATTCTATTTAAATTCATTTAACTTCCAATTTGATTTCAATAACTTATAGCTTTCAATTTCATTAACACTTAATGAATTATATATACAATCAACTAACAATCATATAACAACCAAATCATACCCAACATAACCAAATTTTTAATTTTACATTCAGTTTGGTTTATCTCTTTTATATATATATGCTGTTATATAATTTTAAAAGAATCATTTTATATTTGGCATCATATATTTCCAATATTAACTTTAATTAAATCCGTAAGCTGTACATATATCATCCGTGAGCAATATCATTCTAATCGCTTATTCGATCACACAATTTCACTTCCAAACTAGTATCGTTTACCCGACTCTCTAGTGCGGACTCAGATTTGGTTCCTTGATTGGAGACTATTACTCTCCTTGCATAGCCATATAGTATGATAGAGAATTCCAGAATCAAACCAAAATCCATATCTAGGGTTCGCTGTCGAGAATCGAGTAGAAAATCCTAACTTGGATCGATATAAATCATCTCAAAATTTTGTGCTCGAATTTGGATCAAATCGTTATACGAATAAAATAATATACGTACAATCTCACGTATTACCTTCCAATGGATTTCTATCCAATTTATCTGTACTAAATTATTTTATTGGCTTCTATTTTTTCCACTTAATTACTCACAATCCATTATTCAATTAGTATATTCATTTCTTTACATAGCATATTCTTTAACATTATCTTTTCTTAAACATCATATCATGGAATTTGCTTACTCAAGTTCAATTTATACATTCCATATAATTTAATTAAACTCAATTTTTATTTTCCAATTGATTCTTAGCTATACCAAATTCTTTTGTTTTCATTTACTTCAATTTCATAATTTTAGTTAATAACAAATTTATTTATGGAACATTTTATTAACCAGCACTTTAGTTTATTAATCATCATATAAAAGTCTAACTTCTCATATATGACTTTTCTTAGTTTACGGTTATCTCAAAGTTACAAATTCAAAAATTTTCTCTATGCAATTTATATTTATTTTCTATAACCAATTTACAAAAGATATTATACAATTCATTTGTCTTCTTTCTTAAGTTCACTTACTTGTTCCATTTATCCATTCATCATTTCAGGTTATATTTAAGTATATAACATTTTTATCACAACCAAATTTTCATTTATATACATTTTAATTCCATTTGAGTTTTCCTTACTTGTATACTTCAATTATTTCCAGGTTCTGTTTATTTGTACAACATCTCATTACATATCCAAAACATCATTTCAACTTCTTAATATTTGGTAAGTCATATTATATGTTATTAGAATGCAAATTTGGTATTATACAAATTTATAGAATTTCATTTTACTTAATTAGAATTTTTACAAATTTAATTTGTTTAAATCTTCTTTACCTTTCAACTTTAAAGTTTTTCCAAAACAATAAGCTTAGATATCTTAATCCTCTTATTTTATAAATTCTGGTTATTCACATTTCATTTGAAAATTACTAATTAACATACCTTAGAAATTTAAATGCCCGGTTCTTTCCAAATCGTTTGAAATAAACATATACACTTATATCCCTTTTTTTTTATATAACAAATCATACCTTTAGAGTTTAAACCAAAACCCATTTACGCAAAATAATTTCGAAGAAAAGCAAAGCTTCTTAGAAGTCTCCCCCACTTTGAGACTCGAAAATGAACGTCGATGATGCTGCGCAGTCATCACCGAAATTATTTTCCAGCGACATAAGAGAGGAGTAATTAATTCATTCCTTCTTAAAAATCATTTCAAAATATTTCCTATAAATATTTTCCAACTAATATCACAATATATTTTCTTCAAAACTTTGAAAACTATTTTTCAAAATCTCCGGGTCTTAAATTCAATATTTTCCAATTTAAATCTATTTTAAGTCACCTTTATAAAACATTCTTATAGGATTTTCTTTCTTAAAACATTCCACAAGTTGTTTTATTACTGTTCATTTTGTAATTCATCTTATTTATTAAATTACAATATCCAATTTATGATAATAAATAATATTTTAATTCCTAACAACCAGGTAAGCTAGATAAGTCACAATAAATTTTGAAAATAAATTCTTTATTCAAAAAATATAATTAGGGCAAAATTATTTCATTTACCCAATTTCAAAACAATACTATGTCGAATTGTTCTGTTTAAGTGTTTAGAGATCCCTATCAATGACGTTAATTACTCGTATTGACCAGAATCCATAAGCCACTCAACAAATCAACCGACACAATATAAAACATTTTATATCACTAACAAATACGCTCTCTCATATATATATATATATATATATATATATATATATATATATATATATATACTCACTCAACGACTCATCATAGGGTATTACTACCCTATTTATAAAGAGTCAGACCCCACAAAGCTAAGTTATCGCTAAATCAAAGCTCTGATACCAACTGTAACGACCCGCCATTTTGGACAGTTTAAACCGACGATCAAATACACATGTCGATTCCAAACCATTCAAAAGGGCAGATGGTTATTGGGGTAAATAAGAAAAGAAAAGAAAGAGAAATAAAGAAAATGAAACAACACAGAATCTCGCAGCGGAACGATAAAATATAATAGTCAAATAAACAGTTCATGAAGCTGTTTACTATACTTTGACAATTATTTATACAACATTTATCAGAGTTATACATATACAACAGAACAATTAAAATAATGCAGCAGATAGCATGATGCAAGGGTAATAATAGTAATAGTATACCAAATCTTCGTCTTCATCCTCCAGAATAGATCTTCCCAAATCTGAAAAACTCAGGACTGACCCGAGCGTAATGAAAAGATAAAACACTCGAGTCAGGACTAAAATATCCTTATGAAAATTAAATCAATCGTAAATAAATATGAGTGTAACGGCGTCAGAGATGTTTACGGGGTTTGACATCTCCTATCCAGTGTCAACTTGCGTGCA
This sequence comes from Allium cepa, assembly GCA_030765085.1. NCBI lineage: Eukaryota > Viridiplantae > Streptophyta > Magnoliopsida > Asparagales > Amaryllidaceae > Allium > Allium cepa. The sequence continues at coordinate 1,025,394,265 of CM060945.1, read as the reverse complement.
ATAACTTAAGAGATGTTACGGGATTTTCCATCTCTTAAGGATCCGTCTATGAAGCATGGGTGCGGGTGCGGGTGCGGGTGCGGGGGTGCGTGATACGGGGATACGGAAATTCGGCAAATTCAAAAAAATGGGGATTCGGGTGCGGGGGGATACGAAAAATTAAAAATGTTATATATATATATATATAATATTAAATAAAAGACATAATATTAAAAGACATAGTCATCTTCTTGGATAATCATAAAAGACATAATATTAAATATTCATTTGACACTTAAAAGTTGAAATCAATCATCATCTTGGATAATCATAAAAGACATAATATTAAATATTCATTTGACACTTAAAAGTTGAAATCAATCATCATCTTGGATAATCATAGCTTCCAACTCCGGCTCATCAAGAGAAAGACTCGCTATCTCAAGCTCTTCGGCACCATCTAATGGACTAAAGTGATCGCCTCCAACATCCCACAACCTTGTCTCTCCTGTCAAGTATAAGGGACTCTTTCTAGAAAGGAGTCGAAGATTGTTGTGCACCTAAACCAAGTTTTCCGCCCGAGATGGTAGTATCTTATTCCTTCTAACGGAATGAATGAAGGAATAAGTACTCCAATTTCTTTCACTACAAGAAGAAGAGCGTAGTTGGCCTAATAGCTTCAAAGCTATTTTCTGAATATTTGGAGCTGAAGCTCCATGAATAAGCGACCACATCTTTGGATCCAAAGTGCCTCTATCTTCTATAGAGTCAGCACTACCAAAGGTATCCATCTGTCCCGAAAATCGGGCAAACTCAACACTTACAGCTTGTCTTGCCTCCTGATCTGGAAAATACCTTTTGATGCATTTGTTTCTTTCCTGGGATAGCTCAATATCTTGATGAGGAGGAATACGATCTTGAGCTGCAATAAGCCATGCATGACTATAGTACCTACACAAAATGATTAATAAAAGAATCAAAGTCGAGCATAAACTATCTATGAAGCAAAGAATTAATTAGTACATTTAGAGGTTATAAGTTTACCTTGGGTTGAGTGAATGTGCAAGGCAATGAAGTGGTGAAGAACTCTTAGTCCATCTAACAATAAGAATCCCATAAACTACATCATAAAATGTAGAATTCTCAAAGAGCTCTTCCTTTTCATGATTATATATGATAGTCTTCACTTTCTCAATCATATCATCCCACATGTCATAAATCAAATGGAGTGAAGGCTTATCTGTATCAACAAAACGAATCATATCATACATAGGACCAGTGAACTGAATCACATATTCAACCTTATCCCACCAAGTTTCATCAAGTATTGTGGTTCTCATGATTAGAGCTTTCGCAGGATCATACTCACGGTAGGTACTCCATTCCTCACAAAGTACCAATGTTTCAAGAGGACGTTTCAATAGTTTAAACCTCTTGAGCATGATAATCACAGATGCAAATCTTGTTTCAGCAACAGTAAGAAGCTTCAAGGGAGATATCATGTTGAACATTGTGTTCACCATGTTATGATTAAGAATGAAATTCTTAATCATCATTGCTAGGTTATCCACTTCTTTAATCCAATTGCACTCATCAAACGCCTCTTTATTAGACTCGGTATTCTTGGGATCACAAATATTCTTTAGTGCCAAATTAAGAGTGTGCACTACGCATGGAGTCCAAAATATATGAGGAAAGGAGGCCTCAATAATCATACCTAATAAGTAATAAGTTAATGACAGATTATTAAACAAGATGAGAGAAGTGTTGAGGAATGTGCAAAAAATAGACAAATCACAAAGCACATATATTTTGATTATCATACCTGCCGCCTTGCAAACTGGCGCATTATCAGTGACAACTTGAACAACATTCTGAGGCCCTACCTCCATGATCACCTCTCGAATCAAGTTGGCAATGTGGAACTTATCTTTGTATTCACCTTCACAATTGACCGCTTTTAAGAACATAGGACCATTCTCTGTAACCGCCATAAAATTTATTAATGGCCTTCTTTGACTATCACTCCATCCATCAGAAACTATGCTCAAACCTTTCTCCTTCCAAGTGGTCTTGATTGATTCCAAACATCTCTCAACATTAGCCCTTTCCTTTTGCAATAAAGTTGTGCGCAAAGCATTGTAAGAGGGAGGAACATAGCTTGAAAGATTGAATTCGGAAGCCATTGTATATGACTTTCGGTAATGAGGATTTCTAGCAAAATGAAAAGGCAAGCCCCCGGAATAAAATGCTCTTGCAATCTCGCCATCCAATAGTGATCTCCTCTCCATATTATATGCCTTTTGGATTGGATTATTCATGTCAACTACCTTCCTTTTTTATCCTTCCATTTCCATCTTTTGAACTTCTACCCAAGCACTACTACATGATTTAGTGTTTGACGAAGGAAGTAGTGGAATTTCAATTGCTTTCTTCTTCTCTTCCTCCTCCGCCAACTCTCTTTGTAGTGCATTAAATATTTCGGGAGTGATTTTGGTACAAACTTTAACTCCCATTCCTTTTATCCTCATCAATGTGCTTTTACTCTTGAATATGAGCCCGTGAATTCAAAATTACATAAATTGCACCTGATTTTTGCATTTCCGCTTCTTCCACCTGATTTTGCAATTTTCGTCATGTGTTTCCATAAGACATCTACACTTGTTTGTTGGCTTTGAACAACCGGGGCTGTTGCAGAACTTGCAGCTGAACTTGTTGAAGATTCCATAACTCAATAACTGTAAGTGAATTTAAAAAAAAACAGCGCCTCTGAAATTAGACATTATGTTTAAATTAGACATTATGTGAATACAAAAGTCATAGCAAGATAATGCAACAAATAAGTAACAAATAAAATAACTAAGAGAACTCAAAATTTAAAAGTTACCATTGACAATACAATAATAGTATGCAAATTAGGTGTTAATACAGTTCCTCAAGTCGTTTTATCTGAATGCATAAATTGTAACTACTAACTAGTATGAGCATAAAAAATTTGTACTGTAACTTCAAATGCTTGTAGGGAGCAAAACTGCAAACAGAAAAATAACCATCATTTTCTGGAAATCAACCCAATAAACCATATAAATAAAAAAAACAAACTGCAAAGCATACCAAAAATAAAAAACAGTTCACCAACCATCCAAAATTAACTGACCAGTGACCAATATTTATATACACTCAGCGGCGACGGCGGCGGGCTGAGGAGCGGCGGCGGGCTGAGGAGCGGCGGCAACGGCGGGCTGAGGAGCGGCGGCGGGATGAGCGGCAGCGGCGATGGTTGTCAACGACGGCGAGAAGAGCGAAGGCGGGATGAGCGACGGCGACGAAGTCTGGATATTAGGGTTTTGTTTTTCTCTAGATCGATTTATAAAAGAAAGCGTCTGTGTTTTTTTTATGTGCTGTATAATTACAATTTTTGCCCCTCCCGCACCCCATTTGGCGCACCCCCACGAATCGACACCTTGGAATATGGGGATACGCCACCAGGCGCGCCCTGTACGCACCGCGACGCACCCACGCACGCGTGGCGCACGCGACACGCGCTTCTTTACCTAACTGAAGTATCCTTGCTACGTAGGGATTCGTTAAACTATCTACTATGTAGTAATATACGTTAAGTAGATAATGCCTATCAGTAATATAAAGTATCAAAATAGCGTTAAGGCGTTACCATAATCCCCCTTAACACATTTTTATAATGCCATAGTATATACAGCACCGTAAGCCCCACCGTAAACTGGTGGTTATCAGAGGGTACCCCATAGGTATAACACAAAACATAACGTAGTGGTCGCGAATAGGATAATCAGTATGACAAGGTACATGAGGCGATACCAACTAGGATACTAGTAGTTGCGTGATCCGGACTGATGTTGAGCATAGCCAGCAGCTACCCCAACACCGCGAAACAACACTCCCAAATCAAGGGGTGCAACCAAATTGAATCACAAATGTAATAGATATGGTATCGAAGAAGTGTGTCCGCTAGAGGTGGCGAACCTCAATGGCCCGGCGCGGCTCCTGTTTTAGTCATATCAGGGGTCATCCAATAGTCGTTCTCTTTCTTCAGTCAACGCGTTCACCAAACCATCCACTTCATTCTGGATCAACACTCCGCGTATAATAGTTATTAAAGTGGTTTTCGGTATCGACAGAGAGTATGTCCATATCTGATCCCGGTCTCTTTAATAACTACGTATTATTACACCGTTGGCTCTTTTACATTTCAAATCGATTCATAATTGATATCAAAATATCATATTCGCTTCAAAAATCAAATCCATTTCAAATATCATCGTATCTATTCAAATGTAAGATTTCGTTTCAAAAATCAATTTTCGCATCAATATCTCATTTCGATTTCAAAATCATTTCGAATTTCAATTTAGGTTGCAACTTCATTTAATCCAATTCGTATTTAAATTCAAGATTTAAATATAAACATTTCACCTTATTGACCAGCTTAGAATTTTAGAAAATAGTTTTAAGTAGTTTAAAAGTAGTTTTAAATAATTAAAATAATTAAAAATACTTAAAATCTTAAAATGGATTTGAAATAGATAAATTAGTTTAACAGAATTTAAATTGGGTTAAATAGATTTAAAATAGATTAAAATAGTTTAAGTATTCCAAAATGGTTTATATAACAGAGTAATTTGGAAAACAAAATAAAACAGCTTCAAAACCAATCCATTTCAATTTATAACTTCCCAATTCAAATTAATTTCAATTTCCATTCCACCGATTCAATTTCGATTTCAATTCAAATCAATGTCAACTTTGACTTCAAATTAATTCAATTTTTCATTCACCTTTAATTTATTCGATTTCAATTTATATCGATTTGGAGCTTGATTTTTCAAAATATCAATTTATAATACTTAACAAAATTATCTTCCAATATTCAACTTTAAAACCCAATTACAATATGATTCAATTTCAAGCTCAATTTCAAAATATCCTTTTATATCGCTTTTACTTAGTAATATTCAAAGCTCGAATTAAGATTAAATCTTTAAACAAATCAATTTACGAAATTCAATCATATCCCCATTTTTAAATTCCAAAGTCTCCACTTTAATTATTTAACAATTTCTTTTAACCAAATTTTATTTCAACATTCCAAACTCAAATTTTCGATAAATTCGATTTTTATAAGTTGATTTCTATTTATAACTTTTAAATCACAACATTTAAATAAATTTCAAATCGACGATTTTAAAAATTATTAATTTAGCCAATTCGGTGTCCGTATATAATTTTCTATCCTATGGCCAAGTAATTATTTATTTCAATTAAATGTCAGGGATGAGTATATATTACTTAAACCAATCACAGTGTCATATGTATGCATAACAGTATATATAAGCAAATAAACATCCAAACATTTAAATATCAACCAATAACATCCATCAAAATACCTCATACAATGAACAATACAACTCATGGCAGTTTCATAGTTATCAATGTCAGGTAATTTAATCGCAATTCAATTTTAATTTCAATTTAACTGTCAATTTAATTTTTCAACAGTTAATTCAAATGACAAGCTATATGACAATTAAATTTTTATCAAACAACGACAAGTAAAATCATAACACTTCATAATATCAAATTTAACTAGCATAAAGATATTTAGTACGTTGTGAGCGTTATAAAACACTCACCTTGATTTTTACGATTTCAAATCAAATCGAACGACGTTCGATTTAACTCAAAATTTTCTATTGATCCAAATGATTCCAATCCAGTTCCATTGCGTAGTGCTCGACAAAACGATTCAACGCAAAAAGTTTCGTCGAATTCTGACCTCGTACGAACAAGTTATGACATTTATAAGTTTACACAAATTTTTAATTTACAAATTTACAACATAATTTTATATTTTTAAACCTAACTGATCTCAGCCCTTGATCCAAGCCCCTGCAAATCCTGGCCGACCATCCTCTTCTCCTCTCTCACATTTCCTCTACAGGAAATAGCCGTATACATGAAACCCATAGCTCGAAATTAGGGTTGAATCTTGCGACCACCACAAGCATTGATAAGTTGATCGGAGACCCCATCACGTGCGCCCACACGAGAGCCACACTCGGCCATAAGAGCACCAAGCTCGGCCCCACTATGGCCTAGAAGTGCGTGCGCGACCTGCAGGCCGTCGGCCCCTCCTAGCGACCTCCTTGTTGCTCCAATTCCGATCATCACCTTATAGAATCGAAGTACTCGATGAACCCTATAACTTTGTAGTTGAAAGCTTCGTGAAATATTGCATGGATTGAGAGAGATTAATGGAAGAAAGGTAGAAATTTTCGGCCATTAATATATGAAGTGACGGCTGAAGGTTTTTGAAACCCTAGGTTGTTTTTCTTTTGCAAAAAATGAATTGTTAAGGGCTTTTATAGAAAAATCGACGTACACTATTCATCCCGGAATTTCCGAACTCCAAACGAAGCGTGCCGGTTGGCATTTCTAAGGTTTACCCCATGTTCCGAACACAATGGAACGTGTTTCGGGAGCTAATTCGGTCATCTGTGCGAGTTATGACAATAAACGTTCAATTTAAAATTAAATCGGTAAATCAAATTTCTAGGCGTTTTAGTTTGCCCCGGACAAACGGTAAATCCGATTGACACGAAATTTGAAACCATACAATAATATCACATTACGGATCCGATGAAACTAGTTTCGTCAAAATCCGAGACTTTTTGAAAAATGAGTATTTTAACTCGTTAAATTAATATTAAAACAATTTCGATGCGTTTCGAGCTGCCACGGTCAAACGAAAACTCCGATTGCTACGAAAATTGAAATTAGATAATAAAAAACTATTACGGATCCAATGGAACTAGTTTCGTTCAATTCTGAGACTGTTCGAAAATTGGCTATTTTTCAGTTGTTAATTAAATATTAAAATATTCAGTTTTCACAAATTTACTTTTAATTCGATTTTAAAAGTTATACAACATCATTCTTACTTTAATATGATAAAATAAAATTTTACAAATCATTTTTAATCATATTAAACCCGTTATTCAATTATCCAATAATTTCCAATTTTAATATCTTATTAGCTCTATTATAATCCCAATATAACCTATATTCACTTTGAAAACCAATCTGAATCATATTAAATCAAATTTCAATTATTCACTCTACTTTCATATATTAAATTTCAATATCAAATTGATCATATCATATTCGGAATTTAATTATTCAAACATCTGTAATATTAAATTTAAACAATTTGATTATTCTTAAATCACTATCTTTTGAGATATTCAAAACGAACTTAAAATTTAACTTTTGAAACGAATTAAAATTATAGAACAACTATTTCCATTATACGGTTATTCAATTCCCATTATTAAATTATTCAATAATTTCCAAATATCAAATTTAAACAATTTAATTGTTCAATATTTGACGGATTTCAATATTGGATTTTTTTCAAATTATCAGTCGATTTACTATATTACATCAAATGAATTCCACGTTATTATTTAACTACAGTTAGAGATAATGCACTCAACTAATATATAAACTTTCATTTCAATTGCAATTGGTTCACAAATTCAATTCGACTAACTACATGAATGGGTAACTTAAATAATTATCACCGTTTAACTTTTAATTACTTATAAGTTTATTATTTACAAACAAGTGTCATAATTATCTATACAATACAAATTTATTCCGTTACCGTTGACTACATATTCTTTCGATTGATTTGGGTTTCATTCAATTCATAAATAATTAACTTAGATAAAATTTGTTGCATTTCATTCTAGTTATTATTATTCCAAACGAATTACAAATTTTTTTCTAACACTAAATCGCGAAATCTTATTAAATTAGCTATTTTAATTATCGAAAATTTACGGGTCGTTACAGTGCCGGTATGAAGTTGAAGTTATAGTACGTGCGTATGGAGAAAATATTGGTCGTAGAATCCAACTATGTCAATTCTAGCCGAATAGTTGCAATTACGCGGAATGGTTGGATGATCCTTTATATCCAAGGGGCATAACCTATACAAACGAAGTAGAACAGAAGATAAAACGTCTTAGACTTTCTTTACAGGAGTTGCAGTTAAATCGTCACGTCTAGTTTCTTCATATTTGTGTTCTATTATTACCGTGTCATTTTTTATCAGTGTTCTATATTCGTATATCTTCAATTCTAATGTCAGTAGTAGTTTTTTAACGTTTATATGTCACTAATTGGTGCTTATAAGTATACACAAACAATAGAATTCATAATATACACAAACATATATAATTCACAGTATACACAAACATATAGAATTCACAGTATACTCAAACATTATCATCCAAAATCCAAGTAAGTGAAATTATATAAACATAAAGAATACACAGTATATTCAAACAATGACATAAGTACATAAGCTATAGGAACTACAACATATAATAAAACGTCCACTATGCATAAACTAAAAGGTATACAACTAAAGGGATGCAATGTCGTCGTTATCGTCAACATCATCACCATCATCCCCATCACCATCATCATCATCTCTGTCATCATTATCATCATCATCCCCATCACCATCATCATCTCCCTCATCATCATCGTCATCCCTATCACCATCCTCCCCTTCGTCCTCATCATCCCCATCGTTCTCGTCTCCATCTTCCTCATCTAAACCACCAGCATCATACCCACTGGGACCAGCATCACCTCCGCCTTGTGATCCGAAAGGCTCATATACAACAAGTCAAGCTGATAGCTGATCAATTGCGCCTCTAGCATCTGTGTATGCTACATGTACATATCATGCATGGTGTGTGAATGTGCAAGAGTCATATCGCAAAACACACCAAGTGAAACTCTGGCCTGGTCCAATCTAGCAGCATACTACATAAAGATGATATTTGACATAGTAAGAAACTAAGTATAAAATAAAGGAAAAATGGTAATAAACAACAAACGTATCTCATACGGAGGATATAACCTGACTGAAGGCACACCAGGATAGTCGGGATGATCTGGAAAGACAAAAGGCTACTCATTCAAAGTACCTATCACGTCATATGCTCTAAAAGTAGTATCAGGCTCCAACTGCATGGGAGTCTGGGAGAACTACGATGGAATCGAGTCAACTGAAACTGCGGTACCTGAACTCTACCGGCTGCCATGTAAGGTCCTATATGATCAGAGTTGACCCCACGAACAAAATCTGGTACGATGAATCTACGGGGTGCTACTCTAGCCCAATAAGAATCGTAATCTCCATCGATGAAGAAAGTAATACTTTCCACCCACCCAGCCTGTCGTAGAGTATCTAAGTACTGATTGCCAATCATCCTATGTCTACCAAACATGTCCTTGCAAGATAAAGGATCATATGGTATACGACGATCACCCGTAATCTGATAAGCACATCTCTATCACAAATACACATAGGCATAAATGCAGGTGTATGCAAAGCAACCCTACGTCTAGATAGTGAATACGCAACCATTAATGGATGGTCGTCCACCATAAGACGTACATCTGTTAGATGAGTCCAATGTGAGGCCCAACGAGTCCGAATGATGTTATCTCGACTACGCATATCAAGCTGTGACCTAGCCTCCATCAAGTCATACCGTACACCTAAGAGAACATGATGTACGTACTGCATAGTCTCCCATCGTCTCGTTCTAGGAAAGTACTGCTCAGCAGCCTGACTAGCCATATCCTGGATGCGGGGATGCATGTTTGCCGTGTATTCGTAGTACCATAACGACAAAATATACCGAAAAGCATACATCTGTCTGACATCGCCAATCGCAAATAAATCTAGAGCGGTATAAAGGGTGCCTAATCTCGCTGTGCCCCAATCAATAGTACATAGCTGGTCTAATTTGGTAAGAGATGCTAAATAGCCTAATCTAACCGTACCTTTTTGGTTCGAAAAAAAGATCGAACCAAACAAATATAGCAGAAATGCTCTAGTAACTGCATCCATCATATCGGCTCTAGCTATATAATCGGTGATGTACTGCTGCAGGTAAGTCAACCTAACAGAACCACTAGTGACGCAAATAACATCTATCAGTGGTAGAAAAACAGTAAACAGATTTGAGGACTAGATAAATCATCAAATGAAAAAGGTCGAAGACCATGTCGTCCAATCTCGTTGCCAGTGAACATGTAGAAATCAACCGGGATGATACCAAGCTCAAAATCTGAAAAATAAAACGTATGCATGGTGGACCACCACCTCTCAGCTAACGCCTGAATGAGAGGTTGATCAAAGGACTGAACATGTCTAATCGACAAAAAAAGACTAAAAGGCAAGCCTGTAGCCTCTCTATAATAGGACCGGGAAGAGAGTCATAAAACTGAGTAATGCACTTAGCCCAACTACCCCGACAATGAATGTAATGATCTTATAGATAATTTATGAATTAATAATTTTTGATAGAGTAACGGTTATTTAATATGATTATGTGATGTACATATAAAAATAACCAGTTACATTAATTTGCAATTTATACCTATACAGTAGTCAAAGCGGTTTTGGTTCTATGACGATAACCATCTGGAGGCTCGTGTAGTACACGTAGATTGTGAAGAAAAAAATGAAGTGATCGTGTAGTACACGTAGGTCGTCAAAGTGGCAGAACGTGTAACGGTCCAGCTTGCTCTGCTGGATGTCTGTAAACCGTTCTTTGCACGATTTTGGTTGGACACGGCGGCGTTTCGTTTAGCTTTTCTAATTTAAAAAAAAAAATTAAAACGAAAATGAGCTAAAAAGTGAGGAGGGGAGGAAAGAGAAGTGGGTTAAGTAGGGGGGCTGGCGCCCATTTTATGGACGTCTGTTGTTCAAGCGTCCTTAAAATGGACGTTTGGAAATCAGGCGTCCATTAAATGGGCGCCTGATGCCAGACGCTCGTTAAATGGACGCCTGACCACTGAGTGTACACTCCAGCTTCATGGCTGAATATTCTGGATTCACTGGAGTTGCCTTAAGAGCAGAGAAAACGGAAGGGAAATGTTCAACTAAGAAACCGTGATTATGGTGAAGATGAGAAAATTTGAGAGAAGAGAAACAGACGGGAAACAAAAATAAACATAAGCAGTATTATTTCGCAGATAAGAGTATTTGATTTAAAGTAAAGAAACTTTTCTAAGGGTCGGTTTGATAATATTTTGCAATATCTTTCTTTGACTATGAGGAATTTTTGGACAATAGGCAATTCAGTTTTCTGCTGATCATGCTTCTTTCAAAGACATATTGACATGTTGGGACTATTACATAATTCGTTTAATGTTTTTGTGCCCTTTCGTCTATATATGTTTTTGCATTTTTACGATTACAGGAAAATTTTAAACCGGAAACTATTATTCCACGTGAGTGCTAAAGTCAAGCATGTGAGAATATTTCTGCTTCTCAACTAAAAAGTGATGAACATAATGGTACTATTTTTTGGGTTGTTTAGCTTTTCATAATGTGCCATCTACGTTAGCTTAATTTTATGCAACTTTACAATTTTGTGTTGTTTCTGGATGGAAATTGTAATTTTAGTTCTATTCTTTGTACAGACTTGTGGGTTGACAAGATATGCCAATTTAAGCAAGTTTTCAACCAGTTAATCTATATTGGTTTTCATTGTTAGGAAATGTTGAACTTCAGATGGTGAATTTAATTAGTTGAACTTGAACCATTGGTTATTCCATAACATTTCTCATTTGAAATGACTTATGTTAGTTTTGAAAATTTAATGTGACTATTTTATCAGTATTTTTCCTTCGAACACCTCACATGATGACTAAAATATAAATTAGTAGTGAGATTTTTTGCATTACATAAAAGTACAATAATTTTTGTTTATTATTAAGGTTTTGTTGTAAGCATAACGCCATTGGTAATATTGTACAATTCATTTATCATCTCCATATCTGTTTTGATTGTAAACGGCAGTGCTCTCCGTTTATTGTTCTTTACGTTACTTCTATACTTTGCGTAGTCAGTTACATGTGTACTCTAATATTCAAATTATAACTACATGTTTGTATGTTTGATTTTGTTAACATCTCAACTATTTTCTTATGACACACACACATATATCCCATTTCTGATTGTTTGTCATGGTTTATAGGAGAATATGTCATTAAACAGCTTATATTATCCTGGAGCAATTGATAATTTCAATTCATATATATGCTAGAAGTGATTTTCAAGGGTGGTTTTGCTTAGCAAGTTCTTATGATCATCTTTCATTTATTTGATATGTAAATCATATCATTGATTTCTTAATGTTGCTATTATTAACTTTCCATTATTTTCATGTTCATATTTATAAAATAGGACACACAGACACATGCACGCATGCACATATCCACGCAAGCACACATGTGTGTATTATGCAGTAGAATAAATTAATTATCATGACTCTCTTGCTGAAGGAAATTGGTTGTGTTATATGTCTAGTGTACTAAAACAGATAGCACGTAACAATAAACTCGTCGCACAAGTTTATTAATTAGAATTCCACTACGCTGGAATTCTGTATTAGATAAATGTAACAATAAGTTACGTTGTAAATAAATTACAACAACAACGTTATACTATTGTAAGAAATAGTACGACTTATAAACGGAAAAGATTACAGAGAATCTAACCAGTATATAAAGGAAATTCCGTCTGAGGCTTGTCGTAACAATTTCCTTAAGAATTTTATTTCAAAACTCTCCCAAAATACAACAGACGTAATGTGTACGAGATTGTAATGAGTATATCATAGAAGTGAAGAAGAAGATTCGGATTCTGAAAAAAAAAGAGTGAGGAAAGTGATCAGTTTTCCTTCTTATTTATAGTTGGTCCGTATCTCTTCCGAACGGTCGTGTCTGCACCCGTTCGCTCAAACAGTTGCGTCCGTACCACTCCGTACAGTCGCACCCGTCTGCCCGCGCGCCACTTCAATCGGGTCGCACCCGCTCATGCCGCGCATCCATTCGCCCGTGTCTGCTTCTCGGGCCCGCTTCTGTTCGCATCTAACGACCGTCCGCTTTATGAACAGCCGCGTCCGGTTCGGTCGGTTGGACGGCGGCGCGCGTGTGATGGAGATGCATGCTCTTCCTCCTCACAACGAAGCATACATTTGTGAGACCCAGACCCCCAACCTACTCATGAGAAAGACATATATAAATTAATATAGCTCTCAACAAATTGACGATGTGGGACTTTATGTATTTTTCATTCACTTGATTTCTTAAGGAATTCCAACAGTTCGTTATCTTCTAAAGTCTGTATTGTATTGGACTGATGTAACAGATATCTTTGGATCTAGGTTAAATATCCGACTAAGAAATCTACTGTACATCTTTTTTGCTACATGTTTAAGTACGCACTGAGTTTTGACCTAATGTTATATTGTTATTATTAATAGGTTAATTAAGAGCAAAGAGCGATTAAAGGACTCATGAAATTAGAGCTAAACTGAGTTGGAAATGCATACATCATACTTGACTCGGAACTAGGTATGGCGTTACTTTTAAAGTGATTTCTGTGGCTTTCTTACGATTGGACAATTATAACGGATAATTCAAATGAATGAATCCTTTTAATCTTCAATAATAAACATGGCTCCAACATGTTATACGACATTAATGTAATGCATGATCATATTCTGATACAATTTGAGTTGCCAAAATGGCCAACCATGGATATATATATGCATGGACAAATTAATTAATATCCTTTCACACTTACTATGGGTACTTTAGATGCTGGATATGGAAAGGCAGCTATTTTAACTTTATGCTGATATTTTATATGCATATTTATAATATATTTGTTCGCTAAGTTATCAATTTTCCTTAAAGCTATATTGCATTATTCAGTTTCTTTATTGATTGGCTTTTTGAGAATCCAAGTCACTATCAAGAAAGCTCTTCGCAATTCATCTCCAATGCCTCAGATGTAAGTTTTATACTTATATCGACGTGGTAGTTTTGGCATAGGATCGTATAACTATCTTCAGGCACGGATCTATTTAGCACATGGGGTGGACGGCTGCCCACCCCACAAAAAATAATAATAATAAAAATAAAATAAAAATAAACCAATAAAGCGTAAGAAATGAAGAAAAATAAAAAAGGACGCATCTTCTGTTCTCCTCTCATAGCTCACGTTTTTCTGGATTCGAAGCTGCTCCTCCTTCTGGCCTTCTCCAGCGATAGCCAGCAGACTCCGGCTCCAGTTTCAGCCTTCAGTCCTCCTTCTCCAGTCACTAGGAAAATCTAGTAAGTTCTCAATTTTAAATTCGAATTTCATAAACCTTAGTTTGCATTGTGAATTGTAAATGATGTTCCCAATTTTAGATTCAAAATTCGAATTTTAGAACATCTAAACTCTAATTAGGCAGTACAACAGTAGGCTGGTATCAATGAAGTTGCAACTTGCAAACAAGTACCCATTAATAGGTACCACTACAAAAAACGCTTCGTATGGCGTCGGACAGGGGCAACGGCTAAAAAAAGCGGCCGTCGCTAGCCGTTACTCGACGTGTATATCTGCCAAACCCGAGCTTTCTTCTTCCCCGTTTTGCAAAACGAAAAAAATAAAATAAAAAACCCTACCCGTCGCCCTCCCCCCGTCGCCCCGCCGATTCGGTACTCAAAAATTCGCTCCCTACCTCCCAAATTGATCCGGTATGTGTTCTAACCCTATTTTGTATTCAATTAGGGTTTAATTTGGGTTTATTTGCATGTTTATTGGGTTTAAAAATTGGTTGTTAATGACATGTTTATGAGTTTGAGATTGGTAGTTATGTGGTATATGTATGGTGATAGTAGTATTGTAGGTTGATTTGAGAATAAAATCATTTTATTTCGAAGTTGAAAACGATGATTAACGCATTCTATTATGATGTTGGTTATTGTAGAATTAATTATTGGTGATGTGATTTGGATTAAGATGGTGATAGCATGTTTAAGATGCTTATTGATAAATTTATGCAATGTTGGTTGTCGATTAGGTGAAAATTTAATTATTTAGCATGCGTTAGTTATAAGTGTAAGTACACTACAACTGTGTATTTTGTTCAAATATATGTTGCATATTGGACATCGATTCATTTCCATTTGATTCTTAATTTGGTTGTTAATTTGGCCGAGCATTGATACAAGACACAAATGAATGACAATGAATGCAACAGTGAAGCAAAATATGGCAGTAAAGATATAATGGCCGTGAACAGCAAGATGATCAGCCACTAGAATTTCAAATGAAGCAAATCCAAGTTTACATAGAAAATTCAAATGCAGTGATATGCAGCAGGGTAAAACAATACATTACAACAATATCGAGCAGCCAATTTTCAAAAAGGAGCACAGAGTAACCACGGTCAAAATCAAGTGACTGAAGTCAAAAGCAAACCACTGCCGTGATAACCAAGTAAACAAAATAGGTCAAAGCCAAGAAATCACAACTTCAAAACCGTGAGTATCAAATTAAACGAAATTTATCAAGTCAGAGAAAGTCACGGAACCAAAATCAAATTCAAGCCGAGAATTCTCTACCGTGTCAACCAAGGAATCAAGTGCATGCGAATTTGATTAAGTCAAAGAAATCTCAAGCATCAATACATAATCGAACGGCCAAAGCAAAATTTTGAAATAATCAGACGAACGAAAAATAAGGAGATCGAACGCATATAAATCCCAATCATCATCGGCAATTTTATGTATCGAGTTCAAGTACGAATACACAAAAGCACCAAAGCATAAAATTACATACCGAAGCAAGGAGACGAACTCGATCCAAATTGAAGAACCGTGAGCAAATCAAAGAGCATCAATGCCTACTATCAAACGGTGACGTGCGGCGCTTCAATTTGCACAAAGCCCTAATTTCGCCAAAAAGGAACGAACGAAGATACAACAGAGGCCGCCATATTTTCACAAGCCACAGGAAAAAGGAACGAGCTGACGGGTTAAAGAAAAGAGAATAGGGCCGGCCTATTTTAATTTTAAAAGGGCTTTAGTATATTTTTTAACAGGGTTTAAAGTGTTTGTTTTTAATTGTTGTTTTTATTTTTCAAATCAAATCTTGGTAAATCACCACTAGGGTTTAGGTAGTGTCAGATTGTCTAGTTAGAATTAGTTCAGTGAGCAGGGTGTGCGAGTTTGCAAAGCTCTATAGGCGGGAGCAGGGTTTGCGAGTAAGCAAAGCTCTATAGGCGGGAGCAGAGTTTGCGAGTAAGCGAAACTCTATAGGCGGAGCAGGGTGTGCGAGTCTAGTAGAGTGTTTGTGAGCGGGAGCAAATGTTTGCGAATCTAGTAGAGTGTTTGTGAGCGGGAGCTAAAGGTTTGCGAGTCTGGTAGAGTGTTTGTAAGCGTGATACGTTTAATTCTAATAGAAATCTGGGAATGCAGCAGTAGGCAGGGGTTGCCGAAGCTGGGTAAATTTTGTGTGTGATTTACTTTTCAGCATATTTATTTCTGCAGTTTGTTTCTGTGTTTAAATTGAGAAAATTTTCTATAACCCTATTCACCCCCCCTCTAGGGTTAATCTAGATCCTACAAGTGGTATCAGAACCCGGTATTTTTTCATTAACTCTAGAGTCATGAATCCACCAAATAATACTTTGTTGAGGGTTGTCCCAATATTATTCCTTCTATTTTCAATGGAACAGATTTTTTGAACTGCAAATTAAAAATGGAATTTTATTTAAAATCTGTTAATATTAAATGTTGGGATATTATTGAAAATGGGTGTGATATAACAAATAAGGAAATTATCTCGATTAATGCTCTTGCTATGCATATATTATATTCTCATATTAATCGTGATAATTTTTATTTCGTCTCTCATTGTGAAAATGCACAGAAAATTTGGAAAACTCTCGATGCAATATATGGTGCAAAAGTCAACAGCAATGAGAAGTCCTCCACAACCGACTCAGTTAAAGAAATATGCTTAACAGGATTGGTAAATAACAGTTGTGATGAGGATGATGATGATGGAGCAACCGAGCTGGCATTACTAATGAAGAATTCAAAAAGGAAATTTGCAGCCACATGGAATAAAAGCGATAGCAGTGAAAGTGAGAAAGCAGATATGTGCCTTCATGGGAATATAACCGATAGCGACGACGACGAGCCAAGCGAGGTATCAAAACTTACTCACTCTAAATTACTTATTTTTTTCCACGAAATAAATGGCTGTTCTGAACGACTTAGGAAGAAATATGCTAAACTAGAATCACAAAAAGTTACTTTGATAGAATTAAATGAACAACTTGACCAATTAGTTAAAACCTATCAAAGTAGGATCCCTAAGTGTGATGAGTGTCCAACATTTGAAGAAGAAATTAAAAAATCAGAAATTAAAATGAAATCACTTGAAAATGAAATTCTGATTTTAAAAAATGAAAATACTAGAAGAGAGAATTCTATTAAAAAGTGCACACAATTGTTAAACGAAAATGAATCTCTCAAAATACAAGTCCAACAATTGTCAACGACTTTAGATAAATTTTCAAAAAGCGAAAAATCGTTGAATATGCTATTAGGAAAGCAAACTGTTAATACGGTTAGACAAGGACTTGGATATAATAAATCTGAAAATGTTGAGAGCAAGATTAATCGAGAAAATTCAGTGTGCATAATTTGTAGAAAATTTGAACACAATCAAAATAATTGTTGGTATAGACCCAAACACATGAAAACCGTACCAATTTGGGTTCCAAAAGGCACGAATATAAAATCTCTCAAAGTTAAACAAATTTGGGTGCCAAAAGGAACATATATAAACAGCTTTGGGTCTCCACGAAATTATTTTTTTAAATCTTCTGCCACTAACAACCATGGACCTATAAAACAAATAGGTCACATAAATCTTTTCCCGTGTAGGTGTGGTGGCAGGCTAAGGAACAACAACAATGTTTTCTGGATTTTTGGCTGTTCCAGAAACACAACGGGCAACAAAGCAAAGTTCCTTAGCCTAGTACAAAGGTGAAAGAATCACATTGGGCAACCATAAAAATTATCGTAAAGGTAAAACATGTGAAGGTATATTAAATGTGATAATCTGCACCGTATTCTGAATTAAATCAGCCAAAATTGTGATAATGATGTGATGATGATTTTTTTTATTCTGACTTGCTCAATATAGTTGGCCAATTACATTTATGTTAAAAATACTATTCTTTGATTTACTTCATATATATTAGTTTGGATTAAAAATAGTGTTTTGTTGGATGATAATATTTTTGGTTATTTTTGGCTAACTCTATATTCACGGTTTTCTGATTATTTACATGGCTTCAATCCAAATTCAAGAGAATGTCATTTGAAATACTGTTAAAAATTGAGTTTGAGTTTCTTATGCACATTTTCATGGTATTGGTTTATCAAATTTAGTTAGTGATATTGTGGAGTGAAAATGAAATTCAGATGCAGATTACACTGGTAATATAGTTGATAGAAAAATTACTAGTGGAACATGATTAATCTTTGAAACATTCATTTGCTGCATCGATTTTCAAAGAAAATATCTGCATATTTTTCACTTGAAATAATTTTTCAAATGGAAGAATTTTTCTCATATAACCCCTTCGAGAAAATCATTGTTGACCATATTTTCAGATTAGTCATTTTTATTTGATTTTAAATGACAAATTTTGACTAATCTAACTCCCTAATGATTATCGAAAAGATTAATAGTGATTGAAAAAGTGATGAGTGTCGATATTTGTCATACATTACTCAAGACAGTATATTTAAAAAAAATTCTTTAGAATTTCATAACAAGAGTTATAAAAACTTTTTGTTGAGTAAAAATTCCATGATCATTTCTATCTCTATCATCTTTCTATCGACCATCACTCATCAAAATCATATATAGCATGTAAATTTGTGGTAGTTTACAAAGGAAATTATTCGTTCTTCAATTTATTATTATAAAGGAAATTATCTGTGCTTCAATTTATTATATTCTTCAACAAAAATAAATATTCAAAGTATTCACTCTCATTTAAAAGTCCTCACGATTATGCATGGGTGAATTACTTGGATTTTTGATTATGTGCTTCCATGCTCATTTAAAAGTCCTCACGGTTATGCATGTATGAAACACATATCAAAATTAATTGATTTAATAGACAAGTTGATTCTAATCCCATTTAAAAGTCCTCACGGTTATGCGTGGTTAGAAGATACTTGAATTCTTTTTAAAAATTAAATTGGAATAGTACTAATCTCATTTAAAAGTCCTAACGGTTATGCATGGTTAGTAGATATTCAAATTTCCCGAAATAAATATACCACAAATAGACAGAACTGTATGATTTTTTATGATTTTATTCCCATCACTTCTGAAAGTGGAATATGCGCCTGACAAGGGTAATTATGATTTTTGTTTGAGTTTTATTGAAATTTGATATTTATATTCAATTGAGTTAAATGTTTGATTCATGTTTGTCACTTCATCCCTATTTTTATAACAATGTTATTCTTTTGCTGATAACAAAAGGGGGAGAGAAAAGTTAAGATTTTGTCAAATAGAATCAAGCAAAGGTCAAATAATTTTCCATTTGCATATAGGCTCATTTACATATTTTTATTTGTATGCATATAAGTAGGGGGGGTATTGTGTAGAGAGGGAGCATTTAAATAGGGGGAGCAAATTGAACGATCAAATACATTTGACATATTCAAAATCTTAAATATATGTTTGTTATCATCAAAATGGGGAGATTGTTGAATATGCGCTTTGCGCTTATATGATTTTTGTTTGATGATAATAAACATATATACATTCATTTAAATGTATTTGTTAATATACTATTTTATTTTTCACAGTTTAAATAAATATTTGCTGAATAAAATAAATAACACAGATTTTGAATTCAAACGAATATTTTATTCAAACAAATATTTATTACAATTTTGAATAGTAAAATTTCAAGCTCTCACTATAACTATACAAATTCAATTTACATTCAGAACCTCACTACATATCACTCACACTCATATGTCTATCTTCAACTGCATTCCAATTTGAATCCAGCATCTGAGAAATCTGCAAAAATATTCACTAACACAGTAAAATTGAAAAATAAATATTTTTGCAATATAAAATGAAACATGACTTTTGAAAATATAATTTGCCTCAGTTATTTGGGTTGTTCGTCATCATTTAAATTTGAATTCATCATACACGAACAACTTGTGACATACACAGTCTATCACTGTATATGCCACAAGGTCGTGCACACCGATATATACTTGATTGATTTACAGGGACAAGTGAGCACATGTCAAACCCAAATAAAAAGCCGGGTTCAACTCACGTGCAATAACATAAAAGTCACAACTTTCAGCACAAGGTCAAACCCGAGTTTTAAAACTGGATTCAACTCAGGTGCGAATCAAAAGTACACATGAATGCTATGTTCAAACATGACACAGCCTCAAACCAGCATCAAAGCAAATACAACTGCAATACAAATAATATTAAACAGTGACAATATGTATGGGCAATGCACAAGCAAAGCTAAGACACAATGCCACCAACATGACAGCAAACAGAAGTGCACCAGTACAAACCAAAGTCAAGGCAACATGAACTGCATAGGACTGTAACAACCAGAATGAAGGCAAGTACAGTTGAACAAAATGAACAAGTGGAGCATCTGTGTAAACTGGGCAAGTATGGACAGAGTTCGAGCACAGTTGAAGCTCAAGACATCAAGCGATACAAGTCAGAACAACAAAATCATCACAATGAAGACCACTATGCAGTGTACAGTAATACAACAGAGAAATGCACAAGCATGATACAGAGAATACAGTATGAAGACCAAGGCTGCAAATGTGCAAATGCTCGAACTCAGTGACAACATACTACAATGACCAAGTACAAGTGCACCAATGAACCATCAAAGAATGCAACAGGTTATGCTGCAGGGATGAATACAACATGAAGCACTGCAACTCAAGGAGATAGGGTCGACCAAAAATCCAAATGCACAAAAGTATGATGCAAACTGAACAACTTACAAATATGCAACCATACAGCAGTCATGTATGCAACAGGTTCAAGGCCAGAATGTCCAGTTACAACTGCAAGAGTGATACAGTGAATAATGCAACATAAAGCAACAGACCAACAATGGAACAACAGTTCATATGAACAAGTGTGCAAAGGCAATATGAACAAGTGACTCAGGCAACAACCAAATTAAGAATCAAGTGGAAATGAACGATGTCCAATATGCAACATGGCCGAGCATTGATACAAGACACAAATGAATGACAATGAATGCAACAGTGAAGCAAAATATGGCAGTAAAGATATAATGGCCGTGAACAGCAAGATGATCAGCCACTAGAATTTCAAATAAAGCAAATCCAAGTTTATATACAAAATTCAAATGCAGTGATATGCAGCAGGGTAAAACAACACATTACAACAATATCGAGCAGCCAATTTTCAAAAAGGAGCACAGAGTAACCACGGTCAAAATCAAGTGACCGAAGTCAAAAGCAAACCACTGCCGTGATAACCAAGTAAACAAAATAGGTCAAAGCCAAGAAATCACAACTTCAAAACCGTGAGTATCAAATTATACGAAATTCATCAAGTCAGAGAAAGTCACGGAACCAAAATCAAATTCAAGCCAAGAATTCTCTACCGTGTCAACCAAGGAATCAAGTGCATAGGAATTTGATTAAGTCAAAGAAATCTCAAGCATCAATACATAATCGAACGGCCAAAGCAAAATTATGAAATAATCAGACGAACGAAAAATAAGGAGATCGAACGCATATAAATCCCAATCATCATCGGCAATTTTATGTATCGAGTTCAAGTACGAATACACAAAAGCACCAAAGCATAAAATTACATACCGAAGCAAGGAGACGAACTCGATCCAAATTGAAGAACCGTGAGCAAATAAAGAGCATCAAAGCCTACTATCAAACGGTGACGTGCGGTGCTTCAATTTGCACAAAGCCCTAATTTCGCCAAAAAGGAACGAACGAAGATACAACATAGGCCGCCATATTTTCACAAGCCACAGGAAAAAGGAACGAGATGACGGGTTAAAGAAAAGAGAATAGGGCCGGCCTATTTTAATTTTAAAAGGGCTTTAGTATATTTTTTAATAGGGTTTAAAGTGTTTGTTTTTAATTGTTGTTTTTATTTTTCAAATCAAATCTTGGTAAATCACCACCTAGGGTTTAGGTAGTGTCAGATTGTCTAGTTAGAATTAGTTCAGTGAGCAGGGTGTGCGAGTTTGCAAAGCTCTATAGGCGGGAGCAGAGTTTACGAGTAAGCAAAGCTCTATAGGCGGGAGCAGAGTTTGCGAGTAAGCGAAACTCTATAGGCGGAGCAGGGTGTGCGAGTCTAGTAGAGTGTTTGTGAGCGGGAGCAAATGTTTGCGAGTCTAGTAGAGTGTTTGTGAGCGGGAGCAAAAGGTTTGCGAGTCTGGTAGAGTGTTTGTAAGCGTGATACTGTTTAATTCTAATAGAAATCTGGGAATGCAGCAGTAGGCAGGGGTTGCCGAAGCTGGGTAAATTTTGTGTGTGATTTACTTTTCAGCATATTTATTTCTGCAGTTTGTTTCTGTGTTTAAACTGAGAAAATTTTCTATAACCCTATTCACCCCCCTCTAGGGTTAATCTAGATCCTACAATATATCATTTATGCTCACTTGCAATGGCCATGCTAAAGTACTCATAGCCTAAAAGAATTACAATGATTCACTTTTGTCTCATTGTGGAATTTCCAATTAAACGTATATAGTTTAAAATAAAAATAATTCAATTTATTATAAGTGTTAACTTCTAATTTGATTTAAAAAAATTCGTTATTTAAAATTTGACTTAGTTAGCCAAATTTTAAAGTACGTGTTAAAATGTGAAATTTACTTGACAAATATTTATTGAACGTATTATTAAAATTTTTATAGTTGTTAAAATATAAATTAGAAAATTTGTTTTATTTGTGTGAACCCCTTAGACAATTTTTGGCCCAGTCTGACAAGTGTAGTATATGATCGTTATATGGATGTTCATTTTTACACAGAACGGACATTTGTATTCATCTGATACAATATTTGTTGGATTTGTCCCAGTATTGGACAAGTTACAAACACAATAACGTAATCGCAGTTTATAAATCATTTCAGTTTAAACGGTTAACGAAATTTCGATGGCACTTCCTTTTTTTCCCCTGTGTACATGCATTTGTGTACGATACAGGGAATAAAGGGAAGTGCTGCCGAAATTTTGTTGAATCGTTTAATCTGAAATGATTTATAAAATATGATTATGTTATTGTGTTTGTAATGGAAAGTAGGATGACCGGCCGTTAAACAAGTATTAACAAGTGTTGTATATGGTTTGTATTTTATAAAACAATCAAATAATGTATTACGTGCAATTTACTAAAGTAATAAAATTTAAAAGTTAGTTTGAAACTAATAAATTTGTTCGGTCTAATTTATTAAAGTTTGTTTAAAATTTACTAAAGTTAGTTTAAAATTTACCAAATTAATAAAGTTAGTCTAATTTACCAATTTAATAAATTTACTAAAGTTAAGTCTAATTTGTCAAATTAATAAAGTTACTAAATTAATAAAATTTACTAAAGTCCAGTCTAATTTGTTTCAGTGAAGTGTTTGTTTGAATTTTCTAATATAATTTTTGCAAATCAGGAGATATGTTCGATTATTTTCTCGATCGTAGTTGGATGTATGAATCCCGAAAAGGTATGAAAGGATCAATAAAGGAACATTTTGTTAACGGTGTACACGAGTTTATTAGATTTGCTAAATCTAATAATGGAAATAACGTAGACATTCGTTGTCCGTGTGCTAAGTGCAAACATCTGAAGCATTGGAAGGCAGATGTAGTAGAAGTTCATTTGTATAAATTTGGTTTTGTACCGAATTTTTATTTATGGGATCGTCACGGAGAGTTTGTTCAATATACACCTAATCCTGTAGTGGAAGAGGATGATAATACAGCGGCAAATCCATTAGAAAATATGGTGTAAGATGCAGCCCGATCAATGTTTCCATCCATTGATCAAGACGGCATTGAAAACGAAAATGGTGAAGAACCGACTATGGAAGCTAAATAAATTTATGATTTATTGGATTCCGCTAAGAGACCATTGTGGGATGGATGTGAAAGTGAAACCAAATTATCTGTAACCGCTGAATACATCACGATGAAATCAAAATTCAATCTTACAGAAGCAGTGTTTACAGTAATTGTACAAACTGCTAAACGACACATGTCACCCAATAATTTGATGTGCGATAGTCATTATAAAGTTAAAAAACTTATGTCTGCTTTTGGATTTTTATACCAGAAGATAGATACATGTGTTAAAGGTTGCATGTTATTTTGAAAAGACGACGCTCACCTTAGAAAATGCAGAATATGTAACGAGGAAAGATACAAACCAAGGAAAAAGAAAGGAAAAGAAGTCTCTTATAAAAGAATGCATTATTTACCCATCACTCCCAGACTTCAACGGCTATATGCTTCTTCTACTACAGCATGTCATATGCGATGGCACAGCGTGAGAACACCAGTAGAAGGAACATTGATACATCCATCTGATGGAGAAGCATGTAAACATTTCGATAGGACGTATCCTGAATTTGCTCGAGAGAGCCGTAATGTTAGGCTCGGTTTATGTACAGATGGATTTTCGCCATTCTCTCAATTTGGTAGTAAATATTCATTATGGCCTATTATTGTCACTCCTTATAACTTACCTCCATGGATGTGTATGAAAACTCCATATATGTTTTTAACGATTGTCGTTCCCGGTCCTGATGATCCGACTCAAGGAATTGATGTTTATCTACAACCGTTGATCGAAGAATTGAAAACACTATGGCATGAAGGAGTTGAAACATATGACATTTCGAGAAAAACAATTTTTCGTATGTTCGCTTCTTTATTATGGACTATTAATGATTTTTCCGCATATGGCATGCTTTCAGGTTGGAGCACAGCTGGACGTCTAGCTTGTCCATTTTGTATGGAAGAATCACGAGCATTTTCATTAAAGTACGGCAAGAAAATTTCCTGGTTTGACTGTCATCGGTGTTTTCTACATATTAATCATAAATTCAGAATGGATAAAACGAACTTTAAAGCTAACAGAGTAGAGAATATGCTACCACCTAAAGTTTGGACAAGTGAAGAGATATATGAAATCGTGAAAGACTATCCTAAGATTCATGAAACTGGGAAACAGGTTGACATTCCGGGTAAATCGGACATTCATAACTGGTGCAAGCAAAGTATATTTTGGGAGTTACCTTATTGGAAAAATCTCTTATTGCGACATAATATTGACGTCATGCACAATGAAAAAAATGTGTTTGATAACGTTTTTAATACAGTTTTGAATGTAAAGGGGAAAACCAAGGATGATGCGAATTCGAGACATGATATATTACATTTCTGTAAGCGGCCCGAACTTCAGTTGTACGACGATAACAAAAAACCCAAAGCATG
Source organism: Allium cepa (assembly GCA_030765085.1). Lineage (NCBI taxonomy): Eukaryota > Viridiplantae > Streptophyta > Magnoliopsida > Asparagales > Amaryllidaceae > Allium > Allium cepa. The sequence goes on along the minus strand of CM060945.1, from coordinate 1,025,368,780 downwards.
TTATGAGCTAGACAACAAGCAAGCAAAACTCATGCTCAAATGGGTGGAAATATGGTTAGATGATAGAGACTATCATGTGGCGCACACATATGTTCTTTTAAATTATGTTGAAGTTGCACCATTTATCAGGTAATACTGAATGATTGTACAGTTCAATTATACGTGTATTTATATATTAATAATTAGGGGAATATAATACATTTATTTGCAGCATATACGAATCACAACATCCATCTGGTGATTTCAGTAAACAATTTGCTTGGTGGTTTGCAAGCTATGTTCACGATCCGAATAACAGTGTTGTTGAGGAAGGAATACGACACCTTGCTATCGGACCAAGAAGAAATGTCAAGACCTATCCTATATACTTCGTCAACGGATTTAAATTTAACACCAAAAATTATGGAGCTGAAAAATCAACGTATAACAGCGGTGTATTTGTCAAAGGCAGCGATGATCCAGAAGAGCATATAAAGGACACCTTGTACGAGTTGAGCCGCATGATTTAGATGTTTTTAGCAATAATTAGAACCAAAAAATGCGGAAGAATTATAGAGAGACAATATTAAGGGCGAAGAAGGCTGGCAAAAAGCCAGGTTGGATGAGCGATGAAGTCTGGAACGAATTTCTCACATATTGGGAGTCAGATCAGCTAAAGTAAGCTATGATGAGAATGCTTACAATTATGTTAGTTGCATTATTTTAATCGTGTATCTAAATTAATAGGAAGTAGCAACAAGAAACCAAGCCAATAGGAATAAGAATCCTGGTTTACATCGAGGTGGCTCTAAATCTTTCCAACAGCATATGAGAGAATTGGTAAATATAAAATATATTTAGCATATGGTGATGCATATCTTCATGTATAACATTTATGTTTATTTTCAATATATCTTATTCGTGTATATCTTCAGTTTGCAAAGTACGGAAGGGAGCCTACAGTGGCTGAGGTTTTTAGAGCCACACACGCAGTTGAGTCTGTTGATGATGAGGGGAATGCGACCTATGATTGGACCGACAGCAAAGCTGAAGCAGCGATGGTAAATATGCTAACTCGTGATTCAAATTGTATATATGTAAATTGTATACCAATTGTTTCAAAATTATGTTTGTAATTGCAGGGGCGATATGAGGCAAAGGCATCGGCATTGACACAGGCGAGTGGAAGAGCAGAGCTTACAATTGAGGAGTCCAACAGGATTTGGGATTCCGTTATTGCACCGCCTACTCAAAATAGGCGTTATGGTTTCGGCAATCAGGAGGTAAACCATTTCACTAACTTCATATTAAAAGATCCATATTATTCTCACATCGATACAAATTTCCCTCCAATGTTGTGAAGTAATAGCTTATTTTAGCCCAATCAAGTACATTTATTTAAATATGATACAATTGCATATCTAGATCTCATATCGATCAATAAATTTATAATAATTATGAATACATACAATATCATTAATTTTTCAAAACATAGTCAAATTTTATACTTCATATTTCATAAATATTAAATAAATGTAAACTAATTAAATTATTTGGCTTCAAAAGAATTCTCCGTTTCAACTGTGAAAATTTTGAATGTAAATTCGATCAATAATTAGTGTCAAACTATCCAAACGCTAACGTTCAAATATCACTTAGCACATCGTGTGACATCGTGCCTAAATTTGTCGCTTACATATGTATAGTAAATTCTTATTTTAATTTAATTGTCATTAGTAAGTTGTGACATTTATATACATCAATTCTTTTCGTCTAAATGATATCATTTTGCACTTATGGAATATGATAATGATCTAATTTCAAAATTGCTCACATTCAACTTTATAGTCCAATTACACATACTTTGGCATAATAATTATTATTGTTATTGACACATACTTTATAGTCCAAATACACATAATAATTATTATTGTTATAATTTGACAACAGTCAAAGCATATAACTTCATATTAAAAGATCCACATTATTCTCACATCGAAAGAATTATTTATATACTATCCAATTCATTCAAAATTCATGTAAAATGCTATCGTATTAACTTTAGTTATTTCACAGGCTGTTAATTTCCGAAGAGCTTATAGCAAATCGATGGAGGAGGAGCGTATTGCTCAGATGCAGAGGCAGCTGGATGAGCTCAACGATTGGCGAAAGGGCCAATTGGCACAGCAGATAGATGAGCGCATTGCAGCATTTTATCAGGAGCACGACTCTATGCCTGGGGAGCAGGGAGATGGATCTGATGATGCCGAGGATGATGAGGAGGAAGCTGAAGATGAGGAGGATGATGATGCATAGTTTTACTATTCTTGTGGGTATGTATTTATGTACATATTTAGACTAGATTTGATACTTGGGCTTGGATACTTGGTATTTTGGATGATGTTTGGGTTTGGTTATATTTGGATTTGATCCTTGTACCTTGATACTTGGTTTGGTTTTGTATATTATGTTGGTTTGGTTGGTTTTTGTGTTTTTTTGGTTATATTGTTGAATATTGATGTTGTGGGTATTGTTGAGATGTGTTATTGTTGATATTATTGAGGTTTGAGGTTTGAGATGAGGTTTGAGATTTGGATGAGGTTTGATGGAAGAATAGCTGCTGTGCACAGCAGGTTTTGCCTAGAAAAGCGACGGCTAGCAACGGCTTTCCGGGCAAAGATAGCGACGGCCAGCGACGGCCAGTAATGGCCAGTAACAGACTTCCGGGAAACAAACTAACTGTCACGTGGCGTTGACACGTGTACGTTGCCGTCGCTTGCCGTCGCTTTTTTAGCGACGGAGCCGTCGCTATTGCCGTTGCTTTTCCTAGTGGCAATGGATTGAATAGCAACGACAATTAGCGACGGCTAGCGACGGCTTCCGACGGCCGCCGACGCATTTTTGCCGTCGCTATACGCTGCCTTTATTGTAGTGTACTGGCAGTGGCAGTAGCATTGTATTTGTAGCAACGAAGTTCTTGACCGATAAATTGTTCAAATTATGCAGTAAATTGTAGCATGATAGGCTATTTTATTGATACTAGTAGTAAGTATTTGTAGCACGGTAGACTATTTTGTTGATACTGGCAGTAAATTGTGCGACCATCTACTGACAGTAAATTTTAGTGAATCAAATAATGAAGATACTGGCAGTAAATTTTGGTGAACGAATTTTACTATTTGTTGAAGCATTAAATTGATGTTGAGACGACTGTAGATCAATTTGATTTTCGTGAAGTTCGTAGAGCACGACTTAAGTAGGATAAATAGTAATTTATGTTTTTTGTTTTGTTTAACACTACTAGAAAATACTGCAGTTTCCTACGCAAAATTTCCGACGTCTTTCCTATGCCAAAAGGTGGAGCGTAGGATAGGCGTAGGAAACTGGTAGAAAGAGGTAAAGACGTAGGGAAGACGTAAGAAAATTTCCTACGCTTCTCCTACACCAGATTCAACACGTAGAAAAAAAACGAGGCGTAAGTATGATGTAGGAAATCGTCTACACTAAAATAATACTGTAGAAAAGGCGTAGATAATCTCCTACGCCATTTTCACGTCTGTGTTAATTTTATACAATTACACATTGATGTAGGAAAGACGTGTACTTCCTACGCCATCACTGCAGATGCAAAAAAAAAGTTTTTTATTTTTAGGTTAATCACTGTATACTTCCGTAGCCTCAGTTTTTCCCCAATAAAAAAAACCTAATTCTACAAAAATTATGTTCTCCTCCTTTTATATTTGTTTTGATTGAATTTCGATTCAGGTGCTTGTTTTGGGTTTTCAATTCAGGTGCAATCTCCATGTTCGCGATGCTTGAACCCAAAAAAATTAGGGTTTCAAAAATCAACGCCTTCTAAATAATCATCGCTGCATACTCGGCTATTCCATCAGCCATCGTCGGCTCATCCTTGTCTCTTACGCGATATTTTCTACTGCTGATTTGAAGTCCTGCTATAGTCTCTTTATACTGCCACTGCTAATTAAGTATGCGAATTTCTTGTTCTGAGTTGTCTAATTTTCTAAAATTGAGTCGCCCTTTTACTGCTTTAGATTTCATTAACATTGAAAACGCCTGAAGCTAATAACTTATTAGTATTTAGATTTTACTGCTTTAGATTTTATTGCTTTAGATTTCATTGATGTACTATTTTTCCTGCAGTGTGTGTATGTCTACCCGCAAACATTTAGGCAGAACCCAATATGATTTGCCTGTACACTTAACTAGATACACTAGTTTGTAAACTTGATACATTTAGTTAAAAATTAAATACACTGTTTTGTAAACTATTTGAGACTACAAGTATTGCCCAAGTAATGTTACTTCTTTGATAATAGAAGTCTGTAATCTGAATGTTTAGAAACAAACATTCTTGGTTAAATAGTTTTAATAGTAGACATGAATTTGGTATACAAATTCCACCCTCTGTTTTTGTAAACAGACTTGACCCCTGTGATCAAATTGACTAAATTGCATATGATATTTAGGTTTTGAGTGCAAACTCAGTATTATGAATTTTTTTCTTTCTTTTTTCAGATAGCATTTCCAGCTTTTGATTGGTATTTAATATTAAAAAAAAATACTCGTAGAAATTATGGAGAAAAACCATGATGGTTGTTGCATCAAAATTTGAAAATGTGAACTATGTGACAAAGTTGATGCATGAAATTAGTGCTCACTTGTATACCTGTCAATGGATCGGATACTGTTCGGATAGATTAAAATCTGGATCCGAGACCATGTACTAAAACTGTAATCTTAGTTTGGTCCGAGCCTGTTCATATTCATTGCCCAAGTAAGTCTGCTTGGTAGAAACTGGTGCCCTAAAATCTTTCCCTCAAACAAAAGCATTAGAAAATTCCAAAGTAGAAAAATAAATGGTATACAAAACATTTACTCTTATTTTTGTTACAATGACCAAAATAATTATCCGATAGGATCTAAGTAGAGCCCTATAGTAATGAATCCGTACCAACCAAACACTAATAATTATCAGGTAGGGCCTGGATCTATAGAAACAAAGCCTATATATAGATTAAAGTTGGTAATAATAGGTTAAAGTTGGTAATAATTTTTCTGAATTCTTATGTTTCAAATGATGATTGTTTTGTGAATTATGTTTAGTGTGATCAGTTTTAAAAAATGCGCATGAGAGTTTGGCTCAAGGCAAGGCGTAGGCAAAAATCCTCGGGGCTTATTTCGGCCTTTTAACCAAAAGGCTTTATGCCTCGGCTGTTTGAGGCTTAAAAAAAAAACCATAGCGCCTCATGCTGAAGAGGCTTGAGCTTTTTAAGTGACATTGGTTGCTATGTATCTCATCTGAAACCCTGGCTTCTACCTCATTCTAGTAAAAACTAATCCAATAACCAGCAAAAGAAATAAAATCTTGAGCAAGCACGTAATTTTTTTTTTTGAATACAAATACAATTACAAAATGTGGAATCGTGAAACTGGAATCATATGGATTCTAGTTATTTATTTTTAACTTTTTTTGCATAGGTTAATTTAAAATGTCAAATTTCATTATATGTTATGCCTTTGTTTCCCCAAAAAGCTTACGGTCAATGTTACCAGGCTTACGCCTTGACTTACGGACCCGACAACGCTTTGGATACATTTTCACGTTTTAAAACAATGAGTGTGATTAGTCTATTTTAAAAGATGTTAATAAATGGTAGTCGATTATGATTTTGAGGAGATTAGTGGATTTTAATATCTGATTTCAGTTTTGATTTAAGCAAAATTATATTGAGTTCGAATTGTAGTTGGTTTTGACACTTTAATAAGAAATTGTCATAACTGAAGGCAGCAAACAATTAGGATCAGAATGATTTGAATCTTCTAATCAAAGTTCGTTGAAATCCTGATTACTATAAGACATTGGTGTAGGAGATGTTCATAACTCGTGGTTTCTAATTTCTATCTTTCTAGGTTGAAGGATATATGTCTGTTAAGACAACTAGAAAGACTAGAGATCCTTATATCATCATAAAAGCTAGGGACCTCATAAAGCTTTTATCTCGGAGTGTTCCTGCCCCCCAGGTATGTTTGTAATTACCGACCCGTGGTAACATTGTGAATGGTCTAGTTATTGCATTTATTTATTTTACCAATGCTATTTAAGTTCATCTTATACAACCTTCATTCTGGTACAGGCAATTGAGATATTGACAGGCTGTTATGTATTGGTTCAGGTATGTGCTGTTACAAAATTTTCATTGTAGATGATGCATGAAACAAAATATGATATAATATAATTACCATTATCAGCATTTCACAAATGTAATTTTTGGTTAATAACATGGTATTGTGAATGATTAGGGAAATACAGTTTCTGTCATGGGTTCATTTAAGGGGTTGAAGCAAGTTAGGAGAATTGTTGAAGATTGCATTAAAAATGTGATGCATCCAGTGTACCATATTAAGATGACTTTTATTTTATTTTTATATAGCTTCAGAAATTTATTTTCTGTATATCTGAATTGTCTGAACAATTTTTACAAACCCAACTAGATCCTATTGATGAAGCGCGAGCTTGCAAAAAACCCAGCACTTGCAAATGAGAACTGGGATAGATTCCTTCCGAAATTTAAAATGTATAGTATTAATCACTTGTGTTGTGTCCATTTTTTTCAGTTCTTTTCCTCTAATTTTTGACCATTATCATTTTTGTCTTATGTGCTTATTTAGGAAGAATGTACAGCAAAAGAAAATTAAAGCAAAGGAGAAGAAGCCTTATACACCATATCCTCCTCCTCAGCCACCTAGCAAGGTGACATTTTATTCTTCTTTATTTGATATACAGTATCGGCGACTGCAGTTTCCATTGTGTTTTATAAATATTGCTAAACTGCTTGATTTGTCAACTTTTGTATCCGCATGAACAAGTATAAATATATATTTGATTTATCATCAGAAATCGGTTGATGAACTCAGTTTATAGTTGTTTTTTATATATGTAGTAAAATCCGTATATTCCCCTAGATGATAAATGGATCAGATTTTTTTTATATAAAAAAAACCTAATGTATGTTTACCAAGAAAAACACCACACACAACTAAATGTTGATGTATAATACTGCGACCAAATATTTTAGCAGTAGACGCGGGTCTCTCCAATGGATCATATGCTTTGGTATAGATATGTATGTATTATCATGTGTGCATGCATATGTATGTATTATCATGTGTGCATGTATGCATTCCACTATGTCGGGTAACACAATCTTGTAAGATGTTAATATCAACTTGCTCCCTGTTTTTGTAAGCATGACATTTTACAATATCTTACTCCATGCAAGGCAAACTTTGATGCTAATCAAGTGAGATTGAAAATTTACAGCTCGACCTTCAATTAGAAAGTGGTGAGTATTTCTTAAGTGACCAATTGAAGCACGCAAAGAGGCAGAAGGAAAAGCAGGAGGAAAAGGCTGCAAAAACAGCTGAAACAAAAGGAAGAGAGAGGTAGCATTCATTCCACCAAAGGTGAAATATTCAAACATGCTAACTATTATTTCTTTACCGGTCTTTACTGTTCTGTGATATGTTACACTCAAGGCTATGTAGTTCCTTGTTACAAATTTGGTATTAAATTTTGCATAGAACTGTATTACGAAGTCTTTATTTCAAATAACATCAGTGTCTTTTGAAGATCAAAAGTTCACACCATAATCCTTTGAGTTGGATGAGAATAAGCTGGATGCCTTATCTGCTATAGGAATTGACTCTGATCCTTTTGTTAACATCTTTGTAGGAACCTTCTCATGAACCTGATGCTAAATCTGATAAAGTTGAGCTGACTGCTATTGCAGCTTCTTTAAAGGTAACATTTTTCTTTCTTTCTTTTTTCTCCTGCAAGATCAAATTTTCTTTGTATGAGGGAATAACTACTGTATGTTAAGAAATACATGTTTATGGTTTTCACTAGACAAACTAATCTTGTATAAAGCTCTTCAGTGGAACACGTAGGTACATCTCGAAAAGAATTTGCAACGTTTGACTTATAGCATCTCATTGACACACAATTGAACGTTAATAGCCAAATTATATTTAACGTATGGAATAGAATTACTGTAATTTTGTGGTCATAATTGAGATGTAAAATATATAATACAGCAATGTGGTTAAATGGAGCAAAATTAGTATTATTTGAAGGGGAAAAGGTGGAGCGTCAAGAATGGGAGATTCAAATGCTGAAGATGCAGTATGAACAACTCACCGAGATGCTTCGACAACGATTTGATGAAGAGCCGAATGATCATCGAGATGGATGAGGGTATTGAAAACTTTTTAATGGTATCTGTATGATGTCATGTATCATGAACATATTATCATATTATTTTAACATGTAGGAACTTGATTAATATTGTTTGACTTTGTAATATGAATGAGATATTTGTTTTTTGAATTAAAGATGAATGGTTTGACGTTAATCTTTTTGTTGGAATGTGTATATACATAAAATAAGTTGATTTTAGTTTCTATTTAATGTGGTGAAATGAAATAGAATAGTAACATATCAAAATTGCTTCAGAAAAGACGTAGGGAAGGTGTAGGGAAGGCGTATGTAAATGAAATATTGATGCAGCAAAAAGTCGTGTGCATGGCGTAGGAAAAACATCAAAAACACAGGCGTAGGTAAACCGTGGATAAATAAATGACGTAGAAAAGACGTAGAAAACGTAATATGTAAGAATGACGTAGGAAAAACATAGGGAAAACGTATGTAAACGAATGACGTAGGAAAGACGTGAGTACTTAAAGAAGTAAAAATGTCGTAACAAAACCGTAGGTACAACATGGCGTGGGAAAGACGTAAAAAAATTATGGCGTAGAAAAGACGTAGGAAACAACTCCACGGATGACGTAGGTAAGATGTAGGTGTTTTATTACCTACGCAGGTTTTACCCACGCCAGAATTGGTGTAGGGGTAACGTAGTTGCTGTGTTTACCTACGCCCCGCTTACGCCATATTGACGTTGGTAAACTACAGTTGTCTCGTAGTGTAAGGATTTGTATTAAAATTCTCTATGTTAATGGAATCAATCGAACTTAATTATTTTGATTATCATGAATGCGATAGAATTAATTATATTAAAACAGTTTAGTTTTTTTATTATTTAATTTTCTTCTATTATTTGCCCATCGCAAAATAAATTCCTGGTTACGTCCCTGACTGTCTTCATTGTGATAATGCATAGTGTTCATGTTTCAATCAGGCATGAGATGAAATGAGTTTTCTTCCTCTCACCGACAGTAATATTTATGGGGAAGGTGATAACACTAAGCTTGATATTCAGGTTGGTACATCAAATTTACTGCATGGCATACGGATATATTTTACAGAGTGTCTCACCTGGCTACATCTCTATTTTTTGTGTTAAATATGCAGATCAGGCTAGACAAGGAGAATAAGATTCTCTCTACCAGAGACAAAGGTATTGGTATGGCCAAAGAAGATATTATCAAGAATTTGAGAACAATTGCCCGTCAAGAACTTCAGGTACCACTGACAAACATACTCTTTATTTTAAACATTTTATACTTTTTTTTAAATTCCTACAAAATTTGTTGTTTACAGATTTTGTCAAGAATATGTAAAAAGGAGGTGACCTGAACCTCACTAGGCAATTTTGCGTCGGATTTTACTTCGCATATCTGGTTGCAATCTATGTTTAGGTCATAAGCAAGCACATGATGATAAACGGTAAGAAAATTCATAAGATTATCACGTATGATATTTTGATATTTGTGATAGTTTGACCAAAGTTTTATAACATATAAATTATTCCAACTTCTAGATATCTCTGAGAATCTACGGCTGAAGGAGCTTTTGTAATATCCAAGGATGCGTGGAATGAGCCACTAGGGTATGGACTAGAAATTCATCTGCGTATCCGGGTAGAAGACAGAATATATTGAAGAATACAAATCGAGGGTCAGTATGCTTAAATACTTTCTTCTGTCAAAAATATTTTTTGGTTCATGCTGAAATAAAGAAGGTCATGTTGATGCACACCTAATAAAAAAACAAATTTGAGCAACAGTGAAACAGTGCATGCTTTCTTAGTAACTACTCTCATTTCCTTGTAAAGCCCCATGCGTAGATTTTTAAAAAAATACTGATAGTACTGAAAATTTATAATAGATTAAAATTTGTCACGTATCATTGTGTATGTTTTAATAAGTTAACATTTATAATTTTTGTTTTGTTTTTTGTTTTGGTAATATGAACAACATGCGATCAACATATGATCACTATGCGTTTAATTAAAATAAATGGAAACTGCAACAAATATTTCTTGTAATTACACATTCAATTCGTCGGTTCTCCACCGTTTCGCAGTTATAATTATTAATTTTTATTTAATGTAGAAGTAATTAAAATGAAAGACTTCTAGGATTCAACCATTTCCAGTAGCATGTCCACAAATAGCAACAATAAGAGCAAGAAAGTTGCTAACTTATTAAGGCAAGAAGCTATGTTAAAAGAGTTCTGTAATACGTTCATATGCACTAAAGTACGTAACAAGAACATATGTAATATAGTTACAGAACCAAAGTATAAAATGCCAGCCTAAAATTTCTTATGTGTTTGAAAGCACGTTATGTATCTACAAATATCATACACGATGAAATAGCTTATAGATGTATAAAAAGAAAAAACATACAAAATTAGTCCGGCTCATCACAATATTTGGTTTTGTTTTCAACCAATATTAGTCTCATCACATTATTGACAGTTACTTGATATGAATTACTCTAAAACCAATTTTACTGTTTTCTAATTAAAGAGGTAGTTCAAGATCAAAGAATTGCAAAGACAACAGCAGCTGATTCAACAGTAGTAGAATAATCTCCTCACATATGCACTCTTCCAAACGGAAACAATGAGAAATTATTTATGAACCTCTTGGCATTAACATCGAGGAACTCCCTCAAGAAACCATTGCTTCTAGCTTAAAAACAAATGCAGATTTCCATGTGGAAAGTTGAAGAGCATAGCTTCATTAAAAATTGTCACATATCATTGTATATGATTTAATTTGCATGTATGCTACAGAATTAATATAATTTTCATATCTATTTGTGGTAAACAAAGCATATCTTCAAATTCTAATTTGTTTAGTACATCAATCTGTTTTCCTAGGTTTCACAAAGAATTTTATCTACAGTAGGGACTACAAGTTAAGGTTATTGGTTCTGAGTCAAAGATAGATTGACAAATGGATATCTGAGTTTCACCTTTTCTCTTCTACTCCACTCAGGTTTTTATGTCCACTTCTTTGAAAAGCTTGAAATTTTTGTACTCTTATTTTGTCCACTGGCTTGCTACAATTTTGTTTACCCACTTTTCCTTGGCATAGTAACCATTGATTACATTCCTAATCTAAATGGTTTTCTTTTTTAGATATGGTCTCAAATTCAAACTGTTTACATGTTTGAATTTACATGGTGTGTTGGATATTTGTATCGATGATTCGAGAAAGATGAAGATTATAACTACTGTACTTCTGACTTCAAAGATCTACTGTGTAAATTTTTTTAGACAATAGTTCAACCCAACAGGTACAAACGGCTTATTGAACTATCAACTTCAGGATTCAATGAAGTCTTGAGACAGCTAATCGGATTCAAAACTTGTACGATTTTGATCCGACCAAGAACACTCAAATTTGATTTATGATTATGCAATTTAGTAGAGAACAGAATGAAGAAGAAGAAGAAAATCGATCTGCAACATTTCTGCGTTTGCAACTGTTATCCCGTCTTTTGGCAAGGCCGTGACACCAAGAACTTGACTAGAAACCAAGGATGGTTCGTCCTGGAGATCGTTAATGCATAGGTCTGCTATGGATGTCGGTAAAAAATTTTCGAGTTCAGATCGAGCTACAATTGATATGACATGACAAGAAAAGCTAATAAAGCCAACATTCCAAATTTCTAGTCAATCGGAGTTGGTGTGCTCAAGATATTGATCGATCACGGTTGAGAAATCCAAACTTGCATCGATCATAACTCAAGATCTACAAGTCCAAATGCCACCAAATTTTCACAGTAGCTTACTGGCAACATGAAGAACGTTCACGCCAAATTTCAGCTCGATCGGATCAAATCTTGATCGATTCGAAATTTCTTCGTATCGATCGCGGACCAACTTGCGTCGATCATATCTCACAATCCACACGTCCAAATGCTATGAAATTTTCACAGTTTTTTACTGCCAACATGAGGAATGTTCATGCCAAATTTCAGCTCAATCGGATCAAATCTTGATCGATTCGAAATTGAGTTCGAATCGATCACGGAACGGGCCACAATTTCCTAAGGCCAGGCATGTGGGCCCCCTCACGTGCCAGAAGCGGTCTCCCTGGATTTTAGATGAAATATCAGCCTCCTACACCTATAAATAGAGCCCCTGGTCATTCAGAAAGGGGGTCGGAGAATTTTGAGAGTAAAAGAGCGCATGGACTCTGCCACGTTCACTCCAGAATGCCATTACTGCCATTGATCTCGAATTTAAGCTTATTATCTGCTATACTTCGTTATCAAAGACTTGTAATCTTCAAGTATCAAGTAATAAAGTGATAAAACTTCATAGTGGACGTAGGCAACACGCCGAACCACTCTAAATCTCTGTGTTTCTGTGAATTTTCTTATATGTTTATTGGTGTGTTTGTTAGATCTGCTTCATTTTACACTTATTCTCTTCATTTTATCTCTTCAAACACATCCGAAGAGTGTTGTTCCCAATTTTGGTGCAAACACTTTGGTGCTTTCACTGAAAAAAACCCAGTTTTTCTCCCGTTCCTTGGATCTACTTTCGATATCGGATTGCATAAATCTAAGGAGAAGATCTAGATCTATCGTTCAATGGTTCCTTCTATTCTATTCAGATTGCTGCAGATCTAAGAGGAACCACATTCATCATGAATTTCGTACCCATATTTTCGTATCCATGAAAATATGATAGTTTTCGTATCCATATTTTCGAACCCAGAAAATATGGTCATTTTCGTATCCATGTTTTCAAACCCAGAAAATATGGTCATTTTCGAACCCATGATTTCGAACCCAGAAAATATGGTCATTTTCGAACCCATGTTTTCAAACCCAGAAAATATGGTCATTTTCGAACCCATGTTTTCGAACCCAGAAAATATGGTCATTTTCGAACCCATGTTTTCGAACCCAGAAAAGTTGGTCCTTTTCGTATCCATGTTTTCGAACCCATAAAATACGGTCCTTTTCGTATCCATCCAAAGGTGGCTTCCTTCGCATCGACCTTGTTCGTAGCCCTCAGCAAGCATTCGTTCGAATCGATCAGGGAGCGCTACTTTGTGTCCATCAAGGAGCGCTACTTCGTATCCATCATGGAGCGCTACTTCGTATCCATCAGGGAGCGCTACTTCGTATCCATCATGGAGCCCTACTTTGTATCCATCAGGGAGCCCTACTTCGTATCCATCATGGAGCGCTACTTCGTATCCATCATGGAGCGCTACTTATCTGCCTCCATTTCGCATCGATACTCACATGTACTTCGTATCCATCTATCTGCCTTTAATTCGATCCATCATTTAAGCGCTCGAACCATCGATGCGAACGAACCCTAGCCGCAGCGCAGAGCACCCGCATAGTTAATTCAAAGCTCAACTTAATCAACGAACATTCTAATCGTTCCATGACTGGACGGGACATAGGAGACAACAGCAGCAATTGTTGAATTGCAATCGAGGAATGGGTATTGAAATACTATTCAACTGGTGCTCCCAGAGGCTGGAGAACCTAGCTAATATGCCAAGAACTAGAGTTGATTAATGTATCATGCTTCTAAGGTGGACTGCAACTTCCTCCAATTGACCAGATTTTAAAACTCCTAAACTGACAATTATGGTGCGATGGCTAGTATAACGACTAGCCTACCTTGTCTACTCGGCCAACTCGAAACATAGCTAGTCACTATTGAACCATCTTCGAATGCCCGCATCTTAATCATTCCACCTCCATATGACTAAAAGCATGACATACAACTCTAAGAGGACTTCCTAACTATCTTATGCGGGCCTCCTTCCTGGTGAAAATTAGAAATAATCACCAATCTATGAGCCCATCCTAATGTACTCACCATCCAATCGACATTACCAACCACTCAAACATTGGGAAATCAGGCATACATCATTCACTAGTATTACAAGAACCTGCAGCCTTAAAATGAACTTGATAATGTTGATTAGAGTATCTTTCCCAGTCGGGACCTATTTATTGAAACTATCCTACATGCAAAATTTCAAGCAAAAATCCAGCATGTTGACTATGTCAGTGTACTATGGAAATTCGACCCATGACACTATCTCATGAACTGAGAGTGGTGAGTGGATTCCATAAATAGTGATGAATGCCATCAAATGCAGATGTCTCCCCATATTCCTCAAAGAAGACTGTCAATCGTGGTTAGACATACCATTTCTACTTCTCATATTGCTGAAGGGAATAAAGAAGCCGGTAGCCAACGAATTGATCAAAATCCACAGCCCGTTGCTGCCAACACTTATAAATGAAATCAGCACAAAAGCTTATTTCTAAAGTTTGATAAGAAAACTGGCAGATAGCCACTAATAACTACACCAACATAACGTATCTGATATTGAATTGATGAGCTAGATGAAGGATTGGTGTCGCAAGATAAGGAGAAAACCTACTCCATACTCTAAATCGGGAAGCTCCTCTTCTTTACATGGCTAACGTGGATGTCAATGCCATAAGGCTACTCTGGAAAGGAAAGCTCTGACAATATGTTCAAGCCCTATAAAATGAAGAGCCGGGAACCCCCGACCTCAATCGAAACTTTGATCAAACTGAACCATTTGCGTTAGACTCCCAACTGTGAAAGGCTGGACCAAAGTGCAATAGCGAGCATACGACGCCGCTTCACTTATCAATGAGATTTTATCCGATCTCTTTTGAATTATTTCTATTTTTATTTCGTTTATGTTGCAAAATATAATCGACTTGAATTAAACTACTTGCAAATGATGCTGGTAACCGAGTACTTAATGATGGGTGCAAAACAACCTCCATGGACTATGATAAAGTCATTTAGGTATCATCATGATGAGCATGATTCAACCACTCGCCGGCTGCTCTATTCACCTGACTTGGGGGCAGGCCATCAAAGCGGAAGAGACAGACAAGTTCAGGGCTCCAGTACGAAGTGGATGCAACCGACCATCCACTCACATGCCTATGCAATTTAATTAGGAGATTTGAGAAAGACTTGGAGTTATATGTCCTAACCATGCACTCTCCATCTCTTACTTGAAGCTCGCCAAAATACTTATGCTTCTTCTGATGCCCAGTAAAATCGAAATCACACCAAAGATGGACGTGACATGGCCTTCCATGCATCCAATCCTGCATTGGACACTTGGGGTTTTTTTAAGAGCACATATTTATAGTCGATATGGTTTGACCATTCACTCCCCAGTTTGCATCAATGATTCGACAAAACAATCATGCCTCAAACCGATTTTATCAGGGGCCAACCCTCAGTTTATAGTCATCAACAACCGAATGCTTACTCGCTAATCATCATGGGCCATCATTCCAACTCTCTTCCTCAACTCGACTAGAAGAGCGCAAAGCGTAAAGTGGACGTGGCTCGACCGTCTACTCTCCATCTCTTGCCCCCAACTTAAGGGAAAATACACAACTCAAGGTGGATGTACTTCAGCCATCCTCTCCTCTGCTCGAGCTCAAAGCTTTCCAGAACGCTAATCTTACTCCTTAGGCTTGGCAGAAGCGGGATCCAAATGAACACGGATGCGATTCATCCGTCCATAAACTAAGTCTCATCCTTCGTTGATGGCAGATAAGTGGAAAATAATCGAGATCCCACCGATCATTTGCTAAGCGAAACCCTCATCTCGGGGGCAAGCCATCGCAGCAAAGGCCGAACTGGACTGACACACGACAGTCCTACAATCAACTCTAGGTTCCCAGAGTGTGAACCGGAGTATAAACACTAACTCCAAATTCCCAGAGTGTGAATTTGAGTACAAACATTAAATAAATCGTTCCCAGAGTGTGAACGAACTCCAAATTCCCAGAGTGTGAATTGGAGTATAAACATTAAATAAATCGTTCCCAGAGTGTGAACGAACTCCAAATTCCCACAGTGTGAATTGGAGTATAAACATTAAATAAATCTTTCCCAGAGTGTGAACGAACTCCAAATTCCCAGAGTGTGAATTGGAGTATAAACATTAGATAAATCGTTCCCAGAGTGTGAACGGACTCCAAATTCCCAAAGTGTGAATTGGAGTATAAACATTAAATAAATCGTTCCCAGAGTGTGAACGGACTCCAAATTCCCAGAGTGTGAATTGGAGTATAAACGTCCAATAAGTCGTTCCCAGAGTGTGAACGGATTCCGAATTCCCAAAGTGTGAATTGGAGTATAAACATCCAATAAATCGTTCCCAGAGTGCGAACGGACTCCAACTTCCCAGAGCGTGAATTGGAGTATAAACATCCAATAAATCGTTCCCAGAGTGCGAACGGACTCCAACTTTCTAGAGTGTGAATTGGAGTATAAACATCCAATAAATCGTTCCCAGAGTGCGAACGGACTCCAACTTCCCAAAGTGTGAATTGGAGTATAAACATCCAATAAATCGTTCCCAGAGTGCGAACGGACTCCAACTTCCCAGAGTGTGAATTGGAGTATAAACATCCAATAAATCGTTCCCAGAGTGCGAACGGACTCCAACTTCCCAGAGTGTGAATTGGAGTATAAACATCCAATAAATCGTTCCCAGAGTGCGAACGGACTCCAACTTCCCAGAGTGTGAATTGGAGTATAAACATCCAATAAATCGTTCCCAGAGTGCGAAAGGACTCCAACTTCCCAGAGTGTGAATTGGAGTATAAACATCCAATAAATCGTTCCCAGAGTGCGAACGGACTCCAACTTCCCAGAGTGTGAATTGGAGTTTAAACATCCAATAAATCGTTCCCATAGTGCGAACGGACTCCAACTTCCCAGAGTGTGAATTGGAGTATAAACATCCAATAAATCGTTCCCAGAGTGCAAACGGACTCCAACTTCCCGAAGTGTGAATTGGAGTATAAACATCCAATAAATCATTCCCAGAGTGTGAACGGACTCCAAATTCCCAGAGTGCGAATTGGAGTATAAACATCAAATCCATCGTTCCCATAGTGTGAACGAATTCCTAAAAAGCCCAAATAGGTGTGACTGACCATCTATTGGTTGACTCTAACTTCCCAGAGTGTGAACTGGAGTATAAACATCTATTCCAGGTTCCCGGAGTGCGAACCAACCCATCAATGCGAACTCCAGGTTCCCAAAGCATGAATTGGAGTATAAACATAAATTACAGGTTCCCGGAGCGCGAACCGAAGCATCCATGCTAACTCCAGATTCCCAGAGCGCGAGTCGGAGTACAAACATCAATTCCAGGTTCCCGGAGTGTGAACCAAAATGCAAATGCTAACTCCAAATTCCCAGAGCGCAAGTCAGAGTACAAACATCAATTACAGGTTCCCGGAGTACGAACCGACGCGTCAATCCAGACTCCAACTTCCCAGAGCATGAATTGGAGTATAAACATCTATTCCAGGTTCCCAGAGTGCGAACCAACCCATCAATGCGAACTCCAGGTTCCCAGAGCGTGAATCAGAGCATTAACATCAATTCCAGGTTCCCGGAGCGCGAACCGGAAAATACAAATGTCAACTCCAATTCCCCAGAGCGTGAAGTGGAGTATAAACATCAATTCATGGTTCCCGGAGCGCGGACCAAAATACAAATGTCAACTCCAAATTCCCAGAGTGTGAATTAGAGTGCGAATGCCAAGTCAAAGTTGCGAACTGGAGTATAAACATTTAATAACTCTAAGTCCCCACAGTGCGGACTGGAGTATAAACACTAAAATGGGTGTGATCGACCATACATCAACTAACTCCAAATTCCCAGAGTGCGAACTGGGGTATAAACATCAATAAACTCCAGATTCCCAGAGGATGAATTGGAATATAAAACAACGACTCACTCAAGTCCTGAGAGAACGGACTGGAGCACGAATGCCAAATGGGTGTGACTAACCACCCATCAACTAATTCCAGATTCCCAGAGTGTGAACTGGATTGTAAACATCAACTAACTCTAGTCCCGAGAGCGCAGACTGGAGTATAAATACCAAACGGGTTTGACTGACAACCCATCAACCAACTCCAGTCCTCAAAGCTAGAATTGGAATATAAATATCAGTAGGGATGTGATTCGACTGTCCATCTATCAACTCTGATCCCACAGCAAGTCCTGTAGACAAAAGGTGGATGTGATTCAACCATCCGCTTTCCTATCTTCCCCTGACATGGGGGCATACTTATCATCAAAAATCGAATGCTTCGACCATCTAGCATAAAGCGGGAACGACACGACCGTTCACGCATCAACAATTATCCCCGGCATGGGACCTATAACATAATCTTATAGGGATGCACTCCAACCGAGCAAGACAGAATTTCTTCCATGATTCGACAGGGAGATGCAGATTAGAAAAACGGACCTAGCCGAACGTCTTATTCTACATGGATGTGACTACCCATCCTACCGCAAATGAACATGACACGACCGTTCATCCGCTAACTCTAGCCAATGATCTAGCGAGTTGTGCATGCAACGTGGATGGATGTGACCCAACCATCTGCCAATCAACTCCTTCCTCCAATTCAGTCGGAGAAACATCAAATTAAAGTTGCCGCAATGTGACCGACTACACTTCGACTTTTGCCATTGACAAGTGCCAGAGGAATTAATCGAGGAAAATGTGGTTCGACCATTTTCTGCTAAAATTCTTAGTCCCAGAGTGTGGACATGGATGTAAATATCAAATAGGTGTGACTAATGGCCCTTCAACTAACTCTCATCTCCGTAGTACGACTATGAGCGTGGAAAAATGAATGAATGTGATTCGACCATTCATTCACCAACTCCGACCAAAAGTCGACGGGAGGAATATAAACTCGCTACAGATGCAATTGGACCGTCCACAAACTAACTCTGCTAACCCAAGACTGGGGGCAGAAGAACAAATCATTGAAAGAAGAGAAATGAGACTCGCTACATTGCTAGCTATTCAGATTCCTTTACAACTTAAGGCAACGACTGCAAGGAGGCCTTAATGCTAACCAATCAGAATGATGCTCGAAGTTACGAGAAGCCAATTATATCGTACCGCTAGATCGACGGGAAATATCGATCTGCACCTTTCATATCATACCAAAGGATCGATAGGCAATGAGGTCCGTACATTCTACATTGTGTCGCTAAATCGACGGCCAATATTGATCCTCTTCGACTACAATTCGATGTGACCCGAGCAACCATCGAATACCTTCGACCACCAAAGCATGGATAGAACCGCGAATGAGTGTGACTTGCCATTCGTTCTCTGTCGCCTTCCATCGATCCGCCAGGAAGTGCATGAGACTGGATGAGCATGACCTGACTGCATTTGAGCTGACTTTGTCCCTAGATCTGACGGGAGAACGTAAATCAAAACGGACGTAGTTGATCACCTAACTCCAAAAGAATGCAATGCGACCATTCATTCTTTGGCTCTTAACCAAATCTGACAAAATGAGCAATTCAAAACAAGTACAACCTAAATGTCCGCGCACCGATTCTTACCCTCGGTTCGAGAAAGCATCAATCCTGCATTGAATCTTACTGGACAGTTTATTCTTCATATGCTTCCCTGAGTATGAAAACATAGGCAGCAAAGTGAATGTCGATAAGGCAACGAGATATTCTGCCTAGAGGAAAGAACTTGGACAGAATGCAGGATAAGGCACAACTCAGCTTTCCATTGATTAACTCGATCCTATGGTTCAATGGGACATAATGCGAAATTGAAGCGGACATTATCTACCTTGCTGGCACGCATGAGAATTAAGATGAAAATAATTTGATCGTTCGTCGAACAACTCTGGCTCTTACGGCTTGGACTACAGTATAAACACAGCAGAAACAAGGCTCGATCATTCGCATAATACATCCATCAACCCGATACCGTGTCATGAATGTGATCATCCAAGAACTGGATACGACTACTCAATCCTATAGCTCGTGCCTAGTATTCATAACAACTTTAAGTTACGACCGAAAGGATGCTTAGAGATACAATCATCAGATCAACGCCTGGACTTATGGGAAACTAATCATCATTCTGACCCTTCCGATGAGCAATAGATTGCAAGTACATTGAATGGAAAGCGCATTGCTCGGAAACACAAGTAGATTCCAACTCATAGCCGGAACCAGCTATGCTGCAGCATGCGACACAAGGCTAAACTCTACTATGCCTTTAATTCCACATCCCTACGAGTCTGATCATTTACCATTGCAAATAAGCACATGAAGTGCCTACAACCCATCACAGGTATTGTAGATCAAATCACAACTCTTCGCAAGGATGATGCAAGAGTCAACTGCATTGCTCCAGGTGAATTTGATATGTCCGCTTGGACTCGATCTCATATATACATATGGACCCTCACCAACTATTGAGAACCTTGCATTAAATGTCAACCCGAAGCATGTCTCGGTGAATAAAAACGAAGCGACACGGATCTAGAAAAATCTGCTGCACTATAGGAGGAGGCGAATCTACTCAAAACCAATAGGTTTATCCACGATGCGCTTTACCCAAAATGAGTATCCAATCCTTTACTTACGAAAGAAACAAATGGAGAGTGGCAGACGTACGTCGACTACTCAGATTTGCACGAGGCATGGCGAAGCATAGCTTTCCATATCCAATGATCAACCAACTAATTGACTCGATCTTCAAACATGAATTACTTTCATCCATGTGCGCAAAATACCAAATAAAATCAGATATTGAAACATGTCCAGACAAGGAATACAACTGTTTCGTTACTGACCCGAGCCTATAGTGTTATGCTGCAATCCATGGATTCAAACTTGAGAATGCTTATGCTACTTACCAAAAGACGATTAACAGATCATTCGAAAATCAGATCGGCCGATCAATGAAAGTATATGTGGTTAATATGCTCGTGAGATCACGACCATCAAGCTACCGCATCGATCACAACTTCCAACAAGAAGACGATAACTGTTTAACAAGTTAAATGGAACTATTCAGAGTGAAGATGGAAGTTTTCAAAGCACGTCATGTTCACACAAGACGTACTTTGGGGGCAAATGTTATCCCGCCTTTTGGCAAGGCCGTGACACCAAGAACTTGACTAGAAACCAAGGATGGTTCGTCCTGAAGATCGTTAATGCATAGGTCTGCTATGGATGTCGGTAAAAATTTTCCGAGTCCAGATCGAGCTACAATTGATATGACATGACAAGAAAAGCTAATAAAGCCAACATTACAAATTTCAAGTCAATCGGAGTTGGTGTGCTCAAGATATTGATCGATCACGGTTGAGAAATCCAAACTTGCATCGATCATAACTCAAGATCTACAAGTCCAAATGCCACCAAATTTTCACAGTAGCTTACTGGCAACATGAAGAACGTTCACGCCAAATTTTAGCTTGATCGATTCGAAATTTCTTCGTATCGATCGCGGACCAACTTACGTCGATCATATCTCACAATCCACACGTCCAAATGCTATGAAATTTTCACAGTTTCTTACTGCCAATATGAGGAATGTTCATGCCAAATTTCAGCTCAATCGGATCAAATCTTGATCGATTCGAAATTGAGTTCGAATCGATCACGGAACGGGCCACAATTTCTAAGGCCGGGCATGTGGCCCCCCTCACGTGCCAGAAGCGGTCTCCCCGGATTTTAGGCGAAATATCAGCCTCCTACACCTATAAATAGAGCCCCTGGTCATTCAGAAAGGGGGTCGGAGAATTTTGAGAGTAAAAGAGCGCCCGGACTCTGCCACGTTCACTCCAGAATGCCATTACTGCCATTGATCTCGAATTTAAGCTTATTATCTGCTGTACTTCGTTATCAAAGACTTGTAATCTTCATGTATCAAGCAATAAAGTGATAAAACTTCATAGTGGACGTAGGCAACACGCCGAACCACTCTAAATCTCTGTGTTTCTGTGAATTTTCTTATATGTTTATTGGTGTGTTTGTTAGATCTGCTTCATTTTACACTTATTCTCTTCATTTTATCTCTTCAAACACATCCGAAGAGTGTTGTGCCCAATTTTGGTGCAAACACACCTTTTAGGTGTCGCAAATTGTTATGAAATGCAGTGTTCTGCAACACTTTCTGAGCGTCGCAGATCTGGAGGAAGAAGAATGAGATTGAAAGAAAAGAGATTGTTTTTTCTGATGGTTTCCGGGCGTCACTATTTATAATAGTGAGGACATTCATCAAGCATCGCATCCTTTCCAACAGTCCGAAATCGTTATAAACGATTGCGTCTTTTCGCACCGGTTTAAAACTATTACTAAACGGTCGCGCCCCTTCATTCAAATGACTCGTCAAAAATATCCGTTGAAACTCAAATTATGGATCCAGCCCGTTAACAAAAATTAACTCGTCATTTTAGACCCGAAGCGGAACCCGGTCCGGTCGGATGAACGGACGACGGCGGCACACGCGTGCGGTGGTGATGCATAACTTTCCTCCTCACATCAAAGCAAAGCTTTGGGTGCCTAAAGGGCCCAACCTTTCTTAGAGAAATTTATATATAAATCAATATATTCTCTTAATTTCCTAGATGTTGGACTATTCATCCTCTCTTCTTCCTTCTTCTTCCACTTTTCCATCTTCAAAAACAAACCCAAACCCAAAACTATTTTGAAAATTTCAAGCAATTTCTCCCCATTTTCAAAATGAGTAAAATAGATAAAATAGACAACTGCATCACTAGAGTGACTATCTACATACCAAGTGGAATCATGCCAATGTAGTTCCAAGATCAAGTTTTGCATCATCGTGGAAACCAGTACAGTACATAAATGAAAGGTATCTTTTGGATTTGAACCTTCACTTAGTGTAAACCATTCAAAGTTCTTTCGAGATCTATGGTAAACGTATCTTGAACCAAGTACCCTTAATGATAGTACCAGAACAATCACACATACTGATTTCCGTATATAGAGTGTTTTGTATGCTCAGCACATTAATGACCATGTGCTTAAATCCTGAGTTCATGAGTCTACTTTAGAAAGTGGTCTTACTTTCTTAGGAAACGACCGGATTTCCATACTCACATAGGTAAGTCTCTTAAGGTGTTTCTGCGATACACCTTTTTAAGGAAAGTAGACATATTAAGGATGTATTATCCATCCTTTGTTCTTGCAGAATCCAACACTAAATATTATGAGATTATTGATTTAGTGTTCCATAATCATTCTCTTAACTTGTTGGTACCCATTGAACTTTTTCTATCCTTTTCAAAACATAAGTTGGGTTTCTGTTAAAGATGATCAACCACTGCTTCTAAGGTAATTAACACAGCACAAACACTTCAGATAGAATTCTCTACTGAAAAGATGATCTAGTTCTAACTATTTGGATGCCTTAATGATATTTCCCTATCCTGGCAAAATATCCTAGCCTTGTATCTATCCAACCAATCCATACCCAAAAAGATCCCGAAATCTATGAAATCATGAACATGCAAAATGCATGCAAACATATAACCTAACAAATCAAGTTTTAACTGGTCACATCTCATCCTTAGATTTGCACACCCTCCTATTGGATTCGCAATCCTTAAGAAAGAAATAGAGTAAGTGGGTTCTAAGCATAACTTATTAACCAAATTCTAGGATATAAATGAATGTGATGCACTGGTAACCAATAGTATCCTAACTGGAATACTTTGAATCAAAAATGTACCTTCCATTACAGACTTTCCTTTATCTGTTGTACTTGGTTTGGAACAAGACGATGGTCCAATAGCAAAAACCTTACCTTTTTCTGCCCTAACTGGCTCTGGACACTGGTTCTTGTAGTGCCCAACTTGATCGTAGTTGTTACATTTAATATGCTTCTTATCCGCAGCCTCCTTCTTCCCCTTACCTGACTGGCACTCATTTGCAAAATGACCCTTCTTATCATAATTGTGACAGACTAAATACGCTTTTGACTTCTTGGTTGAATCTCCTTTCTGGACTCCTTTCTTTTTGAAGAACTTTCTCTTCTTTCCCCGAGAACTCTAGGATTCAATAGGCTTCTCTCTAGCATAAATAGCAAGCATCTCTTCATAGCTAATGGCCATCTCCACCACCACATTATAAGGATCACGGATATGAGTCAAGGTCGCCCTAGCAAGCTCGAGCCTCGGACCTCGAATGAACCTTTCATTCCTTTTGATGTCGGTGTCTAGAATAGTGGATCCATATTGAGATAGCTCATCAAGACTATTTGCATACTCGATAACTGACATGTCCCCCTGAACCAAATCCATAAATTTTCTCATCAATGCTGACCTAGCAACTTCAGAAATAAACCTCTGTTCGAATCTCCTTCTAAAATTGGCCCAAATTAACTTTTCCTCTGGAACTGGGGCAGTCACACCATTCCACCAGTGTAGTGCTGACCCTAGCAACTGTTTAGAGGCCAACCTTCTCTTCTGCGCATCTTCTAAACTCAAATTAGATAAAATCCTTTCATAGTGTAAGAGCCAATTTTCCACTTCTATAACATCTTTCATTCCCATAAATTGCTTTCTACCCAAATTGATGAAGTCTCAGTTTAGCTTGGTATAATTATTCCTTACAGGAATTACAGGATTCACTCCTCTAATATTTCCACCCACTTCAGCAGTTCTTGCTTGCATCAAATTAGCAAGGAACTAATACATCATCCCTGCATCTAGTGGCGGATTCCTCCGAGTGTTAGGTCGACAATTCCATCAGTTGTGGTGCTTCCTCCACCTACATTTCCTCTTACATTTATGTCTTCCATATCTTCTTTCTCGTAAATCTGTATATGAGCCTTTGTAAGGTACAGAATAAGGTCTAAGAGAAAAGGGAAATTACGTACTTATATATAACTATATATATATATATCAAATATAAGTATGTTAAAATCGCGTTAACCCAAACCCCGATCAATATTTTTGATTTTTTGGATTATGTTTTGAAATTTTTTTAGGTTTAATTTGCTAAAGTTTTCATAAACCTATACTCTGATACCAACTTGTAACATCCCCCTCTTGGAGGCCCAAAACTAATGGCTATGGATGCTGCAGTCATCCATAGTTATTAATTCTCGGTAACCAACTACGGTAATGTTAGATAAATTGATATACCAGAAACATATGAATATGGAAAAAGTTTAAAATTTCAAAACAACTTTCACATTCCGTTCCAAACACATTTCAACATTCATTACATAATCCCACAACGTTAACCACGTTCAGCAAAATATAATTATTACAATATACTCCAAAAGCGACATATGAAGATGGCTCCTTGGTGATCAGAGTATATAATAAGCAATAAATCACCTTTTCCTTAACAAAATTACACAACGGAATCACATGAGAAAGAACTTAAATAACTACATGCCTTCTGCAATGACTCCAGAAGCTTTTTTGTCTTAAGAGGTACCCGAAAACCTCAAATATCGAACTACTCAAAATCAATTGAGTACCCGAGAGTTTAAGGTAAAACATAAACTTCGAGTTAGACCTTAAGTCTGGTATGAATGATAATATACCATCTCAAATCAATTTAGATATCTAGTGGGATAATAGCTTAGCGGAACGGGTTTCCCCTCACTATTATCTTAAAATATGTATACTCCATTTTCTGTGCTCCTGCATCCACAATGGTTAATTCAATTCAAAACATTACTATGCAATGAAATGCAAAATAATTAAATAAATTCTGGATTACCCATCCCTAATTCATTTTGACCATCCGTCATAATTATAGTTTTCACAAGATTACTATGAACCTATTGGTAACTCCAATATCATTTCCTTTCTCCTAGTTTTCATGGGATAACTAAGAAATTATTGACTAACAGTCAATATCTTTCTTTTACCCTAGTTTTCATAGGCTAACTAGGAACCTATTGACTATCTCTCAATATTTCATTTTCTTATCCGGATATAGTTTTCATGGGCTAACTATAAACCTGTCTAACTAGAATCTTTAATTATACATAGTTTTCATGAGCTAACAATGAACTTATTGGTCCCTGCCAATATCATTTCTATTACATAATTTTCACAGACTTACTGTGAACCTATTGGCCCTATGCCAATATCTTAATGTATATTCACTACTGGATCAACCTAACTGGTTATTCAGCCTTCCCTACAATACCATTTTGGGTTTATTACATTGTGAATATATACATATTTGAAGAAGCAAAAATATAAATTGGTTGATTGCTTTACCCTATTTAAACTTCTTTATAAGTTCTATTTCAAATAATTTGTTTATTAATATGCCATGATTTTGCTTTTAAAATAGATTGAGTTATTTGTTTTGAAAACTATACTTTCAAAACCTTCGAAACCTTGCTATCGACCTCACTGGATAGCCTCATTCGAAAGCATGTATCTCTTTTCAAAACATTAGGCTGCCTTTAAATCACTTTAAAATCCTTCTTTCGAAACCTTTCGACTATAATGAAGTGCTACTTATTATTTTTAGAAATATAGCTTCGAAACCATTGGAAGTATCTCTTCCTAAAGCATTAAAAGTCCCCCTTTCGACATCATTGGGTTTACCTTTATAAATTCCATTTGGGTGAAAGCAAATATAAATGAAAGTATCTCTTTCGAAGCTATCCTTCAACATTTTAAAATGTATGCTTTCAACCCTGTAGAAAGAGATGGTATCGGCACCATCATAAATTCCTTAATATTTTTATATAGTAAAGAATGGTTTTGAAAGAGATACTTTTGTTTATATTTGCTTTGACCCAAATGATATTTTAGAAAGGTAAACCCAATGATGTCGAAAGGGGGACTTTCAATGCTTTAGGAAGAGATACTTCCAATGGTTTTGAAGCTATGTTATTAATAATTAACAAGTAACACTTTATTATAGTCGAAAGGTTTCGAAAGAAGGATTTTAAAGTGATTTAAAGGCAAATGCCTAATGTTTTGAAAAGAGATATATGCTTTCGAAGGAGGCTATTCAGTGAGTTCGATAGCAAGGTTTCAAAGGTTTCGTAAGTATAGTTTTCAAAACAATTGACTCAATCTATTTTAAAAGCAAAACCAACAAAATATTTGGAATAGAACTTATGAAGAATTTAAATTGGTTAAAGAAATTAACTGAGTTATATTTTTTGCTTCTTCATATATGTATATATTCATATTCTAATAAACCTAAAATGGTATTGTAGGGAAGGGCTGAATTACCGGTTAGGTTAACCCAATAGTGAATATAAATTAAAGATATTGGCAGGGGGCCAATAGGTTCATAGTAAGCCCGGGAAAACTATGTAAGAGAAAGATATTAGCAGGGACCAATAGGTTCATAGTCAGCGTATGAAAACTATGTATAATTAAAGATGTCGGTTAGACAGGTTTATAGTTAGCATATGAAAACTATATCCGGTAAGAAAATGAAATATTGCCAGACAATTAATAGGTTCCTAGTTAGCCCATGAAAATAAGGGTAAAAGAAAGATATTAACCGTTAGTCAACAGATTTCTAGTTAGCCCATGAAAACTAGGATAAAAGATACGATATTAGAGTTACCAACAGGTTCATAGTAATCCCATGAAAACTATAACTATGACAGATAGTCAAAATGAATTGGGATGGATAATCCAAAATTGATTCAATTGTTTTACATTTCATCACATAGTAATATTTTGAATTGAATTAACCATTATAGATGTAGGAGCACAAAAAATGGTTTATAAAGATTTTAAGATAATAGTGAAGAGAAATCCATTCCACTAAGCGGCGTGGTCTCACTAGATATCTAAATTGATTTGAGATGGTATATTATCATTTATACCAGACTTTAGATCTGACTCGAAGTTTATGTTCCTTAAACTCTCGGATACTTAATTGATTTTGATTAGTTTGAGATTTGAGGTTTTTAAGTACCTCTCAAGATGAAAAAGCTTCCAGAGTCATGCAGAAGACATGTAGTTATTTAAGTTCTTTCTCATGTGATTCCGCTGTGTTATTTTGTTAAGGCAAGGTGATTTATTGCCTATTATATACTCTGATCACCAAGGGGGCATCTTTATATGTCACTCTTGGAGTATGTCGTAATAATTATATTTTTCTGAATGCGGTTAATGTTGTGGGATTATTTAATGAATGTTGAAATAAGTTTGGAGTGGAATGTGAAAGATTTTTTGAAATTTTAAACATTTTCCATATCCATGTGCATCTGGTATATCAATTTATCTAACGTTACCGTATTTGATCACTGATAATTAATAACTATGGATGACTCCAACATCTGTAGCCGTTAGTTTTAGGCCTCCAAGTGGGGATGTTACATTAATAGAGATTGCCTAGGGTGATGGATAGTGATTGGCTAAGTGTTGGTGGCCATGATGGCTTGTTTCTAGAATATGAAGTAAAGTGCTTTATAGAGAGGACTTTTTCTATGACGACTTGATTTGTATAGAGAAGTAGGGCTCAAAGCATCTAGGCATGGAGTACTAGAAGCAAGGAATGAGTGGAAGAAAACTTAGCCTAGATTGGCTAAGTGGAGAGGTCGGGGCCGAGTTCAGAGGTCGGTGCTGATTCTAGGCTTATGTCCAAATGGGATGAAACTTTCGAGAGGTGCAACAGAGGCCCTGTAGATCGTGTTGAAGGAGTTGGCTCATTCATATCAGGTAGGATGATGATATAACATCATGGGTGAAAAGCTATATTCTTCAGATGTTGGCTCGTGTTGTGAGTAGGTTTCGAAGATGGCAGCTTGCAAAGGGGTTGGGCTGTATGATCTGGCAACGTGGAAGTGTTCCTCATGAATAATACAAACTAGATTGAGAAAGAAGGGCTCGGTATCCAGTTGGAGAAAAAATTGGCTCTGATGTATGTGCTAAGGAATCGTTGATGACCCGGAGAGTTTGAAGTTGTACTCGAAGCAGGGGTATTGTAAATGGGGATGCCCATGAGTCAATGAAGGGTCCCGTACACCCTGGACCTATAGCTTTGGTCAAGTGTCTAGCTTTAGGCTGCGAAACATGTAGCCAACTTTAGGCTGTGAGATACGAGAGTACAACAAAGAACCGAGGTTTCCATTTGTCTCTGGCTTGGGGTCATATGATTTATCATATATTCGGAGCATAAAGAGTGATAGTTAGGGTTGTTTGATGGATGCTATATTTGCTTTGGTTGCTCTCTTTAGTATGCTATCAGTTATAGGTATCAGGAGAAGTAGGTATTGGAGATGGGAATATCTGGAAGACTGATATTCTTTATTTGGTTTGTGATATATCTTTATGATATTATACAATAGCATATTATAGTGTTATATGCTAACCCTTCGGTTCATGTCAGGTATGGTTTGTGTACTTTTGTTCCTTACCATATTTACCCATTTATTATTTTAAGACTCATTTACCGCTTATACCAGACTATTGTCTGACCCAAGGTTTTATGCTTTGCCTCTTACTATATTAGATAGTCTTAATTGAATAGACTAGATAACAAGTCTAGGTGACACAGTAGCTGGTTGGAGGATGAGCTAGATGGACCTATCTCATACTATATACATATATTGAGTCTACGCTTATTCCGTTGTGCAGCACCGGGGAGCCTTAGCAGCAACTGCTTACTATTTGTATTTGAGTTAGTTGTTGTGTTTGTTTCCCACTGTATAAACTCTGCTATTGATGTATAACTCATTTGATATTATACTCTGATGATGATGGTCTGTTCACATTGTTATTACTGTCTCTTCTGTTGTACATATGATATTATATTTTTTCATGAGCTATGAGATATATGATAGGTTATATGCAATATTGGTTTAATCTAAACCCTAATGAGTGTCCTATATCGGCCAAGCACGATAGCAGCGCACTATTTACATACTATTAGTGCCGGTAGTATTGGACGGTCGTCACATTTGGTATCAAAGCTTTGGTTACATGATTAATTGGAGTTGATACCATGATCCAATAAGGATAGGGAAAGTATTATTTCCTTAGACTGGATCGAGAGTTTGTACATGTACAAAAGAGAGTGTACTTGTTATAAATTTGGTTTCAGAAGCTATATAGTTATATATTATATGGTATATATCGCATGCACATGAGCACTATAGACATAATTTTCTTTATGAGAGACTATTCATTCTTGTTACAACTAAGAATAAGCCAACATACAAGGAACACTATAAAGAATTTTGCTTCAGGAGTGGAGGAAGAAGTGGGATCCAGAGTTGCTACGCCTAATATCAAGCCATATTCAATGCTACGATGGTTAATATGATGAGTACTCCTATAGTGGTAATGGGAAGAGGTGCTCTAGTGCAAGCGCCTAGGGCTGATTTCACCAAGCTGAGCAAAGGTTACCCTACCCTTGGAAGAAAACCGTCCCATAGGACGGAGTCAGCAATAGAAGTGCAAGATTGGTTGGCTATTTGCGAGCGCATCTTTAATGATATGGAGGTGGAAGATGCTATGAAAAGAAAGTTGGCTTCAAGATAGCTTCAAGTTAAAGCCATGAACTGATGGAATGTTATTACTATTGCTACTTTAGAGGATCAGTTCAGCTGAGATCAGTTCAAGGAAAGGTTCAAGGAGAAGTTTATTCCGGCTGCTCAAAAGTCGGTTCTTGTAATGACCCTAATTTTGAATAACATTATTTAGGACATTTAATTAGATAAATTAAATCAAATAATATAGATGGTTTAAGGGATTGAGATTTGTAAATTAATAAAGGAACCGTGCCTTAGTGAATACATAAGCAAAAGAGTATTAAGGATAAGTAAGTAGGAGGACATGATAAAGGCAAAATAGGAATAGTCTTTGTTCTTATACCCTAAACCATTCTACCCTTAATTTTCGTTCATTTCAACATTCATAAACAAAACTAAAAGCTTGGCCAGCCACAATTAAGAAAAATCAAAAGAAAATAAACGAGGAATCAAGTATAAAGCTTGAAAAAATTAATCAAAGAGCAAATTCCAACCTTCTTAACACCAAGCTAAGGTGAATAATTTGATTTGTTAATGATTTTGGTTTCAGGGTTAGATCCGAATTATTATGAAAATAATATGCCATGTTATTTTTTTTAAATAGATATATATGTTTGTTTAAATTATATAACGATTTTGGGTCTGAAGTTTAAATATTTTAGAAAACATACTAAAAGTGAATTATGGTGATTTTTGGAAAATTTTCCTAAGTATTTTGTTATAGTTATAAAATTATTTAATTCAAGAGACTTAAATATTTTATATGTTTTATCAAGGAGAATGGCTTATTTGCTAAAATGTTTTAATTGATAATTCTGAATTCGAAAGCACTTTGAGAAAAGGATTTTAATAAAGAAATGGCAACCAATTACATTTCGATAAATAAGGCAATTTAGGTGAAAAGAATTTTTTTTAAAAGCTAAAAATCAGTTCTCTTAGATTTACTACTTCGCCACTTCCATCTGCTAGCTTTCAATACCATACCTCCACTAAAGAACCTATTCGAAACCAATGCTCACGGTATCAAGCAATTGATATGTAGTGCAATGGAGATTGGCGGAAGGGATTGTGTCAAAACAATGCTTTCAAAGGGGTAGAAGCAATTCTTATTAACTTTTAATTACTTCTATTTATAAATGATGCTTTCGAGGGGTTGAAGCCAACTATATTAGCTTTTGAATCAATAAGCTTGCATTTGTTTTTAGAAAGGAGCTTTCGATGAGTAGCTGCTTACTTTTTTATTAAAAGAAGCTTTCGAAAGGATATCCGTTTTGAACCTTACCCATGCTGCCGTATTTTTACTTTTCGAACTAGTTAAGGCCACTTTTCTTATTCGAAAGGGTGCTTTCGCCTTTCACTTTGAAGCCGCCTTCTCAATGCTTTCGAAAGGGTCATATAGCTACTTTCAAATGGTTTTGGAGGCAATGGTTTCGAAAAAGTGGGTTCCAAAACCATCCTCTTTCTTTTACTTGGGATCAATGCTTTCACCCTAATTTTCTATGACCCAGTAGTTATAGTATATGTTAAACCCAAAGGTTTCGAAAGAAACGAGTTTAAATCGTTTCGAAGCAATGTTTCCACAAACCTTTACTTGAACACAACTACTATCGAAACGTATGTTATAAGTGTTTCGAAGGGAGGTCACCAATGTTTTCAAAAATATTTTAAGTGTTTGAATGGAAGATTTCCAATGCTTTCGAAAAACAAGTTTAAATGGTTTCGAAAGGGAATGTCTAAGGTTTTAAAGAAATGATTTCAAAGGGAATATTATTAATACATTTAAAAGGTATGTTTTGGGCCTTTTAGCCTAGTGTTTCAAGGTTAAAGTAGTTAACTTATTTTGAAAAGGGTACTTTCAATGAATTCAAAAGTAAGCTTATCAAATCAGAGCATAGGTTTATGAAAACTTAAATGGAATTTCAAACTTAAAATGATTTTGAAAACATAATCCCAAGGAAGTAGAGAAAAGATTGGGGTATGGGATAACGCTATAGTAATGTACTTGTATTTGCTATATATAAGTGTATGCTTTATCTCTGTTCTCCCATCCCTCTTAGGCTATTCTTCTTTATCTTACTAAGGCTTGAATGCAAATTTAAAGAAGTAAGATATGGATGCTAGAAGTGGAAGAGTTGGCATTGGTGGAAGAAGCATGACAACCAATGGAAATGCCAGACCAAACACTATGAGGAATCCAGGTCGGGCACAGACTGCTAATGTGGGTGCTGAAGCGCCCCAAGATGATATAGTTGTATCGGTTCTTCATCAACATGATGCAAGCTGGAGCCGCTGTGGGGTTAGTTGGAGAAAATCAGGAAGCTTCTATGGCCAATAACTATGTAGTATTAAGCACAGATTGTGCCAGGCTTGAAGGAAAGATGTTTATCGGGACCGAGGACGCAATTGAAGTGAAGAATTGTTTGCTTCATTGTGAAAGGATTTTTGCTGATTTAGGGCTTAATGATGAGCAGAAGAGGAGACTTGCTTCTAGGCAGTTGTAAAGAGCAACACTGTATTGGTGGAAGAATGTTACCGTGGGAATAAATGAAGAGACTGTGACTTGGGCAAAATTTAGAAGGAGGTTTGAGGAAAGGTTCATGTTGGAAATTGCTAAGTCAACTCTGCTAAGTAATTTTATGGATTTAGTGTAGGGAGATATCACCGTGCTTGAGTATGCTACCAAATTTGAGGAGCTATCGAGATACAAATATGCTATGATTGATACTGTCTTAAAAGGAATGAAAAGTTCATCCACGGACTGAAACCCAAGTTTACTAAAGCCACTTTGCCACCTATTAAGGATCCGTGTGATGTAGTTATCGAGATGGCTTTAAGGCAGGAGGAGATGCTTGCTTTTCTTGAAGTAACAAAGTAGGGGAAGCTCAGGGCAGGCAGAACCAGTAGAGAAAGTTTTTCCATAAGAAAGGCACTTAAATAGGAGGAGCGACTAAGAAAAGGAAGGTCCTTGTAGTTTGCTATATGTGCAAGGAGAAGGGACACTACACTCATGAGTGCCAGACAAGCAAAGGAAAAAAAAGATGCTGACAAGAAAGAAGTAAAATGTTTCAGTTGTGATAAGATTGGGCATTGTAAGAACCAGTCAAGAACGGAAAGGGAAAAATGTTTACATTGGAACCAACTACCTCAAGACTAACAGCAGAGGAGAAAGGAAAAGCTATGTTAGGAGGTACGCTTTTGATTCATGGCATGTTAGTTAGAGTTCTATTTGATACTGGTGTATCACATTCTTTTGTATCTCATTGTTTGGTAGATAAGCTTAACCTAGAACCCTCATATCTAGTTACTTCCTTAAGGGTTGCGAATCCGATAAGAGGGCATGCGACTCTTGAGATGAGATGTGACCACCTAGATTTTATTGCTTGCAGTTTGCATATATTTTATTTTGTAGGGTTTGGAGTTATTTTGGTATGGATTGGTTAAGTAAATACGATGCTAGGATATTTGTCCATAATAGAAAAATATCACTCAGACGCCCTATTTGTAGAGTTCGGATTATATACTCCATAGAAAACCCTAGTTTTGAGGTTAATACTTTGTTGGTTGTTATAGACATAGAAAATGAGTTAAACTGAGTTTTCGTTGTTAGAGAATTTGCAGATGTCTTTGAGCCCGTGATAGGACTATCACCAAAACGAGCCATTGAGTTTCAGATATATTTAGTAGCAGAAGCAGAACTGGTGAGCAGACCGCCAAGTAGAATGACACCTACCAAAATAAAGGAGTTAAAGGTGCAGTTGGTGGATTTGGAAAGTACGAATTTTATCAGACCAAGCAATTCTCCTTAAGGAGTAGCTATAGTGTTTGCAAAGAAATCGGATGGGCTAAGGTTGTGTATCGATTATCTTAAGCTAAATGAGAAGATGATAAAACACCGATATCCGTTACTAGAATTTACGATTTATTTGATTTGTCGAGTGGAGCCGAGGTATTTTCCCAGTTTGATTTGGCAACATCAGCTTAGAGTAGTAAAGGACAGTATTCATTTGACGGTGTTTAGGGCCAGATATGGATCATATGAATGGTTAGTGATGTCATCTGGACTAACTAATGCGCCAATATTCTTCGTGAACTTGATGAACAGAATCTTCCAGGAGCATCTGGATAGATTTGTGTTAGTACTCATAAATAGAATTTTGATATACTATAAGGATGAGAATGAGAATAAAGTTCATCTTAGACTAGCGCTTGAGACATTGAGGCAGCATCGAATGAAAGCAAAATTTTTGAAGTGTCACTTCTAGAAGAAATAGGTGAGGTTTCTTGGTTATGTTAGAAAAAGGGTTGTCAGTAGATCTGGCTATGATCATGGCAGTGAATAGTTGGAAGAGACCTGAGATAGTGACTGAGATAAAGAGTTTTCTTGGATTTTCTCATTAATATCGGAGATTCATTAAATATTTTTCAAGGATAGAGGTACCGATGACTAAGCTAACTCGAAAAGATGTGAAGTTTGTCTGGACTGATAAGTATGAGGAGGCATTCCAGAAACTAAAACACTTGTTGACTAATGTGCCTATGTAATTTGTTCCAGAGGGAAATCATGACTTAGTTGTGTACAAGGATGCATATGGAACAAGATTAGGAGCTGTGTTAATGCAAAAAGGTAAAGTGATCACCTATGCTTTTCGACAGCTCAGACCGCATGAAGTTAGATATCCAACTCATGATTTGTAATTAGCTGTAGTAATTTTCGCATTGAAGGTATGGAGACCTTGCCTTTTGGGAGAAAGATCCGAGTTGTATACGGAACTTATGTTGTTGAGATTTTTATTCTCTCAGAAGAGTTGAATATGAGACAACAGAGATGGTTAGAGTTTTTAGCCGCTTATGACTTTGGAATTGAGTACACACCGAGAAAAGGCAGTAGGGTTGCAGATGCACTTAGTAGGAAACATCAGAATGCACTATTAGCAATGATAGCTGAGTGGAAAGATTTAGAAGCATTAACTACATACAGAATACAATGGAGTTCTAAGGCTAGTTCCAGTAAAGAAACTGCTATGTTGTCGTGTTTAGAAGTTCGACTGGTGATGATCGAAAGGATTGCTTCTAAGCAAGGAAAGCATCCATTATTAGCCGAATGGGTCAGAAAGATAAGAGATGAAATAGAAAATGATGACTTAAAATATTTCAGTCTTGATCAAAATGGGTGGTTAAGGAAGAATGGAAGACTATGTGTTCCGAATGTGGGGAACGTTAGGAAGGATGTTCTTGGAGAATGCCATCGTTCGAAGTTCACTATTCATTGGGAGGAACTAAGATGTATCCGGATAGGAAAAGGAGTTTCTTCTGGAAAGGTATGAAGACTGATGTAGGCTTATGGGTGAGGCAATGTTTAAACCATCAACAGGTAAAAGCGGAACATCAAAAAACCCAGTGGATTACTTCATCCTTTGGATGTTCTAGTCTGGAAATGAGATTCTATCTCAATGGATTTCATAGATGGGTTGCCAAGGTCGAATTGAGGAAATGAAAGCATATGGGTTGCAGTGGATAGGTTGATCAAGAGTGCCCATTTCATTCCAATTAGGTCGACCTGGAAAGCACCAAATTTAACTAAGTTATTCATGAGAAATGTAGTTATACCGCATGGAATTCCTAATAGCATAGTAAGCGATCGAGATTCCTTATTTAGCGAGTTCTAGAAGAGTCTACGGAAGACTTTAGGTACCAAGCTCAAGGTACCACTTACCATCCGCAAACAAATGGGCAAACGGAAAGAATTAATAATGTTCTAGAGGATTTGTTAAGAGCTTGTACGCTAAATTTCGAACGATCATGGGAAGACCACCTATACTTAGTCGAGTTTTTATATAATAATAGTTATCAAACTAGTATAGGGATGGCACCGTTTGAAGCTTTGTATGAAAGGCCATGCACATCTCTTGTTTGTTGGTTAGGGACCAGGGATATGTTAGTTCTTAGTCCAGATTTGGTTGGAGAAGTTGCAAAAAAAATTCAATTAATTCGAGCTAGGATGAAAGAAGCCAGTCTAGGAAGAAGATATATGTTGGTAAAAGACGAAAAGACTTAGAGTTCTCAGTTGGAGATTGTGTCTTCATCAAGGTGTCGTCGATGAAAGGTGTAATCAGATTTGGAAAATCAGGAAAATTGGCACTAAGATTTGTTGGATCATTTCCTACTGTAGAAAGGATCTGGAAACTCGCGTGTAGAGTAGAGTTATCGAATAATTTAGGAGGAGTCCATAATGTTTTTCATATTTCTCATATAAGAAAGTGTATTCGGGATCCAGAGACTACTACTACACCAACGATGTTAGAAGATCTAGTAGTGGAACCATATATGAATTTAGTTAGAAAACTAGTTCGTATAGTTGCGAGGGATGAGAAAAGACCAAGGAACAAGAGAACCAAATTAGTCAAAGTCTAGTGGAGTGACAATGAGAGAGACTATTCCTGGGAAACCGAGAACATGATTAAAGATATTTATCCCGACTTGTTGTGAGTACCTTATCGTAATTTTGAGAACGAAATTCTATAAGGAGGGAAGTCTGTAATTACCCTAATTTTGACAAACATTATTCAAAACATTTAATTAAATAAATTAAATGAAATAATGTAGATGGTTAAGGGACTGGGATTTATAAATTAGAGTCGTGCCTTAATGAATACATAAGCAAAAGAGGACTAAGGATAAGTAGAAGGAACATGATGAGGGAAAAATAGGAATAGTCTTTGTTCTTATACCTAAACCCTTCTGTCCTTCATTTCTCATTCATTTCAACATTCATAAAAAACTAAGAGCTTAGGCGACCACCATTAAGAAGAATCAAAAGAAGATAAGCAAGGAATATAGTAGAAAGCTTAAAGAAATTAACCAAAGAGCAAATCTCAACCTTCTTAACACCAAGCTAAGATGAATAATTTGATTTACATTTCATTTTTGTTAATGATTTTGGTTTCAAGGTTGGATCCAAATTATTTTGTAAATAATATGCTATGTTATATTTGTTTAAATATACATATATATGCTTGTTGATGATTTATATTGTTTCATATAAATTTTGTGATAAGTTTAAATTGGAAAAACCAATTGAATGACGTCCAAATGACTTGCATTTTTGATATATGGTCAAAAACATTATTTTAGAAGAGGGTCTCAAGTTTCATAGTTTTCTAAGTTGTTGTGGTTTATTTATGAATTTTCTATAAAAGAAAATAGTTAATATTAGGTTTAAAATATTTAAAGCAATTATATGATGATTTTGGGTCTGAAGTTTGAATATGTTAGAAAACATATTAAAGTGAATTATAGTGATTTTTAGGGAATTTTCCTAAGTATTTTATCAAAGTTATAAAATTATTTAAGTTAAGGGATTTGAATGTTTTATATGTTTTATCAAGGAGAAGGGCTTATTCGTTAAAACATTTTAATTGATAATTCTAAATTTGGCAGCACTTTTAGAAAAGGATTTTGATAAAGAAATGACAACCAATTACATTTTGATAAATAAGGCAAGTTAGGTGAAAAGAATTTTCTTTTAAAGGCTAAAAATCAGTTTTGCTTGGATTTAATACTTCGCCACTTCCATCTATTAGTTTCCGACATCATACCTCCGCTAAAGACTCCATTAAAAACAAATGCACATGATATGAAGCAATTGATATGTAGTGCATTAGAGAAAGGTAGAAGGGTGCTTTCGAAGAGGTAGAAGCTATTCTTATTAACTTTGAATTACTCCTGTTTATACATGATTCTTTTGAGAGGGTTGAAACCAACTATATTAGCTTTCGAATCAATCAACTTGCCTTTGTTTTTAGAAAGGATCTTTTGAATGAGTCGCCGCTTACATTTTTCTTAAAAGAAGCTTTTGAAAAAATAGCTGCTTTGAACCTATTTGATACCCATGCTACCTCATTCTTACCTTTCGAACTAGTTATGGTCGCTTTTCTTATTCGAAAGGGTGCTTTCGCCTTTTACTTTGAAGTCGCCTTCTCAATGCTTTTGAAAGGGTCGCATAACCGCTTTCAAATGGTTTTGGAGCCAATGGTTTCTAAAGAATGTGTTTCGAAACTATCCTCTTTCTTTACTTCGGATTAATGCTTTCGAAAGCAATGCTTCCACCAAAGTTTGCTATGACCCTATAGTTTTATTATATATTAAACCCAAAGGTTTCAAAAGGAATGGATTTAAATTGTTTCGAAGCAAATGTTTCCATAAACCCTTATTTGAACCTAAATGCTTTTGAAAGGCATGCTATAAGTATTTCGAGAAGGGGAGGTCCCTAATGTTTTTGAAAAGAATATTTTAAGTGTTTAAATGGAAGATTTCCAACACTTTTGGAAAAAAAAAATTAAATGGTTTCGAAATGGGATGTCTAAGGTTTTAAATAAATGATTTTGAAATGCATATTGTCAATACATTCGAAAGGTATGTTTTGGGCCTTTCCGCCTAACATTTCAAGGTTAAAGTAGTTAACTTATTTTGAAAGGTGTATTTTCAATGAATTCGAAAGGCATTGTTTAAGGTTTAAACAAAGGTTTCAAAGGTATTGTTTTGGCCTTGTAGCCTAAAAATTTCTAAGTTAAAAAGAGGTTTTAACTTATTATGAAGGGATGGATAATCCTGTTGATAAATTTCATCAACATTGTTTTGTGTAAAGTATATATCATGGCATAAGTATTTTGAGTAAAGCAAAAAGTATGATTTCCTTGTTATGAATTCGGGGGTAACCATTTACAAAGATTGTTTACAAGGAAGTGAAAATTGAATAGGGTAGTTAACCCTAAATATATGAAAGGTAGTTAACCCTAAGTTTATGACTTAGATATTAAAAGACCAGATGAGACTGGTGTCGGGTCGCGCCTTATACTTTAACTAATAGCCCCTAGCTAATATAAGTCCAAAATTCCAGTGTGTAGAGCTTTGTCGTAGAAGGGACAAAATAATGTTAAACACAAAAGGGAACATGCAGAGTAAAAATAGGTTATTGGTGAACCCACAAAACCATTAGGTTTAGTGGACCCTCGAAAAGAAAGTTAAGGGCAGTCAGCCCAGTATTGTGTCTAATAGAAGTTAGATTATTGATTCTGTCTAGTAGGCCCAAGTCTGCCAATGGGTAATAGTTAGCCAGATAAAATTATAGTGTGGACGATAATCCATTGATTTCCTGATTATTATGCACATATGTATTTGATATTATTGTTATAATCAATTTGATTGTAGGATTTGATTTGCAAAAGATATGCTTTTAAAAGGATATTAGTGAGAGGAAACCCATTCCGCTAAGCAGCGTGGTCTCACTTAATATCCATAAATCGAGAAGTAATAGTATTATTCATACTAGGCTTCATGTCTAACTTGAAGTTTATGTTTTCCCCTTAAATTCTCAGCTGCTCAAAATTTGATCTGAGTAGACTGAGATTTAAGGATTTTCAGGTTTAGTAGGTCAGGCGAATGAGCTTCCAAAGACATTCAGGAGGCATGGCTAGCTATATAGGAGCTATTTAGTATTATTTCCGCTATGATGTATTTATGACTGATATGTCTATTTAGTACTCTGATCATTAAAGGGGCATCTTCGTATGTCGACCTTGGCGTAATTTGTAATAATTATATTTGATCAAAACCTAGGAATCGTGTTAGGATTATGTAATTGAATATGAAATATTGATTTGACATATAATCAAAAAAGATGTTTTTGAAATCTGTGTTGATTTTATTTCATATTCATGTGCTTATGATATTGTAGATACCATTAACATTACCGTATTTTATCACCGGAAGTTAATACTATAGATGACTGCATAATATGTAGTGCTTAGCTTTGGGCCTCAAAGTAGGGGATGTTACAGTTCTTTTTATAAAATTAACTAATCTTAAGCAGGGAGAAACAATAATTTCTAAATATGTGGCAGAATTTAATGCTTTGTCTAAGTATAGGATGTCATTCATCAACACTCCATTAAGGAAGAATGAGAAATTCATCATTGGATTGGATGACTACTTAAGGGAAAAGTTAGTGGACCATATAAATGAGCTATTTGAGAGGCTTGTAGAGAAGCCGCTTTTCCATGAGGGCTTGTACACTATAGTTAAGACTGCTATTGTTGTTTTTGCTAAGTAAGAAGAGAAAAAGCCGTAGTAAGACGGTGATGGAAAGAGAAGTGGAATGGGAAGAGGAAGCAGCCTCAGGGTAAGCGTAGCAAGGATAAGGGTAAATGGGAACATATTTGATTTGAATGCAATGAGAAGGGTCATCTAATTGAAGACTACAAGACGAGTGGAAAGTGGATATGTTACCATAGTGATAAGCCTGGGCATTTAGAGAAGAATCATCCAGAACCTATAAGGGATAAGCAGGTGGTGAAGGGAGACCTCATTCATGGTATGCTTTTCATTGGTGATGATCCTGTTTAAGGTTTGTTTGATATTGGTGCTTCTTATTTATTCTTTGCAGATAGGTTGGGATTGGAACTTGAGATAGTAGACATACCCCTAATCATGACAAACTCTATTGGAGGCTCTACCATTCTTTGCATGATTTTTCGTGGTCTATTTTTATCGAGTCATGGATGTTCTTTGGTTTGTGATTGTTTTATTTTAAACTTTGTTGGGTTTGGGATTATCTTGGGCATTGATTGGCTTAGGAAGTATGCAACCATAGTGGATTGCAAGATGCTATTTGTGATAGTCGGAGATGTGGATGGGAAAATGGTGGCGATTAGCTCCCAATCAGAGGATGAGGTGATGGTTAGCTTTTTATATTCACCTGAGGTTCGATAGAAGGGATTGTTATCTGTGCCTGTTGCTAGAGAGTATCTGAATGTTTTCAAGGTAGTGATTGATTTCCATCGCATAGAGAGGTTGAGTTTCAGATACATTTGGTGAAGGAAGCCAGACTAATAGTTAAGCTTTGAGGCATATGGCTCCCAGAGAGCAGAATGAATTGGAAGTGCAAGTGAATGGCCTATTGAGGAAAGGGTTCATTTGAAGAAGCATATATGAGTGGGGCACACCTCTGGTATTCACAACGGAGGATGATGGCTCTTTGAAGTTGTGTGTGGATTATCGTGAGCTGAATAAAGTGGCAAAGAATAACAAGTATCTACTCCCATGCATTAATGGCTTGTTCGATCAGATGCATGGTGCGAAGAAGTTCTCCCAAACAGATTTAGCGATAGGATTTCACTATTTGAGAGTAGCGAAGGAGAGTGTGTCTATTACTGCATTTCATATGCCATAAGGTTTCTATGAGTGGTTAGTGATGCCATTCGGGTTAATCAACACTCCGACTTATTTTGTGGATCTCATGAATCGAGCTTTCGAAGACCAGTTGAATAAGTATGTATTTGTGTTCGTGAATGATATTCTGATATATTTCGAAACTAAAGAGGGGCATAAGACACAATTGAGGATTATGCTAGAGATATTGAGAACGCAAAAGTTGAGAGCTAAGTTCTCTAAGTGTCACTTCTAGAGAGAAGAAGTGAGATTCTTGGGTCATATGATTTCAGGACAAGGTATAACAGTGGATCTTGCAAAGGTGGCAGCGGTCCAATATTGTAATCGACCCAAGAATGCTATAGAAAGTTTCCTAGGATTACTGCGTTACTATAGACGCTTCTCGAAGGTAGCAGCACCATTGACCAATTTGACAAAGAAGATCAGACCTTTGTGTGGGATGCAAAGAGTGGACATGCTTTTGTCGGTGTGAAAAAAGGTTGACGAGTGCACTAGTACTAACCATTCTAAGTGGAAACGAAGAGTTGCAATATACACCAACGCTTGTTGTACTGGATTAGGTGTGGTGTTAATGCACAAGGGAAGACTTATCGCTTATGTGAGTCGATAGCTATAGCCGCACGAAAGGAATTACCCAACTCATGATTTGGAATTGGCGGAAATTGTTTTTTCTTTGAAGATGTGGAGGCGCTATTTGTTGGGATAAAGTTTTGAGTTGTTCACGAATCAAAAATCCTTGAAGTACCTTTTTCTCTCAGAAGGATCTCAACCTTCAGTAGTAATAGTGGTTGGAATTATTGGCCTCTTATGTTTTAGTATTTTCTATACTCCATGAAAGGGGAATGCAGTTGTCGATGCATTAAGTAGAAGGCATGCTGGGTTGGGAGCGTTGTTCTTAAAATGAAAGAAGATATAGTATATTACTAGATTTGATTTCAGGCCTCACTTCAAACTAGAAACTGAAATGTTGGCAAGTTTGTCAATTAGACCTACTCTAATCAAAAGGATTAGCACTAGTTAGAAGCGGGATGCTAGGCTAGTGAAGATCATAGCAAAGATAGAAGGCGGAGTAGAGTCTAAAAACATAAAGTAATACGAACTTGACCGAGAAGTTTGGCTTCATAAGGATGGAAGATTATTTGTTTCTGATGTTGATGGATTGAGAAATGAAGTGTTAAGAGAGTGTCATCATTCTAGATTGACTATACATCCTGGTGGTAATAAGATGTACCATGATATGAAGCGAACTTACTATTGGAAATGTATGAAGAGCGATGTTGGGGCATTCATCTCGAAGTGTATGAACTACTAGTTGAGAAAGGCATATCAGAAGAAACCTAGTGGATTGTTGCAACCATTAGAGATTTCCTAATGGAAATGGTAATAAGTATAGATGGACTACCAAGGACTCAAGAAGGGTACAATGGTATTTAGCTCATACTAGATCCGTTGAACAAGAGTGCAAAGTTTATACCTTCCAAGTCAAGTAGAACGACATCCAAGCTGGTGGAATTATATATAAAGAAGATAATATGATTTCATGGTGTGCCGAAGGCATTGTGAGCGACCGAGACTCATTGTGTACTAGTTGGTTTTGTAAGAGCTTAGAAGAGGCATTAGGAATGGAGTTGCATCTCAATATAGCTTATCTCCTGCAAAAGGATGGGCAGACTGAAATAGTAAATCGTACATTGGAAGATGTCTTACAAGCATGCATTATAGACTTTGATGAATTATGGGATGATAATTTGCATTTAGTGGAGTTTGCATACAACAATAGTTATTAGTTGAGCACTATTATGGCTCCGTGTGAAGCATTGTATGGCTGACCATGTAACGCCCCTTATGTTGGTGGTAAGCAGGCGAGCGACTGATACTTGGGCCAGATATGATTAGAAAGACTTTGAAGAAGGTTGAGATCATTCGGCAATGAATGAAAGCTTCTCAAGCTTGAACGAAAAGTTACGTGGATTAGAGACGAAGAGAGTTAGATTTTTCTATCGAAGAAATGGTGTTTGTAAAAGTTTCTCCTCTAAAGAATGTAGTTCACTTCGATAGAAAGAGGAAGTTGGCATCGAGATTCGTAAGTCCTTTTCCAATAGTCGAGAGAATCAGGAAGCTAGCATATTGGGTTGACTTAGCTGGGAAGATGGCGAGCATGAACAACATTCTTCATGTCTCTTATCTACAAAAGTTTGTGCATGACTCAGGCATGACGGTCACATCGGATCAGCTAGAAGATGTTTAGGTAAAATAAGAAGTTTTTATATCTCATGGGCCGGTTCGTATTATTGGATACACTATGAAACAGCTTAGGTGAATAATGATGAAGCTAGTTAAGGTACAATAGAGCGGAAGTGAGGATGATTGTACATGGAAGATGGAAGAGAGCATGAGGACTTCTTATTCGGAGCACTTTGAATGGTAAGACTGATCGTTTATCATATTTACTTTCACCATTGTATACCATATTTGATAGATTTGTATTCTGCATGCTAGAAGATTACCTATACTATTGGTTGCATAACTGCTTGTTTGACATGTTTGATGGTTGTTTATGATTGGTAGGCATAAGGGATGACCAAGGTTGTTTATGCTTTGGCTTATTTGGGGATTTCGAGGGCAAAGTTCCTAAAGAGAAGGAGAATGCAATTACCGGTATTTTATGTATTAGTGAATCATAAAATATTTTTATTTTATTCATATGAGATCAGATGATTCTATAATTTTGGGATACGACTATTATGGACATTTTATACACCTATATTTTTTTGAATTTTTGTGCGATCGTTTTGAGCCTTTAAAT
Organism: Allium cepa; assembly: GCA_030765085.1. NCBI lineage: Eukaryota > Viridiplantae > Streptophyta > Magnoliopsida > Asparagales > Amaryllidaceae > Allium > Allium cepa. Next base: position 1,025,324,134 of record CM060945.1, on the reverse strand, counting down.
CTTTTTTGGAGTATATCTTTTGATACGTGTCAAATTAATGGCTCAAGCTAGTTCCATTGCTTTAGGATGAGTGTTTTCCATTCTGTAGGGTGGTCATAATAGAAAAACGGACTTACAGTTAGAAAGTTATGTATGTTTTAAGTTTTTGAAGGTATAGCCAGGATTAGTGTGTAATTAAATAAGCCCATTAGTGAGATGATTAGTCTAATTAGAGAATACTATAAATAGGTGGTTAAAGAGTCAAGTTAATACTTTTCCCTCACATTCTAAATTAGGTCTAAACCGTAATTAGCCCTAGATTCATTCTAATTTCATCCAAAATTACCCAAATTGCTCACTAAATCAAACTAGATTACAGACTAAAGATTAGATCATCAACTAGAAGATAGGGATCATTGATTTTCTTGATTTGAAGTGTATTCCATTGCTGTCCGGATTAGATCTACATTCATATTGGTTGAATTTGGTAACTGGTGAGTGGTTTGTGTCTTATCACTATATTGTACATGTTTATATAGTAGAATCATAGGATTTAACATGGTTTAAGTCGATTTTTGGCCATGAAACCTTTTCTAATTTTAATTACATGTTAAAATATGTATATGATCTAGATTAATTAGAAATCACCCTAGCTCATATATTCATGTTATATGTAGATCTATGTTAGAAATTGACGTGTTTGTCTTATTTTAATGGATTGCATATTTGATTGGTTGAAATTGCTTGTTATTCTATGCTGGATGATATGATTTGATGTTTTTTAGCATTGTGATTACATATAAAGTTAGGTCGAAGAATTAAGCAAATCAATGCAAAATTGGTCAGAATTGGATAAAACTTGAAAGGGGCTCTATAATATTGGAATAGCTCGTGGTTCAAGGCGCAAGTTCCAATTCATTATCTACACAAGTCGGCACTGAGTTGAGCGTTCGGCACCGACATGTGTTGATTTGTCCATGGTGTTGGAGACTTTAGGGAGAGCAAAGGTATTGCTAGTAGAGGTTTCTTAAGGTGATGGATATGTGATTGGCTATGTGTTAGAGGCTATGATGACTGTTACTTAAATATGAAGTTGAGTGCTTTAAAGAGAGGATTTATTCTAAGATGACTTGATATCTATAGAAAAGTCGAGGTCAAAGCACCTGGGCATGGAGTACTAGAAGCAAGGAATGATTAGACCTAAGGTTTTATGTTTTGCCTCTTATTATCTTGGGTACTCTTAAATTAGTATATTGGACAATAGGTCAAGGTGACGCCATAGCTGTTTGGAGGTCGATCTGGATGGAGCTATCTCGTATTATATACATATATGGAGCCTATACTTATTCCGTCGTTCAGCACTGGGAAGCCTTAGTAACGACCGTTTACTATTTGTATTTGAGTTAGTTGTTGAGTTTGTTTCCCATTGTATAAACTTCACTATTGACATATAACTCTATGGATATTATACCCTAATGATAAATCAGAAAATAGCCGAGCTGATTGCATTTCACAACAAAACAATTTTAGAAGTATAATTAAAACCGCTAAGGTACGTTCACATAATCTATTTCCATGGAAGTCTCCTTAGTAAAAATCGAAAATCGGCATCTTATACAAGGGTTAGAATCTACCTTCCGAAACCACATATATCTCTAGATAAAATAATCTCAAAAGTGAACACAGCTGGTCCACGCTCGAACACATGATATCGAGTACCAATAACTCTCGTGCATCTCAAAAGAAAGTATCTCTAGATATTTGGATTTGATTTGGGTTTTCTAAAACCCACTGGCTATGCTTATGTTTTATTTTCTATCATTACCAATGGTGAAGTCATGTTCAACATCTCAACACGCAAGTCTTCATCACTCGAACGATCTCGAATCTCTCTCTCGATTCCAGCACCGCGAACGGTTCACAGATCCCTCCATCGATTCCAGCATAAGTCGTTCGATGAAGGATAACACCGACCTCTCCCTTGAATAAAACTTAGAATAGTCAATTCAACTCTATAGCATTCCCTCCATAACTGCTTCTAAAACAAAGAAATCGTATATTGGTTTTGAAGTGGTTTTCAGTAAGTAATTCACTTATCTAATCCTGGTCTCTTCAAGGCTAAACCGATGAATATTTGGTTAACTCAATTTCAGTTCTTTAAGAAGTAAGTAAACGATATAAAGGAGTCCTCCCTAGGGGATTTCATATATATATATATATATATATATATATATATATATATAAATTCTCAAACCAAGAGATGATTCATAGGACCGAGTCCTCCCCAAGGGATATCATACCGTATCATGCTTACATATACTATCAAAGTTAAATTTGGTCAATTTTGATAGTTGACTAATCGACTATCAAGTACAAAATAGAAACAATTGCATATGAAAACCAAGTCTCGTACTCTTATCAGGTTTCCAACTTTCTCAACTTAAACTATCCCCGGTTAAGGGTGAAGCCAGTAAGTTAGAGCACGGTTACTTCTAAACCTACTCGAACATTAGTCTTAACTCCCATATATAGAAGAAATCTACTTTATTGGCTTTTAGTGCTAAGTACACGGCTAAATACATTTCATAAACAGGTAAACACACAAAGCATGATTAAGTCACAAAGCGACTTCTAATCTCCTTTTTATTTATTTAATTTTTTTATTAATTAAAGCTTCCTTTATTAGTAAAACTTATATTATCTAATAAAACTACGTCAATTAATTACTACTTCATAAATTAGCGAATGACATATATAGGAATCCTCCGTGAGGGATCTCGTATACATACGTTCCAAAAGGAAGAGATGACTCAGACAAATGGTTCCTCCTCGGGGGATCTCAAACTGTATGAATACACAATGCTTATGTTCAATTCCATTTTCTACTTGTATATATTTAAAATCTCTTTATAGAAGATATATACATGTATTCTACTATTCATTTCTACTCTTTTCCATACTTAGAAATGTGTCCTTATTCTTATCCCAAATGGTATAAGAATGTTCACAAATCTTAAACTAAATTTCACGTTTCCAAAAGTATAGTTAAATGGGTTTACAAAAAATGTTATTAAAAACATAATCAATATAAAACCAAAACCATTTCACACCTAGCATTATCTTTTAAGCATTCTTTTAAAGATCGAATTATATTACTAAGTATAATCAACACGGGTTAAAAACAAATGTTGCTCAAACATTGTTTATTATAAACCCAAGACCATTTTATACTTATCATTATCTTTTAAACATTCTTTTAAAAATCTAATTATATCTATACTTATGAAACAAGGTATATTGTTTTAATTAACTTTACAAAACCATTTATTATAAGTTAAGTCTAATTTTTTTTAATATTTTCTAAAATGTTATAGATATATGTATACTAATATATTTATAAGCTAAGATATTTAATAAAATTCTAAAAATAATTTAAAAGATATTTATTTTACATTAGATTTTTATACCTTAATAAAATAATTAACTATTTTTCAAAAAAAACTATATATAAATAAAATATTTTAAAATAATTGTAATTATGGTTTGAACATTTATTTAAAATATTACTTAAAATAACTATTTTTATAATTTATTTAAAAACTTTAAAAGGCATGTTTTCTTTTATTAAAATAAACCTTCTAATTTAATAATTCATAATTAATTATTAAAAATATATTTAAATTCCAAACCACTTTTAAAATATTCTAATATACATTATTAAACACTAATAAAAAGATTGAAGGGAAATTCTTAAATTAAAAGTAATTTTAAATAATTAAAGTTCAAAACATAACTATAGGATTTCCATAATGTTGTAAAATGGGTTTAGAGGTACTACATCGGCAAGAAATTGCTATCTTTGAGCGCTATAACAGACGGTGAACTGGAGCAATTTTATATATTGAAATTTTTTCCATTTTTCGATATGCTAGCATACTTTTAAAGGTCCAACCTATTTGTAGAAATCAATATACTCAGTATACATCACAATCATGGTGAGAAAACCCTAGGGATCTCTCTACAAAATATTATAGAAATTGCCAAACACAAAGCATTTCTAAATGCCTCTATAGTGGCTAGTAGTTATAATACCATTTTAATATTCAAGTCTTATTCAATCGAAGGCCAACCAAACCTATATGCATCATCTCAAGGCTATGCAATAAGTCGTAGAAAGTCATACAAGTCCAAATACATCATTTTACATATGTTATTTTCTTTCCAAAGTAAGAATCAAATAGTCAAGCATATTACTATAATTTAAACAAGCATGTGTACACTTCATATACATTCAAATGGCGAGTTTTTTCCCCCCGATTTCATGCCTACAACAAGCTTATGTACACAGGAACCTATGAACAAATTCCTATCTCACCCACAAGCCAACGATCCATCCTTTACTACATAGAATTGCTCAGCCCTGCTCCTACACCCCTCTTATTGCTCTTGGCCACTTGCTCCTCTACCCTTTAGCGCATGACCTCCACTCTTTGGCTTGACCTTCAAGCTTCCCATGTAGCATTAGGTCCATGGCTCGAGTTTAGTGAAGATTTGGCTTCATTTGATATGGTTTTGAGAAGTTAAAGAGGAAATAAGAGAAGATGAAATGCTTGCTTATTTTTGTTTACACACATCAAATGAATTTTTATGGCCTTAAGGATCTATCTATAGGCTTGCTTAGGAGGTCATTACCACCTATAAAACAATTTTGACCAACTGCAATAAGTGCTCCCACACATGTGCTTGCTTTATAATATTTGGATATTTGTTCACAAATAAATTCCTTCCTTCAGAATTCCTCTCCCCTAAATCCTACACTAATCCAGACACTATTCACACTTTAGTTAACCATAACAACTCAAAATATTTTTAGTTCCTAATTAATTAAACATCAATATATTAGGCATGCCTAAATAGTCATAAAATCTTTATCCAAAAAAGAGTAATTTATCAATAAAATGATTTTTGGTCACATTATAGATATTTCTTCGAACAATTTATTTTTGTATACATTTTATCAAAAAAAGTTTACCATCATTTGTTATTAATTAAAAGGGGTTAATAAGGTTATTAAATCAATTTAATCACATTTAACCAAGATTCAAATATTTCAATAATTCAGATATTCAAATACGAAGTGTTCGAAATTCTGGATCATTACAAATTATTCAACACGAAGATGGGTAAGGCAGTCGAATTGAGGATTTCATCTTTAAAATGAAGAGCTATATTGATATACTTTTGTATCTACAAGTGACTATAAGTAAAGAACTAAAAATGAATTTGGTCCTAGGCTCACCGACTCCATAGTTCGAATCGTTCATACCGAACTACAATATGAACCAATTAAGCGTAGAACTCATCAAGCTACTCAATATATTAAAGTTAGCTATGGGATTGTCCAAGGATCAAAGGCGATGTTGAATGTAAAGGGAAAAGCATCGTCTTCCAAAGGTTCGAAGAAATGAAAGCGAGGTTGTAAGAAAAGTAAGAAGTATGCTCCTACCAACAAAGGTGAATATCAATACTGTCCCAAGAAGGGCATCAGAAGAAGAATAGTCAAAATTACTTGAAACTTGTCAAAAAGAGAAAAGATGATAGTTCTACCACTCTTACTGGTATGTTTATGATTCAAAATTGTTTAGCAACCAATGATTTATCTTAGGTTTATGAAATTGGATTTGGGACACATATCAATAACTCGTTAAAGGGAATTATGAGATGGTTTGAGGCAAAAGGCGAAATGAGACTATAAGTTATTGATGGATCTATTATAGATGTAACTATAGTTTGACACTATCATTAATTTTACATAATGGTTTTAATTTGGTTTTAAATAATTTCTATTATGCTAGAAACTTTATTTATGGTATTATATCTTTTAGAGATTGTTTGAAACTAGTTATGGTTTCACTGTAATAACAATATTATGAATATTTCTATTTGGTGGAAATAATATATGTGACGGTCTTTTGGATAAAGGAATTTATGTATTTAATCCTACTCGAAATTTGTGTTTTTAATAATTCTTCTAAAGTTGACATTAACAACAAATATCTATGGCATTGTAGACTATTTCATATGAATATAGATATCCATAGTGGTTAATAGATCGAAGTGATTTTCGGATAATGCAGATATCTGACCTTGGTCTCATCGAATCCAAGCGATAAATTTTTAAATTCCAAGTCATTTAAATAAAAAATTTCTCAATCAGGGTGTCAATATTCACCCAGGGAAATTCTTTTCACATGTTTACTTTATCATGACCAGTCTATCGAAATTAATTCGCTTGTAATCATCACATTTTCCGAAATTCGGGATAGTGATCAGTACAAGTCGATTTACTTCCAATAAAACGCGTCAATGTTCTATTCTATCTACTTTAATTTGTTTGGCTACTTAATGGCACAGACAATAGATAATTGAAATCAATATATAAGAGATATGTCAGTCAAAGCAAGGATCATTAACTTCATTGACAGTTAAATAACTTACAAATCGGAATTATTCGGTTCCAATTTATTGAGTCGAGTTATATATTTTAATCTAGATTACTTGTCAATCGAAGAAATTTATTAAAATAATATATTTGTAGTTAATTAACATTAAACATTCAATTTAATAATTAATTTATTAATTTATTAACATATAATTAATTAAATAAGTGATCACTTAATTATTCATCTTCAATTATTTAAGTCATCATATTTTTACATTGTTGGAACTAGACAGTATTAATTTACATGGAAGTACTTGATGATAGAGACTTGATGTAAAAATCGGTTCGTCAATTGCATTTGAAATGAAGTAGATATATTGTTTAAAAATTTAGACTTATAAATAAAATATTTAAGTTAATTTTCCTTTAAAATAAACCCAGCCCAATAATCCAAGACTCGGCCCAACAACCAAATTCAGCCCACCCTTCTCGTTCATTCTTCCTCTCCAGTTCCTCTCTTCACTCATTTTCTTAAATACAAATGCAAGAAACTATACACAAACGTGTACATGCGTGTGTATGTGCACACTGCTCTGGCAAACACCACCCACCGTCGACCCATCTCGCACGTCATCCACGATCATCACTCTATGCCTACGCACCTGTAATGCAAACGAACCTTTGGTTCGAAATTCGAACTACTTGACAACCTAGGACGAAAGTCGTGCCTACCCAACCACCTCACCACATCACCCACCACCACCGTCCCCCACCAACGTCACCTACTGCATCGTCGTCGCTCCTCTACCTATCCTCCCATGTTCATGCCTCTCTCCTCCTCCCGATGCAGCCATTCCACTCGAACACGAGACCAAATAACCGCACCCATAAACCCTAATCCTACCTCCTCTAGCCTCTACACACTTCTAAAAATCATCGCACTGTTTTTCGTGGATTCCCTATCACCCAAGCCTCCTCTACAACCAACACCATGCATGCAATTAACCACGTCGTCGTAATTTGAACAAACACCCAAATTCGTTCATCTCCATAATTCTACTTGCATACAACACCAAAAATTATCATATAACCCTTAAAATCATCTTTTCCATTTGCGAACACAACTGTGATCCTATTATTTAATTATGATAGATGAAATATGGCCAAAATTAATTCACTCGTAGTTATAAGGAGATTTATCTTCCACTGCTTGATGGATTAAATCAATTTTAAAATGTTATATACTAAAAACAAATGACTTTGGTTTTGGAATCATGTTTTAAAACTAAATAGATATTGAGTTATTAATTTTCAAAGTTAAAACTTTAACTTTTTTGATCAAAACAACAACAACAGTGGAGCTATTATATAGAAGAAGCACGGTGTCTTGAGTATAGGTGTAGCTGGCCATGTCATACATACATAGACACATACATATTAACATAACAGATGCATATCCTCTTGACATAGATCAAAGATTCAACAAAAATCACAGTTATATATATAATATGTAACATCCAGTAAATAAAAATAGAGTGTTTTACTCACTATCTTTGAAAATGATAAACACTGCTGCTTTGCTTAAGTCTCCTGCCTCAGTTTTAAATGACTTGATCCTTAAATGTTTAATGGAAGATTCTCTTTTTTTCCTCCTTTTTTTTCTCTTTGTATGTGAACAAGCAAACAAGTGAACAAAGTGTGTCTATGAATATGTAGAGGAAGGAAGAAGGCATTGAAATACTAGGGTGGCTACTATGCACTTATAGGGTCGCTGAAGATTTGGTTACATGCTCCTTCATATTTCTTTCTTTTCATTTTCTTATGCTTTGGTGGCTGATTTGATTTCATGGATGATTTGATTCTTATATAAGTGATTTGATATTTTATGTTTGATTTGATTTTTAGTATGCTTGATGAGATTTATTATATGCTCGATTTGATTTTGGTCATGATGAACGTCTTATGTACACACACCCACACATATATACACATTTACACTATTTCTACCATTTATACACTTACATACTTATATATTTACATATACATTTAGATGTATACATATTTACACATACATTATTTTTATAAACATATGTACATATATAGACATATATATACATACTTATATATTTTTGTTGTCGTAAGCTTGAAATTTGCCATCATGAGGCTATATATATATAGATATTTTATCATAAATTTTGAAATGGTGAAGTTTACATACATATATATATTTTTCCTATTCCGTGATTAGCATTTGAAAATTCAGTATAGTCTCTAAAATTTATATATTCAGATATCAAAATTTTTATCCATTCGACTTATACAAATTTATATTTCAGTAATTAAAATTAGTTAATTATTCCAATAACAGATGCTAAAAATCCAAGTCATTACATTCCTCTCCCCTTAAAAGAATTTCGTCCCCGAAATTAGAAAGCAAAAAGACAAATCAAGCTGTACAAAAAAGTCATATATTTATATCGTAAAGCACATACATTAGTCATACATTAACAACAATAGCAAACAAGCATACACTATGAAAACAAACAACTAGCTACCCTAACATTATCTCTAGATAGGATTCCAAATAAATTTATAAAATTTTATTAATCCACATTCAATTTACTCACAAAAATTTCGTTTTCTCAATTTTGTGTTCCACAACAATCCAATCCATGCCAATTTATTTAAGAACCATTTCATAAATTTATTTGAGCTAAGCTCCATCCAAAAATATTAAGTTAATTCATTTATTTCCCGTTAATTCAACTATATAACTTAAGTTTATTTCCATTGCAATCAAATTCCATTTCATTTAAATTGATTGTTATTCAATTTATTTATCGTCGACTGATTCGTATTTCCACTTGCTTGGCGTATCTCAATTTTCATTATATATTTGAGAATCGTTTACTAAAATTAATGTTAAGGTTTATTATAACCTTTTATACAACATATATATTCATTTCCACTTCAAAACTTAATTTCATAATCGAATTAATTTAAATTATATCCCAAAGCCATATTCAATTCATTTACATTTAACTTAAGCCATCACCATTTCAATCCATTTTTATTTTATTCAATCACATTTCAACATATATTTAATTCCCTTGTATTTAAGTTGAATTTCATTTATAACTCAAGTTCCACATTCAATTTCAATTTTAATCCACAATCCAATTTACTTAACCAAGTTAAGTTCCATTTTTTTGTATTCAATTAACTATTTAGTTTATCCATTTAGTTTACTTCCAATTTATAATTCAACATCTAATTTTTATTTCAAAAAGCACTTCAATTGGTTTGACTTGTGTTCAGATTCATTTTATAATTCAAGTTTGGATTTTTATTCCAATATTTAACCATTTTTATTTTAGTTTTTTTATTTTTAAATGTTTGAAAATTTTCATTGTAAAATTTTCTTTTATACAAAAACACTTTTATATCGAAGAAAATTTTCCTTTTGAAAATATTTTTATAACTCGATGTTTCAACAAGTTTATCCTCGGTCTTACAGAATCTAGTAATATGTTGATCAGGCGCAAGACCAAAAATCTATAAGTACTTAGCAAACCCATTTTTAACACCCAATGAAAGTACTTGGAAATATTTAAAATAGAAGTGGAAAGTACAATCTAATCACCGAAATCAAATGAATGAGATCGACATAAAACAAAGTCCCTAAGGTCGCTCTCTTGCTAAGTCGAGAGGATAGAGCGATGCGACCTCAGGTTACTTTAGGTAGTCACTGCCCCACGTCTTACGCCATGACATCCGAAATAGCTATAGATCGCAGATACAAAATGGTTTTTCCTGGTTCCTCCAGGTATCATCCGTACCTATAAGAATCGCTGCTCTATGAATTACGTTTGCAAAACGCTCGCATGGATCGTAGTCCACTTAATAGTAACACTGATAGTTACCTAGCTATCACTTATAGACTGAAGGTAATCATCCGCCCCCTCGAATGATGCCTAGTGGACCGCGGATACACAATGATTTCACCTGGTTCCTCCAAGAAACATCCATACCTCAGGGAAATCGCACTACCCAGGCGGATTACGTTAAAAAACGACCATAGATTGCAGTTACACAATGGTTATGTCGCTATCCCAGCGAAATCATAAGTAGACTGTAGGCATCACTCCCCCAAATTACGCTATGCTAATCGAATCATAAGACCATAGGTTACGCTATGGAATTTGAAGGAACTCATGAGTTTATGTCCGTACAACCTAAATCAATCAATAAAATGAATATCAAAAATCATGAAGGGTACTTCCCATATCTTTTACTTTTCAAAATCTTTTTTTTTCATAAACATTTTCTAGGTTCAAATTGTTTCTTGAAAATTTTTCCATTATAAACCTTTCAAAACTATTTTTCATATTTACGTAAAGTTGGAACTGCTTAAGAAAAATCAATTTGCCAAAACAAGATTTTATAAACATTTATCACGTTCAAAACATTTATTAAAACTCTTTTTATTTAAGAACATCTCAAAACTAAATTTCATACTGGTATAATTCAAATAAGCTTATATAATTTACTTATTAAAATATTTAGCTTCTTAAAACTTGTTCAACTTCCATTAGTTTTCATTTTGAAATTTTCAAAACTAAACTTTATATACTTTCCAAAAATTCTTAGCTCTGAAAATTAATTCTTAATTTGGAAGTATTCAACTATTCAGAATAGTTGGAAAAATCAAATTTCAATTCAAATTTGGAAATCGGCAATCAATCATCTCAATAAGATGCACAATCAATCAATCGATCAATCCTAATGCATAGGATACACATGTTCACAATTCAATCCAAAATTTAAGAACTGAACACCGGGTTTTTTTTCAAACTCGAAAATGAATGCCAATGATGCTGCAGACATCACTAAAATTTATTTTCCAGCAACAGAAGTGAGTTTCGGGATCCATTTCTTTTAAATCACTTTGAATCATTTGTTTCCATTTGGAAAATAATTTCAAATTATGCTATTATTAAAACCAATTTCAAAAAAAATCCTGGAATCCAAACTCTTAAATTTCAGTTTGAATAACTTTTGTTTATTTATTAACCATGTCTAAATAAACGATACTTCATATATCACTTTCAAATGGTATCCATTACTCTTTAAAATGATAGAGGGGGAAATTCAAATATATATTCACTTCAAAATCCATGTTAAACATGCAGTTTCTCAATTGGTTAATATTTTTCAAAAACTAAAATTTTGCAACCATAGTCAAATGCTCAAATCAACAGCCAATAGTCAATGCTCATAAACTGCCCGAGCACGACTTCTCAATCGACAAGCGACAATATGCACATCCATATTAATCGGACAATCAAGCAACAAAGATATAACATCCAATCATCATCGGCTGTCACAATAGTTTATAGAATTCATTCTTTTATATTCTATATAAAATACAAGTTAAAATCATTTCATTTATTAATATCAAATCAAAACAATTTTATATCACTAACAAATACGCTCTCTCTCTCTCTCTCATACGTATATACCCTCAGACTCATTCTAGGGTACTACTGACCCTATCTCTAATGAGTAGTCACCACCAAAGCCAAGGTTCTCGCTTAACCTTCAGCTCTGATACCAAATGTAACGGCCTGGGATTTTCAAACCTCGAAAATTAACATCCATATAACATGCCGAATAGTCAAATGACGAAAAAACCAAATCATTAAGGATGAAGAAGAAATAGAAGAAAATAGAATCAACAACATACAATCTCACAATCGCAGCAGAATAAAATATAATATATAATAACAGATTTTTATGCAAAAGAATCTATATCAGTTAATATACATACAATCATCAGAGTACAGCAATCAACAAATTAATATCGAGAGTTATAATAATTTGCCTCACTAGTGTTGACTATACGGTCTACACACCCAATGGAAAATAAAAAGTACGGGAATACGTCCCTATCATCCAGCTCGTCTCCTGAGCTTCATAGCATCCTAACCTGAATCTGTAATATTCGGTCTGACCAAAACATTACAACAAAATAACACCCGAGTTAGTTTGGAAAACCAGCATGAGAAAACACACTCTTTTTGAATTATCACTATTTTTAAAATCCTTTGAAAACTAAGGTATCTCATGAGACCACTTCACACATAAACATGACGGGTTATTTCCTTACGATAACCAAAACACTTTTATAGAAAATCCAGTGGTGTTATAATAGTGTCTAAGCAAAAATATTTATTGAAATAGCTGAAATTGTTACAATAATTAAATTCTAGCATAATAGGCTCTACGATCAAAACCATAAAGGTCCGTAGTGGTTATTGGATCGAAGTGGTTTTCGGATAATGCTAATATCTGATCCTGGTCTCATCGAATCCAAGCGATTAATTTTTAAAGGCCAAGTCGTTTAAATAAACAATCTCTCAATTAGGTTGTCAATATTAACACATGGAAATTTATTCCATATGTTTACTTTATCATGACTTGTCTATCGAAATTAATTCACTTTTAATCATCACATTTTCTGAAATTCGGGATAGTGATCAGAACAAGTCAATTTACTTCCAATAAAATGTGTCAACGCTTTATTCTATCTACTTTAATTTGTTTGGCTACTTAATGGCATTGACAACAGATAATTGAAATCAATATCTAAGAGCAATATTAGTCAAAGCATAGATCATTAACTTAATCAATAGTTAAATAACTTACAAATCAGAATTTAATCAGTTCCAATTTATTGAGTCAAGTTATATATTTTAATCCAGATTACATGTTAATCAAAGAAATTTATTAAAATAATTTATTTTTACTTAATTAACATTAAACTGACCATTTAATAATTTATTTATTAATCTATAATCAATTAAATAAGAGATTATTTGATTATTCATCTTTAAACGTTTAAATCATCAGATTTTTACAATGTAGGAACTAGACGGTATTAATTTACAGGGAAGTACTTGATGATAGAGGCTTGATGTAAAAATTGGTTCGTCAACTGCATTTGAAATAAAGTAGATATATTATTTAAAATTTAGACTTCTAAATAAAACATTTAAGCTAATTTTCCTTTAAAATAAACCTAGCCCAATAATCCAAGACCTGGCCCAACAACCAAATTCAGCCCACTCTTCTCCTTCATTCTTCCTCTCCAGTTCCTCTCTTCACTCATTTTCTTAAGTACAAATGCAAGAAACTATAAACAAATGTGTGCATGTGAGCGTAAGTGCACACTGCTCTGGAAAACATCACCCACCGTCGACCCATCCTACACGTCACCCACGATCATCACTCCACGCCTACGCACCTGAACGTAAACGAACCTTTGGTTCGAAATTCAAACTGCTCGACCACCTGGGATGAAAGTCATGCCTACACAACCATCTCACCATGTCACCCACTACCACCATCCACTACCAAACGTCACCTACAACATCGCCATCGCTCCTCTACCTATCCCCCCTATGTGCATGCCTCTCTCCTCCTCCCGATATCGCCATTCCACTTGAACACGAGACCAAATAACCAAATCCTGAAACCCTAATCCTACCTCGTCTAGCCTCTACACACTTCTAAAAATCATCGCACTGTTTTTCATGAATTCCCCATTATCCAAGCCTCCTCCACGACCAATGCCATGCCATGCAATTGACCATGTCGTCGTAGTTTGAACAAACACCCAAATTCATTCATCTCTATAATTTTCCGTGCATACAACACTAAAAATTCTCATATCACCCTCAAAAACCATCTTTTTCAATTGCGAACACATCTATATGATCCATTTATTTAATTGTGGTAGATGAAACATGACCAAAATTGATTCACTCACGGTTATAAGGAGATTTCTCTTCCCTTGCTTGATGGATTTTAGTGAAATCAATTTTAAAATGTTCTATACTTAAAAACAAATGACTTTGGTTTTGGAATCATGTTTTAAAAGTAAATAGGAATTGAGTAATTTATTTCAAAGTTAAAGCTTTAACTGTTTTATCGAAACAACAAGAATAATGGAGCTATTATGTTGAAGAAGCATAGTGTCTTGAGTATAGATGCAGCTGGCTATGTCAGATACACATAGACACAAACATATTAACATAACAGATGCATATCCTTTTGACACAGATAAAAGATTCAACAAAAATATTAGTTATATATATAATATGTAACATCTAGTAAACAAAAATACAGTGTTTTACTCACTATCTTTGAAAATGATAAATACTGCTGCTTTGCTTATGTTTCCTACCTTACTTTTAAATGACTTGATCCTTAAATGTTTAATGGTAGATTCTATTCTTTCCTTTTATTTTCTTTTGTATGTGAACAAGAAAAAAGTGAACAAAGTGTACCTTTGAATATATAAAGTAAGGAAAGAAGGCATTAAAATACCAGAGTGGCTACTATGCACTTATGGGTAGCTGAAGATATGGTTACAAGCTTCTTCATATCTCTTTCTTTTCATTTTCTTATGCTTTGGTGGCTGATTTGATTTCATGGTTGATTTGATTTTTATATAAGTAATTTGATATTTTACGTTTGATTTGATTTTGGTATGTCTGATGAGATTTCTTGTATGCTCGATGTGATTTTGTCATGGTGAAGTTCTTATGTACACACACATACATTTACTCTATTTTTATCATATATACACTTACATACTTACATATTTACATATACATTTAGATGTATACATATTTACACTACTTTTATAAACATATATACGTACACACACACACACATATATATACTTATATATTTTTGTCATCATAAGCTTGAAATTTGCCATCATAAAGCTATATATACATATAGATATTTTATCATAAATTTGAAATGGTGAAGTTTACGTACATATATATATTTTTCTTATTCCGAGATTATCATTTGAAAATTTAGTATAGTCAGAAAATTTAGTATAGTCAGAAAATTTATATATTTAGATATTAGAAAATTTATTCATTCGACATATTAAAATTTATATTTCAGTAATAAAAGTAGTTATCATTCCAATAACAGGTGCTAAAAATCCGGGTCGTTTCATTAGACCAACATCAAACTATTTTAAAATAAGTAAAATTCAAATAAAATTTCAAAAATAATATAAATCAAAATGTCCTAAATGCCCATAATATCTTTCGTTCAAGTCATTCTTCTCTCATATTCAATTGAAATGTAATTCGAGAATGTGTGCAATATTCATTATTTAATGGTCAATATGTAAGAAATACAAGTCATCACCTTCTGTTCTAATTCAAAGATCATAAATGAAGTCAGCATGAAAATTCATATTTCTGAAGTTCCTTGTGTTCAAAAGTTCAAACCATTTTCTTCTTCGTCAGCCAATAAAGGAGATCTTAAGCTCTCAGAGCTTAAGAATGTCAAGCCCCAAATTATGATTTGTGTTAAGAAAGAGAAAGAAGAGAGGAGCCCCTTCTTAGATATGGGTGGGTTTCTATTTATAGACGTTGGAGAGTTGTACTTCTTGCTTGGATTGGTTGATCGAAGTTGACATGGATTGTGAATTGGAAAGATGGATGGTCTCGATGGTGCCACCTATCATAATTTCGTTGTTATAGTACTTCATGCGAATTGTAATCTTGGCCATGGTATCAACGTAGGTGGCATGGTTGTATAGGAGCGCTTTGAAGCTTTATTACATAGAATTCTCTTCATATTAATATATTACTTCTTCATATGGGACATTGCTAGAATTTAACCATTATGTGATGGCTTGTAATCTTTTCAACTTGCGATCACATTACTTGCGATGGCTCATAACTTCCCCATGCAATGAATGGCTTACAACATCGATAAGCCATAGCATACGATCCTAAGAACTTGCATACATGAGTGAATCTGATCCCTTCCAAATGGACATGAACACATGAACAACTCCAAACAAGAACACTAGCATCATCATTTCCTTCAACTCCGCAGAAAGTTGATTTAACTCCTCTAACTATGATTATCAACTTCCTTTAGATTTTTTTTCAAATCTGAGTAGAATAGGAAGTTTATCGGTAGAAAGCTAGATCTATCTCGGGAATATAGGAATCCACATGTAGATGATGAGATCCAATCACGCTGAGAATTCAATTCTTAGTGAAAGCACCAAAATGTTAACACTAAAAATGGGCATCAACGCCCAACAGAATCTAGTAGAGATTAAATGAAGAACGAAATTAAAACAAGGAAAAAAAATCATAAATGAACACATAGATTTTTATAGTGCTTTGGCAATTTTGGCCTATGTCCACTTACATTTTTTTAATCTCAGGTTTGATTATAATACAAGAATGTTTGGATCAGCTGGGATCGATTAGTACAAGAATGAAGAATAAAAATGGAAGAGCCTTTACAGCAGAAAGAAGGGGCCTTTTTCTGATGCCATACTTGTTGTATTTATAAGGGAAGACATGCACGGATCGGGCTGAAATTTCGACAAACGAACTTCTAGGCCAAGACTAGACCACACAAGAATTTTGAGGCCCAATGGGGCTGACAATAGAGGTCGTCCCCGACCCCTATTTTGGTGTTCAATAAGGCACGGTCCCTTTGGTAGGTCCCCCATGATGTTAGCTACTTGCCCTCTAAATTTCATACCATTTCGACTTACCGTTTGTGAGATATCTCATTTTCCGTGAAGTTGTGTTGCATGCATTCTGATTTCAGCCGATCCCTCTAGAGGGATTTGGGCCAATCTTTCCAATCTTCTTGGATTGGGGTGCGATCCCTAGAGGGTGTTTCCCATGTTGTAATTTTCTTATACTCCAAGTTTCGTATTGGTGGCATCTGTACATTTTGAGTTATTGACCGATCACTGTTGCAACATATAGTGAAAGCTGAATATGGCCGATCCCTTTTGATACCGATCCCTTTATACTGATCCCTATTATATGATCTCTTTTATATTGATCCCTTTTATACCAACCCCTTCTATAGGTGAAGTAATTTGCCTATAACTTGACATGCGAACTCCAAACGACTTGAAACTTGAAATGTAGCCTTATGGGGCCTTTCTTGTCACTCCTTATCGATCTCACCCAATTTGGGACATAAATTAAGGATAGGTATCGATACCATAGAGAAAGAGATAGGCATTGATCCTCCGCCTAGGGAAGACATTATTCTATACTTTAAATATTTTGGAGAGTCTATCTCTTGGTCTCGATTGATCATCACTTTATATCATTGCCCGGGCTTGAATTCCGAGTCTAATAATCATCTCTCCGGGTTGTCTTCCTCGATGATCGTCCAGTTTAACTTGTCCAGTCAATCTGAATATAGCCAGGCCAAAAGGCTGGATAACAATATCTATAAATAAATAAAAGTGGTTGTGAAATAAAATAAGTTGTAGAAATTTTTTCGGAGATAAAAGTTTTTTTGAAATGAAAATAAAGATTTTTAAGTGAAATTTAATGTACGGAATTTTTATTTTTGAAATGAGGGGATTTTAACAATATTTCCAAAATAGAAGTTCCTTTGAAAATTGAATATTTAATAGAAAAGATTAAAAGGAATTAAAAGGGATTTTTGATTATAAAATATTTTTCTTAGAGTTTTAAAATATATTCCCCTTTTATATATTTACCGATTTAGCATTGGTTTATTCAATTTGATTTGATAAAGGATTCATGAAATATTTCGAAAAGACATTTTTAAAAATATACAGTCTATTTTGAAGATAGATTAAATTTTGAAATTTTTTAAATGGAATTGAGAGCTTTGAGCTATAATTCCCTTTCCTACATGGTTTTCATTGAAATGATTTATATTGATGATTTTCAATAGGGCCGACTTACCTCTGATGATGACGAGCATGTACAACGCTTTTCATGTCTCTTATCTATAAAAGTTTGCACATAACTCAATCATGATGATCACACCAGTTCTTCTAGAAGGTGTTGAGGTAGAATCAGAAGTTTTTATATCTCGTAGGTCGCTTCATAATATTGGGTACGACACGAAAAGGCTTAGGAGAAAAACGGCAAAGCTAGTTAAGGTGCAATAGAGCGAAAGTGAGGACGATTGTATGCGGAAGATGGAAGAGAGCATGAGGACTTCTTGTTCGAAGCTCTTTGAATGGTAAAACCGATCATTTATCATGTTTACTTTCACCGTTGTATACTATATTTGATAGATTAATGTCGTTCATGCTAGGACAGGTCATATATACTATTGATTGCATGGCTGCGTATTTGAGATGTTTAATGGTTGCTTATGATTGATAGGCATGCTAGATGACCATGATTTCTTATACTTTGGCTTACTTGGGGATTTCGGGGGCGAAATTCCTAAAGAGAAGGAGAATGTAGTGACCCATATTTTATGTATCCGAAAATCATAAAATATTTTTATTTTATTCATATGAGGTCACATGATTCTATAATTTTAGGATATGACTCTTGGGGATATTTTATACACCTATAATTTTTTCCGAATTTCTATGTAACCATGTTGAGCCTGCAAACCTTTTTTGGACTATAACTTTCGATAGGTGTCTAATTAGGGTCTCATACCAACTCTATTACTTCAGGATAAAGGTTTTCCATTCCGTAGACTGGTTATAATAGAAAATTGTACTTACAGTTAGAAAGTTATGTCCATTTTAAGTTTTTGAAGCTACTGGCTAGGATTAGTGTGTAATTAATTAAGCTCATTAGTCTATTTAGAGAATACTATAAGTAAGTGGTAGAAGAGTCGGGTTAAAAAATTTCCTCACATTCTAAATCAGGTCTAAACGCTAATTAGCCCAAGATCCATCCTAATTTCATCCAAAATCACTAAAATTGCACTCTAAAATAAACTAGATTTCATATTAGAGATTATGTCATCAACTATAAGATAGTGACTATCGATTTGCTTGATTTGAAGTGTATTCAAGTGCTTTTCAGATTAGATCTACATTCGTATTGTTTGAATTTGGTAATTGGTGGGTGGTTTATGCCTTCTTACTACATTATTCTTTTTTTATAAATCATAGATTTAACATATTTTAAATCGACTTTTGGCCATAAAACCTTTTCTAACTTTAGTTACATGTTAAACTATGTGTATGATCTAGATTAATTAGAAATCACCCTTGCTTATACCCATATATTCATGGTATATGTAGATTTATGTTTGAAATTGACTTGTTTGTCTTATTTTAATGGATTGCATGCTTGATTGGATGAATTTCTTGTTATTCTATGCTGGATGATATGATTTGATGTTGTTTGTTATTACTGTGATTGTAAAGAAAGTTAGGTTGGAGAATTGAGCAACTTGGAGGCCAACCTGATCAGATTTGGACAAATCTTAGAGGGGGGTTCTGGAGCATTAGAAGAGCTCATGGTTGAAGGTGCAATTTCCAATTCATTATCTACCCAAGTCATCAGTCTGGTTAAGAGGTCAGTACTGGAATGTGTTGATTTGTCCATGATGGTGGGGAATTTGGGAAGGGTGAAGGTGTTACTAGTAGAGGTTGCCTAAGGTGATGGATATGTGAGTGGCTAAGTGTTAGAGGCTATGATGACTTTTCTTGAATATGAAGTTGATTGCTTTGAAAAGAGGATTTATTCTATGACGACTTGATATGTGTAGAGAAGTCGAGGTGAAAGCATCTAGGCATAGAGTACTAGAAGCAAGGAATGATTAGAAAAATTAGCCATAGATTGGATAGGCTGAGTCTGGAGGTCGGTGCCGAGTTCTAGTATTAGGTTCAAATAGGATGGAACTTTTGGGAGGTATAGTGGTCATGTAGATCGTACTGGAGATGTTGGGTCGTTTATATCCGGTTGGATGATGATATAACAACACGATGAATAGCTATGGTTATCGGATGTTGGCTCGTGTTGGGAGTAGGTTCCGAAGATGACAGCTCGTAAAGGGAGTAGGTTGTATAATCAAACAATGTGGATGGGTTCCTCATAACTAATGGAAACTGGATTGAGCAAGAAGGGCTTGGTATCCAAAGGAGCAAAAGTGGGCTCGGGTGTATGTGCCAAGGAATCTTTGATGAATTGGAGAGTTTCATTTGTACTCGAAGCAGGGGTATTGTAAGTGGGGATGCCTATGGGTCAATGAAGGGACCCGTATACCCTTGACCCGTAGCTTTGGATCTAGTGTTTGGCTTTGCATTATGAGACATGTATCCAGCTTTGGGCCGCGAGACACGCATCCAACTTTGAGTTATGAGATACGAGAGTATAACAGAGAATCGAGATCTTCATTATTTCCCAGCTTAGGGGTCATACAAGTTATCATATATTAAGAGCACATTGAGTGATAGTTTGGATTATTTGATGGTATCTATAGATTTTACTATTGCTTTGGTTTCCCTCTTTAGTATGCTATCACTCATAGGTATCAGGGGAAGTAGGTATTGGAGATAGGAACACCTGGAAAAATGGTATACTTTATTTGGTTTATGATATATCTTTATGATATTGTAGAGTAGCATATTATAGCGTTATATGCTAACTCTTCGGTTGAAGGGACATGTTAGGTATGGTTCATGTACTTTTGTTCCTTACCATATTTACTTGTTTAGTATTTTGAGATTGATTTATTGCTCACACCAGACTGTTGTCAGACCCAAGGTTTTATGCTTTGCCTCTTATTATCTTGGGTACACTTAAATTGATAGATTAGATAATAGGTACATGTGATGCAATAGTTGTTCGGAGGATGAGGTGGATGGAGTTAGCTCGTATTATATATATATATATATATATATATATATATATATATATATATATATATATATGGAGTCTAAGCTTATTCTGCCATTCACACTGGTAAGCCTTAGCATTAACTGCTGACTATTTGTTTTTGAGTTAGTTGTTGAGTTTTTGACGTTGTATAAACTCTACCATTGATGTACAACTCTATAGGTATTATACTATGATTATTATTGCCTGTTTACATTGTTTTTACTGTCTCTTATGTTGTATGTGTGATATTATATTTTGTCCATGCGCTGTGAGATATATGACAGGTTTTGGTTCTTTCCAAAACCCTGATGATCATCCTATATCAGCCGAGCATGATAGCAACGTGCTATTTATATACTATTAGTGCCGATGGTATAGGGCAGTCGTCACAATCTTCAAAAGCCTCAAAGCTTTGTTTGGGGAGAAATCTTGTCCCATAAGGTACTAAGTTACTAAGAAATTGTGCAACGACCTGACTTTTCGACCTCGAAATGTCGATGCTAATAAATCTATAATATTCATGTATCGAGCATCCATGTGCTGGAGAGATAGATCGTTAGGGAAAATAAAATGAAAAGGAAAACAAATAAGGATGAAGAAAACACAATATCAGAATCTCACTGTGGAAAGGTAACATATAATATCAAAAGATAGAACAAACTGTCACTCTAAAATACATAGCATTTTAGAGTTACAATTCAAAGTACTATCATCAGCCTGGATAATTATAATAATGTATCCTCACAAATGCTGATTTATAAAATATTGTAGTGCGGTCGAAATACGAACACTAAGGTAGGTGAAAGCATCTTGCTCATCTACTGAAGAGCCAAAGAATACCAATCAAAACTTTCCTTTCTAAGACTATTTGAAAGAGCGCCCTTGGAAATAAGAGAAATATAAATGCACAAGTCAAACGTGATTCGGGTATGAGAAACTCAAGAAATATTCAATCAACATATAATAGTACTTTTGAGACCGTTCAAATCCCTATGATGATTATCCCCTCAAAAGAACCAAACCTACCTAATAAGTGCATAATGTGATATAATAGATAATGTCTAGGACGTAGAATGTAAATCAAAAAATAGCTGAGCTACTTGTATTTCATAACAAAACAACATTAGAAGTACAACTATAACTGCTAAGGTACGTTCGCATAATGGATTTCCAAGGAGGTTTCCTCGTTAAAAATCGAAAGCCGCCCTCATACATAAGGGATAGAATCTACCTTCCAAAACCACGTGTATCTTTAGATAAAGTATGTCTCAAAAGTGAACATAGCAGATCCACACCCGAGCACATGATACGGAATACCAACACTCTCGCACACCTCAATCGAAAGTATCTCTAGATTTTGGCTTTGATGTACCCTTGGGTTTGCTAAAACGCACTGGCTATGCTTGTTTGCACCAAAAATTGGCACATACATCCAATAGAGATTTTGTAGAGAAATAAATGAAGAATAATAAATGGAAACAAAGAAGACAAGTAATCAAATAACATAAAATATGCCATAACCAGACATAATGACTTATAATCGTTTGGCATTGAAAGACATATCCACTTTGGAGAAATAACTCTATTAATCACTTGTGAGCACAGAGGGATGGATCAGAGTAGAACCCTTAGTTACAAGAAAGTACAAAGGAAAGAAGCAGCGTATAGATCCTAAAAATGAACAATCAAGTCAGTATGTATAGGGAAGAATATGAAATATCTTCCTCAAATTTCAACATCGGAGTCTCTAGATCTAGAAGAAGTGACAGTATTAATCGTTGATCCCACTTCGTTTATAATAATGATAGGTATCGATCGTTTTATGAGTTCCTTTTGGCATGCAATCGATATGGTGGGCTCCACTCTCCGATATATTGATGTTCCTAAAGTTTCATGCGTAGTTGGATTGTAGATTTTGAGATCTCGATCGTTTTCCATTGAGTTAAAATGTAATATCGATATCGTACAATCCATAATTGGTGGATATGGATTGTGCCTAATCCATTTTCAGTAAATGGTATGTTTTCATATTTTTATCATTTTATTGAGTCCTTCTTCTAATTTTGCTTCGCCACTGCTTTATATTATCATCTGTTATGATCTCCGGACTTCGTGAGTAATAATCTGACTTGTCAGTCCCGATGACAGTCGAGTCTAACTTTTCCAGTTAGTTCGAATATAGCTAGACCAAATGGTTGGATAACACTTTCCCCCCAAAGTACGTCTTATTTTAACATGACGTGCTTTGAGTCGATGAAAGTTAGAGTCGTCGGAAAGGATCCATCTAGTTTTCTAAATCGTAGTAATCCCTTTAATGAATTCTATCCTTGAAGAGTCGCATCTCTTTCTGTCTAACGCGACGACTGGTTGATTTCCAATAGTATAAATTCTGGGTTACGTCCTAATGATGTTTATTTAAATCTTCGTTTCCATGAATCCATAGGCCTCAGCTGACTGGTTTAAATTTTCCTTCAATTAATACAAGTGATAACTCAATTTCTATCGATATCAAGAAATCAAAATTTTTAGGACATACACTAGCGCATATATGTATTCATCCCTGACTTCCAATCATGATTGCACGTTCACAGGTCATTGTCAACCGTCTGCATGTGTTTTATCTTTTTTCTTTTTCTTTTTTATAAATGGATTGGCACGAATCCATTAATTAAATGGATCATACTTGATCCATTTTTAATATGGATCGGGTCAAATTCATTTGATATTGGATCATGCCCGATCGTTCTCCCATCATTTTTATAAACCGAGAAGGAAGACGATGGATAGTTCCAAAGTCATTAGTTTTGGGTCATACGTGAGCCAAGTATATGTTGAATGAACCAATTGCACTACGCATTAAAGAGAAGGATCGGTGTACAACCATCACAGAATGATCGTACTAAATCATTTCATGATTTGGCCATTTGATTGAAAGACGGACTAAGAAAAATGGATCGACACAAGATCATAATAGAACGATCATACCCTATCGTTTATCCTTTGGAATTCCATCGAATTGCAAACTTCGATGGTTCATATTGCTTCCTTCGTATATATACTTAAACAGTTAGATCATTTTATCCACTTTATTTCAAAAGTAAGAGCACATAAGCGAACCAAAAAGAAAATAAACTCCATCATCTTTCTTCCCTTCTCTTTCAGTCTAAATCTTGGATCCAAAATCATTCCCATAACTCCATCCATCTCTTAACAGAATAACTCCTTCAATATATCTGCCATCACCGCCTCCATCTCCTTGGATCTTGCTTAATAATCGAATCTAAACTGCTATCATCTTCCACTATTAATTTTTGACATAAATAGGTTGAACTTCTCTTATTTGTTATAATTTAGTGACGAGATGAGAGATCTCATTCTAGTTTGCATGATTCAGGTTATGGTGATTCGATCGATCGAAATGGAGGGGAAGATGGTAATGTGGTGTTGAGATTGGATGGAATGTACTTGTTTGAGGTTGAAGGTAGAAAATCATTTTTAGCCAATCATTCTTGAAGTTCCAAAATGCACACTATCACTGATCATTTCTAACGAGATTGATGCGGTAAAGTTGTTAGCATAAGGAATGAAGTAGAGTTTGATCAATCGTTACAATGGATTGATATTTGAAAAAACAAAGAGAATTTGGTCCAATCATTTTCTAGTACGTTTGTTGGCCGATCATTTTTTGGTTCGACGTTTGGAGTTTTGAATTAAAGATAGATATGGAACTAGAGTCGAAGGTAGAATCGATCGTAATGATCAGTATGGGATAACGATCATTTGGAGTTACGAGGATGATTGGTTATGAAATGATCGTATAAAAACGATCGATTATTGGAAGTTGGTTCGGTCACGCGCATTGGAAAGGACTAGTCGTATCATCATGTTGGATCGGTTGTCGGTTTAACTTTGATGAACATACTTAAAATATTCAAATTTTAATTCGAACTTCATGATGAGCTTCGACCTTGAACGCTTGAATGGACGTACATGACATGCATACGAAATGAACTGCATATTTAGATGTATATTACAATCGAACTATGGCACCAACTTGACTAATCTTGTGCATATTGACATTTGTTGCCTATGCCTTAGACAAAGTTTTGAATCTCTTTCACTTCTGAATGCATAATTTGAACTTCAACATACCAATAACTAATCTTTATGCTTAGACTAAATCCTTAGCAATGAAGTAGAGAATCGGTTGAAACGATCAATAGTGATGGCCACTTCGATCAAACTTTGGAGTCTCATCACAATCGTAGTCTTTAATTTTGAACCATTTTTTACTACATTGCACAACACTGCACCACTCTACACTAGCACACACTTTGCATGGGGGAAATGGGTTATTTTTTCTAATGATGATTATCTACTGAGTTTAGTAACTATGGTTTCTAGATGCTCGGGGGGCTTAGCTAACATGTCTTCTGGACGGCCTTCATAGTACAACAATACAAGCACCGAATCGACCTTGCACAGACTCTCCCCTAGACATTAAGCTGAACAACTAGAAATTTCATGTCCATTACCCGACCTTTTCTCTATCATTCGTGCCCTTCCAACAGAAGTGATAGATCATGCTCCCGACACTCTAGAAGTTGCTACATTTTTGGAAGGCCTTGAGAATCCTATGGCTTTGAATATTAATGAAGCCTCTCTTTGAAGAATTTGTGCCAAACACAGGATTATGTTTGATGACGTGCGAGTCCTAAGTCAGAATCATAGAGCTTAATGCCTCTTAAGGGATTCACTGTATGCAACAAGTTCATATGTTGGGTAGGATGCATCCCACCCTTCGATTCATTTATTCTAGAGATGTTACATCATATAAGGTTAGCACCGAAAAAACTACATCCAAACGGCCATTCCTTGCTTAACTGTACCTACATGGCATTTATGGAGATTTTATTTCTTCCTCCAACTCTTGAAGACATTCGATTTCATTTCACCTTCAAGTGACAAAAGGGAAGCTTTTCGTTTACATTTCTTGAGTCAGCCAAGAAGTTCCAGATCCTGACTGGTACTTGGAACAAGTTAGGCGATTTCAAAAGCGAGTGGGTCTATATTCGCTGCCCGCCCAGCTTTGTCACTTGATGGTTAGAAGGACATAGGTATTACTTCCTTGCTTAATTTCTTCAATGCTTGTATCCAGATTATATCCTGTGCTAAGCAACTTTTCTGGTTTACGTAGGATCTTATCCATAATTCGATGGAAAACAATATACACACGTGCTCGTGGCACTTAAAAGGGCTCCTCCAGTAGATAGAGACGTTAAAAATCTGCTTATTAATGAATGCCTCATTACCTATTATCTGATGGAAGAGGGTCGTAGCATAGGGCTACCGATCACTGCTAGAGTTATAGTGACTGAGTAGCCAGATGCGAAAATCTGATCTTGGCATACCTCCAGTTGAGGAAGACCAGGAAGCTACCGATAAGGACGCAGCAGGAGATAAGGGTAATGACACCGGTGGCGATCATGTGGGTTCTAGCTTCGAGGCTACGGTCAGGTCTTCGCAAAATTCATAGTCCCACGCTCTCGAAAAAGAAAAAGGAAGAAACTCATTTGTAGGTTTCCTAAGAGTCACCTCTTCAAACAGCCCAAGCTATCCGTTACCCCTCGGGTTATTGCGGATCATTCTGCTTCTCAATCTTTAAAGCACTTGGATGAAACATTTGAGGCATTATCTAATCTTCCAACATTGGATGACGTTGATGCCTTTCATTTTGCTGACATAAGCATCGATGGATCAGAATCTCCTTCCAAAGCTGGGGCTGGAAACCCTCCTTCCACTAGTGGATAGGTTACTTTTGCCAGTAAAACTTCAATAACAGATCCATTAGAATGACACAAGGACACATATGCACACGCACTTCATAATATTGCATTGCACTTATCTTGTGTCATTCAATACTTAGAGATGATTCATTCTTAGTCTTTCTTTGAAGAAACAACGGCGAGGAAGAAGCACATGTTTCAGTCTCTACAAGAAATATCACGCTAGAATCCCAGTTCTCGCTAAGGCCTATACCGCCAAGGTAGTGCCGTAATGGTAATGAATATACCCCAACTATCGCTCCATTCGAGATCGAGGTTACCAGAATAGAGGTGACAGAGATAGGTCTTCCCATGATAAACAATGATCCAAGTCCAGATCTCCTCCTCCTAAAGATTCTGAAAGGCAACATTATTACAACGACGATGTTCCTTCTATTAACACCTCTCGAGGTCCCCCTTCTACTTCAATTTCTTCACAGTCCATTGTTCCATCTCATCCTTAGCGACCCAATGATCGTTGAGGTTTTAGTGAGAATGATGTTCACCAACAAAGGCTAGGAAAAGAAAGCACCGACACCTTAGTTTTCATCGAAGCTCAACAAGTCGATGCCGCCGCTCGAATGGTCTAACTTAAGTTATATTTTCTAAATGTATGGCTCGATGGATTTTTCTTTGTACCTAATCTTGGGAAAGTTCCATAAAAAGTCCAGAAAATGACCATGGATTGTGTGCATGATGTCCATAAGCAGTATAATGAATAGATGAGAGTGGTAGAGAGGATCTCTAAAGTATCTTGGAAGAGAGCAGAGGAGATTGAGAAATTGCAACGCCAAGAGGCCCTGAACAAGTGGATCATCAAAACTCTAACCAATGAGTTATCTTTAAGGAGCTTATAGGTAGAAGACGAGAGAAAAGCATAAATGGCCATCAAGGCACTCAAGGATGAGAAGGCCTGACACTTAGCCGAGGTTGAAGCGCTTTACCATCGGAACTATAAACTGGCGTTAGAAAGGGATGTAGCCCAAAGAAGCATAGCTGAGTACAAAATTAAGTTTGACCGTGAATCCAAAGATATAGAGAAAGCACTAAAAATCAGTCAGGATGCCTATGATAAATTACCATCACGCTTGACGCGGTTGTTGAAAAGACCAAAATATATTGATGCCCTCGTTAAATGAGAAGTAGAGGCTCCGAAAGGAAAGGCTAGGGAGGAGGTTACGGAAAAACTAGATCCACTACTTATTCTTTACAATGCCAACATCCTGAAGCACAGAAACTTCAAGTGGCTCCGGGGTGACTACACTTACCATCTTGTACATGCTTGGGAGCATCTTGTTCAGAAGGAGAAGGAGGCTCTCGGCGCTGAAGAAATCAATTTGATAAGGTGGAAGGTGAAATTCTATTAGGTGATGAAGCCAAAGTTTTACATAAAACCTAGCTTATACTCAAAAAAGAGCACACGGCAACTTCTCAACATGAAGCTGGCAAAGGTTCCAAATTCATGTCACATAATGTTTAAGATGATAAGAATCCGGTGACCCAAGCTATTTCTTGCACCACTGTGGATCATTCAATCGACCCTGATTACAATCTAGAGAAACCACATATTGCTACATCTAGCGGGCTCTCCCGGATTATGGAATAAGGTTTAAAATGGCACTTCGGCTCACGTGGCGGACCAAACTGGAGAAGGGATTTATTAAACTCACCTTTTCTTCAAAAAGCTAGAGTGTCCCTAGTCAATATATCTAATCTATTTAGTTATGTTTCCTCAACTTTAGATCTGCTGGCAGTAGTTCTACCTCTTCCTCAAGAATCTCAACCAGGACCTCAGGTGCTAACGACATAGTCTATTACTATCACAGCTTCAGAAACAACCCAAGATGTTCTGGAAGAGGAAGCTTTTATGATCGACAATAATTTGATGGACGCTTTGTTGAAGGAAGAAAGCGATCCGTGTCATGAGATTTATGTTGATGACGTCGTTTTGATTATTGGAGCCTCCCAATCCTTATGATTATTGGAGCCTCCCAATCCTTGTCAGGCTCTTATATACAAGAACTGACACAGAAACTCTGGGTGAACATTGTTTTGAGACGAAAGTCAAGCAAAAGAAAATGGAGATCGTTCCCCCTCCCATTACCATCGTTTTGCTTGGAAGGACCGTGAATGCTTCCTCTCCTCAGCCAGAACCTGCTCAAGATGCACCTATTGGGTCAACCTTGACTACTTTGGTGAAAGGCCAAAGAAGCTAGAAGAGAGGAAAGAAGAAGAGTGGGGAGAGTTCATGTGAAATCTCCTCTGATTTCAAGAAGAAGAAGAGGAAACCGAGGAGGAAGTGATTCTTTGTGTATACTCATGCTCCCAATTCTTTTGCGTTTGTTCGCTGAATTTGTGTGGATCCACCCTTGTTTTTGGATTCTTTTGCTATGAGTACTTGTACTTGACTTTCTAAGCTTTTGTAAATAAAGTTCCTTTATTTATGTCAAACTTTTTTGTGAATTTACTTAAGTAGTTGGGCTATTACATTTTCCATTTAATATAGTTGTAATTCGTCACTCATTGATTTGGATGATAATCTGTTAATTTTATCCCAAGGCTACAATATGGTTGTGGCCTCAAGTCATTGTAGACCTAGGCTCAAGCCTTAGTGTTACGCTGTCTCGGGTTAAAGGAGTTAGACGGTGGATGGTCGAATTCCATCTTTAGCGAATTTATACTCCTCCTGTCAGTCTTAGGTCTTATTTTATGGAATAGTGAGTGGTCGAACTACAATCACCTGTTTGTTTATACTCATGTCTACACTCTAGGATAAGAGTTAGTTGGCAGGTGATCGAATCGCGCCCAATTTGTGCTTGTAATCTAGTCCACACTCTCGGGACTTAGAGTTATGTTGGAAAATAGTCGGACCGTTCTTTCCTTAACTGATTGATTTTTTCCCAAGTCCGGGTTTGACTTAGCGAGCGATCGGTCATGTCATGATTTCTTATGATTCATGTTTGTTCCATCGCTTGGTAGGATTAACTTGATTAATAGGCGGTCAAGTCACATCCATTCCTCATTAGGTACTCCTTCCATTGGGTTGTGAGCGGGAATCATCAAATGAACGGTTAGATTAGGTTTATTTTGTTTAGTTCAATCATGAACTTGTGTAATCCGTTGGCTCCAAACTCAAGGAATCTGCTCGGACATGTCAATATTAGTTAGTCGATTATCGTAACTAATATGTAATGCTATAGTAATCATAGATATTAAGGAAATTTCGAACTTTATTTGCCAAATGGAAAGAAATGACATAATTTGTCTCATTACATATCTAGAAAATCAAATGCTAAAACTAATTCTAAAATTGAATACAACTGAATGAAGAAGAATAAATAAGTGAAATAGCATCGTAAATGCTTGCAATTCCATGCCCTTCGGAATGTGATGCCATCAATAGTTGCTCGCTTGAAAGTTCCTTTTCTAAGCCTATATTCAATGACGTACAGTCCTTCTTAAGTAGGATCAGGGGGACAGAAAAACACATTTTAAGATGAGAACACCGATTTCAAAGGTACTTGGTCGGACTTTAGTGTTGTAGTATCGACCGAATCGATATCGATGTGCGGCTACCCTCAAACCAGCTTCTTTGCACTTCTCATCCACCAAGTCTAGAGATTCCATGAGGAGACTCTATTTATTCTAGGGTCGTAATAGGCCACTCGATGAGAAGGGACTTCAAGTTCAAAAGGAATGAAGGCTTCAAATTCGTAAGCAAGAGCGAATGGAGTATGGTCAGTTGCGGAATTATGGGTGGTTCTTTAAGCCCATAATGTTGTTGGGAGTTCATCCACCCATTTGCCTCTAGCCTTTTCCAAATGTTTCTTCAAAATGGAATTTATGATTTTTTTCACAGCTTCAACTTGTCCATTTTCTTGAGGGTGAGAAACTATTGCAAATCTCTTTTCAGTACGATGCCGATGATAAGAAATATTTGAATTCAGTGCTATTGAATTGGACCCATTTATCAGTTACAATGGTTCATGAAAGGCCAAAATGAAAAATGATGTTCCGGACAATGAAGTTAATTACTTTCTTCGTCGTAATTATGGCTAAAGGTTCTGCCTCGGCCTATTTAGTGAAGTAATCAACTACGACGATGGCGTACTTCACATAGCCATTAGAGATCGGCAAGGAACTGTATTATTTATGCCCATATGGAAAATAGCCATGGAAAAACCATTTATGTAATTTCCGCAGGTGGAGTTCTCAGAAATTTTACGTACATCAGGCATTTGTTGCATCACTTAGCATAATCAGTAGCATCTTGGTTGACAGTTGGCCAATAATACCCATAACGGAATATTTTCTTTGCTAGGGTTTGGCCCCCAGTGTGATCGCCACATTCCCCTTCATGAACTTCCATTAGGACTCATTTTATTTCACCACGAGCGATACACCAAAACAGAGGAATGGAAAAATCCTTACATGAATCCTTCTAAATGATATATCACAAAGCTTTTCAAAGAATTTGTCATCTTTCATTTCTCCACCTGAAAAGTAGTCCCCGTAGCAAATAATCATTAGTTAGAGTCATCCACGACTCCTTCTTAGGCTCTGTCTGTAGTACCCAATCAATTTCCATCTGGTTTATCCTCGGAGCGTCTAGTACTTCAACTCGAATGAAGCCTATTTGTTGTGCATCCTCGATGCTAGTAAACTTTGCCAAAGAGTCAGGCTCTTTATTTTGATTAAAGGGAATGTGCATGATGTTATAATACTCAAAGTTAGTCAATAGCTCTTGGAGTCGGATAAGGTACGGAGCAAGTCATTTCCTTTAGCTTGATATTCTCCGCTGACTTGATATACCACCAACTGGGAATCACAAAAGATTTCAAGAGATTTTATTCCCATTTCTTTAGCAAGTTTGAGTCCAGCAATCAGAGCTTCATACCCTGCTTCGTTGCACGTTGTAGGGAAGTCAAGCTTCAAAGCGTAGCAAATTAATCGATCTTTTGGAGTTACTAGCACAACTCCAGCTCCAGAACAATGATCATTGATGCTCCATCCATATACATTTTCCACCGAAAGGTTGGGGATCCACCGCTCTCTAGGAGATCATCCTGTGCAGTGAATTCTGGTATAAATTCTTCCAGTGCCTATCCCTGGATGGCTCTCTGAAAGACATAAGTAATGTCGAATTGGCTCAGCTTAATGTTCCACTTAATTAACTTGTCAGACTTCTCAGGTCGATGTAGGACCTGTCATAATGACCGATTGGTGTAAACGTTGATGGGATGAGCCTGAAAATAGGGTGGAGCTTTCATGAAGCAATCACTAAGTAGTACGCCAAATTATCTATCTTCAGATAGTTTCTTTCAGCTCCTATTAATGGTTTGCTAACATAATAGACCGGTTTTTAGACTCGATTCTCCTCATAGAGCAGTGCGACACTTATACCCTGTACTGACACGACCAAATAGATATACTAGTCTTTGTGATCCACCAACTTTGACAAGATAGGAGGCTTCTCTAAGTGGTTCACCAAAGCTTGATATGCGTCTTCACAATCCTATGTCTATTCAAAGTTCATTTTCCCTCTTCTAATCAAGTCGAAGAAAGGAATGCAATTATAGGTAGCTCTAGAAATAAATCGACTAGGGCGGCAACCTTCCCATTTAGACTTTGTACTTGCTTGATAGTCTTTAGCATCTGGATGTGGCGAAGAGCTTGAATCTTTTCAGTATTAGTTTCGATGCCATGGGCGTTGATGATGAAACCCAAGAACTTTCCTGATGCAACGCGAAAAGAACATTTCAAAGGATTGATTTTCATCTTGCAATATCGGAGGACATCGAACATTTCCGCTAAGTCTCTAATGTGGTCACTTGATCGTGGTGACTTCATGAGCATATCATTCACACATACCTCCAACGTATTTTCAATTTGATCTTTAAACATTTGGTTGACTTGGAACTGATAAGTTTCTCCAGCATTCCTCAATCCACTTGGCATTACCACATAGCAGTACAATCCAACGTTGGTAATAAAACTGGTGTGCTCCTAGTCGGAGATGTGCATTGGGATTTGCTTATATCTAGAGTATGCATCCATGAAAGGCAGCAGTTCGTGTCCTGTGCTAGAGTCCACCAGCTGGTCATTTCTTGAAAGGGGAAAACTATCTTTCAGGCATGCTTTGTTTAAAATGGAATAGTCAACACATGTCGGCCACTTCCATTCATCTTTCTCACAAGTACAGGATTAGATACCCATTTAGGGTAGAGGGCATCACGATTAAACCCATTGCTTTTGAGCCTATCCCTCTCCTCTTTAACGGTGGCATATCTCTCCGAATCCATGCCACGCCTTTTCTGTTTCGCTGGGACATGCCTCGGGTCGATATTTAATATATTAGGCAAGATCCCACACATGTCAGAGTAGGTCCAAGCAAATACATTGAGATTCGCTTGGAGAAAACCAGCAAGTTCATTTATCATTAGGAGGCAGAGCTATGATCCCATCTTTAGGACCTTTGATGGGCCACCGTAGCTGACTGTGATGTAAATCGTCAGCTCAGCCGGTGCAGCCTGTCTCTTTAGGCTCTTGTTTGTCATCCTTTGGATCTGTCTCTATAGAACCGACTATGGGGCCCGATACAAGGCCCAGGCGTTGGTTGTCAATTTTAAGTGGCTTTGATGTGGAGAGACTTGTCCACATCCTTATCTTTCTCCTTCCGTTGAACGTCCCTCAACTCAGCCACATAGTAGGCACGTTCGGTTGCCTATTCTCCATGCACAACTCCTACGCCATTGTTAGTTGGTAATTTTAAGGTAAGACATAGTAGGGAAATGGCTTCCCGAAATTTAGCATGGGTCGGTCAGCCTGGAAAAATATTATACTGAGAGTCCACATCCACACTACGAATGGAAACATCTATACTCTTCTGTGGTCGCCTTCTCCTAACTCTGTCAATAGTTCGACATAGCCCCTTGCTTCCATTGCAACACTGTTAATGCCATGAATGGAAGCTTTAGACGGTTTTATATTTTTGGTTTCCATTCTCATCTGATTGTGTACCTTTTTAAAAATAATATTCACCAAGCTATGATAGTACATCAGAACTTTTCTACAAGGCGAGGCCGATCATGGCCGAAATGACCATTGGGTCAATCTTCAGTGCCTCCACCTTATATGCATCTTTGCTTCTGAATAAAATGACATTTCCATTGTTTGCTGCTGTTTGGCTGGAGCTCCATCTCCTATATTTGAACAACA
This sequence comes from Allium cepa, assembly GCA_030765085.1. Classification (NCBI taxonomy): domain Eukaryota; kingdom Viridiplantae; phylum Streptophyta; class Magnoliopsida; order Asparagales; family Amaryllidaceae; genus Allium; species Allium cepa. The sequence goes on along the minus strand of CM060945.1, from coordinate 1,025,289,974 downwards.
CTCAAAATCCATATGCTTGATTGTGCTAGCATAGCGGTCCATCTAGTGCCAAATTTTTTCGAATGGGTATCGTCCTTCGGCTATTGTATTTATAATTGGTCTTCCACCAATCCATGTAGGCTCCTACGCCCTATGCGACGCTTGTCCTCGGTTGGGGTCGGATGTCCCTACCTGCCATCCTTTTAGGCTTTAACGAACTACTGTAGTTTTCATTCCCGAATCAGTTTCTCGATAACGTCTTGGAGATCCCTATGCTTATTTGTGTTGTGACCATAGCATTCATGGAACCGATAATATTTACTAGTCTGCTTTTGTTTCTCCATCGATTTCCTTTGAAGGCGACTTTCTATACTGCACGATATTTTATGTAGATAAGTAGACGGTTTCTAGAGACGTATTCAGTGGTGTGTAGGTATCACACATTAGAATCCTTGACGTCCCTCTTTTAGAATCCCTCTTTCATTCATGGTTCCTATCACAGCCTTTCTTTTGCTGATTCGGTTTATTTTAGACATTTACTTGAACTTTTCTAGAACTCTCTTTGGATTGTTTCACTGCAATGTTGATATGCACTCTTTCTCCACTCGGTCCCACAACATTCTTCTTCCTAAAGCATCTAGCTTCCTCTTTCCTCAAGTACCGAGCTACTTTTGCATAGAAACGCTCCAACGTCGTGGGTGGTTAGCCAGCTAACCAATCGCCAAATTCAGATTCTGGATCGTTCCCTCTTGTTACTACCGTCAATATTGAATGGTCATCTGGATTACTGACTTTTGTGACAGCTGCATGAAATCTCTCCAAGTAATTTTTAGTGATTCCCCTAGAGCCTGATCATACTTGATAGGGACATTACATCTTTGGGGCGCGTTGCGTGCATACAGAACTGTTCCACAAACTTTGTTGCAAAATCGTCCAATCTAGAGATTGACCGTGGGGGTAATCTCACAAACCACACCATTGCTATGCTAGAGAGAGAAATAGGAAAACATCTACAATTTGTGGCATTATCAGCTCGTGTGGAGTCCATCAACCATTCATATCTCGTAATGTGCTGCTTGGGGTTGATTTTTCCCACATAGGCAGGCATCAACGGCATGCTAAATCTCCTCAGATTTTCTACGTGTAAAATATTATCAGTGAACGGGGTATAGCTTCTGGAGATCCCCCAATCATCATTGGTCAAACCCTAACTTTCCCTTACTAGCTATCGACAATAGCCGACAAGTCTGGCATGTGAATAGTTAGAGCTAAGCAGCAGTCATGCTCCACCTCACATGAATGGTCCAGTCGATTTCTACGGGCTATTCCATGCCTTCTTAGCTCAACATCCTCTCGATATGCGTCGCGTGCGTTCAGACTGTCATCATTCCGAAGAGGTAACTGATTTCCATTAACTTGAACTACAGCATCCAGATCAACCGCGGTGTCACCAGTGTGCATTCTTCCCGTCATTTGCTTTAACCTACCGCCAAAAATTAGATCAGCACCAATCATTCAATATGGATCGATATCGATCATGATCTATTGGATGATGGCAGGTCGATGTTTTGGCATGTTATCCGTCAGTTCTGCGACATCTACGTTTGTTATAGTCATCTGATGAAGTTGTGCTCTTCGATGCAGAATAGGATGTTAGCTCTCTCCTAGTTTTCCCACTTTGTTGATCCCTAAGTTGATTCATTAAATCTATATAGGCTTGAATATGTTGGTTGAACTATTGATGGATATCCATAAGCTCTATCATCGGATTTTGAAAATCAGCTATTGTGATGGAAATAGCTGGCTCATGGACATCAACTAGATTGATAGTGTTAATACCTACTGGTATATTGCTCTGGCCTCCTTGATGGATGCTAGCATTCTCGTTCCCCTCTGCATTTTAAGCGGTGGATATGGTGTTCCTAACCAATGTTGATATGTTTCCTTAGATTTTTGCAAATCTGAATAGAGCGGATAAACTATTTAAAGATATTCTAGATCTCTTCCTGGGATTTGTGCAATCTAGTAGCAACAAAAGGATCCAAATGAAGCTGAAAATCTTATTTCTCAATGAAAGCACCAAAATGTTTCCACAAAAAATTAGCAAAAACACCTAACAGAGATTTTGTAGAGAAATAAATTAAGAATAATAAATGAAAGTAGAAGAAACAAGCAACTAAATAACAGTAAATAAGCAGTAACCAGAACACAACAATATATACTGGTCAGTGTTGAAAGCCTACGTTCACATTGGAGAAATAGCTTTATTAATCACTTGAATTGCTGAGTACAAAGGGATGGATCGGAGTAGAACTCTTAGTTAGAAGAAAGTACAAAGGAAACAAGCAGCATAAAGATCTTGAAAATGAACAATCAAGTCTATAGTTATAGGGGAAGACGACGAAATATCTTCCTGAAATTTCAACAGCGGAGTCTCCACATCCATAAGAAGTCACAATATTGATCGTGGGTCCTACTTCATTTGTAATAACGACCGACACTAATAGTTCTATGACCTCCTTTTGACATGCAATCGATATGGTGGGCTCCACTCTTCAATATATTGATGCTAAAAAAAATTTGATGTGTAGTTGACCATTAGATTTTGAGGTGTTGATCAATTTCCACTGAGTTGAACTGTAATATAGATATGGTACAATCCGTAATTGGTGAATATGGATCGTACGTGATCCATTTTCAATAAATGATACGTTTTCATATTTTTATCGTACTATTGAGTCCATCTTCTACTTTCGTGTAACGACCTAGAATTTTCGTCATTAGAATTTGGAATATTTTTTCGATTTTAAATATTGAAAAGTTGATTTATAAGTTAAATAACTTGAGTTTCAAATGTAGCGATTTATTTGATAATTAAATTGTTGAATTTAGTATTTCAAATTGTTTAAATAATTGGATCTCAAGTTAAATTTGGATAAATATGATTTCAAAGCTTAATAAAATTCTATTCATTAAGAATGAAGATAATAAAACTTTTAAATTGGATTCAGAAGTTATTTATCTGATTTTGAAAATAACTCGTTTTAATTAACATATAAAAATAGCCTTCCGAGGCGCTGTCCCTGATTTCGACAAAACCAGTTTCATTGGATCCATAATAGTATATTATTGGATGATAATGAGTTTCTTGACGATTAGATGTATAGTTTGGACATTCGAGATTGAAATGTAGAATTTAATATTGAAAATTTAATATAATAATTTGGTTCAAAACGCTATCTTTTGCATATGATCGAATTAAGGCTTGAGACAAGTTCTATTATGTTTGGAATAAAGGTATAACATATAGAACGCCAGGCGGCACGTCTCGTTTGGACTTCGAGATTTTCAGACATTTTATAGCTTGATAATTTAAATATAAAATTATTTATTGGCCATACCTATGAAATGGCTGCCATACCTCCATGTACAAGCCCATACCCTCATCATCGCTCTTACTCCTTTTAAAAAATCCCTCTTCCTCTCATTCTACTCGTTTCAAACTAGAGAATAAGAATAACAAATAATAAAATAATAGCCTTATCCAATAGTAAATATTATCTTGGACAACTAGAGGCACCGTTGGTCGAAGGGTTAAACTGAGAAGTTGTAGGCATCATCAAGGTGAGCGACTTAGGCAGTCAGATTGGTTTAAAGATCATCGTGGTGGCTAGAATTTTGAGTTGATCGTCGAATCTACTTTTGAAGATTCCGACGATTGTAGGCGCTATTTGGTGACGGGGTTCGAAGGGAAGATGTCGAGGAAGGCAAGGGCTACATGCTGGAAAATTTTGGTGGTCATTGGTGGTCGGAGGTGGCCAAAAATAGCCTCCATTTAATGGATGTCCGTAGGGGTTTTAGGGAAATTAAGGGTGCTAGGCGGAGCTAGGGGAGATCGTGTGGCGGTAGGTAGCAGCGGCGAGAGAGGGGGCTCGTTGGTGGGGTGTGCGGCGACCGGCCATGGCCTATAGAGGCGGAGAAGTTCGAAAGTAAGGGGGGACGTGCATGGCTATGTCATGGCATGTGCAGGAGATGTATTATTTAGGGAAGAAGAGATAAGGGTATTGTTGTAATTATTTTAATTAAGTATATTATATTATTAATTAAAATCTTTGAGCTTAAAATTTGTATATCTCTCTCACACGAGGTCCAATCGAGGCGTAGATTTTTGCATTGCGTTCGTAACTATGAAAGCTTCAAAATAGAAGTGGTTTGGACAAATTCTGAGATAGTTAAAATTTGGGCTAAAATTGGACATCGTTAGATTTTAGTCTCAAAATAGAACTCCTCGGCGGCAACAAAATTTTCGGTGAGTTTAACTCACCTTTTTTGTTAACTAGTATGATATATAGTTGATAAAAATTGTTGAATGATTGGTTGGATGAATTACTATATTTATCAGTTGGTTTGGACATATTCCTGCCTATTAGAGCAGATGAGACCCTATTATGTTCCTGTGTAAGAGTGAATGACCCTTTGTATATAAATCCCACTTCGAAGTGGTTGATTTATATAATATAATTATATAACATTCTGATGCAAGAAAACAGGCAGGAGAGATCCAACAGATTCCTCATCAATGTTGATTATATATATATATTTGTGCGTGTCTGTGTGTGTTGATATATATAAGCTGTAATGCAGGGGGAAACAGGGTGGAGGGATCCAACGGGATTCCTCGCTAGGCTTGAATTGGTTTCAATAATATCCCAATTATATTAATTATGGGATAATAAACCCAATTTGTTGGAAATATGGGTTATAACATTGATATATGTTTGAAAACTAAAACCCAGTAGTGATAGAAAATCAATATCGATATTGGTTAAGCATTTGTTGGCTATTGGCTCAAATTTGGATTTTTAAAATACTATAATTACTATTGAGTTCGAATTGGTTTTAAGAGAACAAAAGAATTTATATCCGAAATTGAGTTTCGAAAATATTTTATTCTAAGATTATTTAATATAGCTATATTATTTAATATTATTTAATTATATTAATATTATTCTAAAGTTATTAAATTAAATTAATAGTGTTTTAAAGTTATTTAATTATAGTGAGATTATTTTAAGGTTATTTAATTAAATTAACATTGTTTCAAAAGTTATCCAATTAAATTAATATTGTTTTAAAGTTACTTAATTATAGTAATATTATTTAAGGTTATTTAATTATATTAGTAGTGTTTTAAAGTTATTTGCTTATAATTAATATGGTCTTAAAGAATCTATCAAAATGTTAACATTTGGAAAGGTTAATTGTTCCACGAATAATTATGGTTTGGAATTAATAATAAGAATTATTAATAAGGTTTTGAAAATAAATTATTATTATTTATGAAAAGGGTTAAGATTATTTATTATTGTTTCTTAAACAATATTTTGAAACTATTAATTATTATTTTTAAGACCCTTTAAAGTAAATAATTTTCATTTATTTATAATGTTTATTGTTAATAATTATTGTTATACAATGATGCTTTGAAGTAAATGATCTTTAATCATTTATAAATGTTTCCGAGACCTATAAATAGAGTGACTTGGATTTTATGAAGAAGTTCATAAAACGGTTTGAAAACTTAAGGGAAGGTTATTTATAAGGTGAAGAGTTTATATATGGTTAGATATTTATAAATGAACTTTAGAAACTGGTTTATAGATTTATAAAAGGATTTTTATAAATGGTTTTGTGGATTTATAAAGGCTTTATAGATGATTTTAGAAATGTACAAAAAGAATTACAAGCGATTGAAATGTATAAAAGAATTTTATAAATGGTTCCAGGAGTTTTATAAAATGGCTTATAAATGGTTTTAGAAAATTATAAGGAGATCATAAATGATTGTTGAATTGAATAAAAAGAAAGTATTTCTCAATTTTATGAATATACTTATATCGTTGAGATAAGTATATGATTATTTTCTATGTGACGAAACGACTTTTCGACGCTCGAAAACCGACATCAATACGTCCACTGTATCAACTGCCGAGCAATCGAATGCTGGAAAACCGTACCGTTATGGTTAAAGAAGAAGAAAAGGGTAGAAGAAGAGAGAAAAAGAGAGAACATAACAGAAAGAAACAACAAAATAATATCAAAATCTCACAATCGCAGCGGAACAACATATAATAGATAAATGAATAATCTTTAAACAAAAGAACTATATCAGTTATTACATTACATTACATCATCAGAGTGTACAACAACAAACAACAACAAACAGCAGAAAAGAAATACCATATACTAGTGAATATGCCATGCCATCCAGCTTGTCTCCAGCAACTCCTGAATTCCAGAATATCCTGATAAACCTGACTCTAGACTGCCCGTATGGAAATTAGTGGGCACCCAGAGTTTAGGAAGGAAAAGGTGTGAGAACTAAAACAGTTTTTTTTTAAAACAAAGTACAGGATAATTTTAAAATAGATTCGCAATGCTTTTTAGAAAATGAGACTACCATAAGGCCTCCCGCACACACACACAACACAAACGCAGAATCGGAGGAGATTTCTCCTTATGATAGTCAAAGATGCTTGATACGCATTAAAAAGAAACATTTGATATTATTACTAGTGTATAGTGTAGGAAAAATCATTTCGAAAGTAAAGATATAAATCCTAGCCAGCATAGGCATTCCGCACTTATGCCTACTATAGCTACCATCCAAACAGTGGGGCGCCACCATAAGTGAATGATAGGTTCTACAACTAAAACCGTACAAGATCGTATTGTTTCTTTGGATTTCCAACAAATGGTAAGGCCAAGGAACTTCCCATTGCCACATGGGTACGCCTCTGAAAAGACGACCCGAGAACCAAACCGGATATCTACCAACACAAGGCCGGGTTACCCCTAACTGGGTAACTACTGACACGAATATGTCATTCCCCGTTCGTAACCGATCTATATCCGAGGATCCTCGATTTCCAACAACCACAAAGCAATAAATTTGCAGCAACAACATAGGTTAAGCATTTGGGCTCCATACCATGATACCACCTCTATCCAGAAGGAATGACATACACTAAAGGGGCGCTACCCCCTAATAACCTTGCTGCATCCTTCCTGTTTTGACCATTTCCGGGGTGTGAGGTCCGACGAAGTCTCGTCCACAAAGCCACGCTTTATACAAAAGCTGTGCTTAAATTCACAAATGCTCAACAGCACTTCGTATGCCACATTACCAATTTGGGAATGTATCACTAGTAACCATCAACTACATAACCTCTAAGGGTGTTAAGCTAAGAGAATAAATTCTCCGCCACCAACGGAAATATATTTGATAGAAACCAGCTTTACATCTCAAATTGTAACGTCAGACACACATCCATACAAGTTCGTTCCGGATCGAACGGAACCGAAGGCACTTACAAAGAAGTCCTTCCAATCCGGATATTCACTAATCACGACCAGACTTCCATCACAAAGGGTAATAAATTTCTATATCGGAGATCAGCCGCTGCAGAAACATTCGACGGTAATCCTTCCATTTTCACAAATATCCGATCTTCAACACCGGTCATCAAATGCAATTCATAACGACGTATCACATATTCGGAATGGGTTATACGACCCCAAGGTCCTTTCCCGGCTAACCCGAATAGTGAGCGCTTATTTTAAAAATAAGTGTGGCATTCAATTCAAGGAAATCAAAACAAATACCTATTTAAAGGTAAATATTGATAGTCGGATTATTTAACTATCAATAGGCGTGTTCAACATCACCAAATTTCAAATAATTTCCCAAATTATTTGCTTTCCAAAATATCTTTACTAGATATATATAATTTCCACACTTCAACCTTTTGAAAACAAATTTTCAAATCACTTTTCACCTTTACCACCTCCGAAAACAAATTCCAATCATTTTCCTTACGCGGAAATACTTTCATTTCAACATGGTTCATTTAAACCAATTAAATAAACCCTTACCAATTTACTTTATATTTACGTTCCAAATCCGTAAATTTATTCTCACACTTCAAAATAAATCAACGTTTATTTTTTAAAAAAATTCCCTTTCTTTTATAAATTCCATAGCGAATTTACAATCCCAAAATATCTATGAATATACGATTTCAAATCGATTTTTAATATTCATCTTCAATTTATCTTTAAAAGATAAAATCTCAAAATATTCACTTCATATTGGAAAACATTTCCATACTTATTTAATAATAAGTAATTCACAAATTCATTTATTTTCAACACTTGGAAAGTATTCAATATACTTAAATTGAAATTAAGTATATATTTCATTCTTTAAGAAATCATTCTCTTAAACACATTTGTTTGGGCCAAAACGAATGTTGCGTAAAACATCGTTACGACAATCCAAAATCACTAGTATAGGGATTCAAAATTAGATAAATATATAAATCCCAATACTATACGAAAAAACATTTCCTTTCGGAAATCATTTACTATAACATCAGTGTTATAGTCCACCATTTCCTTATTTCTCGAAAACGTCTATTTCAATAATAAATGTTGAAATCTATGTATTCGATACTTAACGCATTTTAAAACATCTTTAAATCGTTTTAATTCTATTTAAAATATCACTTCCCCAAACCATATCCATTTTATTTAATAATATATTCACTGTCCAAAATTGTGAACATACTTCACTAACCAAATTTCAATATTTCTACACATTTTATATAAAGAATAGTTCGCTATCCAAAATCACGATTATACTTCTTTTAATAAATTTCTACATTCAATTTATCAAATTCCATTGATTTCGAATTTATAAACAATGTCTGTAAATTCCATTTCTATTTATACTTCGATTTATAAATCTCCTTTATTAATCCAATTCAATTTGTATATCTCAATTATATACCAAAAGCCCATATTATAAGTTAAATACTTATAATTCATTTATTTACAAAATCGTTCTTTTAAAACTTCTATTACTTATAAGATTTATTTATATTTTATAACAACTTCAACTTATAAAGTCTCCTTTATTAACAATTTCTATTAATATCCCATTTAAATGCCCAAAATCCAGTTCATAAGTTAATTACCTATAAATCTTTTATTTTACAACATCTATTCATTTTATAATCTTCACAATTTATAAATCTATAATTTTTAATGAAATCCATTTTATACTTCATTTTAACACTTAATAAACTCGTTTTATAATTCCAATATTTTTAATTTATAAATATCAATTTTATAAATCTTTTATATAAACCGTTTATAATAATTCAAAAATCTCAATTTAAACCATTTTATAAATTACTTAACTACTTATTCCAAAAATCACACTTTGGTTATATTTCACCAAAAATCATAATTTTTATAACTTTAAAATTTTAACGTTTATTTATTTAAAAATGAAAAGATTCAAAAGTTTAATAAAACGTATTCTTTGAAAAATCACTTTAAAATTCTTTTTTAAAATCAAAAATCATTATTTTAAAACTTCAAAAATAGATCCGATGATGCAGCAGCACCAAATAGTCAATCACGACATCCAAATATCATATATCGATATGATAATCAATAAACATCACAATATCTGTAATTAAATAATTACTGGTGAGGAATCCAGTTGGATCCCTCCAACCTGTTTCCCTGCATCCAAAGATGTTAGCACAATACCAATTCCGTTCCAGTACGGAATTCTCGTGGTATATGGGATTCATAAAATATTATCCGCTTAATAGACGGCGCAATAGGGTCTCATCCTCTATATAATGCGGGAAAATCGACTCCAAGTACATAAATAATACCAATTTCACTATACGGTGAAATATTCGCGGTATATGTTCTTAATAAATAACCTCCGCTTACTAACGGCGTATAATGTCTATTTAACAATCAATAGATAACAATCAACATTCAAACATATAATCAAGCAATTTTAAATCTAACTATTTAAAATTCAAATCGAAACCGATTCGATTGAGTGAGAAGTTCTCACCTCGATTTGAATTCCGTTTCCGCGTTTTATTTCGAATAAAATTAAATGTGCGTTTAATTTTTTCCAAAATTCAAACTAGCTCCAAACGACTCCAATCCAGTTCCATAGGGTAGTTCTCGACAAAACGAAGCCAACGCAATTGGTTTCGTTGAATTCCGACGTCGTACGCAAAAGTTAGAGCATTTTAAAGATCGTACGAATTTAAATATAAATTAAATTACAACTTTTATTTTAATTTTATACCCAACAAATTAGGGCCGTCCATCTCGATCCCCAACTACAGGCCGCTCACGCACGTATCATCTTCTCCAGGTTTCATACGTGAAACCGAACCCAATATCACCATTTAGGGTTTGAAATCGCGCCACCTGCATCGCTCGAAACTTCATCATTCCACCACCACGCTGAAGACCATCATGAGAGCTACCCACGCTTGCAAGGGTGTTGAACCCGGCCCCATATTTCCCCTCGAAAGTCATGTGCAACCGGTCACGAACGCGGCCCCTTTTCGGCCTCCACGCTCCACCATATCCCATCTCTACCGTTGGATAGCGAGATCTCTTCGTCCTCTACATTTTTGCTTTAGAACTTGAAGGCTAATTCTTTGCAAATTGAGAGATCGGAGGGGAAGAAGACATGAAGTTTCTGGCCTTTAAAACTGTAGGAGGCGGCCGACCATTTATTTCTAGGGTTAGGGTTTATTTTGAAAAAAAAAAGAAAATAATGAAGTGCTTTTATAGAAAAAATGACGAACACTATTCATCCCGGGTTTTCCGAACTCCGATTTACGCGCGGTGACCAGCGTTTCTAAGGTTTATCCCGCGTTTCGGACACAATGGAACAGGTTTCGGAAGCTAATTCGATCGTATGTGTGAGTTATGGCAATAAACGATCGATTTTAAATTAAATCGATTTAAACTAATTTCTAGGCGTTTTGGCTTGCCCCGGACAAACAGTAAATCCGATTGACACGAAATTTGAAACCATAAAATAATATCACATTACGGATCCGATGAAACTGGTTTTGTCGAAATCCGAGATTTTTTGAAAAATGACTATTTTAACTCGCCAAATTAATATTAAAACAATTTCGATGCGTTTCGAGTTGTCACGGTCAAACGAAAACTCCAATTGCTACGAAAATTGAAATCCGGTAATAACTAACTATTACGGATCCAATGAAACTAGTTTCGTCCAATCTGAGACTGTTCGAAAATGGCTATTTTTCAGTCGATGATTAAATATTAAAATAGTCAATTTTCACAAATAAACTTTTAATTCAATTTTAAAAGTTCTATAACATCTCTATAACTTCAATATGATTAAATAAAATTTTACAAATCATTTTCAATCATATTTAACCCAATTTTCAATTATTTCTGTAATTTCAACTATTAAATTATCGATTTAATTATCCAATTAAATCCAATATTCGAAAATAAATTATTCGACTTATAAATTTCACTTATTAATATTTAAATTCAATTAAATATTCAAATTTTAATTTAAAAAAATTCTGGGTCGTTACATACTTCCCCCCTTAAAAGAATTTCGTCCTAAAAATTATCAAGTAAGAAAAATTACAGAATCCATTAACTTTCCAAAACAAACCGTTCAAATTAGATTTTCCAAATCTCTTAAGTGTTTAACTTTCCCAAAATTCATAGTTAAACTCTTACAAAATCTTTACTAATTTTCCAAATCCAAACTTAGTTTTCAAAATTTCTCAATTTTCTCAAAAATATTCTAACGCCTTAAATTTTCGGAAATATCCGCCAGAGTCACCTTTGCGCTGCTCGATCCGGAAAAAAAATGACAGTATATGTATCACAAATATACATCTCATCAAGTGATGAGGCATCCCGTAGGGAAAAAAGTGTAAAAGTACGATATTTAATCCAAGATATGTACCTTATTATTTTATTAGCGAGCGTATACGGCTAATATAGCGCAAAAGCGAGCTCCAAATGCGAAGCAAGCGCAATCCGCACCTACTAAACACTCAACAACAAATGAGAAAATGTATATATGAAAGTAACATCAATATACAATATATAGGAATATAACAACTACATGTGCCAATATAGCAAATGCAACAAAAGCAATAAATGCAACTACCAAATCAATATAAATTTACTTCTCATTAACATTTAATGAATTGGTTTTCCAATTGATTCATTAACATTGGATTTTACTAACATTTATTCATATCCAATTTCAATTAGTTTGCATTTACTAATTTACATTCAAGTTGGTTCATTTCCAAATCAAATTTCAATTCTATTCAAGTTCATTTTCTTCTAAGTTGGATTCAATTTCTTTAGCTTCTAATTTCGCTAATTCACTTTCATTAACACTTAATGAATTTATATACAATCAATTAACAATCAAATAACAACCAATGTTTATTTAACATAACCAAATTATTCAATTTACATTCAATTTGGTCCAACACTTTTAATTCCAATTGGTTTATATTAAATTGATTTTCATTCAATTTATTCAACTTCCAATAACATTAGCTTTTAATGAATTAACACTTACATTCATTATTTCATATCAATTATTTACATTTAATTGATTAACATTCAATCCATTTGTCAATTCAATTGCTAATTCGTTTAACAACTTAAAGTTGAATTTCATTCATATAACTCAAGTTAAAATTCTTAATGACTTCACTTCATTAATTCACTTATTAATTTACTTCGATACCAAAATCAACTCTATTCAACTTCACTTAAGTTATATTCCATTTCAATTTATTTTACTTAACTTAAATTTTCCACTTATAAATTCAATTCAAATTCCAATTCTAAAGTAAATTCTACTTAACTTTTTTTTACCGAAGTCAAATTCCACCACTTATTCAAATTCCATCTTATTTTGCTTAACAAAATTGTTTAACCACTTCAATAATTGGTTTTACTTATCCTTCCTTTAATTTAACTTTATCCTTTAAGTTAAATTTATTCTATTAAAACTCAATTTGTATAAGTTATCAACTCATTTATCATTCCTATAAATATTTTAAATAGGATTCCAGAGTCTTTTCAATCTTTCAAAACCATTTTTGAAATCAATTCAAATTATCTTCTGAATTTCAAAACCCAAATCCAAAATTTTCAAACAACTTTCATTTAAAACTATTTGGCAGCAATCCCTCTTTTGGAAACCCGAATATGAACATCGACGATGTTGCAATCATCATCGGAATTATTTTCCAGCGACCGAAAAGAGTTTAGAGCTTTAATTTCTCCAAAAAAACTTTCCAAACCTTTGAAAACCATTTTCAAATTTCAAAGAATTTAATCTTCTCCAGATTGCAAACCCTTTCAAAACATTTCCAAATATCCCTCTGGAATTTTTGGTTTTAGATTATAAATCACATTTATAAGTCTTTTACTTATATAATTTCACTTCTTATATATAAGATTATTTCACAAGTGTAAATCATTTTAATTATAACTCCATACATATAATTTCAATTGCCTATACAACTTATTCTTTTACAACTGTTGTTTTTATTCAACTTATTCAACAACCAAACAATCAATTATATACACTTTAATAATTATGAAAAATTATTCCTTTGTATATAAAATATAATCAAGGTAAAATTATTTCATTTACCCAATTTAAAATGATATTATGTCGACTTGCCTCGTTTAAGAGTTTAGAAACCTCTATCGATTATGGTTGTACACCCCGCATCGACCAGAATTCATAAACAGCTCAACGGATATGCAAACACAATATAAAACAATTTCATATTCAATAGAAAATACGCGCACATATCTATTATTACACTCAAACTCATTTAGAGTACTACTGACTCTATCTCTAATGAGTAATTCCCAACAGAGCCATGATTGTCGCTTAACCATATGCTCTGATACCAAATGTGACGAAACGACTTTTCGACGCTCGAAAACCGACATCAATACGTCCACTATATCAACTGCCGAGCAAACAAATGCCCAAAAACCGTACCGTTATGGTTAAAGAAGAAGAAAAGGGTAGAAGAAGAGAGAAAAGATAGAACAGAACAGAAAGAAACAACAGAACAATATCAAAATCTCACAATCGCAGCGAAACAACATATAATAGATAAATGAATAATCTTTAAACAAAAGAACTATATCAGTTATTACATTACATTACATCATCAGAGTGTACAACAACAAACAACAACAAACAGCGGAAAAGAAATACTATATACTAGTGAATACGCCATGCCATCCAGCTTGTCTCCAGCAACTCCTGAATTCCATAATATCCTGATAAACCCGACTCTAGACTGCCCGTGTAGAAATTGGTGGGCACCCAGAGTTTAGGAAGGAAAACAATAAACTCCTAGTCAGTCATGTGACTGGAGTGAGAACTAAAACAGTTTTTTTTTAAAACAAAGTACAGGATAATTTTAAAATAGATTCGCGATGCTTTTTAGAAAATGAGACTACCATAAGGCCTTCCGCGCACACACACACACACACACACACACACACACAATGCAAACGCAGAATCGGAGGAGATTTCTCCTTATGATAGTCAAAGATGCTTGATACGCATTAAAAAGAAACATTTGATATTATTACTAGTTCATAGTGTAGGAAAAATCATTTCGAAAGTAAAGATATAAATCTTAGCCAGCATAGGCATTACGCACTTATGCCTACTATAGCTACCATCCAAACAGTGGGGCGCCACCATAAGTGAATGATAGGTTCTACAACTAAAACCGCACAAGATCGTATTGTTTCTTTGGATTTCCAACAAATGGTCAGGCCAAGGAACTTCCCATTGCCACATGGGTACGCCTCTGAAAAGACGACCCGAGAACCAAACCGGATCTCTGCCAACACAAGGCCGGGTTACCCCTAACTGGGTAACTACTGACACGAATATGTCATTCCCCGATCGTAACCGATCTATATCTGAGGATCCTTCCAACAACCACAAAGCAATAAATTTGCAGCAACAACATAGGTTAAGCATCTGGGCTCCATACCATGATACCACCTCTATCCAGAAGGAATGACATACGCTAAAGGGGCGCTACCCCCTAATAACCTTGCTGCATCCTTCCTGTTTTGATCATTTCCAGGGTGTGAGGTCCGATGAAGTCTCGTCCACAAAGCCACGCTTTATACAAAAGCTGCGCTTAAATTCACAAATGCTCAACAGCACTTCGTATGCCACATTACCAATTTGGGAATGTATCACTAGTAACCATCAACTACGTAACCTCTAAAGGTGTTAAGCTAAGAGAATAAATTCTCCGCCACCAACGGAAATATATTTGATAGAAACCAGATTTACATCTCAAATTGTAATGTCAGACACACATCCATACAAGTCCGTTCCGGGATCGAACGGAACCGAAGACACTTACAAAGAAGTCCTTGCAATCCGGATATTCACTAATCACGACCGGACTTCCCATCACAAAGGGTAATAAATTTCTATATCGGAGATCAGCCAATGCAGAAACATTCGACGGTAATCCTTCCGTTTTCACAAATATCCGGTCTTCAACACCGGTCATCAAATGCAATTCATAACGACGTATCACATATTCGGAATGGGTTATACGACCCCAAGGTCCTTTCCCGGCTAACCCGAATAGTGAGCGCTTATTTTAAAAATAAGTGTGGCATTCAAATTCATGGAAATCACAACAAATACCTATTTAAAGGTAATATTGATAGTCGGATTATTTAACTATCAATAGGCGTGTTCAACATCACCAAATTTCAAATAATGTCCCAAATTATTTGCTTTCCAAAATATCTTTACTAGATATATATAATTTCCACACTTCAACCTTTTGAAAACAAATTTTCAAATCACTTTTCACCTTTACCACCTTTGAAAACAAATTCCAATCATTTTCCTTACGCGGAAATACTTTCATTTCAACATGGTTCATTTAAACCAATTAAATAAATCCTTACCAATTTACTTTATATTTACGTTCCAAATCCTTAAATTTATTCTCACACTTCAAAATAAATCAACGTTTATTTTTAAACAAATTTCCCTTTCTTTTGTAAATTCCATAGCGAATTTACAATCCCAAAATATCTATGAATATACGATTTCAAATCGATTTTTAATATTCATCTTCAATTTATATTTAAAAGATAAAATCTCAAAATATTCACTTCATATTGGAAAACATTGCCATACTTATTTAATAATAAGTAATTCACAAATTCATTTATTTTCAACACTTGGAAAATATTCAATATACTTAAATCGAAATTAAGTATATATTTCATTCTTTAAGAAATCATTCTCTTAAACACATTTGTTTGTGCCAAAACGAATGTTGCTTAAAACATCGTTACGACAACCCAAAATCACTAATATAGGGATTCGAAAATTAGATAGATATATAAATCCCAATACTATACAAAAAAACATTTCCTTTCGAAAATCATTTACTATAACATCAGTGTTTTAGTCCACCATTCCCTTATTTCTCGAAAACGTCTATTTCAATAATAAATGTTGAAATCTATGTATTTGATACTTAACGCATTTTAAAACATCTTTAAATCGTTTTAATTCTATTTAAAATATCACTTCCCCAAACCATATCCATTTTATTTAATAATATATTCACTGTCCAAAATCGTGAACATACTTCACTAACCAAATTTCAATATTTCTACACATTTTATATAAAAATAGTTCGCTATCCAAAATCGCGATTATACTTCTTTTAATAAATTTCTACATTCAATTTATCAAATTCCATTGATTTTGAATTTATAAACAATGTCTATAAATTCCATTTCTATTTATACTTCGATTTATAAATCTCCTTTATTAATCCAATTCAATTTATATATCTCAATTATATACCAAAAGTCCATATTATAAGTTAAATACTTATAATTCATTTATTTACAAAATCGCTCTTTTTAAAACTTCTATTACTTATAAGATTTATTTATATTTTATAACAACTTCAACTTATAAAGTCTCCTTTATTAACAATTTCTATTAATATCCCATTTAAATGCCCAAAATCCAGTTTATAAGTTAATTACTTATAAATCTTTTATTTTACAACATCTATTCATTTTATAATCTTCACAATTTATAAATCTATAATTTTTAATGAAATCCATTTTATACTTCATTTTAACACTTAATAAACTCGTTTTATAATTCCAATATTTTTAATTTATAAATATCAATTTTATAAATCTTTTATATAAACCGTTTATAATAATTCAAAAATCTCAATTTAAACCATTTTATAAATTACTTAACTACTTATTCCAAAAATCACACTTTGGTTATATTTCACCAAAAATCATAATTTTTATAACTTTAAAATTTTAACGTTTATTTATTTAAAAATGAATTAATTCAAAAGTTTAATAAAACTATTCTTTGAAAAATCACTTTAAATTCTTTTTTAAAACCAAAAATCATTATTTTAAAACTTCAAAAATAGATCCGATGATGCAGCAGCACCAAATAGTCAATCACGACATCCAAATATCATATATCGATATGATAATCAATAAGCATCACAATATCTGTAATTAAATAGTTACTGGTGAGGAATCCAGTTGGATCCCTCCAACCTGTTTCCCTACATCCAAAGATGTTAGCACAATACCAATTCCGTTCCAGTACGGAATTATCGCGGTATATGGGATTCATAAAATATTATCCGCTTAATAGACGGCGCAATAGGGTCTCATCCACTATATAATGCGGGAAAATCAACTCCAAGTACATAAATAATACCAATTTCACTATACGGTGAAATATTCGTGGTATATGTTCTTAATAAATAACCTCCGCTTACTAACGGCGTATAATGTCTATTTAACAATCAATAGATAACAATCAACATTCAAACATACAATCAAGCAATTTTAAATCTAACTTTTAAAATTTAAATTGAAACCGATTCGATTGAGTGAGATGTTCTCACCTCGATTTCAATTCCGTTTCCGCGTTTTATTTCGAATAAAATTAAACGCGCACTTAATTTTACCCAAAATTCAAACTAGCTCCAAACGACTCCAATCCTGTTCTATAGCGTAGTGCTCGACAAAACGAAGCCAACGCAATTGGTTTCTGTGAATTCTGACCTCGTACGCAAAAGTTAGAGCATTTTAAAGTTCGTACGAATTTAAATATACATTAAATTACAACTTTTATTTTATTTTTATACCCGACAAATCAGGGACGTCCATCTCAATCCCCAACTACAGGCCGCTCATGCACGTATCATCTTCTCCAGGTTTCATACGTGAAACCGAACCCAACATCACCATTAAGGGTTTGAAATCGTGCCACCTACATCGTTCGAAACTTCATCATTCCACCACCACGCTGAAGACCATCATGAGAGCTACCCACGCCCGGAAGGGTGTTGAACTCGGCCCCATATTTCCCCTCGAAAGTCGTACGCAACCGGTCACGAACGCGGCCCCTTTTGGGCCTCCATGCTCCACCATATCCCATCTCCACCGTTGGATAGCGAGATCTCTTCGTCCTCTACACTTTTCCTTTAGAACTCGAAGGCTAATTCTTTACGGATTGAGAGATCGGAGGGGAAGAAGACAGGAAGTGTCTGGCCTTTAAAACCGTAGGAGGCGGCCGGCCATTTATTCCTAGGGTTAGGGTTTATTTTGAAAAAAAGAAAATAATGAAGTGCTTTTATAGAAAAAACGACGAACGCTATTCATCCCGGGTTTTCCGAACTCCGATTTACGCGCGGTGACCGGCGTTTCTAAGGTTTATCCCATGTTCCGGACACAATGGAACAGGTTTCGGAAGCTAATTCGATCGTATGTGTGAGTTATGGCAATAAACGATCGATTTTAAATTAAATTGATTTAAACTAATTTCTAGGCGTTTTGGCTTGCCCCGGACAAACGGTAAATCCGATTGATATGAAATTTAAAATATTACAATAATATCACATTACGGATCCGATGAAACTGGTTTCGTCGAAATCCGAGATTGTTTGAAAAATGACTATTTTAACTCGCCAAATTAATATTAAAACAATTTCGATGCGTTTCGAGCTGTCACGGTCAAACGAAAACTTCAATTGCTATGAAAATTGAAATCCGGTAATAAAAAACTATTATGGATCCAATGAAACTAGTTTCGTCCAATTCCGAGACTGTTCGAAAATTGGCTATTTTTCGGTCGATAATTAAATATTAAAATATTCAATTTTCACAAATAAACTTTTAATTCAATTTTAAAAGTTCTATAACATCTCTATAACTTCAATGTGATTAAATAAAATTTTACAAATCATTTTCAATCATATTTAAGCCAATTTTCAATTATTTCTGTAATTTCAACTATTAAATTATCGATTTAATTATCCAATTAAATCCAATATTCGAAAATAAATTATTCGACTTATAAATTTCACTTATTAATACTTAAATTCAATTAAATATTCAAAATTTAATTAACAAAAATTCTGGGTCGTTACATTCTAAGTATTGAAATATAGGGATTTGCAAGTATATCTTTGTAAAGGTATTTATATACAAGTAATTTACAAAGTGATTTTTATGAATGAAAGATTTATTAAAGGAGGCTAGTGATTGCGTATGTGATTAACCAAGTTGGTTTTCCCTATGAAATAAATCCTTGATTAAATGTTTGTTATTTGATAGTTAAATAACGGACTATAAAAAATGGACCCAAATGTAACTTTGGAAATATCTAGGAGAAACACAAGAGTTATATGGCACAGTCATCTCCAATGATGTTGTATTATGTGTATAAATATCATTTCGTTCTCCTAGGACAATGATAAGGAAATTTGTCCACTAATGGTTAGGAGGTGATCTCCGATCTTATCTTTGACTGTTTATTTCCTAAAAAACAGGGGTTGAGATTACCAAGAATTATTGAAAGTAGTTTCGAAGAGACCGGGATGGAGTATGTTATTTGAAAACGACTTTGATCAACCGAATACGTTCCGAAGTGAAGACAACCTAAAGATGATGGAATTGGAGACGGAGCTCTCAAGTCTTTCGTTCAGTCCTAGAACCAACTTGTATGGATGAATGCTAATATTGCATTGTTGCTTGAAAGACAGTGTTAGCATTCAAAGTGGGAAGTGCTATATATAAAGGTAAAACATCGCCGCATGCCTCATCAACCAAGAATGACTAATATAGGGGAGATACAGCAGGGCTAAGTGGGTCGCTCCTAAGCAGGGTATGATCATCCTTATCTTGAGTCGCTATTATCTCTCATTTGTATGCTTCGTGGCCCATTAACGGTAGGGTGATCATATTCGGTACTATCCAATAAGGGGTAGGCCGTTCTATGTTGGCAGGGGATTTAGGCGGGGTCCTTGATGTTATTTTATCTAGGGATGCACCATGACGGGCGGTTCCCCGGCAGCCCAGTCATTGTATGGAATCTATTCTCCAATATGAGCCTTTATGGTTTTTGTTGTATACCTATTATGCTGGAATTTAATTAATGTAAAAATTTCGACTAAGATTAATAAGTATTTGTTTCTAGACCCTATTATAATATCAAAGAATTTCATATGAAATGATTTTTATTATCATAAGGTAAAAACCCTTCCGTGCTTATGTGCAACGTGGTCTTACGAGATGCTCTTGGTATTCAAAAGGTTTTCTATAACTTTATAATCCGGTTGGGTGTGTTTTCTCATGCTGGTATTCAAGACCGACTAAGGTGTTCTTTTATCACAATGCTCAGATCAGAACGAGCATATTTATAGGATCTAATTAGATGCTTTGGAGCTTCAGGAGACAAGTTGGAGGTCCAGAGACATATTCACATATATGGTTATTTTTCCGCTGCATTATTGTATTTATCAGCAATTGTAAGGACAAGCTGTTATAATTGTCCAGGCTGAATAGGTTAGTATACTCTGATTGATTTCTGTATATATAAATACTGCATTTTTCTTTTTGTGTAAAGATTTGATGTATATTATGTATTATTCATTCCTCTATGAGGTTCTGTGCTTTTAAGGTTCTCCTTATCTTCTTCCTTCTTTCTTTTTCCTTAACAATCAAGTTTCCAGCATTCTATTGTTTGGCTCGCAATACAGTGACATATTAGTTTCGATTTTCAAGGGTCGAAAATCTCGGTCGGTACGCTTGGTATCAGAGTTGAAGGTTAAGCGAGAACCTTGGCTTTGGTAGAGTGCTCATTAGAGATAAGGTGTGTGCACCCTAGAATGAGTTTGAGTGGATATATATGAGTGCATATTTGTTAGTGATATAAGAATTGTTTTATATTGTGTTGATTGGTCAGTTGAATAGCTGATGGATTCTGGTCAATACAAGTAATTAACGTTATTGATAGGGATCTCTAGCACTTGAACAAAGCAATTCAACATGTTATCGTTTTAAAATTGGGTAAATGAAATAATTTTACCTCAATTATCTTTTATATATAAAGAAATAATTTTTCAAAAAATTATTATGATATATATGGTGTGCTAGGTTGTTAGGAAATGATAATGTTATACTATTATCATTTGTTGTTTGTTGTTTTTGATCAAATAAAAGTTAATATTACAATAAAAACAAGATAAATAATAAAGAAATAATTTTATATAACCAAATGGAATTATATAAATATATGATTTATAAATGTGATTTATAAATGGAAAGGAAATGAAATTTCATAAATATCTTAAAAATATGATTTATAAAAGTGGATTATAAATTAAAAAGAATGTAAAAACTGGGATTTGAGGATTTAAAACTCGTAAAATTTTCAAAATGGTTTTCCAAAGTTTGGAAAATAATAATAGTATTATTTGGAAAATATTTTTAAATGGAAATATTTGTAAAGGGATTTTAAAGAGATAGAAAGCATTGAACTCACTGTGGTCGCTGGAAAATAATTTCGATGATGACTGCAGCATTATCGACGTTTATTTTCGGGTTTTCAAGAGAGGAACTGCTACTATTGGAGTTTGTTTTGGTAAAACTAGTTTTGATTTAAAATTCAAAAAGAATGAGTTGATATACCAAGGGGATTTTGCGTATATATGATTTCAAAAATGATTTAAAATAAGTAAGAACAAGGTGTTTAAACTTGGGGGATTTCCATTTAAATGTTTTATGAAAATATGATAAAATAATTTTGACAACTTGTAAATTTTGAGAATTAATAAGTAAAACAATGTTGAAATTGTTGAATAAGAATTTTTAAGAAAAGTATATTTAGAATTGAACTTGGAAATGGAATTTATCTCAAGTTAAGTTAAATAAAATAATTTTTGGAATAAATTTGATTGAGAATTGAAATGAATTCGTGGATGAACTAATTAAATAATTTAGTGAATTGGATATGGTTTAGAATGTGTTTAATAGAATTGAATAGTGAAATTAAACAATGAATTCAGTTAAGTAAAATTGAATTCGATTTAAATTGGATAAGGACTTAAGTTGTGAAGTGGCAATAAACATAAGAACTTTTATATAAAATGTTTATAATAAACTTAAGAAAAATTCATTAGAATGTGAACCCGTGCTCTGTAAATGGATTGTAGCAAAAAATTTATTATCAACATATTTTTGTTCATTTGGTTTTAGAACTGACATATGGTTCTAACTAAATTGGACATTTCATTCGATTCATTTTTCGAAAAAATATTTAAAACAAAATTGTTTTAAAGCGTTTAAATTTAAATTGCTAGATAAAATACATTTTAAAGAACAAAAAAATATTAAAAAATTTGAGCATTTTTGTGCTATAATCACTAATGTGTATTTGAAGATCATTTTTTTAATTTTGATAATTTTCATAGTTAAATATGGAGCAAAATAATTAACCAAAGTAATGAATTTTTATTATATTTGAAACAAAATGTTTTACCAACTCATTCCCACATTTTGAAGACCCAATTTATATTTCATGCTCAAGCTTAAGTTATTTTTATAATTATATTTATCGGTTTAATTATAATTTCTTGGCAGAGCAATATGGATAAGAAGTTAAGCATGCAACCATTACAAATAGATTAAATCCATCTTAATGCAGTTATTCGAAGCAGTGTGAAGATGTTCGTAACTCTATATTTAGCATACATATAATGGCCATATGTACGTAAGAGCTGGCTTTCTATGTTCATTATTTAAACTCCACATTATGTAACTATGACCTAAATCTATTATGCACACCACACAAAAATAAAATATAATAATATTAATAACAACAATAACATTAATTTTTTTGAAAGGAACTCTTATAAATCAATATGCAAATGATGCCTTAATGAAAATGGTTTTTAAAAATGAACGACATTAGAATATATAAACTTCTGCCCAAGAAAATAATTAATGAACAACCGACCGATACACACGCATAAATACCTCTATGCCTTTGTCCTTGCAGTAGTGATAATGACAATTCACACTGTCCCTCTATGAAAATATGAAAATAATGGTAAATACAATCATGTTAAACATGAAAAACATTGAGTAGAATATAGAGAAACAAATAACGGTTATAGGTATAGTTTAATATTCTTTATGACTTGGAATATATCAATCAAGCATGAGAAATGTTTAGAGTATGCAAAATCATATAAGGTTTTTAAAAATAGGCTAAGATTTAATAGAAAGTCAAATTATGAGCTTAATGCTAGATTGCTAGTAATTTGGTAAGCTGCAGGGTTGAAGACAAATCAAGTAGAAAATAGTTGGTTCCTTATTGGTTATTAACACATAAAGTTTGGTTCATGACAATAGGAGCACACAGTTTTGACTCATACTCTGATAACGTTAATTTGATTGTTTCATGGTCTCTCACATTCTACATGTTTGAAATTCAGTTATAAAATGTAATAAACAATTTTTTGCGAGACAAATCTAACACTTGACATGCATTTATTTTGAAATGAAAGTATAGGAAAGCGAATAAATATTCAATACAAAACACTTATCAGTTTATAAAGCTACCTCACTATGTAATTGTTAAAAAAAAATTAAATCCTGCTTCTACACGAACTTATAAATAAATCTAACATAAAATTGAGGAATAGACTATAGTTTCAAAAATTAGTACACTTCACTCCATTAATTAATATGCATTATATAACTATTAATTCGCGGACTAATCGTTCATCCATAACGATTCATGTAATCAAAATATTTTCTATTGTTAGTTGTTCGCGCCAAAATTGGTCACAAACACCCAACTGCCAATGAATGCACTATTTCACTATCACGGATTACAGATAACAAGTATGTTGAGAATAAGAAATGAAGAACACTTAGAAAATTAAGAAAAAAGCAGTAAAGAACACAGGGTTTATAGTAGTTCGACAATCTGGCTTACGTCCACTTTGAATTTGATGATTTTATTGATGTATGCTTGCTGATTACAACGAGTTACAACTGATTACAACAACAAAATTCGAGTACAATGATGAATTCGTCCGAGTCTATATGTAGAAGAACCCAAATCCCCTTTTTGTAGGCTCTAGGATGCTATTTATAGGCGTAGGCTGCAAATATCTCGTCAGATCTTGAAAGACCTCTTTTGGCATGTAAGTGGTTCCATGCGATCGATCCTATGTGATTTTGACTCGATCCGTGATCGATACGAACAAGATTCGTACCGATCAAGATTTGACACAATCGAGTTGAAATCAAGTATGAACATTCTTTAGGTTGTACGTAAGCTCCTGCGAAAATTTAATAGCATTTGGCCTTGTAGATTGTGAGTTATGATCGATGCAAGTTCGTGTTTTTCGAAGGCCGTCTCCTTTGTATCGATTGCCATTGCACTGTTCGCATCGATCGCTATTGCACCGTTCGTATCGGTCGCTATTGCACTGTTCGTATCAGTGTTTGTTGCACTATTCGTATCGATCACTATTGTGTTGATGGATAAGAACGGTGGAGGCTTGATGAATACGAACAGTAGAGGATTGATGGATACAAACAGTTGAGGATTTGATGGATACGGACAATAGAGGATTGATGGATATGAACAGTAGAGGATTGATGGATACGAATAGTAGAGGATTGATGGATACAAATAGTAGAGGATTGATGGATACAAACAGTTGGTTGCTTGAACTGCATCGATTATATCTTGAGCACATGAACTCCGATTGACCTGAAATTTGAAACATAGCCTCTCCCAGCCTTGATCATCATTCCCAATCGATCCCGCCTTGATTAGAGCTCGATCAAATTTTGACGACATCGATCATAGCCTTGTTTTCAATTGATCTCTGATTTTGACATCCATCCTTTCCAGCTAATTTATTGATATCCTGGCCTTGACCAGAAGGCGGGATAACATTTTTTGCACCCCCCCCAAACATGCCTTGTGGTAAGAAGGTGTGTTTTGAAAAGCTTCGAATCCGACATCTGAAGTGCATATTTCATCCATAGCCATGCCATCCGATTCTTAGTCCAATCCATTACCAAGACATCCTATCTGAGTGCCACAGACATATCCCATTCGAAATCCGCGACTGCTCCGAGTTGGTATCCGATTCCGAATCCAGTAACCAAATCCATAGCCAATACTATAGCTATCCGTGTCCATCAATCGTGCTTTGATCTATCCATATCCAATTTCCAGTAGCCAAATCCATAACATTTCTGGGTTGTCATCCAAATTTGGGACCGCTCTAAGTCCTTTGCCAAATCCAGGACCGCTCTGGGTCCATTATCCTAGCCTGAAATCCAAATCCATGACCTCTTCGGGTTTGACTTTAAATCCATAGACCTCGCTGAGTCGCATTATCCTACTCTGACCCCGACTCTATGATCAAGGGCTTCTATGCTTTCCGGCCTTGGCTCTCCGTTCAAGGACTATTTATGTTCACCGGCCTCGCTCTCCGGCAAAGGATTTTTATATTCTCCAGCCTTGGCTCTCCGACCAAGTACTTCAATGTTCTCCGGCCTCGGCTCTCCAGCCAAGGACTTTGAAATTCTCCATCCTCGGCTCTTCGAATAAGGACTTTGATATTCACCGGCCTCAACTCTCCGGCCAAGGACTTTGATATTCTCCTGCCTCGGCTCTCCGACCAAGGACTTTGATATTGTGTTTGAGTCCATTCCATCGCTCTCCGGCGAAGGGACTCATAATTTTCTATTACTGCCCCGTCTCTCCGACCAGGATCGTAATCGTGAGACCTGTATAACATATTACATTGATCCAAATCCAATCATCCAAAATAAGAGATTTTACAGCTAGGGAAAATCAAATAAATGTCTGTACATCCAAAGAAGAAACCAAAGTTTTCGAAAAAAAGAAAACAAGATTTCATAGGCTCGAGCAACATGGTTTATCATCGCCTCAGAGCATGCCTAGGGACCATCCTCGATCCCGCACATGTGTAAGCGAATTAGCCATATTACTTCGAGCTCCATTACTTATTCAAAGCCATAAATTTATTTTTCTGATAACAAGCCATCGCTGCCTAGATCTAGTGCCATCTTCATTTGAGCTGGGCGGTGGCCGCTTCTGTTCCACTGCCACAGCTTGGCTCCTTACATATTGTTGTAGATGACCATTCTTTACATTCTTCTCAATGATGTCCTTCAAATGCCTGCAATCATTTGTATTATGCCCATCCAGCTCATCGAATAGGCAGTGTCTTCCCGAAGCCCGTTCGTAATCAGAAGGTTCCCTTCTTGCCGGCCTTCGATACTGGAGGCGCCCACGAGTATCCAAGTAAATCCTCTCTAGAGCCTCGGTTAAATCTGTGTAAGAAGAAAACTTTGACTCCCTCCGTGGCCTCTTTGGAAGGCTACCATTGTCATTCATTTTCCTTTTGCCTTTATTGTTTTTATTTGGGTCTTCTCTGGGTGGACCTCCGTCCCTTACTGCATAAGCTTCAGCTTCTCTCCCTTCTCTTTCAACCTGCGCATCTTCTTGCCTTAGTAATCTTTCCGCCTCATGATAGAACTCCCCAAGATCTCTCCAATGATATCTTGAAATCTGAACTGTCTGCAATTCCTAAAACCGCCGCCATCAAAACCATCGATGGATCATATCGATTCACTGAAGCCACTGCCGCATTGAATTTGGTCAAGAAATCTCTAAGTGATTCTCCTTTCCATTGTTTCATCGATGTTAAACTCATCACATTTTTGGGTCTGACTATGTGGACCCAAAACTATCTCATAAACCTTTCAGTCAACTCCGTCCATGTACCAATAGAGCCATTTTCCAACTGTCTGAACCATAACGCCACTATATCTGTCAGATGCAAAGGGAAGCATCATGCCATGACCTCCTCCGATGCCCTCCAGTACTTCCATATGCCGCATGTGCCTCGTCAAATGAATAGCAGGATCTGTCCTTCCATCGTTCATCTCTAGCGTTGGTAGCTTGAATTCTGGTGGATTCCTAGCTTGCCTGATCGTAGAAGCGAAGGGACTTCTATTAACATCTTCCAGATCTCTATTTGCTAGTCTGCCTCTCATGGCTCGTCTGACCATTTCCGCCAGTATGTCACTGTCGTCAAGCTGTAGCCCTTGTATGTTGCCTCCAATCTGCCCCTCGAGTTCATGAGGGAATCTTGGAATCTGCTTTCCTTGACGAGCGTCCATTCCTCTACCAATGCCATGTTAAACATCTTCGCATAGTATCCTGCTTGAGGTTGGACCAACATCTTCCAGGTGAGTGCCCCCAAGTTCTGGTGTTGCTCCAGATGGTCCTGCTCTATTCTGAACTTTGGTTGTTCCATGCTTCTGATCTCTCTCTCTAGCATCTCCTACAATAGTGTTAACTTGATTCTGCACTCTGTCTTGTCCAGCCTATTGGAGTAGGCTCTACATCATCTCTTCTTGTCTTTTTAGCATTACCTCCTGCATATCTTCCATCATCATCTCCATCTCGTCCCGGGTGATGAAGAATGAGGTCTGACTTGCTCTAGAAGAAGCCTCCTAACTCCCTTCATGTTGACTCCTTTCAGCTCTTTGTCTTCTTGTTGATTGCCTTGCCATAGCTTTCCAGATCCAAGTCTTTAAGCTTTCAGATCTGAAGTCCAAGTTGTAAAATTCCTGAGTATTAGCCTTCTTAGTGAAAGCACCAAAATGTTCATGCCAAAATTGGTCACATACACCAAATTGCCGATGAAAACACCAGTTCACGATTATGGATTACAGATAACAAGTACATAAAAAATAAAAAATGAACAACACTAAGAAAATTAAGAAAAAAGCAGTAAAGAACACATGATTTATAGTGGTTCGGCAGTCCGGCCTATGTCCACTTTGAATTTGATGATTTTATTGATGCATGCTTGCTGAATACAACGAGTTATAACTGATTACAATAGCAAAATTCGAGTACAATGATGAATCCGGCAGAGTCTGGACGTAGAAGAACCCAAAGTCCTTTCTGTAGGCTGTAGGATGCAATTTATAGGCGTAGGCTGCAAACATCTTGCTTAGATATTGGGAGACCTCTTCTGGCACATGTGCGGGCCCACGCGATCGATCCCATGTGATTTTGACTCGTTCCATGATCAATACGAACAAGATTCATATCGATCAAGATTTGACCCAATCGAGTCGAAATCAAGTATGAAAAAATTTCATAGCATTTGGCCTTGTAGATTGTGAGTTATGATCGATGCAAGTTCGTGTTTTTCAAAGGTCGTCTCTTTCGTATCGATCGCCATTGCACTATTCGTATCGATCGCTATTGCACAGTTTGTACCGGTCGCTATTGCACTGTTCGTATCGGTCTCTATTGCACTGTTCGTTTCGATCACTATTATATTGATGGATACGAACAGTGGAGGTTTGATGGATACGAACAGTAGAGGATTGATGGATACGAACAGTTGAGGCTTTGATGGATACGAACAGTAGAGGATTGATGGATACAGACAGTAAAGGCTTGATGGATACGAACAGTAGAGGCTTGATGGATACGAACAGTAGAGGATTGATGGATATGAACAGTAGGGGATTGTTGGATACAAACAGTAGGTAATTGATGGATACGAACAGTAGAGGAATGAGGGATATGGACAGTTAGTTGCTTGAATTGCATCGATCATATCTTGAGTATACGAACTCCAATTGACCTGAAATTTGAAAGGTAGACTCTTCCATCCTTGATCATCATTCCTAGCCGATCCCCCCTTCATTGGAGCCTGATCAATTTTTGACGACATCGATCATAGACTTGTTTTCAATCGATCTTTGATCTGACATCCATCTTTTCGAGCTAATTTGTTGATATCCCGGCCTTGACCAAAAGGTGGGATAACATTTTGTAGCCGCCAAAACATGCCTTATGGTAAGAAAGTGTGTTTTGAAAAGCTTCGAATCCGACATCCAAAGTGCATATTTCATCCAAAGCCATATCATCCGATTCTTAGTCCAATCCATTACCAAGACATCCTATCTGAGTGCCACAGCCATACCCGATCCAAATCCATAACTGGTCCGAGCCGATGTCCGATTCCAAATCCAGTAACCAAATCCCTAGCTAATTCCATAGCTATCTGAGTCCAATAATCGAGCTTTGATCAATCCATATTCAATATCCAATAGCCCAATCCATAACACTTCTGGGTTGACATCCTAATTCGGGACGGCTCTAAGTCCTTTTCCAAATCTCGGACCTCTCCGGGTCCATTCATCTCAAACTGAAATCTGAATCCATGGCCTTTTCGGGTTTGACATTAAATCCATAGACCTCGCCGGGTCGCTTTATTCTGCTCTGACCCCGACTCTCCAGTCAAGGGCTTCTATGCTTTCTGGCCTTGGCTCTCCCGCCAAGGACTTTTTATGTTCACCAGCCTCGGCTCTTTGGCCAAGGACTTTTATACTCTCCGACCTCGGCTCTCTGGCGAAGGACTTCAATATTCTCCGGCCTCATCTCTCCAGCCAAGGACTTCGTTATTCCCCGGCCTCACTTTCCAGCGAAGGACTTTGATACTCACAGGCCTTGGCTCTGCAGCCATGGACTTTGATATTCACCGGCCTCGACTCTCCGGCCAAGGACTTTGATGTTCTCCGGCCTTGGCTCTCTGACCAAGGACTTTAATATTGTGTTTGAGTCCATTCCATCACTCTCCGATAAAGGGCCTCGTAATTTGTGATTACTACCCCGTCCCTCTGATCGGGATCGTAATTGCGAGACCTATATAACATATTACATCGATCCAAATTCAATCATCCAAAATAAGATTTTTTACAGTCGGGGAAAATCAAATAAATGTCTGTACATCCAAAGAAGAAACCAAAGTTTTTGGAAAAAAGAAAAACAGGATTTCATAGGCTCGAGCAACACGGTTTATCATCGCCTCAGAGCATGCCTAGGGACCGTCCTCGATCCCGCATATGTGTAAGAGACTTAGCCTTATTACTTCGAGCTCTATTACTTATTCAAAGCCATAAATTTATTTAACTGATAACAAGCCTCGCTGCCTAGATACAGTGCCATCTCCATTCGAGGTGGGCAGTGGCTGCTTCGGTTCCACTGCCACAGCTCGGCCCCTTACATATTGTTATAGATGACCATTCCTTACATGTTCCTAAATGATGTCCTTCAAATGCCTTCAATAGTTTGTGTTGTGCCCATCCAGCTCATGGAATAGGCATTGTCTTACCGAAGCCCGTTCATAACCAGAAGGTTCCCTTCTTGCTGGCCTTCAATACTAGGGGCGCCCTCGAGTATCCAAGTAAATCCTTTCCAGAGTCTCAGTTAAATCAGTGTAAGAAGAAAATTTTGACTCCCTCTATGGCTCTTTGAAGTGTTACCGTTGTTATTCATTTTTCTTTTGCCTTTATCATCTTTGTTGGGGTCTTCTCTGGGTGGACCTCCGTCTCTTACTGCATAAGCTTCAGCTTCCCTCCCTTGTCTTTCAGCCTGCGCATCTTTCTGCCTTAGAAATCTTTGTGCCTCATGATAGAACTCCCAAGATCCCTCGGTGGGTCCCGTTCCAATGATATCTTGTAATCTAAATTGTCCACAATTCCTGAAAGCGCTTCTATCAAAACCATCGATGGATTAGGTCGATCCACTGAAGCCACTGCCGCATTAAATCTGGTCAAGAAATCTCTAAGTGATTCTCCTTTCCATTGTTTCATTGATGTTAAAGTCATCACATTTTTGGGTCTAGCTATGTGGACCGGAAACATAGTCTCTTAAACCTTTCAATCAACTCCATCCATGTACCAATAGAGCCATTTTGCAGCTGTCTGAAGCATAATGCCGCTATATCTATCAGATGCAAAGGGAAGCATCGCGCCATGACCTCCTTCGATGCCCCTAATACTTCCATATCCCACATATATCTCATCAAATGGACAGCAGGATCTGTCCTTTCATCGTACATCTCTAATGTTGGTAGCTTAAATTCTAGTGGATTCCTAGCTTGCCTCATCGTAGGAGTGAAGGGACTCCTATTAACATCTTCCAGATCTCTATTCACTAGTCCGCCTCTCATGGCTCGTCTGGCCATTTCTACCAATCTATCACTGTCATCAAGTTGTAGCCCTTGTATGTTGCCTCCGATATGCCCCCCGAGTTCAGAGGGAATCCTGTAATCTGCTCTCCTCGACAAGGTCCATTCCTCTACCAATGCCATGTCGAACATCTCCGCTTGGTATCCTGCCTGAGGTTGGATCAACATCTTCCAGGTGAGTGCCCCCAAGTTTGGTGTTGCTCCTGATGTTCCTACTCTATTCTGAACTCTGGTTGTTCCATGCTTCTGATCTCTATCCCTAGCATCTCCTGTAGTAGCGTTAACTTGATTCTGCACTCCAGCTCGTCCAGCCTGTTGGAGTAGGTTCTGCATCATCTCTCTTGTCTTTTCAGCGTTCCCTCCTGCACATCATCATCTCCATCTCATCCCAGGTGATGAAGACTGAGGTTTGATTTGCTCCAGAGGAAGCCTCCTGACTCCCTTCATGTTGACTCCTCTCTGCTCTTTGTCTTCTTGTTGATTGCCTTGCCATAGCTTTCCAAATCCAAGTCTTTAAGCTTTCAGATCTGAAGTCCAAGTTGTAGAATTCCTGAGTGCTACCTTCTCGGTGAAAGCACCAAAATGTTCATGTCAAAATTGGTCACAAACACCCAATTGCTGATGAAAGCACTAGTTTACGATCACGGATTACAGATACCAAGCATGTAGAGAATAAACAATGAAGAACACTCAAAAAAAATAAGAAAAAGACAGTAAGAACACATGGTTTATAGTGGTTCGGTAATCTGACTTACGTCCACTTTGAATTTGATGATTTTATTAATGTATGCTTGCTGATTACAACGAGTTACAACTGATTACAACAGCAAAATTCAAGTACAATGAAGAATCCGGCAGAGTCTATACGTAGAAGAACCCAAACTCTCCTTTCTATAGGCTCTAAGATGCTATTTATAGGTGTAGGCTGCAAATATCTCGCTCAAATCTCGAAAGACCTCTTTTGGCACATGTGTAGGTCCACGCGATCGATCCCATGTGATTTTACTCGATCCGTGATCGATATGTACAAGATTCGTATCGATCAAGATTTGACCCAATTGAGTCGAAATCAAGTATGAACATTCTTTAGGTTGTACGTATGCTCAGGCCTTGTAGATTATGAGTTACGATCGATGTAAGTTCATGTTTTCTGAAGGCCATCTCCTTCGTATCAATTGCCATTGCATTGTTCGTATCTTTCACTATTGCACTGTTCGCATTTATCGCTATTGCACTGTTCATATCGGTCGCTATTGCACTGTTTGTATCGGTCTCTATTGCACTGTTCATATCGATCACTATTGCATTGATGGATGCGAACAATGGAGGTTTTGATGGATACAAACAGTAGAGGATTGATGGATACAAACAGTTAAGGCTTTGATTGATAAAAATAGTAGAGGATTGATGGATACGGATAGTAGAAGATTGATGGATACGAACAATTGACGCTTGATGGATACTAACAGTAGATGATTGATGGATACGAACAGTAGAGGATTGATAGATACGAATAGTAGGGGATTGATGGATACGAACAATAGAGGAATGATGGATACAAATAGTTGGTTGCTTAAATTGCATCGATCTTATCTTGAGCATACGAACTCCAATTGACCTGAAATTTGAAACGTAGCCTCTTCCAGCCTTGATCATCATTTCCAATCGATCTTGCCTTCATTGGAGTCCGATCAAATTTTCACGACATCGATCATAGCCTTGTTTTCAATTGATCTCTGATCCTGACATCCATCCTTTCCAGCTAATTTGTTGATATCCCGACCTTGACCGAAAGGCAGGATAACATTAATGTAACTGAAATAAAGAGGGTTTAGCAAAGATCACATGTTATTATCTAAGCTATAATATTGTGATGTTTTTAAGTCGAAAACATAATAATTCACCATTGGGAGTTCAGTCTCATGTTTTCATTTATATGCTCAATATATCTCAGCCGTTAATTCATTAATCATTAGTTTCTTTTATAATATTATGTTGAACTTTAGGCAATGATCAAGTTAATGTGATATTTGACTGAAATTCATAGAGGTACATGGAGACATCCAGAAAGCTTGTAAAGGATCTCACTTCTAACCAAACAAATTCACTTTGTTATATCAAAGTACATACAGAATTCCATAAGACATGATGCTAAATGAAAAAAATAAAATTTATAAAAAAATGGTCAGAGATTCCAACATTTCTACAGGGAATGACGGTCGATTTGCCATGAGTTCCTTATAACGAGGCAGCCGGTTCATTTTAAAAAAGGAAATGAAGGAAAAAAATTTAAGTCAATGGGAAAAATACCAAAACAGAGGAATGATTAACTGACAGTAGCATGTTGCAAGCAGCTCATTTATTTAGCGGTTATGTTCATTAAAGGGAGGATCCATTTCCATGCAACTTAAATCTCATACAAAAATAGATCATTACCCAATGAAATCTTTATTAAAATGCTATATAATTGAGAAAAGTCAATGAAAATATAAGTTAAATAAGATTGATTATTTAGTAAGATACTTTTGTTAACATCAAGGAATCATAGCGAAGATGGCTTCAAAACCAAATTTTTAGCTTCTTAATATCAATACATAAGGTAATTTCCTTTATTATTATTCATCTACCGTGCTCCAAAACAACGATCGAGTAGATCATATAGGTCAAACAACCATTGTCCCCATTATTTGTACTACTGTTAGGTCAGATATAATCATTTAGAATTTGTATCAGTTTCATATCCTATTTGTTGACAAAGCATATTGATAATTACATAATGTTAAAGTATCCAATAATAAGCATTTTTTGTACTAACTAAAATCAAAGATAACATTTTAATCCCTGTTTTAGAACTTTGATATCAATATATACGGTAGGACATGACCAACTTATTATAGTTGGTACAAATTAATGAGGGTTGAATGCATACAAAAAAGATTAAAACTTAAAAAGATTTTTAATGCACTTTCTGTATTTAAGGACATAATAATGTTTCATTTCTAAGAGTTAGAAGATATGCAATTACTAGTTCATTTGGAAATTTAAACCAACAAAGA
Organism: Allium cepa; assembly: GCA_030765085.1. Lineage (NCBI taxonomy): Eukaryota > Viridiplantae > Streptophyta > Magnoliopsida > Asparagales > Amaryllidaceae > Allium > Allium cepa. The sequence continues at coordinate 1,025,255,533 of CM060945.1, read as the reverse complement.
TGAATCGAGTTGACTTTCATTACATGGGATAACATTATAGTATATCCTTCACCTATAAAAATAGGTGGTTCAATTTATTATGAAATATCCTACATCTAGTTCGTTGCATTTGTTAAAATTGGATTTTGTTTTGATAACTTGAAGAAGGTTGTCCAAGACTTCTCCTATTTACTGTAAAAAAAAATGAAATATAGTAGCCAACCTTAATGTGTGCTTTTTAACCAAAGCTCCAAACAATCACTACTAACTATAGAGTAATGTGATCAAACCTTGTTTTGCAACTTAAAAAATTTGGTGTTGCATAGAGAAAGAAATCCAAAAGTACTAAATAATTAAAAATAAGAATATCTCACCTTGCAATTAAAGAGTCTTGCCATAACAAATCAATTACGATAATTTCAATAGTCTTCAGTGGCTGGCATATTAAGACATTAACGCTCTAATTCAAATAGGACTAAAGTAGACAAAATTGCTACTAATAGTCAAATTGGTGGTAAGACCATGTTAATTGATGGCGATTCTAAGAATAATTATAAAGGTTGTAGAGAACCAATCATTGCTTGATCTAATAAAGCTTGTTTATCTTTGAATACATTGAATAACAGGTAGTGTTAATCGGCTAACTTTCTATCGGTTTAGAAAATAGTTAAAAAATTTCAAATTAAAATAATCACAAGCACACGGTGTACTATTGAAGTATGTGGTGAGTACGGGTTAATTCGCAGGGATTTTTTTAAGATTTTAAACTTGCTATTCAATCAAATTAGGCCAAAATGGAAGAAACTTGTTTTCTACTATTTGTGAACAAAGAGAAGCTAAAACTAAAATAAAAATAAGATTAAAAACTATAAAGTTAGAGAAAAAATCAAGGGCCAATCCACTCTCATATATTTGTAAATCAATCAAACAAATAATCCATGATCTCAAGTTTTGATATTAAATGAACTTATTGTTGTATTTATCATAAGTATGGTTTATTTATGCCATCAATTAACATAAAGGAAACCATCAAACTGTAGTATAACAAATAAGCCACTTATTAATTGTCATGAAAATGAAGCAAAGCAAAAACTATTTTTAAGTATAATCTATTTACTACTGTGATTAGTAATATAGATCATCAAATTTGTTTTCACCTTCATTTCAAAAACAAAAATCAATTATCAAATCATGATGTAACTTACGTTTATATTGAATAAGAATAGCTCATTTTCACATGCAACATAAGCTATCAAACCCACTTGTATAACTTACATCAATATCTACTTTCATGAAGCACAAATACAAGAGATCATAAATCATAGAACTGTTGAATTTATATAATACTTGAGAGCTTCATTACTCCTAAGTTGAGGGGTTTAGCTACTCATTTGTGGCATTGAAGCAACACAAGTAAATTTCAACATTAAAAAGAGAAGAAAATAGAAAATAAGCGAAGAAGAGAATGTAATTAAACTACTTACAACAAAGGAATTAAGCTTCACTACTTGCATGAATGTAAAACTAATCTACTAACAAAGAAAAGGAAAGAGCATAAATAAAAGCATATAAATAAGAGAAGAGAAAGAGGCTAAGAAGCCATTTTTATTCCATGAAACATTGCTTACAATTTTGCAATCTAATTTCCTAAGTAATATGAAAGGTAGAAGATAGTCTTATGTACATAGGAGGGCTATTTATACATGCATACAGCTCTAGTTCCTTTTTTAGGGAGCTTCCCAAAGTACGCTTGAGGTAGTGTGGCCACCAAGTAGTCATTAACATCCACTAATCCCCCACTTAAATGTACATGAAGTTTTAATGACCTTTTAGCATGTGCTTAGCTCCTAATCGAAAATATATGTAAGTGGGTGCGGTCCTCCATGATCTTGAACTTGAATTATTTCTCCTTCATTCCTTTGTAGTTCCTTGTGCATGCATATATCATCATGAATCCCTCTTCCATATGCATCAAAATATTCTATAAAAATCATAAAAGTTGTCCAAGTAAAAATTCTTACATTGACACATGCATAAAAATGACCGTTTTGCCCTTGAATGAAGATGAAAATATGATGGTTTGAAAATAACTGAATTTTGGTTCAAACATATTAAAATGCCCAAATATGATGTTTATTTAAATAAAAAGAGATAAAATGTAGATGTAAATATATGCATATTTACATGCACATCAGGTAGATTCAACAATTTAGACAAAACAATAGTCAAATCTAAGAATAAAACTTACCATCGAGGATTCAGCATGTAGATCACCTAATTTATCACTTTCTCGTTATGAAATCAATACAATATTGGAAGGACAAGAATGGAAGAGGTTCATGGTACCAAATCATGTGAATAAGTGTGTGCGCATTTTTTTGAAAACGGGATGTGTGTACGTGTATACATATAAATATTAAACTATTGTGTAAAGACACTAAAGTTACATGCTACTGCAACATACTACCACAACCCATGTTAATTAATAAATAACATTCTTGTGATTAGCCTTGGTAATCAATTGCAATAGTTACAACCACTTATTTCGGTAACCATAAGTGTATTTATATTGGACTTGCATGATATGTAAACGTGGAAGGCAAATGTTGTATATGGTAATATGGTATAACAAATTATATATGATACATGGATACATTTAAAGAGAGCTTGTTAAAGTTTGATTTTAAAGCCGATGATGTTGTAATATATCGTAATAAATTGACTATTCCGTCTTTATATGTGGTCATCTTTTGAGTTCATTATATGTGTGCTCCATCATCTATGATACTATAACTTAATATACCATCCTTTTCATGATAACCTACGTTAATATTTCTCAGAATAGAGTAAAAAAGAAAAATATGAGATAATATGAGTGAATATAAAAGTTCAAATAGAGAGTTATGCCTAACATGTATATATCTTTTTATTTATATCATAACCTAAGAAAATAATGTAGCATGAATTTGCATATTAGAAGATTAGGTATACCAATAAGCTCATGCTCATGTTATCAATTTTAGGAGGATCGTGAGCTTCATCGTCACGGTACTACCGCTAGAAAATTCCTAAAAAAAATTAATGCAGCCTAGAGAACTAGGTCATGCTATGAGATGGAGGACAGTATAATACTGGCCAAAGGCGGTTGTCGATTGCAGTGCTGAATTTATTGCTACCGCAATGAGTTAGTCATGACTAAGAAAATTAAGTACCCCTACTCTTATAATTGTCATTAGCAATTGCATTAAAGTACAATAATTTATACAGACTGGAGATGTCAAAACTAACAGTGTAAGACCCATTTGTTTTCAAATAGTAGATACTAAGATAAGTTACAGCAAAGGCACTCGAAAAGTGAAATTATTTATAATAAATCAATAATGAAACATTTTTTATGCGAGACTATGTATGGCAGACTACATAAGTCAAAAAATTATTTGTGAATATGTCCTATATCCTAACAAAATTATAGCTTTAACAATATACATTAATTTTTGTAAGAAAGCTTGTAGAGGACTTGAAGTAGCTCTTTCTCCTTCTCTTTGTACAACAACTACCGCAAAATTCCATCTGAATATAAACCCCTCCTTTTCAATCCATCTGAATGTATATAACTGCTCATTTTCTATACATTAATGTGCCACCAAACAAAGTTGATATGGTATTTCCAAAGCTACTAAAGATTGAGCTTCCATTAATGTCAGCCTTTCAAACTATCTAAAGAACAAAACAAATTTTAGTGTATTACATGAAGTGATATAAAAAGGGGATTATTTTGAATCTTAAAATACATTTGCCAAAAAGGCACTATTAGTCGACCAAAAATTTGTTTGTAAGCATAAAATGAAGCTTAACAATTTGTAAGTTATGATCATTGCATAACCACGTATGTGAGATATCCATTATTGCAAGAAAATTCAGATAATACACTGTTTTTTGAGGTTAAAGCATTGTTGTCAAAAATCTTAAAATCTTATGATATAAATTCCGATTCAGATACAATCTCTCCTTTAGAGAATCTTGTTATATTCTAATTCAAACTTAGTCAAACCACAAATAAAAAACATTCAACTCATCCTAACATATTTAATATAATTATTTAAATTCATAATTCTAACTATTAAAATGTTTTTAAATAAAATAAAACTAGAATGAAATAAAAATGAGTTTTGCAGTTCTTTGTGAAAGTTCAAATATCAAAATCAATTTCAAATTCTGTGCAAACCTTAAAATACGAACCTAGTTGTTTGAAAATACTGGAATTTGATGAGATTCTGCACGCGAATCTGTTCAATGCTTACACGAGTTTTTTTCACTTTTTTTTTCATAGATTCCACTTTCATTTGTTTCTTCTTTTTGCTTTATCCCCTCTTACCTATGTAGCAGCTATTCAAATTTTCTTTTTCTTTTTTGTGGATTTTTTTTACAACGGGACGGGATTTTGACTTAATCTCATCCCACCTTCGGACAAAACTGATCCGAGATAGTCGAAATCTCGTGGTTCTCGAAACCTTACACAATGGTATGTCTCTCTATAAAATTTGCGTAGGAATAAATGATGATTTTAATACACTGAACAACAATATTCAAACTAAAATAGTTCATAATAATCTAATATCATTCGAATGACCAACCCTATAATATAGAGTAACCTAAAAAATAAAAATACGGTCCATTAAATGTTTCAACTTGCGTATCAGAATATACTATCATCTCCTACCTCTTAGTTTCAATTTGGAGCCTGGCAAGTGATATAATTGGAGCAATATACATGATAGATAAAAGTAAAGACTTTGTGTCAAAATATTCTAGGACCACTCATCCAAGGCCTTAAAGGCATTGAGCAAAGCATGTATAATGCATCAAACCTTAAGATCTATATTGCAATGACATTTTCCATATGCTAACCTCCTCTATTATCACATACACATTTTTGGTAACCCCTCTCCTCAACCACCTGCATCGAAGTAACAGGCTTAGAGTGCAAAAGTAAAAGTAGATTTAATCTCCGTAAAATCTATAAGAATAATGTTGATATTAGGTTGGATTAGTTTTTTTATTTAATGCAAAGTACATCTTTTAAAGCAGCAGAAGTACTGATCAATTCATCAAAACAAACTATAATAAGAAAACCTTTTACCATGCTTCCATAGATTCAATCACTGTGAAAATAAACATACACAAATTAATCAAGCAATTATATCATGGGAGAAAAGTCATATTATGGTTATATGCTATAATAAATTTTGGGAGGCATCATTGTTGAAGGCATCAAATGGATAATATGGTCAACTTTTTTTCTACAATAAAGTACGGTTTCAAACGTGAACACTTAGACCTACGTAGGAAGAAGTAAAGATTTTTTTGTAGTATATTTTAAACGTAGACACCCTATAGAAAATTAGAGGGAAAACAAAGTTTATAGTGTAAAACACCAATGCCTTTGTGAACAGAGCACGTCAAAGCTGCAGGAAAAAGCAAGAGGTACCTATAGAGGGAGAAGAACCAACACCTTCAAAGATACCCATCGATGTTGCATAGCCGACCAACCCCATGGCGAATGGAGAAGACAAATATTGAGAACGATGGGCTGAAGCAAGTCGAATGGTTTCCGACCGATCGACTGGAGATGAAGAGTCGAAGAAGATTGTGAACAGAGCATATCAAAGCTATAGGAATAAGAAAGAGGCACCTAAAGAGGGAGAAGAACCAACACCTTTAAAGACAAACCATTGATGCTGCATGGCCGGTCAACCCCATGACAAATGGAATAGACAAATACTGTGAATGACAGGATGAGGCATGTCGAATGGTTGCCGAACGATCGGGTAGAGATGCAGAGTTGAAGAGGCTGGCAAGGTTGGTAGGAAAAAAGGTACAAATCGAAGAAGACGCTGGTATCTAGGGTTTGGATAAGAAGGAAAGTATGCGGAGAGTTGCGTACAGTAAGAAATTTTTTATAAAAAGAGACGGTTGAGTTTAAAATTTAGGAGGGGGCTTTAATTTAGGAGGGGGCCCAAGAGCTATTGAAACCAAACTCAGTAATAATGGTATAATATAGATGTTTAATATAGATGTTTATAATAAACTTAAGAAAAATTGGTGGAATGGTTCTTGAGTGATTTGGTAGTGAAAGGAATACATAGAGTAATAAATGGATGTGAGTATAGCAATGTGAATAATTGAATGTAGATCAATTGAATGTGAATAATTGAAAGTAAATAAAATGGATAAGGATAAAGTGAATGAGAATGAAATGAATATGAATAAAAAAAATTTGGGATAGTTGAGAAATCAATTGAAATAAGTATTTAAGTAGTACGTATATTATTTTATTTGCATAACGGTTTGATCAGATTCGAAAATATGATTTTGAAATGATTTACATTGGTCCGAGTTGGGATTTTTCACTCGATTCTCGACGACGAATACTAGATTTGGGTTTTTGGATGATTCTGAAATTCTCTATCATAATATATGGCTGTGCAAGGAGAATGGTGGTTTCTAATCAAGAGACCGTATCTGAGTCCGCACTAGAGTGGTTGTGTGAACGATGCTAGTTTGGAAGTGAAATTGTATGATCAAGCGAGCGATCGGATTTGATATTGCATACAGATGATATAAGTACATTATACGGGCTTTAGTAAAGTAAATGTTGGAAATTTAAAATGTAAAATAATGTGGTTGTGAACTATATGATTGGATGTTAGGGGTAAATAAGATGTAGGTATATAAAATCAAAAGCTAGCCAATGCCTTTGATTTCATAAGTAGAATTTGGTTGGCCGACAAAATAGTACATGTTAATATTGTTGTTTGGTTTGATGGTTTTATGATTGAGCCACTTGCCTTTTTTTTCCTTTGTTGTTTTGGGGTCTGGGTGGCAAGTTGTAGTTGTTTCGATCTAGTCATGCAAAGAAGACGCTGCGAAATTTTTCATAAATTTTAAGAGTTAAAAAAATTTGGAAAATTTTCAGAAATTTTTTTGATAACCAATATTAAATTTTGAGTTATAACCTGAAATGGATGATATTAGTTGGAACCTATGAATGAGTTTGGAAACTTAGCAAAAGTAATAACAAGGTTTCGATAGATTGGTTTTAGGAAGTTAAAGGCTTAAAAGAATTTAAAAGACTAATTCAACTAATTGGCTTTAAAAAGTAATGGGTTGGGCATTTTTCTTAACATGATAATTTCGGGGACGAAATTCTTTTTAAAGGGAGAAGAATGAGTTAGGAAATCAAATCTACTGTTTCGATGACAACAACTATACAATGGAAATCGAATATGCATATATATTTATATATGCAGGCAGGTACTTGCTAGAATAACATCACTAGAAAGACAAGAACAAGGCTCAAAGAACAATACAAGAGACTAAAAGTCGATAGGATCAAAGAAGCATAAGAAAAAAGCACAAAAACTAATATGCACAATATCAGACATCTGGATGCACAAGCCAGACGTCTGAAACAGTTCTCTGGAACAACAGACGGACTGAAGTAGACGTCTGGCAACTGCACATAGACATCTGATCTATTACTGTATTCAAAATATATATAGTATCAGACGTCTGAAACATATTCTAGGCATCTGATTTCAAACTCGGATTTTAAATTTAAACTTCAACTGCCACATTCGAATAGACACTCCGCTTTTCTTCGCTGCAACTCTTCATCATCAACATAAGCAACTATAAAGCACTTGTTAGTGGATGCAACTACTCACGGAACCTCTCTACAACTATATATATCATCAAGAATCAAGGGAACATATTACCTTACTTAACTATGCTCTCTAATTACATACAGTATCATATATTCTTGATCTCTAGCAATCTGTACTTGTATTTCACTCTTCCAAATATTCAATTCTTCATAGACAATACTCTCTAGATATATATTGGAAGCATTTTTACTAATTAGTCAATATTCTTGTTATAGAACACACATTTGACAAGAACAACTTATTCTAACCAAGCCTATTCCTCCATGCGAAGTGGGGGTGTTTGATAGTCGAATTCCGAAGGGAAGCTTCTGGACTGGACGTAGGACGGGAGGTCCGAACCAGTATAGAATCCTGGTGTGCTTATTCTATATTTATTTAGATTAATATTGTTTTAGTTGCATGATATATTTTGTCACATATACTTGCATATACACTACATGATCCACCCTGTAAACTTGTAATTTGTATCAGAGCAAGGTTTGATCAAAATACAATAGCACGTTTTTGAATCACATTGATATGGTAAGTATTTTTAAATAAGGTCAATCCACAGCATGACCCCCACTTTTTAATGGTTCTAACTATGCATATTGGTCAACACGTATGAGAATTTTTATGGAAGCTAATGGATCAGAAATTTGGTCAAATAAATATGAAGCACCTGACACTGCTATGAACATATGGAATGATACATAAAAAACCACAACTTCTAATAATGCCAAAGCTATGAATGTTTTATTTTGTTCGTTAGATAAGAATGAATTTTCAAGTGTCATGTTATTAACACTGCATATAATATTCGGCGTACCTTACAAGTTACACACGAAGGCACAAACAAAGTTAAACAAACTAAGATTTCAATTTTACAAAATCAATTTTCATCATATAAAATGAAACCAAATGAATCTATAGTAGACATGTACTTTAGATTCCAAACCATTCAACACGATTTAATGGCACTTGGAGTCAAATTCACAATTTTTGACTTAACATCTAGAATACTCAAATTTTAACTCCAGAGTGGGAAAGAAAAGTACTAGCTATCAAAGAAGCTAATGATCTCTCAACACTCTTAGTTGAAGAATTAATAGGAAATTTAATATCCGATGAAGCTAATTTGCAGTCATGAAAAGAACGACATTCGAAAAAGAAAAACATAGCATTCACAGAAACAAATAAAGACTCTGACTTAGACGAAGAAGAAATTGTATGTAATTGCCAAAAACCACAACAAATTCAAGAAGTTTAGAAAAATGACTAGATTTCAGAAAGAAGGAAAATCAAGCTCAACAAATCAAACATCAATCAAATGTTATGAATGTGACCAATTTGGACATATGAAGAAAGATTGTCCCAAGCTCAACAGTGATAAAAAGAAGAAAAAAATTTGAAAATTTCAAAAAGAAGAAAGCTTTCGAAGTAACATGGGATGACTCGGATTCTTCATCATCATCAGACAGTGACAACGATAGCGACAGAGAGCAAGCTAATGTATGCTTTATGGCACAAACTGATGAGGCATGTCTCGAAATTGACAATGATGAATTAGTAGAACTTAGCATGGAATTAGATGATAAATTTTGATAAATTGAAAAATTGAATAAAGAACATATAGCCAAAATAAATATACTAGAACTTGAAGTAGGAATGTTAAATATGAAAAAATTATTTTAGAGGAGGAACTAGAATTATATCAAGAAAAAATTAAAAATAGTTTGGTTGAAAATGAGACTATGGCAATTGATTTTGGAAAAACTTGACTAGAAAAGGATAACTTGTTAAAAGATAATATCAACTTGAAGACTAGTATAGAAACATTTGAAAATTGAAAATTTAGAATTAAAAGAAAAATTAAATAAAATGACAAATAATGTTTCAAAATTTAATAAAGGAAAACAAGATTTGGAAAACCTTATCAAAACTTCAAAACCATCAGGCAATAGAAATGGAATAGGACTTAAAAATATTCCTAAACAAAAAGGGTTTAATATTAAGAAATATAATTGCATTTATCAAAATACTAAAAGATCACCTAAGTTTAATACGAATACCAAAATATAAACATTTAGATTCCTAAGACAAATAATAATTTTATTAGACAAAAACATATTAATATTTTTTTGGTAATGTAGTCTGTAATAAAAATTATGTTCATAAAGGTATCAAACCTTCTTGGGTATGGCTACCTGCTCCTCCTAACATCTAGGACCCTAACAAAGTATATGGGTACCAATTAAATCATCTTTTATTTTTTCGGTACCCAAAATGAAAAATAGGGAGAAATGGATACTTCGTAGTGGATGCTCCAAGCATATGGCCGGAAACTCAAAAATGTTATCAAATATAACATACATCGATGGTGGAACAGTAACTTTTAGAGATGACTCAAAAGGATACGTCATTGGCATCGGAGAAGTCATCAACTCTGGTACTTCTAGCTCTTCTATTATTACAAATGTTTTATTAGTAGAAAATTCAAAATAAAACCTACTTAGTATTAGCCAATTATGTGATAAAGGTTTTCAAATTAATTTCGAAAAAGATAGATGTAATATTTTCGACAATAAAAACAACTTATCTTTGAGGGTTTTAGAAACAAAAATATTTATATCTTAAATATGAATATAAATCGAAATTCAAATTTATGTTTAACTGCCAAACATGATGATCCATGGTTATGGCATAAACAATTTTGTCGTATTAATTTTAAATATATTAATAAATTAGAAAAATATGAACTAGTTAGAGCTTTACCTAAAATAAATTAGAAAGCAGAAAACTTTTGCGACGATTGTAAAATTGGAAAACTAAAGAAAAGCTCTTTTAAATCTAAAAATAATATTTCTACAAAACAACCATTAGAATTATTGCATTTAGATTTATTTGGTCCAACCCAAGTACGATCTATAAATCGCAATAAATATGTTTTCGCAATAGCTGATGATTTTTCAAGATATACATAGACTTTATTTTTAAAACATAAAAGTGACACCTTTGGAATGTTCAAAATTTTTACTAAAAGAATTAAAACTCAAATGGATTTGAAAATTAAAAATATTCAAAGTGATCAGGTGGAGAATTCGAAAATGATCTTTTTAACAATTTTTGTAATAAAAAAGGCATAAGTCATAATGTTTTTTCCCCGCAGACCTCAATAAAATGGTGTAGTAGAAAGAAAAAATCGTACATTACTAGAATATGCACAAACACTATTAAATAGTAGTGATCTACCAAAATATTTTTGGGCAGAAGTTGTTGCTATGGCTTGTTATGTTTTGAATCAAGTAACCATACGACCTAAAACTAAACATACTTGTTTTGAAATATTTTTGGAAGAAAACCTAAAGTATCATACTTTAAAACTTTCGGATCAAAATGTTTTATACTAAATACAAAAGATAATTTAGTAAAATTCGACTCGAAGGCCGATGAAGGAATCTTTATTGGATATTCAGATTGTAGCAAGGCATATAGAATTTTTAATAAATGAATTAATGCAATTGTAAGAAAGTTTACATGTTTCGTTTGATGAAAATTTTCTTAAACATCATACTAATGACGATGAAGAAATAATTCCAATAACAAATACAACAAATTCTTTTAATAATGAGACAAATGCACAAAATAATACTTTAGTATCATCTCCTAGAATTCTAAAAGATCATCCAAAAGATAATATCATTGGAGATCTCAATTCAAGAGTAACCAGAAATCAACTTAACTAAAAAAGTCATATTGCATTTGTGTCATTGAACCAAAAAATTATAAAGAAGCTTCAAACGATAATTTTTGGATAATAGCCATGCAAGAAGAATTAAATCAATTTGAACGTAATAATGTTTGAGAATTAGTACCAAGACCAGAAAATCAATCGGTTGTTGGAACAAAATGGGTATTTAAAAACAAAGCAGATGAAAATGGAAATATAGTTAGAAACAAAGCACGTCTAGTCGCTCAAGTTTATAATCAAGAAGAAGGTATCGACTACGATGAAACTTTTGCTCTAGTAGCAAGACTCGAGGCCATACGTACATCACTTGCTTTTGCAAATCATCATAATTTTAAATTGTTTCAAATGTATGTCAACAGTGCTTTTTTAAATGTTTTTATTGAAAAAAACGTATATGTTGAACAACCTCCATTGCTTGTTCACAAAAAATAACCCGATCATGCTTTTAAATTACGAAAAGCCGTATATGGTATAAATCAGGCCCCCTATGCCTAGAACGAACGTCTTAAAAATCATTTAATTACATCTGGTTTCCAAATAAGTAAAACCGATATGACTTTATTTATTAAATGAGAAAATAACGACATTTCAGTTGTACAAATTTACGTAGATGATATTATTTTTGGTTCAACTAACGAAAATCTTTGTAATCAATTTTCAAATATTATGATGAATTTGAAATGTCTCACATGGGAGGATTAAATTTCTTTTCCAGTTTACAAATAAAACAACTAGAAAATGGTATCTTTATTCATCAAGGAAAATATTGTAGCGATCTATTACGTCGTTTTGAAATAGGTAAATCTTCAAGCAAACCAACACCGATGAGTACTAGTATTCACTTGGAGAAAGATGATAACGGAAAAGATTTTGATGAAAAATTATATCGTAATATGATTGGCTCCTTAGTTTATTTGACGGCTAGTTGACTCGACATTATGATGAGTGTATGTCTTTGTGCCCGATTTCAAGAAAAACCAAAAGATTCTCACCAAAGATCTGTTAAACGTATCTTATGATATCTATCGAGTACTAGAGATTATGGTTTGTTTTACCCTTAGGGATCATCGTTTGAACTAGTTTCATATAGTGATGCGGATTTCGGTGGATGTAAAATAGATCGTAAGAGTACTAGCGGAACGTGTAACTTTATCGGACAATCATTAGTCTCATGGTATAGCAAAAAGCAAAATTATGTCTCCTTATCTACTTGCGAAGCCGAATATATTTCAGCAGCTCTGGCATGTGCACAAGTGATATACATGCAACAAACATTTACGAATTTCGGCAAGGTTATCAATAAATCACCAATATATTGCGATAACACAAGTACGATATATCTACCAAAAAACCCTGTAAATCACTCGCGTACTAAACATATAGGTATATGACATCAATTTTTATGTGACAATGTGGAAAAAGGAATTATTACATTAGAATACGTAAATACCGATAATCAAATAGTAGATATTTTCACAAAAACAATAAATGAATAAACATTTGTTAAACTACGACGCGATTTAGGAATATGCTCTCTTAATGATCTTTTCAACTAATACTACATTTTCGTTTATTCTATTTTTTAGCTAAAAATTTTTTATCCACGAATTAGAATCATGTATAAATAATCTTTTTTTACAAAAAAAAAGTAAAAATTATATGGATTTCATATTTTTACAACAGAAAATATAAGCATGTCTTCCGACAACTCCCATCTCTCCTTCTCGACACTAACAACGGATAGCTTAACGGATATACCTCATCGCCTTCCTACTCCTACACCAAATCAGGAACTGACATATATGTGGTCTTCTTACCATACGAGATTCACTCCTGATAAAAAGAAGTCCAAACGATCTCTATTTATCTCTCCTAATATCAAGGAGAAAATCGATGAGATACACCACTACCAAAGACAAAAAATAGATTTACAACGTGAATTATACTTTGAACGAAAGGTCACTGCGTGAGACTAAGTTTTCTGGAGCAAGTAGCGATAAAATTTTGTAATTCAAGAAAGAAGGATGTACATGAACCACTTCCAATTTCTTGCAATCCTTTGGATCCCCCTGCCTCTTATCGTACACCTTTGGATCCTTCACCTAGGCGATTCTCTGGTTCCCCGAGAACTCACGAACGTGGAAATATATGGTCTCCACTCAAGCCATGGAGGGATGAGAAGTCTGAAGACCGCAATGATCCATCGTCAGCTAAATAAATTTATTTATTATCATTGTATTTTTATCTATGTATATTTGTATTCTATTTCACAAATAATAATACTATGTTTTATTAAAATCAAACTCTCGAAAAATAAGCAACCCCCTTCAAAATTAGGTTATTTTAAGTCAAATTGGTCATTTCAGACGTCTGAACTTTGCCATCAGACGTCTGACACTCTTGTACCATACAAATTTTTAGCCATCGTGCACATATCAGACATCTGATATAACCTTACAAACGTCTGAAAATCATCTCTACTTCATAAAAAATAGAAACCAGTCGATTTCAGATGTCTGAACTATTGATCAGACGTCTGAACAAAGTTTCTTCCTCCATAAGATAAAAACTCAGACCACTTTCAGACGTCTGATATTATGTCCAGACGTTTGATAAAACTATTTGTCCTACAAAAATAACACTTTGACCTATTTCAGATGTCTGATTCTACAACCAGACGTCTGATAATTCTCTCTGCCTTTCAAAATTTACACCTCGAGCAATTCCAGACTTCTACCACCAACAACCAGACGTATGATTCTATTTACTGCCTTCAAACTAGGTTAAATCATAAATCTGATTCACCTTCCGGACATCTGAAATTCGATCGACACTCTTAAGTACCCGGATAACATTATTTTTTTACTTTTTTCACTAAGTTTCATTTCATTTCTACTGCTCAGTCGATTCCCTATTTCTCAAAATTACTTTCTCTTCCAAACTTGTTGGAATTCGATGGCTCCTAAAACAAAAAACCCTAAGATCTCTAAGCGAAAGCAAGGTCAGGCAACTTCATCCAATCCCCATGTTTGCCCTGTTGGTCAAATTAAGCAATGGATGAATCATGGGCCACATTCAATCAAGAGATACGAGGATATTTAAAAGAAGAAACTCCATAGAAGTCCATTTTATAATTTGCTAAGGTTTCCAATGTATGATTTAGACGAAATGTGTGAAAGTGCTGGTTTGGAAACATTGACATCCTTTAATCCCAATAACATCAAAACAGATCAACTAGCTGTATTTCTTTTGCATGCTAATTTGGATAGCACAGCAGTTTGGAACACTGACAACAATGATAATTGGTTATGGTCTAGTGTTTACGGCAACACAATTTGGCTTACTTCAGGGATCATAGGCCGAACTCTCGGATATTCCGACACCGGAGAAGCTTTATATAATATTTCGGATATGCGTCTAAAACCGAGAGATAATATAACACATCAAATATGGGAAGATGAAATGCCTAGATTTGCATCCAAATACCTACGACCTGAGCGAGACTTCTCACTAGAATGATTATCAATACTATCATTCCTCGCCTTGGTAGTCATGAGCAAATCACAGAACTGGAGCACAAGGCCCTATATGCTATATTCAGTGGAACATGCTATATTTAGTGGAACAAGGGTCAATTGGGCAAAATTTATATTTAACGAGCTCAAACATTTTTGGACTTGCTCATGCCCATCCATCATCTATCCTACATATACCATGAGACTTCTAAGAGCTCACAACATCCCCTCATATTTATCCACTTTTGAAGAAATTTCTCCAAAATGTGCATCCACTAAAATTTTCCCCCTAATGCACTTACTGAAAAATCCTTTCGATTTTATATCATTCGAAGAGTGGACGCAACGTCATCAAGCCAAACAAGCTGGGCCTCCATCTCAAACACAACCTGAACCATCATAAGAGGTGAAGCAACATCTCGAGACTATTCCTCCTCCCGCACCATTTGATTATACGTGCTAAGATAATATTTTGGAGGCTCGCACTGAGACGAATCCAAATGAGAGTATTCACGACTTAACTCTCCAAAATCAGCTTATTTTATCTAGGAATAAAAAATTATTAGCTAAGCGCATTGACATATTTGAAACATCTTTTACTTCTTGCCTAGCTACGGTTGAAACGTCACTTTCAACTGTATTACCCATTCTAAAGGAGGTTCTTCAAAGGGTTCGTGGTCTTGCACCACCTTTAGAAGATTGGCCAAGTCCAGCGTCTTCTCCTCATCATTCGAAACATTCCAAACTTTTTGATGAGGAGAAAGAACCTTTTGAAAAAAAATCCGACATCTCCCAAAAAACAAGTGAGTTCTTCTAAGGATGAAGATAAAGGAGATGATCAAGATAAAGCTTCCCCAACATGATCCTTATATTTCTTAAGATTCCATTTTTTGTATAAAAATGATAAAAATGTATGAATGTACCCAATTAATGTGATTAATGAAATTTCCTTTTTTGTATGTTATTTCTGTGTATATTTATGTAATCTTAGAACAATTGTTAAATACTCAATGGAATGGAAATAATGTCTACAATTAAAATGCTATAAATCCTTTTTGATAATTCCAAAGGGGGAGAAATAATAAAAATCATAGTAAATGATGGAAATCACATATTCAGAGGGAGATTTATAAAATTATATATAAATACATTGTATAGTTGTCATCATCAAAAAGGGGGAGATTATTAGGAAATCAAATCTAGTGTTTCGATGACAACAGCTATACTATGGAAATCGAATATGTGTGTATATATATATATATATATATATATATATATACAGGTACTTGCTAGAACAATATCACTAGAAAGACAAGAACAAGGCTCAAAGAATAATACAAGAGACTACAAGTCGATAGGATCAAAGAAGCATAAGAAAAGAAGCACAAAAACTGATATGCACAATATCAGACGTCTGGGTGCACAAGCCAGACGTCTGACATAGTTCTCTGGAACAACAGACAGATTGAACGAGACATCTGGAAACTGCACTCAAACGTCTGATCTATTACTTCATTCAAATATATATATAGAATCAGACTTCGGATACGTATTCCGGACGTCTGATTTCAAACTTGGATTTTAAATTTAAACTTCAACTGTCACATGCAAATAGACATCTCCGCTTCTCTTCGCTGCAACTCTTCATCATCAACAGAAGCAACCGTAGAGCACTTGTTTATTGATGCAACTACTCAAGGAACCTCTCTACAACTATATATATCATCAGGAATCAAGAGAACGTATTACCTTACTTACTTATGCTCTCCAATTACATTCTCTATCATATATTCTTAATATCTAGAAATCTATACTTGTATTTCACTCTTCCAAATATTCAGTTCTTCATAGACAATACTCTCAAGATATATATTGGAAGCATTTATACTAATTAGTCAATATCCATGTTATAGAACATATATTTGACATGAACAACTTATTGTAACCAAGCCTATTCCTCCGGGCGAAGCGAGGGTGTTTGATAGTCGTACTCCAAAGGGGAGCTTCAGGACTGGATGTAGGAGGGGAGGTCCGAACCAATATAAAATCCTGGTGAGCTGATTCTATATTAGATTAGCATTGTTTTAGTTGCATCATATATTTTGTCACATATACTTGCATATACACAACACGATCTACCCTGTAGACTTGTAGTATGTAACGCCTTAGAATTTTAGTCATTTGAATTTGTAATATTTAGTCGATTTTAAATATTGAAAAGTTGATTTTATAAGTTAAATAACTAGAATTTCAAATATCGTGATTTATGTAACATCTCATATCTGGAGGCCAAAAGCTAAGAACTATAGATGCTGCAGTCATCTATAGTATTAAATTCAGGTAATAAAATACAGTAATACTAATGGTATCCATAATATCAGAAGCACTTGAATATGAACAAAATCACAGATTTCAAATAACAACATTTTAATAATAACATTTCAAAACAATAATACATGTCCAAGTTACATAATCCCATTACATTTTCCAGGTAAAGATCAATTATAATCATTACAAAAATACACCAAGAGCGACATATGATGATGCTCTCTTGGTTGATCAAAGCAATATAGTCAAATACGACTTCATATACACAGCGGAAATAAACAAAATAAACTACAACTCCTAGTTAGCTATCCAACAGCCACCTGCTCGTCTTGGGAAGCTTTATTCATCTAAACTAACACGTGTAAACCTCAACCCCCAACCTACTCAAAATCAATAGTGGGCACCCAAGAGTTCAAGGGGAAAACAAAAACTTCGAGTCGGACATAAAGCTTGGTGTGAATAATACTTTTATATCTCGATTTACTGGTATTAAGTGAGACCACGCTGCTTAGCGAAATGGGTTTCCCTCACTAATATCCTCTTTAAACCATATATTTTGCAAATCGTTTCCTCCAACCAAACTATTTAATCAAACTAATAACAACAATAATAATAGCAATGCTGTTAAGCTATAATCAGATAACTAATGGACTATCTGTCCATAAGTAATAAATGGACTATCTATCCAAAAACCGGGCTGACTGTCCGTCAACTGGGCTAACTGCCGCAAATTGGACTATCTGTCCGAATATTTTTTTAGGGTTAATTGTCCTTCATCTTTTTCCTTGAAAACCTTTTCAAAATGATATAACCTTTTAAATCATATTTTTACAAGGAAAATATATTCTTAGCTTTATTCTAAGATATTTTTCCATGTTATATATACTTTTCTCAAAATAATGTTGATGAATTTTAATGAGGATTATGTATCCCCTCAAAATAAGTTAAAACAAATTTTAACTTAAAAACACTTAGGCTATGCTCCCTAGTAGTATATTTGAAACCTTTGATTAAAACCTTTAAACAACCATTTCGAAGCCCTTGAAAGTAACCCTTTCGAAACCAAGTAAAACCATTTACTTAACCCAGATCGAAAGGCCAAAACTTTTCTTTTGAAACCATTCAAAATCTTCCTTTCGAAACCATTAGGAAACCTTCCATTTGAAAGCTTTAAAACATTAGACATCCTTCTTTAAAAACCTTTATACCATGCCTTTCGAAAACGTTGTAAAAGCCTTTCCTCTCAACCTTTTCGAAACAATTAGAAAACTTTTCCCTTCTACTCATTCGAAACCATGGGGGAACCGCCCCTTCAAAACCTTTTTTAAGACCTTTTGAAAGCGTCAAACCATTATAAAAATAAACTTTCGAAAGCACTTGGTTCAATTTTGAAATATGTGGAAACCTTTCGAAACGATTCAAAATTTTACTCCTTCGAAACCTTTGAAAACCGTTTCGGTCGAAACCATTTGGATTATGCGTTCAAGTAGAGCAAAAGGATCAGAAACCCATTAAAGTTAAAAGCATTCCTTTCGAAAGCATTTCAAAGTAAAGAAGTGATGGTGTCGAAACTATCCCTTCGAAAGCATTGGAGAAGTAACTAAATTTTAGAAAACAAAGTAACCCCTTCAAAACCATCTGGGTTGAAAGGAAGAAAGTGGCAGCCAAAATGTTTCGACTTGGTCAAAAGCAGTCATTTAAAGCAAAAGAGCATCCCAATCGAAACCATTTCTTTAAATCCATTTGACCAAGTCGAAAGCTAACTAAGTCAAAAGCTACTTGGTTGAAAGAAAGTAGGCGCACTTTCATTTAAAAGCAAAGTAGTGCTTCAACCCCTTCGGAACCCCTGGTTTCGACCCTACACCTTCCGCCTATATCCAATTCACTACGTACCAGTTAACTGATATTATGTGCATTGGTTTTTATTGAGTTGGAGGCGAAGGTAAGGAGGCGAAAGCCTGGTGCAGAAAGCAGCGAAATAGTAAAAACTATGTAGATTAGTTCTTTTAAAACTATTTCTTCATACCTAACTTGCCTTGTTTTTTAAATTGCGTTTGGTTGCAAGTTTCTCTTTTCTAAAAGCACTACCGAGTTCTAGAAATAAAAATTGTAAATTATTTACAAAATACTTTTTCTCCTTTTTATAAATATATAAAACATTTAAGTTCCATACCTTAAATAATTTTATATATCCGTTAAAATACTTAGGAAAATTCTACAAAAATTTTCGAAAATCACTTTTAATATGTTTTCTAACATATACTAATTTCAAACCCAAACCATTAACTATTTAACCGTAAACAATTTCTTTAACCAAAAATAACATTTTCTTCACTAGAAAATTCATATAAAATCCATATAAATTCAGAAAATTCCGAAGATTGAAACTCATCTTTAAAATATCATTTCTGGTCTATATAAAAATTCGCAAGGCATCTGGATGTCATTTGATAGGGTTTTCACCTCAAAACAAGTCATAAATTCTATATGAACAAACAAAAATCATCAACAAGTATATATAATCATTCCATCATTCAAAAACATGGCAAATCATTGCAAATATATTTGGATTTCATCTTAAAAACCGAAAATAATAAGAAATTTGAGATGTAGTCCATATTCACCTTAGCTTTATATATTAAGGAGCTTGAGATTTGAATGGATTTGATTTAATTTAGCTTCTTCCTTAGCTTTTCTTAACCTTCTTCCTCTTTCTCTTGTTAATGGTGGTCGGCCTCAAGTTTAGATTTTGATATGAAAATGAACGTGTATGGGACTTACGGCCAAGGGTTTAGGGTATAAGAATGGCATTTTTCCTATTTTACCTCTCCTCTATTTCATTTTAACTCTTAATTTAATTTATTGGTAAAAAGGCATGTCTACCCCTTAATAAAAATCAAATCTCGATCCCTAATCAACACATAATTTTATTTAATTTAACCAATTAAATATCCTAAATAATGTTACGAAGAATATGGGGTGTTACAAACTCCCCTTCTTAAAGAATTTTATCCTCGAAATTACGTTAAAGTACACAACACATCATTCAAAGAGGTAAAACATACCATCAAACAAGTCATGATATGCATCTCTAATCCTGCCCTCAATCTCTCAAGTACAGTCCCTGTCATCATCGCTCCACTGGACTTTAGCTAATCTGATTGTCTTGGTTCAAGCGTCTTCTCATCTCTCACAATGATACGAATCGGCTTTCCAACTATGGTCAAATTCGACTACACTACTAAATCATCTAACACAGCCGGTGCTATACTAGTCACTGGGTCTCTAACACACTTTTTGAGGTGAGAAACATGGAAAATATCATGGAATCCTACCTAACTGCTTGGTAATTTAACTTTATATGCAAGTTTCCTAATCCTCTCAACAATACGAAAAGGTTCAACGATCTCGGTGCCAACTTTCCTGATCTTTCAAATCTGATCGCACCCTTCATCGGTGGCACCTTAACGAAAACCTGATCTCCAACTGAGAACTCAAAATCTTTCCGTCTTTTATCTGCATAACTTTTCTTCCTAGACTGAGCCTCCTTCATCCAAGATCGAATGACCTCAATCTTTTTTGCAGTTTCTCTAATTAAATCTGGACCAAGAACCAACCTATCCTCAATCTCTAACCAACATACGGGAGATTTGCATGGCCTTCCATACAAAGCTTCAAACGACGCCATCTCAACACTAGTCTGATAATTGTTGTTATACAAAAACTCAACTAAATGCAGATGGTCTTCCCATGATCCCTCGAAATCTAATACACAAGCTCTTAACAAATCTTCCAAGACTTTGTTAACTCTTTCCGTTTGCCCATCTGTCTGTGGATGGTAAGTGGTACTCATCTTGAACTTGGTTCCTTCAACATCTTATAGACTCCTCTAGAACTCGCTAGTGAATAAGGAATTTCTATCACTAACTATACTACTAGATATTCCGTACAGTCTAACTACATTCTTCATAAATAATTTCACCAAAACATGTGTCATCCTAATTGACTTAACTGGAATGAAATGGGCACTCTTGGTCAATCTTTCCACTATGACCCATATACTTTCATTTCCTCTGCTAGACATTAGCAACTCGTCAATAAAATTCATAGAAATAAAATCCCATTTCTAAACCGGAATGCAATGGATGAAGCAATCCACTTGGCTTTTGGTATTCGGCCTTTGGCTGTTGGCAATCCAAGCATTGCTTTACCCATAAGCCAATATCCCACATCATACCTTTCTAGAAGAAACTTCTCTTCATATCCTGATACATCTTGGTTCCTCCCAGATGAATAGTGAATTTCAAATGATGGCATTCCTCCAAAACTTCTTTCCTTATGTTTTCTACACTAGTAACAGATAATCTCCCTTTCTTTCTCAACAACCCATTCTGTGAAGACTGAAATCCTTTAGGTCATCGCTCTTAGTTCCATCTCTTAACTTCCCAATCCGTTCAGCTAACACCGGATCCTCCTCCTATTTAGGCACAATCCTTTCGATCATCACTGGTCAAACTTCCAAGCAAGATAATATAATTGTCTCTCCACTAGATCCAGCCTCGGATCTCTACCGAACTTTACAAGCTGTCAAGGCTTTTAAATCCTTCCACTCGGCAATCATCACTAGCACTGTATTCTTATGCTTTCTGCTAAGTGCGTCAGCAACTTTGTTGCCATTCCCCTTTTGTACTCAATCCCAAAATGATAAGCAACAATAAACTCTAACCGCCTCTACTGTCCCATGTTCAACTCCTTCTGAGAGAACAAATACTTCAGCGACTTTTGATTCGTATATAACTCAAACCTCTTTCCTAAAACGTAATGTCTCCACACCTTCAATACAAAAATCACCGAAGGTAATTCCAAATCATGCATTGGATATCTAACCTTATGCGTTCTAAGTTGTCTAGAAGCATTGGCAATCAGTTTACCTTTGTGCATCAGCACTGATTTCCTTTCGGAAACCACAACATAGGTGCATGGGTTAGTAAGTGTTTCAAACTCTGGAATGCTTTCTCACACTTATCGATCACACAAACTTTACATACTTTCTTGTTAACTTAGTCATCGGTGCTGCTATCAATGAGAAATCCTTTATGAATCTCCGATAATAACTGGCTAATCCTAGGAAACTCTTTATCTCAGTCACAGTCTCAAGTCTCTTCCAACTATTTACTGCTTCAATCTTAGTCGGATCTACTGACAACCCTTTCTCTGAGACTACATGACCAAGAAACTTCACTTCGTTCTTTCAGAAATGACACTGTGAAAACTTTGCACTTAGCTAATGCTGCCTTAGCATCTTAAGCACCACTCTAAGATGAACTTCATGCTCCTTCTTGTCCTTAGAGTATATCAAGGTATCGTCTATGAAAACCAACATGAACCGATTCAAGTTCTCTCAGAAAAACCGGTTCATCAAATCCACAAAGAACGTCGGCATTAGTTAGTCCGAATGGCATAACTAACCATTCGTACGATCCATATTTGGTCCTTAATGCCGTCAAAGGTATATTATCCTCTGCTACTCTGAGCTAGTGGAAACATGCCGTTAAATCCAACTGGTAAAATATCTTGGCTCCATTCAATTGGTCGAACAAATCGTCAATCCTTGTCAATGGATATCAATTCTTTACCATCCTCTCATTCAACTTAAGATAATCGATACATAGCCTTAACGATCCATCCGGCTTCTTAGCAAACACTGTAGCTGCTCCCCAAGGTGAACTGCTCAATCTGATATAACTCCTGCCTTCCAGATCCACTAATTGCACTTTCAATTCCCTCATCTCTGTAGGGGTCATCTTTCTTGGCGGCCTACTCACTAGTTCTGCTCCCAGAACCAAATCTATCCGAAACTCAATAGCTCATTTTGGTGGCAATCCAACTACAGGCGCAAAAACATCCGCGAATACTCTGACCACAAAAACACGATTCAGCTCATCTTCCAACTCTGTAACTCCTAACAAGGCATTCACCTCACTGCTAAGGCTTCCTACGGTATAAACAATCTTGCTGCTACAATCAGGGTGCCTCGGCAATGTCTTCCTGTCATGGTAAAATATCCTAGCATCATACTCGCTTAACCAATCCATCCGAAGAATAATTCTGAACCCCACAAAATCAAACACATGCAAACTTCAATCAAAAGCATGACCTAACAAGTCAAACTCTAACTGGTCACATCTCAACTCTATAGTTGCGTACCCTCCTAATAGATTCACAACCCATAATGAAGTTACATAATATGTGGATTCTAGGTTAAGCTTATCTATCAAAAATCTAGATATAAAAGAATGCGATGCAACGATACCAAATATAACACTAACAGACATACCATGAATCTGAAGCATACCTCCCAAAACTGCTTTTCCTTTCTCTTGAGCTATTGGCTTCGAAGTAGCAGACTCCAATGTAGACACCTTGCCCTTTTCATCCTTAGCAGGCTCCTTGCATTGATTCTTACAGTGGCCAATCTGGTTGTAGTTTAAGCACCTGACATTCTTCTTCTCGGCCACCTCCTTTTCCTTTCCAGCACGACACACGTTAAAAAAAATGTCTCTTCTTGTTGTACTTAAAACAAACAACCTTAGGCCTCCCTTTCTTAGCTGCTCTACCCTTCCGAGCACCCTTCTTAGGAAATAATTTCCTCTTCTGACTCTGCCCAACCTGGACCTCCTTAGCCTTACTCTTCTCTAGAGAATCAAGTATCTCCTCATGCTTAAAGTCATCTCCACTATAACTCTAATATGAGGCAATGTAGCCCTTGCTAACTCAGGCTTCAACCCCCTGATAAACTTTTCATTCCTCTTCATCACTCTATCTACTGAAGCATACCCATATCTAGTCAACTCCTCAAACCTTCTAGCATACTCCAGAATAGACATCTCTCCATGCTCTAATTCAACAAACTTTCTGATCAAAGCTAACTGTGCCATGATAGACATGAACCTCTAATGGAACTTTTCCTTGAAATCTTCCCATGTCAAGGTTTCCTCATCCACACCAACTGCCACGTTACTCCACCAAAACAAAGCTGCTCCCTGAAGCTATCTCGAAGCAAGCCTATCTTCCGCTCATTATTGATCCCCAAGCCTGTAAAGATTC
This sequence comes from Allium cepa, assembly GCA_030765085.1. NCBI lineage: Eukaryota > Viridiplantae > Streptophyta > Magnoliopsida > Asparagales > Amaryllidaceae > Allium > Allium cepa. Next base: position 1,025,231,147 of record CM060945.1, on the reverse strand, counting down.
TCTCACAGTGCAGCAACCAATTCTCCACCTCTATAGCATCCTCTGTACCTAGAAATGGCTTCCATCCAAGCTTAGGATAATCTCCGCTCAGCTTAGCATAATGGTTAACTACTAGAATTTACGGAACTCTTGCCCCTATAGAATCTCTACCTACCGCTCCAGCTGCAATTCCAGCTTGCATCATATTCATAATAAACTAATACTTAGCTCCCATTTCCACTTACAGGAATCCAGCACCCACATTCTCTACTTGTGCCTGACCCTGGGTCCTCCTCGCATTAGGTCTGGCATTCCCATCAGTGCCCTCCCCTCCTGGGTTAACTCTTTATCTTCCATTCATATCTGTATTCAAACCTCATGAGATATAGAAAAATAACTTAACAAAGATAGGAGACTAGAAATAAAGTGTATACTTATATATAGCAAATAAACGTACGTTACTATAGCATTATCTCATATCCCAATTTTACTCTAATTCCTTAGGATTATGTTTGCAAACCATTTTTAGTTTAATTTTTTCATAAACCTATGCTCTGATACCAAGTTGTAACATTCCGTATTTGGAGACAAAAGCTAAGCGCTACGGATGTTGTAGTCATCTATGGTATTAACTTCTGGTGACAAAATATGGTAATGATAATAGTATCCAATATCAGAAGGACCTGAATATGAACAAAATCATAGATTTCAAAAAACAACATTTTACTGGTTACATTTCAAAACAATAATTCTTATACAAGTTACATAATCCCATAACATTTTTATGGTAAAGATCAATTATAATCACTGCAAAAATACGCCAAGAGTGACATATACGTGCCCCCATGGTTGATCAAAGCAATATAGTATCTGACTTTGTATACATAGCGGAAATAAATAGAATAAATTGCAACTCAAATTAGCTATCCGACAACCACATGCTCGTCTTCGAAGCTTTATTCGTCAAAACAAACACTGTAAACCTCAAACCTCAGCCTACTCAAATCAATTTTCAACACCCGAGAGTTTAAGAGGACAACAAAAAATTCGAGTCAGACATAAATCCTGGTGTGAATAATACTGTTACATGTCGGTTTACTGGTGTTAAGTGAGACCACGCCGCTTAGCGCAATGGGTTCCCCTCACTAATATCCTTTTTAAATTTTTTTTTTACAAATATTTTTCTACAACTAAACCGGTTAATCAAACTAATTATAATAATAGTAGTAGCAATGTCAGTTAAGCTATAATCAGGTAACTAATGGACTATTTGTCCATAAGTAATAATGGACTATCTGTCTGAAAACTAGGCCGACTGCCCGCAAACTGGACAAAATGTCCGTAAACTACACTAACTGTCCGAATCATTTTCTTTGGGTTAACTACCCTTTATGTTTTTCCTTGCTCCTTTTCAAAATGATTTAACCTTTTGAAACATACTTATACGAGGAAAATATATTATTAGTTTTATTCTAAGTTATTTTTCCATGTTATATATACTTCACTCAAAATAATGTTGATAAATTTTAATGAGAAGTACCTACACCCTCAAATAAGTTAAAACCCTTTTTAACTTAAAAACACTTAGGCTATGCTACCTCGTAGTATATTCGAAACCTTTGATTAAAACTTTTAAACAACCCTTTTGAAACCCTTGAAAGTAACCATTTCAAAACCCTTGAAAGCAACCCTTTCGAAGCCAAGTAATACCCTTTACTTAACCTAGGCCGAAATGCCAAATCCTTCCTTTCGAAACCATTCAAAATCTTCCTTTCAAAACCATTGGGAAACATTCCCTTCGATAGCTTTGAAACATTAGACATCCTTCTTTAAAAACCTTTATACCGTGTCTTTCGAAAACATTGGAAAAGTCTTTCCTCTCAATCATTTCGAAATAATTAGAAAACCTTCCCTTTCGACTCCTTTGAAACCAGTGGGGAACCACCCCTTAGAAACCTTAATTTAATACCTTTCGAATGCATCAAACCTTTGTAAACATAAACCTTTCAAAAGCACTTGGGTTCAATTTTAAAACATGTGGAAACCGTTCGAAACCATTAAAAATTTACTCCTTCGAGACCTTTGAAAACTGTTTCGGTCAAAAACATTTGAATTATGCCTTTAAGTAAAGGAGAAGGATCAAAAACCCATTAAAGTCGAAAGCATTCCTTTTGAAATCATTCCAAAGTAAAGAAGTGATGGTGTCGAAACCATTCCTTCGAAAGCATTAAGTAGTGGTCAAATTTTATAAAACAAAGTAACCTCTTTCGAAACCATCTGGGTCGAATGGAATAAAGCGACAGCCAAAAGGTTTTGATTTAGTCGAAACAGTCATTTAAAGAAAAAGCGCAACCCAATCGAAACCATTTCTTTAAATCCATTTGACCTAGTTGAAATCTTACCAAGTCGAAATCTATTTAGTCAAAAGCAAGCATGTGCGTTTTCATGTAAAAGCAAAGTAGTGCTTGAACCACTTCAGAACCCCTGGTTTCGACCCTATACCTTCTGCGTACGTCCAATTCACTACGTACCAGTTAACCGATACCATGTATAATGGTTTTGATAGAGTCGGGGGCGTAGGTAAGGAGGCGAAAGCCTGGTGCCGAAAGCATCGAAACAGTAAAAACCATGTAGATTAGTTATTTTTAAATTATTTCTTTGTACCTAACCTGCCGTGTTTGTCAAATTGTGATTGGTTGCAAGTTTTTTTTAAAGTACTGCCAACTTCTAGGAATAACAATTTTGAACTATTTACAAAATACCCCTTTTCCTTTTTAGAAATATATAAAACATTAAAGTCACATACCTTAAATAATTTTATATATCCATTAAAATACTTAGGAAAATTCTACAAAAATTCTAAAAAAGCATTTTAATATGTTTCTAACATACATTAATTTCAAACTCAAACCATTAATTATTTAACCGTAAATAATTTTTTTAACCCAAAATAATATTTTCTTCACTAGAAAATTTATATAAAATCCACATAAATTCTGAAAATTGAAACCCATCTTTAAAACATCCTTCCTAGTCTATATAAAAATTCGCAAGGCGTTTGGATGTCATTTAGTAGGGTTTTACCTTAAAACATGTCATAAGTTCTATATGAACACACATAACTCATCAACAAGTATGTATAATCATTCCATCATTCATAAACATGGCAAATCATTGCAAATAGGATCGGATTTCATCTTAAAACCAAAAACAATAAGTAATTTGAGATGTAGTCATTATTCACCTTAGCTTTATAGATTAAGGAGCTTGAGATTTGAATGGATTTGATTTGATTTAGCTTCATCCTTAGCTTTTCTTAATCTTCTTCCTCTTTCTCTTGTTAATGGTGGCCGGCCTCAAGTATAAAAATTTTGATAAATGAAAATGAACGTGTATGGAATACACGGCTAAGGGTTTAGGTTATAAGAATGACATCTTTCCTATTTTACTCCTCCTCTATTTCATTTTAACTCTTATTTTAATTCATTGGTTAAATGGCACGGCTACCCCTTAATAAAAATCAAATCTCAATCCCCTAATAAACACATTGTTTTATTTTATTCAAATAATTAAATATCCTAAATAATGTTACCAAAAATATGGGGTGTTACAATTTATTACAATTTATTTGATAATTAAATTATTGAATTTAGTATTTCAGATTGTTTAAATAATTGAATCTTGGGTTTAAGTTTGGATAAAAATGATTTCAAAGATTATTATTTCTATTCAATAAGAATGAAGATAATAAAACTTTTAGATTGGATTTAAAAGTTATTTAACTGATTTTGAAAAAAACTTCGTTTTAATTAACTTATAAAAATAGCCTTCCGGGGCACTATCTCGGATTTCGATGAAACCAGTTTCATTGGATCCGTAATAGTATATTATTAGATGATAACGAATTTCATGACGATCGGACGTATCGTTTGTACGTGCGAGGTTGAAATGCGTAGAATATAATATAATAATTGGGTTTAAAAAACTATATTTTGTATATGATCGAATTAAGGCTTGAGACAAGTTCCATTGCGTTCAGAATAGGGGTATAACTTATAGAACGCTGCGTGGCATGTCTCATTTGGAGTTGAGATTTTTAGATGTTTTATAGCTTGATAATATAAATATAAAATAATATATACATTACTTATTGGCCATACCTATGAAATGGCAGCCATACCTCCATGTACAAGACCATACCCTAATCATCTCTCATACTCCTATTGAACATCCCTCTCTCTCTCATTCTGACCATTTCAAACTAGAGAAAAAAAATGATACAACACCTCATCCAACGACATATATTATCTTGGACCACTAGAGGCACCATTGGTCGGAGGGTTCAACTAAGAAGTTGTGGGCGTCGTCAAGGTGAGCAACTAGGACGGTTGAATGAGTCTAAAGATCATCGTGGTGGCCCGAATTTTGAGTTTATCATCGAATCTACTTTTTAAGATTTTGGTGATTGTAGGCGCGGTTAGGTGATGTAGTCTAAAGTGAAGATGTTGAGGTAGGCGAGGGCTACATGCTAGCAGATTTTGGTGGTCAAAGGTGGTTGGATGTAGTTGGAAATGGCCTACGTTTGTGGGATGTGTGTATGGGTTTTGGGGAAATCGAAGGTGCTAGGCGGAGCTAGGGAAGGTCGCGTGGTGGCAGTGGCGAGGGAGGGAGCTCGCTGGCAGGGTCCACGGCGACCAACCGTGGCCTATGGAGGCGGAGGAGTTCGAAAGTGAGGGGGGTGTACTTGGCCATGTCATGGCATGTGCAGGGGATATATTGTTTAGGAAGAAGATATTAGGGCATTGCAGTAATTATTTGAATTAAGTATATTAAATTATTAATTAAAATCGTTCAACTTAAAATTTTTGTAACTCTCACATACGAGTCCAATCGAGGTGTGAATTTCTGCGTTGCGCTCGTGACGATGAAAAATGGAACTGGTTTGGATGAATTTGGACATAGTTGAAATTTGGACTAAAATCGGACGTCGTTTGACTTTAGTTCCAAACTAGAATGCCTCGGCGACAACAAAATTTCGGTGAGTTCAAATCACCTTTTTGGTTAACTAGTATGATATATAGTCGATGAAAATTATTGAATGATTAGTTTGATGAAATACTAAATTTATTAGTCAGTTTGGATATATTCCTGCCTATTGGAACAGATGAGACCCTACTACATTCCTATGTATGAGCGGAATACTCTTTGTATACAAATCCCGCCTCGAAGCGGTTGATTTATGTTATATTATTATATAACGCTGTGATGTAGGGAAATAGTTCGGAGGGATCCAACAGGATTCCTCACCAATGTTGATTTTATTTACAAATATGTGTGTGTGTGTGTGTGTTGATATGTATGAGCTATAATGTAGGGGAAAACAGATTGAGGGATCCAATAGGATTCCTCGCTAGTGTTGAATTGGTTTCAATAATTTCCTAGTTCTATGAATTACCTGATTTGTTGGAAATATGGGTTATAACATTGTTATATGTTTGGAAACTAAAACCAAGCAGTGATAGAATCAATATCAATATTGGTTAAGCGTTTTATGGTTATTGGCCTAAAATTTGAATTTTTAGAGTATTATAAATACCATTGAGTTCAAATTGGTTTTGAGATAAGAAAAGATTTTAAATATGGAATTGGGTTTCGAAAATATCTTATTCTAAGATTATTTAATTATAGTAATATTATTTAAGATTATTTAATTATATTAATATTGTTTTAAAGTTGTTTAATTAAATTAATATTGTTTTAGAGTTATTTAATTATAGTAATATTATTTAAGGTTATTTAATTATATTAGTAGTGTTTTAATGTTATTTGTTTATAGTTAATATGGTTTTAAAGAATTTATCAAAATGTTAATTTTAGAAAGGATAATTATTCCATGAGTAATTATGGTTTGGAATTAATAATAAGAATTATTAGTAAGGTTTTGAAAATAAATTATTGTTATTTATAAAAGGGTAAAGACTAATTATTGTTGTTTCATAAAAAATATTTTGAAATTATTAATTATTATTTTTAAGATATTTTAAAGTTTATAATTTTCATTTATTTATAATGTTTATTGTTAATAATTATTATTATACAATGATGCTTTGAAGTAAATGATCTTAATTGTTTTTAAATGTTTCCAGGACCCATGAATAGAGTGAAAGACTTGGATTTTACAAAGGAGTTCATAAAACGGTTTGAAGATTTAACGGAAGGTTATTTACAAGGTGAAGAATTTATAAATAATTAGATATTTATAAACGAATTTCAGAAACGAGTTTATAAATTTATAAAAGGAGTTTTATAAATGGTTTTATGGAATTATAAAGGCTTTATTAATGATTTTAGAAATGTACAAAAAGAATTTATGAGCGATTGAAATGTATAAAAGAATTTTATAAATGGTTCCTAGAGTTTTATAATAAATGGTTTTAGAAAATTATAAGGAGATCATGAATGATTTTGAATCGAATAAAAAGAAAGTCTTTCTCAGTTTTATGAATATACTTATAGCGTTGAGATAAGTATATGAATATTTTCTAAGTATTAAAATATAGGGATTTGCAAGTATATCTTTGTAAAGGTATTTATGTACAAGTAATTTCAAAAATGATTTTATGAATGAAAGATTTATTAAAAGAGGCTAGTGATTGCTTATGGGCTTAACCAATGTTGGTTTTCCCTATGAAATAAATCCCTGATTGAATGTTTGTTATTCGATAGTTAAATAACCTACTATCCAAAATGGACCCTAATGTAACTTTGGAAATATTTTGGAGAAACATGTGGGTTATATGGCACAATCATCTTCGATAATGTTGTACTGTGCGTTCATTCTCCTAGAATAATTATAAGGAAATCTATGCACTAACGGTTAGGAGGTGATCTCTGATCTTATCTTTGACTGTTTATTTCCTGAAGAACCGAGGTTGAGTTTACCAAGAATCATCAAAAAGTTATTTCGATGAGACCGGGATCGGGTATGTTATCCGAAACCCTCCTCAATCTTATGAATGCATTTCAAAGTAAAGATATCCTGAAGATGATGGAATCGAAGGCGGAGCTCTCTTGTGTTTCATTTAGTCCAGAACGAACTGATATATGAGTGCTGATACTGCATTATTGCCAGCTAGGCAATGTTAGCATTCCAAGTGAAAAGTGTTATATTTAAAGCTAAAACATAGCCTCAAGCCTCATCAACGGGGAATGACTAAAACTTGGGAGATGTAGCAGGGCTAAGTGGGCCACTTCCAATTAGGGTATGATCGTCCCTAACTAGAGTCTCTATTTTCTCTCATTTGTATGCTTCAGGGCCCATTAATGGAGGGGTAATCATATTCGGTACTACCAATAAGAGGCAGGCTGGTTCTGTGTTGGTAAAGGATCCAAGCGAGGTCCTCGATGTTGTTTTTTCTAGAGATGCACCATGACGGGCGGTACCTCGGTAGCCCAGTCATTGTTTGGACTTCATTCTCTGATACGAGCCTTTACAATTTTAGTGATATACCTCTTATGCTGGAATTTAATCAATGTAACAATTTTGACTAAGTCTAAAAAGTATTTGAATCTAGACCCTATTATAATATCAGAGAATTTCATATGAATTGGTTTTGTTTATCGTAAGGTAAAAACCCGTCCATGTTTATGTGCGCCATGGTCTTATGAGATACTCTTAATTTTCAAAAGGTTTTCTATAACTTTAAATTCTGGTTGGGTGTGTTTTCTCACATCGGTTTTCCAAACTGACTCGGGTGTAATTTTATTATAATGCTCGGGTCAGACCGACCATATTTACAAGATCTACTTGGATGCTTTGGAGCTTCAGGAGAGAGTTGGAGATCTAGAAACGTATTCACGATATAGTTATTTGTTGCATTTTTTGTATTTATCAGTAGTTGTAAGTATAGGCTGTCATAATTGTCTTAGCTGAATAGGTTAGTACACTCTGATTAATTTCTATATATATCATATTGTAGTTTTTTTTCTGCGTGAAGATTTGATGTATATTATAGATTATTCATTCCGTCGTGAGATTCTGTGGTGTTTAGTTTTTCCTTATCTTCTTCCTTCTTTCGTTTTCTCTTACAATCGGGTTTTCTAGCATTCGAATACTTGGCATGCAATACAGTGGACGTATTAGTGTCAATTTTTGAGGGTCGAAAATCTCGGTCATTACATTCGCGTCGCCATCACTTCAGATTATCATCTGTACTGGATCTATGGGCTTCGTGATTGTTAACCTGACCCGTCGGTCCCGAGGACACTCGAGTCTATCTTGTCTAGTCAGTCCGAATATGCCTAGGCCAAAAGGCTGGATAATAATGCTCCTATTTTGTTTCCTATCATTACCGATGGTGAATTCACATTCAAAACTCAACACACAAGTCTTTATCAGTCGAACAGATCTCAAATCTCTCTTTGGATTCCAACACCTCGAAAGGTTCATGGATCCCTCCATGGATTCCAGCATAAGTCATCCGATGAAGGCTAACACTGAACTCTCCCTTAGATATAACCTTAAGATAGTCAGTTCAACTCTATAGCATTCCCTCCATTACTGCTTCTAAAACATCGAAGCCATATATCAATTTTGAAGTGGTTTTTGTAAGTAATTTGCTTATTTGATCCTGGCCTCTTTAAAACTAAATTGTTGAATTTCCAATTAACTCAATTCTGATTCTTTAGTTGTAAATGAATGACATAAAGGATTCCTCCCTGGGGGATCTCATATATATACATTCTTAAAGCAAGAGATGATTCATACGACTCAATCCTCCTCGTAGGATCTCATGCTGTATCAATACGTGATGCTTACATATACTACCAAAGTTATATTTGGCCAATTCCGACAGTTGACTAACCGACTGTCAAGTCCAAAATCGAAACAATTGCATAAAGAAACCAAGTCTCATATACTTATCACGTTTCTGACTTTCTCAACTTATACTGTCCCTGGTTAAGGGTGAAGCTAGTAGGCTAGAGTACCTTACTTATAAACCTATTCGAACATCAGTCTTAACTCCCGTATATAGAATAAATTTACTTTATCGGCTTCTAGTGCTAAGTAAATGACTAAATACATTTCATTTATAGGTAAACACACAAAGCAAGATTAAGTAACTCAAATCATGATTAAGTCATATAAGCGACTTCTAAACCCTTTTTATTTAATTAATTCTTTTATTAATTAAAACTTCCTTTACTAGTAAAACTTCTATTATCTAATAAAACTACTTCTATTAATTACTAATTCCTTCACAAATAAGCGAATAATATAGGAATCCTTCGTGGGGGATCTTGTATACATACGTTCTAAAAGCAAGAGACAATTCGGACGAATGAGTCCTCCTTGGAGGATCTTAAACTGTATGAATACATGATGCTTCTATTCACTTTCTGTTTTTACTTATACATATATTTAAAATCTCTTTATAAAAGATATATACATGTATTCTACTATTCATTTCTACTCTTTTCAATACTTAGAAATGTGTCCATATTCTTACCCCAATGGTATAAGAATATTCACAAATCTCAAACAAAATTTCACATTTCCAAAATTATAATTAAATGGGTTAAAAAAATGTTATTAAAAACTTTATTAATATAAAACCAAAACCATTTTACACTTAGCATTATCTTCTAAGCATTCTTTTAAAGATCTAATTATATTACTAAGTATAATCAACAGGGGTTAAAAATAAATGTTGCTCAAACATTGTTTACTATAAATTCAAAACCATTTTATACTTATCATTATCTTTAAAACATTCTTTTAAAGATCTAACTATATCTATACTTATGAAATAAGATAATATTGTATTAATTAACTTTACAAAAACATTTATTACAACACAAGTAAAAAATTCTTCTATTATTTTATAAAATGATACAGATATATGTATACTAATTTATTTATAAGCTAAGATATTTAATAAAATATTAAAAATAATTTAAAGGATATTTATTTTACATTAGCCTTTTAATATCTTAATAAAATAATTAACTAATTTTTGGAAAAAACTATATATAAATAAAATTTTAAAATACTTATAATTATGGTTTAAAATTTTATTTAAAATACAACTTAAAATAACTATTTTTATAATTTGTTATAACTATTTTTATAATTTATTTAAAAACTTCAAAAAGGCATGTTTTCTTTTATTAAAGTACACTTTATACTTTAATAATTCATAACTAATTATTAATAATATATTTAAATTCCAAACCACTTTTTAAATACTTTACTATAAGTTAAACACTAATAAAAAGATTGAAGGGAAATACTTAAATTAAAAGTCATTTAAAAAAAATTAAAGTTCAAAACAGAAACAATAGGATTTCCAGAACACTATAAAATGGGTTTAGAGATACTACAATAGCTAGAAAATGCTGTAGCCGAGTGCTATAACAGACAATGAACTGGAGCAATTTTATACACTTGAAATTTTACCGTTTTCCGATATGCCAACAAACCTTTTAAGGTCCAACATTTTTGCAAAAATATATATACTTGGTATACATCACAATCATGGCGAGAAAACCGTAAGGATCTCTATATAAAATAGTATAGAAGTTGCCAAACACAAGGCATTTCTAAGTGTTTCTATAGCGACTAGTCGCTGTATGACCATTTTAAAATTCAAGCTTATTTAATCAAAGTCTAACTAAACTTATGTGCATCATCTCAAGGCTATGCAGTAAGTCGTAGATAGTCATACAAGTCCAAATACATCATTTTACATATGTCATTTGCTTTCCAAAGCAAGAATCACAAAAGCATATAATAAACATATAGTCAAGCATATTAGTATAATTTAAACAAGCATAATATACTTCATTTACATTCAAATGGTGAGTTTTCTCCCCAATTTTAGGCCTATAGCAAGCGCATGTACACAAGAATCTATGACAACTTCCTACCTCACGCAGGGGCTTATTTGTTAGCATGAATCATTTGAAATCCTTTGTCTCTTTTCTCAAATTGTTGGAATTATGTACCCTTCATATTGCATCTCTATCAAGTTTTCTTATCCAATATGAATCTACCAGTGGAGATTCTTTTGATGTTGATTTTAAAAATACCTTCCGTGCTTTCGACTCTAGTCCTTATCTTTTGAATTCTAAACCATTCTCCTTATAAGTTTTCTTAGACTCAGATACTTAGATTTTTCTTGTTGACATTCTACGGTTTACAATACGGTTGTGGCCAAAACCAAGGACTTCTTTGCAAGTTCTTAGTTTGGTTTTCATGCATATGCAATTTCCTGCAAATTATGGAATCCTTATTTGTTTATTACTTTAAATTCATATGTTGGTGAAAGAATGGTATGTCTGGTGGCTATTTTTTGTTTGGGATTTGCATTTTCACGATTCAGGAATAATTACGTTTCTCAATTTTTTGACTGAAATATCCTTTTAGGATAACCCTTGATCATTTTATTGGTAGCTTTTATTACCCAGTTTTTTTAATGGATAACGTCTTGGATTTTTCCCATTTGGTAAAATAGTTAATTGTTTTGAGTCTAACATCTAGGTTAACATTGAAAAAGCTAATCCCTTCTTATAGTGCTTTATTGATTATAGTATTGGAATGTGCAATATCCTTAATTCCTTTGATTTAGTCTTACCTCATAACAGCGTTTCGTTTATCAATACTTATCCAATTACTTATATACCAGTATTGGTGGCCACTTATTTCTAAAGGTGTATATGAAGAAGGGAACTGAAATTTTATCCCATCCTCACATTTGAGCCAATGTAGGGGTTTATTACAAATATGGTAATAATCCAAGTTTTTGGATAAAGGATTAGGATTTTATTACTAGGAAGAGACTGGTAAAGAAATCCATACTCCTATGAATTCATGCCTTCAACTAATGAAATTTAAGGGTCTCGAATAACATATGATATATTTTTACTTGAACGTTTATCCATAGAAGAGAGAAAAGATAACACCTTTTCTAATAAACTTGTCGATCGATAGGGCATGAGTAGTATGCCCAAATAAAATATGATTTCTATTCAAAAAATCCATTATAATGGATTATTCGACTTATCCTCTGGAAGTAGAAGATTAGATCTCATATCAAAAAAACTGAACCATGATATTTCTGAACTTTACTATATAGGAACTTATACTTGGTAAGAAACCCTTATTATCACATTAACTTTAGGGAGATAAATTATTTCTCTTCTAATGAGTACCACTATAATCTGATGGATCTATGCTTTCAATTTCATCGTTGAGTAATGTTTTATTTCCAATAAAAGAATCCAAGTATACATAATGTCTTCTTTTTCAAAAAGTTAACAGGCCTTGAGTTTGACTCTCAATGAAAGCACCAAGAAGTTAAACATGTTTTTATCCCAGCATCAAAATGTTTTCAAATAAGTAAAATTCAAATAAAATTTCAAAAATAATATACGTTATAAATGCCCAAAATATCCAAAGTTCAAGTCATTCTTCTCCCATATGTGATTGAAATGCAATTTAAGAACATATGCAATATTCATTGTTCAAATGGTCAAAATGCAAAAAACACAAGTCACCCTCTTTCAATCAAATTCAAAGATCATGAATGAATTCAATATGCAAATTTATATTCCAAAAGATCCTCATGTTTAAAATTTCAAGCATCTTCTTCTTCACTGGCAATTAGAAGAGGTCTCAAGCTCTCAAGAGAGCTTAGAAATGTCAAGCCTCAAATTATGATTTGTGCTAAGAGAGAGAAAGAAGAGAGGAGACCCTTTTCAAGTGGGGATAGGTCTCTATTTATAGAGGTTCGAGAGTGGTATGTCTTACTTGGATTGCTTGATCGAAGTTGACATGGCTTGGTAACTTGGAAAAATGAATGGTCTCTATGGTGCAAATTGTCATCATCTCAGTGCTATAATAGTTCACATGGATCGCTATCTTGGCCATGCTATCGACAAGGGTGACAAACTTGTATAGAACCACTTTGAAGATTTATTACATAAATTTCTATCAATATTATCATATCACTTCTTCAAATGAACTATTGTAGAATTGCACCATTATGTAATGGCTTGTAAACTTTCCAACATGCAATGAAAATACTTGTGATGGCTCATAACTTCCCCTTGCAATGGCTTATAACATCGATATGTGATAGCTCTATTTCCTAATAGGTGATCATTCATATTCCTTAACCTTCAGTAGCTTGAATAATCAAGTCACGATATTTTGGGTGATCAACACACGATGGTTCGAATAACCAATTCACAATGGCTTGATAGCTTGAATAATCAACTCATGGTAGCTTGGATAATCAATACATGATAGCTTAAATAACCAAATCACCACGTTTTGAATAATTGACTCCCAATGGCTTGATAGTTTGAATAATCAACTCACAATACCGTAGATATTAACGTACGAATGGCTTGAATAACCAATTCACCATGGCTTGAATTATCAACTCACAATAGCTTGGATAATCTATACACGATGGCTTGAATAACACTCGATGGATCCTATCAATACATTATGATCTCATAATAATTCCCCATGATAGCTTCAAGAATCACTACATCATAGTTTTGTTATGTCATCCATGCAATAACTTCTTCGCATCATTCCTCAAGGACTTCAAGTTTCTCTACATGATGACTTTGATGCTTCATGTCAAGATGGTTTCAAGAATCATATCACAGGAGCTTTATAATTTCATCCCATGATAGCTTTCTTATATCATATATACAATAACCCTTTCATGTTGTCAACAATTCATGATGACCTTAATACTTCATTTCACGATAGCCTCTAGATTCATATCACGATGGCTTTTGATGTAATGCTCGGGTCAGATCGAGTATTACAGATTTCAAGTAAGGACGTTCTGGAGCTCAGGAGGCGAGCTGGATGGCAGGAACGTATGAAGTGTATTCCGCTGTGATATATTGTTTGTATTTCTGGGACAAGTTATTTTAATTTCCCAGTGATTATGAAATATTGTAACTCTGATGTATTAAAATGTAGTTGACTGATTCAGCTTTCTTTGTGCAAAGAATATTATTTGATATTATATTTTATCTGCTGTGAATGTGAGATGTTGGTGTTTCTGTTTCTTCTTTTCCTAGGGTTCTCGCTTCGCGTTTGGTGGCGAATGGGAGACTATTACCCCTACATATCCCCAAGGAGGGGCTGGCTAACCGGTTAGGTTGAGTGTCGAAAAGCTGGCCGTAAAAGCAAGGGCAGGGTACCATTGTATGCCACGTCGAGGCTGGGTGGTTGAAAAGCCTACTTGTCAAGAGTGGCTGCTGTCGATGGTTGAAAAACTTAGACTGTTACAGTGGTATCAGAGCTGAAGGTTGAACTTTAGCTCAGGAGTATAACACATTAGGTAACTCATTAGAGATAGGGTGAAGTATACCCTAGAATGTGTATATCCCTAAGATATCCATTTGTATGTCTCTGTAAATTCTCTTACTATTCATTGATAGTAAGTATAAGTGCAAAAAAAGGACGAGATAGGAACAGGGGAGTACCACTACAAATGGTCAATACCCTGCAACAACGGAAACAACTTTCTCTATCAATCTCCTTTGATTCGATTTCAATTCTTTGATGACTTCGTGGCAGCTCGTGGGAGAAGCATTGGCATGTTGGTAGCCCTGTGAATCGATGTAGATAAGTTTCTATTTCATATTCTCTTCATCGAATTCTTATCATCTTTTCGTTTTTAACTCTAATGAATTTGAAATTTTAAAATTGAAATGAATGGGTAAACAAGAATATGAAGCTGAATTTGAATTGTATCGATAAAATGATATCGGTTAAAACCCAAATTTGAAATTTTATTATCATTTCTTGGGTGGATCAAAGTCCAAAGAGGGACGAGTAGGTGTATACTTTGAGATACCCTGACCTGAGTTTAGAATTCAATTGTCTATTCTTTGGGGTCCAAATATATTCTACGAGTGGTTAGTAATTCCACCGAACTAACCGATGTCCTTGCATATTTTGTAGACTAGATGACCCGAGTATCCTGTGTAATATTGAATGAGTTTGTTCATAATTGCTGGTGGTATTCTGATTTGATAAGCCAAATACAGAATAGATAATCAGCTTGATTAATAAGTCAATTCTCTATCTTTGTGTATCCATCCTTTGTTGTCTCCCAAGCAAATTTCAGGGACGAAATTTCCTAAGGGGGGAATTTGTAACATTTTCGTTTTTAAATCAAATTCAAATTGGAAATTAATTTAATTTTTATAATTAAATTGTGAATTTATTTGGTATTTTCCAGATTAAATAGATATTTGTTTGTTTATTAATATAAATGAATATAAATATGATTTTTAAAATAGAATTTCTAATTTGAAATATAGAAATAAGTTATTTGAATAATATATTAATTTTAAATTTGATTGCAGATTAATTTGAAATTTTTTATATTATGGATATACATGATTGATTGCAGAGTTTGTTTTCAAGTTTTGTATATATATGATATATATATATATATATATATATATATATATTTGTTTATTTATTAGATTTGATAAAAATTTAAAAACACATTTTCTTTTGAAATAAATAAATATAGTTTGTATATTCATGAATTTAAAATGTAAAACAATTACATATGTTAAAATATGAAATATAAATAATTAAAGGGTTTAAAACACAAATTGCAAATATAAATAACACAAGGGTTAAAACACAATTTTTAAATTTATTTAAATTAAGGATTTAGATACAAATTTCTTTTATGTTAACAAATGTAAACCTTTTCCTTAATAATTAAACAAGTGTAAAGATTTTTTTTAATACAATTAACAAGTGTAACAAATTTAACAAGTGGCAACATCATCTTTTCTTTGAAATTAAATTATATGAATATGAATTAAAAAGAAACAAAACTTTTCTCAGTTACAAAATTTCTTAAATCTGCAAAACAAAAATGAAAACTAGATCAAAAGCAAGAATAAAACTAAAACAGAAAACAACATTAGTATTTAAATTATCAACCTCAAGCCAATAAAGATGCAAAAGCAAAATCTTGAATCCAAATTATAATCAACTAAAGGCTTAAATTCAAAGTCTCTGTTTCAACATCAAACTTCCAGTTTTCAAAACTAAAATCAAAGCAAAGCCAGGAAAAATCAAACAACAATCTATTCAAAGTTTTCAAAACACTAGAACAAATAAAAATGCAATGCAAAGAACAGATCAAAGTCTGAAGCCTGGAATCTCAGCAACAGGTAGCAAGCTTTGATCAAAATGCAGATTTAAAACAAACGCAAAGATAAGGAAGCATTTAGATTAATAAAAACTAAAACAAACAATCACATCCAGATCAAATTGAATTCTGTTCCTCTCTGCTCTGACAAAATCCAAGTGAGAAAGCCTTACCCTTTTGACTTTAATATGGCTATATTTTAATTTGATGAGTTAAATGATTAAAGCATGAATATGGTGTGAATATGTTTATTTGAATATTGGCTGTGTTTGCATATTGTAAATATCAGATGCCTATGTAGATATGAGCTTCTGTGCATATTCATTTTCTCTGTCTAAGAATAACAGGACCCAAAATCTATAAATAAATTCATATCCTCGTATTCAATTGAATTCAAGCTATGGTCTTTAAGAAAGATATGTTTATATCAATATAACATTATTTTCAACAATATTATTAAGTAAAATAGATGAGTAGGATTGCTGGAAATCAGGAATATCGGTAATAAATGAATTCAAGTCGAAGTTTTGATTTTGAAAATTTCAAGCTTTGATCATATGAACTTATTCGTATTTCAAAAGTATGAATTTAGAAAGAAAAATCATAATTTTTAAGATTTGAATGGCTGAGATTTTTCGAATTGAGTAGAAAATATCTGTAACGATCCTAACTCGACCTTCGAAAATCGGCACCCGTACTTCACTTGTACTCGAATGCCACAGATTCAAACGCCGAATCTGGTTCGCTGGAGCTTATAACATATTAAGTATAACAACACAGAGGAAGAAAATGAACAATATCATTGATATAATAGATACAATAGCTATAATGCCCCACCCCGAGACCTACATTAGCAAAGAGCGTTACTGGGTAATACTGTCTGCTAATGCAGAGAATATGGTTGGATATAAGCGGCCACCTATGGCTTTGTATTAAGTATTTAACTTGAATCGGAAAAAAAAATTATGGCATTGTCGACGTATGCAATAGATATTTAAGACAAGGCTATCTATTGAATACGTCGACAATGCCATATTTTTTTTCTGATTCAAGTGGATCGACATATCCAATAAATACTTAATACAAAGCCATAGGTGGTCGCTCTTATCCAGCCCTATTCTCTACATTAGCAGACAGTATTACCTTGTAATGCTCTTTGTTAATGTGGGTCTCGGGGTGGGGAGTTACAACAGCTGATACAATAATGATACAAATGAGATCGATATCTATCAGAGATATAAGACACAACAACAGAATAAAATCATCGACAAAGGAACAACCAACATTAACTTCAATAGAAGAGAGGGATAACATCGGCAGTAGTAGCGGAACACAACATCTCCAATGCCAATCTCCAAAGCTCTCAAGCTATAAGCTTGAATCCCTATCAATGCTGAACTTGTAGCAAATGCGATCCCAAAAATCCAAATACTCCAACGATTTCCAAAAGCTACCAAACAGAAGGCCGATGGCTATCGAATCTATACCTACCATTTGATTATCTAAAAACCCTAACCCTAGACTGTCCGTGTGGAAAATTATGGGCACCCAAAGTTTAGAAAGGGAACAATAAACTCCAGGTCAGTCATTGAACTGGTATAAACAAAGAAAAATAGTTTTATCTTTAAAACAAACAACAAAAGATTTTAAAGTTGAAATCCGCAATGCTTTTCGGAAAATGAAACTGCCATAAGGCCTCCCGCCACACATACAATGCGAGCGCACACTTGGAGGAGATTTCTCCTTATGACAGTAAAAAATGCTTGATACGCGAAAACCATTTGATATTATTATTAGTGCATAGTGCAGAAAACATTTCGAAAGTATAATATTAATCTTAGCTAGCATATATACCATTATAGTATGCCTGCTATAGCTACCATATTAGATGGCAGGTTCTATAACTAAAAATGTATAAGGTACGTATTGGATGATTGGATTTCCAATAAATGGTCATGCTAAGGAACTTTCTTAATAAATGGAACGCCTCTGGATGGACGCTCCCAAGACCCAAAACGGTTCCCTACCGACACAAGACCGGGTTACCACTTCCCGGAAATAACCCTAAAGATATGCCATCCCCGGCCGTTACCGACCTTTATCCGAGGGACCTCAACCAACAACCACACAGCAATAAGTATGCAGCAACCACATAGGTAAATATTTGGGCTCTATACCATGATACCACCTTTTATCCAGAAGAAATGGACATACCCTAGGGGCGTGACCTCTGCAACCTTGCTGCAAAATTCCTGTTTCGACCATTTTCGGGTTGTGAGGCTCGATGAAGTCTCGTCCACAAAGATACGCTTTTTCACAAAGCCATGCTTTGATCAACAAATGATCAGCAGCACTTCGTATGCCATATTACCAAATTGGGAATGTATCAATAGTAACATCAACTACATAACCTCTGAGCTCGTGCGTCTCAGAGAAGGGTGTTAAGCTAAGAGAATAAATTCTCTGCCACCAAACAGAAATGTATTTGATAGAAACCGGTTTTACATCTCAAAGTGTAAAGTCAGACACAAATTGCATATGTTAAAATATGAAATATAAATACATATGTTGATTGTTTTAACATATGTAATTGTTTTAACATATGTATTTATATTTCATATTTTAACATATGCAATTTGTGTCTGAATTTACACTTTGAGATGTAAATCCGGTTTCTATAAATACATTTCTGTTTGGTGGCGGAGAATTTATTCTCTTAGCTTAACACCCTTCTCTGAGACGCACGAGCTCAGAGGTTATGTAGTTGATGTTACTATTGAAACATTCCCAATTTGGTAATATGGCATACGAAGTGCTGCTGATCATTTGTTGATCAAAGCATGGCTTTGTGAAAAAGCGTATCTTTGTGGACGAGACTTCATCGAGCCTCACAACCCGAAAATGGTCGAAACAGGAATTTTGCGGCAAGGTTGCAGAGGTCACGCCCCTAGGGTATGTCCATTTCTTCTGGATAAAAGGTGGTATCATGGAATAGAGCCCAAATATTTACCTATGTGGTTGCTGCATACTTATTGCTGTGTGGTTGTTGGTTGAGGGCCCTCGGATAAAGGTCGGTAACGGCCGGGGATGGCATATCTTTAGGGTTACTTCCGGGAAGTGGTAACCCGGTCTTGTGTCGGTAGGGAACCGTTTTGGGTCTTGGGAGCGTCCATCCAGAGGCGTTCCATTTATTAAGGAAGTTCCTTAGCATGACCATTTATTGGAAATCCAATCATCCAATACGTACCTTATACATTTTTAGTTATAGAACCTGCCATCTAATATGGTAGCTATAGCAGGCATACTATAATGGTACGTATGCTAGCTAAGATTAATATTATACTTTCGAAATGTTTTCTGCACTATGTACTAATAATAATATCAAATGGTTTTCGCGTATCAAGCATTTTTTACTGTCATAAGGAGAAATCTCCTCCAAGTGTGCGCTCGCATTGTGTGTGTGGCGGGAGGCCTTATGGCAGTTTCATTTTCCAAAAGCATTGCGGATTTCAACTTTAAAATCTTCTGTTGTTTGTTTTAAAGATAAAACTGTTTTTCTTTGTTCATACCAGTCCAATGACTGACCTGGAGTTTATTGTTCCCTTTCTAAACTTTGGGTGCCCATAATTTTCCAAACGGACAGTCTAGGGTTAGGGTTTTTAGATAATCAAATGGTAGGTATAGATTCGATAGCCATCGGCCTTCTGTTTGGTAGCTTTTGGAAATCGTTGGAGTATTTGGATTTTTGGGATCGCATTTGCTACAAGTTCAGCATTGATAGGGATTCAAGCTTATAGCTTGAGAGCTTCGGAGATTGGAATTGGAGATGTTGTGTTCCGCTACTACTGCTGATGTTATCCCTCTCTTTTATTGAAGTTAATGTTGGTTGTTCCTTTGTCGATGATTTTATTCTGCTGTTGTGTCTTATATCTCTGATAGATATCGATATCATTTGTATCATTATTGTATCAGCTGTTGTAACGCCCCACCCCGAGACCCACATTAACAAAGTGCATTACAAGGTAATAATGTCTGCTAATGTAGAGAATAGGGCTGGATAGGAGCGACCACCTATGGCTTTGTATTAAGAATTTATTGGATATGTCGATCCACTTGAATCAGAAAAAAATATGGCATTGTCCACATATTCAATAGATAGCCTTGTCTTAAATATCTATTGAATACGTCGACAATGCCATAATTTTTTTTTTCTGATTCAAGTTAAATACTTAATACAAAGCCATAGGTGGCCGCTCATATCCAGCCCTATTCTCTGCATTAGCAGACAGTATTACCCAGTAATGCTCTTTGTTAATGTAGGTCTCGGGGTGGGGCATTACAGCTGTTGTATCTATTATATCAATGATATTGTTCATTTTCTTCCACTGTGTTGTTATACTTAATGTGTTATAAGCTCCAGCGAACCAGATTCGGCGTTTGAATCTGCGGCATTCGAGTACAAGTGAAGTACGGGTGCCGATTTTTGAAGGTCGAGTCAGGATCGTTACAGATATTTTCTACTCAATTCGAAAAATCTCGGCCATTCAAATCTTAAAAATTATGATTTTTCTTTCTAAATTCATGCTTTTGAAATACGAATAAGTTCATATGATCAAAGCTTGAAATTTTCAAAATCAAAACTTCGACTTGAATTCATTTATTACCGATATTCCTGGTTTCCAGCAATCCTACTTATCTATTTTACTTAATAATATTGTTGAAAATGATGTTATATTGATATAAACATATTTTCTTAAAGACCATAGCTTGAATTCAATTGAATACGAGGATATGAATTTATTTATAGATTTTGGGTCCTGTTATTCTTAGACAGAGAAAATGAATATGCACAGAAGCTCATATCTACATAGGCATCTGATATTTACAACATGTAAACACAACCAATATTCAAATAAACATATTCACGCCATATTCATGCTTTAATCATTTAACTCATCAAATTAAAATATAGCCATATTAAAGTCAAAAGGGTAAGGTTTGCTCACTTGGATTTTGTCAGAGCAGAGAGGAACAGAATTCAATTTGATCTGGATGTTACTGTTTGTTTTAGTTTTTATTAATCTAAATGCTTCCTTATCTTTGCGTTTGTTTTAAATCTGCATTTTGATCAAAGCTTCCTACCTGTTGGTGAGATTCCAGGCTTCAGACTTTGATCTGTTCTTTGCATTGCATTTTTATTTGTTCTAGTGTTTTGAAAACTTTGAATAGATTGTTATTTGATTTTTCCTGGCTTTGCTTTGATTTTAGTTTTGAAAACTGGAAGTTTGATGTTGAAACAGAGACTTTGAATTTAAGCCTTTAGTTGATTATAATTTGGATTCAAGATTTTGCTTTTGCATCTTTATTGGCTTGAGGTTGATAATTTAAATACTAATGTTGTTTTCTGTTTTAGTTTTATTCATGCTTTTGATCTGGTTTTCATTTTTGTTTTGCAGGTTTAAGAAATTTTGTAACTGAGAAAAGTTTTGTTTCTTTTTAATTCATATTCATATAATTTAATTTCAAAGAAAAGTTGATGTTGCCACTTGTTAAATTTGTTACACTTGTTAATTATATAAAAAGAATCTTTACACTTGTTTAATTATTAAGGAAAAGGTTTACATTTGTTAACATAAAAGAAATTTGTATCTAAATCCTTAATTTAAATAAATTTAAAAATTGTGTTTTAACCCTTGTGTTATTTATATTTGCAATTTGTGTTTTAAACCCTTTAATTATTTATATTCCATATTTTAACATATGTAATTGTTTTACATTTTAAATTCATGAATATACAAACTATATTTATTTATTTCAAAAGAAAATGTGTTTTTAAATTTTTATCAAATCTAATAAATAAACAAATATATATATATATATATATATATATATATATATATATCATATATATACAAAACTTGAAAACAAACTCTTATTAACTCTAAAATATATTTTCAAATCCAATATATATTATTTAAAACGTTTACTTTCGTATTTTCAAATTCAATTTATTTGTAAAATATTTACAATTGGATTCCCTAATTAAACTCAATTTATTTTCAAAAATATTTTTCTTAGAGTTTCAAATTCAAAATAAAATTCAAAATCAATCTATGTATATCCATAAATATAAAAAAATTCAAACTAATCCACAATCAAATTTAAAATTAATATGTTATTCAAATTACTTATTTCTGTATTTCAAATTAGAAATTCTATTTTAAAAATCATATTTATATTCATTTATATTAATAAACAAACAAATATCTATTTAATCTGGAAAATACCAAATAAATTCACAATTTAATTACAAAAATTAAATTAATTTCCAATTTGAATTTGATTTAAAAACGGGAATGTTACATTTAATATGTTAACTAAATAATTCCTCTCGCAATTATTTTAAAAAATGAAATTTTATTGATAATTTCATTTCCTTGTTAGGATCCTAACCAACATTTATTGTATAATGAGAATTTAATTTTTCCTTTAAGAAAATTGAAGCCTGTTGTATAGCAGAGATTTTTTCTAAACATATGCAGACCTTCATGCTCAAACATGTTTATATATACTTATAAAATCATATCCACATCCATAAAACATTCCAAATCATCATCAACACAGGCATAAACATTAAGAAGATCAGGTTTAAAAATAAGGTTTGCTCACCTGTACAGAAGGCAGAGAACAAGGAAGTATTTGAGTCAGCTTTTGAATTTTTATCTTGAAATTTTGTTTTTGATGGATGTGAGTTGATCTGTTATGATTTTGACTTGCTGCCTCGAATCTGAACTTGATTCATGTTGAAGCTTTGACGAAATGGAAGTGTTTTGATGTCGAATCTGCTCTTAAGACATTGAATTACTCAAGTTGAAATGCTTCAGGCTTGTAATTGTCTGATTGCTTTTGTTTTTATTTTAGTTGCTTCAAGTTATTTGGCCTTTTCTTTGTTTCCAGGTTTTGATTCCATAATTTATTTCGAATTTTCATTCCAGGTTTGAGACTATGAATCAGATTTTGAATTTGTACTATTTTGTTTTTCCTTCATCTTTTGCATTGATTTCTTGCTCTAGGCATGTTTTTGCTTTGATTTGACATTTTAGTTTAAGCCTGATCGTTGCCTTGCATCCCCAGGTTGGAATCTGAAGTGCTTGATTCCAATTTTCCTTTCAGGTTCGAGACTTCGATTTCCTTTTAATTATTTTACTCCTGGTTTTAAATTTCCCCTCTAGGTCTTGAATTTAAATCTGAAGCTTTGGATTGCTTCAGGTTGATTCAGATTTGTTTTGTTATGATTTTTGATTCAAATTAGAAACTTGCATTTGATTCTATGTTGAATTGCAGTTTTGATTTTCTTTTGTTTGGTTTCCATCTTGAATCTAGTTTGTTTACAGATTTTGAAATGAGAAGATAAAAGAGAAGTGAAATCTGATTTTTTTTTTCTTTTCTTTTTCTATACCTATTTTCTAAAATTCTAAAAGAAAAATTTATTTTCTTGCCACTTGTTTCATCCATTAGTTACACTTGTAAACACATACTTTCAAAAGATTACAAATGTCTTAATACATCTTTAAAATACTTACACATGTATTATGGCGTGCATAAATGGTTTTTAATATATTTATAAAATTGTTTATACTATTTTCTATTTGTATTTCCTTTTGTATTATTTACACGCTACTTAGTTTATACTTAGTCATACATGATTTAAATTATTTACATTTAATTTAATTTTGAGTATTTAATTTATATAACCTTTATTTTAAAATTTTAATTTAAATTAATTTAATATTGTAAGATGGAAAGTTTTTTTATAAAACATTTATTTAACTTAAAGGTTTTAAGTTAATAATGAATTTATTTCAAAGATTATTTGAAAAGACTAATTAATTTGTTAAGAGTTATGATTTATGCCAAGTAATAAAGGATAATTAATCTATGAGATTTGATTAAGGATAATCAATTAGTTAAAAGAAATTAATTAATAAAAGTAATTAAAGGTAACTGATTACTTAAGAAATATTTTTATTATAAGTAATTAATTAATGATTAGTTAATCGAGCGATAATTAATTTGAGATACATTTAAGTAATTAGGGATAATCACTTATTATAATTAATATTAATTAAGGGTTTAATTAATGTAATTAATTAAGAATAATTAATTAAAGGATAATTAAATAATCAATGGTTAATTAATTAATGATTAAAGATTAATTAATTAATTAATAATTAAAGTTTGATTAACATATTATAAAAGGTTAATTAATTAATGATTAAGGGTTAATTAATTAAGATGGTTTGTAATTAATTAATATTAATTAACCAAGATTGATAATTTAATCATAAGAGATTAATCTGATTTAAATTAATCAGATGAGTAATTAATCTTACTTATGAATGACTGTATTCTATTGAATGCCGTGAATTTTTTGATATCTCTGTTGTGTGGTGCTTTGTGATATGAATTGTTTTGGGGTGATCTGTGATGAATGTCATCTATTTATCTATGATAAATTTTATTATCCGTGAATCTGTGAATAAACGATAAGCGCTATAGGTTATACCGCTTAACGTTATTACTATGTTTGAATCTGTAATGATTGATGATGTTGCACCCTGGACTACACTATACACACACGAATATGGATTGCACGAGAAAATTGGTTAAGTCACGGATTTTTGAAAACGATTTTTAAAGTTGAATTTTGAATCTAAATGGTTTTGGAAATGGAATTGAAAGCTTTTTAAAAGGAGTTTTAAAAGATAAAAGTTATTTTGAATAACTTGATAAAGTTATGAAATTTAAATAATTTGATTTGAACTTAAATTCAAGATTTGGAAATTGAATTCTATATTTGGAAATTATGGGTTTTAAACCATTTTAAAAGTATTATTTTGGACATTCAGATTTAACCCAAGTTTTATAATTAAAGGGCTTTAACTTGTGCAAATGTAGTCGGATTTTTCCGAAACGAAAACTATTTGTTTTCAAATAATAACAACTCTCATATAAAGAAAGGATTTCCAATTTGTGTTGGAAAGATTTCAAGTTTGAATTGTAAATTGTTTTGAAAGCTATTAATGAATCTGGGTTAAAGATTTATGAACTTTGTTTCCAAAATAAGAAGATCTCAAGGATGTGTCCTTTGTATAAAAGATTTGAATTGTGAATTGATTTGAAGGCTATAATTGAATCTTTGTGGAAGATTGTTAAACTTTGTTTTGAAATTGGAAAAGGTATCTTTTGTGTAAAAGATTTGGAATTGAAATGGAATTGTTTTAAAGGGCTATAAATGAATCTTTGTGAAAGATTGGTGAATTTTGTGAAGTAAATATTTTTGTTTAAAGATTTGAAAATGGTAATTGGTTTAAACCATTTGAAAGAAATGTTTTGGATAATAGGTTGTGACTTAACTGAGATCCATATATCCATATGATTTATATAATGCGCTCATTATTTGGTTTAGCCGGGAGAGGACCTTGTGTCATATAACCCATTCTGAATAATGATACGACGTTATGGATAGCATTTGAAGACGGTTGTGAAGATCGGATATTTTCGAAAGCGAAAGGATAACCCGTCGAATGACTCTGCACCGAATGGCCCTGGTATAGAGATTTGATCACCATTTATACTGGGAGGCCGGACGTGATCAGGGATTATCCGGATTTGCAAGGGCTTCTTTAGAAGTGCCTTCGGTTCTGTTCAAACCCGGAACAGACTTGTATGGATGTGTGTACGACATTACACTTTGAGATGTAAAGCTGGTTTCTATTAAATACATTTCTGTTTGGTGGCGGAGATTTATTATCTTAGCTTAACACCCTTCTCTGAGACGTACGAGCTCAGAGGTTATGTAGTTGGTGGTTACTAGTGATACATTCCCAATTTCATAATGTGGCATACAAAGTGCTACCGATCATTTTTTGATCAAAGCATGGCTTTGTGAAAAAGCGTAGCTTTTGTGGACGAGACTACATCAGGACCTCACAGCCAAGAAAGGGTCGAAACAGGAAAGATGCAGCAATGTTGCAGGGGTCGCGCCCCTGGGGTATGTCCATTCCTTCTGGAAAAGGGTGGTATCATGGCATGGAGCCCAGATACTTAACTCATGTGGTCATTGTATATTTATTACTGTGTGATGTTGCTTTGTGGTTGAGGATCCTCGGATAAAGGTCACAAACAACCGAGGATGGCATATCTTAGGTGTTACTCCCGGGCAGGGAGTAAACCGGCCTTATGTTGGCAGAGATCCGGGTAGGTTCTCGGGACGTCCCTCCAGTGGCGTACCCATGTGGCAACAGGATGTTCCTTGGCCTGACCATTTGTTGAAAAACCAATCACCAATATGCGCCTTGTACGTTTTTAGTTATTGAACCTGCCATTTAACATGGTAGCTATAGTAGGCATACTATAATGGTACGAATGCTGGCTAAGATTAATATTATACTTGCAAATTTTTTCCACTATGCACTAATAATAATGTCAAATGTTTTTCACGTATCAAGCATGTTTGACTATCATAAGGAGAAATCTCCCCCAAGTGTGCGATTGCGTGGTGTGTGTGCCGGGAGGCCTTATGGTAGTTTCATTTTCCAAAAAGCATTGCAGATTTCAATTTTATATTCTTTTGTTGTTTGTTTTAAAGATAAAATATTTTCGTTTGCTCATACCAGTCTCATGACTGACCCGTAGTTTAGTGTTCTCTTTCTAAACTCTGGGTGCCCATAATTTTCCACACGGGCAGTCTAGAGTTGGGTTTTTCAGATAATCAAATAAAAGGAGTAGATTTGATAGCATCGAGCTGTTGGTTTTGGCGACAGCATTTGTTTCTCTTTAACATTCCAGGCTGCCCTTGCTTAAGTCATCGTGATGGTGGTTCGAGCTTATTGGATTGGAGTCCTCATAGCTTTTGGGATGCGCTTTTGGTTTGGAGTTGCAGATTTTGGATTCACTCTTTATCGAAGATCATATTGGAGTTATCTCTTCCGTTGTTATCATATTCCGCTGTGTATA
The DNA here is from genome assembly GCA_030765085.1 of Allium cepa. Taxonomy (NCBI): domain Eukaryota; kingdom Viridiplantae; phylum Streptophyta; class Magnoliopsida; order Asparagales; family Amaryllidaceae; genus Allium; species Allium cepa. Next base: position 1,025,203,935 of record CM060945.1, on the reverse strand, counting down.
TTTGTCTCTGATATTGTTGTATCATATTGTATCAGATATTGTATTCATTGTTGTATCAATGATATATTATTCATTTGCTTCCGCTATGTTGTTGTACTTAATGTGTTATAAGCTCCGGCGAGCCAGATTCGACATTTGAGTCTACGGCATTCGAGTACAAGTGAAGTACGGGGGCCGATTTTCAAAGGTCGAGCCAGGGTCGTTGTAAGTATGACTTATAAATAGGAACTGAAGATGGTCTAAATTGTGAAGTTTTGAATCTAGGTCCGAAAATTGTTTCAAAATGATAAGGAAATAATTAATAATATTATTTAATGTATTTGAATAAAATGGTCCTATTTCAAACAAGAGTTGTTTGAAAATTTAAAGAATTTTTTTTTGAATTAAAAACCAAAGGTGGTCTAAAATTTAAGGATAACTTGGTGCGTAAAGGACATAATATGTATATATGAGGAATATACATAATATCAAAGATGGTTTGAAATAAGCTCTAAATGTTGAGTTTTAAATTTGGAATGGGATGTGATACCCAAAGTGATAAGTTTTTGAGCTTATAAGTGGGAAGACTATTAATGTGAAGTTTAAAATTTGAAATGGGAATTCGAATTGGGTAAGGTTGGCTAGATTAAGTAAATTGAATTTAACTTTGGGAAAGTTAAATAATTTAACAAGCAACCTGAATTGGAAATTTCAAGATAAAATTGAGATTTAACTTGGAAAGTTAAATGGTTAATTTGAATTGGGAGTTTGTGTGATCTCAAAATAGGTTTGAGGTCTGAAATTGGAAATGGATGGATGTTTTAAAATAATTTGAATGATACCATCCTATTGTGATTAATAATCTTTAAGTTGAAATTGGATTTGTTTAAACAAATGAAGAAATGGGGTATGGTAATATATCCATTATTAAGATAAAATGGAATCATTTTGGACTTAAGATTTGAATATTTAAGATAAAATTTCAAAGGATTGGTTTCAAAATTGAAATTTGGTGATAAATTGAATTTCAAAGATTTAGTTGTTTAAAAAGGATTTGAAATATTATTTGAACTTTGAAATAGGTTAAAAATGGAATTTGGATTTAGAATTAAACGGCTTAAAGATATAAGTTGATTTGATTTAAAGGATTAAATCAACATAAAAAAATTTAATTTAACTCGAATTTATATAATTCGGGATGGTTTAAATTTTAAATTTGAATTGAATTTGATTTGAATTGATTGAAATTGCGATTAAAGTTAAATAAGTAAATTCAAATGGAATTTGAATTGCATATAGAAAAGAAATTGAGGATAATTCAACTTGAATTGGGATTTGATCAATTTGATGGGAAATTGATTGGAAATGGAGGTTGGGGGGATGGACAGTTTGACTCTGGACTATTTTCGAATAAATTATTTTAATATAAACTGTTTTTAAATCTATTTTTCCAATCTATTTACTATACAACTTTTCTTTTTAAACCTAAAACTATCTTATATTTGTTTTACAATTATTTTTGGAACTATTTAACAATTTTTCAACTGTTTATAAACTAATTACTGTTTTTTTCAACTACTTTATAACTAATTACTATTTTACAACTATTTTGCAACTATTTAAAATTTCTATAACTATTTGACTATTTTATAACTATTTTATTCATTACTTAACTATTTTACAGGTATTTTACAATTAATAATTATTTTTCAACTACTTATCTATTTTAAACTTTTCAAATTATTTTCTAAATTTAAGTTGTCCAGTGATTGTAAAATGTTGTAACTCTGATGTATTAAAATGTAATTGACCGACACTGCTATTTTTGTGTAAAGAATATTATTTGATATTATATTTTATCCGCTGTGAATGTGAGGTTCTCAGTTTGGTTTTCTGTTTCTTCTTCTTCTGTCTCTTTTCTTCTTTTCCTACTATATGGAATTTTCAGATCGAAATTTTCGGATCATTACATTTGGTATTAGAGCCTCCATTCAAGCGCGAAATCGAGAACGGGCTATTAAGAAACCCACCCGGAACAGTTGTTATCCAGTTGCTAACAGAGATAATCTACAGGTATACAAAGATGCATACATATATAGACTTATATATGCAGAAATTTTCACACAATTAACTAGCACATATTTCACATACAATTCCAACATCAAAAGATATTATAAGGTCAGGTTTTCTCAAAATTTGAATTCGATGTTGTTTAGAGGTGCTTGATGTTTAGGATGGTCAATTGGTTCATCGTCGACCTGCTGGAGCTAGTAGCGATGATCGGAGTTTCCCGACGAACTATGCACGTGCACGTTGATGTGGTGGTATCGGGGATTGTTACTAGAAGAAGAAAAGAATGTTGCTCGAAGTGATTCATAGGGAGATGATGGCTCGAGTGTTGGCTTGAGTGTAATTACGTTGTACCAGGTATCTCAAAGACTTAAACAATTTTTTGAAAGTTTTGAAAGGAATATGGGTGAGTTTGGGAAGAACTCGAAGTGGCACTCGAGGAAGTTGGTTGGTAGCTTAGGGGTAGACTCTAGTAAGTCTCGGGGTGGTATATAAAACAACCTTCTTAACTTTAAAACAAAAATTCAAGTTTTTTAACGTTTTAAATCCATGTTTTAGATAATGGTTTTAATTTTGGTATTGGATTAATAAAAAAATTTAAGTAAGATATTCTGAAAAGTAATCAAGTTTAAATTATTTAATTGTTGCATTATTTAATTTATCATTTTAAAATAAATAGTGCAATTAAAAGTAAATTAAGAGGAAATACTGATTTGTAATTCTTAATTAAACTTAATCTCTTATGTTAATGTTGATTAATCATGAAGCCAATTAATTAAAGACTTTAATAATGATTTAATGATAAGTCAAGATAAATGGTTTATAATTACTTAAATAATTAATTAATAGTTAATTAAAGGTTAATTAATTATTAAATAATTGATTTATAATTAAGAATTAATTAATCAAGGTAATTAATTAAAGGACAATTAATTAAGGGCTAATTAATTAACGTAATTAATTAAGGATAATTAATTAAAGAATAATTAAATAATTAAGGATTAATTATTTAATGATTAAAGATTTACTCATTTATTAAGTAAGGTTGATTAATTAATCATTTAAAGTTAATTAATTTATAATTGATTAATTAACCTGAATTAGTGATTAATCTAGTTTCAATTAATCAGACGATCAATTTGTCTTCCTTATGAGTGACTGTATTCTATTGAATGTTGTGAATTGTTTGATATCTCTACTATATGCTGCTGTGTGGTAGGAATTGTTTTAATTTATGCTGTGATGAATATAATTTATTTTATCTGTGATTCTGTGTATGTAGATAAAAGTTATAGGAATATACCGCTTATCAATATTGATGTGCTTAAATCTGTGATGATTGATGATGTTGCATTATTGGGTAAAACCTCTGGACTACACTATACACACATAAATATGGATTGCACGAGGAAATTGGTTAAGTCATAGATTTTTTAAATGGTTTTAAAAGTTGAATTGTTTTGAATCCAAATAGTTTTGGAAATGGAATTGGGTTAAAAAGCTTTTGAAAAGAAGTTTTGAAGATAAAAGTTAATTTAAATAACTTGATAAAGTTTTGAAAATTTGAATAATTTGATATGAATTTAAATTCAAGATTTGAAATTGAATTCCATATTTGGGAATTCTGGTTGAAGAATGTTATACAGGTTATAAATGTGGATTTAAACCATTTTAAAAAGTATTGATTTGGGAATTTAACCCAATGGTTTTAACTTGTATAAATGAAATCGGATTTTTCCAAAATGAAAACTATTTGTTTTCTAATAATAATAGCTTTCATATAAAGAAAGGATTTTGAATTTGTATTGAAAGATTTCAAGTTGAAATAGAATTGAAATTGTTTTGAAAGCTATGGATAAATCTTTGTGAAAAATGGTTGAACTTTGTTTGAAATTGAAGTGAATTTCAAATGGTGTGTCTTTTGTATAAAAGATTTGGAAGGGAAATTGTTTTGAAAGCAATGAATTGAATCTTATTTAAAGATTGGATGAGTTAATCCAATTTGGAAAGGAAATTATTTTGAAAAGATGTGATTGAATCTTTGTGAAAAATGGGTATACTTTGTGAAGTGAATCTTTTCGTTTAAAGATTTGAAATGGTAATCTGTTTAAACCATTTGAAAAGTTTTGGGTAATAAGTTGTGACTTAACTAAAATCCCATATCCATATGTTTTTAAATATTACGCTCATTATTCGGTTTAGCCGGGAGAGGACCTTGTGTCATATAACCCATTCCGAATAATGATATGACATTATGGATAGCATTTGAAGACCGTGGTGAAGACCGGATATTTTCGAAAATGAAAGGATAACCCGTCGAATGACTCTACAATGAGTAGCTGCGGTATAGAGGTATCCATATGTGATGGGGAGTCCGATCGGGATTGTGAATACCCGGATTGCAAGGTCTTCTTTGGAAGTGCCTTCGGTTCTGTTCGAACACGGAACAGACTTGTATGGATGTGTGTCTGACATTACACTTTGAGATGTAAAGCTAGTTTCTATCAAATACATTTCTGTTTAGTGGCGGAAATTTATTCTCTTAGCTTAACACCCTTCTCTAAGATGTACAAGCTCAGAGGTTATGTAGTTGATGGTTACTAGTGATACATTCCCAATTTGGTAATGTGGCATACGAAGTGCTGCTGATCATTTGTTGATCGAAGCATGGCTTTGTGAAAAAGCGTAGCTTTGTGAACGAGACTACATCAGGACCTCACTCCCCGAAAATGGTCGAAACAGGAAAGATGCAGCAAGCTTGCAGGGGTTGCTCCCCTAGGGTATGTCCATTCCTTCTGGAAAAGGGTGGTATCATGGTATGGAGCCCAGATAATTAACTCATGTGGACACTATAAATCTATTAATGTGTGATGTTACTTTGTGGTTGAGGACCCTTGGATAAAGGTCGCAAACGACCGGGGATGGCATATCTTAGGCGTTACTCCCAGGAAGGGAGTAAACTGGCCTTGTGTTGGCAGAGATCCGGGTAGGTACTCGGGGCGTCCCTCCAGAGGCGTACCCATGTGGCAATGGGAAGTTCCTTGGCCTGACCATTTGTTGGAAAATCAATTACCAATACGCACCTTGTACGGTTTTAGTTGTAGAACCTGCCATCTAATATGGTAGCTATAGTAGGCTTACTATAATGGTACGTATGCTAGCTAAGACTAATACTATACTTGCAAATGTTTTTCACTATGCACTAATAATAATATCAAAAGGTTTTCGCGTATCAAGCATTTTTGACTATCAAAAGGAGAAATCTCCTCCAATTCTACATTTGCAAGCTGTGTGTGGCGGAAGGCCTTATGGTAGTTTCATTTTCTAAAAAGCATTGCGGATTTCAATGTTTTCAAAATTCTTTTATTGTTTGTTTTAAAGATAAACTGTTTTTGTTTGCTCATACCAGTCCCATGACTGACCCAGAGTTTATTGTTACTTTCCTAAATTCTGGGTGCCCACAATTTTCCACACGGGCAGTCTAGAGTTGGGTTTTTCAGATAATTAAATAATAGGTATAGATTCTATAGCTTTTGAAGTCTTTGGTTCGGTAGCATTTGGAGGTCTTCTTCAGTTTTTGCATCTTTGAAGTTTTGGTTTGGCAATCACATTCAGGATCGCATTTGCTACAAGTTCAACTTGATAATGATGGATCGAGCTTGAAGTTTAGAGCTTTGGCTTTGAAGTTTTGGTTTGGAGTCACAGTATTGGATTCTCTTGAAGACTTTGTTCATGTCGATATTCTGCTGTGGTGTTGTGTTGTATACATTCTCTGATGGGGTTGGACATGTTGTATCATGTTGTACTGACATTGTATCTATATTATATATCAATGTTATCATCTTTTGTTTCCGCTGCGTTGTTTATCATCTAATGTTGTTGCAAGCTCCGACGATACGGATTTGATGTCGTTTGTCGGGCATCGAGTTTGGGTCGTCACTACCAGGAGTTCACGTATTTGAAGCAGGGAAGTTTGTCGTTTGAGGAATACTTGAACAAATTCAACGAATTATCTCGATTTGGTCCAGAATTGGTGAATACACCTTTGAAGAAGAATGAAAAGTTTATTCGAGGAACGAACAAGAAGTTTCAGGAGAGGATGACTACTCATGTAAAAGGATCTTTTTTTGAATTAATCGATATGGGCTATTGATACGATACTCTGGATAAGCAGGAAGTTCCGAAGGAGAAAGGGAATACAAGCAATTTGAATTGGAGAAAAAGGAAGTTTGGCAGAAAGAAACCATGGAAAGGCAAAGGAAAGAAGAATACACAGGATAACAAGGTGAAAGATGTTACTTGTCTCAATTGCTTGGAGAAAGGCCATTACTCGAACAATTATAAGAATCCCTGGAAGCAAGGAATGAGAGAGCCATTTATGAAGCCAGAACAGGAATCTAGGGAATGCTGTTACTGCCACAAGCCAGGACATAGGATCAAGGATTGCCCAGCATGGGAGCAAACTCTAGTAGCAAGGGTGTATGCAATCAAAGGCGATCCTTCAACCTCAAAGGATGATAAAGGAAAATGAATTTTAGAAGGTAACCTTCTCGTTTATGACAAAATTTTCAAATTTTGTTAGATACAGGAACTACACATAGTTCTATTTCTCAACAAATCGTAAATAAGTTAAATCTTGAATTTGAGATCGTAGTCGAACCTATTTATGTTTGTTTCATTAGGTTTCGATATATTCTACGAATGGTTAGTTATTCCTTTGGACTAACCAATACCCTTGTATATTTCATAGATCTGGATAACCCGAGTATTTCGTAAAGTGTTGAATGAGTCTGTTCTCATATCTATTGTTGATATTCTGATTTGGTGAGCCAAATGCAGAATAAATATTCAGTTTGATCTGGAAAGATATTTCTCTATCTTTTATCTATTCTTTGTTATCTCCCTGATAAATTTCGGGGATAAAATTTTATTAAGGGGGGAATATGTAACATTCTCGAATTTCAGCCAAGTTTAATTTGACAATTAATTTGGAATTAAATTGTGAATTAATTAGAAAATTTCTAGGATAAATAAATTTTTAGATTTTAAATAGAATTTTGGTTCAAAATTTAAGGATAAGTATTTTATAGATAAAAATTGGATTTAAAATTTTATTTTTAAGTTAATAAGAATATGTTTCTAATTGTCTAAACATGCATTATAATTGGAATATTTTTTTTAGAATTTGATCTAACAATTTTTTTCCAAAGGCTAATTAAAAATGAAACTCTAATATATTTATTCATGTGTAGTTAACGTTTAAAACTATTTATCTTTAAAAGATTATATAAATGATTAATAAGAAATGTATTTATTTAAATAAGAAATTATATATATGAAAACAATTACTATAACATGGTAAACAAAATAAAATACATATGTTAACATATGAAAATATAAACGCATAAAGGGTTAAAACAAAATTTATAAAACAATTTAAATCAAGGATATAAACACAAATTTGTTCACATAGGACATTTGTAAGTAAATTAAAATGTGTAATTACAAGTGTTAAAACTAAGTGTACAAGCGGCAAGACAATTTCTTTCCTTTTAAAATTAAATTTAGAAAAAACATGCATAGAAAAATAATCAGGCTATTTTCATTTTTCTTCTCAAATCTGAGAAAACCAAAATTCAAATCCATCTTCAATCTAAAGTTTGAAAAAAAAATCAAAACCTGAGAAGAAAACAACAGCCTATCTTCAAACTAGATTTCAATTTACAAAAGATCAAGGCAACAAGCAATTCAACCTGAAGCAAATCAGGTTATCAATCCAATTCAAGAATCTTTGAGATGAACGTTTTCGACATTTTGGTCACCTGCCGTTGAACAGCGACGAGCTGTACAACATGCTTGGGCCTGAAGGATGAGTGAGGTTGGAGGATCATTGGAAAAATGGTGCTCGAATTTTTAGGGCGTCGCTAGGGTTTAAGGACCTACAACTATCGATGTGGGTATTTGGGGTTCGTGTGTCATCGTGGGATCATCGGAGATGATCGCAGGTGTGGGGATCGTTGCATGGACATGTGAAGCTGCTCTGGGAGGAGTGCCGTGATTTCCAGTCGACGAGATCATCATCAACGAGTAGTTTCGGTCAATCAAGTTTTTCTCCTGATGATCGATATTGTTCAATTTCGATTTGTTGGTGGATTGGTGGTTGGGTGGTCATGTGCGACGATGGGTTGATCGATGACTTGAGAGTAGACTTGGCGAGGTATCAGAGTTGATGGATCTGCCGTGCACATGCACGATGCACTCCTTAGTTTCTGGCGAAGTTCAGGTTGAAGAAGAAGTATTTGACTCAGGGACGAACTCGAAGAGAATTGCGTGATAACTCGGGGAAAATAAAAGAATGGGTGACTCAAAGTTGTGCCCAGGAAAATCAGGCGTTTGGCTTGGGTTTGTTAATAAGTTACCGGGTTTTAAAAATTCAAAGGAAAAAGGAAAATATTTAAGTTTAAAAACAAATTGTAAAACAAAGTTTACAAAGTTAAATGAAAATAAGCAAGTTTTCATAAAAATATTTAACAAGATTTTGAAATAAAATTTTAAAATATAGAGATTATAAATGCAAATGTGTTTCGAAATTAAATTATTTTGATTTGAATAATTAAATATTAGGTGATTATTTAATTTAATCTCAAATTGTTTTCAAAATAAATTATTCCAAATTTATTAAGTTAAAAGTTTATAAACTTAATTTTTGTAGTTAAGTGAATAATTGAGAAAATTAAATGTTTTATAATCCTTAATCTAACTTAAAAATTTTAAGTTAATTAATGTATTGATGACGATTTATTTCCAAAGGTTATTAAATAAGGATTAAATAATAAAGATAAATGGTTTATCTTTAAATTAATAAAAGTAATTAAAGTAAATTAATTAATGATTTAAAGATTGATTTAACGAGTGTTTTAAAGGTTAATAATTAAGGATAATTAATTAATGTAATTAAGTTAATTAATTTAAGAAGTAATTAATTAATTAAAGATTAATTAATTAATTTATAATTAAGGATTAATTAATGATTTATTAATAAAGGTGATTAAGAATTAATTAATTATTAATTAAGGATAAATAAATAATTAATTAAGGACTAATTAATTAAGGATAATTAATTAAGGGCTAATTAATTTATGTAATTAATTAAGGATAATTAATTAAAGAATAATTGAATAATTAAGGGTTAATTATTTAATGATTAGAGATTTATTCATTAATTAAGGTTGATTAATTAATAACTTAAAGTTAATTAATTTATAATTGATTAATTAACCTGGGTTAGTGATTAATCTGGTTTCAATTAATCAAATGATCAATTAGTTTTACTTATGGATGACCGTATTCTATTAATGCTGTGAATTGTTTTAACTCAAGCTGTAATGAATGTAATTTAAATTATCTGTGATGAATGTATATTATTTATCTGTGGATCTGTGAATGGAAGATAAGCGTTATAGAAGTATACCGCTTATCTATAATTACTGTACTTGAATCTATAATGATCAATGATATTGCACTATTGGGTAAAACCCCTGGACTACATCATACACACACAAATATGGATTGCATGAGGAAATTGGTTAAGTCATAGATTTTTGAAATGGTTTTAAAAATTGAATTTTGAATCTAAAAGATTTTGGAAATGGATGTGGGTTAAAAGTAAAAAGCTTTTGAAAAAGAGTTTTGAAGATGAAAATTATTTTGAATGACTTAATTAAGTTTTGAAATTTAAATAATTTGATTTAAATTTGAATTCAAAATTTGAAATTGAATTATATGTTTGGAAACTATGACTTAAAAATGTCATACAAGTTAAAATTGTGTTTATATGGGTTTAAACCATTTTAAAAGTATTGTTTTGGGAATTTGAATTTAACATAAGGACTTTAACTTGTATCAATGAAATCGGATTTTTCCAAAACGAAAAATATTTGTTTTCAAATAATAAAAGCTTTTATATAAGGAAAGAATTTCCAATTTGTGTTAAAGGGATTTCAAATTTGAAATGAAAATGGTTTTCCAAGTTATGAATGAATCTTTGGAAATAATTTTGAAAGCTGTAAGTTAAATCTTTGATTTAAAGATTGGATGAGTTAACCCAATTTGAAATGGAAATTATTTTGAAATCTGTGAATGAATCTTTGTGAAAAATGGGTGAACTTTGTGAAATGATTCTTTTTGTTTAAAGATTTTAAAATGATAATTTGTCTAAACCATTTGAATGAAAAGTTTCGGGTTTTAAAGTTGTGACTTAACTGAAATTCCATTATCCATATGTTTTTAAATATTGCGCTCATTGTTCGGTTTAGCCCGGAGAGGACCTTATGTCATATAACCCATGCCGAATAATGATACAACGATATGGACAACATTTGAAGACCGGTGGTGAAGACCGGGTATTTACGAGAACGATAGGATAACCTATCAAATGGCTCTACACTGAGTAGCTACGGAATAGAGATCTCCATATGTGATGGGGAGTCCGATCGGGATTATGAATACCCGGATTGCAAGGGCTTCTTTGGAAGTGCCTTCGGTTCTGTTCGAACCCGGAAAAAACTTGTATGGATGTGTGTCTGACATAACACTTTGAGATGTAAAACTGGTTTCTATCAAATACATTTCTGTTTGGTGGTGGAGATTTATTCTCTTAGCTTAACATCCTTCTCTGAGACGTACGAGCTCAGAGGTTATGTAGTTGATGGTTACTAGTGATACATTTCCAATTTGGTAATGTGGCATACGAAGTGCTGCTGATCATTTTTTGATCGAAGCATGACTTTGTGAAAAAGCGTAGCTTTGTGGACGAGACTACATCAGGACCTCACACCCCGGAAATGGTCGAAACAGGAAAGAAGCAGCAAGGTTCCAGGGGTCGCGCCCCTAGGGTATGCCCATTCCTTCTGGAAAAGGGTGGTATCATGGTATGGAGCCTAGATACTTAAATTATGTGGACATTATAAATTTTATTACTGTGTGATGTTGCTTTGTGGTTGAGGATCCTTGGATAAAGGTCGCAAATGACCAGGGATGGCATATCTTAGGTTTTACTCCTGGGAAAGGAGTAAACCGGCCTTGTGTTGGCAGAGAGCTGGGTAAGTTCTCGGAGCGTCCCTCCAGAGGTGTACCCATGTGGAAAGGGGAAGTTCCTTGGCTTGACCATCTGTTGGAAAATCCAAAGAAACAATACGCGCCCTGTACAGTTGTAGTTGTACAACCTGCCATGAAATGTGGTGGTAACCTGCTATTGAACATGGTAGCTATAGTAAGCATACAATAACGGTTGTATGCTGGATAAGATTAATATTATACTTTCGAAATGATTTCCACTATGCACCAATAATAATATCAAAATGGTTTTCGCGTATCAAGCATGTTTAACTATCATAAGGAGAAATCTCCTCCAATTCTGCTTTTGCATGGTGTGTGTGGCAGGAGGCCTTATGGTAGTTTCATTTTCCAAAAAGCATTGTGGATTTCAATGTTGTAAATTCTTTTGTTGTTTGTTTAAAGATAAAACTGTTTTTGTTTGCTCATACCAGTCTCATGACTGACCCCGAGTTTGTTGTTCCCTTCCTAAACTCTGGGTGCCTACAATTTTCCACACGGGCAGTCTAGAGTTGGGTTTTTCAAATAATCAAATAATAGGTATTGATTCGTTAGCACTTGAAGTCATTGGAGATCTTCTTCAATCTTTGGATCTTTGAAGTTTTGGTTTGAAAATCGCATTCGGGATTGCATTTGCTATAAGTTCAACTTGATAATGGTGGATCGGGCTTGAAGTTTAGAGCTTTGGCTTTGGAGTGTAGTATTGGATTCTCTTGAAGACTTTTCTCATGTTGAGATGTTTTTCCACTGTGGTGTTGTGTTGTATATTCTCTAATGGTGTTGGATATGTTATATCATGATGTATATCATGATATAACTATATTGTATATCAATTTTATCATCTTCTGTTTCCGCTGTGTTGTTTTTCATCTAATGTTATTGCAAGCTTCGACGATATGGATTCGATGTCGTTTATCAGGCATCGAGTTCGGGTCGTCGCAAGCAAATGTAACGACCCAGAATTTTCGATCCCAAAAATTCCAGATAGTTAGGAAAAGAAGAAAAGAGATAGGAGAAAAGAAGAAACAGAAACACCAACATCTCACATTTGCAGCGTATAAAATATAATATCAAATAATATTATTTACAAGCTGCATTAGTCTATTACATTTTAATATATCAGAGTTACAACATTCACAAAAACTGGATAGATACAATCAACATGTCTTAAATAAATAACAATATATCACAGCAAAATACACTCCATACGTTCCCGCCATCAAGCTTGCCTCCTGAGGTCCAGAACGTGCTTACCTGAAAATCTGTAATACACGGTCTGACCCGAACATTACATCAACGTAACACCCGGGTCAGGCTGGAAACCAGTGTGAGTAAACCCATCAAACATGAATTACAAAACATTCAACTTATATATATAACCCGGGTAACTTGTATAAATTACAAATTCACAAATTGTTATAGACATCACTTATTTCACTCACAAATTTCTAAGTACCAAAACTTAGATTAAATGGTCCCATTCTCTTAAATCATTCCATTCTAGCTTATTGATTTCACATATCAATCCATAAAGAATCGAAGTTGTTTCGGGTATTTACTAGTACCCGACTCCGGCCTCTTCAAATCCAATGTCATCTTATCCCAAGTTATTCAATTAAATACAATTCGACTTTAGTTACCGGATAACACTTTTACACAGCAATTCATAATCGATAGATAATCACATTATCACTGTCCACCCAAACATATCATATCACAAAGCAATTCATGTCAGATATATCAACCAAGTCGAGGCATTCAACATCATTCAATCATTCATAAGCAAGATTGATTAATCACGCCATTTTTAACTAATTTAATAAATTAAATTAATTACTTCAATCATCCTTTTTAAATCCTGCTTACTTAATATTAATTAAATTTAAACCATGAATAAATCATGCCTTAATTATCCTCTCTAATTGTATTAAGTAATTAGCTTTTAATTAATTACACAAATTAATTAATCTTTACCTATTCACATTAATTACATTAATCCCTAATTAATTACTCAAATTAATAACTTACATTGATTAATTGACCATTTATTAACCCCATTCATTAATTAACTACCCATTGATTAATTTCTTATTTAATAAATCCCTTAATTGATTACACTAGGTAATTAATCCTTTACTACTTCCATTAAGAAATTTTCCTTAAATTACTTTCATCAAGTAATTATCCCATTGGTTAATTATCCTCCATTAAGAAATGTTTGATAAATTGTTTATGATTGATCAAGTTTGACCTTTTTTTATTTTTATTTTTGAAAACTGTTAGATATAAAATCACTCACGAACACGAATCAAACCATGCTTAAAACCTTCCACACATACCACTTCATCACGTAAATGCTGATTGATAAACTTCATACAATAAACAATGTCTCAGTTTCACATACCCATCACTGTTCCACCTCAAGACCCACTAAAAAATTGCTTTGCTCTTCCAGCAAATAAACCATGCATCTCCACATCCATCTCTGTCCATTGCTACACACCATACCCCCAGTCACTGTTCAAGTGTACACATATCTGTGCACAAACCCTCTGCTACTTCCACACCACATCCCACTGACAACCATCAAGCATATACTCCCATTAAACATCATCCCAAAACTGCCATAATTAACACAGTTCTACTCATCAACATACATACATCAATTCTCATCAATTCCAATCAACCATCATAACCATTTTCATGCCACAACAAAATACCCCCACCTCCTCTTCATGCAAACACATACAATATTCACATCCTTCTCAAACTTACTGCACCTACCGCCTCCTCGTTTACAAGCCTCATCCACAACCAACACTGCAAATCCAATACTATAACTCACTGTGAACAAACTGCAACACATAACTCCATTACAACAAAACACCATTGCATCACTACACAGCAGACAACAGCCATACAATATAGTAGCATACGAGTCACCCAAACAGTCACCCCGCTTCATTCCACAAACATACACTCATCACTGACCAATAGTGCCACCATCTCATAATACGCATCCCCCTGCAACCCGCCTTGTTGCCTTCCATCCACTGTGCTGCAACCATCCAACTTCATCACTTGCTACTAGTGCACACTTCAATATACAATTATACAACTTTATCACTTGCATACTTACGACCTGTGCATTTCACAAACCACAGCCATACATCACCAGAACCCTTCACTCACATCCACAACATCCTACCTACCACCACTATTCCAGCAGTATCTCCTTTGCCAACTTCACCACCTCCCTGCAGCAATATCACCATTACACTACAACAAAACTGTTGCTAACCACTACCATTCCCAAACAGCTTCACACTAAATTTCCATCTAGGCACAAATACTCCAGTGCACAGCAAGTCATCCCTCCCTGCCTCTGCCGACTTCCCCTTCAGAAACATCACTTCACCCCTAGCCACCACTTCATACAACACATTCCAGCTGCATATCCACACTACAAAGTTGTTTGCTACTTCATGCAATTGCCTCTCGAATCCACATCAGCCTTCCACCATTCCACTGTTAAGATTCTGTTTTCCAATCACATCTATCTCATATAACTACATCGTTCAGCAACCACGTGATTGACATCAAATTTCCCCTTGCAAACTGTGCACTGTCTTTGTTTACTTCCTTTTTAACATCATATTCTAAATTAGCTTACGTGAAGAGATATTTGATTTAGAGTATTTTGGTCTGTTGAAATTTAATAGAGAGATATTCTCAGATATTCACACAGTACTCATCTTAATATATATAAGCATTATTCAAACATTATTGCCAACATTTCATCAAAATTTTCAAGCATTTACCACATGCATTGTTTTAAACAGGTAGATCTAGTCAAAGGATAAAGTTTACTCACCTTCACTGTTGAACAGATGAGCTTATTCTAGATTTTAAAAAATGCTAGCTTTTCCCCTTGCCACAGACTTTTGCCTTAGATCAAGAATTGATTTATTCTGATCTGGATCTAGAACTAATTGTGTTGATCTTGAATTGCTTTTAGTTTCAGAAACTTGAAAGAATTTTGTTTAATTTATTTGCATATTCCTTTGGTTATTTGCTTTACAGTTTTTAGATCTGAGCTGAGGTAATTTACTTTTGATTTTTCTCAAATTTTGGTTTTGGATTTGGAAAGGTAGAAAAGAAATAAGATAGAGAATGAGATGTTACCGTAATTTTGTTTTAATTTTTATGAATTATTTTAAAGAACAATGACACTTGGTAAATAGGCTTACAAATGTCATTAGATATACCCCTTTCCTTACATTTGTAATTATATGTATCAATATATTTTATAAGTATTTATAAAATAATTTCAATTTAGTTTATTTTTATAAATGTCTTAATTGTTTTAATATTTAAACTCCTCTTTATCTATTTATAATTTTAAAAGTAGATGATATAAAATCCCAATTACACACTTGTAATAGTTATACAAATATACTAATTTTATATTCCTTATTTATGTTTTTAAATGTTTTCCATAAAACTTTCATATTAAATTTCTATTTAGTAACTACTTTCCTTCATTTATATTAATATGATCTTCAAAAGGAAATAACAAACTATATACTAATAAAATCATATACATATATTTTATATCAAATTTGTTTAAGATATTTATTCTTTGAATTTCCAATTTAAATTTAATTTAAAATTAACTCATATATATACACACACACCCTTAAATATACCTATATTCAATTTGTTTGAAAATAAAGAAAAAATTCCATTTAAAATCTACGTATCTCTCTATATATAAACCATCATTATTATTTTAAATGGTGTATCTTTCATAAAAGATTTGAAATGGGAATTGTTTTAAAAGTTATGAATGGATCTTTGAAATAGTTTTGGAAAGCTATAAATTGAATCTTTGGTTTCATAATTGGATAAGATAATCCAATTTGAAAAGGAAATATTTGAAAAGCTGTGAATGAATCTTTGTGAAATATTGGTGAACTTTGTGAAGTAAATCTTTTTGTTTAAAGATTTGAAAATGGTGATTTGTTTAAACCATTTGAGGAAAGGTTTAGGATTTTAAGTTGTGACTTAACTGAAATCCCGTATCCATATGTTTTTAAAATATTGTGTTCATTATTCGGTTTAGCCAGGAGAGGACCTTGTGTCATAACCCATTTTGAATAACGATACGACGATATAGATAGCATTTGAAGACCAGTGGTAAAGATAGGATATTTCCGAAAATGAAAGGATAACTCGTCAAATGTCTCTGCACTGGCTGATCCTTGGTATAGAGATTTGATGATGGGAAGTCCGAACGTGATTAGGGATTATCCGGATTTGCAAGGGCTTCTTTGGAAATGCCTTCGGTTCTGTTCGAACCTGGAATAGACTTGTATGGGTGTATGTCTGACATTACACTTTGAGATGTTAAGCTGGTTTCTATCAAATAAATTTCTTTTGGTGGCGGAGATTTATTCTCTTAGCTTAACACCCTTCTCTGAGACGTACGAGCTCAGAGGTTATGTTGTTGATGGTTACTAGTGATACATTCCCGATTTGGTAATGTGGCATATGAAGTGCTGGTGATCATTTGTTGATCAAAGCATGGCTTGTGAAAAGCGTAGCTTTGTGGACGAGACTTCGTCGAGCCTCACAACCCGAAAATGGTCGAAACAGGAATATTACGGCAAGGTTGCAGGGGTCGTGCCCCTAGGGTATGTCCATTCCTTCTAGATTACAAGTGGTATCATGGTATGGAGCCCAGATGTTTACCTATGTGGTTGCTGCATACTTATTGCTGTGTGGTTGTTGGTTGAGGGCCCTTGGATAAAGGTCGCGAACGACCGAGGATGGCATATCTTTAAGGTTACTTCTGGGTAGGTGTAACCCGACCTTGTGTTGGTAGGGAACGGTTTTGGTTCTTGGGGGCGTCCCTCCAGAGGCATTCCATTTATTAAGGAAGTTCCTTAGCCTGACCATTTGTTGGAAATACAATCATCCAATATGCACCTTGTACGATTTTAGTTGTAGAACATGCCATCTAATATGGTAGCTATAGTTGGCATACTATAATGGTACATATGCTGGCTAAGGTTAATATTATACTTTCAAAATGTTTTCTGCACTATGCAATAATAATAATATCAAATGGTTTTCGTGTATCAAGCATTTTTGACTGTCATAAGGAGAAATCTCCTCCAAGTGTGCGCTTGCATTGTGTGTGTGGTGGGAGGCCTTATGGCTGTTTCATTTTCTAAAAAGCATTGCGGTTTTCAACTTTTAAAATCTTTTGTTGTTTTTTTAAAGATAAAACTGTTTTTGTTTGCTCATACTAGTCTCATGACTGACTTGGAGTTTATTGTTCCCTTCCTAAACTTTGGGTGCCCATAATTTTCCACACGAGCAGTCTAGAGTTGGGTTTCAGATAATTGAATAGTAGGAGTAGATTCAATGGCCTTTAATCTTTGGAAATCTTCTTCAGTCTTTGGATGACTGACCTTGCTTAGTACAACTTGATTGGGGGTCGAGCTAGCTATGGATTGGAGCATTTGATATAGAGATGCAAATGTTTGAGTTCTCTCTTAGAATTTCAAGTCATGATATCATTCTCAGCTGTTGTTCCACTGTTGGATTTTTCTATTCCGCTGTAGCATTGTATTTGTGCTTTGATATATGTTGGTGATCAGTGTTGTGTCACATTTGGATATTGTATTCATTGAAGATATGTGTTATTATTCATTTTCTTTTGCTGTGTTGTTGTACTTAATGTGATATAAGCTCCGGCGAATCGGATTGAACGTTTGAATCCGCGGCATTCGAATACGAGTGAAGTATGGATGTAGATTTTCGAACGCTGAAATTGGGATCGTGACATTTTGGTACCAGAGCAAAACCAAATCCTATTTTTGTCCGGATTTTAAGCAGAATTAAACTTTTAAAATAAAGGTTATATAAATTAAATACTCAAAACTAAATTAAATTGAAATGATTTTATTTAAAGCCTTTAACAAATTTAAAAATTAGTTAATTTAAAATAAATTTTATTTAAAACCTTTTTAATCAATTTTAAACTCGGATAATTTCTAATATTCATACAAATTTTTGTTCTAACAAAATTGCTTCAATTTATTTTTTTGATTTGCTTTAAAGTTTAAAGCTGCTCTTCTCTTAATTTCACAGACCCGAGCCAATCACCCACTTACCCGAGTTCAACTTCGGGTTTTCCATCTACTTTTCTTGACTTCGAGTTTTTACGCACAATCCTTCGAGTTGAACCGGAAATAACTACGTCTTCAACCTCTTCTTCCCAAACATCTCAACCCCCGAGGCACATAAGTGCACCGTGCACGTGCACTACTGGACGACGACGATCCAACCTTCACCGCGACTACCCTCAGGTCGACTACAATCTCACCGATGATTCCTATAACTCAGATCAAAAACACTGCCAAGAAATTAAATTCGAGCATGATTGATCAAACTGAAACCCACTGACCAAACTAAAATGTCTCGGATAATCACCTCAGGCCACCTGAACCTCCGCCACTTCAACCAGAGTTACCCCGACGATCCATGAACCAAATCACCTGGTGCAATTGGCCAAAAACCTTCGACAACGTCGCAGTTAACCAAATTCCAACCCTGACTAAAACTGGGCTAAAGCCCTAAATCCATGTCGTATCGCCGCCTTGATGATCAGAGGACACTCCGATCATTTTTTCCAACCTCGACACTCTCCAGTGTACCTTCATCCCAAGGCACGCGCCACCAAACCTCGCTAACCATCGGAATTTGGTAAAAAATACATTTTCTGTTCAGCTCATAATTTCCCACAATCTACCAAACTAAAAATCCTGATTCGATTTTTAAAATTCATCACTTATTGGTAGGAATCAACTTATATAATTAAATCAAGAATTTATGAACTTCAATTTTTTTTCTGTTTTAAAATGATTTTATTGTAAAATCTTATTTCAAATTTGTTAATTAAATATTTCCTTTCGCAATTATTTTAAAAAATGAAATTTTATTGATAAGATCATTTTCCTTGTTAGGATCCTAGCGTAACATTTATTGTATAATGAGAATTTAAATTTTCAGTTGAGAAAGTTGAAGCCTGTTGCATAGTAGAGATTTGTTTTTAAACATATGCAGACCTTCATGCTCGAACATGTTTATATATACTTATACAATCATAGCCACATCCATAAAGCATTCCAAATCATCATCAACACAGGCAAAACATTAAGAAGATTAGGTTTAAAAATATGGTTCACTTGTACAGAAGGCAGAGAACGAGGAAGTATTTGAGCCTGCTTTTGAATTTTTTATCCTAAAATTTTGTTTTTGATGGATGTGAGTTGATCTGTTATGATTTTGATTTGCTGCCTTGAATCTGAACTTGATTCATGCTGAAGCTTTGAAGAAATGGAAGTTGTTTGATGTTGAATCTGCTCTTACTTAAAACATTGAATTGCTCAAGTTGAAATGCTTCAGGCCTATAATGGTCTGATTGCTTTTGTTTTAGTTTTAGTTGCTTCAGGTTGTTTGGCCTTTTCTTTGTTTCCAGGTTTTGATTCCATGATTTATTTTGAATTTTCATTCCAGGTTTGAGACTATGAATCGGATTTTGATTTTGAACTGTTCTTTTTTAATTTTCCAGGCTTTGAAACTGAAGCAAGAAAAATTTTGATTTTGATTTCCAGATTTTTGAATATGGAAGATGAGAGAAATTTTGAACTGAGGTAAGTAAGCAGGTCATCTTCTTTTACATATTTTCCTATAACTCCAAATCAAAAGAAAATTTTATTTGTTTCCACTTGTTATCATAAGTTACACTTGTTATTATTTGAATTAATTGATGTAAATTAAGTAAACATTTGTAATTGTATGATATTAATCCTTTTACACTTGTAAAATATAAGCACTTTTATGTCTAAATCCTTGTTTTAAATTAATTTAAAACTTTTTTTTAAACCCCTACATTATTATAATTTATAAAAGATGTTCATCTCTTTTGTTTTCTTACATTTTATATTTTATATTTATACTTATTATATTTACAAACTATTTTTTTAAAGAAAATGTACATTAAACCATCTTTTATCAAATTTTATTTAAATCATACAAACCATATTTTTTTTTCAAAAGATATACATACATATTAAAATTAGAAAACATATTTTTATTAAATTTAAAAATGTAAATTATTTGAATCCAACTTATTTTAAAATGTCTATCTTATTAATTTCAAAGATATGTATAAATTAAAGCTTGGTATTTGTTTTAAATTTTTATATTCAAGTTATCATTCTTTTTAAATGAATAAGGTTCTATATTAATCAATTTTCTATTATTTAATCTTATATAACTTTTTAAGGAAAATGTTTTAAAACTTAATTTCTATAATTAATCAAATTTATTTTCTAAGATATTTATTCTTGAATTTCAAATTCAAATTTTAAATCACAATCTATTTATATACATTTATTTAAATATGATAACCCAAATTTTTGGATATCTGTTAATTGGTAATTAACAGGATAAAATTATTAAAATACTAATTTTTAAATTTAACAAATAAAATTCTGATTTATATTTGAATGAATAAAAGGGATTTGAAAACCATAATTAATGTGTGTGTATATATATATATATATGCAAAACCTATCATTTCCAAGCAAAATTAAATATGATAACTATTTTATTATTATGCATATTGTTATGGTTTGTGAGTAAAATTTGGATTTGAAAATTTAAGACAATATCTTGAAAGTAAATTTAAAACTAGTATTTATAGATATTTGGTTATTAATTTGTTTATAATTAAAAGTCTTATATCATTTCTTTAAGGTTACGTAAAAGTAAGTAAAGAAAATAATGAGATATATATATATAGATGAATTTGATTTATAATAAATGTTGAATAATAAATATGTGAATAAATATTTATTTGATAATCTCCTGTTATAATCGTTGAAAATTTGATAATATTTGTTTAATGACCTTCTTTTATAATCATTCGATCTAACAAAATTATCTTTTACGAATAAACATGTTTCCTATTATAATGAGTATGTATATATGTGATTATTTATTTAGTAATTAGAGTTCAAATCATTTTCTTTTTAAAAAAATGTATACATTTACAAACATTAAAAAAATGATTCATAAATCAATAGAGGTAGGGATTTGAAACATAATTTATAAATTGGATATAAAAAAATAATAAGACAAGGATTTAAACATAATATGCAAACTCGTGACAAATGTTTTATAAGTAAGATTTAAATTACAAATGTAAACTTAAGGAAAAGATAAACTTGCAAGTGTCACTTCTACTTTAGTTTTCTTTAATTTTTATTTTTTTTATAAAACCTAATTTAAAACTTATATAAACATATACCTTCCTCTTCATTTTCTTTTTTTATCTTCTTTTCTAAGAGCTGCAAACATTTTAAAAATAAAAAAATACCAAAACTCAAAAACCATTTTTCTCAAGCCTGTAAACTTAATCAAAACCTGAAATCAAACATCACCAACAAGAAAACTTCAGGACTCAAAAATCATAGATCAAACAACAATTTTTCAAAACATTGCAAGCCTGAAAATTAGAGTTTTCAACCCTGAAGCAAGTAACAGTTCAAACCATAGCTAGCTGCAAAATTCAACATTTCCAGGTTTTCTCTGCTATCAAGAAAATGCAGGTGAGTAAACCTTCTTTAAAAAAACAGTTTAAAAATCTGTTCTTATGCATATGATAATTGTTGTAGAAATATACTGAATAATGTTTTTGGATGGTTGCCTGTGCATGTCTGTGAATAGGGTAAACTTGCCCCTGTTGAGTTACAGGCTTCATATTCATATAAAATTTTAAAATCTCCTTCTGTAATTGATTTTAGGCTAAGATGTATAAATAAAAATTGACTATAACAATGTGTTATGAATTTTAAAAATAATATCAAGTATTTATTTTTAATGATTTGATCAAAATTTGAATATTTACAGAGGAAAACAAAGATAGGTCACAAATTGATGATCTTAATTTCAAGATTTGATTGTTTAATATGATTCGTCTTGGCAAATGATAAATTTAGGAAGTAAAATCAAAAATTTTTGTTTGCTAAAAATCGAGATGTGCGGTATTGTTCGAAATTAGGATTATCGCCGAATGCCGTTGATCGGCGGTGAGATTTCCTTGGGTTTTGATCTGGAGGAGACTCGAGGCTCGTGGGATGTGAGAAAATTGATCGCGAAGGACATCAATCATCAGAGCATACGTAGGACGACGATACAGGGTTTTGGTCGGTTTTGTTGATGATGTTCTCGTGGGTCGTTCAGCGTTGATGGAGAGCCAAAGTGAACCGCATGAGGGAGAAAGGGTTTATCAGATCGTGGAGCGTATCTGGGTGGAGTATCAAGTTTTCCGGTGATCGTATTTGGTGGCGAGAGCGTTTGTCGTCGAGGGTTAGGTTCCAGTGAGAATCAGAATCGCTCGATTCCGTTTTACGATTTTATCTTCGGATCTGAGTAGCCGGAGGGGATGTGGAAGATGTAGGCGATGTGTGGGAGCCATCGTAGTTGGCCGGAGCGACGTGAGGTCTCCGTGCAAGTGAACCATGCACGTTGTGTTTCTGAGTTGATCGTGGGTTAGGAAGATGCAGTGTTGCTCGGATCTATCTCGTGAGTGATGCGTGTTCGACTCGAGGCTATGTGTTGCGAGTGCCTTGTGTTGTGATCGGGTTTGTGTTCGAAGTTGTGGTTCATCTTGCTTGGGTTGTTCTGCGTTAGGCACGGGTCTTTTTGTTTCAAGCTTTAAATTTAAAACAGGAACCAGTTTTAAGGCAGCAATGAAATTAGTTAATGAGTTTTTTTCAAATTTTATTATAGTTTCAGAAATTAACAGGAATACCAGTCTGAAAGAAAATGTTTAATAAATTTTCAAAGCTAAATAAAATAAAACAAGTTTTTATTTAAGAATGTTCCAAATTTTTTGGTATATATGTTTTAAGAAGAAAATAAACGGAGTCTTCAAAATATATTTAAATAAATGGGTTTTAAAAGGAATAGTAATTAAGTTTTGAAAGATTAATTTTTTATTTAAAACGTTGAACAAGTTTTCATAGATTTTAATGATTAAAATTTTATAATTTAAATCGTTTTGTTTTAAAGAAATTTTATACTTTCAATTATATAATTAATTTCAAAATGTTTATTTAATGAAGCATTTAAATAAAATAAAAGAATTTATCTTAAATTAAGTAAGGTTGAAATTCATTAGGGATAATTAATTAGTGGGATTAATTAAATTTAATCACTTAATGCAAATTAAAGGATAACTACTAAGTAAAATAATTAACTAGAAATTTGAGTTGACAAAATTAATGTAATTAATTTTAAGATAATTGGTTTAGTTAACCTTGTATAATTAATTACTTAATTAATTAAGGGTTAATAGATTAATATAAAGTAATCAATTAAGAAGTAATTAATTAATGGAATTAAGTAAAGGAATTAATTAGTCAATGTAATTAATTAAATTAATGTGATTAGTTTAAATTAATTAATTAGTTTAATTAATAATGAAATTAATGTGAATGGGTGAAGGTTAATTAATTTGTGTAATTAATTAAATGCTAAACTTTTAATGTAAGTAAAAAGAATAATTAAGGGATGATTAATTAATGGTTTATAATTAATTAATGTTGGGTAAGTAGGATAAAAAGGTGATATAAGTAATTAATTTAAATTAATTAATTAAAAATGGTGTGATTAATTTATTTCGCTTATAGATGATTGAATGATATTGAATGCCTTGGATTGTTTGTTATCCCTAGTATGTGATTGTGATGCTATGTGATATGAAATGTTTTTGTAATATGATATATTGGGTTGAACAGTGGTAATGTGGTTATTTATGATTAATTTCTATGACACCCTGAATTTAAAGTTTGAAATGTATTTCACTTGAATAATTTAGGTTAAGATGACTTGGAATTCGAAGAGACTGGGGTCGGGTATCAGTAAATTCCCAAACCCATTTCGATTTGTAATCTCTAATAAATCTATATAGATTTGATATGTGAAATAAATAGGCTAGAATGGAATAATATGGACCTTTGAAACTAAGTACGGGTACTTAAGGATTGATTTATGAATAAGTGTTAAGCATAACAAGTAATGAACTCGTAGTGAAGTTACCCCGGGTTTTTCTTTTATGGTTTGAACTTAGTATTTCAAATTATATGGGTTTACTCACGCTGATTTCCAGCCTAACCCAGGTGTTACTTTGATGTAATGCTCGGGTCAGACCAAGTATTACAGATTTTCAGGTAAGGACCTTCTGGAGCTCAGGTGGCGAGCTGGATGGTAGGAACGTATGGAGTATATTCCACTGTGAGATATTATAGTTTACCAGGAACATGTTGATTGTATCTGTCCAGTGTTTGTGTATATGTTGTAACTCTGATGTATTAAAATGTAATTGATTGATACATCTTTCTTTGTGTAAAGAATATTATTTGATATTATATTTTGTCCGCTGCAAATGTGAGATTATGTGCCTTATTTATGTTTCTTCTTCTTTCGCTTTTCTTCTTTCCAAACTATCTGGAATTCTCGGTATTGAGAATTCCAGGTCGTTGCATTTGAAATGAGTTGAGTATAATGTATATGAGAGGCGTACTTGTTATTTTCTTATATAAAGGTTTTAAAATGGTTTCAAAACTAAATGAATCTTATATAAGTTTATTAAGCAATAGATTTTGTATTTATTAAGGAAATTGGATGTTGTATTAATTGAATTAAAAGTAATAATAAGAACTAAGTGGTAATAGAAATATAACCAAATTTAAATTGAATAAAGACAAGTTTGAAATGGATTCAAACTGAAACTAAATTCAAAACTACCTCAAGCCTTTGCAGTCTAATATTTGAAGCTCAACGTAATTGAGATTCAACTCAGATCAGAACGAATCCGGATTTAATCAAGCAAAACAAATTTCAGTTTCAATAAGGAGATCAAATTTCCAGCTTCCTCTGTTCTTAAGAAACAAGTGAGTAAACAATCATGTATTTTAATCTATTATATGATTGTTGAAGTGAATGACTGCATGAATAAATTTATGTGTTTATGTGTATATAAACATGATTTTTATGCATGTATGTGAATGCTTATGTATATAAGTCTGTAAAAAAAACTGGTCAAGCAAAATCTAAATCAACTCAATTCCTCAACATATGTTAAATTTTAGGTAATGATCCTTAAAGATAAATGATCGTAACAACTAAGATTGGATTTTTTAAAAATATTACTAAGCAAATCAACAGAAAGATTGCTGGTAACAAGAAGGGTCAGTGAGAATTGAACTCAAATCGAAAAATTGATTTTTAATTTTTCGAGTTTTGATCACATGAAATAAATTGTATTGTAAAATAGTGATTTTTGATCCTAATTTCAAGATATTTAGGCTCGGGGTTGTCAAGTTATTGCGAGTTGATCAGATTTTAATTTTCGTCGAATCCTGGTGATCTAGGGAAGGATGAGTGACACGATTGATGCTGAAGGAAGCTGGTGAGGAGGGGATTTAGGGAAATATACTCAGAAAAATTCTAGAATGCTGTGATGATTGAACAACGGTGAACTAGGGTTTAGCATGCCTATTTGTTCGACGTGTTAAAAAAGGAAATTGTGAGATATTTGGAGATCTGGAGTAGATCGCGTGTGGTGGAAATTGAAGCAGGGAGTTGTGGCATTTCTCTAGGTTGGATGGCGTGGGTGCCGAGGGTAGGAGGCGTCAGCAGGTGGGTGTTTTCGGATGGGATTTCAGATACAGGTTTGGCCATTGGGTCGTTTTTGGTTTCGCATGCAGGAACGTTGATCTGGATGGTCGAAAGAGTAGGAGAGCTCATTGTTGACTTGCCAAGGGTGGTTCTGATGATCGGAGCAACGTCGATGATTTGTGCATGTGCACATGTATCCGATGTGTCAGGTGCTTGAGGGTGGGTGTTTGAACTTCGGGTGTGTTGGGGTTGTTCTTCGAGTCGATCTCGTGTTTTCATGGGGAAGCATGAATAAAGGGAAGAAGAGGGGTTTGTATCGGGTTTCTTTGAGTTTGATTCGGCCTGTACCGGAGTTTTATGCTTGGAGTTAAAATAGTAAATTAAATATTATTGAAATATATAAGTTTTTCAAAAGAGATAATAAGTCGGGGCTGAATAAAGTATTAGCGAGTTTATAACATTTATTTTAAAATTTTTAATTTGTTTTAAAAATTTTGTTTAGAGGTAATTATATAATAAGATTAAATTCCTAAATGTTTTCAAGGGTAAATCAAATGATGTAATCAAATAAAGGATTATTTATTTAATGTATTGAAGATGATTAATCTGTGTAACAATTTAAGGGATTGATTTATTAATGCGATTAATTAATTAAGGTTTGATAATTAAGATTTATTATTTAATTGATTGGTTATTAACTAAAGATTAATTAATTAAGGATTAATTAATTAGTAGTTTAGAATTAGCAATCAAAAAATAGAAATTAATCAATTGATAATTAGAAATCAAAGAATGGGTGATTAGAGATTAATCAAGTGATTAAGGATTAATTACTTAGGGTAATTAATTAAAGGATTGATAGATTAAGGAAACAAATCAAGGATTAGTTAATTAATGAAGTGTGATCAACTAAAAGATAATTAATCAATGTAAGTGATTATAGGATAATTAATTTGAGTGATTAATTAAGGATAATTACTGTGGATGGTTAAGGATAATTAATTTGTGAAATTAATCAAGGTTATCTACTTAATGTGACTAAAGTATAATTAGTCAAGGATGATTAATTAAGATGGATAATTAATAGATGATTAATTAATTGGTTTGTAATTAATTAATGTTAGGTAATAGTAATCTAAGTGATTAAAGATTAGTAATTAATTTAATTAGAGATAAATTAAAATAATTTTGGTTGTGATCAATCTTGCTTATGAATGATTGAATAATGATAAGTGCCTTCAACTGGTTGATATCTCTGATATGAATTGTTTTGTCATATGATATTTGGTTTAAACTGTAATAATGTGGTTATCTATTGATGACGAATTGCTATGTAAAAAGTGACATCCTGTATTTAAAGTTGAATTATTAATGGAAGAACTTGGGTTAAGATGACATGAGATTCGAAGAGACAGGAATTGGGTATCAGAAAATACCCGAACCCACTTCGATTTGTAATCTCTAATAAATCTATATAGATTTGACATGTGAACTCAATGGACTGGAATGGAATAATATGGTCCTTTGAAACTAAGTATGGGTACCTAGAGTTCGATTTGTGAAATAAGTGTTGAGCATAACAAGTAATGAACTGCTAGTGAAGTACGAGTCACCTCGGGTTTTTCTTTTATGGTTTAAACTTAGTATTTCAAATTATATGGGCTTACTCACGTAGGTTTCCATCCTAACCCGGGTGTTACTTTGATGTAATTCTTGGGTCAAACCGAGTATTACAGATTTTCAGGTGAGGATGTTCTGGAGCTCAGGAGACGAGCTGGATGGCAGGAACGTATAGAGTATATTCCGCTGTGATATATTATTTGTATTTCTAGGACAAGTTATTTTAATTGCCTAGTGATTGTGAAATATTGTAACTCTGATGTATTAAAATGTAATTGAGTAATTCAGCTATTCTTTGTGTAAAGAATATTATTTGATAATATATTTTATCCGCTGCAAATGTGAGATGTTGGTGTTTCTATTTCTTCTTTTCTCCTATCTCTTTTCTTCTTTTCCGAACTATATGGAATTCTCGGGATCGAAAATTCCAGGTCATTACATTTGGTATCCGAGCCAGGTAATTGATTGCCTTGAATGGTTTGAGATCTGTGGGTTATAAACACAATCGACCCCCAGTCTTACCAAACTTAAAGCTTCTTCGATCGGAGAAAACTTATCCAAAATCAGATATTCGACTTGTGAATCCAAATTATCTATACTACTAAGCTACAGAGCTTCTACTCATCTAGATCTACAAAACTAAATAGGATATAAGACTAAAGTCAAGTGCTTCTCAACTATCAAATTCTCCTGACGGCTGGTTCCACAACCAGAGATAGATCTTACACGTACTCCCTCAGAGATACGTGAAACGCAATGAATTCCAGTCTTTCAAACTGGCAATTCAGTCCCAGACATTTTTTATTCAAATCATTTATAAATAAGTTTTTAAAATTAAATTGTTACCAAATGAGATGACCCATCTTTCTCTACACAGAGAGATGCATCATCTTTAAGAAAGAAAGGGATAGAAAAGAGAAAGATAGAGAAGCAAGAAAGAAACAACATCAGAATGTCAACAGCGGAACGAATAAATTATATTAATCACATAAAATAGTGCATAGTATACAACATCTATCGGAGTTACACAGATTATACATCACATACTAGACAGTTATAAACACCTGTCTAATTATTAAAACTCAATACAACATAACATTTGACTCAGAGATCACACGGCGGAACACTATATAAATTTCTACAAACGTTGAAGCCTCCTGCTCCATTGCTCCTCCAGAATTCGTCAAAGCTAACCTAAATCCCTTGGCTGCTCGTAAAAATTTGAGTACCCAAGAGTTTAAGAAAACAGAAGATAAACTCCGGGTCAGACATGGGTCTGGTGTGAGTAACAGGTTAAGGTTGCTTAACTTTGAAAATCCTTTGAAAGAAAAAGTATCACGTAAGACTCCCCACACATAAACATGGGTAAGTTTTTACGTTCCGCTAACCAAAACATTTGATAGGAAATCCAGTGATATTATAATAGGGTCTAGGGTTTTCAAATAAATAAGAAACAGCCGAAATTGTTACATTCATTAGATTCCAGCTACTAGCCACAAAGTGGGTATACAATCAAAACCGTTAGGGCACGTAGGAAGAATGGGTTTCCATCAATGGCAGGGCTACTGGGGTACCGCCCGTCACAGTACGTGGCGTAGATCATCGTACCGAGGATCCACCCTAAATCCCCTGCAACACAAGCCCGGAACCATCCCAAACTGGATAGTCCCAGACAAGACAACCCCGCAGTGTTTGCAACCAACTGCCCACATAGCCGAATAAAAAGGGACTTCTAGACAGGGGAAGATCTTGTCCTACTTGGGTGCTACCCACTTAGCCTTGCTGCACCTCCCCTGCTTTAGCCAATCCTGGTTGATGAGGCTTGAGGCTACGATTACCTTTAGAGAACCCATCTCTTAAAATGCTCGTCGTCCAGCTGATGATGTTCTAAAAGCATTCAATCCATACAAGTTCGTTCCGGGTTCGAACGAAACCGAGGGGCATTATCTCGTTACACTCATTTTGGAATCACCCTCAGAGTTAACGACGATAACCCTTACACTCTGAATCTTCATGTAATGACCTGCAAATCCGTACCCCTTTGAGTCGACACTATTCTCCATCAATCAACTCAAGATGAACGGAAATACGAACCATTAGGGTTAAAAAGAAGAGGTAGAAGGAGAAAATAGAAAACAACATCAGAATCTAACCATCGCAGTAGATAAAAATAATAGATAATAACTGATCTTTACACAAAAGAAAAATATATCTGTTTTATACATATATCATCAAAATACAACATCATAGTTCAATACAATCAACAACACACTGAGGACGGTAATAATATCCCATCCTTTCAAATCAGAATACACAGCGGAATATACATCAAATACGCCGAATACGTCTCGCCATCTAGCTCGTCTCCTGAGCTCCATAGTAGTCCATCCAGAATCTGTACTTTATAATACTCGGTCTGACCCGAGCATTATAGTTAAATAACACCCGAGTTAGTCTGGAATACCAGCGTGAGAAAATTCACTCAAACAGATTATTAAAGTTTCAAAATCCTTTGAAATCAAAAGCATCTCGTAAGACCACGCCACAAATAAACATGTCAGATTTTCACCTTACGATAGCTAAAACATTTCTTATAAAATCCTCCAATATTATAATGAGGCCTATATACAAATACTTATTCAAATAGCTGAAATTGTTACATTTATTAAATTCTAGCTAATAGGTATAAAAACAAATCCATAAAGGCACGTAGGGAGAATGGATTTCCAACTAATGACTAGGAATTGGGGTACCACCTGTCACAGTACCTGGTCTAGATCAGCGTACCGAGGATCCACCCTAAATCCCCTACAACACAAGACCGGGACTACCCCTTACTGGATAATCCTGAGTAAGATCACCCAGCAGTTGGGATCAGCAACCGCCACACAGCCGGAATAAAAGGGGCAGCTAGACAGGGATGACCTCACCCTAATGGGTGCTTCCCACTTAGCCTTGCTGCAAAACCCCTGATTTTCAGTCATTCCCGATTGATGAGGCTCGAGGCTAAGCATTACCTTTTTAGAACATTTCACTTAGAATGTCCACCGTCCACCTAACGATGTTCCGAAAGCATTCATCCATACAAGTACGTTGTGGGTTCGAACGGAACCGAAGGCACTATTCCTACTACATCCATTTTGGAATCACCTCAGGATTAGTAGCGATTAGCCCTTGCACTTCACTTCTCCACCTTCGAATCCAAACTCTTGTTTTCCATACGAAAACGTTCACACCAGATCGAAGTGGTTTTCAGGAAATAAATCTCGATCCCGGTCTCTTCGAAACGATCAGCGCATTTGGCCAATATTGATAGTCGGTTATTTAACTATCAATTAACATTCACAAATATCCATCAAACATAAATAATTTCTCCTGAATTATTTATTAACCTCAAAATATCTTTGCAGGATATATTTCCATTTTCAACTCTTTTGAAAATAGTTTTCAAACCACACTTTTCTCAAGAAATGAATTTCCAAATATTTATTTCCACCGAAAACACCAAGCACAAAAACTTTAGATTTTTAAAATAATTTAAAACACTTTATTATAAAATATCCTTTAAAACATTTAAATTAAAAATTACTTTAATACTTATTCAAAATATATACTTCAAGAATATTTAAAATAAAACTACTTTGTACAATATAAAACTGAATTTCTTACTTTTAAAACATAATACCAAGCCACCTTTAAAAAATTACTGTTATAATAGAATAAAAGAAAATACTTACTTTTGAATTTAAACATTTAGAAATAATAAGTTTTCTAAACATACCTTTTTAAACAACTTAAAACCTTTTAGTTATACTTAAAATTTGTTTGAAATGTACTTGGCTATTCAGGGATACGTTTCCCTTCCACATCTTTTAAAAAAATAAATCACTATTTATTTTTAAACAAATTTACTCATTCCTTTAATAAATTCCCACTGTGAATTTATTCTTTCAAATATCCACTGATATATGCTTTACTTTTATAAACCTAGTTTATAAGTTTCATAGACTCAACTTCCCTTTAAAATTCCGATTCCAAACACTTAGATCTATTTCCAAATTGATACCCAGTTTACTCCATTTTGAAATAAATTTCTTTACTTACTCAATTTATTTCAAAATCCATTAATTTCAGACTTTACTTAATTATGATTTAAAATCTTTTTAACTGAAAATACCAATTTCATATTTTCCAAATTTCTTCTTTACCCTTGCAAATAAATTCAAACCTTGAATTTTAAAATAAATTCTTTATTTCTTGATATAACATCACTTAAGTTTAAAATTTATTATTTCTCTGTTTATTCAAAATCCCTTTTTCATACCCGGATTTATTAGGATTTAAAAGTCACTATTATTCCTTTCCAGTTCATTCTTATTTTTTTATTCAAATTCTCTATAATTATTTCACTTAAAAATCTACTCTTATATTTCTTTCAAAAATCCAATTCTATATATATTTTGATGACTCAGTGTACCGCAATATTCAATCAAACCATGGTATTCAATATTCCAATTATCAATATAATTCATCACAGCATATCGAATAATCATAACACAAAATTATTAGAACAAATCTAAATTTCTTGAGGAATCCAGTTGGATCCCTCCAACCTGTTTCCCTGCATCCGCAGATGTTAGCACAATATACAATACCAATTCCACTTCGAGGTGGAATATCAAGGTATATGGGTTTTAAATATAATATCATCCGCTATTATGCGGCGCATAAGGTCTCATCCGCTATATAATGCGGTAAATAAATAACTCCAAATATATATATACACTACTATATAATATACCACATCCAATCAATTCAACCATTCAACCAAATATTTAAATTTAACCATTTAAATTTAAGTAGCAATCCAGAAGAGTGAGATTAACTCACCTTTGATTTTTTTGCAATCCCAATCCAATCTCGACTTGTTTCTTTACAAATTTTAGACCTTGTACAAACATTTATATGATTTATTAACATTTGAAATAATCTACAAATAATTCACTATTTAATAAATTAAATTGACCATTATTTAAATTTAAAATTAATCATTTTGTTTTTAACTAAAAAATTTGATTTTAAATTAATTTTCCCTTTAAACCACACACGTTATATAAAATAATCTATAAAACTTCCAAAATCTAAATTATATATATCTTTCTACTTCGAAACATTTAAAATTTCTACCTATATATACCTTATATATACTTCTCAGTTTAAACATGATAAAAACAGTATTTAATCTCATTTAGAAATTCCTCTCTATACAAACTATTTCAGTTATAAACTTTATAAAAATATTTTCTAACCTATATACACATCTACACAGAAGTAGTTTTATTTAACTGTAATATATATATATATATATATATCCCTGTATAACTATTCACGAATATATATATATATATATTCAATACAGAAAATACCTTTACCGTAATTATTAAATTTTCAATAACTGAACGAATAATTAATAAAATACCTCACTACCAAGTTCAAAATCGAACGGAACCTTAGCCTCGACTAGATTGCACCACTGATATCGGCCACAGCCATGACCATCTTCACGTTGCCACTCGTCTCGCGTCTCCCGGCTGCGAACAAACTCGCGAATCACCAACCCGTCGCCGCCCACCGCTCCATCCACCCTTGCCGTCAATGCCGCGCTGTGCCTCCAAGCGATCGTGCTTGCGAGGTCAACCCGAAGATCCCTAAACCCATTCGCCATCTCGAATTTCAATCCTCCTTCGCGCTTGCGAGCGCGCGCGCGTGCGCTTCCCCCTCTAGCAACCACAGACTTTCTCTCGACCTCCCCCTTGTGCCGCGTGCTCGCGAGCGGCCCTCTTTTTTTTTAGCGTTTCAATTTCAATTTAAAAATGAAGAAGAGAAGGAGCTAGGGTTTTGATTTCAAAAAGGCTCGGCCATTGATTGATTTTTGAAATTCGATTTTCATTCAATTGAGAATAAACTGAAGAGAGCGTAAGAGTGAATTTTGATTTGAACGACACACAATGTTTCTTTCTTCTCTTGTTTTTGTCTTCGCTGTAATGTTTTAAAAGGAGAAGGAGATGTGGGTTCTATAACAGGAGGTAGTGTGTTTAAGTTGAGAAGGGGGAGCAATATCTGATGTTGGCGTGCGGAGAAAGGCTGCATTGTTTTGAAAGGGAAAAGTATTGATGTGAAAGGAATACAGCTGAAGGTTGACAATGATATATATACATAAATTAATTCAAATTTTCTCGATAAATGCAAATCAAAATCTCGACATCCTATCGAGACGTTCCGCTAGGCGTTTATAATGTTATACCCCTATTCTGAACATAATGGAAAAGGTTTCGAGTCCTAATTCAGTCATATGGAGAAGATAGCCTTTTGGACCTAGTTATTATATTAAATTTTTGATATATATTCAGCGCTTTTATATATCGTACGATTACACAACAACTTCAAACATTACGAAATTTGAAATTCGATAATAATATTATATTACGGATCCAATGGAACTAGTTTTGTCAAAATCCAAGACTATGCCTCGGAAGGCTATTTTTAAATATCAATTTAAACGATATTTTCAAAGCTTAACAAAATACTTCCAAATTCAATTTTAACACTTTTACTATCTTTAGTATTATCAATATAAATTTTACAAGCCTTTAAAATATTTTTAACAAGCTCGAAACTCAATATTAAATATTTTACTTAATCTTCAATTATTGAATTGAATAATTATATTATTTAACAAATTGTTATATCTACATTTTGAATGGATAAATCCAAGTTTTTCATATTCAAAACCAATTTATAATTCGATTTATATATTTAAAACCATTTAAATATCCTGAATTAAACATTGAAAAATTCAGGTCATATTCCTTCCCCCTTAACAGAATTTCATCCCCGAAATTACTAAGGCAGAATAATGTCCCAAACCCACAACTTACTAAAACACACTTAGTTAAAATCCCATATTCACTTTCCTAATCCTTTAGTTCCAACTAAATAATTAGTTTCAATTTCCATTTCCAAAATCCTTTTATTTCAATTCCAATTTGAAATCCTTTTGTTGCTAAAATTTTTGAAAATTTTTGGGAGAGTCTCCTTTGTACGGAGGAGCTTTTGCAATTTGACAAGAGATACAAATATATATACATCGACCCACGGGTCGAAAAAAAAACAGTTCATATTTCCTATTTTTATTGCGTAGACATACCTTTATTTAGCATTTTTAAGCAAGCGGCTTATTATTTTAGCAATTAGCGCGTCCAAATCCAGCCAAACGGCTTCCCAGTACCTGTACTTACTCAATTCAAACATGTAAGTACTAAATATACGAAATTTATTAATATTTCACTTACTTTCAATAGCTAAACACACGCATTTCATAAGCAGCATGCTCCAAACACTTTCCATGTGCAATTTATATGATTTCGAAACTAATTCAATTGCTTTCAACCAATTCATGTGCCATTCCATTCAATTTTAATGGTTTACAACTCAATTTCTTACATTTGATTCATTTTTAACCCAACAACTCACATTTATTTCAATTGATTCCAAAAACCAATTTTATTTTCTTCTACCAATCCACAGAATTTTTATTCACTTCCGTTTAAGTCGAACGACTAATTTATTCTATGCAATTCGACGCCATTCACTTAATAGAATATCCACATACAATTGATTCCAACTCATTTTATTTTAAATTCCATCTCATTTCTAGTTTATTCACCAATCATACATTTGCATTTCATCTCATCTCCGCATTGGTTTCATTTTAAAACCATTTCATTGAGCTTGACAACATTCAATGCTTATATCAATAACCATTTTCCAAATTAATTTAACCCAAACTCTTATTTAATGGTCTTCCATCCTTACTCGAAGTCGAGCTTCTAATTATTCTTAACTTAAGTTAATTTACTTCAATTTATTCCAACTTCAAACCTATGTTCACTTCCATTTAATTTGATTCTCATTAAATCAAATTCCATTTAATTCAGTTAGCCCATCCATTTCATTTTAATTCACCTTCTCAATTTATCAAAATAATATCCAAGCACATACTTAACTCATTTATACTCGAATTGGATTTTATTTGTAACTCAAATCATTTCTATTATAATCCAATTCCATTTTATTTTTACAACATCTCCACTTATTTTAATTCATTATCAATCCAAGTCGAACTCTATTTATAATTCGAGTTTATTTCCAAACTTCATTATTAACTTACAATCCATTTTATTTAATCGAGTTAAATTTTATTAACATACTCTATCAAATAAGTTATTTAGCTAATTAGCTTACTTCTAACTTTCAAATCAATATTCGATTTTATTACAAAAATCACTTCATTAAATTTTCCTGAGTTTAATTTTTTTTCGATAATTCCAGTTTGGATTTTCTTTCATTTTCCAAAATTCCTACACTGTTTATTTTCCAGCTTATTTATTCACTTTTTTCATTTTTATAAGCTACTCACTAATTAATATATATACTTCTCCATCCATTTACAGTCAATCACATTCACATTTCACTTTTCCATTTTTATTTTAACTTGAGATCTTTATTTAGCCCAAGCACATTTTCATTTACACATTTTCAATTCTTTGATATATTACCGAAGCTTATTTATCCAAATTCAGTTTTATTTTCATCAACTTCGCTTACGTTAAATTCAACTTCATACCCTTCTCTCTCAAATTTATTCGGGTAAGAATTTAATCCATTTAATATCATCTACAACTCATTTGAATTTTATTCAATCCACTTCTATTCCGATTTTTATTCAACTCACTTCCATTTATTTAAGTAAGAATTTTGTTTATTTCCTTTTATATTATCAATAACTATGTGAATTCATTTTAATTCAATTCCAATTTATATCCAAAAAATTTAATCCATTTACTTTTGCTAAAAAAATTCCATTCAAGCCGCAATTAATTAAATTTTCAACAATTCAATTCCTTCACCATTATCGAAGTTAAATTTATTTTAACTCTCTTTTTTTCACTTTAAATTTTGATTACAACATTCACATCTCACATTTTCCTTCCTTATTTAAAAATCATCTCAATTTATAAGTTTATAACCTATCTCATCAGGATTTCCAATTCAAATAAGGATTCAAAATTTTTAAACACCTGGCTTTTGGTTTTAAAATCATTTTGAAATCACCATTATCTTAAAATCACACTTCTCAAAATTTTAAATCAATCCTGGTTTTTATTCTCAACAAATTTCCTTTGAAACTTGGAAAACAAAACTAGTTCTTCTGAACCAATCAATTTGGCAGTGATCCGTCACTTAGAAACTCGAAAATGAACATCGATGATGCTGTAGTCATCATTGAAATTATTTTCCAGCGATTGAAGTGAGTTCAATGCTATATCCCTTTCAAAAATTTATTTGAAGCAATTTCCTTTCATAAATACTTTTAAAATAATAATGCTATTATTTGTCTTCAAAACACTTCGAAAAACACTTCCAGAATCTCCGGGGTTTTAAATTTACAGATTTTATTTAAATCAAATTTTAACTATAATTCATTTGTATAATTTATGCTCATACAAATTTCCATTTGTTTATACAAGTCATTCCAATTTTTATAATCTTATTTGTTTAGAATATTATCATCCAAACATCCAAGTTATATAACAATTTAAGGAAAGATTTCTTTTATATCAAAATATATTTTGGGTAAAATTATTTCATTCACCCCCGTTTAAAACAATACTGTGTCAATTATTCAATTCGAGTGTTTAGAAACCCCTTCGATACAGTTGTCCAGACTGTGCCGACGAAAGTTCATATGCCACTCAATAAATCAATCAACACAATATAAAACCATTTTTATACCCACTAACAAATACGCGCTCATATCCATTAATACACTCAAACTCATTCTGGAGTACTATGGACTCTATTTCCAATGAGTAATCCCCACCAAAGCCAAGTTTCTCGCTTAACCTCACTTTGATACCAACTGTAATGACCTGCAAATCCGTACCCCTTTGAGTCGACACTATTCTCCATCAATCAACTCAAGATGAATGGAAATACGAACCATTAGGGTTATAGAAAAAGAGGTAGAAGGAGAAAATGGAAAACAACATCAGAATCTAACCATCGCAGTGGAATAAAATATAGTAGATAATAACTTATCTTTACACAAAGAAAAATATATCTATTTTATACATATATCATCAAAATAGAACATATCAATACAATCAAAAACACACTCAGGACGGTTATAATATCCCATCCTTTCAAATCTAAATACACATCGGAATATACATCAAATACGCCGAATACGTCTCGCCGTCCAGCTCGTCTCCTGAGCTCCACAGTAGTCCATCCAGAATCTGTACTCTATAATACTCGGTCTGACCCGAGCATTATTGTTAAATAACACTCGAGTCAGTCTGGAATACCAACATGAGAAAATTCACTCAATTGGATTATTAAAGTTTCAAAATCCTTTGAAATCAAAAGCATCTCGTAAGGCCATGCCACAAACAAACATGTCGGGGTTTTACCTTACGATAGCTGAAACATTTCTTATAAAATCCTCCGATATTATAATAGGGCCAATATACAAATACTTATTCAAATAGCCAAAATTGTTACATTGTTAAATTCCAGCTAAAAGGTATACAAACAAAACTGTAAATGCACGTAGGGAGAATGGATTTCCAACTAATGACTAGGCATTGGGGTACCACCTGTCACAGTACATGGTCTAGATCAGCGTATGGAGGATCCACCCTAAATCCCCTGCAACACAAGACCGGGACTACACCTTACTAGATAATCCCGAGTAAGATCACCCCGCGGTTGGGATCAGAAACCGCCACACAGCCGAAATAAAAGGGACATCTAGACAGGGATGACCTCACCCTAATGGGTGCTACCCACATAGCCTTGCTGCATAACCCCGATTTTCAGTCATTCCTAGTTAATGAGGCTCGAGGTTAAGCGTTACCTTTTTAGAACATTTCACTTAGAATGCCCACCGTCCACCTGACGATGTTTTGAAAGCATTCATCCATACAAGTCCGTTTCGGGTTCGAACGGAACCGAAGACACTACTCCTACTACATCCATTTTGGAATCACCTCAGGATTAGTAGTGACTAGCCCTTACACTTCACCGCTCCTCCTTCGAATCCAAACTCTTATTTTCCATGCGAAAACGTTCAAACCGGATCGAAGTGGTTTTCAGGAAATAAATCCTGATCCCGGTCTCTTCGAAACGATCAGCGCATTTGGCCAATATTGATAGTCCGTTATTTAACTATCAATTAACATTTACAAACATAAATAACTTCTCCTGAATTATTTATTAACCTCAAAATATCTTCGCAAGATATATTTCCATTTTCAACCCTTTTGAAAACAGTTTTCAAACCACACTTTTCTCATGAAATAAATTTTCAAATATTTATTTCCACTGAAAACACCAAGCACAAAAATTTTAGATTTTTAAAATAATTTAAAACACTTTATAATAAAATAACCTTTAAAACATTTAAATTAAAAATTACTTTAATACTTATTCAAAATATATATTTTAAGAATATTTAAAATAATACTACTTTGTACAATATAAAACTGAATTTCTAACTTCTAAAACATAATACCAAGCCACCTTTAAATAATTACTGCTATAATAGATTAAAAGAAAATACTTATTTTAGAATTTAAACGTTTAGGAATAATAAGTTTTCTAAACATACCTTTTTAGACAACTTAAAACTTTTTACTTATACTTAAAATTTGTTTGAAACGTACTTGGCTATTCATAGAAATACGCTTCCCTTCCACATCTTTTAAAGAAATAAATCACTGTTTATTTCTAAACAAATTTACCCATTCCCCTAATAAATTCCCACTATGAATTTATTCTTCCAAATATCCACTGATATATTGCTTTACTTTTATAAACCTAGTTTATAAGTTTCAAAGACTCAACTTCCCTTTAAAATTTCGATTCCAAACACTTAGATCAATTTCCAAATTGATTCCTAATTTACTCCATTTTGAAATAAATTTCTTTACCTACTCAATTTATTTCAAAATCCATTAATTTCAGACTTTATTCCTTAATTATGATTTAAAATCTTTTTAACAGAAAATACCAATTTCATATTTTCCAAATTTCTTCTTTATCCTTGCAAATAAATTCAAACCTTTAATTTTAAAATAAATTCTTTATTTCTTGATATAACATCACTTAAGTTTAAAATTCATTATTTCTCTGTTTATTCAAAATCCCTTTTTCATACCCGGAATTTATTAGGATTTAAAAATCACTTTTATTCCTTTCCAATTCATTCTTATTTTTTATTAAAATTCTCTATAATTATTTCACTTAAAAATTTACTCTTAAATTTCTTTCAAAAATCCAATTCTATATATATTTTGATGACTCGGTGTACTGAAATATTCAATCAAACCATGTTATCCAATATTCCAATTATCAATATAATTCATTACAGCATATCAAATAATCATAACACAGAATTATTAGAACACATCTAAATATCTTGAGGAATCCAGTTGGATCCCTCCAACCTGTTTCCCTGCATCAACAGATGTTAGCACAATATACAATACCAATTCCACTTCGAGGTGGAATATCGCAGTATATGGGTTTTAAATATAATACCATCCGCTATTATGCGGTGCATAGGGTCTCATCTGCTATATAATGCGGGAAATAAATCACATATATATACTACTATACAATATACCACATCCAATCAATTCGAACATTCAACCAAATATTTAAATTTAACCATTTAAATTTAAATAGCATTCCAGAAGAGTGAGATTAACTCACCTGTGATTTTTTTTCAATCCCAATCCAATCTCGACTTGTTTCGTCATAAAATTTTAGACCTTGCACAAACATTTATATGATTTATTAACATTTGAAATAATCTACAAATAATTCACTACTTAATAAATTAAATTGACCATTATTTGAATTTAAAATTAATCGTTTGGTTTTTAACTAATAAATTTGATTTTAAATAAATTTTCCTTTTAAATCACATATGTTATATAAAATAATCTATAAAATTTCCAAAATCTAAATTGTATATATCTTTCTAGTTCGAAATATTTGAAATTTCTGCTTTTATAAACCTTATATATACTTTTCCGTTTAAACATGATAAAAACACTATTTAATCTGATTTAGAAATTCCTCTCTATACAAACTATTTCAGTTATAAACTTCATAGAATTATTTTCTAACCTATATGCACATCTACACAGAAATAGTTTTATTTAACTGTAATATATATCCCTGTATAACTATTCATGAATATATATATATATATATATATATATATATTCAATACAGAAAATACCTTTACTGTAATTATTAAATTTTCTATAATTGAACGAATAACTAATAAAATACCTCACTACCGAGTTCAAAATCGAACGGAACCTTAGCCTCGACTAGATTGCACCACTGACATCGGCCACAGCCACGACCGCCTTCACGTTGCCATCGTCTCGTGTCTCCCGGCTACGAACAAACTCGCGAATCAACAACCCGACGCCGCCCACCGCTCCAGCACCCTTGTCGTCGAGGCCGCGCTGTGCCTCCAAGCGCTCGTGCTTGCGAGGTCGACCCGAAGATGCCCAAACCCATTCGCCATCTCGAACTTCGATCCTCCTTCGCGCGCGAGCACGCGCACGTGTGCTTCCCCCTCTAGCAACCGCAGACTTTCTCTCAACCTTCCCATTGTGCCACGTGCTCACGAGCGGCCCTCTCTCTCTCTCTCTCTCTCTCTCTCTCTCTCTCTCTCTCTGGGTTTCGATTTCAATTTAAAAATGAAGAAGAGAAGGAGCTAGGGTTTTGATTTCAAAAAGGCTCGGCCATTGATTGATTTTTGAAATTCGATTTTCATTCAATTGAGAATAAACTGAAGAGAAGGGAAGAGTGAGTTTTGATTTGAACGGCACGCAATGTTTTTTTCTTCTCTTTTTTTTATTTTCGCTGTAATGTTTTAAAAGGAGAAGGAGACGTGGGTTCTATAACAGGAGGTAGCGTGTTTAAGGTGGGAAGGGGGAGCTACATATGATGTTGGCGTGCGGAGAAAGGCTGCATTTATTTGAAGGGAAAAGTATTGATGTGAAAGGAATACAGCTGAAGGTTGACAAGGATATATATACATCAATTAATTCAAATTGTCTCGATAAATGCAAATCAAAATCTCGACATCCTATCGAGACATGAAGCTAGGCATTTATAATGTTATACCCCTATTCCGAACGTAATGGAAAAGGTTTCGAGTCCTAATTCGATCATATGGAGAAGATAGCTTTTTGGACCTAGTTATGATATTAAATTTTCGATATAAATTCAGTGTGTTTATATATCGTACGATTACACGACAACTACGAACATTATGAAATTTGAGAATTTCAATAATAATATCATATTATGGATCCAATGGAACTAGTTTTGTTGAAATCCGAGACTATGCCTCGGAAGGCTATTTTTTTATATCAATTTAAACGATATATTTTCAAAGCTTAACAAAACACTTCCACATTCAATTTTAACACTTTTACTATCTTCGATACTATCAATATAAATTTTACAGGCCTTTAAAATATCTTTGACAAGCTCGAAACTCAAGATTAAATATTTTACTCAATCTTCAATTATTGAATTGAATAATTATATTATTTAACAAATTGTTGTATCTACATTCTGAATGGATAAATCCAAGTTTTTCATATTCAAAACCAATTTATAATTCAATTTCTATATTTAAAACCATTTAAATATCCCCAATTAAACATTTAAAAATCTGGGTCGTCACACTTCATCTTCACTTGAGATTCACAATCTATCTTTAATTTGGATCGATGAGGTTTTCGGATATCCAAATCTGGAAACTCAATCCTGGTCTCATCGAAATCCAAAACGCCATCTTTTAGGTCCAAGTTGTTTTAAAGTTAAAAACAATTCAATTCTATTATCTATATGCACACGGATAGATAATTCACAATCTCACAATAGTTAATCTACATTATCATCACAAATAGATAATTTCACATTATCATCACAAATAGATAATTCACATTATCATCACAATTCAACGAAAGCATCCATATTACACAACATCACTTATCTCATGTCTGAGATCTTAAACCATTCAAGGCAATCAATATCATCCATCCATACATAAGCAAGGATTAATTAATCACACTATCTCTAATTAATTTAAAACGAATTAAATTAATTACTTCCATCTCTAATTAATTTAAAATAAGTTAAATTAATTACTTTATCACTATAAATCTTGCTTAACTTAACCATTAATTAGTTTCAAACCAATTAATCATTCTCTAAATATCCATCCTTAATTAATCACCCTTGATTAATTATTCTCTAATTAATTTAAGTAATTAGCCTTTAATTAATTTCATAAATTAATTATTCTCTAACAGTCACAATAATTAACCTTTAATTACTTCATTAATTAACTATAATTAATTACATTAATACTTAATTAATTACATTAATTAATTACTTCA
Source organism: Allium cepa (assembly GCA_030765085.1). Lineage (NCBI taxonomy): Eukaryota > Viridiplantae > Streptophyta > Magnoliopsida > Asparagales > Amaryllidaceae > Allium > Allium cepa. The sequence continues at coordinate 1,025,160,826 of CM060945.1, read as the reverse complement.
TTGATTATTTATTCCTTAATTAACTAATGCTTAATTACATCATTAATTATAATAATTAATAATCCTCTTTTTTAATTAATTATTTTATTTAAATTAATTATATTTAAAAATTAATCTTAAATTAATTATTCATTAATCAATCTTGACTAATCACATTCAGTAATTAATTACCCTTAATTATTTACATCTCTTAATTAACTTTAAATAACTTTATTAATTCATTTCTTAAATTAATTATACTAAGTAAGTAATTATTAATTACTTCAGTAAGTAATTATCTTTGATATTAATTACACAAGGTAATTAATCCCAAATCCCTTCCATTAATTAATTATCCTTTAATTAATTACATAAAGTAATTAACCTAAATTACTTCCATACTTCAATTAATTACACCCGGTAATTACCCATCTTAATTATTTCACTAAGTATTTATTCTTCATTAGTTACATTGCGTAATTATACTTAACAATTAATCCAGTGATTATCTTAAATTAATTAAACTTAATTAATTAACTTAAACTAATCACATTACTTTAATTAATTACATTGACTAATTAATTCCTTTAATTACTTTCATTAAGAAATTATACTTAAACAATTTCATAAATGATTATCCTTAATTAGTTAATCTAATTAATTATTAAAATTAATTGCATTAATTAATTATTTAATAATCCCTAGTTAATGATCTTCATTAACTATTAACAATTCTTTAATTACTTATCTTAAGTAATTAAACTTAGATTAATCATTATTAATTACAAATTAATTAATCTTTAATAACCAATTAATTAATCTCTAATTATTTAATTAATTAAGCGCTTTACTATAACTTAATTAATCTTTAATTACTGGATTAAATAATTTCTAATCATTAATTTATTATCTAATCTTATCTAATTAATGATCCTTAATTACAAATTAATTATTCCTTAATTAGTTAACTTAAACTTTAATTAATTAATTTAAACCCTTAATTACTTAATTAATTAACCCAAATCATTAATTAATTAAATTAAATTAATTATTCTTTAATTACCTTAATAATTTAATGAATGACAAATCATTAAATCTTAATTTACTTTAAGATAAAACATTTTCTTATTAATGACTAAATTGTCATTAACAAAAACATTTGAAACATTTTACTTTTGAATTTACTTTTAAATTCCATTTCGATTTAAGATTCAAAATAAATACAAATTAAATTTTAACAAATTTTAAAAATAATTTAAAATCCTTTTAAATCACATTTTCAAGAAAAACATACCTTATAAAAGAAATTTATAAGAGTTTAAACCAAATTCATTTTTTTTCAAATCATTTAAAAGTATACTTTTAACACTTGTCAAAACAATTTAAATTTTAAAAACTTATTTATCCCCAAATTAAGATACAAATTAAATTTGAATCTAGATTTAAAACTTTGTTTAAAACTTTATTTAAATCTTTGCTTTACAATTTAAAATTCATTTAAAAATTTTAAAACAGACAGGTTTGAAAACCTATAACACAAACAATAACCCGAGCCACCCTTCAAATACTCCAAGTCGAACCTTACAAAGCTTCCAGCAAATCACTCGATCTACTCGAGTTGAACATTCCCGAATTTTAGCCAATTTTAATTTGATAATTAATTTAATTTTGGAATTAAATTGTGAAATTATTTGTGAATTAATTAAAAAAATTCTAGGATAAATAAATTTTTAGATTTTAAATAGAATTTTGGCTTGAAAATTAAGGATAAGTATTTTATAAATAAAAATTGGATTTAAAAATAAATATATCGAATAAATTGGATTTAAAAATTTTATTTCTAATTAATTATTTCTAATTTTATTAAATATGCATTATAATTTGAAAATGATGTTTTGAATTTCATATAATAAAAAATTTCAAAGGCCAATTAAGAATAAAATTATTTATTCATGTGAAATTTAATTTTTAAAAACCATTTTTTGCTTTAAAGGATTATATAAATGATTAATAAAGAAATATATTTATTTAAATAAAAAATATGATATAAAATTATCTTTAAAATATCATTTGCAGTGTTTAAAGTATAGTAGAAGTTTAAAGTTGTTCAAAAGCTAAATTTTATAATATACATATGTGTTATTTATTAAAGTATAATTTGTTTTAAAATTCAATTTTTCTTAAAATTTTATAAAAGAGAATGCATTTATTAAATAATAGAAATTGTATAGATAAAAACATAAACATTTAAAACAAAAAAAACTGAGAAAAAACAAGTGTAAAGTAAGAATGTTTATGTGAAAACAAGTGGCATTAATTTTATTTAAAATGAATTAAAATTTATATTGAAAAATAAAGAATAATTTACATTTCTTTTCTTATATCTTCAAATCTGAAATCAGTAAATAAAAGAAAAGAAAACAAGATCAAAATCAATATCAAAATCATCTCAACCTGAAAAAATCAGGTTATCAATCAAATTCAAGAACTTATAACCAAATTTTCAAAAGCTTGTAAATTATCAAGGCAAAGCATCAAGTAGTTAAACCTGTAAACTCTCCTCAAACTCAAATAAAAAAACTCTGCAAATATTTTTCAACTCAAGATCAAAACCTGCATTAATCAAGTCTTGAATCATCTCAGTTTTCAAAGATCATCAGATTAAAAAGAAGAAGAAAAAACGAAATCATTTCAGGAAATTTAAACACTGTAAACAAGAATCATCTTCAAACCTGGAACATATCAAGCAAAAGAGCAAAGCAAAAGGTCAACAACATCAAGCAGGGATCAAATCTGGAAACTAAGCCAGGCTTCAAAGAAAAACAAAATCAAACAGTAAAAAGATCAGATAAATTTTCAAGTCCAAAAAAAAAAAGTTCAGTTCTCTGCTTTGTCAAACCCCAGGTGAGCAAACCCTTAAACCCTTAGATGTTTGAAGTTGTATGAATGAATGTGCATGCAAAATCTGTGTATATATTAGTTATGTTTGTTGTGCATGTCTAGAAACTAGAAAAATTAGCCTATGTTCTTTGTTACAGGCACAAGTAAATTTCAAAAAATTAAATCTCTCAACCACATCAGCATTAACCTTTGACATTTAAATGAAAATTGTTTGTTGAAGTATAAAGATGATTATAAAAATAGTTTCAAATGTTTTATGGAATGAATATTTTAAAATTTGGAAACTACAGTGGTAAACAAATTTTATCAGAAATCCAAGTATTAAGATTTTAAATTGCAGTTATATGTTTGGATTAGCACTTGAATTTTATGAATTTTGAAGACAATATCAAGATTCTTAAGTAAGAATTCGCTGAGAAATGCGAGGATGAACAAATTTGGGTTTATGGGCAAATTCTGATGATTGGAATAATTTTGGGTCTTGGGAACGAGGTTGTAGCTTGGTGGAGGACTGTAGATCATTAGAAAAATACGAGATGATTTTTTAATTCATTGTGGTTGGTGATTTGGATCGATCTAGGGTTTAAGCACTGTAATTTTACGACGATATTCGCAAGGCCAATGGGAAGGCCATGGGGAATCGAGATCATCGCGAATGTGGGGATCGCAGTATGGATGGTTGGAGATGTTCTGATTGGAGGGACATGGGTTCTGATCGTCGTGATCGCCATGGCGAACTTATTTTGTCAATATGGGTTGGGTTCTCATGTTGAACTGGATGCTCGATTTTGAGTTAATGATGATTTTGTAACCTAGATTGCTTGAATCGATTATGGTGGTCGTCGATGACCTGAGAGCAACCACGAGGATGATCGAAAGTGATCTGGCTGCCTGTACACGTGTACAAGTGCATGCGTGTACATATAAAGTTAGAATGATTTGGGTATTGAGGAGGACATGGATTCTCTGGTCAAACTCGAAGCATTCGACCGATTGTCTCAGGGAAAAGGAAATTGTGAGTTAACTCGGGGTCAAGCTCGGGTAGAACATGTTTTTGCTCGGGTTTGTTGATGTAATACGAAAACAGTTTTAGAATTTAAAGAAAAACCAAGTTTAGCGAAAACAAATTTTGTTAAACCCAATTTCTTTTAAATATTAGGTGTTATCAAAGTTTTTAAAATTGGTTAAGAAGCGTTTTAAATAAAATTGTTTTAATTAACCAAGTTTAAAAATGGTTTAAAATATATATAACCTTTATTTCGAAAGTTTATTTTAAATAAAATTAATAATATTAAAGGTTAGTTAATGAATATAAAGATTGTTTTAATTGTTAATTAATTTTTAAAGTCTAAGTTAATTTATTTGTTAAAGTAAATTAATTATCCCACAGGTTCCAGGATCGAAACCTGGCTCTGATGCCACTTGTGACGACCCGAACTCGATGCCCGACAAACGACATCGAATCCGTATCGCCGGAGCTTGCAACAACATTAGATGATAAACAACACAGCGGAAACAAAAGATGATAACATTAATATACAATATACATAAAATGTGATATACATCATGATGCAACATATCGAACACCATCAGAGAATATATACAACACAACGCCAAAGCGGAAATATGACAACATGAGCAAAGTCTTTAAGAGAATCCAAAACTGTAACTCCAAACCAAAAACTCCAAAGCCAAAGCTTTAAACTTCAAGCTTGAACCACCATCAAGCTGAACTTGTAGCAAATGCGATCCCAAACGCCATTGCTAAACCAAAAACTTCAAAGATCCAAAGACTAAAGAAGATTTTCAAATGCTACCAAACAAAAGACTTCGTAAGCTACCGAATCTACACCTATTTATGGATTATCTGAAAAACTCAACTCTAGACTGCCTGTGTGGAAAATTGTATGGACACCCAGAGTTTAGAAAGGGAACAATAAAGTCCGGGTCAGTCATAGGACTGGTATGTGCAAACAAAAACAGTTTTATCTTTAAACAAACAACAAAAGAAGTTAAAACATTGAAATCTGCAATGCTTTTTGAAAAATGAAACTACCATAAGGCCTCCCGCCACACACACCATGCAAACGCAGAATTGGAGGAGATTTTTCCTTATGATAGTCAAACATGCTTGATACGTGAAAACCATTTTGATATTATTATTATTAGTGCATAGTGGAAAACATTTCGAAAGTGTAATATTAATCTTAGCTAGCATACAACCATTATTGTATGCCTACTATAGCTAACATGTTCAATAACAGGTTACCGCCACATTCCATGGCAGGTTATACAACTAAAATCGTACAGGGCATGTATTGTTTCTTTGGATTTTCCAACAAATGGTCAGGCCAAGGAACTTTCCATTGCCACATGGGTACGCCTCTGGAGGGACGCCCCGAAAACTTACCTAGCTCTCTGCCAACACAAGGCCGGTTTACTCCCTTCCCGAGAGTAAAACCTAAGATATGACATCCCTGGTCATTTGCGGCCTTTATCCGAGGATCTTCAACCACAAAGCATCACACAGTAATAAATTTACAGTGTCTACATGAGTTTAGTATCTGGGCTCCATACCATGATTCCACCCTTTTCCAGAAGGAATGGACATACCCTTGGGGCACGACCCCTGCAACATTGCCGCATCTTTCCTGTTTCGACCATTTTTCGGGTGTGAGGTCCTGATGCAGTCTCATCCACAAAGCTAAGCTTTTTCACAATGCCATGCTTCGATCAACAAATGATCAGCAGCACTTCGCATGCCACATTACCAAATTGGGAATGTATCACTAGTAACCATCAACTACATAACCTTTGAGCTCGTACGTCTCAGAGAAGGGTGTTAAGCTAAGAGAATAAATCTCCGCCACCAAACAGAAATGCATTTGATAGAAACCTGTTTTACATCTCAAAGTGTAATGTCAGACACACATCCATACAAGTCTGTTTCGGTTTCAAATAGAACCGAAAGCACTTACAAAGAAGCCCCTGTAATCCGGGTATTCACAATCCCGATCAGACTCCCCATCACATATAGAGATCTTTATACCGTAGCTACTCAGTGCGGAGTCATTCGACGGGTTATCCTTTCGTTCTTGAAAACACCTGGCCTTCACCACCGGTCTTCAAATGCTATCCATAACATCGTATCATTATTTGGAATGGGTTATATGACAAAAGTCCTCTCCGGGCTAAACCGAATAATGAGCGCAATATTTAAAAACATACGAATATTGGGATTTCAGTTAAGTCACAACCTTTAAAACCCAAAACCTTTAAAATGGTTTAAACAAATTACCATTTCAAATCTTTAAACAAAAAGATTCATTTCAAAAAGTTCATCCATTTTTCACAAAGATCCATTCACAAATTTCATAAAAAATTCCATTTAATTGGATTAACTCATCCAATCTTTAAATCAAGATTTAATTTATAGCTTTCAAAATCATTTCCAAATATTTGTTCATAACTTGGGAAACCATTGCATTTCAAATTTGAAATCTTTCCAACACAAACTGGAAATTCTTTCCTTATATAAAAGCTTTTATTATTTGAAAACAAATAGTTTTCGTTCGGAAAAATCCGATGTAATGACCCGCCATCCGACTCCACAGAATGACGCTTCATTAATAAGAAAGAAAGGGATAGAAAAGAGAAAAGAAAGAGAAGAAGAAAGAAACAACACATCAGAATCTAAATAGCGGAACGAATAAATTATATTAATAACATAAGTATTACATAGTTTATAACACTAATCAGAGTTACACAGAATTTACATCACATACTAGACAGTTATAAACACCTGTCTAGTTATACAACTCAATACAACTCAAGAAAACAATACTAACACAGAGAACACACAGCGGAACTATTTTCTACAACGCAGAAGCCTCCTGCTCCATTTGCTCCTCCATAATTCGTCAAAAGCAAACCTGAATCCCTTGTCTACTCGTAAAAATTTGAGTACCCAAGAGTTTATGAAAAACAAAAGATAAACTCTGGGTCAGAAATGGGTCTAGTGTGAGTAACAGGTTAAAGTTGCTTAACTTTGAAAATCCTTTGAAAAGAAAGGTATCACGCAAGACTTCACAAACATAAACATGGAAAAGTTTTTACCTTACGCTAACCAAAACATTTGATAGGAAATCCAGTGATTTATAATAGGTCTAGGGTTTTCAAGTAAATAAGAAATAGCCGAAATTGTTACATGATTAAATTCCGATACTAGCCACAAAAGTGAGTAATACAGTCAAAACCGTTGTCACTTACCGGATTTTGGATTCCATCAATGGCTGGGCTACTGGGGTACCGTCCGTCACAGTACGTGGCCAAGATCAGCGTACCGAGGAGTACGCCCGCTCCCCTGCAACACAAGACCGAAACCATCCCTTACTAGACAGTCCCGAACAAGACAACCCCGCAGTTGGCTTACGTTCCAACCGCCCACACAGCCGAAATAAAAAGGGACCTCTAGACAGGGGTAAATCTCGCTCTCCAGTGGGAGCTACCCACGAAGCCTTGCTGCACCTTCCCTGTTTTAGCCATTCCCGGTTGATGAGGCTTGAGGCTACGATTACCTTTAGAGAACACATCTCTTAGAATGCTCATCGCCCACCTGACGATGTTCTGAAAGCATTCAATCCATACAAGTTCGTTCCGGGTTCGAACGAAACCGAAGGCACTATCTCGTTGCACTCATATTGGAATCACCCTCAGAGTCAACGACCATAGCCCTTGCACTCTAAATCACCATCTCGAACCTATAAGTACTTTTCCGTCAAACTCATTACGGAATCACCCACAGAGTTATACTGACGTATAGTTCTTACACCTCGAGTCTTCACTTGCTCCTAACATTAATTTGGATCGATGTGGTTTTCGGATATCCAAATATGGAAACCCATCCCGGTCTCATCGAAATCCAAAGCGTGTCTTTCAAGGCCAAGTTGTTTTAAAGTTTTAAAACAATACAGTTATCTATATACACACAGATAGATAAATCGTAGATTCACAATAGGTAATCAACATTATCATCACAACAGATAATCTATATTATCATTATCAAAAGATAATCCAAATCATCATCACAATGCAACCAATGCATCCATATCACTCAACATTATTTATCTTATATATGAGATTCAAACCAATCGAGGCAAACAACATTATCCAACCATATAAGCAATGATTTACCATACCAAATATAATTAATTTAAAATGAATTAAATTAATTACATCATTCAAGTTAATTTAAAGTGAATTAAATTAATTACTTTATCAATATAAATCTTACTTACATCATTATTAATTAATTACAATTAATTAATCTCCCATCAATCACCTTAATTAATCACCCTTGATTAATTATTCTTAATTACATTCAAGTAATCATCCTTTAATTAATTTTACAAATTAATTATACTTAACCAAATACAGTAATTAACCTTAATTACTTCACAAATAAATTAACTATAATTAATTACATTAATCCTTAATTAATTATATTAATTAATTACCCTTAATCACTTATTATTAATTAATTAATCTTAATTAATCAATCTTAATTACATCATTAATTATATTAATTAATGATTTCTAATTACAATTTAATTAAGTACCTTATTTAAATTAAAAACATTAAGTAATTAATCTTAATTTAAACCATAATTGTTAATCACCCTTGATTAACCTCATTCAGTAATTATCTACCATTAATTACTTTACAACATAATTTAATTACTCCTTAATTAATTATCTCCACTTAATCCCTTGATTAATTCACAAAGTAATTATACTTAAATTACTTCCATCATCAAATCACCTTTAATTAATTACATCCAGTAATTACCCATTAATTACTTCCCTAAGTAATTCCTCTTCATTTAATTACATTAAGTAATTTACTTCACAAATCTTCAAATGATTATTCTAAATTAACTAAACTGAATTAATTAACTTAATCTAATCAAATTAAACTCAATTAATTACAATTAGTAATTAATTCCTTAATTACTTCCATAAGTAATTATACTTAACAACTTACACAAATGATTATCTTTAAATTAATTAATCTAATTAATAATTAAAAATTAATCACATTAATTAATTATTAAATAATCCTTAGTTAATGACCTTCATTAATGACAATTCATTAATTATTTCTAAAATAATTAAATTGTTTTAATCATTATTAATTACAAATTAATTAATCATTAATTAACCCCATTAATTAAGTTTTGATTAACACTTAATTATTTAATTAATTAGGGACTATCAATAACCGACTATCAATATTTCCCTTTGAATGGGTAATTGATGTGATTTGTTTGAATTTGAATGCCACACTTATTTTTGAATAAGCGCTCACTATTCGGGTTAACCGGGAAAGGACCATGGGGTCGTATAACCCATTCCGAATATATGATACGTCGTTATGAATTGCAATTGAAGATCGGTGTTGAAGACCCGGTATTTGCGAAAGCGATAGGATGACCTGTCGATTGACTCTGCACCGAGTAGCTACGGTATAGAGTTCTCCATATGTGATGGTGAATCCGATCAGGATTGTGAATATCCGGATTGCAAGGACTTCTTTGTAAGTGCCTTCGGTTTTGTTCGAGCCCGGAACAGACTTGTATGGATTGTATGTCTGACATTACAAATTGAGATATAAAGCCGATTTCTTTCAAATATATTTCTGTTGGTGGCGGAGAATTTATTCTTTTAGCTTAACACCCTTCTCTGAGACGTACGAGCTCAGAGGTTATGTAGTTGAATGTTATCAGCGATATATTCCCAATTTGGTAATGTGACATGCTGAGTGTTGCTGTGAAATGATCATTGTGTTGATTATTGTGATAGGATCATTTATTTGATCGTCTATCCTGGTGATCATTTCTATGATCATTTGTTGACCCAAAACACGGCTTTTGTATAAAGTATGTTTTTGTGGACGTGACTTCGTCGAGCCTCACACCCCGTGAATGGTCAAAACAGGAAAGATGCAGCAAGGTTATGAGGGGTAGCGCCCTTTAGGATATGTGCATTTCCTTTTGGAAAAGGGTGGTATCATGGTATGGAGCCCAGATACTTACTCATGTTGAAAACACTTTGTTATGATTGTGTGAATTGATTACGAGCGCTCGGTGAAAGGTCCCAAAGGACCGGGGGATGGCATATTCGGTCAGTTGTTACTCAGTTAGGGGTAACCCGGCCTTGTGTTGGCAGAGATCCGGTTTGGTTCTCGGGGATGTCCATCCAGAGGCATTCTCATGTGGCAATGGGAAGTTCCTTGGCCTGATCATTCGTTGGAAATCCAAAGAAACAATACGAGACTTGTACGGTTTTAGTTGTATAACCTGCTATGGAATGTGGCGGTAACCTGCTATTGAACATAGTTAGCTATAGTAGGCATACGATAATGGTCGTATGTTGGCTAAGATTTATATTCTACTTTCGAAATAATTTCCTACACTATGCACTAGTAATAATATAAAATGTTCTTTTAAATGCTATCAAGCATCTTTGACTATCATAAGGAGAAATCTCCTCCGATTCTGCGTTTGCATTGTGTGTGTGTGCGGGAGGCCTTATGGTAGTCTCATTTTTAAAAGCATTGCGAATTGAGTTTAAAAATATTCCTCTATTTTGATTCTAAAGATAAATAAACTGTTTTGAGTTCTCACACCAGTCACATGACTGACTCGGAGTTTATTGTTTTCCTTCCTAAACTCTGGGTGCCCACCAATTTCCACACGGGCAGTTAAGAGTTAAGGTTTATCAGGATATTCTGGATATTCTGGAGTTGCTGGAGGCAAGCTGGATGGCATGGCGTAATTACTTATATATAGTATTTCTTTTTCCGCTGCACTGTTTGTTGTTGTTGTACACTCTGATGTAATGAAATGTAATGTATAAAATGTAATAACTGATATAGTTCTTTGTTTAAAGATTATTCATTTATTTATTATATGTTGTTCCGCTGCGAATTGTGAGATTCTGATATTGTTCTGTTGTTCTTTCTGTTCCGTTCTATTCTCTTTTTCTTCTATTCTATATTTTCTATTTTCTATCTTCTCCATCTTCTATCTTTTCTGTCTTTTCATCTTTCTTAAAACCCTAAGTGTTCGGTTTTCCGTCGTTCGATTTCTCGGCAGTCGATAAAGTGAGTATCGATGTTGAATTTTCGGAAGACGAAGAATCGGGTCCTGACAAGTTTCCCCTTTCCTCCCAAAACAACTGACACACATAACGTTGTGCACCTGCACCAACCCCCTCGCCACCTCCGGCCTCTCGTGACCCTACGAGCAAGTCACTGATCATCACCACACTTCAAATGTACCTTCAATCCAACTGCAGAAACCCCACATCAAAAACCGAGCATCGAGCTCGAATCTGGAACAGAATGGGTCGAACTGCAACCGCCTAAATCTCCAAATTCTGATCATCAAAGAGTCAATGTCGCCGGCCACATCCACTTCCACACCCCATCTCTCTCCCGTTCAAATTAGGAAGGACTCGATCACATATTCGAGTCGCGGTGATCAATTTACTGATCAACATTGAAAACTAGGGCTTATCAACTTCAATCCCAAATTTCTACTGCTTCACTCCATAAATCCATTATCTTCCATTTTTTTTCTGAAACATGATCATCACTTCATCACTGAAACAGACCATGGCCACTCCGATCTTCTAGAATGAAAATCCCAACCTAAAACCCCATTTCCAAACAAACCAGTGATCCTTTTCCAAATTTAAACTAAATTTTCTGAATTTAGTTTTAGAATTCAAGTTTTAGTTTATGAAATCGGTTTAATATCTTAAATCAAAGAATTCTAAATAATTGAATTCTTACTTATAAAAAAAATGTTTTGTAGTATCTTGCTGTTTCCAGAGTCATTCAGGTTTCTTTTCTTTTTTTTATAAAATTTAAACTTTAACTTATATTTCATAAACTATATATTGTTTTGAATCTCGAACCTTAACAGAAGTTTGAACATAAGATCATGATTATGGTCAGAGATTAATCCTATAATTCTAGAGCAGGCAAAACATATCACAATATAGAATGCATTCAGAAAAACATACTTATTACAGGGAATTCCATCACATTCATCCAATTCAAACATAATTATCACAGAAATAAATAAAGCAACTTAAATTAGCTTAAATAAAAAATGTTACTCACCAGAAATTATGAGCAGAGCAAACTATTTCAGAAAAGGCTTGAAACTGGAATGGTGCTTCAATCTCAAAACTTCAAGTTGTTGTTGTACTTAAGATTTTAAAACTCAATTGCATGCTTGTTTTTTTTAAAAAACTTAAATCTTGTTTCTATTCTGCACTACTCCCTGATACATGTTTCCAGAAAGAAAAATGCAGGCCTAGTTGATTTAAAATGGAGACTGCAGACTTCCAGAAAAGAAAAATGCATGTAGGTCCTTTAAGTAGCAAATTTGTTTCAGGATTATGAATTGCACTTCAGTTTGATGATTTGAAGAGCTACAGGTTTATACATGATTTTCTTTTCAGGCTTGAGGATGTGCAAACGATTTTCAGATTGTTTTGGGTGAGAGGAATACTGGTTTTCAGATTTGTTTGTGAGGGGGAACTACATATTTTTACTTTGAACAAAATTTTGTTTTTGAAATGAAGATGATCTCAGATTTAAAATTTTGTAGACGAAGATTACTTAAGTTTTGGAAAAAAAAATGAGGTGAGAAAATTATGTGTTTATAAAAGAATTTTTTTTTTGATTTCATTAAAATAAAAGAAAAAGAAAAATAGGACACTTGTTCCTAATTTCTAACATTTGTCAAAATGATAACTTCATGGCTTAACACATGTCTTTAAGATGTTAAGAGAAACTTACACATGTATTAAGTGTTTTAATTTTAAATTAAAATTGTTTATAAACTTTTAAACCTTAACTCTTATGTATATATAAATGAATTTCTTCCCTTTTTAAATTTATTAAAGAAATGAAACAAAACAAATATAAATACAAGCTTATTCAAATATTTTTAAATACTTATTCTTTTAAATTTCAAAACATTCAATTCAAAATCAAATTTAAATTATAAAATTCCAATTAGAAAAATCATGTTATACATATGCATATATAACTCTTATTAAATTTTAAAAGAACAAATCCTATTTCTTACAAAATTTATTTATGTTTCTAAAAACTAAGTATTATAATTACTATTGAAAATAACAAATTAAACAATATCAAATAATTTATAAAAGAGATTATAAACAAACTAAGATCATTTGTAATTTACATTGTAAATTCTTATATATAAATTCAAGCAATAATTTAAAAAGAAAATACAACTAAGCTTTTAATGTTAATCTAATTTAAATTCATATTTTTAAGCCAAGTAAAATTTTAAAACAAATAAGATTTATCATAGGTATAAACCATATAATTATTTGTTAAATTGCTTTGAAAAGTTAAATGTTAAATTTAAATTAAATTTCCAATTTACCAAAAATAAATTAAAATTAAAATTTTATTCATTTACTATGTTTCAAATCAAAGTTTATCCATTTACAATATATACAAATATATATTATAAACAGAAAATAATTTATTTACTTTAAAAAGATAAAATCTTCTAATTTAAGTATTTATTAAAAGATGATTATTAGATCAATTCCAAATTTATTATTAAAAGTATCAAATCAAATTAAATTTATAACACAGATTATTAAATTTATATTGCCCAATTTCCGGGATATCACATCCGATTTCATTTATACAAGTTAAAACCCTTAGGTTAAATTCAAGTTATCAAAATAATACTTTTAAAATGGCTTTAAACCCATATAAACACATTTATAACTTGTATAACCTTTTTAAATCATAGTCTCCAAACGTAGAATTCAATTTCAAATTTTGAATTCAAATTTAAATCAAATTATTTAAATTTCAAAACTTAATTAAGTTATTCAAAATAACTTTCATCTTCAAAACTCTTTTCAAAAGCTTTTTACTTTTACCCTAAATCCATTTCCAAAATCTTTTGGATTCAAAATTCAATTTTTAAAACCATTTCAAAAATCTGTGACTTAATCAATTTCCTCGTGCAATCCATATTTGTGTGTGCATAGTATAGTCTAGGGGTTTTACACAATAGTGCAACATCATTGATCATCACAGATTCAAGCACAGTAATTATAGATGAGCGGTATATTCCTATAAGGCTTATCTTCCATACACAGATTCACAGATAAATAATATACATTTATAACAGATAAAATAAATTACATTCATCACAGCTTGAATTAAAACAATTCAAATCACAAAGCATCACACAGCATAGATATCAAACAATTCACAGCAGTTCATACAATTCAAACATCCATAAGTAAGATTTATTTTTCATCTGATTAATTTAATCAGATAAATCCCTAATCTTGGTTGGTTAACATTAGTTAATTACAATTTGTGTTAATTAATTATCCTTTAATTATTTATTAATTACCCTTAGTTAATAAATAAGTCAACCCTCAATTATTAAAGAATTATTTAATTACCCTTAATTAATTATCTTTAATAAATTAATTAATTAATTAACCCTTAATTAATTATCATTTAATTAATTATCCTTAATTAATTATAATAAGTAATTATCCCTAATTACTTAATTAATGTTAACCATTAATTAATTACTTTTATTAATTAACCTTTAAACACTTGATTAATCAATCTTTAAATCATTAATTTACTCTAATTATTTTCATTAAGTAATTAACTTTAAGTAATTAATTTCCTTTAATAAATAAATTAACTTAGACTTTAAAAATTAATTAACAATTAAGACATTGTTTATATTCATTAACTAACCTTTAATATTATTAAGTTTATTTAAAATAAACTTTCAAAATAAAGGTTATATATATTTTAAACCATTTTTAAACTTGGTTAATTAAAATAATTTTATTTAAAACCCTTCTTAACCAATTTCAAAAACTTAGATAACACCTAACATTTAAAAGAAATTGGTTTTAACAAAAAAAATTCACTAAACTTGATTTTTCTTTAAATTTTAAAACTTTTTTTGTATTACGTCAATAAACCCGAGCAAAAGCATGTTCTACCCGAGCTTGACCCCGAGTTAACTCACAATTTCTTTTTCCCCGAGACGATCGCTCGAATGCTCCAAGTTTGACCCGAGAATCCACGTCCTCCTCAATGCCCAAACCATTCCAACTTTATACGCACACGCGTACATGTGTACAGGCGGCCAGATCACTTTCGATCATCCTCGTGGTTACTCTCAGTTCATCGACGACCACCATAATCGATTCGAGCAACCCAGGTTACAAAATCATCACTAACTCAAAATCGAGCATCCAGTTCAACAAGAGAACCCAACCTATATCGACAAAATAAGTTCGCCACGGCGATAACGACGATCAGAACCCATGTCCCTCCGACCAGAACATCTCCACTCATCCACGCGGCGATCCCCACACCCGCGATGATCTTCGATTCCCCATGGCCTTCCCATTTGCCTCGCGAATAACGTCAACAAAATACAATGCTTAAACCCTAGATCGATCCAAATCACCTACCACAATGAATTAAAAAATCATCTCGTATTTTTCTGATGATCTACAGTTCTCCACCAAGCTACAACCTCGTTCCCGAGACCCAAAATTATTCTGGTCATCAGAATTTACCCGTAAACCCAAATTTGTTCATCCTCGCATTTCTCAGCGAACTCTTACTTAAAAATCTTGATATTGTCATCAAAATTCATAAAATTCAAGTGCAAATCCAAACATATAACTGCAATTTAAAATCTTAATACTTGGATTTCTGATAAAATTTGTTTACCACTGTAGTTTCCAATTTTTAAAATATTCATTCCATAAAAACATTTGAAACTATTTTTATAATCATCTTTATACTTCAACAAACAATTTTCGTTTAAATGTCAAAGGTTAATACTAACTTGATTTAGAGATTTAAATTTTTGAAATTTACTTGTGCCTATGATAAAGAACAGAGGCTAATTTTTCTAGTTTCCAGACATGCACAGCAAACATAACTAATATACACACAAATTTTGCACGCACATTTATTCATACAACATCAAACACGTAAGGGTTTAATGGTTTGCTCACCTGGGGTTTGACAAAGCAGAGAACTGGAATTTTTTTATTTTGGACTCGAAAATTTATCTGATCTTTTTACTGTTTGATTTTGTTTTGCTTTGAAGCCTGGCTTAGTTTCCAGATTTGATCCCTGCTTGACGCTGTTGACCTTTTGCTTTTCTCTTTTGCTTGATATGTTCCAGGTTTGAAGATGCTTCTTGTTTACAGTGTTTAAATTTCCTGAAAAATATCTTTTTTTTTCTTCTTCTTTTTAATCTGATGATCTTTGAAAACTGAGATGATTCAAGACTTGATTGATGCAGGTTTTGATCTTGAGTTTAAATATGTTTGCAGATTTTTTTTGAGTTTGAGGAGAGTTTACAAGTTTAAATACTTGATGCTTTGCCTTGATAATTTACAGGCTTTTGAAAATTTGGTTACAGGTTCATGAATTTGATTGATAACCTGAATCGTTTCAGGTTGAAATGATTTTGTTTTGATATTGATTTTGATCTTGTTTTCTTTTCTTTTATTTACTGATTTCACATTTGAAGATATGAGAAAAGAAATGTAATTTAGGTTTTATTTTTCAATATAAATTTTAATTCATTTTAAACAAAATTAATGCCACTTGTTTTCAGATAAACATTCTTACTTAACACTTGTTTACTTCTACCATCTCTTCTTTACAAATCTTCATATGTGATATTTTGTGTTTATATCCTTAATTTAAATTGTCTTATGAACTTTGTCTTAACCCTTTATGCATTTATATTTTCATATGTTAACATATGTATTTTATTTTGTTTACCCTTGTTATAAAAAATCTTTTCATATATATAATTTCTTATTTAAATAAATACATTTCTTATTAATCATTTATATAATCTTTTAAAGATAAATAGTTTTAAAATTTAACTACCCATTAATAAATATATTAGAGTTTCATTTTTAATTAGCCTTTGGAAAAAAATTATTATATCAAATTCAAAACATTATTTTCCAATTATAATGCATATTTAAGCAATTAGAAACAAATTCTTATTTACTTAAAATAAAATTTTTAAATCCAATTTTTATTTATAAAATACTTATCATTAAATTTAAAACCAAAATTCTATTTAAAGTCTAAAAATTTATTTATCCTAGAAATTTTCTAATTGATTCACAAATAATTTCACAAATTAATTCCAAAATTAAATTAACTGTCAAATTAAATTAGGCAAAAATTCGGGAATGTTACAGAATTCCACCCTTAAAAAAATTTCGTCCCCGAAATTTTCTAGGGAGACAACAAAGAACAGATGAAAGATAGAGAAATATCCTTTCATATCAAACTGAATATCTATTCTGCATTTGGCTTACCAAATCAGAATATCAACAATAGACACGAGAACAAACTCTATTCAACACTTTACGAAATACTCGGGTTATCCAGATCTACGAAATATATAGGGGTATTGGTTAGTTCGAAGGGATAACTAATCATTCGTAGAATATATCAAAACCCAATGAAACGGACGAAAATAGGTTCGACTACGATCTCAGATTCAAGATTTAACCTACTTACGATTTGTTGAGAAACATAACTATGTGTAGTTCCTATATCGAACAAAATTTGAAATTTTTATCATAAATGAGAAGGTTACCTTTTAAAATTCATTTTCCTTTAACAGCCTTTAAGGTTGAAGAATCTTCTTTGATTGCGTACACCCTCGCTACTAGAGCTTGCTCCCGTGCTGGGCAATCCTTGATCCTATGTCCTGGCTTGTGGGAGTAACTTCTGGCTTCATAAATGGCTCTCTCATTCCTTGCTTCTAGGGGTTCTTAGAATTGTTCGAGTAATGGCCTTTCTCCAAGCAATTGAGACAAGTAACATCTTTCACCTTGTTATCTTGAGCATTCTTCTTTCCTTTGCCTTTCCACGGTTTCTTTCCACCGAACTTCCTTTTTCTCCAATTCAGAATGCTTGTATTCCCTTTCTCCTCGGAACTTCCTGCTTATCCAGAGTATCTTATCTATAGCCCATATCGATCAATTCAGAAAAAGATCTTTTTACATGAGTAGTCATCCTCTCCTGAAACTTCTTGTTCATTCCCCGAATAAATTTTTCATTCTTCTTCAAAGGTATATTCACCAACTCCGGACCAAACTAATATAACTCGTTGAATTTGTTCAAGTACTCCTCAAACGATAAACTTCCCTGCTCCAAATCCGTGAACTCCTGGTACATTCTAGAGATACCAGCAGACGGCATATATCGCTGCTCAAACACTTCCTTGAAATGACTCCAAGTAAACTCATCCGCCGGCTCATCTATAGTAAATGTCTCCCACCAAGCTTAAGCCTCTTCCTGTAGTTGCCAGGAAGCTATCAATCGCATCTGATCACCTTCCAATTTTAGTCCTTTGAAAATCCTTTCGCACGATCGAATCCAAGCTTGTGCTTTTATAATGGTTTCCTTGCCTGTGAATGGCTTTCCACCAAGTCTAGAAAAGCTTCGATATAGATCAACCAGATTTGATTGAGGTTGAGTGGGAATATCTGTTGTTGCAGGGACTTGACCAGTTGAAGTGGTACTTCCCCGTCCCCTACCTCGTCCTCTTCTTCCACTCATTCTTACTATCTGTAAATAGTATGAAAACCGATTTATGCATTCGGACGAGATATCGTAGGGAATAACAATAGTTAAAGAGAATAGAATGAGTAATTTGGGTTTCTGGTTTAACAGGTTGTACTCATTCTAGGGTATACTTCACCCTATCTCTAATGAGCCATCTAATGTGTTACAGTCTGTAGCTAAAGTACTTACTCAACCTTTAGCTCTGATACCACTTGTGATAGTCTAGGCTTTTCAACCATCGACAGCGGCCACTCTCGACTGGTAGGCTTTTCAACTATCCTAGCCCTACCGTGGCAGACACTGGTACCTCGCAGTTGCTTTTACGGCCGACCTCTCGACCCCCCTAACCGGTAAGCCAAATTTAAAAAACTAGTTTTAAAATCAAATCCTATTTTGGTAATTCGATCATGGGACCTGTGGGTTATGCACATATCTATCCCTTTTTATTCGGCTGTGTGGGAAGTTGGTTGCAAAAAACTATGGAGTTGTCTTGTTCAGGACTGTCCAGTAAGGGATGGTTCCGGCTTTATGTTTGCAGGAGATTGGGAGTAATCCTGGTATGGTGATCTAGGCCACGTACTGTGACGGGCGGTACCCCAGTAGCCTTGTCATTGTATGGAATCCAATCTCCAATAAGTGTCGTACGTTTTAGTTGTGCCCAACTATGTTGGAATGTGAGATGTAAGCATTTCAGCTATTTCTGTATTTTATTTGAAAAGCCTAGACCCTATTATAATATCACTGGATTTTCTATCAAATGTTTGGTTAGCGTAAGGTAAAAACATACTCGTGTTTATGTGTGGGGAGTCCTACGCGATACTTTTTCTTTCCAAAGGATTTTCAAAGTTAAGCAACCTTAACCTGTCACTCACACCAAACCCATGTCTGACCCGGAGTTTTTCTATTTTCTTAAACTCTTGGTTACTCAAATTATTACGAGTAGCCAAGGAATTCAGGTTAGCTTTGATGAATTCTGGAGGGGCAATGGAGCAGGACTCTTCAGCGTTTGTAGATATATATAGTGTCCCGCTGTGTGATCTCTGAGTCATTTGTTTGTGTTGTATTGAGTTGTAATAATTAGACAGGTGTTTGTAACTGTCTAGTATGTGATGTATAATCTGCATAGCTCTAATAGATGTTGTATACTATATACTATTTTATGCGATTAATATAATTTATTTGTTCCGCAGTTGAGATTCTAATGTTGTTTCTTTCTTCTCTATCTTTCTCTTTTCTATCCCTTTCTTTCTTAAAGATGATGCATTTTTTATGGAGAGAAAGACTGGTCGTCACAGTATTATTAATTAACAACTTTCCTAATGGTAGTTTGGGTTTTAGGGTATGAAACTCGAGTTTATACTCGGGTAGTTTAGAGGAGTAGCCTGTTAGATTTTAAACTTGAAATTTAATCCAAGTTTAAAAAAAATGGGAAAGGAAAGGGAATCTCGGGTTTGACCCGAGTAAGCTTCGGGTACGACCCGAAGCAAAAGTTTTAAACAGTTTTTTTAAAAAAGGTTTAGAAGTTTTAAAACTAGTTTTTTTGAAATTTAAAATTTTAAATTAGTTTAAACTTCTATAAATTACTTTATATTTAATAAATGTTTTCTTAAACATTTTGATTTAGAAGTTGAAGTTTGTTAAATTTAAATTCTATTAACTAGATTTATAGTGATTTTAAATTTAATTTAGGAATGGAATTTCTAATGGTTTATATAAAAGAAAGTTTTTAAAATTCAAATTTGAATCTAGATTTTAAAAACTATTATTTGATAACCAATTTAAGCCATCTTAAGAAGTTATGTTTTTAATAACTTTAAATTCTCAAGTTAAAATAATTATTTTATTTTCAAAACTTAATTAATGGTTTAATTAAGCAATGTTAATTATGAAGATAAATGGTTTAAATATGTTAATAAAGGCATTAATAAGATAATGTTTTATCTTAATTAAGATTTTAATGTCTTGATATTGATTAAATTATTTAAAAGGGAATTACGTATAATTAATTAATTTAATTAATTACAAAAGATTAATTAAGAAATTAATTAAGGGTAATTAATTTACTTGATTAATGATTAAGAATTAAAATTTAATTAATTTAAAGGTTATTTAATTTGTAATTAAAAATCATTAATTAGATTATTAATTAATGATTAGAGATTAATTAATTAAGTAATTAAATGGAATTAAAACTTAATTAATCAAGCAATTAAGTTGTATTAAGTAATTAATTCTTAAGGAATTAATTTAATTTAAGTAATTAAATTAATTATGATATGAATTGATAATGCTTGCTTATGGATGACTGTTTGTTGAATGTATGAATTGAATGATATCTATTGGATGATATGTTGTGACATTCTATGATATGATATTGGATATATCAGTGATAAATGTGTGATATTAATCTGTAAATACTGTGTGAATTTAAAGTATTGAATTGAATTGAATTAAAATTGTTTAAACTTTAAAACAACTTGACCTTTAAGATACGTTTAGATTTCGATGAGACCGGGATCGGGTATCAAGTTTGATTATCCGAAAACCACATCGATCCAAGTTAAACGATAGGTTGTGACATCTCAAAGTGAAGATCGAGATGGAGTTTCAGAATGTAAGGGCTATTGTCGTTAACTCTGAGGGTGATTCCAAAATGAGTGCAACGAGATAGTGCCTTCGGTTTCGTTTGAACCTGGAACGAACTTGTATGGATTGAATGCTTTAAGAACATCATCAGGTGGACGATGAGCATTCTAAGATAGATGTGTTCTATAAAGGTAATCGTAGCCTCAAGCCTCGTCAATCGAGAATGACTAAAATAGGGGAGATGCAGCAAGGCTAAGTGGGTAGCACCCAAGTAGGATAAGGTTTACCCCTGTCTAGAGTCTCTTTTTATTCGGCTGTGTGGGTGGTTGAATTGCTACAACCTCTAGGGTTTTCTTATTCGGGACTGTCCAGTAAGGGATGGTTCCGACCTTGTGTTGCATGGGATTGAGGGTGGATCCTCGGTATAGTGATCTAGGCCACGTACTGTGACGGGCGGTAGCCCAGTAGCCCTGCCATTGATGGAAATCCGTTCTTCCTACGAGCCCTTACGGTTTTGATTGTATTACCCACTTTTGTGGCTAGTAGATGGAATTTAATGAATGTAACAATTTTAGCTATTTTCTATTTACTTAAAAACCATAGACCCTATTGTAATATCATTGGATTTCCTATCAAATGTTTTGGTTAGTGTAAGGTAAAAACTTACCCATGTTTATGTGTGGGAAGTCTTACGTGATACCTTTTATTTTCAAAGGTTTTTCAAAGTTAAGCAACTTTAACCCCTTTACTCACATCAGACCCATGTCTGACCCGGAGTTTATTCTGTTTTTCTTAAACTCTTGGGTACTCAAATTTTTACGAGTAGCCAAGGGATTCGGGTTAGCTTTGACGAATTCTGGTGGAGAGATGGAGAAGGGGGCTTCAACATTTGTAGATATTTAGTGTTTCTGCTGTGTTATATCTCTATGATGATGTATTATATTAGAGTTGTATAATAAACAGACTTTTATAATTGACTATTTTGTGTTGTTGTATCTGTGTGACTCTGATATGTAAATGACTATGTAATATCTATGTGATATATTATATTTTGTTCTATTTCCACTATGAGATTCTGATATTGTTGAGTTATTTCTTCTATCTATTCTATTTCTACCTCTTTCTTTCTTAATAATGATGCGTATTTCTGTGGAATGAAAGGCGGGTTGTTACACTTGGTAATACGAGCCTCGAATTAAAATCGAGCAACCCAAATTTTTTTCCGACCTCCGTCGAAGGCTCGGCTACGCATCCACCTTCAAGCCCCACCGCATGAATTTCGGTTGCCTATGTGCTTCCCAAAAACATCACGATTCAACTAATGTCGACAACCAACCTTAACCCTAGTTTGACTCAAACAAGTCACCCGGATGCATTAAAAATTCTTCCACCATTTTGCCAGATTCCCTGACCTTTGAGCAAACTTCAGCCGTGATCCCCACAATTCCAGACCATGCGATCATCGGAATTTGCCCAAAATGTCGTTTCAGTTCATTCTAAAAATTCTCGACATCTAATTGCTTAAAAATCATGAGACCTGAATCTAAAATCATTAATTCGTAATACAAACTTGATTATATAATTAGATTTTAAAGTTAAGATGTTTGAATTTTTCTGATATATTACGAGCTCGCTGTAAACTACCTTTTTCACAAAATTTATTTAATACTTTTGCTTGAAATTATTTTTAAAAATAAGTTCACATTCATATCATCATTTTATCTTCAATGATCTTGCTCTAATATTGACCACATCAGGAGCAGTTTAAATTTTGTTTTAGTGGCCTTGCTCCTGTGCTTAAACAGAGAGATGAATATATCCTTTTATAGATATGCCAACAATTATTTATCTGTATAAATAGATATACAGATATATTTAAACCTAGACAAATATCATACACAAAAGACACATATATTAATCACAAATATTAACCGAATCAAGTCAAATAGGGTAGTCTGCTCACCTTGAAGTTTGGAACAGAGCAACAGAGACCTGGAAATATGAAGTAGAGTCTGGAAAATTTGATCTTGAGTTTGATTTGGTAAAGCTTGATGAACTTTGACTGATTTGCTTTAGATTTTTTTTGAATTTGCTTGTTAATTGCTTACTGGCTTCAACTTTTAATCTTGAGATAAATTGTTGTTTGATTTTAGTTTGAAATAGTCTAAAGTTTTGATGGTATTTGATTCGTGCTTTGAGAAGAACTGTTGTTTCCAGTTTTGATTTACAACTTTGTTGTTGAAGTTTGAGTCTGATCTTTGCACTTGGATCAGGTTTGATTTTGCTTTTGATTTCTATTTTTCTTTCTAGTCTTGCATTTTTTTTGTTTTCAGGCTTTCATTTTTATTTATGGTTTGAGATGATTTTTGTTTTACTGATGTTGATTTCATGGTTTCATTTTTAGATTTGTTTCTTCTTTCAAGTTTTGAGAAAGGTAAGAATAACTTGATCATTTTCTCTAATACATGTTTTCGTAAATTCAATTACTAAAATAAATTGCCACTTGTTCATTTATGAATCCATTAAGTTACACTTGTCTTAATTCATGTTAGAATGTTTACAAATGTTTAAAGCATAAAATTCTTATTTTACAAATGTCATAACAAGGTAAATTTTTATGTTTAAATCCTTAAGTTAATTTTATTTAAAAATTTTGTTTCAACCCTTGTGTTATTTAATTTGCAATTCATATTTTAAACCCTTTAATTTTTTATATTTCATATCCTAACATTTGTAAATGTTTTACATTTTAAATTCATGAATATACAAATTATATCTATTTATTTCAAAAGAAAATGTGTTTTTAAATTTTTATCAAATCTAATATATATATATATATATATATTATACACAATTTGAAAACAAACTCTTATTAATTCAAAAACATAGTTTTCAAATCCAATATATATTACTTAAAACTTTACTTTTGAATTTTCAAATTCAATTTATTTGTAAAATATTTACAATTGAATTCCCAAGTAAAATAAATTTATTTTCAAAAATATATTTATCTTAGAGTTTCAAATTCAAAATGAAATTCAAAATTAATCTATATATATTCGTAAATATATTTATTCAAAAAAATTCAAATTAATCCACAATCAAATTTATATTTAATATATTATTCAAATTACTTATTTCTATATTTCAAATTAGAAATCCTATTATTTGAAAATCATACTTATATAAAATATATTTAATTTATAAAATACCAAATAAATTCACAATTTAATTAAAAAAATTAAATTAATTTCCAATTTGAATTTGATTTAAAAACGACAATGTTACAAATTCCCCCTTAAGAAATTTCATCCTCGAAATTTGCCAGGGAGACAATAAAGGATGGATACATAAAGATAGAGAAACAGTTTTCCAGGTCAAACTGAATATCTATTCTGCATTTGGCTTACCAAATCAGAATATCACCAATAATTATGAGAATAAACTTATTTAATATCTCATAAGATACTTGGGTCACCCGGATCTATGAAATATGCAGTGGCACTGGTTAGTTCGAAGGACAACTAACTGTTCATAGAACAGATCGGGACCCAAACAATAGATGGATGAATTTAATCTTCCATAATTTTTTTAAACACTTGGTATAAATTCCAAACTCAGGTCGGAATACACCAAAGTTTACACTAGCTTTTCCCTCTTCGGACTTTAATCCTCATAAGAAATTACAATAGAATTTCAAATTTGGTTTTAATCGAAATCGTTTTATCGATACAAATAAATTTTTAACTTCATCTTTGGTTAACCAATTTATTTCAAATAATATCTTAAATTCAAGTTAAAAATGAAAAGCTGATAGAAATTTGATGAAGAGAATACGAGATAGAAACTTATCTACACGATTCACGGTGCCACCATCACACCAAAGCTACTCCCTTGAGCTACCACGAAGCAATCGATGAATTGAAATCAAGTTAAAGGAGATTGATAGAGAAAAGGTTGCTTCCTTATTGTTGCAGGGTATCGACCATTTGTAATGGTACTTCCCTGTCCCCTACCTCGTCCTCTTCTTGCACTCATACTCACTATCAGTGGATAGTAAGAGAATTTACAGAGGCATACGGATGGATATCTTAGGGATATACTCGTTCTAGGGTATACTTCACCCTCTCTCTAATGAGTTACTTAATGTGTTATACTCCTGAGCTAAAGTTCAAGCTTCAGCTCTGATACCAAATGTAACAGTCTAGGCTTTTCAACCATCGACAGCGGCCAATCTTGACTGGTAGGTTTTCAACCATCCCAGCCCCACCGTGGCTTACATTGGTACCTCGGGTTTGCTTTTACGGCCAGCCTCTCGACTCGCAACCAACCCCTTAAGGCCTTATACTACCTCAGGGGACATGTAGGGGTAAGAGTCTCCCGTTCGCCACCTAATGCAAAGCGAGAACCCCCCGTCATGCTGTAATGTACCAGGAGTGAAATGTTTGAGTTTAGAAATTAATGTTTAAACAAAATTTAAGTTTTAAAGTAATGGATTTTAAAGTTTAAATGTTGTTTTAAAATAGTTTTGATTTATATAAGTATTACATTAGAGTTAATTTGTAATTAGTTTCAAATGTTTTCAACTTGAATATAATTGTTGAAATATAATTAAGATTTAAGTAAAAAGTATTTTAACTTTTATAATCAAAGAATGATGATTTTAAATAAATCAAATTCAAGTTTCAAAATTTAATCAATTTTAAAATGGAAGTTAGGAGTTTAATGAAATAAATGATTTATCTTAATTTGATCATATTTTATTAGCTAAAGTAATAAAAGTATAATTACTTAATTAATTAAGATTTTTAATTTAGGTAATTAAATTAAGATAAATTAATTTGTGAAATTAATTAAGTGTAATTAATTACTTAATTAAGGATTGATTAATCAAGGTTAATTAAAGAATAAGTAATTAAGAGGTTAATTACTTAACGTTAAGAAGAGTATTAGAGTAATTACGTAATGAAGCAATTAAAGTAATTAATTTCTTAGAGTAATTAATTAAGTTAATGTGGTTAATTTTGGTTAATTAATTAAGTTTAATTAATTAAAGGTAATTTTTTGATATTAGATTAAGTATAATTACTTAATATAATGAAGTGTAATTACTTAGTGAAGTAATTAATGGATAATTACTTGATGTTATTGATTAAAGAGAAATTACTTAATGGATAGTAATTAAAGGATAATTACTTGAGGGAAGTAATCAAGTGATAATTACTCACTGTAATTAAAGGATTAATTAATGTAATTAATCAAGGAGTTGATCTAACTAATGTAAGTAATTAAGGGAAGTTAATTACTGATTGTGATTAATCATAGTTGATTAATGAATGTAATTATGTTAAAGATTGATTATTAAATGTAATTATAAGAATAATTAATTAATGAAAGTAATTAGAGAATCATTAATTAATGTAATTAATGATAATAATTAAAGGTTTAATTGACTAATAAATGTGATTAATTATAAGATAATTAATCAATGAAGTGATTAAGACATAATCAATTAATGTAATTAATTAAGGATCAATGTAATTAATTATAATTAATTAATTAATGGAAGTAATTAAGGTTAATTGCTAAGTGATTTAAAGAATAATTAATTTATGTAATTAATATGAAGGCTAATTACTTAATGTAATTAAGCAATAATTAATCAAGGGTGATTAATTTAGAAGATAATTAAAGAATAATTAATCTATAATTAAAGATTAATTAATTGGTTTATAAAGTGATTAAAGGTTGATTAATTAATTAAAAGGTTTGTAATTAATTAATTAATGATTGAGTTAAGCAGGATTATGTGATTAATTCTCGAGTAATTAATTTAATTTAAGATGATTAAATTAATTATAATTTGGATTAATGATTCCTGTTTGTGGATGATTGATTGAGTGGAATGTCCGAATTGAATGATGCTTATAGTTTGAATTAATCTGTGATGTGCTATGATATGATATTGATTATAGCTGTGATAAATGTGTGATATTTATCTGTGAATGATGTTGTGTAAATTCAATGTTTTAAATTGAATTAAATTGTTCAAAATTAAAATCACTTGGACATTAAGATGGCGTTTTGAATTTCGGTGAGACCTGGATCGGATTTCCATATTTGGAATTCCAAAAACCACATCGATCCAAATTAAACGTTAGGTCGTGAATCTCAAGTGAAGAGAGAAGACTCGAGATGTAAGGACTATTCGTCGTTAAAACTCTAAGGGTGGTTCCAATACAAGTTTAACAGGGTAGTACTTTCAGATTCGAGATAAAGATTAAGAGATCAAGGGCTATTGTCGTCAACTCTAAGGGTGATTCCAAAATGAGTGTAGCGAGATAGTGCCTTCGGTTTCGTTTGAACCCGAAACGAACTTGTATGGATTGAATGCTTTCAAAACATCGTCAGGTGGGAGATGAGCATTCTAAGATAGATGTGTTCTATAGAGGTAATCGTAGCCTCAAGCCTCATCAACCGGGAATGGCTAAAGCAAGGGAGGTGCAGCAAGGCTAAGTGGGTAGCACCTAAGTAGGATGAGATTTACCCCTATCTAGATGTCCCTTTTTATTCGGTTGTGTGGGCAGTTGGCACTGTAACATTCCCGAATTTTAGCCAAGTTTAATTTGACAATTAATTTAATTTTGGAAATTAAATTGTGAAATTATTTGTGAATTAATAAGAAAATTTCCAAGATAAATAAAAAATTTAGATTTTAAATAGAATTTTGGTTTGAATTTAAGGATAAGTATTTTATAGTTAAAAACTGGATTTAAAATTTTTATTTTTAAGTTAATAAGAATTTGTTTTTTATTGTTTAAATATGCATTATAATTGGAATATAATGTTTTCAATTTGATATAATAATTTTTTCCAAAGGCTAATTAAAAATGAAACACTAATATATTTATTCATGTGTAGTTAAATTTTAAAACTATTTATCTTTAAAAGATTATATAAATGATTAATAAGAAATGTATTTATTTAAATAAGAAATTATATATATGAAACATTTGTTATAACAAGTGTAAACAAAATAAAATACATATGTTAACCTATGAAAATATAAATGCATAAAGGGTTAAAACAAAATTTACAAAACAATTTAAATTAAGGATATAAACACAAAATGTCACATATGAACATTTGTAAAGAGGAGATGGTAGAAGTAAACAAGTGTTAAGTACGAATGTTTATGTGAAAAAAAGTGGCATTAATTTTGTTTAAAATGAATTAAAATTTATATTGAAAAATAAAAACTAAATTACATTTCTTTTCTCATATCTTCAAATCTGAAATCAGTAAATAAAAGAAATCATCTCAACCTAAAACAAATCAGCTTATCAATCAAATTCAAGGACCTATAACCAAATTTTCAAAAGCCTGTAAATTATCAAAGAAAAGCATCAAGTAGTTAAACCTGTAAACTCTCCTCAAACTTAAATTAAAAAAACTCTGCAAACATTTTTCAACTCAAGATCAAAACCTGCATCAATCAAGTCTTGAATCATCTCAATTTTCAAAGATCATCAGATTAAAAAGAAGAAGAAAAAAAGAAATCATTTCAGGAAATTTAAACACTATAAACAAGAATCATCTTCAAACCTGGAACATATCAAGCAAAAGAGCAAAGCAAAATTGGATCAAGCAAACAAATGTAAAGCCAGGAATCAAGCAACAGCAAGCAAAACAAATTCGAAACCTCTGTTCAAAATCATTATTCTGGCCTCTGTCCATTCAGGTTCTCTTCTTCCAAGTGAATCGGGTGAGCAAACTCACCTATATCCCTT
Organism: Allium cepa; assembly: GCA_030765085.1. Lineage (NCBI taxonomy): Eukaryota > Viridiplantae > Streptophyta > Magnoliopsida > Asparagales > Amaryllidaceae > Allium > Allium cepa. The sequence continues at coordinate 1,025,131,837 of CM060945.1, read as the reverse complement.
GATATTATAATCAACGCTTAAAGTTTTTGATGAAAATGATAGGTTATTATGCTTGCATGTCTGTGCGAATGTATTCATGATGATATGAATATCTGTGTACAGGTGTTACTCTGTTATATCAACAGAAGTAGAAAAAAGATTCTTGAAAATTCATATCTCCCTTTCAAAATAGAATTGAACTTTGATTTCTAAAAAATAATTTATTTATAACATCCTAAATTCATTTCTAAAAATAATTTCGAGTGCAAATATTTAGGAAATGTTTAGAAAATTAAATGATACGATGGTGATTTAAATTCAAGTTGAATATCAATGTTTTCAATTTTGTGTTTTGACTTTACAAACAGCTTCGCAAGGAAAAAGCATGAATTTAGGTAGTTTTTTCACGATTTTTAAGCTAATATTTGTTGAGATATCTGGGGCTGAACAGAATTTAGATTTCGTTCAATATCTGGTGATCGACGCATGCTTGGGGATCGGATTAGCTACATTACAGCATGATAGCGGGTTCTCGCTTTGCGTTTGGTGGCGAACGAGAGATTCTTACCCCTACATGTCCCTTTGAGGTAGTATAAGGCCTTGGGTTGGTTGCGAGTCTAGTAGCTGGCCGTAAAAGCAAATTCGAGGTACCAATGTGTGCCATGGCGGAGAGTGGCCGCTGTCGATGGTTGAAAAGCCTAGACCGTCACAAGTGGTATCAGAGCTAAAAGTTGAGTAAGAACTTTAGCTAAGGAGTGTAACACATTAGATGGCTCATTAGAGATAGGGTGAAGCCTAGACTGAGTACAACCCGTGAAACTGAAAACCCAAATTACTCAGTCTATTCTCTTTAACTGTTGTTATTCCCTAAGATATCTCATTCAAATGTCTAAATCGGTTTTCTTACTATTTACAGATAGTAAGAATGAGTGGAAGAAGAGGACGAGGTAGGGGACGGGGAAGTACCACTTCAACTGGTCAAGTTCCTACAGCAATAGATATTCCCACTCAACCTCAACCAAATCTGGCTGATCTATATTGAAGCTTTTCTAGACTTGGTGGAAAGCCATTCATAGGCAAGGAAACCATTATAAAAGCACAAGCTTGGATTCGATCGTGCGAAAGGATTTTCAAAGGACTAAAATTGGAAGGTGATCAGATGCGATTGATAGCTTCCTGGCAACTACAGGAAGAGGCTTTAGCATGGTGGGAAATAGTTACATTGGATGAGCCAGCAGATGAGTTCACTTGGAATCATTTCAAGGAAGTGTTCGAGCATCGATACATGCTGTCTGCTGGTATCTCCAGAATGTACCATGAGTTCACGGATTTGAAGCAAGGAAGTTTATCGTTTGAGGAATACTTGAACAAATTCAATGATTTATCTCGGTTTGGTCCGGAGTTGGTGAATATACCTTTGAAGAAGAATGAAAAGTTTATTCGGGGAATGAACTAGAAGTTTCAGGAAAGGATGACTACTCATGTAAAAGGATCTTTTACTAAATTGATCGATATGGACTATAGATACGATACTGTGGATAAGCAGGAAGTTCCGAAGGAGAAAGGGAATACAAGCAATCTGAATTGGAGAAAAAGGAAGTTCGGCGGAAAGAAACCGTGGAAAGGCAAAGGATAGAAGAATACATAGGGTAACAAGGTGAAATATGTTACTTGTCTCAATTGCTTGGAGAAAGGCCATTAATCGAACAATTGTAAGAATCCTGGGAAGCAAGGATGAGAGAGCCATTTATGAAGCCAGAACAGGAATCTAGGGAATGCTATTAGTGCCACAAGCCAGGACATAGGATCAAGGATTGCCCAGCACGGGAGCAAGCTCTAGTAGCGAGGGTGTATGCAATCAAAGACGATCCTTCAACCTCAAAGGCTGATAAAGGAAATGAATTTTAAAATGTAACCTTCTCGTTTATGATAAAAAAATTCAAATTATATTCGATACAGGAACTACACATAGTTCTATTTCTCAACAAATCATAAATAAGTTAAATTTTGAATCTGAGATCATAGTCGAACCTATCTTTTTCTGTTTCATTGGGTTTCGATATATTCTACGAATGGTTAGCTATCCCTTCGAACTAACCAATACCCCTGTATATTTCATAGATATGGATAACCCGAGTATTTCGTAAAGTGTTGAATAGAGTTTGTTCTCGTATCTATTGCTGATATTCTAATTTGGTAAGCTAAATGCAGAATAGATATTCAGTTTGATCTGAAAGGATATTTCTCTATCTTTCATCTGTTCTTTGTTGTCTTCCTGGCCAATTTCGAGGACGAAATTTTCTTAAGGGGGGAATCTATAACATTCTCGAAATTTAGCCAAGTTTTATTTAACAATTAATTTAATTTTGGAATTAAATTGTGAAATTATTTGTGAATTAATTAGAAAATTTCCAGAATAAATAAAAATTTCAGATTTTAAATAGAATTTTGGTTTGAAATTTAAGCATAAGGATTTTATAGACAAAAATTGGATCTAGAAATTTTATTTTTAATTTAATAAGAATTTGTTTCTTATTGTTTAAATATGCATTATAATTGGAAAATTATGTTTTGAATTTGATATAATAATTTTTTTCCAAAGGCTAATTAAAAATGAAACTCTAATATATTTATTCATGTGTAGTTAAATTTTAAAACTATTTATCTTTAAAAGGTTATATAAATGATTAATAAGAAATGTATTTATTTAAATAAGAAATTATATATATGAAAACATTTATTGTAACAAGTGTAAACAAATTAAAATACATATGTTATCCTATGAAAATATAAATGCATAAAGGGTTAAAATAAAATTTATAAAACAATTTAAATTAAGGATATAAACACAAAATGTCACATATGAACATTTGTAAAGAGGAGATGGTAGAAGTAAACAAGTGTTAAGTAAGAACGTTTATGTGAAAACAAGTGGCATTAATTTTGTTTAAAATGAAATAAAATTTATATTGAAAAATAAAAACTAAATTACATTTCTTTTCTCATATCTTCAAATCTGAAATCGGTAAATAAAAGAAAAGAAAACAAGATCAAAATCAATATCAAAACAAAATCATCTCAACCTGAAACAAATCAGGTTATCAATCATATTCAAGAACCTATAACCAAATTTTCAAAAGCCTGTAAATTATCAAAGCAAAGCATCAGGTAGTTAAACCTGTAAACCCTCCTCAAACTCAAATAAAAGAAAACTCTACAATCATTTTTCAACTCAAGATCAAAACCTACATCAGTCAAGTCTTGAATCATCTCTGTTTTCAAAGATCATCAGATTAAAAAGAAGAAGCAAAAAAAAGAAATCATTTCAAGAAATTTAAACACTGTAAACAAGAATCATCTTTAAACTTGGAACATATCAAGCAAAAGAGCAAAGCGGAAGGTCAACAGCTTCAAGCAGGGATCAAATCTAGAAACTAAGCCAGGCTTCAAAGAAAAACAAAATCAAGCAAGTTAAAGATTAGATTCAACTCAGCAAGTAACAGATCTAAATCAAGTCAAAAAGAATTAAAGAAAATTATTTCCTGTTCAATCAAAAGTTCCAGGCTCTGTTCTTCCAGAAGCCAGGTGAGCAAACCTTTAATCTTAAACCTTAGATCTGTTTAAATTTTTGTTTTGCATTTGATCTGGGAATTTATGAATTAAATATGTTGAGATGGTTATATATTTGTGCCTGTATGTGTATGTAAACTGTGTGCATATATCTGGAATCCAGGAAAATGCCTCTGTTAACAAAATTTACAGGTTTTAATAAAGTTCAAAATTCAATTTCACCTTCCTCAATCTTTCTAGCTTGTGATGTTAAGACAAAACATGTTTAAAATCACCAAAATTAAATTTTAAAAATATGTTTCCATGAAAAAAATGAAATGTTGTTGTCTAGAAAGAAAAAAAACAGTATAAATTCAAATTTATCCAAATTTCAACCTGCATGTATTCAAGATCCACTTACATCATCCAAATCCATTTCGAAAATAATGATTTTTAAAGCAAAAATCAGAGTTTTTAGTTTCGAATTGCGGTCGTTTTAGCTAAATGAACGGAATATGGTTTTTATGAAATTCTGGTGATCGACGCATGTTTGGGTGTCGAGATTGTTTTCAGAGATGCTGGAATGATTGTTGAATTCGGGAAAAATACCAGATGAATTTATTATTCTTCGTGGTGAGTGATTAAAGTTAATTTAGGGTTTAATAACCCAGTATGGTCGACAATGTTTTAAAGGGAAATTCGTCATCTCGAGGCGATTCAGGTGATCGTGGGTGGGGGAAAGTGGCGAGGAGGCGATGATGCATCTCTGGTATGGATGGCGAGTTCGCTGGTGGTCAGGAGAGTCGGCATGTGGTGATTTTATGATGGAGGGTGGTTCCAGTATTTGGATCGAGTGACTCAAATTTGATTTTTGCATTTTCTCGAGATTCTGGATGATCGTGGTGGCAGCGTGAGTAGTCGTTGACGTGTGGCAGGTTGCGGCAACGATCGTCGTTGCTCAAATGAACTGCGCATGTGCACGGTGCACACCTCGGTTGCTGGAGTTGTTGTAGCTTGGGAAGACGATGGAGTCTCGGGTTCAAGCACGTGCAAACCGGGAATGGACTCGAAGCAGATGAAAACGTGGTTTTGCCCAGGGTCAAGCTCGAGTAAAACAAGCATTTGCTCGGGTTTGTTGATGTAATACAAAACAGTTTCAAACTTTGAAGAAAAATCAAATTATTGTCAATAAATTTTGTTAAAACAAATTTCTTTTAAATATTAGATGTTATTTAAGTTTTAAAATTGGTTAACAAGGTTTTTAAATGGAATTGTTTTAATTAACCAAGTTTTAGAATGTTTAAAAAGGCACATAACCTTTATTTTTAATGTTTATTTTAATTGAACTTAATAATACTAAAGAAGTGAATTAATATTACAAATGTTTTAATTGTCAAATTAACTTTTAAAGTCTAAGTTAATTTATTTGTTAAAGAAAATTGATTACGTAAAGTTAATATCTTAATGAAAGTAATTAAGGTAAATTAATGGTTTAAAGATTGATTAATCAAGTGTTTAAAGGTTAGTTAATTAAGGATAATTAATTAATGTAGTTAAGGTAATTAATTTAAGAAGCAATTAATTAGTTAAAGGTTAGTTAATTAATAAAAGTAATTAATTAATGGTTATAGTTAATTAAGTAATTAGCAATAAATACTTATTATAATTAATTAAGGGTAATTAATTAAATGATAATTAATTAAGGGTTGATCAATTAATTAATTAAGGGATAATAAATTAAGAGTAATTAAATAATTAGGATTAATTCTTTAATAATTGAAGGTTGATTAATTCATTAATTAAGGTTAATTAATAAATAACTGAGGGGTAATTAATTAACATAAATTGTAATTAACTAATATTAAGCAACCAGAATTAGTGATTAATCTGGTTTTAATTAATCAGATAATCAATTAATCTTCCTTATGGATGACTGTACTCTATGGAATGCTGTAAACTGTTTGATATCTCTTTCGTGTGATGCTTTGTGATTTGAATTATTTTAATTCAAGCTGCGATGAATGTAATTTACTTTATCTGTGACAAATTTTATATTATTTATTTGTGAATCTGTGTATGGAAGATAAGCATTATGGAAATATACCGCTTATCTATAATTGCTATGCTTAAATTTATGATGATTGATGATGTTGCATTATTAGGTAAAACCCCTAGACTACACCATACACACACAAATATGGATTGCACGAGGAAATTGATTAAGTCGCAGATTTTTGAAATGGTTTTAAAAATTGAATTTTGAATCCAAAAGATTTTGGAAATGGATTTGGGTTAAAAGTAAAAAGCTTTTGAAAAAGAGTTTTGAAGATGAAAGTTATTTTAAATAACTTAATTAAGTTTTTAAATTTAAATAATTTGATTTAAATTTGAATTCAAAATTGAAATTGAATTCTATGTTTGGAGACTATGATTTAAAAAGGTTATACAAGTTATAAATGTGTTTATATGGGTTTAAAACCATTTTAAAAGTATTGTTTTGAGAATTTGAATTTAACCCAAGGGCTTTAACTTGTATAAATGAAATCGGATTTTTCCAAAATGAAAACTATTTGTTTTCTAATAATAATAGCTTTCATATAAAGAAAGGATTTCAAATTTGTATTGAAAGATTTGAAGTTGAAATAGAATTGAAATTGTTTTGAAAGATATGAATAAATCTTTGTGAAAAATGGTTGAACTTTGTTTGAAATTGAAGTGAATTTTAAATGGTGTATCTTTTGTATAAAAGATTTGAAAGGAAAATTGTTTTGAAAGCGATGAATTGAATCTTTGATTTAAAGATTGGATGAGTTAATCCAATTTAGAAAGGAAATTGTTTTGAAAAGATGTGAATGAATCTTTGTGAGAAATGGGTGAACTTTGTGAAATGAATCTTTTTGTTTAAAAGATTGGAAATGGTGATTTGTTTAAACCATATGAAAGATAGGGTTTGGACTTTAAGTTGTGACTTAACTAAGATCCCGTATCCATATGTTTTTTAAATATTACGCTCATTATTCGGTTTAGCCGGGAGAGGAACTTGTGTCATATAACCCATTCTGAATAATGATATGACGATATGGATAGCATTCGAAGACCGGTGGTGAAGATCGGGAATTTACGAGAATGAAAGGGTAACCCGTCGAATGACTCTGCACTGAGTAGCTACGGTATAGAAATCTCCATATGTGATGGGGAGTTCGATCGGGATTGTGAATACCCGGATTGCATGGGCTTCTACAAAAGTGCCTTCGGTTCTGTTCGAACCTGAAACAGACTTGTATGGAGTGTGTCTGACATTACACTTTGAGATGTAAAACCAATTTCTATCAAATACATTTCTGTTTGGTGGCTGAGATTTATTCCCTTAGCTTAACACCCTTCTATGAGACATACGAGCTCAAAGGTTATGTAGTTGATGGTTACTAGTGATACATTCCCAATTTGGTAATTTGGTAAAGAGACATACGGATTGCAGGGGTTGTGCTCCTAGGGTATGTCCATTCCTTCTGGAAAAGGGTGGTATCATGGTATGGAGCCTAGGTACTTAACTCATGTGAACACTGTATATTTATTACTGTGTGATGTTGCTTTATGGTTGAGGATCCTCGGATAAAGGTCGCAAACGATCGGGGATGGCATATCTTAGGTGTTACTCCCGAGAAGGGAGTAAATTGGCCTTGTGTTGGCAGAGATTCGAGTAGGTTCTCGGGGCGTCCCTCCAGAGGCGTACCCGTGTGGCAATGGGAAGTTCCTTGGCCTGACTATTTGTTGGAAAACCAATTACCAATACGCTCCTTGTACGGTTTTAGTTGTAGAACCTTCCATCTAATATGGTAGCTATAGTAGGCATACTATAATGGTACATATGCTGGCTAAGATTAATATTATACTTGCAAATAATTTCCACTATGCATTAATAATAATATCAAAAGGTTTTCGCGTATCAAGCATTTTTGACTATCATAAGGAGAAATCTCCTCCAATTCTGCGTTTGCATGGTGTATGTGGTGGGAGGCCTTATGGCAGTTTCATTTTCTAAAAAGCATTGCGGATTCCAATATTTTCAAAATTCTTTTGTTGTTTCTTTTAAAGATAAACTATTTTTGTTTGCTCATATCAGTCCCATGACTGACCTGAAGTTTATTGTTTCCTTCCTAAACTCTGGATGCCCACAATTTTCCACACGGGCGGTCTAGAGTTGGGTTTTTCAGATAGTCCATAAATAGGTGTAGATTTGGTATCTTTCGAAGTCTTTTGTTTGGTAGCATTTGGAAATCTTCTTCAATCTTTGGATCTTTGAAGTTTTTGGTTTGGCAATGGCGTTCGAGATCACATTTGCTACAAGTTCAGCTTGATGGTGGTTCAAGCTTGAATTTTTAAGCTTTGGCTTTGGAGTTTTTGGTTTGGAGTTGCAGTTTTGGATTCTCTTGAAGACTTTGCTCATGTTGTCATATTTCCGCTATGGCGTTGTGTTGTATATATTCTCTGATGGTGTTGGATATGTTGTATCATGATGTATATCATATTGTATCTATATTGTACATCAATGTTATCATCTTTTGTTTCCGTTGTGTTGTTTATCATCTAATGTTGTTGCAAGCTCCGGCGATACGGATTCGAAGTCGTTTGTCGGGCATCGAGTTTGGGTCGTCACAAGTGGTATCAGAGCTAAAGGTTGAGTAAGAACTCTAGCTACGGAGTGTAACACATTACGTCACCATAATGCTCTGATCATCTCCAAGACATTTTTCCTAGATCCTCTGATCATCCCTGCATCTCCCGAAAGAACCTCGACCTCTCCGACCATCGAGATCATCAGAAACTACCCAAATTCCATTTTCTGGTCAAACCAGAACTATTCTTCCAATTCAATTCTAAAATTTGTGATTTTTCTTTTAAAAATCAAGTTTTTGTATAAGATTTCAATTTATAAACCTGTCTTGATAAATTATGATGCTTCAGTTTTCACTTGTCTTAAGCATGCACTGTTGTTTTGGTTTTCCAAAACAAATTTATATTTATTTAACATAAATAAATTTTTTAAAACCTACTCTATAATCAAAAAAACAAGTTTTGTTTGAAAATTAATTCCTAACAGAGATTGGTTTAAGAGGAAATGGATTTTTATCAAAATCCTTGCTTCTAAAACTAAGTACAGGCAAAAGCAGATACAACAGTAACATATATCTATACACATCCATACATTCATCTATATATTTACACAAAAATGCACTTAAAATTATACACACAAACATATTAATTTCCAGATATGAACATGCAACAGGTTTATTATACTGAAGCTTTTAAAAAAGTGATGTTACTCGCATGTTTTAAAGAAGAACAGAGCACTTTACTTTTGAAAAGCTTGAAACTATGAAATTTTTTTTTGCTGAAATGCTGCTTGAGTTAAAAACTTGAATTCTTCTTTGTTTTGAAACTGGAATGCTTGTCGTTTAGATGTCAAGTTTGCATGCAGGCTTGTTCAACTCAGGTTTAAATTAAGAAACAGGCTCTTGATTTTTAAATTGAATTACAGGCTTTGATGTTGAAAACGAATTGCAGGCTTTGATTTCATTTTGAAAATGGTTTGCAGCGGATATTGATTACAGATTAGTTTTTGAAATAGTTACAGGGTTTGCTTGCTTTAGTTTGAAATTTAGGTTTAATAAGAAGCTTTGGGGATTTGATTTTGATATTGAAAATGCTTCACAGATTTTATTTTTGGTTTGGAAAGTGATTATAGATTTTGATTTTGAGAAATTTGCAAGCTGAAGTTTTGATTTCAGATTTTAGTGTTAGCTTTTGAAAAAGAATGGAAAAAAATGGAAGAAAGAAAACATGTTTATATAGGCTAAAATTTAATTTAATAAAAATAAAAGAAAACTAAATTTCAAAAAAAGCCACTTGTTAATCATCTTAACATTTGTCATTTTATATACTTATCAATCAACACTTGTAAAATGAGGCCTTAAGATAATAACACTTGTCTTTTAAGTAATTAGTATTTATTTTTAAAGGTTAATATAAGCTTTATACTTAATTAATTAGTTTGTAAGTACTTATTTATATATATAGATAATTTTAAAGAAATAAAACCAATTATATTCATAAATAAAAGCTTATAATTTTTTTTAAATCCAAAATATTTTAAATATCTATCCTTTGAATTTCAAAACCTTAAATTCAAATTCAAATTAAATTCTAAAATCCAATTTAAATCAGGTTACATATGTACATATATAACTACACAAATTCAATTTGAAATAACAATTCTATTTTTTATTAAAATCTATTTGTAAAAACAATACATTATTAATAGTATTTGAAAATAGCACATTTATCAATTTGAAATAATTTATAAAAGAAATTATCTCTTTATTATAAATTACTTTTTTTTCTTATATGTATTAATGTATCATTTGTAAAATTGTAATTTAAACTTATATATATTTCAAGTCATATTTATCAAGCTATATTTAAAAAGAAAATAAATCAAACCTTTTTGTTAATTAATTTAAATTTAAACTAAAGTTAAAATAAATTTAAACAATTTCCTTAAGTATTTAAAACTATATAGTTATTTATTAAATAGCTTTAAAAAGCTTAATATTAAATAATTCATAATTTCCAAATTACCAAAAATACTAGAATTAGAAAATATGCTTTATTTTTTAAATTTAAAACAAAGCTTATCTATTTACAATATATACAAATATATTTTCATTATCAATAGAAAACATTTTATTAGTTTTAAAAAGATAAAATCTACCAATTAAATATTTATTAAAAGAAGAATATTAAATCAATTCAAATTTTATTAACAAAAATTATCAAATCAATTTAATTTTTAATATAGATTATTAAACTGATATTGCCCAAAATTCCGGGTCATCACATTCCTCCCCCCTTAAAAGAATTTCGTCCCCGAAATTCAAAAGCAAAGATAATTTAATAACCCATCAAAGATTTAAATTTTAAAACACAAGCATATATTTTCAACCATAGCAACCATTCACTCAATCAAACAAATCTAACTATCCAAACAAAATTCTGGATAGAACTTCCTAGAGTTTCCCAGGTATAATACAAAATCCAAACAATCTATACTACTAAGCTACAGAGCTTTTATTCATCTCGATCTACAAAACTGAACAGGATATCGGACTAAAGTCAAGTCCTGCTCAACTACCAAATTCTCCTGACTGCTGATTCCACAACCAGAGATAGATCTTACACGTACTCCCTTAGAGATATACGAAACACAATGAATTCCAGTTTTCCAAACTGGCAATTCAATCCTAGAAGACCCATGCATTTATCCAAAACAGAACACAGAAGAGATCCAATATATCTTGGAGCTGACTTCCCAGTCTTACCAAACTTAAAGCTCCTTCGATCGGAGAAAATTTATCCAAAATCAGATCTCCGACTTCTGAATCCAAATTCCCCCGTCTCTTATCCACAAAACTCTTCTGACGATCCTAAGCTGCATTCATCCTTCCTGATCAGCTCAACCTTCACTGATGCTTCTTGAAACAAACTGGACCAAACTACCTAACAGAATGATCCTCTCAAGATCAATCCAAAATCAAGAACACCAACTCTACTATCATCAGTAGAAAACTAACTTCTCCTATCCGGAAAAGACAAAATAGGAGCGCTCCCAAACTTGCTTCTGCTGCACAACTCTGATATGAAGAAGATGAGAATGCTGATGATAAACACGATCACAAACTTATCCAATGCATCCTGGAAGATACGGTTCAACAGATCCATAAGAGAAAACTCAAAAGTATTACGATATTTTGAGCTGCTTCACTAAACCTTCTCCCTAGGAGCTATCCTTCTACTAAGCTGCGCACCGATACCACTTCTGGAATCAAATTTGATAAGAAACCTCAATCTCCAGATGCAAAGGCAAACCTCTGACTTCTACGAAGACATCCGAAAAAATCTTTGATAACCCTGAGAACACTCAACTATCACAAGTCACTTTTGCGATCAGCCCAGCTTAATATCCAAAGATACTGCTCTCTCTTTACAAATCAGAACAGCTTAAGCTTAATAAACCAATCCATTGAAGAAATGGATCCACATTGTTGCTTCTGAACTCCACCTCAAGAAAGCTGCCAATCCAGATACCTTCCTGCCGGCACACAGAACACTCCGAGCTGCACTGCTGCAACAAATGCCAAAGACTTTCTATCCAGAAGCTCCTCGATAAACTCGTACATCAAACACAAACATCCTGCTAGACTTAGCCACATCACCGGAGCAGACACACTTCCTTACTCTTGTTCCAAAGAAATATCTTCGGAAACATCCATGGTTACTACATCTCATCACACAGCTACTTCTTCCTGAGGTTGACAAGATACCATCTCTTTCTTCTGCTCAATCAACAGATCCAAACTCTACTCATCTTCAAAGATGAACTTCGAACCTCAAAAAGGCTTCCTTCAGAGATCGATGAAATCCTTACACCACGGCAAAGCTTACTCGAGACGGTATTAGGTCTACAGTCTCGACAGATACACTTCCAACCTCAACACTCGGACTCCATCCATTGGTAGTAGTGCTACACACACCACTACCCTATCTACCTTTAGAACTCGTATTGGAAAACCTGAATAGATAGTCCAACAAATAGGTGGAAATAATATATATAAATATATATATATAAATACAAGTACACTCTCTCAAGAAAGAAAACACTCCAAAGCCTAGGTATTCCCTCAACCTAGTGCTCTGATACCAAATGTAACGGTCTAGGCTTTTCAACCATCGATAGCGGCCACTCTCGACTGGTAGGCTTTTCAACCATCCCAGCCCCGCCGTGGCTTACATTGGTACATCGAATTTGCTTTTACGGCCAGCCTCTCGACTCGGAACCAACCCCTCAAGGCCTTGTACTACCTCAGAGGACATGTAGGGGTAAGAGTCTCCCGTTCACCACCTAACCAATGGATAATTACTCAATGGAAGTAATTATGGATAATTAATGAATAATTAAAGGTTAAATTAATTAATCCTTAACAAATTTATCCTTTAATTACTTATATTAAGTAATTATCATTTAAGTAATTAATCTCTAATTAACTAATTTATGACTAATAATTACCAATTAATCAATTAGAGATTAATTAATTAAATGATAATTACTCAATATAAGTAATTAAAGGATAAATTTGTTAAGGATTATCTAATTTAGTCTCAAATTGTTTTCAAAATAAATTATTTCAAATTTATTAAGTTAAAAGTGTTTTAATTTATATAACTTTTGTTTTAAAGTTTATAACTTAATTTTTGTAATTAAGTGAATAATTGAGAAAATAAAATGTTTTATAATCGTTAATCTAACTTAAAGATATCACCACATGATTCAACACACGATGGCTTTCGAATATCGATCACCACATGAGTGTAATACTACTATTATTTGATTCTGTGCCATCTGATAATTGTGAGTCATATTTGAAAGGAAAAATGACTAAGCACCCTTTAGTAAAGCAAAGATAGAGTTGATGAACTCATGGATCTCATACATACTGATGTATGCGGCATAATGCCTTTGGTTACCGAAGGTAGTTCTTCTTACTTTGTAACTTTTATTGATGATGTCTCAAGACTGGGGTATGCATATCTTATGTAAAATAAATGCAATGTCTAGAAATTCAAAGAGTATAAAAATGAGGTTGAAAATCAAACGAACCATAAGATTAAAATACTTCAATCCAATGGAGGAGGTGAGTATGCCATGATGAGTAAAGCTAAGTTTCCTTATTCCTATTCAGGATATGCATAGGAAACCGCTACACAAATATTGAATTTGGTGCCTACTAAATCCGTGCTAAGACTCCATTCGAGATGAGGCATGGGAAGAAATCATAACTCAAGTGTTTTAAGGTGTGGGGTTATCTAATCTACATAAAGAACAATGGCCCCAATAAACTTAAGACAAGATCAGCATCGTGTAAATTATAGGATATCTAAAGAATTAAATGAAATATATTTTCTATAATACCGAGGAATAAAATTTTATTATTTCTCTTCATGCTATCTTTCTAGGACATGAATTTTGTCAAACAAATTTAACAGTGTAGTTATAAACTTGGATGAGATCTGAGAAATTAACATAGAGCCTGAGCCAATGGGAGAATCACATTCACCATTATATAAAAACACACAACCTATTAGCAGGTCTAATAGAGAATCTCATGCACCAGGGAAATACTATGATTTTCTCATGGATGGTGAGAAACAGAACCGTGTCTTAGAAGATGATCCTTCTCTCTCATTCCGACATGCACTATAGAGTAAGACTTTTCATTTGGCTTGAAGCTATGAAATCTAAACTGGATTCCATGTATGACAACAAAGTTTGGACTTTAGTTGACATACTTGAAGGGATAAGATCCATCAATTTCAAATGTATTTTCATGAAGAAGGTGAATGCCGGTGGACGTATAGAGACCTATATGGAAAACTAGTTGTGAAAAGGTTTCATCAAATCAAAGGCATTGATTATGCTGAAACATTTATGCCTGTAGCCATGCTTATGTCCATTCGGATAATGCTTTCATCGCTACGATTAATATACAAAATTGGAAAATGGATGTGTAAATTGTATTTCTAAATGATGATTTAGTAGAGACTGCTTAAAAGTCGCAGCTCGAGGGTTGCAAGGTCAGTAGTAGTAAAGGAAAGGCCTGTAGATTGTTAAGACCTATCTGTGGTCTTAAACAAGCTTCATGGAGTTGAGATATGTATTGATAAAGTAATCAAATAGTTTGGTTTTCATTAGAATACAAAGGAAGCATGTGTATATTGAAAAGAACAAGGAAGTGATAGAGTTAGGGGCATGTCCTGAGGGCAATTATGTGATTATTACATATATCTAACTTTATAATAATTCTTATTCAAAATAAATGTGTTTTCTTTCTATTATATACTTGATATAATCTTTTATATTAATTAATTAATTAATTAATTTAAAGTTTATTTAATAGAAAATCCATAAATGGTCTTTTTTGCGATAGTAGTTACAATATGTTATAATCATGAGCAATTCACCATAATAAAATAAACATAACGTTTTAAATATTCCTAGTCAAGTTGTATCGAGGCTGGATATTGATATATCCGTTAAGACTAAAGTACGTAATGCTCTCCAAATGTAGGGTAGTGTATTACTCGTGGCTATTGGGGGCACCATGGGATTACGTACTAATAGTTATTAAAAATCTATGGAATGACTCACTCGATAGTTTTCTATTGGTTAATATAACTAAGTTCTAATAGTTCGATATGACAATATTACATAATTCCCCGACTTAAGAATATTATCGAGTTTCAATATGGAAACTCTTCTTTGATTATAGTCAAATCTAGGACGACGTCCATCGAACAACTATAGTTGGGTCAAGTGGAAGTATTGGAGGTAAGACACTATTTAAGATAGAATATGTCTCCTCGGTTTATTAGGTTTGTATTATAGTCAACTGAAGTCAAGTCAAAGACTTTGGCCTAAACAGTTCATTTAACAATAATTGTTATTATTAAACCAGGGATGTTGTGTTTGGACTATAAAGTTAAGATGGGTGATACTGAATTTTGATTATACCAAATTCCATTAGTCTTGACGTGGTATAGTTTTGACGAAGATAATTGGTGTAAATGATTATCACTATTGGATAATACTTATTATATTAACCCTGCTTTCCATGTCATATAAACTAAATTAATAAATTAAAATAAAATAAAATAAAATATTCAATTTTGATAATTATTATTTTAAAAATAAATTGTTATTTATTTGATATTATTTGATAAAAGATTTCCTTTTAAATGAACCAAATTAAAAAAAAAATCTTTTAAATAAAATATTGAAATCAAATTAATGGTTTTAATTGAATATAAAAGGTTTTTAAAATGTAAATAATTATTGTGGTTAAAATAGTGGAAATTTAATAAGTGGACATCGAATTGAATGAAATTGGGCGGTTATTGAAATATATCTTGTAAAATGCCGTGTAAGGTAATTTGAATTAGACTAGAAAAAATTGAAAGTAAATAGAAAGAGTTGTTAAAAGAAATTAAAAAGAAAAATAATTAAAGCTAGCCAAACCAAAGCCCAATCTCATTCTTTCTTCCCTTGTTTCTAAAGCCCTTCTTGCTTCACTTATCTCAGCCAGACCCGAACCCTATTTGTCCTTGGTGCCCTAAATTTCCCAAAGGTAAATATCATGTATACATATAAGAAAGACTGCATCGCTCACGTATCATCATCAACGATAAAAGGCTGACGAGCACCACAGAGCCACGATGCAGTAGCAGGCGACCGGTGTTGGTTGATCGTGCTATGGGTCACGTATTCATGGAGGCATGATGAATTCTGGTGGTGTATAGGGTAGGTAAGGGCGGAGACTAGGCTCGGCAGTTGTTGAGGGAGGTGATGCACGACCCTGGCAATGAAGGTATGGTGACTTGGAGCATCTTTGCGATTCAATGTTATGCGTTTAGAAGGCAAAGGCAACATGGAGTTTGGCAGCTTTAATAAGAGAGCAACTACATGCTTTTCTGGCAATAAGGATTTACATGACAAGCAAGGTAGATGTAGCATTTTTCGTCAATGTTGGCTGTTAGTTAGGTGGTTGATGGTGCTGCTACTCTAGTCCAGGGAAAGCAATGAATTCGATGAGTTATCTTTATAACTTACAACTATTTCTATATCCTATTATTTATATAATTATCTTAAATTATTGTTTGAATTTTTGGTTGAATGAATTGTTCACTATAGGTTAGGGTGAAATTGAGTAAATGGTTGCTGCTGATTGAATTAGCATGACATATCCTTGTATGGTTTGATTAGTTGTTTGGATGAAATGTTAATTGAAATATTGGTTGAATCGGTTGTTTTTGTTATTAGTTATGATATTGGATTAGATTGCGAGTTTTTATGTATGTTGGATTGTCCAAAATGCAAAGTTGATGTTGTCTAATTGCATTTGTATTTGTATATTTTACATCTCCTAGGGCTATTGAGTTGAGAGTATTTCTTCTCATTAGAGCTGTTGGTCGAGACGTATCATGATATATTGTGTGTGCATTTATGGATGACCGGAATTAGATGTAATTTGAATCGAGTCAAATGATAAAAATTTATACTAATAATTTATTGTTGATTCTGGAGTATTTTACTCCATAATTTATATTTTAGATGTTTATTGATTTTTCCCATTTTAAAATATTTTTTAAAGGTTTGGGATATTAATTTTGATGTTTTAAAACTTATTTGAAGTATATTTATAAGTAAATAAATAAAAATGGTTGTGAAATAAAATGAGTTGTTGGAAATTTTTTTCGGAAATAAAAGTTGTTTACAATGTAAATAGTGATTTTCAAGCGAAATTGAATGTATAGAATTTTTAGTTTCAAAATGAGGGGAAATTCCTTTGTAAATTGAATATGTGATAGAAAAGATTAAACTGGAATTAAAAAGGGGATTTTTGATTATAAAAATATATTTTTAGAGTCTTAAAATATATTCCCCTTTTTGTGTATTTATTGGTTTGGAATTGGTTTATTTGATTTAAATTATGAAATATTTTAAATGGAATTGAGAGCTTTGAGTTATAATTCCCTTTCATATGGTTTGCATTGAAATGATATATCGATGATTTTGTGATTTAATTCTATATAATGAGGATATTGAATAAATAGATTAGTAGTACAGGGTGGTATGGGGTGTTCGATAATATTTTTCTCGTTATTCCATTGACTCATATTATAGAATATTTTTTGTTTGACGAGTGTAGTTTACTAACTTCTAGTAAATGATCGAGTAATACTGAGTGGTATGGGGTGCTCAAGTAGTACATGTTCGATTACTATTAGTGAGTAGTGTCACTTATATTCTAGAGATGGTTTAGGAATTGTGATATCTCTAGAGGTGACTCCTCAGAGCTTACTAGTCGAGAGTTTTATTATTCTCTAAGGGCTACAAGCTAGAGATATGTTGAGATTTATAGATTTATTCTCTTAGGACAAAATAGCCGAGTTATATTATATACTCCTATGGCTAGTAGTCGAGGAATTTTATGGAGTACACTCTCATTCGGACGTATAGAGTCGAGAGTACTTATTATTTATTACTCTCATTAGGACTCATCTCGTTGAGAGTATTTCTTTTTATCCTCTAAGATCTAACTAATCCAGTAACTTTGTCAACTATTAGGGCTAGTAGTTAAGGATTTATTATGTTGATATGCTATCCCGGGACTCGTATAGTCGAGAGCGGTTAATGTCACTCTCATCAGGACTCTAGAGTCGACAGCATAAGTTATCTCTCTTATTAGGACTTGTATAGTCGAGAGTATTTGTTGGGAACTACCTTTTAGGGTTCACACCACTATGTAGAGCATGTGAATTAGGCCCACAATGTAGGCTAGTATCCATCCTAACGGTCCATATTATGGAGCGTTCCCCGGATCCTTGATTCCACCTTGCTGAATTATAAGCTGAGAATTATTTCTTCCATTGGAGCCATTTCCATGACGTCACTAAAGGACCAACAGTCCGTTACCAAGGGCAAGTAGGAATCATGGCCAATGCTTGGCTTAGTGAAACTGCGTGTTTATGACATATGAGTGTCACGATTCTAGGAGTAATTAAGAGACAGTAGAAGGCAGGCTACGGTCATTAGCGTTTCCTGAAGATGTGATGTGATACGTCAGTCTCCCATTTGGATGACTAAGGTAGATCCATTATATTCGAAACATTTGATATTATCACCTCATTAAAGACGACGATCTTTTGATATTAGAGCCTAGTAGTGCGTTAATCTGTCATTTAAGATAATCTAACCCAAGGCAGCTGCATGTTATCTATTTATGGCATTGGAGACATGCTGCGAGCTCGTCTATCATACTCTCATAAGAGCCTATGGCTAAGAGATCACCTTTTTATATGACTTGTTGTTTCTATCTCCTCGAACTATTCAATCGAGAGTTCTGTCTGTCTAAGAAGAGAGGGTCGAGATATATGGTTTTGTATATTGAGGTTATGATTGGGTATGCCATTGGTTTGAGTTTATATTTCTTAATATCTCTAAAGGCCTAATATTCGAAAGTTATCAATTCTATTAGGACTATAGGTCAAGATAGTATTCTTGGATATTGATTTTTGTATTTGGTTGGATTTCGCTCGTTTTGAGTTTCATATTTCCTGATTTATCTTTTAAGGCTTAGCAGTCTAAAGCTATTACTTCCATTAGGGCTATAATTCGAGATTTGATGTTTTGATTATTCATTTGAGATTATGCCTTATTGATTTATGTTTTAAGGGCTTGACAATCAAAAGTCTTCGCTTCCATTGGAACTACAAGCCAGGACTGATATTTTTGGGATTGTTGACCGCTAGAATTGGTTTAACTTAGGATTTGTTCTTTTATTATGGATTTATGGATATGCCACGTGCTTATCCATAGTATTTCTAGATTTCGATGTGTTAGGTTGTTATCACCCAAATTTTAGTTTCGTGATTTCTTTACTTATACTTATTTCATGGGTGATATTGAGATTGAGGCATGGTATATTCTTATGATGTTATGATAGATGTTATGTTGTGTAGCATTGTGGTTTGTCTGTTATTATCATGCTTATTATTATGTATCCATATTGAATTCAGTTTGATCTGTTTATTTTTCATATAATACTCGGGTTAGTCCGAGACTTTTCAAGTACAGGGATATAGCCATTGGATGATTGGGCTTTAGAGGAGACAATATATATTTATTATATTGTATTTTCTGTTGACTCTATATATGTTCTATCTGGGTGTCTCCTTGTGTTTATTTTTGATGAGGTGACCAAGAGTTGTGTATTGTGTACTAGTCTTGGTTTGTATTATCGTATTGAGATAGACATCAGTTTGTATATTTTATATTTTCTACCGCGATTTGTGACTCTGCGTTCATTTATGTATGTTGTATATTGTTTTGTCCTGGTAAATCAACGTGTTTATTGCTTTATTCTGATACCTGATATGTGTGGACGTGTTATTTGAAGATTTTAATACGTACTGGTGTTACCCAAGGAAGTATTCACGTGCGGTTGCTCTTAACAAGCCTCATTCTCTGTATTACCAGATCGGATTACATAGTAATTCTTTTTGGTTGTATGGGCATAGAGGTAGGACCTTTCAAATTGGTATCAATGCTTGGTTTAGAACAATATATAATATTTATGGCACGAGTCACGGCCTTAAAGTGACTTTAGAGTCGATGTCCCCCTAGAATGTGTGGTAGTTACCCTATATTAAAGTGATAGTTGGTGTATATGATGATAACTGATGTAATCATCTGGGGATGTACTTGTTTTTTTCCTACTATATATATTATTTTATCTCTACCTCTTATGTGTGTTATTTCCGAGTGAAAAAGAATTAGTTGAGGGAGGTAGTGAATTAAGGAGTTGTTAGCCAAACAAGCATTGTCAGCGTCGATGATGGTGAATAAACATCTATGTGGCTAAAATATGAATGCAGTAGCTCAGTTAGGGAAGGTTTAAAAGACCCTAATCCGAATTCTAGCATTTTGAATACTTCACAATTCCAGATTGTGGTAATGCGAGTTGAGTAGAGAATTCAATAGTGACCAGATTGCACAGCGTAAATTGTTGATACTTTTCCGCCGAAGGCGATTGTATGCTTGTTTGAAAAATCTATGAATTATTGTTTAACGCTTGTTTGATTTTATGAATGTGATATGTGATGATTTTGATTGTTGTTGATGGTTGATGAATTGGATGTTTGTACGAATTTTAAAAATAAATATTTTCGTTCAAACAAGCAAAAATGTTTCGATAAAATATGAGTTTTGCTTTTTATGGTGATTGGAATTAATTTAGTAGTTTATTTTAGTGTTAGTTTGTCTGTCGAGTACTTTAAGAATTATAGTCGATACGGGTGCATACGTATTCGATAGGGATTCATAAACACTAGGACGAGAAATTTCGACACATTGATTTAATTTATTTTACTATTTTGAAAAGGAAGTGTAAAGATGTTGGAAGTGTTATAAATAATATTTTAGAAAGTAGAACGTTTTTAAAGAATATTTGAAACAGAAATAATAATTTTAGGAATGTACTATCATTTTGGAAATTAAGTGTTGTTTAAGATCGGCTTAATATTAATTTGGAAGAAATTGAAAATTTGAAAAGTAAATGTTAGCAATGAATTTGAAATAAAAACCTATTGCATTCCTTGTTCTATTTCATATCGTCCACTTTCTTTAAGGTCAATCTCCAGATCATTATATTTGCAATGCAATTTTGTGGAAAAATGTCGTAGAAAAGCCATGCAAAAACTATTATTTTTGCTTAAAGAGCTTTCTGTAAATTTGAAGCAGCACAAGCATAAATTTCATAGTGGAATCTTATATTTGCAGTTTTTAGTTACATGTTACTCAACTAAGTTTCAGTCAAGCAAAAATAACAATGTCCAATGTATGTTTATCCATCTCGGTTATTTTCATTTACTTGATTGCCTTTTTGTAATGTTTTACAATTTTTTTTCCTTGATAATGATCCTAAGTTAATTTTTGGGTTACTCTATGATGGTCAACGTTAACATTTCTCTAGTAGACATATCTTAGCAGGGGTAGATTGTCTAAATAAAACTTATGGGAAAAGTCAGCTAAACAAATTTTTTGAAAACTGAGACATGTTCTCATATTATATTTATTGCAATGGCAATTCTGGATTACTTTTGTCCCTCATAATACGATCATAACATAAAGACGTGCAGGTGTCGGGTATTCAATTATTATAGAATGGAAATTGAAAGAAATTTTTGTTGTCAACACGTAGATGCCTATAATATAATTGGCAAGAACGGCATCAGATAGCGACGACTTTTAAGCCGTCGCCGGCCGTCGCTACCCGACGCTAAAAGCCGTTGCTATAATGGTCGTCGCCCAATAGTATAGCGACGGCTCCGTCACATAAATAGCGACGGCTCGCGACGACAAATGTGTCACGTGGAAATTTTTTCAACGCCTAAATGCCGTCGTTAGTCGTAGCTCGCCGTCGCTAACCTAAACCATTTAGCCGTCGCTAATCTGAACCAGATAGTCGTCGCTAATCTGGGTAAATTTATACACTTCAGCCAATCTGAACCAAACAACCGCTATACACTATATTCATCAAGTATAACCATCATATATCCATCATATAACATCACTATACATTCAAACAATATAAAATCCAACCAAATCTCATTTTCAAATCCAACCAAATCCATTAACCAGAATATGTACATAGTAAACCGAAATTTCTACATAATATCCCAACATAATATCCAACCGAATCCATCAACTAGAAGTCATCTAAATATGTACATAATATCCTGAAATATATATACACCATACCAACCAAAATGTGTATATACCAAACTATAAGGAAACAAACATACCTACTCCTTGCCATCGCTGCCGTCCTCTCCAGGCATCATCCCATGCTGTTGCAAATAAGCCGCAATCTGCTCATCTAGCTGTTGCTTAAAGAAACTCTTTCTCCAATCATTTATTTCTTCCACTGTCGCCCTCAACTGAGCGATCTCCGCCTCTTACTGCGACCTCCTGTATGCACTCTGTATTCTCATCGCCTGTAAAATAATTCATAATTATTTATATATTAGTGTGTGTATATATATAATATTATTAAAATTATTTAACTATTCATATGCATGAGTAAATTTATATATTAGTACATGTCAAAATTTACCTCTACATTTCCATAGCTATACCGTCGACTGGTCCGAGAAGGCGGGTCAATAATAGCATCCCAAATATGGTTGTCCTCCTCCAACGTAAGCTCTTCCTGACCAGTGGACTGTGCTACATGAGCCCGCTCTGCTTCGTACCTCTCCTGCGATTACAAACAATTGTTTTACACAACAAAAACCGAATTTCAAAATTTTGAAAATAAAATAAGACAAAATATTGTTATTAACAGTAAATTAATTTACCATTACGGATTGTGATTTGTCATCCGTCCACTCGTACGAAACATTGCCCTCTTCGTCAGTCCTCTCCACGGCATGCATGGCCTTGAACAGCTCGGCCATAGTGGGCTCGCGGTTGTATCTCGCGGCCTGAAAATATATAAATATTATTGCTAATCTGATTATAAATATTGTAATAAAATGTAAACACGGTTTATAAATTTAATCGTTTGCTCTCTCTTATGCTCCTGAAAGGATTTGGAGCCACCACGGTGCAATGCAGGATTTTTATTCCTGTTTGCCCGGTTCCGCGCAGATAACTCCTACAAATTAAGATAAATTATCACGTATATATCTTGCGAGATTTATATTAGATTTAAATAACAAAGCAAACATATATTACTTACTTTTGTTGCCGGACTGTCCCACAGCCGAAGAAAATCATTCCATACACCCTCACCCATCCAGTTCGGCTTTTTCCCTGAATTCTTAGCCTTGGACAATGTATCTCTGTAATTTTTTCTCATTCGTTTGTTCAAGTGATTTAAAAAAACGTCAAGTCATCAGGATCGACGCGGACTGTAGCCTGTAAATTAAAATTATTTTAAGTTATATAGATTATATTAATTTACAACTGAAATTCAAACTTCTACTTACAAGTAAATCCGCCTGTATGGCGTTCTTGACATGAGGGGGGGTGTCGTCCCAGCGAGGCCAACAACCATCCATCCGTCTCTGAAAAGCCTTCCTCGAAACCTGTAAAATGTAATATGATGGCTCCACCTCAAAGCCACTGCAAAAGTTATGATATACATGTTTAGTGGATTTTAAAACTTATACTTCAAATAAAATTGATACTTACCTAACACTTCTAGGAACGACTTCTGCAATCGGACGCAAGTCCGGTGCAGTGCCACTACCACCTGCACCGGGAGATGGGGATGGCGTGCCACCACCACCTACACTCCGTCTCCTGCCAGACATATCTGCTATAGAAAAACAATATCATCAGAGAACAATTATAGAAATTCACTACTACATAGCATGTTTCAATCACTTTCACAGAAACAATTATAAAAATTTACTAGTATAAAACATGGATAAAAATTATATAAATAATCATCACAGAACCATAAAAGAAATTCACTACTACATAGCATGTTTCAATCACTTTCACATAACAATTATAAAAATTTACAAGTACAAAACATGGATAAAAATTAGCTAAATGATCATCACATAACAATTACGGAAATTTACTATTACATCGCATGTTTCAATCACTATCACATAACAATTATATCAATAACGATCAGTCTTCATCGTTTTCTGATTCAGATTCAGTCTCGTATTCTATCTCATTTTCTTCGGTACTTTCGAATGCATCAAATAGGACGTTCGATTCATCATTCAAAGGCTCTACATCAATATCATCAGTTATTATTATTTCTGTATTTGATTCAAGATCGGCTTGATATGCTGCTTCATCTGGAATATTATTTCCATCAAACGTAAACCTTGGTTTCGTTTTGAAAACAGCGGACCAATCCGCTTTATCTCTTTTCAAAGATGGATACGAAGCAAAATAAACTTGTAACGCTTGCTTGGCTAATACAAAAGGATCGTACTTATAGTAGTGTGATGTATGCCTTATTTCAATAAGTTTGTACTCTTTATGCATGTTGATTCCGAAACCAGGAACGTTACTGAACCAATTGCAGTTAAATAAAAAAACCTTTTCTAAAGGTTCAACATAATATGTCAATTCTAGAATCTATCTTAAGACGCCGTAAAAATCTTTTAAATGCTCATCTGGATCATCACTGCCTTTGACAAATACCCCGCTGTTATATGTTAATTTTTCAGCACCGTAATCTTTTGTGTTGAACTTAAACCCGTTGACGAAGAATATTGGATAAGTCTTCACATTTCTTTTCGGTCCAATCGCAAGATGTCTTAAGCCTTCATCAACGACACAGTTTCTTGGCTCATAAACATAGTTCAAAAACCATTTGGCAAATTCTTTACTGAGATCGCCAGATGGATACTGTGATTCGTAGATACTGCATATATGTAATATGTGTTATTATTATGTACGTACAAGTAAATTACAAGTGAATTAATTATTACCTGACAAATGGTGCGACTTCGACACAATTTAAAAGAACATACGTGTGCGCTATATGGTGGTGTCTATCGTCCAACCATATTTCCACACATTTTCCACCAGGTCTACCATGTTGTCTAAAAACAGATAACATTGTTTGAGAAGAATTTTGTTCAACGACTTCCTCATTTCGAGGAACAGTTGCAAACGTTAAGTTCACATCGTCCTTAAAGTAGTGAGAGAGAAAAAAATGAGGCTTCTTCTTCAAGATACGATTTGCATATCGAACCCTCAACTCGGGCTTTTTGTCGAATCTTCTTCTTCAGATGATTCAAGTACCTATTAAGATATTTATTACATATTTAGATATACAAATTTGAATTTGAAATTGACATGAACATTGCACATGTTAATTTACCTCTCAAATGGATACATCCATCCATATTGCACAGGCCCTCGAAGAAGTGCTCCGGATGAAAGATGAATAGGTAAATGCTCCATTACGTTAAAGAAACCAGACGGAAGTATTTTCTCCAGTTTTCATAGCAATATGGGTATTTCTACTTCAAGTTTACGTATACGATCCACCTTTAATGTTGTCGAACAAAGCTGTTTATAAAACAAACATAACTCTGCTATGACGTTCCATACTTTTACGGGCAACAGTTCTTTGAAAGACACGAGGAGTAAATATTCCATCACGATATGACAATCGTGACTTTTCATCCCACTCAATTTACTATTTTTGAAGTCAACACATCTACGAAGATTGGAAGAAATCCCATCGGGAAATCTTAATTCTTTCACCCACTTTAGCACGAGTTTTACTTGCTTATTGTCTAGCTCATAGTATGCTTTCAGTTTTTTATTGTCATTAGGCTTCATATGAAGTTCCGGGCGCTTACAATAGTTTGCTATATCGAGCCTCGAATTCAAATCGTCCTTGGTTTTGCCCTTTACATTCAAAATTGTATTAAACAGATTATCAAACACGTTCTTTTCGTTGTGCATCACGTCAATATTATGTCGGAGTAAGAGATCTTTCCAATATGATAACTCCCAAAATATACTTTGTTTGCACCAATTATGAATGTCTGACTTTCCTGGGATTTCAGTCTGGACTCCAGTTTCATGTATCTTTGGATAGTCTCTTACAATTTCGTATATTTTCTCGCCTGACCAAACCTTGGGTGGTTTCAGATTCTCTTCTTTGTTAGCTATGAAAATTTTCTTATCTCTTCTAAAACTATGATTGGGATGAAGAAAATACCGATGACAATCAAACCACGAAACTTTCTTCCCATATCGTAACGAAAATGCTCGTATTTCTTCCATACAATAAGGGCATGGTAGACGACCGGCCGTACTCCAACCAGAAAGCATCCCGTATGCAGGAAAATTATTAATCGTCCATAACAAAGAAACGAAAAACCGAATTTTTTTTCGTTGATACATCGTAAGTTTCGACTCCTTCATTTCATAGTTTTTCAACTCTTCGATCAATGGTTGTAAATAAACATCAATTCCTTGGGTTGGATCATGAGGGCCGGGAACGACAGTGGTGAGAAACATATATGGTGTCTTCATACACATCCATGGAGGTAAATTATACGGAGTAACGATAATTGGCCAGGATGAATATTTACTACCAAACTGTGAAAATGGTGAAAATCCATCCGTACATAAACCAAGTCTGACATTACGGCTTTTCGCAGCAAATGCGGGATAAGTCTTATCGAAATGTTTCCATGCTTCACCGTCGGATGGATGTATCAAAGTTCCTTCTTCCGCTGTTCTCACACTATGCCATCGCATATGACGGGCCGTAGCAGAAGATGCATATAATCTTTGAAGTCTGGGAGTGATGGGTAAATAATGCATTCTCTTGTACGGGACTTCTTTCCCTTTCTTCTTTCTTGGTTTGTATCTTTCTTCGTTACATATTTTGCATTTTCTGAGGTCATCGTCGTCTTTCCAATACAACATGCAACCTTTCACACATGCATCTATCTTCTCGTACGGTAGACCGAAAGCGGACATTAATTTTTTTACTTTATAATGACTATTGCACATCAGATCATTAGGTGGCATGTGTCGTTTTGCAGCTTGTACAACTGCTATAAATGCAGCTTCCGTAAGGTTGAATTTTGATTTCATAGTTATGTATTCGGCGGTTACTGAAAGTTCGGTACCGCTTTTACATCCATCCCACAACGGCCTCTTAGCAGAATCCAACAAATCGTATATTTTTTAGCTCCCGCTGTCGGTTCTTCTTCGACATTTTCGTCTTCATCGACAGCTTCAGTTGTAGGAAATATTGATCATGCTGCATCATCCACCATATTTTCTATCGGATTCGTCATCATATTACCATCCTCTAAAACTTCAGTATTAGGTGTAGGTTCAACAAGTTCTCCATGACGATCCCAGAAATAATAATCAGACACGAAACCATATTGATACAAATGTACTTCAACTATATCCAATTTCCAATGCTTCAAATGTTGGCACTTACTACACGGACAACGAATTTCTGTATTGTTTCGGTTATTAGATTTAGCAAATCTAATAAATTCGTATACACCGTTGTAGAAATGTTGCTTTATTGATCCCTTCTTTCCAGTTCTGACTTCATACATCCAAGTACGGTCGAGAAAATAATTGAACATTTTTCCTGATTTGAAAATGTATGTTAGACAATTTAAATCATTAATTTTCAACCATTCTCCATGGTAAAAAGTTCATCGTTTCAGAAAATTCAAAATATGAACTTCACTTTATTTTTTTAATTTTTGGTATTTTGGTTTTCACTTCGGTGGGTCAGTCATCCTACTTCCCATTACAAACACAATAATGTAATTACATTTTATAAATCATTTCATATTAAATGGTTCAACAAAATTTTGGCAGCACTTCCCTTGTGTTCCTGTATCGTACACAAATGCGTGTACACAGGGATAGTAAAGAAAGTGCTGTCGAAATTTTGTAACCGTTTAAAATGAAATGATCTATAATATGTAATTACTTTATTGTGTTTGTAACTTGTCCAATACAGGGAGAAATCCGACAAATATTGTATCAGATGAATATAAATGTCCGTTCCATTACAAAACGAACATCCATATAACGATCATATACAACACTTGCCAGATGGGGCCAAAGCCAATCTAAGGGATAATTTTTTTTTTAAATTTTATCAAATATTATTGTTCTTTTCAAATTTTGACGATGTTTCAACTATTTATATTTTATTTCAAAAATTTGTGTATTTAAATTTTAGTTCAACATTCAATTAACAATTTTAGTTCAATATTCATTTCTTTATTTTTTTACGACATAGATTTTATGTGACTATTTGTTGTTCTTATATTCATTTCTTAATTTCTTTACAAAATCGATTTTAGTACAATATCAGTTGTGTTTAAAGTCATTTCCTAATTTTTTTCAAATAAATTAGATATTTGCAGAATTTTTTATGTTCTCATATTCATTTTTTAATTTTTTTGTACAAACTTTATTTTTTACAATATATACAACCTTTTGCATTTTGGTCGTCGCTAGTCATCGATCGCTAAAATTATTAAAATGTCCGTCGCTCAATCAATAGGGTAAATATAAGAATTATCAATGAATATAATTACAAAACAACAAATTCTAATTATCAAATAGATAATTAGAAAACAATAAAAAACTAATTACTGAATAAAAATTTGTCAATTTAAATTCACTTAACAACTTAAATTTGTAATTTATCAATTCATAAACTATGAAATACTTTCATGTAAATTTATCAATAACCAAGTTAATCACTAACATACACTATTTTTTCACCTAAAACAACTAACCATGTTAATCGCCAACACTAATTATCTACATCAACCATTTATTCAACTTGATCATGATAAACTAATTAATATGTAATACTTAATTCAAGTTCATGATAATAAACTAATTAATCTACCAAATCAACATACAACAATACTAATACCTAATTTAACAACACTACTAATACCCATTTTAATAACAAATCTCAATTTTACAATAAATCATAATTGAATTAGGGTTTTAAACTAAACCTAAAAACATCAAATTTACATGCAAACAAGAGATTAGGAGCATACCGACACAAATTTGGATGATTTGGAGGCGTTGAAGGCTGGGGTGTCGGCTACAGTGACGGGGGCGACGGATTGGGGGAAGGAGGAAGGGTTTTGTGGAGGAAGCAAAATGAATTTGCTGCTCTCGGCTTGGATCTGTATATTGCATATAGCGACAGCTAGCGACGACCGTTTTTTTTAGCCGTCGTTAGGATCCGTCGCTATACGAAGTCTTTTTTGTAGTCCAATTTCTACTTGAAACCTGTAGTATCCTAATACATCACATTAAAAATCATATTTCTCTCTGATAATTTCGCTACATCCGTTACAACATTTTTTTTTTGGCAAACATACAAATAAAAACAATTCTTTTAAAGGTTAGTAATCTAAATATCAGTGATAGCCTATCATGCGAACATGAATTTGCATGGAAATTTTGATATGTACTCATTTGAATGATCTCTACTTATAATTACGTGTACTCTACAAACTCTCTGTTCTTACAATGAACGCAATTACATCATGGAAAAAGAAGAAGAAAAAACCGTACCATGAAATTCGTAATCTACTTGTTGCGCCCTACCATTTCGACCTTGGATAGATATTTCAATAAACAACAACTCTCATTTTAATCATTTTTCCAAATTTTGAGGATAAAGATGGTTAAAGCTTGAATTATAGGAAGGGACTCCGCTGTCATAAAATCTGTCATAAAATGCAAACTCCTCATTACAATGTTGAAATTCATTTGATCATAGCTTTTGAAAGGTTCATCAGATTTCAACAATTTTACCCTTCCAGAAGGCTAAAAACCTAAGCAACAACTTCTATTTTAAGTGTTTTGCAAAATTTTAATGTTTGCTTTGTTAGAAACATACTTTCGTTAAACATGCAGTTTTTCTTATAGAAAAAGTTCCACAATTCATGGTGTGCTTACATTTTGACGATCTATATGCCCATATATGAAACCTACTTTTGAAACCCCTGTTTAAATTAGCAATTTAGTCCTTTAAAACTTTGTTGCGAAGTGGCTTAAATTACAATTACATGTTGCATATATATAAAACTAGCGTATGTTTATTATATCTAATTATATGCAACTAATGTTTGAGATTGAATTAAGTATAGGTGCTCGGGAAGGCTTAGTGGGACTGAGGGATGAATTTTAGCTTGCTTTTTGCTCGCTCTAAAATAAGCAAGCATGCCTAAAAATGCAATATAAGGTACATTTTACGCTTTTTCGATATGTGATAAGAAATTATATTACTTTTCAGTGTTTCAGGATGCTCCACTGGTTGGGATGTATATATATCGTGTTTTAATTTTTTGGGACGTCTCTGTATAAAAGAGAATTTATCGAAATTTTTTGAAAAATTCAACAGTTATAAAAAATTTCACAAAAATTTATTATATGCGAAAAATAGAAAATCATTAACCGAATCTATTTGAAATCGTAGTATACGATAAGAGGTGTTAAAGAGAAAGCCATATAGAGGATTGTGTAAGTTTTGATTGTTACAAGTTTGTAGACTATGCAGGAAGTCAAAGTATTGGTTGTGTATGAAGATTTTCTATAAGAAATTGCGAGGACGCAATTTTCTTAAGGGGAGAGCTATGTAACAAACCTCTTTTCTACACCGAATAAATTAAATAAGTTTAATTAAAATAAAAAAATATTCGTATTTAATTTTGATAATTATTATTTTGAATATAATTTCTTATTTAATTGAAGTTATTTAATAAAATATTATTTAAAATAAATCAAATTAATCTAACAAATTCTTTTAAATAAAATATTGAAATCAAATGGTTTCCATTGAAAATAAAATATGTTTGAAATGTAAATAATTGTTGTGGTTAAAGTAGTGGAAATTTAGCAAGCGGACGTCGAATTAAAGGAAATTGGACGGTTACTGGAATATATCTTGTAAAATATCGTGTAAGGTAATTTGAACTAGATTGGAATAAATTTGCAAAAAAAATAGAAGGAGTTGTTAAAAGAAACTAAAAAGAAAAATAATCAAAGCTAGCCCAAACCAAAGCCCAACCTCACTCTCTCTCCCCTTGTTTCTAGAGCTCTCATTGCTTCACTTATCTCAGCCAGACCCTGACCCTATTTGGCCTTGGTGCCCTAAATTTCCCAAAGGCAAAAATCGTGTATATGTATAAAAAAAGAGATTGCATTGTTCATGTATTATCATCGACAATCGAAGGCTGGTTAGCACCACAAAACGACGATGTGGCAGTAGGTGACCGGCGTTGGTTAGTCGTGATGTGGATCACGATGTGGAGGGTCGCGTGTTAAGGGAGGCGCGACGAATTCTGGTGGTGCGCGGGGTAGGTGAGGGCGGAAATTAGGCTCGACGGTTGTTAAGGGAGGCGATGCATCACCCTAGCAAGGAGGAATTGTGACTTAGAGCATCACTGTGATTCAATGTTGTGCGTTTAGAAGGCAGAGGCGACATGGATTTTGGTTGCTTCGATGAGGGAGCAACTGCGTGGTTTTCTAGCAATTAGGACGTACACGACAAGCAAGGTAGAGGTAGCATCTGTCGTCGATGATGGCTGCTGGTTAGGTGGTTGATGGAGCTGCTTCTCAGGTTGAGGGAAGCAATGAATTCATTGAGTTATCCCATTATTTATATAATTATCCCAAATTACTGTTTGAATTTTTGGTTGAATGAATTGCTCACTATTGGTTGGGATGAAATTGAGTGATATGGTTGCTGGTGATTGAATTAGCATGACATGTATTTGTAGGTTTAATTGATTGTTTGGATGAAACGTTTTTTGGAATATTGGTTGAATTGGTTGTTTTTGATATTAGGTATGATATTGGATTAGACTATGAGTTTTTATGCACGTTGGATTGTCTAAAATACAAAGAGATGCTGTCCGACTGCATTTGGAATTGTATATTTTACATCTCGTCCATTCGGTTGAGAGTATTTCCTCTCATTAGAGCCGTTGGTCGAGATGTATCATGAAGTTTTATTTGTTATGTGTGTATTTACGAACGGTCGGAATTTGATTCGGGTTGAACAATAAAAAATTATGTAATAATTTTTTGTTGTTTTTGGAGTGTTTTGCTCCATAATTTATATTTTAGATGATTTATTGATTTTTCCCATTTTAAAATATGCTTAAAAGCTTCTGAAAATTAATTTTGATATTCTAAAACTTATTTGAAGTATATCTATAAATAAATAAGTGATGTGAAATAAAAAAGCTGTTGGAAATTGTTTTGGAGATAAAAGTTATTTTAAAATGAAAATAGAGATTTTCACGTGAAATTGAATGTATGGAATTTTTAATTTCGAAATGTGAGGATTTTATTAATATTTCCGAAAGGGATA
This sequence comes from Allium cepa, assembly GCA_030765085.1. Taxonomy (NCBI): domain Eukaryota; kingdom Viridiplantae; phylum Streptophyta; class Magnoliopsida; order Asparagales; family Amaryllidaceae; genus Allium; species Allium cepa. Next base: position 1,025,099,741 of record CM060945.1, on the reverse strand, counting down.
TTTCTTTGTAAACTGAATATTTTATAGAAAAGACTAAACGGGTATTAAAAAGGGGATATTTGATTATATTTTTTTTAGATTTTAAAATATATTCCACTTTTTATATATTTATCGCTTCAATATGGTTTTATTTGATTTGATCTGATAAAGGATTCATGAAATATTTTCAAAAGGAGATTTCTCAAAATATACAATCTATTTTAAAGATAGATTAAATTGTGAAATTTTTAAATGGAATTAAGAACTTTGAGTAATAATTCCCTTTCGTATATGGTTTGCATTGAAACAGTTTATATTGATGATTTTAACAGTTAAAAATATAATGAGGATATTTGATAAATGGATTAGTATAACCGGATGGTATGGGACGCTCGAAAATATTTTTCTGTTATTTTATTGATTCATATTATGTAATATTTGTTGTTTGACGAGTGTAGTTTACTACTTCTAGTAAGTGATCGAGTAATACTGAGTGGCATAGGATACTCAAATAATACTTGTTAGATTACTATTAGTGAATAGATGTCACTTATATTCTGAAGATGGGTTAGGAATTGTGATATCGTCTAGAAATGACTCCTTAGAGCTTGCCAGTCGAGAGTTTTGTTACTCTCTAAGGAATACAAGCTGGAGATATGTTGGGATTTATAAATTTATCCTCTTAGGATAAACTAGCCGAGTTATATTATATTACTCCTAGGGCTAGTAGTCAAGGAATTGTTATGTAGTATGGTCTCATTAGGACGTACGTAGTCGAGAGTACTTATCATTATTACTCTCATTAGGACTCATCCCATCGAGAGTATTTTGTTTTATCCTCTAAGGGCTAACTAGTCAAGTAACATTATCTATTCTTTGGGTTAGTAGTCGAGGATTTGTTATGTTGATATGCTTTCACTAGGACCCATATAGTTGAGAGCGGTTAATTTCACTTTCACCGGGACTCCTAGAGTCGAGAGTATATGGTTTCTCTCTCATTTGGACTTATATAGTTAGAGAGTATTTTTCGAGAATCTAATTCATATGGTTCACACCACCATGCAAAGCAAGTGAATTAGATCCACCAGAAGTGCTAGTCATCCTCCTAGCGGTCCTGATTGCGGGGTCGCGTCGCAGAACCATGGTGCCCCCTTATTGAGTTGTAGGCTGAGAGTTTTTTCTCTCATTAAAGTCATTGCCCTAACGTCACTAAAGGACCAACAGTCCATTACCAAGGGAAAGTTGGAATCATATCCATTGCTCGGCATAGTCCAACAGCATTTTTATGACATGCGATGAATATTTGTGTCATGTTTCTAGGAGTAACTAAGGTACTATAGGAAGATGGCTGTGGTCATTAGCATTTCCTGGAGCTGTGCTGCGATTCGTCAACCTCCCATTTGGATGACTTAGGTAGATCCATTATATTTGAAACATTATATATTATTACCTCAATAGAGACAATGATCTTTTGACATTAGAGACTAGTTGCGTATTAGTCTGTCGTTTGAGTTAACCTCACCTAAGATAGTTGTGCGTTGTCTATTTATGGCATTAGAGACATGTTGTGCGCTCGTCTGTCATTCTCTCGTAAGAGCCTATGACTGAGAGATCTCCTTTTTGTACGATTTGTTGTTCCTATCTCCCAGGATCATTCAGTCGAGGGTTTTGCCTCCCTAAGGAATGAGGATCAAGATATATGGTTTTGTACATTGAGGGTTTGAATGGGTTAGACATCGATTTGAGTTTATGTTTCTTGAAATCTCCAAGGGCCTAACAGTCGGAAATTATCACTTCTATTAGGACTATAGGTCAAAATAGTATTCTTGGATATCGATTTCTATATTTGATTGGATTTCGCTCCTTTTGGGTTCCATTTCCTGATTTATCTTTTATGGCTTAGCAATTGGAAGCTATTACTTTCATTAGGGCTGTAAGTCGAGATTTGATGTTTTGTTGTTTATTTGGGGTTATGCTTTCTTGCTTTATATTTTTAGGGCTTGACAGTCGAAATCACTTCCATCGGGACTGCAAGTCAAGCCTGATAATTTTGGGATTGTTAACCCTTGGATTTGGTCTAACTTGGGATTTGTTCTTTTATAATGGATTTATGGACATGCCACGTGCTTTTCCATAGTATTGCTACATTTCGATGTGTTAGATTATCATCGCCTAAATTTTAGTTATCGTTATTTCTTTATACCAATTTCATGGGTGATATTGAGATTGAGGCGTGGTATATTCTTATGATGTTATGATAGATGTTACGTTATGTAATATTGTGGTTTGCCTATTATTACCGTGCTTATTGGCATGTACCTATATTGGATTTAGACATAGTCTAACCTGTTTATTACTTATATAATACTCGGATTAGTCCGAGACTTTTCAGGTATGAGGACATTAGCCAAGGATGATAAGGCTTTAGAAGAGACAATATATATTTATTATATTGTACTTTTGATGATTCTATATATGTTCTATTTAGGTGTCTTCTTGTATTTATTTTGATGAGGTGGAAAAGTGTTGTGTATTGTGTACTAGACTTGGTACGTATTATTGTATTTAGACAGAAATCAGTTGGTACCAGTTTGTATATATTATATTTTCTACTATGATCCGTGATTTTGTGTTCATTTATATATGTTATATATTATTCTGTCCTGCTAAACCCATAAGTTTATTGCTTTGTGTCGATACCTGATACATTTGAACATATTATTTGAGATTTTTAATACATACTGGTGTTAGCCCAAGGAAGCGTTCACATGTGGTCACTCCTAACAAGCCTCATTCTCTGTATTACCAGATAGGATTACATAGTAATTCTCTTTGGTAGTATGGTTATAGAGATGGGACCTTACAGATTAATATAAGTAAACTTGGATCTCACCAAAGCTATGTAAGTGATAAATTTGGTCATAATGTCACAGCACTTGCTAAGTGATGTGTGAAAGCTAGTATTCGAATTATTCGATATTAATCACTGACCGAATTTACACCTAAGAGCCATATAAATAAAACGTTAAATACTGTTGTTATCACCTGATTTATTTAATTATAATTATTATATATTAATTAAATCAATTAATATTTATGAACTATTAATTACAAACTTCTTTTTAATTTGTATTGACCAATATTAAACAACGTATATATAATAATTATAGACACGCGTATCGATATACGATATCGGTGTGCATTTGAATTGGAATTAAATGCATATTTGTTTGATCAGGCTTGAAGCAATTAGAATGCCCAGAAAAGAGCCAAGAGTGGTCGACCATAAGGAGAGAAGTGAGTAGAATTTTGATTTAGAAAAATAAGATGAAAAGGTATGAGGAAAAGGGCGATACGGATCCTCTTATTTCTCCTTAGAGTTTTTGTTATATATTCATCTCAAACTCACTTTATTTTCTCTTTCTTTTGCTCCTCCTAGACCAGTCATTCTCGACCCCGTCTTGCCCCCTTCTCAAAAAAAAATTCAATCCATTAAAACAAAAATTAAATACAATTAGAAGATCAGTGGTTACTTCATTCAGATCGGCATCCCTTTTTGGATTGCAGAACTGATTCAAAGAGTTCGTCGATTTAATGCTTCAATGTGTTATAACTAGGCTTTTGTCATGGAAAATCTTTCATTTATATTTATATACTTGTTCATCATGTTATATACATATGTTTAGATAGTATATGAATTATCACGAATCCACATATATGAGTGCTGTAAACATTGGATGATAATATATATGTATGTATTTATATTATACAAATATACATAAACATGTAGATCATGACCAAAAAAATTATTTAAAATGATTTTAAAACAATTGTTGATTTTAAAATACAAACATAGTTATATAAATATGTAAATGTATATTTTATAATTTTATATACATTATTATTTTATTATTATTTTTCAACAATAAAAAAATATTTTTATGTATGAATAAATAAATACACACACACACATTTAAATCCATATATATAATATATGTATGTAATAAATAAGTACATATGTTTTTGAACGGTTTTCATGAATAAAGAAAGTTAGTTTATATTAAGATTTCCATACGAAAATCTTTAATTAAAAATCAAAATTTTAAAAGTCACAAGTATTTTAAAAAATTTGGTTGAGGTCAAATATATGTTAATATATTTATAAGTTTATTTAATCATTTATTCCTATTATAACATGTATATGTGTGTGTGTGTGTGTGTGTGTGTGTATTCGAAATCATATATATATATATATATATACAAGAATCTATGCATATGCAACTTAAATAAATAATTATTATTTTTGAAATATACTTCCATATACGTATTTAATAAAAATTAATATACCAATTTCACTTGGTAATCTCTAGGTATTTTATTAAGTAGATTAAGTTCTGAAATTTCAAATTTGAATTTGAAATTGAATTTTAAATATAAGTGAAAGTCATTTATATTAATATTTATAACTATTTTATATATAATATAAATTTTGTATATACGGTCTTTTGTATGTTGTAAATTTTATTTTATATTGTTTTAAACTATATACTCACGTAAATACATTGACACACCCACGCACACAAAAATTTATATTGGACAATATATATGTATATGGAGGGGCAAACATGTCCATTACGGTGTAAATCCTAAACTTATACATGGATATGTTAAACCATGTACACTATTTATACTGCACGTGTATGTACACATACTTGTGTATATGATACACATGTATATAGGATAAATAAATGCAACATTAAATAAAATTTTATTTATAAATTAACTAAAATATTGATTTTTTAAAGATAAATTTAGGTAAAGTCTAAATAAATTTATACTTTCTAAGGCAAATAAGATCCAAAATGGAATGAATTCTGAAATTTACCTATTTATACCCTACAGCATGCTGGCCCAGTTCCAACTGGAAGTGCTATAGTATTCATCGTCTTGTACGTTGACGACCTGCTACAGATTGGCAATGACATCTATTGTTGCAATAAGTGCAAACGTGGTTATCCAAGAACTCCTCCATAAAGGATTTAGAAGAAACAGCCTACATACTTGGTATAATGATCTATAGGGAGAAATCCAAGAGGTTGTTTGGATTGCCCCAATCCATGCACATAAATATCATATTGAAAAAAAATTCAATATGGAGAATTTAAAGAGCAAATTTTTTTTTTCAAAATAATCTAGAATTGTCCTTTCTAAGAAGGACGCTCCTTATAATGATGAGGAGAAGGAGTGTATGAAGAGGATATTGTATGCATCTGTAATAAGTTTCATAATATATGTTATGCTATGTATCATACTGGATATGGCTTATGCATTAAATGCATAAGCCGATACCAGCTACTAAGAAGCATTGGACATCCGTAAAATGTATTCTTAAGCATTTGAGAAATATTAAGGACTTACGCCTCATATATGGAAATGAAGACAACCTTATGAAGGAGTATATAGATTACAACTTTTAAAGTGGTATGGATGATAATAATTTTGTATCTGGTTATATTTTTAATTTAAACGATAGGGACGTTAGTTGAAAAAGTTCCAAATAGGAAATAATAGTCGATTCAATGATGGAGGCTGAATACATCGCCCTTAACGAAGTAGCTACGAAACAGCTTGGATGCACAAATTTGTAATTGAGTATAGCGATTCCAAACATTCAGAATCCAATGTCATTATTTTATGACAACAATACTACAACGCAGATCATGAAATAACCAAAAGCTCATAAAAAGTCAAGGCATGTTCCTATAAAGTTTAGAGAGTTCGTCACTAATAAAGAAGTTGTAACTGATAGAGCAGGTACCAATGACAACATATCGAATCCATTCACAAGGGACTAACTAGATCGTTTCTCAATAAACAGATCGAAGGAATGGGATTGAGATTCCTTAATTGGCCCTAAGAGCAAGTGGAAGATTGCTAAAGTTAGGGGTATACCCAAGGGGCAATTCAACAATCTATTGTAAATGTAATGACCCGTATTTTTACTATCGACGAACTGTAAATATTTTTATTTTATTCATATAAGGTTGTATGGACCATAGATTTTAATAAATGTCGAATTAGAGTCTGAAACCATTTCATTTGCTTCAAAATGATGGTTTCTAGTTCCGTACAGTGGTCATATTATAAAAACGGACTTATCATTTAAGAGTTATGACTATTTTTAGTTTTGTCTGTTGTCGGCCTACACTATTGAGTAAATAACTAAGCCCATACTTAGGCCTACTAATGAATTTCGAAAATTGTGCTAAGGAGAGGCTGTAGGAACTTTCCATCTTTCCCAAATCAATTACATGCCTCCATTAATCCTAATTCCATCATAAAGCTGACCTTTTTCTTACTAATCTTAGCTTAAATCATCATTAGAGGGGTAATTAAGATAGAGGGATTGAAGATTATTATTTTGGCTAACTTGCATTCATCTCCCATGCTACCCATTTCGACTTTAGGGAGGAAAATCATTTTTTGGGTATTTGATGAGTGGTTCTTGACCTCTAACTATCCTATGCATGTTTATATAGTTAAAATTGATGTTTTTAACATAAATTTGATCCTAAAACATTTTCTAACTTAAACCACACTTTTATATATGTTTATGCCCAAAATATAAATGTTTTGAAAATAATTTTTAAACATTTTTGCAACCACTTTTGATCATATTTACTTGCTAGTGTAGAAGTTAGATTGCTAGGATTTGTATGGTCATCACGTTTGAATGAATTGTATGTGTGTATGGATGTGTATGGATGATATTGCATGATTGTATATTATGCTTTGATATGATTTTACTAATTCTTTTAGGTAGTTAGGAAAAAGGTGGTCGAATTGGGCAAATTGGAGGTAGAAATTGTCGGAATTGGATAAGCCAGAGAAAGGCCTCTCAAGCATTGAGGAGCCATTGTTCAAGTCGTGACCACTTCTGATTGGTAAGATTCTTCTTGCGATGAGTAGAAGTGATTGGTGGAAACAACTTGGTGGTTTCAGACTCAAGGTATGCTTCAAGCTTACTTGAGGAAAAATGCAAGAGTACTTCGAGTCAAGCTTTGGGTACGAAAGGGAGGGGAGTTACAGAAGTAAGAAGCCAAATTTTGGCTAAGTGTTGGACTCGACACCAAGTAGTAAGGGATCGATACCGAGTTCTATTCTGGAGAGTGGTCGGGGTTTAAGATCTTGGAAGTTGAAGAGCTAGAGAAGGACTTCGAGGAAGTAGAAGAACCTAAAATGTGGCTAAGTACACTACTCAGTACTGAGTAGTTTAGATCGATACCGAGTGGTTTCTTTTGACCAAATTAGGGTGGAACTTCTTAGGTGTGAAGTGTAGGTTCTTTTAGTCATTTCAAGAATGTTAGTTCATTTGTTCGTCATTCAATGGTGATGCGATAGCACAATAATGATTGATGGTAAGGCATGAAGCGATGTTCAGGTGCTTCAAAGTAATAGATTTGGAACCTTAATTATGGAAATTCGATAGTGGATGAGTTAAGATCTAATGATGGTGGCTCAATGACTAGAGCCGTTGTGATGATCCAAAGGGAGGGTTCAATGAGGAGAGCCCGTTAGTGGAATTACGATTGTGTTCCACTATGGGTATAGGAGAATGGAATAATGATCGTGTTCTCTTATGAATGTGTGTGTGAAGGGATCATAGACTCTTGGATGTTTTCTGTGTCTTATGTAGAGGGGGTATGTGGGGACGCCTACCTGCATTATGACTATGTCCAGATCTTATAAGCATAGATTGCCTTGGACCTTATTACTATGGATCTATTTCCTAGCCTTATGGAGTGGCATGGATTGAGCGCCGCGGAACCGAGATTCGATTGGGTCTCTAGCTTATGATCATGCCATACAAGTTGTTTTACATCCAAGCACATTGAGTGATAGTGAGGATTGTTTAGTGGATGTTATGTTTGCTCTAGTTGTTTCCTGGTAGTCTATCACTCTAGGGATGCCACCTGATGTAGGTATTTAGGATATGGATATCTAGACACCCGATACTATACTTAGGACGTGATGCGTTCTAATGATGATGGTAGAGTAGAATATTATAGATGTTATGTGCAAAGTCTGTTATTGTAGGGACATGTCAAATATGATTCATATGCCTTTGTTCCTTACTATATCAGCTTGTATAATACATTGAGATTCATTTATTGCTCACACTAGGTTGTTGTCTGACTTAAGGTTTTATGATTTGCTTCTTATTATCTTAGGTATTCCTAAATGTGTAGATTATATAGTAGGTCTAGCTATATGCGATGCAGTGTAGAGGATGAGCAGGATGGAGCTTCTCATATTATATATGGATATTTTGCTTATTCCATTGTGCAATACTACGGAGCCTTGGCAGTATTAAGAGATAGTTATTTAAGTTTATTTCTACTTTGTATAAATTTAATTATATTGGTGAATAACACTATGGATCTGTACTCAGATATTTCAATCACTTAGTTATTACTTTCTCTCCTATTTATATCTGTGATGTATATTAAATTTGTTAGGGATGCGGATTAAGGATCTTAAGGCAGAAATAACACTAGAGGGGGAATGAATAGTGTTTTAAAGAATATATGAACCAATCATTCCTCTATATAAAGTTTGATCAATATCTTTTGATTTATCTTCTTTACTTAAACCTACATTTGTTGACATTGGAGTTGGTTTCCCACTAGAGGTGCTTAAACCAAATTTATTGATTAAGTCTTTAGCATATTTTTCTTGACTTATGAAGATTCCATTTTCTAGTTGTTTAATTTGAAACCCTAAGAAGAAACTTAATTCTCCCATGTGACTCATTTCAAATTCTTTAGTCATTATACCTGAAAATTCTTTATTCATTATGTTATTAGTTGATCCAAAGATTATATCATCTACATATATTTGAACTAGTTAAATATCTTGATTATTTCTTTTAATAAAAAGTGTTGTATCTACTTTACCAATTTCAAAACCAGATTGAAGTAAATAAGATCTTAATCTTTCATACCAGGCTTTAGGAGCTTGCTTTAGACCATATAGAGCTTTCTTTAACTTGTATACATGGTTTGGAAATTTATTATCTTCAAAAAGTGGAGGTTGTTCAACATAAACATCTTCTTTTACAAAACCATTTAGAAAAGCACTTTTAACATCCATTTGATATAATTTGAAATTATTATAATTAGCGAAAGCAAGTAGAATTCTTATAGCTTCTAATCTTGCTACGGGGGCAAAGGTTTCATCATAGTCAATTCCTTCTTCTTGACAGTAACCTTGCGCAAACAAACGAGCTTTATTTCTTACGACCTCACCGAGTTCATTCATTTTATTTTTATAAACCCATTTAGTTCCAATTATACTTTTATCCTCAGGTTTAGGAACAAGTTCCCATACATCAATTCTGGTAAATTGATTCAATTCTTCTTGCATAGCAAGAATCCATGAATCATCAGACGATGCTTCCATTGGATTTTTAAGTTCAGTTGTTGATATAAAGGCTACATTACTCATACGACTTAATTGATTTCTAGTTCTTACTACAGATTCAATATTTCCTAAAACATTTTCTATAGGATGATCTTTTGATATTTTAAATCTCTTATTAGGTTGATTTATTTCACTAATAGTTTCATTAGATTGATTTAAATTTATAAAATCTTCTTCATCATCTATTTGTACAATATCTTTAAGATTTTCATCAAAAGATACATGCATAGTTTCTTCAATAGTATTAGTTTTTAAATTAAAAACTCTAAATGCTTTGCTTCTATTACAATAACTAATAAAGAATCCTTTATCAGCTTTTGGTTCAAATTTATCTAAATTATCTTTTGTATTAAGTATAAAGCATTTACTCCCAAAGACTTTAAAATAAGAAACTATAGGTTTCTTATTATAAAGTAATTCATATGGAGTTTAATTTGTTAATGGTCTAATTAAAATTCTATTTAATATATAACAAGCTGTAGCAACTGCTTCAGCCCAAAAATGTTTAGGTAAATTACTATCAGAAAGCATTGTACGAGCACGCTCTTGAATCGTTCTATTCTTACATTCTACTAGTCCGTTTTGTTGTAGAGTTCTTGGAAATGAAAAGTTGTTAGTAATTCCCTTTTGAGTACAGAAATTCTCAAAATTTTCATTTTCAAATTCACCACCGTGATCACTTCGAATAGTTTTAATTTTGAAAGAATGTTGTTTTTGAATTCTTTTAGAAAAGTTTTTAAATATTTCAAAAGCATCACTTTTATGTTTTAAAAAGATTTTCCAAGTATATCTTGAATAATCATCTACTATAACAAAAACATATTTACTATGGTTAATTGATTGAACTTGAGATGGACCAAATAAATCTAAATGAAGTAATTCTAGAGGACTAGAGGTAGAAATAGCATCTTTTAATTTAAATGAACTTTTCTTAAGTTTTCATAATTGACAAGCATCACAAATACTATCTACTTTAAAGTTTAACTTGGGTAGACCTCTAACTAAGTCAAGTTTTGATATCCTAGATAATAATTTGAAATTCAAATGGCCAAATCTTTTATGCCAAATCCAAGGGTCACTTGTATTAGCCAAAAGACATAGATTATCATTTGAAATTATCATACTAAGGATATAAATATTTTTCTTCCTAATACCTTCAAAGATTATATTAGACTTATCATCTTCAATGTGGCATTTATCTTTTCCAAATTTAATTTTAAAACCTTTATCGCAAAGTTGACTTATACTAAGCAGATTATGTTTTAAGTTCCTAACTAATAAAACATCAGAAATAAGTAAAGTTTTAGAGTTACCGACATTGCCGACGCCAACCACATATCCTTTAGAGTTGTCACCAAAATTGACTAATCCACCATCTTGATAAGTAATGTCCTTGAGTATCTCGTGATTTCCAGTCATGTGCCTCGAACAGCCACTATCAAGTATCCATTTATGTTTCTCAATTTGCACAGTTTGTCCATTGGGTGTTGATTCGTCAAAAGCCATATAACATGTTTGTCCCTGCATAACACACCAATTCAGTAGATAACTTGATTTTTCAAAATAACTGTATGCAGACTTATGATACTTTGATGAAATGCATAGATTCAAAACAGTTTTAACACAATTTTTCCAAAAATGCCATTTTTATATTTTTCAAGTTTCAGATTATGAAAACAATGAAAACCAATGCTCTGATACCAATTGTTAGGGATGCGGATTAAGGATCTTAAGGCAGAAATAACACTAGAGGAGGGGGGTTGAATAGTGTTTTAAAGAATATATGAACTATATGACTAAATTAAAACTTTCAACACAAATCTAAACAGAATTCTAACACAGAATGATCACAGAACATATAACAAATGCAAATAGTAAAGTAAAGCAAGTAAAAGGAAAGAATACACCGAATTTTATACTGGTTCGGAATCCTCCTACATCCAGTCCTGCACCAAGGCAATATCCTTGTAAAGATTTTTATGAGCCAATATCCAAATTACAACCCTCAATTTCTAAGGCCTTGAGGAACCCTCCTATCTTCGAGTCTGGGGTAAACTCTCTTGATTTACGGGACACAAGATCACCCTAATACTTCTTAATAATAATCCTTTTGAATGGATAGACTCTTTGGACTTTTTGAATACAAATTAACCCTATAACTCTGAATAGCACTTTGATCTTTAGTAGAATGATGGAGAATCAAATAGAGAGAGTATCTAAATGATTTCCTATTGAGAATTTGGCAGAATGATGGCACGATCTTGAAAATATGAAGTTTTATGGATATGGAATGGTGGAGAAGAAAGAGTGAAGAAAATAAGAAAGTAGTTGTTAAAAAAATTCGTTTTGAAAGCCTTTATATAGATGCACAACAGTCATAACCATTGGCGAAAGGTTTTTGAACGAATGGACACTTCTTTTGAAAATTGAATTTTGAATCCAACTGTCACCATGTCGACATGGGGTATCCCCTTATGTCGACATCCCTTAGTTCAAAATTATAGAGATGTTGTTTTGTAAAGACAATTGAATTTAAAATAAGTTGAAACTTCTCTGAAGCAAAGTAAAGTGTTTAAACAATATTTTGAGATAGAGAATGAATATAAAACATTATTTTAAATATATATATATATAATTGATATAGACCTTCAATTATATAAGTAATATTTAAAATCAGAATAAGTTTTGATGTTTTAAAAATATAAGTTTTTAAAATCAGAATAGAGGAATATTTCAAGGCTAAAACAAAGTTTGAAAATATTTTTGAAAACATGATTTTGAAAGCTAAAACATTTTGAAAACAGATTTAAAACCATTTTGAAAAATCTATTCAAACTGAAATTGCAAGAACCTTCCTACAGAGCTCCTCCATAGGACTCGAGAACTTGTACAAAGTAGTTTAAATGATTTTGATTTTCGTGAGTTTGTAAGCCACTTGTCGTAAGTTTGTAAGCTACTTGTCGTGGGTTTGTAAGCCACTGGTTTCGATAGAAATTGGGTTCCATCCCAAAAGAAAATTGGAAGAAAGATGAGAGTGCTATTATGAAGTTTTAACAAAATACTAGAGACTTATCTTGAGATCTTGAAATCTTGATTCTCTAGAGTCTTGAATCTTGAATCTCTAATCTTCATCTTGATGCTTGAGTCTTTATACTGATCAGTCTTCGATGATACCTGCATATACTTCCTATATATATATACATCTCTATCTATATGGAAATGTTAGTATAGATTTTATAAAGTAAAGTATAATAACTATATAAGGTTGTTGTCATCAAAACATTATCAACTCAGTTCCTAACAAAATTTTATTCCATGTTGTGAGATATACGATAGGTTCTATGATGTTTTATTTCTTTTTAAACCCCTGATGATCGTCCTACATCTAGTGGACAACACAGCAATACACTATTTAGTTATATTTGGGTGTCTGTGTGTGTAGTAGGTCTTCATATTGGTATCAGTGCTTAAGTTGCATGACTAACCTGAGTTGATAACATGGTTTAGTAGAGATAGGGACGGAGTTATCATCCGTAAATGGGTCGAGAGTATATATACACAAGAGAGTACGTACTTGTTATATATTTTGGTATGTAAAACTATATAGTAATTAATATATACAATATATAAGTCACATGCACACACGAGTACCATTATGCAACTTTATTTATGAAAGGCTGATCATTCCTTTTACAGAACAAGAATGAGTTAGCAAGCAAGAAACTCTATGAGAAACTTTGTCTTTAGTCCTAATGGAGTAGGTTCGAGGGGATGCTAATCTTGATTTGCAAGCTATGTTCAATATGATGATGGCAAAATGTTGCAGAATGCCCAAGCGGCTGCTTTGAATGTTACTGTAACTGAAAGGAAGGGGTAGAGTCTAAGCGGATGAGTAGTATGGACTCAATCAATCGGCTTGGCTCCGTAAGGATGTGAGATTGCTTGTTCCCGACATTGATGGATTATGAGATGAGGTGCTAGGAGAGAGCCACCTCTCTAGGTTGACTATACATATAACTAGTAAAGATTTACCATGATACGAAATAGGCCTATTATTGGGAGGGAAAGAAGTAGGATATCGGAGCATTCATCTCAAATTGTATGAACTGCTGGTTGGTGAAGGAAGAGAAGAAGAAGCCAAGTGGATTACTGTAACCACTTGAAGTTCCCAGGTGGAAATAGGAAGATACTGATGGACATCATTGACGAATTATCGAGGATCAAAGGAGGGTACGATTGCATTTAGGTCATAGTCGATAGGTTGATGAGAGTTCCTGATTCATACCCATAAAGTCTAGTAGAATGACATCAAATGGCCGAGTTATATTTGAAATGGGTCGTACGATTACATGGTTTGCTGAAGAGCATTGTGACTGTCTGAGACATTTTGTTCACTAGTGGGTTTTAGAAGAGCATACAAGAGGCATTGGGGACTGAGCTGCATCTCAGTACAGCTTATCACTCAGAAATTAATGGAAAGACCGAGAGAGAAAATCGTATATTGGAGGATCTATTGCGAGTCCTCATACTCAATTTTGAGGGCTCATGGGATGATCACTTTCATTTAGTAGAGTTTGCACACAACAATAGCTATCTGTCTAGCATCAGTATGTGTAATACCCCTAATTTTTCATTACATTATTTAGGAGATTTAATTAGATAAATTAAATAGAATAATGTAAAAGTTAAGAGATAAGAGGGTTGAGATTTGAATAAATATAATTAAAGCCGTGCTTAATAAAATAATTAAATGGGCTTAAGAATGGGTTATAAGTTAATTAATTTACAGAAGGGTATATTGGGAATTTGCCACACATAACCGTTACCCTTATATATTCCTTACTATTTCATTCCCATTCACGTCATTTTGAAAATAAAAACGTAAGAAGAGGTGCTGGCCATAATCAAAGAGAAGAGAAATCAAAGAAAAGCTAGGGATTCAAGCTTAGGGGAAATTAATCTCAATCCAATCTCTTTATCTTAATCAAGATGACTAATAATTTCAATGGAAAATATGATTAACTGGGTGTATAAACTTATTTTCAAAAATATATTGGGAATCTTGGTCTGAAATTTTGATATGTTAGATAACATGATTAAAGTGAATTTCTGGAATTTCGGGGATTTGTCCCAAGTGATTTGCTATGAAAATTAAATTATTTTAGAAAATGGGCTTCTTTGCAATATTGGTTTTGCTTAATGGAAGCGCTTATTTGCTAACTTAACCATGGTTTAGATATGAAATTAGCTGCAGTTATTTTAATAAAAAATTGAAAATTTGAGGCACCCAGTCTTGTGTTTACACGTGGTAGGTTAGTTAGAAAGTGTTTGCTTTAATTAGCATTAAATCAAGTTTACCCAGAAAAGTTGGTTCCACCTTCTTTAGAAATCTTTCGATTCTGAGCTTCTGCCTTCAATCAAGTCGAAACCCCACTTCCAAAACGAATACACAAGTATCACTTAGATGGTACATAGTGGGTTGGAGAAAGGCAAAAGGCTTGGGGTCGAAAGCATGGCTTCCGATGGGATCGGTACCTTTGATTGTTTTAAAAAGAAAAGCGTCTGCCTTTGTTTTATTTAAGCCTTCGAAGGAGTCGAAGCATATGTTTTCGAAAGAGATTTTCTAAATGCTTTCGTAGGAGTTGCCATCAACTTATGTTTTAAAGAGTAAGCTTTCGAATGGGTTCCCTTACTTATAAAATAATGCTTTTGAACGAAGAGATTTCGATCTAGTCAAAGCTTGTTGCCGTTCTTTAGCTTTTCGAGTGTATTGAAGCCATCAATGCTTTCGAAAGGAAGTGCTTGTTTTAAATATGTTTGAAGCCACTTCCTAAATGCTTTCGAAAGGGTCCAAGAGTTTTGAAGGCAATGGCTTCTAAAGGGGTTTTAACGCTATCCTGTAATGTTTTGTTTAAATGATTTGAAGCTTTCGAAAAGGGATGGTGCGAATGCCATAATGTTTTACCCAATATTTTTATATGATAAAGGATGGTTTCCAAAGATATACTTTCATTTATATTCATGTTGGCCCAAATAATATTTTAAGTATAAACCCAATGATTTTGAAAGGGGGACTTTCAATGGTTTCGAAACGGAGACTTTCAATGGTATCGAAAGAGTCACTTCCAATGGTTTCGGAAAGGTCACTTCCGATGGTTTCGAAGCTAAGATTCTAAGTGTTATTAAGTAATACTTTAATATGTTCGAAAGAGAAGTTTTAAAGTGTTTCGAAAGGCATGGGCCTAATGTTTTGAAAAAAGAGATTTATATGCTTTCGAAGGAGGTTATCCAGTAAAGTCGAAAGCAAGGTTTTGGAGGTTTCGACAATCTTAGTTTTCAAACCAAATAACCTAACCTCATTTTTGAAAGAAAACCATGGCATAATTAAATAAAGTGTTTTGAAAAGGAGTTTTTGAAGAAGTTTTCTTTGATTAAAAGATTAAAGGGATTAATCAAGTTATTATGCATGCTTCTTTATATATGTATATATTCACATGGTTATGGACCCATAACTAAATTTTGGGGAAAGACATAGTAACCAGCTAGGTTGACCCAGTAGTGAATATAAGTTAAGTTAATTCCTGAATGAGTGGAATTGCATCCAGGAGGTCAGGAAGACCAGAATATTGGATGTTAAAATAATAAAGAAAACTATTGGTAGGGGCCAATTGTTTCTTAGTAAGCCTATGAAAACCGTGTATAGGAAAAGATATTGACAGGGGTCAATAGGTTTATAGTTAGCCCATGAAAACTATGTATAAAGGAAGATGTTAAAAAGTCAGGTTCATAGTAACCCCATGAAAACTATGATTTGATACTGGTAGGGGCCGGTAGGTTTGTAGTTAGCCCACGAAAACTATATTTGGATTATGATATTAACGGTTATCAATAGGTTCCTAGTCAACCCATAAAAACTAGGATAAGAAGAAAAGGTATTGAAGTTACCAATAGGTTCCTAGTCAACCCAAGAAAACTAGGATAATGGAAAAGATATTGAAGTTACCAATAGGTTCTTAGTGATCTATGAAAACTAAGAAACTAGATAAATAGTCCATAAACATTTAACAGTTAATAGTAGCCCTAGAAACTATAGCAGAGACAGATAGTCAGAATGGATGGGGATGAGTAATCTAGATTTGGTTTACTTGTTTATCATCATAATGTTTTGAAATACTATGTTTTAACCATTGTGGATGCAAAAGCATAGTATATGGTTTTATAAATGTCATAGGATACTAGTGAGAGGAAAATCTGTTCCGCTAAGCGGCATGATCTCACTAGATATCTAAATGGTTTGAGATAGAAGGGTATTTCATACCAGGCTTTATGTCTAACTCGAAGCTTTTTTTCCCTTAAACTCTCGAGTACTCAATTGATTTTAAGTAGGTTGAGAGTTAAGGTTTTCAGGTGTTTTTTTAGAGGAATAAAATTTCCGGTGATGTGCAGGAGGCATGCTACCTACTTATAGTTCTTTTATTTTCGCCGTGTGTTTGATTATAAAGGTAAAAAAATTTAGTGCCTTATTATATACTTTGATCATCCAAGGGGGCATCTTCGTATGTCGCTCTTGGAATATTTTCTAATAAGTATATTTTGTCTAAACATGGTCTGCGCTCTAGGATTATGTAATGGATTTGAAATATTTTGAAATGGAATGTGGATTTTGTTTGTTATTTTACAATTTTCCATATTCATGTGTTTCTATGTATCAATGCATCTAACATTGTCGTATTAGGTCGTCGATGATTAATAGCTATGGAGGATTGCAGCATCCATAGTTGTTGATTTTGGACCTTCAAGTAGGGGGTTACAATATGGCACCATATGAAGCATTGTATGGTTAACCATATGATGCTCCTTCATGTTGGCGGAAAGCAGGCGAGAAACTAATACTTGGGCTAGATATGATTAGAGAAACCTCAGAAAAGATTGAGATCATTTAATGACTAATGAAAGCCACTCACGATAGGCATAAGAGCTACGCTGATAAGAGATGCCGAGACTCGAGTTCCCTCTCGACGGTATAGAGTTTGTGAAGATTTCTCTATTGAAGAATGTTATTGAATTCGGTAGTACGGGGAAGTTGGCATTGATATTTGTATGTCCTTTTTTAATAGTATATAGGAATAGGAATCTAGCATATAGGGTTGACTTATCTTAGAATATGGCAGTCATGCAACGTCTTCCACGTCTCTCATTTGCAATGTTTATGCACGACTCAAGTGTGACAATTGCACTAGATCAACTCGATGATATCCAGATTGAACCAAAAACTTCAAGGCCTCGTAGGCCAATTCCTATTATCAGACACAATATGAAATAGCTTAGGAGGAAGACAGTGGAGATAGTGAAGGTTCAATAAGGCGAAAGTGAATGTGATTGCATATGGGAAACCAAGGAGAACATAAGCACCACATATCTGGAGCTGTTTGCATGGTAAGGTCTACTGTTTATCGTAATTACTTTCACCTTTGATATCATATAAGTATCTATGATGCTAGGATGGGTTTATCGACATTATTGATGGCATCATTATTTGATTAGTATGCTTAATGGTTGTGTATGTCTGTTGGGCATGCAGGTGACAATGGTTACTATTCTTTGACTTATTTTGGGATTTTAGTGGTGAAATTTCTCAAAGGAGGAAAGTGTAATGACCCGTATTTTAATGAATCTAAAGATCATAAAATATTTTTATTTTATTCATATAAAGTCACATTACTCTAAAATTTTGAAAAATGGCTCTTAGGGACATTTTCCGCAACTATTATTCTTGTTGAATTTCTATGTGACCATTTTGACCCTAAAAATCTTATATGGACTATAAATTTTGATAGGAACCGAATTAGGGTCTCAAATTTGCTTCAGGATAGCAGCTTCCCTGTCTGTAGAGCAGTCATAATAGAAAAAGAGACTTATCGTTCAAGGGTTATGACCGTTTTAAGTGTTGGCTATTGTCGGCCTGCATTAATAGGTAATTAACTAAGCCTATACTTAGGTACACTAGTGAATTTCAAGAATTGTGCTAAAGGAAGGCTATAGCGGCTGATCTAAGTCATTTTCATCTTTCCTAAAATAATTCTAAAACTCGGTTAATCCTAATTCCACCATAAAGCTTACCTTTTTCTTATTATCTTAGCCTAAACCATCATAGAGTGTAATTAGCATAGAGGGATTGGAGATTATCATTTTGGCTGACTTGCATTCATCTCCCTTGCTATTCATTCAGATCTAGGGAGGAAAATATGCATTTTGGATATTTGATGAGTGGTTCTTAATCTCTCTATCCTATGCATGTATATATAGTTAAAATTAATTGTTTAACTTGATTTTAATCCTAAAACATTTTCTAACTTTAATCACACTTCTATGTATGTTTATAGCTGAAATTTAATGGTTTTGGAAATGATTTTTAAATGGTTTTTCAACCCCCATTAGATCAAATTAACATGCTTGTGTAGAAGTTAGACCTAAGATAGGATTTGTATGGTTATCACATTTGAATGAATTGTATGTGTGTATGGATGTGTATAGATGATAAACTATGATTGTATGTTGTTCTTAGATATGGTTAGCTAGTGCCTTTAGGTAGTCAGGAAAGAGGTGGTGGAATTGGGAAAATCGAAGGCAAAAGTGGTTGGAATTGGATGGAACTTAGAGGAGGGCTCTAGAGCATGTGGAGAGCCTACGATTCAAGTCGCAACCACTTCTGATTGGTAGATCCTTTATGCGACGAGTAGAAGTGATCAGTGGAAACCGCTCGGTGGATTTAGACCAGGGCATTCTTTGAGATTACTTGGAGGAAAATGCAGAAGTGCTTTGAGTTGAGCTTTGAGTTGGCAAGAGATGGGAGCTCTAGGAGTTAGAAGCCAAATTTTGGCTAAGTGCTACACTCGGCACTATCGAGTGCTTTGCTAGAGAGGGGTTGTGGTTTAAGCACTTGGAAGTTCGAGTACTAGAGGAGAAGGACTTCGAGGAAGTGAAAGAATCCAAAATATGGCTGACTACACTACTGGGTACTGAGTAGTTTAGATCGGTACCAACTGGTTACTTTTGACCAGATTAGGGTTGAACTTCTTAGGTGTGAAGTGCAGGGTCTTTAAGTTGTGTCAAAAATGTTAGTACTTTCGTTCATCGTTTGATGATGATGTGATAGCATGATGAAGACTGATGGTTAAGGAACGAAGCGATATTCAGGTGCTTCAATGTGATATCTTTGGAACCAGAATGGTGGCAACTTGATAGCGGATGGAATTTGGTTCTGATGGTAGTGGCTCAATGACTGGGGCTGAAGTGATGATCCAATGAGTGTGTTTAATAAGGAGATCTAGTGAGAGGAATTATGACCGTGTTCCACTAGGGGTATGGGTAGGATGGAATAATGACCGTGTTCCACTAGAAGGTGTGCACGAAGGTATCATAGACACTTGGGGGTTTCTTATGTGCTCAAGTAGAGGGGTACATGGGCATCCCCACTTGGATTATGACTGTGTTCAAATCTTACGTCTATATATATATATATATATATATATATATATATATATATTACCTTAGACCTTATGACCATGGGTCTATTTCCTAGCCCTATGGAGTGGTATGGATTGAGCATTGTAGAGCCGAGATTTGATTGGGTCTTGGGCTTATGATCGTTCCTTAAAAGTTGCCTTATATCCAAGCACATCGAGTGATATTGAGGATTGTTTGATGACTGCTATGTTTGCTCTGTTTGTTTTCCCGTAGTAAATCACTCTAGAGATGCCACCTGATATAGGTAAAATATGGATACCTAGACATCCGATACTATTCTTAAGAAGTGATGCATTCTAATTATGCTAGTAGAGTAGCATATTGAAGGGGTTATGTGCTAACTCTTTGGTTGTAGGGCGTGTTATGTACGATACGTGTGCCCTTATTCCTTACTATATCGACTTGTATAGTAATTTAAGATTCATTTATCGCTCACACCAAACTATTGTTTGACTCGAGGTTTTATGTTTTGCTTCTTATTACATCGGTACTCTTAAATGAGTAGACTAGATAGCAGTTCTAGATGTACGCAGTGAAGTGCAGAGGACGAGGAGGATGGGGCTTCTTGTATTATACATGGACATTGTGTTTATTCCACTGTGCAACACTTTTGAACCTTCACAGTGTTTGCTGCTATTATGTTATATTTGTTCGAGTTTATTTTTGCTTTGTATAAACTCTATTATGTTGTTGTATAACTCTGTGGAACTGTATTTTGTTATTTGGATCACTTAGTTATTATTATCACTCTTGTTTTATATATGTGATGTATATTATATTTTATTTCGTGTGTTGTGAGATATAAAACTGGTTCTATGATGTTTTATTTCCTTCTAAACCCATGACAATCATCCTACATCGACCGAGCACTGAAGTAGTGCACTGTTTATTATATTTAGGTGTGGTGGTATAAGGCAATCGTCGTAGTAAATTATTAACTTCGTAATAAAATCTCATTCGAAATAAAATGTGTTTTTATTTCTATTATATACTTGTAATGTGACATGTTAAATAATTATTTAATTTAAGTATATTGAATAGAAAATTTTACATGATATGTTATGTGATAGTAATTACTATGTGTTGTAATCGTGAGAAATTTACCATATTAAAAATAACATATTATTTTAAATATTCCCGGTCAAGATGTTTCGAGACATGATATCTATAAATTCTTTGAGACAGGACTACGTAATACTCTCCAAATATTAGGTAATGTATTGCTCATGATTTTGGGCGAATCAAGTGGTTACATAATGTTAGTTATTGAATAAATGTGGAATGACTCACTCGAAAGTTTTCTATTGGTTAATATAAATAAACTCAAATATAGAATCCTAAAGTGAAGACATTGTTCTCTCAATTTGATAATACTATTAAATTTAAACGAGGAAACTCCATGTAGATTGCAGTTAAATTCATGACATGACAATAGTTCAGTCTGAGTTAAAGCATTGGAAGGGAAACACTATTCAATAGAGAATTTGTCTCATTGGTTATTTGAGGTTTGTGTCAGGGTCAATTATAGTCAACTACAAAGTCAAAATTTCTGGTCAAACCAGTACGGTTAATAATAATTGTTATTATTGAATCGAGGACATTAGTTGGACTCTATGTTAAATGTGAATGATATTGAAATTTTGACCAAAACTAAATTCCATATGTCCCAAAGTGATATGGTTTTGACGAAGAGAATTAGTGTAGATAATCATTACATATGACTAACGTTTAAAATAGTAGAACTGGATTTTTACCAAAAAGATGTGTACGTGACAAATTTGGCTAAACTGTCACACCACTAACTATGGTGACATATGAACATTAATATTCAGATTATTTGACATTAATCATTGACCGAATTTACACCTTTAAGTCACACAACCATATCGATGAATACTCCAAAATACCACACTATTTAATTAATATATAGTTATTGTAAATTAAATAATTAATTAATATTTTTGAAATATTAAATATTTTTTATTTTATTTTTAGCGACTATTAGTATTTAATAAAGTGCATATACCAAAGTTATATATGTGCATATTGACATATGATATCAATGAATATTTAAATTTTATTTAAGTCAAATATTTATTAAATGGGATTGGATTTTGAAAATCAATTAGGCCCTATACATGGTTAGTCTTAGGTGCAAGGAAGGGGAGATTGAAGTGTCTAAAATTTGTTTTTAAAACATAACGAAATAATGAGTAAAACAAGGAGATAGTTCCACTTAGGGTTGTAAATGGGTTGGATCGGATCGAATGAAAGTGTGTCTATGTCCCATCTTATAACAAATTCAGATGGACATGGATCCGACGAGGTTTAGTTCGAACATGCTGGTACAGGCTGAACAATGGAAAAACATCGAACATTTTCAGACGGACATATTTTCATATATTTTTTATTGCTCTATTTCATGTCCTAAACGAGAGTCATATGGACACCGATCGAATGCCTTACAACCTTGAAACGATCCGGATGTCAAACAATCGTGCAAAATTTACACCTCATTTTCACCTCCTTTGCCTCTTTTTACTGATTCTTAAATCACACCTTACACGTCATTATTTCTACTCCATCTCCTTCTTAATTCTAGCCGTGAGTTTCAAGGCTCCATAGCCAAAAAAATTTAAGAAAAACCAAAACAAAATCAAATAAAGCCAATATAAAAGTGTTGATTTAGATCATTGCAATTTGTAAAGGTGATTTAATTAAATTAGGACACTTCCATTCATTTAAGGTTCTAATCACATGTAACTTCTTTAGATAAATATTATGGTTTAATTTTTAATCCTTCCCATCATCATGAATGTGTAGATTAGGTCCTTTATATTTTGCAATGAGTTTATATGTGCATGTATTGTATGATTCAATTCATACAAAAAACTAACTTAGAAATATATGCTTTTTACAGTTTTTTTATCTTCATGGTATATGATTTAAGCCACGGCATTTTTGAATATATAAATGATAATTTTCAATTTTTAAAATTACCTTTTTAGGTAAAATAATTTTATAACATATTAAATATACATACATATATATATATATATATATATATAATATTAATTTTGTTTAAAAAAAATTCGTTAACATATATGATTATGGCTTTAAAGCACATTTCTTAAAATTAGATTTATGAATCATAATTAGTAAGTATTTTCAAATTATTTTTAAATGTATATAAGCACACATAAACACACATATGTTTTTTTAAAAAATCACACGAAATTGGAAAAATATGCTTTTTATGACCTTTTGGTTTAAAATAAAATTTTAATATATTTTAGTGTGTGTGTATATATTTATTTAACTATTAATGTTATTAAGTTTATAAATAAATTATAATTTTATAAAGTTATATATCTGTGTAAGTGTGTGTGTGTGTGTGTGGGTATTTGAATATATATGTTTATGTGTGTGTATGCATATAGTATTGAAACCAGGCCAACATGCTACTTGGAAAATGGGTAAGTTTCAAAAAAAAATAACATTTTGGATCTTATTGGGTTATAAAGTCTAAATTTTATTAAAATTTTATAAAAAAAATTAAGTAAAATTAATATTTTATTTAATTCATAAATAATGTTTTATTTTGCATAGTTTATATTATATAGTGTGTGTGTGTGTGTGTGTGTGTCTACGTGTGTGTGTGTATGTGTATGTATGTATATAAACTGTATACACATATGTGTGTACGTACATATGCAAAATAATAAAGTATACATAGCTTGACATGCTCATATATAGATGTTGGGAATTACACCGTGACGAACATGTTAGCTCCTCTTGTGCACAAATGTGTTGTCAGAATATATATAGATGTCCATCAAAGTATAACGTAAATAAATACTGGTACATAAATATAAATATAATATATATATATATATATATATATTATAAAATACTAATTATAAATAAATTTATATAAAACACTTATAAAATATATATATATATAACTAAATTACAAAATTATTTTAAATATTAGTTCGCAAATAATTTCAGATTTACATAAAAATTATATCAAATTCATAAGGAATACAGATATATTTTTATAAATTCAAAATAATTTATATCTAATATAAATATATACACAATTAAGTTTAACTAAATATCGATGTAAATAATAATAAAATTTATATAAATTTACATATTTGAAATAATGCTCTCAACCTAGAATTTTTTAATAAATAATAATTGTTTAATTTTAGATCCATGAAGAAATTTAAAAAAAAAATATTTTAAAAAACAAAATGTATAATATATTTGTTAAAATTTTGTGTAAAGTTTTACATTATTTGTAAATATGCATATATATATATATATATATATGAATTTAATTATATAATCAATTTTTCATTAAATAAATAAATACGTTTATACACACACACAAAGTCTTGAATGTATGTATGATTTTTTTATATATATATAGTTAAATATATGTATGATTTTTTTATATATAGTTAAATACATGTATGTTTTTTAAATATATATATATGCGTATATATATAACCATCATCATGTGACAACATATCGATATACTGATTTGTTATAATGATATCTATCTAGACTAACATATGATATAATGAACCTATTAATATTCATATATAATAGTAAATGAGAAATTATACCTTTCACAAAAATCTTAAATTCACACCTTGAAATGATTAACAAAACTCCTTAAATCCAATTCTAAGTTTTGAAGTTGATTGCTCCTAAACTGCTTTACCATTGACGATCGAATTAAGCTAGTACTTTGATGTTTTTCTTTAGATTCTTTAAGGCTTTAAAGAGGGTGTAGTATCCTAGAATAAATGTAAGAAGAGAGGGCAAAAGTATATTTTTATGTGAGGATGAGATAGCTTATATAAAGGAAAGATAAGAGAGCAAAAGTGGATCAAGATCCTCTTTTATCTCTTACCCATTCCTTCCTCTTTTACAATTTAAAACCTTCCCTTCACACCATACGGTGGCCGACCCTATTTCTACCCTATAGTTGTCTAAACCAGGCCCCCATTGGGCCTCAAAACCATTTCAAGCCCGAACAATATTTGTTGCATTTAAATCCAACTTAAACGTATATCGGTTTCTTATATCGATTAGTGTTTCTATAATTATTATTTGTATACTTTTTAATATTGTTCAGTATACATCAAATAAATCTATTTAATAAATATTTCATAAATATAAATTAATTTATAATAGTTATAATTTAATTAAATTAGGTGGTAATAGGAGTATTCAACGTTTAATGTGCGTGACTATTAGCTGTAAATAGTCAACAATTAATATCAAATAACTTGAATATTAACGTCATACGTCATTTAGTAGGTAATGTGACCTTATGGCCAAATTTATCACTTATTTGGCATCGGTAAAATCTAATTTTGCTTTAGTAAGCATTTACCAGTAGTGACAATTACTTACACCAATTCTCTTCGTTAAAACTACATCACTCTAGACTTATGGAATTTGGTAATTATCAAAATTCTAATAACATCCATATTGACTTTATATTCCAAACACAAACTCCTTGGTTTAATAATAACGATTATTATATACGGTACTATTGCAGCTATAGACTTCGACTTTGAGTTGACTTCAGTTGACCGTGATACTAACCTCATATGACCGAGGAGACGAATCCTCTGTTGAACAGTATCTTGAAACCAACGCTTCAACTCAATCCAACTATAGTCTTTAATAGACGTCGTGCCATGATTTAACTATAATCAAAGCGGAGCTTCCAAATTGAAGATTGATGTTAATCTAAAGTTAAGAGAACTGTGTAATTTTGTCAGATCGATATTTTCTGTTTAACCTTAGCTAAATTTTATTATGACAAATTATTCATGGTTACAATTCTTTGTAACTACTATCAAAAAGTATTCCATTTATGGATGCTATTAAATATATTTTTAATAAATTAATTAATATAACATTTTATATCAAATATAAAAAAGAAAGAAAACACTTTTATTTTAAACAATATTGGTTATCGAGTTAGCATATATATAACAATACATAATTGCCCCTAGGGCATACCACTAAGTCTATCAATCTTATGCTTTCACTTAGGGCCAATTATGGAATCTTAATCCTATCACTTCAATCAATTTGATGAGAACTGATCGAGATAGACCCTTCATGAATGGATCTGCTATGTTGGTCTAATTATCTACTCTATCAAGCAACTCTCTCATGTTGATAAACTTCTTTTATCATGTTGAACTATTTAAAGTATGTTTCTCGACTTCTAGTGATCATTACATTATTATCATATAATAATAATGTAGTATTCTTAATACTTGTAATCACCTTAGCTTAGTTCTAAATCTATGCATTTATATTTATACATTGCTTTTGTCATGGTACTACCCAAGGCGATGTCCTTAGAATTTTCTTTAAATCAACCACAACCTTTCTAGAACATTTCCAACTTAAAGCTCGTTAACTAAAGATCAAACATGAATTTAATATTGACACTTTATACTTAATATCGATTATGAAGTTTGAGTCTAAACACTCCTTCGTAAGGAGTTCATTGTTTCTGTTAACAGTTTTAGTATTTCGTAAATACTCGAGAACATCATATACTGCCATTTAGTGGTGATTATTTGGATTTGATATTTTCTTCATGCATCAAATACATAAGAAAAATATGATATTGTAAACAATACAACATATATGATAATTCATATTATCAATACATAAGGAATCCATCTTACGTGTTCCATAAGCATTTTAATAAGATGTCTTTGCGTATCGTTTGGGACATTCATAACATCCTTTATACCTACTATAAAAGATATTACTTATAAATCCAATATCGAGTATTAAACAATTAAACTATTACTGATTTTAACATAAGTACATCATTAACAATGAGCAGTATGTATTTTACTTATAGTCTAGTAATATCTTTGTACCTTTTTAGCGTTTCTTCTTTGTGGACACAAGCTTCCTCTGCATTTTGACATAAAATCAAATTATTTAATATTTCTATAAAAATAATTATTCAATTCAAATTCTTAGAGAATGATACTTTCATATCATTTCTTGGATCATATATGAAAACCCACAAACTCAATATCGCTCCCACTGACTTCGAACACTTTGTTGTTATGCGCAAATAGTCTATTCTAAATCATTATTTAAAAATTTTCATTTAAACATATATGTAGCAAAACACAATGTCATACCAAGCAATAATTTTGTGAGCAAATCCGAATCTTCTTAAGCACATTGATTAATGAATCTACTAAGCTTATTTCAACAATTGAAATTTACGATTTTGTTTTTATCGATTTTTCTCATTTTATTCCAATTGCATTAGTTTTTCTCTTGAAGATACATTCGCCACCAATGGATCTTATCCCTTTGAGTCAAACTACCAAATCATATTTTAATAACGTACCTAGAATCCTTTTGGATTTGTGTATCATACCATATGGAAGAGTCAATACTCTTAATAGTTTAATTGACAATTGAGGATTATCAATTCGTGTTATTGATAAGAAACTCATTGTCTCTTCTCAGTGAGTGAGAATGATTATTGAACTCTCTAATGCGTGGTGCTAATTTAGGTTAGGTTAAGTACATTTCATCCCGCATAATAAGTTTCTTCTTTGGATTGTATCCAAATCCATTCTACTACCAATAATTTCTAAATGAAATTCCTTTGATACGAAGTTGCTATTTCTTTAAACAATAGTTATATTTTAGAGTAATGGAATAGGTACACTTTATGAATTTCCTTATGTACAAGACTAATTTGGTTTTAGTTTACAAAACTTAGTTCAAAATATAAATAGGTCTTCCAATTACAATCTTTCCCAAACTTCTTTTTAAGGTAATTCATACAAGATCTCTCACGTACATATAGAGAACATCTCCTATCCAATATGAATATATTGGCATACTATTAAATTTTCAAATAATCATAATAGAAAAATGGTGATTTATTCTTGCAACTGGATGTCCAAATAATTTACTAATTTAAGTATAGCAAAATGGGGATTCGTTCTACTAAACAGATGCCTGAAATAATCTATTCAACTAACTTATATCAGAATGAGGATTTACTCTACAAAATAGATGTCATCAATTTTGTATAACTTATTCACATTTGTATGGTTACTTAATGGTTGCGAAAATCGAATTCCTTATGTTCAAAACTATTCTTTATAAAAGAAAGTTGTCTTTAAACAAATTGATCCTTCGAAAATAAGAAATTAAAAACTTAGACCTCTTAAAAAATAATTAATTACAAGTTAACCCCTTGTTAAATCATAAATAATTTTAATTAAGTCTTGACTTACTTAATTACTAATTAATAAATAATTTAACCTTTAATAAATAAATAATTTATAAATTAAAACCCTTAATTAATTGAAAATCAAAAATAATTAATCACTTACTTAATAATTAATTTATAATTAACCCTATACTTAACTAATAATTAATTAAAAACTAATCTTATACTTAGCATATAGTTAATTAAAATTTAATCTTATTTAATCAATAATTAATTAAAATTAATTTTGCTTTTAAAAGATAATTAACTATTAACTACTGTCTACTTAATTAGAATTAACAAACCTTATTTAATACATAAATACTATTAATTACCAAATTTAATTAATAATTAATTATTGAATTCTTAAATAACTTCCTTAAACATCATTTATTAAGTTGATAAAATATTTCTAACATTCTTTTAAATATAAAACTTAATTTTGCCAAAAATTGGACTTTTATCAAAACTGCATCCATGGCGACTATGGATACCAGAACTAGAGAATGTTTCCTTGGCTTTCTTTTTGAAAAAATAACATTTTAAAAATTACTGAATTTCCACAAACATAAGGTAAGATTTTTTAAAAGTAAAACAAACTTTGAAAGTTGAAAACAATTAGAATTTTTTATAAAAAACTAATAAGCATAGTTTACACAAACAAGGGTTTCAAGTTGTCAAACCATAAAAAAGTGCTAACTTACCCTAGAAAACTCTTACATACACTTATCTACCGAACATACAACATAACAACAACCACAAACACCCATAAAAATTCAAACTTTGTCACATCCACATCACAATTAGGCTTAATCATCAAGCCTAAGACAATTTCAAGTACAACACATATGTAATCACATACAAAGCATGTACATAACCAATAACCAAGAAATATCACATAATAACATCAACATAACAATAGATGTGATTTTTACAAAAAGTATGCGAGTTTTACTCACCAAACTTTAGCACATCTTTTTAAAACTTGAATGGAGCCTAGATCTTGGATTTATCAAAAAAAACTCGATTTTGGACCTTGGAACAAGCTTTTTGGCTCGGCCATGATCAACATAGGCTCGGGTATGGTTGTAAGAGATGAGTATGGGTTGTTTTTAGAAAGAGGAGAGACGTAGGAAGAAGAAAAGTGTTTAAACATGTTTTTAAGCATTTAAAAGTGGAAAAGAAAAGAAAATTTTAAACTTTGAAAAACTATGAAAGGTTTAAAAGGTTTAAAGAAGAAGTTAAAAGCTTTTTAAAAAGTTTGAAAATGAAAATGGAGAGAGTAGAGAGAAAATTGAGTTAGTTTTATATAAAACGAAGTTATAAAATTACAAAACTACCGTTTTGTACCATGCTCTCCACCAATTTAATGCCACAACATCACCATCCACCTCCTTTTGCTTCTTCCACACATTAGCCACCCCTTCCCTCACTTTAACCAACATAAAAACCCCTACATTGTATTTAATGATCATGTTAAGGTGACCTTTCCTTATTTTTTATTTTTATTTATTTCTTTAAAAAATGATCACATCACTATTGCTTCATAAGTACACTTATAATTACACTTTTACTACCCTTAATTTAGTGTAAATTATTTATTTAAGTATGTTTTTAAGTGTGCTAAGGTGCTTAAAACTTTTTAAACAACTTTTTAATGATGAAAAATCAGGGTTTTGGAAAAAGTTTTCTAGTCACCTTTTCTATTTTCCTTTGAACTAATATTTTTGTGAACACATTTTAAAAACCATTTCACCATCACTAGTTATTATTTAAAAAGGGGTATCTTGAATAATAAAATCCATATTATTACTTATTTAAAAATATATTAAATATCCCTATTTAAAGTGATTAAATTTTGGGTCGTTGCATTATTTTTAGATGAAATTAATTTTAACCTCATATACTACTCTTAAGCTTGCAACCATGTAAAAAGAGTTTAACTCAACTTCACTCATTATCAATCGCACTTTGCCCAATAAAGTTCAATTATTCCTTATCAATATATCATTATGTATCATAGGGAATGACTTTTTAGATTGAATATATTCACTTTTACGTACGTTCGGATTACTTTCCAATATACTCACTTACCTAATCAAATCGAGTCAATTTTATTTTCTATTGCATGTTATGCTATTTACTTCCATTTTGTATTCTATGAGCTTATCATAGGCACACTACATGTGTATTAAATACACACGTTCATGACTATGATAACTCATCGGTGTATGCTGTTAAACTAATAATTGGAATAACTCCCATGATGCCAAGAATGATGGGCCAATCCTTGATTCAAGCAAATATGATGACACAACTAAGCATGGCTTAACTGGTGTTGATTAAATTAAGAATGAACTTGATATTCAAGGCTAAGTACAAGATGATATTATTATAAAATGGATCCATGTTGCTTATGGACTTTAGATGTTTCACATTCGAAGGCCCATATCATTTTTTAGAGTACGATATTCGAGACCTCTTACGACCACTTAGAACAAGATATTCGAGAGCCCTTAAAATCACTTGGAATAATATATTCGAGAATTTATACGGTCGTCAGGTATAGAACACTCAAAGTTCTATGTCACATATCAAAAGGGGTGGGAAGATAAGTGGTAAAGATGTGCAATAGCCCATTAAATGTGTTAATGAACTGAACAATTGGTGCTTATATTCATAGTCCAATGTCCATATGTAATAGGCGATACAGTGCTTACATTTGTAGTCCAATGTCCATATTAATAAGCAATATAGAGGCTATGCATATAAACACTTGTTTAGACCAAAGTTCATGTGATTTTACATCAAATAGAATCACACTTGCTTTGGGCCCAAAGAGCTTCACTATATGGTTATTCATATCTAATAGTGTCTAAAATGCACAATCAAGGTAATAGGCATGTCCAAGTCTTTATTCATAAAAATAGGGCATGATTACAATCAAACCGGGGTTTTCCCCAAATCAATTTAGGGTTATAATCTAATTTTGAGAGTAGAGAAAAGAAATGATTGCCCCTTCTTCCATACCCCTACATATATATTTATATGGTTAGAGCTGCGGCGTAGCAGCGTGACTTCGGTGTGCATGGATTTCGGCAACATCAATGTTGTATAGCGCTAGAACTTACTTAATGATGACATTCGACATTCCTTAGAAAATACTAGAACTTCGACCCTGTCTCAATAGTAAAGGTATTCACATAAAGGCGATATAGAGCCATAATTATGTTCATATTTTTCATGTTATCACATAAGTTATGATCATCAAATTGCTAATAATTCATCAAATGTAAACCTCGAAAGTTATCCGTTAATTTTATAAGGGAGAAGATCAGAAATTCGTCTAAAAAATCTATTCGTCAAATTATAATTTTCTAACTGAAAGACCAAAAAATCATCCTGATAACAAAAGTATTTCAAATAGGTACTTAAAGAAGACCAAGGACTTGTTTGGTAGTATTAATTCCTTAAATAAGAGAGTCCTTAGAAAAGTATCTAGTAATACATAGAAGCCAATAACATTTTGAATGCAAGATCGGAATTCTTTCTAGAAGACCTATTTGGTTATATTAGTAGAAGACCAAAAAACCAATCTGATAATAATAATAGCTAAAGGCTTAGGAATCCATCTTATCATAATAGTGAAAAGCCGGAAAATCCATTTGTTAATGATGATAAAAGGCCAATAAATTTATCCAACAATAATAATAAAAGACTAGAAAATCCATCTGGCAATAATTAGAGAAGACAGGAAAATCCATCTAGCAATAATAATAGATGACCAGAAAATCCATTTGGTATTTAGAAATTGCTTCGACTATAGAGCACAAATGGCTCATTTTTACAAATCTTTCTCTAGAAGATTGATTGATGCTTCTTTCCGATCGAATTGGGTTTGAATTTGGTTGATCTCCCTCTAGAAGAATGATTTCGGTACTTTCTTTTGAAAAGAGCACAATTGACTCGATTGCTTTTTGTTACCATCTTAGGTAACGATTTAGGTCTTTTTTCCAATGCATTTGGTTAGCTTTCTTAAGAAAAACCAAATAATTAACCGACATCCCTCTAGGAAGTTCTTTAATAAGGCCTTGGAGACGTTACTAAAGGCTTGTCTGGTGCTTTGGGTTGCTATGTTAATAGAATCAAAGACTTATCCAAGCTCCCTCTAGGAGGCACTTTAGCAAGGTCTTGGTGATGGTACTAAAGGATGATCTTGTGCTTTGGTTATGCCAAAGACTTACTCCGTCCTCCCTCTAGGATGCACTCTAGTCAGGCTGCGTAGGGAGCGACTGAAGGCTTGAAGATGCTTTGGTCAAGTCTTTTTCAGACGGGACCGAATCTTATTCTGACCTCCCTCTAGGAGGTGCCTTAGACATGCCACGAATGACGGGAATAAGAGCTTGTGCCCCAACCATGCCATATTGGAGGAGGTCGAAGGCTTGTAGATAATTTGGTCCGACTCTTTTACATTGGACCAATGACTTATTCTGACCTTCCTCTAGAAGGTTCTTTGACCAGGCCATCTTGGCCGGGACAAAGGTTTTTTCTTTTATTTAAGGAGGATCTACTCCTTTCTATGATCGATCCAGTAGATACTTTAACTTTGAGCTCTTTATTCACCCATTTTCGGAAAATATGGCTGTAAATGTTCGGCATTCCATGTACTTGCTATTACATTGCCATCAATTTGGCACAATCTATAGGTTCTTGTTGAGATTACATTATGTATGATTAGGGGTCCTTCTCTATTGGGCCTAAGCAATCCATCGGCTAGGTTCTTAGTATTTGCCATAACTCTTTAGTGTAGTAGATCTCCTTTTCAAAATGATCATTCTCTCACTTTAGAATTATAATCGTTGGATATTATTTATTGATTTTTAGCTGTATATATATGGCTGCCTCATCTTTAGCTCATTGATTAAGTCCAATGATTCTTTCTTCAATTCTTGATTCAGATTAAATGCATATGCAATTCTTCCATGAGAAGGTACTTTAACCTCAATTAGGAGTATTACTTCACATCCATATGTTAAGGAATATGTGGTATGTCCTATTGCAGTTTTAGTATAATTTCTATATGTCCATAGTATAAGAGGTAATTCTTCCACCCAAATTCCTTTAGCTTTGTCCAATCGATTTTTGAGAATGGTCTTAATAGTTTTGTTAGTGGCGTCAATGGCTCCGTTAGCCTTGGGGCGAGTTACAGATGAAAAGCTCTTGATAATTCCATTTCTATAACAGAATTGGATAAATTTTTTACTCTCAAATTGAGTTCCATTATCAGATATTATCTTATGTGGAATCCTAAATCTGGTAACAATATTGTTGATTGCAAATTGAGAACTTCCCCTATGTGATATTTGGAAGCGGCCCGCTTCTACCTGTTTTTTGAAATAATCAATGGCCACTACTGCGTACTTAGATCCTTCTTTGGATATAGGTAGTGGTCCGATTAGGTCAATTCTATACATCGAAAGGCCATGGCCTGGAGAGTA
Organism: Allium cepa; assembly: GCA_030765085.1. Classification (NCBI taxonomy): domain Eukaryota; kingdom Viridiplantae; phylum Streptophyta; class Magnoliopsida; order Asparagales; family Amaryllidaceae; genus Allium; species Allium cepa. Next base: position 1,025,065,952 of record CM060945.1, on the reverse strand, counting down.
AAGTCAATTTTCTTAGTAGGGGACGTGGGATTTTAGAGAACCTTTAGTATTTCTCACATTTTTTACATAATTGATAGCATGATTGGTCATCTGAGGCCAATAGAAGCCCTGTCTCATAATTTTCTTGACTAACTTTATACCATTAGAATGATCTTCAAAATCCTTCATGATCTTCTTTTAATAGTTTTGCTCTTATTTTCAGATAACACATCTTAAGCAAGGGAGTGAATATCCTTTCATATAAAGTATTCCATTTTCCATAATGAAGGCTAGGGCTTGATGTTTTATCCTCCTTGCCTCCTTTTTATCTATTAGCAACTTCTCTTTTTTTTTATATTTGGCGATAGGTGTCATCCAATTATTCTCATATCTTTTATCAATCTCTGCACGAGAAGATTTTTCTTGAAGGATCTCGGTGTCATCTTTTTTCTCCTTAGGTGTTAAGGCTTAAGATTTAGTTAATACTAAGGATTCACTTTCTGGATTGGAATTTATTTCCTCTATAATGGGATTTGTTTGGTAGCCTACCAGTACAATCTGCACTTCTAGCTCTCCTCATGAACGGGACAGCTTATCTAAAGAATCAACTTGAGAGTTCTTCCCTTTCGGTACTTGTTGTATTGAGAAATCTTCAAATAGGGTCAGCATCTTCAAATTCTTCTTAACATATTAGATCAGTTTGGTATCCTTTGTTTGATATTTTTGATTTAATTTATTCACCATTAATTGTGAATCGCTAAAAATTTCAATTTTGGGAATCTTCAATTGAAGAGCTAAGGTGAGTCCTGCTATCATTGACTCATATTCTACTAACTTCATCACATAACATAAACTGTGCCCATCAGGGGTAGTAATCACATATCCGGCTATAGCCCGGCTCCATCCATGAACAGCTACCATTTAGGCTATAGATCTTTTCCCTTCTCTGATTTCTCTTTAATGAATCATGTACATTAATTAACAAAATTGGCTAGAGCTTGTCCTTTAATTAATACTCGAGGTAGAAATTTGATATCGTATTGGCTAAGCTCTATCCCCCATTGTACCATTCTTCCTGAAGATTCAAGTCTACTAAAAACCTGATTGAGTAGGAAGCTAGTTATGATCTTGATTGGATGTGCTTGAAAATAAACCCTCAATATTCATATGATGAGCATTAAACAGTATTCCAATTTCTCTATAACTGGATATCTAATTTCTGCATTTTTGAGTCTTTTGCTCATACGATATATTGGAAGCTGAGTTCCTTTCTTCTCTCTTATTAACATAGAACTAACTACATGTTTAGAAACCACATGTAAAGATAGAGGTTTTATCCTTTTACGGGGATGGATAAAATTGGTGGTTTCTCAAGATGATCTTTCAGCTTATTGAAAGCCTTTTGATAATTATCTCTCCATTCGAAGTTTTCTTCTTTTTAATCACACTGAAGAACGAGATGCATTTGTCAGTGGTTTCGGAAATGAGTCTATTCAATGCTGCCACTCTTCTATTTAAACTCATCACATCTTTACTTGTTTTAGGTTCTATAATATTCTTAATAACTTGAATTTGGTCATAGTTGGCTTCGATTTCCCTGGCAGTGACAATATATCCCAAGAACTTTCCAAACTGAATCTCGAAAGAACACTTATGTTGGTTGAGTTTCATATGATGTTTTCATTATGCTTTGAACATTTCTTTAAGGTCATTCAAATGGTTACTTTCCTCTAGAGACTTAACAGACATATCATCCATGTATAGTTTCATATTTCGGTCCATTTTCTCTCTGAACATCCTGTTCATCAATCTTTGGTATGTTGCTCCATCATTCTTCAAAGCAAAGGGCATTACTTTATAACAATGTGTTCCCCAGTCTGTTATCAAACCGGTGTTCTCTTCATCTGGATTGAACATTGAAATATGGTTGTATCCGGGATAAGCGTCCATGAATGATAAAAATTTGTGCCCACTTGTTGCGTCAACTAATTTGTATATTCTTAGAAGGGGGTGGTAGTCTTTCGAGCAGGCTTTATTCAAACCCGTGTAATCGACACACATCCTTCATTTCCTGTATGATTTCTTGACTAGTATTGGATTGCCCGACAATTTTGGATAATGTGCTTCATTGATAAATCCGCTTTCAAGAAATCTTTTGATTTCTTCTTTTAAAGCATCAGATTGATCTTTATCAAACTGCCTTTTCTTTTGCCTGACAGGTGTGACTATTCGGGTCTATATTCAAAGCATGACACATAATGGTTCGATCTATTCCAACTACATCTGAATGGGTCCAAGTGAATATATCTTCGCTGGATTGAAGGAACTGAATTAGTTCTTCTTTAAATTTACTATATAGTTCTTTTCCAGTCTTTATTGTCTTTGTTGTATCGATCGGATCCAAGCATATTTCCTCAAGATCATTTATGGGCTTCATTCTTTCTTATTCACCTCTACAGTTTAGTTCAGTGAAAAACTCTTCACCTTTTATTTTGCCTTCCATGAAGTATGCCTCCTTCCATTTTTTTCTTTTTAGAGAAATTAATTTTTCTCAATGCATGCTTAGTTTTCTCGGTGGGCTTTATTTTTTCTTTAGATGATTAGTTTGAAGAACCCTCATCCAAAGACTTATTAATATCATTTCCAATTACTCATTTTTCTCCAAATCATAGCAAGAAAGATTATCTCATTTATATTTCTCAAGAGTGGCAATGTACATTTGACAAGAGCTAAATTGTTCTTCTCTTATTGTTCCACAACTACTTTTGGTTAAGAACTTCAGCATTAAGTATTTTGGTGAATCAAAAGCATCAATCTCATCTAAAGCTGGTCTCTCAAACAAGGCATTGTAGTAGGAAGGTTGATTATAATAACAAAGAGAGTTTCAAAGGTCTTGGAGTGTGGCGGAATAGCTAGAATGATTATAATAACAAAGAGAGTTTCAAAGGTCTTGGAATGTGGCGGAACAGCTAGAAAATTTATCTGTCCTATGGGGTTTGATCCTTTGTTGTTGAACCGGAAGATGGGCACAAAGCTTGGCTCTTGTTTCTCCTCCAGGATTCCCATTTGATCAAAGGCATGCTTAAATATTACATTGACGACACTTGCAGTATCGACAAGGATTTTGGTAACCACTAAGAGCCCAATATGAGTAGTGACCATAAATGGATCATTATGGAGATGGAGTACTCTTAATTCCCACAGAGTGATGGTTAAGGTGTACCTCTGGATATGGTTCCTAGAATTTTGAATGGCAGCTCTTCATGAATAGAGAAAATCTCATCTTTTGATTCTCTAATATAGCGATGTCTAGCTCCTTTGTGGTTTCTAGCTAGGTGTAGGCCTCTGTGGATAACATCAATTCTGCTGAGGGGTGGAATGAAATCTAGTTGAATATCACTTTCTACTAAGTTTTTAGCATTGTTCAAAAGTCTTTATTACCATCCTCGGAACGAGCACTTTTCTTGTTGTCATTTACAAACTCTTTTAGGTGTCCAAAACAAATCGTGCATTGAATTATGCCTACCAATACTTGATATTTATCTATTTTATGTCCATTTATCTCATGATAGGCACGATAGTCTTCCCCTCTACTTGGTTCAGGGTTGGCTTTAACTTTATATGAGACTGGAACTTTCCACTTTCTTTTGCAACAGCGAAAATGTAGGAAATTGGCTTGTTTAGAACGACATGGTTAGTATTTGGGTCTTCCTCCCATCCCTGCTTCTTATTGTTAAGGTTAAGGCCAGCTTTTCCTATTTCTTTCTTTATTTAAGCTTATTTCTTAACATGATACATTTCATACATACAGATGAATTTATCAATTTGAAAGTGGAAATCCTGTAAATCCCTACAGCCATAAATATAGAGTTCTTGCTAGAACGAAGTTTGCTCAATCGGCCCTAAGCGCACTGCCATCAACTTATCCCTATCATTCATATCCTCTGCCTTTAATGCCTCTACATTGATCCTCCTAAGATATTCACCCAACTGCTCTTCTGGCTTCTGCTTGATATTAGCTAGTATGTTGTTGTCAATTATCGGATCTTTACAAATACAAAAATGTGTCGAGAACTCGTAACAAACTTGTTTCTAGCAGTAGATAGTCTTTTAATGATAATGTCTATATCACTTGGCTACTATGTCCTGGAAGGTAGTAGGGAAAAGTCTGCAGTTCGTTATTCCGGCTGCATTGTAAAGGTCAATCTGACTTTCGAATGCCATTAAATGATCATCAGGGTCAGTGGTTCTATTGTATCTTAAGGAGGAATGAGGTGGGAGGGTTCCTGTGGGAATGATCTCGTCTTTGAAGGAAGCTTCTTGGTGGTTATTGTTGACCCTCTCATTGAGAGTTCCTTTTCCTTTAAGATTAAGCATATCCCTCACCATTTTCTTAGATAACTTTTAGATAAGCTTCGTCGTTGTGGTAATTGCTTCTAACAGGTTTGTATCCTTCAAAGGTTGAACTTTCAGATTCTCCTTGAACTTCTCCTCAATCTCCCTTGATAATTTGCTTTAACTTTATTATCCGACAATGACCTTGGAGAAAGCTCGGTTGCTTCGGCTTTCTGGTGAATTTTCCTCTTTTGTGGATTTATAATGAGTTCACTTCTGCTTTTATTTTCAAGCAAAGAGGCCCCCAAGCCCCTTTTCGAGACTCTACCTCATCTCCCTTCGTAATCTTGGTGGTTTTGAAAGATTTTTGAGCAAGGATCCATTTCATAAGTTCTTTCATCATTGGAACTTGTTGTTCCAGGTATTTTATCTTAACTTCACTGTTGGTAGGTTGTTCCGGCTCTGATGGTTGTCCAACCTCTACATTATCCAGGTTGAAATTGGGAACAAATTTTTCTTCCAAATTTTCTCGTTGTGTGACTTATTTGTTGGATATATTAGTTTGTCTTAGTCTTACCATTTTCCTAAAATAAAAGAAACTTCACTTAGTTAGTTTTAAAGAGTGAATTATAGAGGGACAGAGGTACAGGCTCTCCTTCTAGTGCCAAAATATTAAACCAATAATTGGAATAACTCTTATGATGCCAAGAATGATAGGCTAATCCTTGATTGAAGCACATATAATGATTAACTAAGCATGGCTTAGCTGGTGTTGATTAAATCAAGAATGAACTTAACATTCAAGGCTGAGTACAAGGTGATATTAAGGTCCATAACTCCCATGGGCTTTAGAAGTTTCACATCCTAAGGCCCATACGATTTCTTTGAATATGATATTCCATCTCTCTTAAGGTCACATAGAACAAGATATTCGAGAGCCCTTAAGGTCATTTGAAATAATATATTTGAGAATTTATAAGTCTTTAGGTATAGTACACTCAAATTCCTATGTCATATATCCAAAGAAGGGGAAGATAAGTGGTAAAGATGTGCAATAGCCTATTAAGCAAGTTAATGAATTAAACTATCGAGCTTATGTTCATAGTCCAATGTCCATATGTAATAGGAGATACAATGCTTGTATTTATCGTCCAATGTCCATATGTAAAATGCAATATAATGGTTAAGCATACAAATATTAGTTTAGACCAAAGTTCATGTGATTCTATGTGAAATAGCATCATAATTGCTATGGGCCCAAATAGCTCTATTACATGTGTATTCATGTCTAATAATGTCCATAATGCACAGTCAAGGTAAAGGCATGTCCAAGTCTTATTCATATGAACTGGAAATGATTACAATCAAATTGGAGTTTTCCCCAAATAGATTTTGGATTACAAGAGTCTAATTTTAACAGTAGAGAAAAGAAATTATCACTCCTTCTCTCATACCCCTAAGTCCATATTTATAGGGGTAGAAGTGCAGCATAGCAACTTGATTTTGGTATGCATGGATTTCGACAACACCAATGCTGCATGGAGCTAGGCCTTTGTAACAACCCGACTTTTCGACCCTCGGATGTCGACTCTAAATACATCTATGGCATTCATGTACCGAGAACCCAAGTGCCAGAAAAATGATAAGTTAGGATAAATAAAAAACGAATTGAACAAAAAAAGAATACGGTATCAAAATCTCTCAACAGAACGGCAATATAAAATATCAAAGGAATAATATAAAGGGTTGCTCTGAATAAATGAATATTAGAATTACTTTAACCTACGTACTATCATCGACCTGGATAATTATAACTTCATGTCCTCACAATGCTAATATATACAATATAGAAATGCAGTGTAAATAAGAAGACTATGGAAGATAATTATCCAGCTCTTCTCCATAAGCTCCAAGCGCCCAAAATTAAATCTGGTAACACACATGGGGCTGACTCGAGCAGTATAAGAAAATCTTACCCGGATCAGTTTGGTGAACCAGCGTGAGAAACTCAAGAAATAAGAGTAACATGTAAGAGCACCTTTTTGGAATTGTACGGATTACCATAACGGTTTTTCCCTCAAATGAAACCAACCATTGATTAAGTTTGATAGAAAATGTCTAATATGTAGCACATAAATCATACCAAATAACTGTTGTGTAATGCCACAATAATAATAGGTATACGATCCATACCACTAAGGCACGTTCGTATATGGATTTTTCCGTGGAGATCTCCTTGGTCTGGCCGCATCCGAACTCCATGACAAGGATCAAAAACTACCTTTTGAGCATCATATATCTCTATATAAGATATACTCTAAGGTAAACATAACTGGATCATTCTCGGTGTGTGATCTGAATCCTTTTAGCTCCCACTAGAAACAACCGATAATGTAACGATCCACCTTTCATTCCATAGAAAGATGTATCATAATTTAGAAAGAAATAAGTAGAAAATAAAATAGATAGATAGAAAGAACTAAACAATCTCAGAATCTCACAGCGGAACAAAATAAATATATTACGTCACATTTATATAACACAGTAGTCACTAATACCATACATTAGAGTCATTCAGTTCTTACATATCACATAAGACAGTTGTGACGACCTGCCTATTCATTACAAACCAAAAGGCTGTCAAAGATACTAATACAGCGGAAAAGATATATCTAGATACGCAGAAGCCTCCTACTCTAAGTCTTCCTCCAAAATACGTCAAAGCCAACCTGGATCGCTTGGCTACTCATAAAAATTTGAGTACCCAAGAGTTTAAGAAAATAGAAAATAAACTCTGGGTCGACATGGGTCTAGTGTGGGTAAACGGTTTAAGTTTGTTTAACTTGAAAATCGTTTGAAAACAAGGTATCTCATAAGACTCACCGCACGTAAACACGGATAAGTTTTTCCCTTACGATAACCAAAACATTTGATAGGAAATCCAGTTATATTATAATAGTGTCTAGGGTTTTCAATATAAATAGGAAATAGCTGGAATGCTTACATCACACGTTCCAAAATAGTTGGACACAATCAAAACCGTACGGACACTTATTGGAGATTGAATTCTATACAATGACATGGCAACTGGGGTACCGCCCATTATAGTACCCGGTATAGATCAGAGTACCGAGGATCCCCTTGATCCCCTGCAACACAAGACCGGAGCTGCCCCTTACTGGATAGTCCGAATAAAACAACCCTACGGTGCCCACACAGCGGAATAAAAGGGACATCTAGACTGGGGAAAATCTTATCCTAATTGGGTGCTACCCACTTAGCCTTGCTTCACCTCCCCTTTTTTAGCCATTCCTAGTTGATGAGGTTTGAGGCTACGATTACCTTTATAGCACACCTTTCTTGGAATGCACATCGTCTTCCAATGACGATGGTCTGAGAGCATTCATCCATACAAGTCCGTTCTGGGTCCGAACGGAACTGAAGGCACTATCTCCGCTACACTCCTTTTGGAATCACCCTCAGAGTTAACGACAAATAGCCCTTGCATTCTGAATCTTCATCTCTATCTTCCCTTGAGATTTCATGACCTATCGCTTAATTTGCATCGATGTGGTTCTCGGATAACAAATTTGATATCTGATCCCGGTCTTATCGAAATCCAAACGCCTTCTTTTAATGCCAAGTTGTTTAAGTAAAACAATATAATTTAAATTTCGAAGGTCATATTCACATAGAAATTTCATCATAGATAACTATTCAAATAAATTACTCACATTTATCAACAGTTCAATTCAGACATTTCCTATCACAAAATATCACAAATTAATTGACTAGATATATTAAGCAATCCAAAGCATTCAATTTAATTTAATTATTCATAAGCAAGATAAACTGGTCACACATTTGTAATTAATTTAATTTAACACAAAATAAATTAATTACTTATAAATCCTTCTTAATTTTCATTAACTATTACAAGCCATTTATATTTTATTTAAATAAACTATTTGGAATTAAATAACATATAAAATAACTTAAGATCTTTGATTAATTTATAAGTTTACAACATTTATCTTAACCATTTACTTGATTACCCTATTAAATTTGATTTAAATAAACTCAAGAATTAAATTAAATAATGGGCATTTAACTTAATTATTCCAAGCTTAATTAATTTGAGTTAAAATAATTGATTTATAACCTTAAACCAAATAATACTTAAGTAAAACACTAATATTAAAAGAATTGGTTAGAGAATTTTGCTTGGGAAAACTTGTTTGCTTTATACTTAAGCTTTTATACTTATCCTCATTTTTTCCATTTAAAACTTTGTTAATACACTTGTGAACAAAGCCGAGACCAATCCAATCCTTTCATATCTTCTTCTCTTATTTATCTCTTCTCTTATACATGACCCATACCTAACTACAAAAACAACAGAACCCTGACATCAGTGCATCGTGCACGTGAACGCATGACCGATGTCGCTTCGACCTTCGCCGCCGCCACTAGAAATCATCGACGACACTCTTGTTCGCCCTGACCACCCAGAACCACTCATGACCTAGCCAATCAAAATCGAGCGAAACGAGCAACAGCAGGCACAAACCCAATCGCCAATAATCTCCTCGTGCCGCCACCTCCGACCACCAGAATCCTCGTCATCGAGTCTAGACCTTCACCACAGTTTCATGCTTCTTCCCCCCCCCCCCACTCCGATCCAACCCGACGCAACCACGATGCAGCATTCGCCACGCCAACATCGACGACCCGAACAGGGTCGTAAACCCTACTTCTTCTTCGTCGCCTCACCACGAAGATCAGAAAAATCATCGACCAATTTTTCCATGCTCCCTGACCCTCAAGCTACCTCCAGCTACGATCTTGACTCACGATCTTTCTTCGATCCTCGGAAATCAAACAAAAACTCGATTTCATTCAACTTGCAACTTCTCACAAATCACTAACTTAAAAATCTTGATATTACCATCAAAAATCATCATTTTTAAAAATGAATCTGGTTATATAAGAAAATCTTGAAATTCTGAAGGTTGAATTTCTAAGATATTTTGATTTTTACTGTAATTTCTTATTATCTAGACAATTACCTTATAGTCTTCTCTGAAAATCATTTAAAAATAATAATATTTCATCATTACAGACAACTTTCCTTTAAACATCATAACCTATAATGGTTTAAATGAAGATAAATTGAATTTTTAGTAGGTTTTTTTGGTCTGTTGAAACAAAAAAGAGGTAAGAACTTATATACACAATCATGCATATATATACACAGCAATCTCAACTTATACACACAGACAAACATTCATTTCGCCCATGCAACCCCTTTTCACAACATTATTACTATTAAATCTTACATGCGTATTGTTATGAAAAAGTTTTGGTTTTTAAAAAGTGAAGTTTACTCACCGTAATTTGTTGAACAGCGGAGATAGAGATTTGAAATTTGAAAACTGCACTTGATTTTGAGACTGCAACTTGATTTCTTGATTTACTTTGATATTCTTTGGTTAAGTTGAATTCTGTTTCAGTTGTGAAATGATAAAGTTGTTTATTCTCCTTTTATTTTTCTAGTTTTTAGTTTTTGGTTTGAAAGAAAATGAAAGAAAGAAAGGAGTTGAGATATATATGTATATAAGTGTATAAACTATATAGCACGTGGTTTCTCATTTTTATTTCTTCCTTTTATTATCATTTTTTTAAATGAAGAAAACAATTTTAAAGAGTAACTTGACACTTGTACTCAAAGACCTTCTTCTAGTTTACAAATGTCTATATGCAAATATTTTATATTTATTTATTTGTTTTAACTAAGTAGCTCAAATATTATAAACCTTTCATTTATTCTTACTTTAATTTTAAACTTAAGTTATTACTACTTTAAAAAAATAACTATATATATATATATACTTATCTCTAAAGTTTTAAAAATGTAGAGTTTAAATTTAAATTATTTTTGAGAGATTACTTTGAATTTCAAATCATATTTCTTTAACAATTTATATATGTATATGAACAATAGTAATTAGTGTTTGAAAAGACAAGTTTTGCAAATTTAAATAATTATATTAGAGGATTATCAAATTAATATTGTCAAAAATCCCGGGTTGTAAAATTCCTCCTCCCTTAAAAGAATTTCGTCCCCAAAATTTTAAGAGCAGGAGATAATTAAATTATCCATCAAAAGTTTTTATATTCAAACAGCCAAGCATACATATTAGCCATATACTAACAACCAAAGCAAACAATTCATTCAGACAAACAATCCTAACTATCCTGACACAATTCTGGATAGGCCTTCCTTATACTATCTAGAGTTTCCCACGTACAATCTTTGGAATCCTCGCTCTACTGAATCTTAACTAGCTTCACCACCTTGTTCCTGAGCTCTTTCTCATCTCAATCTACAATCTGAACTGGATGTCTGGCCATAGTTAAGTTCGGTTCGACCTCCAAATCTTCCTGAACTACTGGTTCTACAACCAGTAATAGGTCATACACATACTTCCTCAAATGAGATACGTTAAATACATTGTGAATCCCAACCATCCTATCTGGTAATTCAATCCCGTATGCCAAAGCACAGATTCTTTCGAGAACATGGAAAGGTGCAATATATCTCGGAGCTAGCTTTCCAGTCTTACCAAATCTAATTGCTCCTTTGATCGGGGAAACCTTGACGAATACCAAGTCTCCAACTTCGAATTTCAAATTCCTTCGTCTCTTGTCTGCTTAGCTTTTCTGACGATCCTGGGCTGCCTTCATCCTTTTCTTGATCAGCTCAACCTTCGCAGATGCTTCCTGAATCAAGTCTAGACCAAGTATAAGACAATCTCTGGATTCCACCCAACAGGATGGTGATCGATAGGGCCTTGCGTACAAAGCTTCATGTGGTTCCATCTTAATGCTTGCCTAAAAACTGTTGTTGTACGAGAATTCCACCAGGTGTAGATGGTCCTCCCAAGATCCATCGAAATCCAAGATATAAGCTCTCAACATATCTTCAAGAATATGATTTAGCCCTCTGTCTGACCGTCGGTTTGAGGATGATAAGACGTACTTAAATTCAACCTCGTTCCAAGAGATGCTTGTAGAGCTTTCCAAAATTTGCTAGTAAAAATTAGACCACAATCACTCACAGTGCTGATGGGAACTTCGTGCAATCTAATAATCTCTTTCATGAAAATCTGTGCTAGTGAAGCTGCAGTTCTGGTTGCCTTAACTGGGATAAAATGGGCGCTCTTGGTCAGCCTAGCCATAATTATCCACACTCACTTATTCCCTTTCCTAGTTCTTGGTAACCCATCGATGAAGTCCATCGATATCATCTTCCATTTCCACTTTGGAATCTCTAGAGCTTGAACCAATCCCGCAATCTTCTGTTGATCACCCTTCACTTGTTGACAGTTTGCACATCCATTGACAAAGGTAGCAATGTCCCTCTTCATTCCCGGCCACCAGAAAACTCTTTTCATATCTTTATACATCTTATTCATTCCTAGGTGGATACTCAATCTAGATTTGTGGTCTTCCTGCAAAACTTCCTGTCTCAATCCGTCCACATCCGGCACACACAATCATCCATTAATTCTTAAAACTCCTTGACCATCTACCTTGAAATCTGAATACCAAGCTTCCTTAGCTCCATAAATTAACTCCTCTAGAGTTCTGTCCTTCGTTTGATTGCTTACGATCCTTTCCTGTAGAGATGGGGTAACTTCAAGAATAGCCAAAATTGCATTTCTACTCAAAGCGTCTGCCACCATGTTTGCTTTTTCCAGAGTATAGAGAATGTCCAGATCATAGAATGCCAAGAATTCCATCCATCACTGTTGCCTCAAGTTCAGGTCTTTCTGGAAGAAAAGATACTTTAAGGGTTTGTAATCGGTGAAGAGCTCAAACTTCTCACCCAACGGATAATGTCTCCATATCTTCAGTGCAAAGACGATAGCCAGCAATTCCAAATCATGCATAGCTCTTCTCGTGCAGCTTCAATTGTCTACTCGTGTATGCAATCACTCTTCCATTCTGCATCAAAACAGCACCAAGCCCTACTCCACAAGCATCAATGTATACTTCGATCTTACCGCTCCCAACGGTAATAGCCAGAATAGGTGCACTAGTCAATCTCACCTTCAAATCCAGAAATGCTTCTTCACACTTTGGAGTCCATTTAAATTTCACTCCTTTCCTAGTCAGTTTCGTCAAGTGAGAGGAAATCTTAGAGTAATCCCACATGCCTGTAGTAACCCGCCAAGCCAAGAAAACTACGAACTTCCGTAGGAGTCTACGGTTGCTCCCACTCTTAAACAACTGCCACTTTGATCAGATCCATAGAAATACCTTCTCCAGATACGATGTGTCCCAAAAATCTTACTTCCGACTTTCAGAAATAGCACTCCAAAATTTTTGCTTTCAGGCCATGTCCCCTCAATGTTTCCAATACTATTTCCAAATGACGCTTGTGCTCCTCCTCCGATTTGGAGTAGATGAGAATGTCGTCGATGGACACAAGCACAAAATTGTTCAGCACATCTCGGAAGATATGGTTCATCAGATCCACAAAATAATCTAGAGCGTTGGTTAGCCCAAAAGGCATAACCAGCTACTCATAAAAACAGTTGGGTCCTCTGAATTCAGTCAAGGGTATAATGTCTTCAGCTACCCTTAGTTGGTGAAAACCTAAAGCTAGATCCAATTGAGAAAACATAGTTGCCCCATGAAGTTGATCGAAAAGATCATCAATACGAAGCAAGGGGTACTTATTCCTAATGGTCACCTTATTCAATTCCCAGTCGTCTACACAAAATCTTAATGACCCATCTGATTTGGTTACAAATACTACGGCAGAACCCTGGCTTGAAGACTAGGTCTGATCAATTCTCTCTCCAAGAAATATTGAGTCTGTTTCACCAATTCCTCTCTTCCTCTAGGAGCCATCCTTCTACTTGGTTGAACCACCGGTATCGCTCCTGGAACTAATTCGATTAATCTCCCGATGCAGGGGCAAACCTTTGACTTCTTCAAAGACGTTTGAAACGCCTTTGACAACTTCGATGGTTCCTACTTCTTCTTGAGTGTCTCGATCCCATGCAAAAGACTACCCAGGTGGATTCCTGAACTATCCCAAGTCACCCTTGCAATCCTTCCCAGTTCAGTTTCGAATGAGACGATTCTCTCTTCATAAACCAAAACAGCTTTATGCTTGTCTAACCAATCCATTCCCAAAATAAGGTCAAATCCTTTAAAATCCAATACATATAGGTCGTACAAGAAGCTATGGGATAGATGAGAAATTTTCAGTCCTTTACAAATCATGTCTAGCTTGGTCACTCCCCCTATGGGATTAGATAAAAAAAATAGGGCGGTCCACGACACTAAGGGTAAGGTGAAATTTCTCAGCCGTTTCTAAAGAAATAAAACTAAGGGAAGCACCAGAATCAAACAAAACTCTAACATAAATGCCATCGAAAAGCAAAGTACCTTCATGGATGCCTTTGCCTTTCCCATTAGTAGAAGCTAACGGTCCACCCTGAATATCAAACACTTTGTTCAGTTGAGCTTTCTAGAGAAGTGGGAAAGCTTTCACCATATGCCCGGGCTATTGACAATTGAAGCATAAGGACTTTTGAACAATCGGGGAAATGGGTCCACTCTGCTGCTGCTTCAGAGCTCCATCTCTAGGACAATGTTTAGCCAGATGACTTTCCTGCTGGCACACATAATATTTCCGAGCTGCATTGCTGCCTCCAGGTTTTCCTTTACCCTACGCCTTCCAGTTCGGGTTGAATTTCCTTTTGTTCTGATTGGTAGCATTTTCACTCGGTGTTGCCACTGTCGCCAAGAGTTTTTTTTTCCATAAGCTCTTCTTATTTTAAGGCCATATCTACCAATTCCACAAATGATCCTTTGAGATGTGCAGTCATCTTCTCATGAAATTCGGGTCTCATTCCAAGCACAAACATTTCGTTCTTCTTAAGCGGTGTGTCAATAAGACCAAGACCATAGCGGGACAACTCGTTGAACTTGGTTTCATACTCCGATGCTGACAAATCTCCTTGCTTAAGATCCAGAAAATTCCTATATAGTTGATTCTTTCCTGCGATAGGCATAAACTTCTCTTCAAACACTTCCTTGAACTTGCTCCAAGAGAAATCATCCTCGGGAACGTTCATGGTGACTGTGCCTTACCACGCAGCAACTCCTTCCTGTAGTTGCCATGACACCATAACTCGCTTCTGCTCATCCAAAAGATCAAAACTCTTGAAATTCCGCTCACACGAGCGCAACCAGGCTTGCACTTCAATGATAGACTCCGTACCCTCAAAAGGCTTGCCTCAGATTTGTAAAGTCTTTGCACAGCGCTGGAAAGTTCACTCGAGGAGTTATTTGGGCTACAGCCTTGAAAGTTACCCTTCCACCTTCAGCATTCGGGCCTTTTCCATTTGTAGATGTTGTGTTACTCGCACCTCCACCTCTTCTTCCCTTGGAACTTATGTTGGCAACCTAGACACGGTAACCAACAATCAGGTAGGTGTATATAGATATATAAAAATTTACAAGTATGCTCTCTATCAATGGGTATTAACCCAAAAGCCTAGGTATTTTCTCAACCTAGCACTCCGATACCAACTATGATGACCTACCTTTCATTCCATAGAAAGACGTATCATAATTTAAAAAGAAATAGATGAAAAGAAAATAGATAGAAAGAATTAAACAATCTCAATCTCACAACGGAACGAAATAAATATATTCCATCACGTATATATAACACAGTCGTCACTAATACCATACAACAGAGTCATTCAGTTTTTACATATCACATTAGACAGTCGTGATGACTTTCCTATTCATTACAAACAAAAAAGCAGTCAAAGATACTAATACAGTGGAAAAGATATATCTAGATACGTAGAAGCCTCCTGCTCCAAGTCCTCCTCCAAAATACATCAAAGCCAACCTGGATCACTTGGCTGCTCATAAAAATTTAAGTACCCAAGAGTTTAAGAAAACAGAAAATAAACTCCGGGTCAGACATAGGTCTGATGTGAGTAAACGGTTAAAGTTTATTTAACTTGAAAATCATTTGAAAACAAGGTATCTCGTAAGACTCACCGCACATAAACACGAATATGTTTTTCCCTTACGATAACCAAAACATTTGATAGGAAATTCAGTTACATTATAATAGTGTCTAGGGTTTTAAATATAAAATAGAAAATAGCTGGAATGCTTATATCTCACATTCCAATATAGTTGGGCACAATCAAAATCGTACGTGCACTTATTGGAGATTGGATTCCATATAATGGCAGGGCAACTGAGTTACCGCCCATCATAGTACCTGGTCTAGATTAGAGTATCGGGGATCCCCCCGATCCCCTGCAACACAAGGCCAAAGCTACCCCTTACTAGATAGTCCGAATTAGACAACCCACGGTTGTGGCCAACAACCGCCCACACAGTCGAACAAAAGGGACATCTAGACAGGGGCAATCTTATACCGATTGGGTGCTACCCACTTAGCCTTGCTTCACCTCCCCTGTTTAGCCATTCCAGGTTGATGAGGCTTGAGGCTACGATTACCTTTATAGCGTATATTACTTGGAATGCTCAACGTCCTCCAATGACGATGGTCTGATAGCATTCATCCATACAAGTCTGTTTCGGGTCTGAACGGAACCGAAGGCACTATCTCCGCTACATTCGTTTTGGAATCACCCTCAGAGTTAACGACAAATAGCCCTTGCATTCTGAATCTTCATTCCCGATCTTCCCATGAGATTTCACGACCTATCGCTTAATTTGGATCGATGTGGTTTTCGGATAACAAATTTGATATCCGATCCCGGTCTTATCGAAATCCAAACACCGTCTTTTAAGGCCAAGTTGTTTAAGTAAAACAGTCTAATTTAAATTCAGAATGTCATATTCACATAGAAATTTCATCACAGATAACTATTCAAATAAATGACTCACATTTATCAACAGTTCAATTCAGACATTTCCTATCACAGAATATCACAAATTAACAACCAAGAGTATTAAACAATCCTAAGCATTCAATTTAATTTAACCATTCATAAGCAAGATAAACGGTCGCATATTTCTAATTAATTTAACACAAAATAAATTAATTACTTATAAATCCTTCTTAATTTTCATTAGCTATTTACAAGCCATTTGTATTTTATTTAAATAAACTATTTGAAATTAATTAACATATATAAAATAACTTAAGACCTTTGATTAGTTTAAAATTTACAACATTTATCTTAACCATTTACTTAATTACCCTATTAAATTTGATTTAAATAAACTCAAGAATTAAATTAACTAATGGGCCTATAACTTAATTATTCCAAGCTTAATTAATTTAAGTTAAAATAATTTATTTATAAACTTAAACCAAACAGTACTTAAGTAAAACACTAATATTAAAAGAATTGGTTAGTGAATTTTGCTTGAGAAAACTTGTTTGTTTTAAACTTATGCTTTTATACCTATCCTCATTTTTTTCCTTTCAAAACTTTGTTAATACACTTATGAAGAAACCCGACCCCTCTCCTTCTCTTCTTTATCTCTTCTCTCATACCTGATCCATACCTAACTACAAAAATAACAGAACCCAAACATCAGTGCACCATGCACGTGCATGCATGACCGGAGCCGCTCCGATCTTCGCCGCCACAACCAGCAATCGACGACGACACTCTTGTTCGCCCTGACCACCTAGAACCACTCACGACCTAGCCAATCGAAACCGAGTGAAACGAGCAACAGCAGGCACAAACCTGATCGCCAATTATCTCCTCGCGCTGCCACCTCCGACCACCAAAATCCTCGTCATCGCGTCCAGACCTTCACCACAGTTCCATGCTCCTTTCCTCCCACTCCGGTCCAACCGGACGCCACCACAATGTCGCATTCGCCATGCCAACATTGACGACCCGAACAGGGTCTTAAACTCTAATTCTTCTTTTGCCGCATCACCATGGCGATAAGAAAAATCGCCGACCAATTTTCTATGCTCCCTGACCCTCGAGCTACCTCCAGCTATGATCTTGACTCACGATCTTCCTCCGATCGTCGAAAATCGAACATAAACTCGATTCTGTTCAACTCGCAACTTCTCACAAATCACAAACTTAATAATCTTGATATTGCCATCAAAAATCATCATTTTTAAAAACAAATCTAGTTATATAAGAAATATTGAAATTACGAAGGTCGAATTTATGAGATATTTTGATTTTTACTGTAATTTCTTGTTTTCCGGACAATTACCTTATAATCTTCTCTAGAAATCATTTAAAAAAATAATATTTCATCATTATAGACAACTTTCCTTTAAACATCATAACCTATAATGGTTTAAATGAAAAGAAATTGAACTTTTAGTGGTTTTTTGGGTTCGTTGAAACAAAACAGAGTTCAAAACTTATTTACACAATCATGCATATATATATACACACACAGCAATCTCAACTTATACACCCAAACAAACATTCATTTTATCCATGTAAGCCTTTTTCACAATATTATTACTATTAAATCTTACATGCATATTGTTATGAAAAAGTTTTGGTTTTTAAAAAGTGAAGTTTACTCACCATAATTAGTTGAACAGAGGAATAGAGTTTTTAAATTTGAAAACTGCACTTGATTTTGAAACTGCAACTTGATTTCTTGATTTATTCTTATCGTCTTTGGTTAAGCTGAATTCCATTTCAATTGTGAAATGATGAAGCTGTTTGTTCGCCTTTTATTTTTCTGGGTTTTAGTTTTTGGTTTGAAAGAAAATGAAAGAAAGAAAGGAGTTGAGATATATATATATATAAGCGTATAAACTATATAGCACCTGGTTTCTCATTTTTATTTCTTCCTTTTATTATCATTTTTTTAAATGAAGAAAACAATTATAAAGACTAATTTGGCACTTGTACTCAAGATCTTCTTCTAGCTTACAAAAGTCTATATGCAAATATTTTATATTTATTTATTTTTATTAACTAAGTAGCTCAAATATTATAAACCTTTCATTTATTCTTATTTTAATTTTAAACTTATGTTGTTACTACTTTAAATAAATAACTATACACATACTTATCTCCAAAGTTTTAAAAATGTAGAGTTTAAATTTAAATTATTTTTAAGAGATTACTTTGACTTTCAAATCATAGTTTCTTTCGCAATTTATATGTAACGTCCCTCGACGCCCGAAAGTCGACCTCAATACACCCACTGAATCAAATACCGAACCATCGAATGCCGAAAAACCGATCCGTTAGGATTAAAGAAGAAGAAGATAGAAGAAGAAATAGAAACAATAATAGAATCTCACATTTCGCAGTGGAACAATATATAATAGATAAATGAATAATCTTTAAAACAAAAGCACTATATCAGTTTATACATCACATCACATCATCAGAGTGTTACAAACAACAAACAGCAGAAAAGAGTATAACATATACTAGTGATATGCCTCACCATCCAGCTTGCCTCCAGATCTCCATTGCGTACTTTTCTGACTTCACTCCAGATTAACTAGTAACCTGACTCTAGGCTGCCCGTGTGGAAATTATGGACACCCAGAGTTTAGAAAGGGAACAACAAACTCCAGGTCAGTCATGGGACTGGTGTGAGATTCTAAAAATAGTTATTTTCACAAAGAAAATAAAAAGAAATCTGCTATGCTTTTGGAAAGTGAAACTACCATAAGGCCTTCCGCCACACACACAATGCAAATGCAGAATTGAAGGAGATTTCTCCTTATGATAGTCAAACATGCTTGATACGCAAAATCTCTTTGATATTATTATTATTATTATTATTATTATTATCATTATCATTATTATGCATACCGTGGAAAACATTTCGAAAGAATAATATTAATCATATCCTGCATAGACATTTTGCACTTATGCCTACTATAGCTACCATGTTCAATAGCAGGTTACCGCCACATTCCATGGTAGGTTATACAACTAAAACCGTACATGGCGCGTATTGTATCTTTGGATTTTCAACAAATGGTCAGGCTAAGGAACTTCTTGGGCCATATGGGTATGCCTCTGTAGGGATGCCCCAAGAACTTAACCAGATCTCTGCCAACACAAGGCCGAGTTACCTCTATAACTAGGTAGCTACTACACGAGTATGCCACCCCCGGTCGTTACCGACCTTTATTTGAGGATCCTCAACCACAAAGAACCAACCACAAAGTAATAAATTTGCAATAAACACAAAGATTAAATATCTGAGCTCCATACCATGATACCACCCTTTTCTAGAAGGAAATGGACATACCCTTAGGGGGCGCTACCCCCAAATAACTTTGCCGCGTCTTTTCTGTTTCGACCATTTTCGGGTTGTAAGGTCCAACGAGGTCTCGTCCACAAAGCTATGCTTTACACAAAACCCATGCTTCGATAAACACATGATCAGCAGAACTTCGTATGCCACATTACCAACTTGGGAATGTATCACTAGCAACCATCAACTACATAACCTCTGAGCTCATACGTCTCAAAGAAGGGTGTTAAGAAAACAGAATAAATTCTCCGCCACCAACAGAAATGAATTTGATAGAAACCAGCTTTACATCTCAAAGTGTAACGTCAGACACGCATCCATACAAGTCCGTTCTGGGATCGAATGGAACCAAATGCACTTCAAAGAAGCCCTTGCAATTCGGATATTCACTAATCACGTCCGGAATCCCCATCACAAAGGGTGATAAAATCTCTATATAGGAGCAACTCAGTGCAGAGACATTCGACAGGTAATCCTTTCGCTTTTGAAAATACCCGATTTTCAACACCATCTTTAAATGCAATCCCATTTCGTCTATCATTATTGGAATGGGTTTTATGACACAAAGTCCTTTCCCGGCTAATCCGGATAACGAGCGCTTATTTTTAAAATAAGAGTTACATTCAAATTTCAAATAAATCACAACAAATTTCCACTTTGATCTTTTAAACAAAAGATCCATCACAAAGATTCGATGTGGTTTTCGAATATCCATTTGGAATCCGACCCCCGGTCGCATCGAAATTCAAATTCCATTTAAAGGCCAATATTGATAGTCGGTTATTTAACCATCAATCAATATTCACAACAATCACCAGATTTTAAATAATTTTCCCCAAATTATTTAATTTCAAAATATCTTCGTAAGATATATTTTCACACTTCAACCCTTTTGAAACAAATTTCAAATCACTTTCCTTACATGGAATAAATTTTCAAATATTTATTTACTTCCACTGAAAATTTTTCCTAGTCCGTATACTTTTAAAATAATTTAAATCACTTATCCAAAAATAGATACTTGGAAACATTTAGAATACAAACAATTTAAACACTTATTTAAATATTAGTTAGGAAAACATTATACTAATATCTCATATAAAACTTCATGTCCAAACAAATTTTTAAAATAAAATTTATAGATAGGGTATAACTATTTAAATAACCATTTTCTAACACAAATATCAATTTGATCTTAAAAATAATCCCTTCTATAATTAATTAAATAAATCTTTACTTATAAAGATTTGAAACCAGCTTAAGAAAATAATTTATCCAAAGTATTGTTTCTAAAACCATCCTTAAAAATTTTCAATTTATATTTATAGGCTACTTTGAAATCATACTCAGCTTTCCAGGGAAGAATAATTTTTCCATTTCAAAATGGTCCATTTAAATCAATCAATAAATCCTTCTTTATTTATTTTAATTTATATCTCAAATCCGCAAATTTATTTCCACACTTTAAAAATAAATCAATATTTATTTTTAAAACAAATTTCCCTCTCCTATATAATTTCTCATTAGGAATTTAAATTTCAAATATCCACTAATATATGATTTTCAAATCGATTTCCAAATATTCACTTTCAAACACCAAATCAAATCCCATTTTGATTTCTAAATTATTTTCAAACACCGAATCAAATTCCAAATTTATCTCTAAATTTATTTCCAAACGCCAAATTAAATTTTCAAATCAATTTCCCAAAGATTTATTTTTAAACCCTAAACCAATTTCCATATTGATTCCAAAATTTATTTCACACACCAAATCAAATTCCAAATTGATTTCTAAACTCATTTCCTTTTTTAAAATAAATTCTTTTATCTGTTCCAACCTATTTAAAATCCGTATTTTAAATAAATTCTTCAACTTTTGAATAATATTACTCAAAACCCATTAACCCGCTTTTTTACAAAGCCACGGACAGGCGGAGTTAACTAAAACAACCTCATGAATAACGAGGCTGAAATATGATGGATTCGGTTTAAATGGATGATGGTCACTTAGATAGATGATAGGTCGTTCGGTTGGAATAAATTGGTTCGAAGTGTTTGAGGTTCGACCTTGTGGTTTGGCCATCCGGCACGGCAATATCCGATGGAGATATGGAAGTTCAGAAAGGTCGTTTGATTGTGGCTCGGCATTGTCGCTCGGCTTTGGACATCGCTCGGCATCATGGGTCGTTCGGCATTGTCGCTCGGCTTTGGACATCGCTCGGCATCATGGGTCGTTCGGCATTGTCGCTCGGCTTTGGACATCGCTCGGCATCATGGGTCTCTTGGCATTGGACGTCGTTCGACATCACACCTCGTTCGGCATTGGACATCGTTCGGCATTGGACATCGCTTGGCACTGGACATCGTCGACATGATGGGTCATTCGGCATAATGGGTCATTCGGCATGTTGGGTCATTAGGCATGTTGGGTCGTTCGCGTGATGGGTCGTTCGGCATGTTGGGTCGTTCGGTGTGATGGGTCGTTCGGCATGTTGGTCGCTCGGCATGATGGGTCGTTCGGCATCGGTGTGGCTCAACGTTGGGAAGAGACCGGTGTGGCTCGGCATGGTAGAGGTACATGGCTCGATGGAAGGCCTTGATGAGCCTATACCATTCAAAAAGCCTAAGAATTCAAGATTTGTCTATAAATACAACATGTGGAGGTTTAGAAAAATGATCTTCTTCTCTTCAGCTCTCTGACTTTCTATTTTCTAAGACTAAGGCTAGTCTACCATTTTGTAATTGTAATCAATTATTACAGCAATAATACTGGAGTGGATGTAGGCCGGCGTTAGCCGAACCACTATAAATTCTGTGTCTTTACTGTTTTCATTTTATTTCTTGTTATTCTTCATATTTATATTCTCTACATACAATCTATCTGTTATATATGACTGTGATTTGGTGCTTTCATCAAAATTTGGGTGTTAGTGGCCAATTTTGGCGCTAACATTTTGGTGCTTTCACTGAGAGTTAAACTCAAGGATCTTGAAGCAAGGAAATTGGATTCTAGGAGGCAATGGCTAGGCCATCAGCAAGGAAGCAAGTGATAGATAGGAGCAATCGGGAAGGAAGTCAAGAGGCTTCTTTTGGAGTTGGAGCAGGTCAAGCATCCATCTAGATCACCAGAGACGAGATGGAAGCAATGTTGAAAAGACAAGAGGAGATGATGCAGTCTCTTCTCGGACAATTTGCACAAGCAGGAAATGGAGGGGCTCAGATCCGTGGAGCTGGATCGGAAGCGCTAATCAGCAAGCAAAGGGAATGGCCCAGCAGGGGGCAGCCCCTAATCAGCAGATGGCTAAGAATATAGATGGACCTAGACTCGGGGGCATACCACCAAGGAATACTGGACCAATCCATGGAGGGATACCAGATGACGCTTTGCAACCCAAGACCAACAGGAGTGCAGGAATACGAGATGAGGAGTATGTGCCTAAATTTCCTATTGAACTCGGGGGGCAGATCGAAGGCAACAAACGTGGGTTACAGCTTGGCGACAACGACAGATTAGCGTAAATGGTCAAACGGGCTATGAGATGTGGATTGGTAAATAGAGACTTGGAGAATGTGAATAGGAGTCCCTTTACTCCTACAATCAGGCAAGCTAGGAATCCACTGGACTTTAAGCTATCAATGTTGGATATGTATGATGGGAGAACGGATCCCACCGTTCACCTGACAAGGTACATGAGGCATATGGAGGTACTGGGGGCATCGAACGAGGTCATGGCTCGATATTTCCTATTATTCTTATCGGATATTGCAGCTATGTGGTTCAAACAGCTGAAGAGTGGTTCTATTGGCACATGGACAGAGCTAATCGAAAGGTTTATGAGACAATTTTAGGTACACATAGTCAGACCCAAGAATGTGATGACTCTAACATCTATGAAACAGTGGAAAGGGGAATCGCTTAGGGACTTCTTAACCATATTCAACGCAGCGGTAGCCTTAATGGATTGACTAGATCCGTCAATGGTTTTGATGGCCGCAGTCTCGGGAATCGTGGATAATTCGGACTTCAAGATATCGTTGGAAAGGGACCCACCGAGGGATCTCGAGGAGTTCTACCATGAGGCGGAAAGGTTTCTAAGACAGGAGGATACGCAGGCTGAGAGAGTAAGGAGAGAGGCTGAAGCTTATGCAGTGAGGGGTGGAGGTTCACCCTTCGAGGATCCAACTAAAGACGATAAAGGAAAAAGGAAAACAAATGGAAATGGTGGCAGTTCAAAGAAACCTCAAAGGGAGTCAAAGTTTTCTTCTTACACAGATTTAAACGGGACTCTAGAAAGGATTTTCTTGGACACTCGAGGGCGCCTCCAGTATCAACGGCCGGCAAGGAGAGAGCCTTCTGAATACGAGCGGGCATCGGGAAATCATTGCCTATTCCATGAGCTGGATGGGCATAACACAAACGACTACAGGCATTTGAGGGATATCATCAAGGAGAATGCGAGGAATGACCATCTACAGTAATATATGAGGAATCGAGCTATAGCAGTGGAACGGGAGCGGCCACCACCTACCTCTAGCATTGGTGGCACTGGGACCGGTCAGCACCGGCTTGTTATAAACTAAATGGTTTGATGGTTCTGAATAAGTAATAGTACCTAAAGTAATACGGCCAAGTCACTTACAACATACAGGATCGAGTACAGTCCCTAGGCGTGCTCTGAGATGACGAAAAACCATGCTACTTAGGTCTATGAAATCCTATTTCTTTTTGTTTTTCTGCAAACTTTGGTTTTCTCTTTCGTACTTTGGATGTTTACTTTTCTTTGGTATGGTTTTGGAGTTTGGATTGAACTCCCGGTTTGGTTGGTTTTTTGGTTTGCCATTTTGGTTTGGATGTTTGATTTTTGATATGGATTTCTGATTTTCTAATTGGATTTGGATCACTGTATTAAAACAATTCAGGATTA
Source organism: Allium cepa (assembly GCA_030765085.1). Lineage (NCBI taxonomy): Eukaryota > Viridiplantae > Streptophyta > Magnoliopsida > Asparagales > Amaryllidaceae > Allium > Allium cepa. The sequence goes on along the minus strand of CM060945.1, from coordinate 1,025,041,407 downwards.
GCGATTACTGCCCTGACCGGAGAGACGGGGCAGCGATCGCGAGTTACGAGCCCCTTCGCCGGGGAGCGTTGGAATGGACTCGGACAGAATATCAAAGTCCTTGGCCGGAGTGCCGAGGCCGGTAAATATCAAAGTCCTTGGTCGGAGTGCCGAGGCCGGTGAATATCAGAGTCCTTGGCCAGAGTGCTGAGGCCGGTGAATATCCAAGGGCCGGTGAATATCAAAATCTTTGGCCGAAGTGCCGACGCCGGTGAATATCAAAGTCCTTGGCCGGAGTGCCGAGGTCGGTGAATATCAAAGCCCTTGACTGGAGTGCCAAGGCCGGTGAAGATCAAAGTCTTTGGTCGAAGAGCCGAGGCTGGTAAATATCAAAGTCCTAGGCCGAAGTGCCGAGGCCATTGAATGAAAAATTCCTTGGCCAGAGTGCCGAGGTCGGAGAACATAAAAGCCCTTGACGGCAAGGTCAAGGCTGGAACAGGGCAACACGTCACGGCAAAGTCTATAGATTCAAGGTTAAACCCAAAGAGGTTGTTGATTTGATAATATAGTTATGAAAGGGATATGGACTTTGGATATCGGATTTGAGGCTATACAAAACACACCTTCCAACAGCAAGGCATGTTTTGAGGGGCAAGCGTTAACCCGCCTTTTTACAAAGCCATGGACAGACAGAGTTAGCTAAAACAACTTCACGACTAATGAGGCTGAAATATGATGGACTCGGTTTAAATGGATGATGGTCACTTGAATAGATGATAGGTCACTCAGTCGGAATAAAGTGGCTCGAAGTGTTTGAAGTTTGACATTGTGGTTTGGCCGTCCAGCATGGCAATATCCGGTGGACGTATGGAAGTTCAGGAAGGTCGATTGATTGTAGCTCGGCATTGTCGCTTGGCTTTGGACATCGCTCGGCATCATGGGTCGCTCGGCATTGGATGTCGTTCGGCATCACACCTCGTTCGACATTGGACATCGTTCGGCATTGGACATCGCTCGGCACTGGACATCGTTCGGCATGATGGGTCGTTCGGCATGTTGGGTCGTTCGACGTGTTGGGTCGTTCGGCGTGATGGGTTGTTCGGCGTGATGGGTCGTTCGGCATGTTGGGTCGTTCGGCTTGATGGGTCGTTCGGTATCAGGTGTGGCTCGGCATTGGGGAGAGACCGTGTGGTTGGGCATGGTAGAGGTACATGGCCCGGTGGAAGGCCTTGATGGGCCTATACCGTTCCAAAAGCGCAACAACTCAAGATTTTCTATAAATACAGCATGTGGAGGTTCAGAAAAGGGATCTTCTTCTCTTCTGCTCTCTGACTTTCTATTTTCTAAGACTAAGGCTAGTCTACCATTTTGTAACTGTAATCAATTATTACAGCAATAAAAAGGAAATTACTGGAGTGGACGTAGGCCGGAGTTAGCCGAACCACTATAAATTCTGTGTCTTTACCGTTTTCATTTTAATTCTTATTATTCTTCATATTTATATTCTCTACGTACAATCTATCTGTTATCTGTGACCGTGATTTAGTGCTTTCATCTGAATTTGGATGTTGGTGACCAATTTTGGCGCTAACAAAATCCATTTATTAAACCTTTTCCCATCTTTTGGAATTTTACTCAATAGGATTACAAAAATCAATCTTTATCCTTCTTTAAAATTCTTTCTTTTAAATTCACCCAATTCTTTAAAATGTATTTACTTAAAGTTTTCTAATTTAATTTTCAAAAATCCAATTTTATATTTCTGGTATCCTATGATACGAAAGATATATTCGGCTAAACTGTATCCTTCAACGATTTCAATCACAAATATAATCACACACAAATTATAAATAAATCAACGCACAACATACGGAACAAATTCAAATATTTGAGGAATCTAGTTGGATCCGTCCAACCTGTTTCTCTACATCTACAATTGTTAGCACGACAATTAAATACCAATTCCACTTCGAGGTGGAATATCTCGATATATGGGATTAAATAATATCATCCGCTATTATGCGGCGCATAGGGTCTCATCCGCTATATAATGCAGGAAATCAATCATCCAAATATATATATAAACTACTATATATACTACCACATCTAAACAGTCAATCAATAACTGAAAATCAAAGATTATTTTGAGTGAGAAAATCCCACCTTTGCTCCTTTATTTTGCAATCCATTTCCAATTCGACTTGTTTTTCCACGATTTTGACCTTGTATAAATATCAGATGATATAAATAATATTCGAAATAAATTAAACAATTCAATTGCCATTTTAAAATTTTAATTCAACTAATATTTTTAATTTTAAACTAATTATTTAACTTTAAACAAAGAATTAAATTTTAAACAAATTTCTTTTAATAAATTTATTTAATAAAAATTAAATTTAAAACTAAGTTTCCTTTTAATAAAATATCTTTAGCAACTTAAATATTTAAATAAGTTAATTAAAAAAATTAATCACCTAAATGCATTATTTTAAATTAAACTAATAGGTGAAAATATTTTTATATATGTATATTTTTTTTTGAAACTCTTATACTTTTGCGGAAAAATAAACTATATTGATTACAATTTCTGTGATATTTTTTTTTTCTTTTTAAAGCCTCATACATATATACTGTCTTCCTATATATATAAATATATATATATATATAAAATTATGTATGTATTTATACTAAAAAAATTCTTTTCTCAACATTACTGCTAAAATATGTTAAAAAAATAACAACTTATACCTACAGAGATCGCCACAGACCCAATGCCATAACCTTGCCTGACACCACTGCCTGCATCGACGATGCCTTTGCTTCAATTTGGAAACCTCCTAAGCCTTGCGAAAATTGAAATTCGCATCTTGTGGTCAAACGAGGATTGTGTTCCTCTTCCCTTTCCTTGCACGCCGCCTGAAACACTAGTCATGATGTCGCCTCAAATCGTTCGAAGCCCTAGCTTGATGACTCGACCGCCCCACGCGAACCCCTCATCCACCATGCCATAGCGCGAACACCCAGTCGCAAATACCACACCTTCACCCCACCGCCTCCAGACGAAGAGCACGTTGCTGCCATTGACCTCGATCGATCTCGCTTTACTTGATTTTTTTTCTGCTTGATTTTTCGCTTAAACGACTAAAAAGGGGGGTGCCATTACTTTAATTTCGATCGAGCTCGACAAATTAAAATGTCTCGGAAGTTAATTTTGTTTTGAACGAAAATCATTCATCTCTTTTTTTAAACAAGATTTTGCATCAATAATTAATTTCAAACGCACGCGTATCTTTTTAATTTTCCTAGTGTAAAAAAATAATGAAATGTGTAAAAATTCGTCAATTGCATAACAATATGTATATCCATTTAATTTAAAATCAAATTTAAATTGAAGTTGCCTCGATAAATGCAATTTACAATCTCGAACCCCAATCAGAACATGCCGCCATACATTTATAATGTTAAACCCCTATTTCGAATGCAATAGAAAAGGTTCCAAGTCCAAATTCGATCATATGGAGAAGATAGCTTTTTGGGCCAATTAAAATATCGAATTTTCGATTAAATTTCAGCGCATTTATTAACCATACGGCAAAACGATCACTCCAAACACTACGAAAATTAAAATCCGATATTAATACAATATTACGGATCCATTGGAACTGGTTTCGTCGAATTCTAAGACTGTCCCCGGAAGGCTATTTTTAAATTTCGATTTAAACGATAAATTTTCAAAACTGAACAAAATACTTTCAAATTCAATTCTAAGTTTCCATTATCTTCATTATTTTCATTATAGATTTTCTAACCCTTGAAAATTAGTCGGCATACAACTGAAGATACAACATTTTACCCAACCTTTAATAATTAAATTCAATAACTTTAATTGCCAAATTCATTTTGATATTTGAAATTCAAATTTAAACTAACATTCAAATATTTAAAATCAATTAAATATTTCGATTTCAAATGTTCGAAATTCTGGGTCGTCACATTATATATGTATATGAATAATAGTAATTAGAAAACATATTTTATTTGTTTGAAAAGATAAGTTTTGCAAATTTGAATAATTATATTAGCAGATTATCAAATTAATATTGCCAAAAATCCTGGGTTGTCATAGATAAGCATCTCTAGATATGTAGACGATACACCCTTGAGGTCAGCTAACCCCCCTAGTTATGCCCCTTCTCTATTTTTTGTCATTTTCCCAATGTTGAGGCTACCTTCGGCATCTTCACATGAGTCTTCATCTCTTGAGATGTTACGTAACCTTTTACTATCCAAGAATATAATGGTAACAAAAAACATATAAAACATTATAACTTTAGTGGAAAACCCTAAGGATCTCTCTACAAAAATTTGACAAAAATCATTGAAAATAAGGCAATTTCAAACTTGCATCTATAGCGACTATCATTATAAGTGCACTTTTAAATCCGGGTCTGATCTAAACAAAAGTCATTTATAAATTATGTGTTTTATTCTAAGGTCTTGTCACAAATCATACAAGTCCATTCCAAATCCATACAAATCCATAGATATGGATTACATATTTCATTTACTTTTAAAGTAAGAATCCAAAACAATTTTTTTAATATATGTCAATAACATAAACGCAATCAAACATAAGGCATAATGATATATTTTCCATTCACGGTGAGGTATTACTTATTTTTAATCTTATTAACAACCAAGATCCAAGAACCCAAGTCAAACCTCCACCTTGCAACCACCTTTCCTTCCATTCCTTCCTTTTTTTACCTTGCTCTTGCCTCCTCCTCCCTCTCAATGCTCACGTCCATTCACAGTGAGGTGAGCCGTGCCTTGCTTCTTCAACTTGGTATTGTAATATTCCCCTATAGGCTTCACTCTAAATTTGTGTTGATTTGGATTTGATTTGTAAATATTTTCTTTAGAACATAAGAGAAGGAGAAGGAGAAGAAGAAGCCATGGATTTTCTTACTTTAAGCTTTGTGAATTTATGAAATATCTCTAAGGTATGCCTCTCCTTATATAGGCATGGGAATGTGTTTCCTAAGCTTGCATTCAATCCTCACCATGCCATGGAAGACACACCTCCTATCACTTCTCCTTTATGCTAATTACCATTATACCCCTCTCATGGTAATACCTCTTATCCATTAGAACATCCTAGAACCTTCCAAGCTTCATTAGGAGGAGAATAGTTTCCAATGTGTTTATTTAATCATTAGACAAGCGCCAAAGAGTTCAAACAACTTATATCAATCGAAAAGTTATTTACTGATAAAACAATTTTTAGTCACATAATCGATTTCCAAAGAACATATTTTTGTAAACAATTTTCAAAATCACGTTTCTCATCATTATTCATTAAGTAAATGATTTCTTATACGGTTATAAAATAATATTTATAACACTTAATTATATTTCAAAACATTTCGATATTTGAAGACGAAGTGTTCGAATTTCTAGGTTGCTATAGCCATGTCAATGATGACATTCGACATTCCTTAGTAAATAGTAGAATTTCGATGTTGACTCAATTGTAAAGTCATTTGGCATCAATAACTTTCGACATCGAAATACTCTTGATTGGTGAGTGTTGGCACCAACTGGAAGCTATATTAGTCAATGGCGAGGAGCCGCATTGATATGGAGCAATATTGTAAAGAGCGGCATATTAGCTTCCACGCATATTGATGAATTCCAGAAGCAATCTTGCATTTATAAATATGCGGTGTCCTCTAAGGATTGATGAATTGCACCATCAATAAAGCACTACATTTATTATCTAAAGTATTAACAATGGGTGGCATCGTCTTATGGAAGCATTATTGAGGTAACATCAACAATCAGATGGCCTTGGTAGCAATAATACAAGGCATCTTTATATAGCGGAATTAGTAATGAGTGGCATTGATAAGATATGACACTGCTAAGTTGCAATGTCCTATATGATTCTTCATTGATGAGATGTGGCATAAATCATGCCACTATAACTTTGATAAATTACGGCATTACATAGCAATGTAAGAGATTCGATGTTAATCATCCAACTCTATAGATGGCATGCAGCATCATATATGACCCTTTATTGTTGAAATCCGACACTATAGGCCTACGACTTTGATCTATCTTCATTCTTTTGCCATTGGCTCAATACCATTCTTTCGACATTGATTATTTGCGATATCATTCATTTATGACATCAAGTTACCTTACGTCATTACTTACTTACGACATTCTTATTTTAGCTCCATTGTTGTACCATTAGTTCCTATAACATTACTTATCCTTTTATCAATGATAGCCTTAGGCCAAAACCTAATGGTGTTGATTTCTTTGTGATGCCGTGTTAACCTACCTTTTTCCAAGGTAGTACAACGAAGGATTTAACCCAATATACTTCACAATCATTAAGCCAGAAAGCCCGTAGAGACTGTTTCCAAGAGTAGAGATCGATTGTATTTGGAACTATGGACAATCGTTAGAAGGATTCGGATGGACAACACTCAAAAAATTGGCTATGTATAGTAATTGTATTTCCCATAGAAGAGGGATCAAAATAGAGGGATCTGGATAAAGGGATTAGATTAAATAGGCACACAACACAACTCAATAATGGTCACTCCATAATTCAACAACTACAAGGCAGATTGAAGTGAAACTTTGGGAATAAAAAGAAGAGCCCTAAGGATTCTACCCTAGGGATCACACATCAAATAGAGGTGGTAGGAGGGATCAACCCTCTTCCCTATGAGGGATCGGCCCTTTCCCCACAAGGAGTCGGTCATATTCAAGTTCATAGCAATGATCGGTCAATAACTCAAAATCTACAAATGCAATCAACGTAAAATTTGAAAGGGAAGTACATTACAACATGGGGGACATCTTAGGGATCACATCACATAAATCCCCTAAATTAGGGATCAGCTCCAATCCCTATCATAGGTTCCGACAGACCCCAAACTTTCTAAGTAGGCTAGTCTTGGCTTTAGGGTTCCAGATCCGGGTTTGGAGCGAGATATTTTCACGTCTTCTCTTATAAATATAGAAGACATTGCATAAAAAGGGATCTTATTTTTGCTTCGCTTCATCTTCTATCTAGGCTACACTCTATAACTTTGATATAGAAATTCATGTCATTTTAACGGTAACAACAATATAAACAAATAAAGGATTGCTTGAAATGGACATAGGCCGGAGTTAGCCGAATAACTATAAATCTATGTCTTTCTTCACTTACATTCTTATTATTTTAATTTTTTTCTTTATTTATTTCTATTCATATTTCTATGATCGGATTGGATATTAGAGCTTTCACATACAACTGGATGTTGGTGACTAGTTTTGATGCTAACATTTTGGTACTTTCATTGAGAGAGCTAGCCCTCATAGATTTGCAATTTGGATTCAGAGTTTGGAAAAGATCTAAGGTTAGATTTAGAGCAATAAGCGACAATCAACAAAGAGAGTTCTACCAGAAAGGAGCCACCATGGAGAGAGTCATGTGGTATCCTTAGAAACTGGAGTTAATTAAGCATCTATCTACATCACCAGGGATGAAATGGAAAAAATGATGGATGTTATGCAGAAAATGATGCTAAAGAGACAGGAGGAGATGGTGCAAAATCTACTCCAATAGATTGGACAAGCTGGAGCACAAAATCAAGGGAATAGAGTACCAGGATCTAGTGGCAACTTAGATCAAGGAGTTAATGCAGCAGGAGTAACTAGAAAGCAGAGTCGATGCCATGAATATGAAGCTATTAAACAAAGGAATGGAACAGTGTAGCCAGGGGCAGTCCTCGACCATCTTGGAGGTATCGGCACCGATCCCTCTAGAGGGGTCGACCTTGATCCCCAAAGACTTAGGTGCATGCCCCTGGGTTTGGTCGGTGCGATGTTAGAGGAGTTTTGGTCGATCCAATGGAGTTTGGTGCAAATTGGAATTTGGATGCACAATTGGAGGAATACGTTCCAGAATTCCCTCTTGGACTTGAGGGCAGTTCAAAAATGATGATAAGAGACTACCTTTGGATGACAGTGATAGGTTTGTGGAGATGATCAGGCAAGCTATGCATGGAGGATTGGTGAACTTGGATTTGGAGGATACAAATAGGAGTCCATTCACTCCTAATATCAGGAATGCTGTGAATCCACCGGGGTTTAAACTACCAACACTGGAAGTATATGATGGAAAGTCGGACCCAACTATGCATATGATGAGATATATATGGCATATAGAAGTACCAAGGGCGTTAGACGAAGTCACAGCACGATGCTTTCCCCTGTATTTAACGGATATAGTTGCAGTGTGGTTCATGCACTTGGGAAGCGGTTTTATTGCACAAGGATGGAATTGGTCGAAAGATTTATGAGGTAGTTTAAGAGTTCACATCTTGAGACCCAAAAATGTGACGAGTCTAGCAACACTAAAACAGAGGGTCAGAGAGTCACTAAGGAGTTTTCTAACATGATTTAATACCACAACGGCATTGGTGGATTGACCAGATCCATCCATAGTTCTGATGGCAGCTGTATCAGGAATTGCTGATGGCACATATTTTAGGGATTCATTGACACGGGATCCATCTATGGACCTTTAGGAGTTTTATCATGAAACAGAAAGGTTCCTGCAGTAGGAAGATGCACGAGCCGACAAACTGGAGGTGAATGTTGTGCAAAGCGGAGGATCATCAGGAGATGTAACCAAGAATGATAAAGGGCAAGCGGAAAATGGATATGATGGGGTGAAAAGTTCTCTTCCTCTTCGGATTTAACAGAAAGGCTGGAACCGATTTATCTAGACACTAAGGGTAAGTCCCCTATCGGAAACCAGCAAGGACGGATCCTATGGAGCAGGAGCATATATCTAGAAAGTACTGCCCGCTCTACGAATTTAACAGGCATACTATGGATGAATGCATGCATTTAAAGGATATCATTGAGAAGCACGTCAAGAAAGCAAGCTGTCGCAGTATATGAGAAATCGAACAACGATGGTGGAATAGGAGTAGGTACCGTCCGCATCGAATGGAAATAGGAATGTCCCTGGATCGGGGTCATGGATCGTCATCAACTGATCGTGATGGTAAGTGACGAGTTCAGGACTTGGAGTTCGGCCATAATAATAATAAGCTTTATAATAAGATGGCTATGTTACTTACACATGTATGGGATCGAGGATGGTCCCTAGGCATGCTCTGAGATGATGATGAACCATCATACCCAAAGAGGCACCCTTTGGCTTTTTTAGTTTTTTGGATTTCTGGATGTATGAACTCTTATTTATTAGGTTATTTATAATCCGCATTATAGCGATAGGTAAAAAAGGACACGATTATTGTTTTGACTGGAGTGATGGGGCAGTAATCGTAAGGGTTAGTCCCTTCATCGAATAGCAAAATTATGTACTCGTACATGGATTACGTCCTCAACCGGAGAGTCGAGGCCGGAGAATGAAACCCAACAAGACATCAGGTATGGATTATTCTTGGCAAGGAGTAGGTCGCTCAACCGAAAAGCAATAGGATCGGCCTACTTAGGTCGTCGAGTATGGATTACGCTCGACAAGGGTCCAGAGAGCCCACTATCGGCCTTGGACTTAGGGCAAGACACCGCTTATTGTTCAGGGACACAGAACCAGAGTATAGGAAATAACGCCACTTCGTTGGGGAGCGAAAGGATCGGCTTACTCGGACGTCGAGTATGGATTGTGCTCGATAAGGACTCGGAGAGGTCGCAGATTTAGATATCATCCTCGAACAGCTATGGATTTGGATATGGACCCAGAGTGGTCATGGATTTGGATATGGACCTGGAGTGGTCTCGGATTTGGCTAATGTCCAGTGAGGTCGAGGATTTGGATAAATCGATCCGGAGAGATAGCTAATTTGCAGTGGGTACAGAATTGGATATCGACTCAGAATGGTCATGGATTCCACTAACGGTCAGGAGAGATCGTGGATTCGGATTGGATAATATGGCTATCAATGGATTATAGACTTCAAAATTTTTATTTATGGTAATTCAAAGCACACCTTTCTATTGCAAGGCATGTTTAGAGGGAAAAGTATTAACTTGCCTTTTTCCAAGGCAGTACATAGGAAGATTTAACCCAATAGACTTCACAATCATTAAGGCAAAAAGCCTAGAAAGATGGTTATCAAGATTGAAGATTGATTAAATTTGGAACTATGGATGATAGTTGGATGGATTCGAATGGACAACACTCAAAAAATTTCTATATATGGAACCAATAATTCCCATAAAAGAGGGATCGAAAATGAGGGAACAGAATAAAGGGATCAGATTAAACAAGATGTACACAACACAACACAATGATGATCGCTCCTAAAGTCGATAACCATAAGGCGGATTGAAGTGAAACTTTGAAAACAAAAGGAAGGGACCTTAGGAATTCTACCCAAGAGATCTCACATCAAATGGAGGAGTTTGGAGGGATCGGCCCACTTCCCTATAAGGGATCGACCATATTCAACTTTATAGCAATGACCGATCAATAACTCAAAATCTACAAATGCAATCAACATGAAATTTAGAGGGGAAGTACACTACAACATTGGGGACCCATCATTGGGATTGCACCCATTAATCCCCTAAAATAGAAATCGGCTTAGATCCTTATTATGGGCTACGGTGGGCCTCAACTTTTTGAGTATGTTCGTCTTGGCTTCAGGCTTCCAGATTAGGGTTTTGAGCGAGATATTTTCACATCTTCTCCTACAAATATAGAGGACATGGCATCAAAATAGGGATCTTATTTCTGCTTCACCTCATCTTCTATCTAGGCTGCACTTTATCACTTTGATTACTGAAATTCATATCATTGTAACCGTAACAGCAGTATAAACAAATAACGATTACTTTGAAGTGGACATGGGCCAAAGTTAGCCGAACAACTATAAATCTATGTCTTTCTTTACTTGCTTTCTTATTTTCTTAATTTTGTTCTTCATTTATTTCTCTTTATATTTCTGTGATTGGATTGAATATTGGTTCTTTCACATAAAATTGGGTGTTGGTGACCATTTTTGTTGCTAACATGCCACCACTTACAGCATTACCTACGGTATTATGGATAACAAATACAATGAAATGCATGGAACCGTTTTGGTATTAATAGACTTACAATAACATACATCTATATGTATCAATCCAAATAGTTCGTCAACTCTTAAAATGCTCTCATTGAATGAGTTCTTTGTGCTTAATAATTTATTATTACCGTATGATTCATAATCTTATATCTGAAGAATTATTTCTCAAACTGTGGCTTTTTTTATTATTCCAAAGTAACTGTAAATAAATTTAGATACTTTTGTATTTTTAAATACCACTATTGTAGTTTTATTTTAAAACGAATATGTATAAATTCATATTGAAATAAAAATATGCCTGTTTTTCAATCAACAATAAAAAATAATTATTATTTCATAAATAATGTTTGGTATGTTTTACAAAAGTAATTTTCGTAACTTGATGCAACCAATAAGTGTCATATGACATGTTCCCACTATTTCCGCCATTACTTTTATAGCGTATGAAATACAATGCTCCATTCAACCACTTAATATATACTATTTATTCTACCTACTACAACCACTTTACATTCGAGAGTTTTAAATCAAATCTCTTGAACTCAAGAAATAAAACTCGTAGAAAATAATTTTCTATATGAAAAAATAGTATTGGAATAGAAATCATATATCAGATTCCAATGTTAAGTACCAACTATTATTTTACAGTTCATGTTTCCGATGTTTTTTTGTGAAGAAGAAGTGACCATTCACTTGCTTCATCCCAACCGTGCCTTAGGTTACATCCACTCTTATACATTAGATTTCCTTTCTTAACGGTCAAACTATTCAAAGGAAATCCTTACTATAATGATATAATGAACTCTTTACAAAAATGCAGTTGGTTATCCTTAACTTTTAAGGTATCCAATAAGTTGCACTTTACATAAACTGATCAAACTGACATTAGTGATCGGATTCTTAGATATATGTTGTACCCTTTGGTCCAGTGTTATATTTAACATATCAAGTTCATTATTGCAATCAATCATATTGAATACACAATCTCACAATATGGTTTACCTGCTTATTTCAACGCACCAATTTCATGGAGGTTTCGTACATTACAAATTGTGGCTGTTCACCATATAAATTTATATGTGATCGTATGTGGATCAATTATCCATATTCTTGTATTGCTTTTAGACTTCGAAACTCAATGAAAACAATATATAGTCTCGAATAAGTAAACTCGTAAGTAACTAAGTTATGAATATATTTAATGGTTGTATAATTAGGCACTTGCATGGGTCAACATGCAAAAATTTATCAGTAAGTATATTTTGTATTTCTATTTGTTAATGTTAGTTCAGTTTATTTTATATATATTTTTTGAACAACATTTTATCTATTACATTGACTTCTTAAATTATTCAATGTAGATTGTTATAACTTCATATAGCAAATGTTCATAAAATATCAAAAAGGTTAAATGTTACCATTTTATTTTTTCAAATAAGACTCCTACTAGTTTTTTATGCTTCTCTAAACCCTAAGATGAAACATAGAAGCCTTTCGACTTCACTACTGTGTGTTTGGACTTGCTTGTTTTGTGATTTTGACCTTGAGTTTGGTCTACAAGTTGTTAGTCCCTGAGGAGATGGTTTGATGACAATGACCTTAGAATAAGATTATAAAATATAAATACTAACATTATAGTTTAGATATATATGTATATGCAGGATTTAACCATGCAGGTACCAAGAATGAAGACTGTACAGTATAGAGATTCAAGGTATCAAGATTGAAGATTCATGAGTATCAAGATTATCAAGAGTTCAAGATTTCAACAATAATTAATTTAATTAGGAATTTTGTTAAAACTCCTAGAAAACCACTGGCATCTTAAAATCCAATTTATTCGTGGAATGGAATCCATTTCGAGCCTGTTAAAGGGATGGAACCCTAAGTAGGATGGAACCTATGAAAAATCTAGTGGAACATTGTTTTGTATCCACTAACTTTTATTCAAATGTTTTTTTTACAAAATTGTATCTTGTTTTCAAAATGATTTCAATACCTTCCTTTTAAAAGAATCAAAAACATCTATCCTGGTTTTAAAATACTTGTAGCCTCAAAATAATCTTTATTTTCAAAATCAAATTATCCTTGGTTTTAAACTATCTTTTAATAATAAAAATATATTTAACTTTTAATATTTGTACATAGATTTAAAATAAAATTATAGTAAAATTTTATACATATATATATATATATATATCAAAATATTATTCTCTATATTCATTTATGTATTTTAACTATAGTTAAGTATATTTATAAAGTTTAAAAATAGTTTTCATATAAGATAGAAGTTATTTTCAAAGAAAAACACATTATCAAAAATTTTGGCATGTTGACAACCTCAGGTACCCCTTGTCGATAAGATGGCAGTTGATTTCAAAATTTTGAATTTGAAAAGAAGTGTCTATTTGTCATACCCTTTCACAAATGGACATGGCTGTTACTCTATTATAAATAGGGAAAGTTTTAAATGAATTTTCATTTATATTTTCTCTGATTTTACTCCTCTTCTTCTTCCACATTTCTTTATATATATTTTTACCATTACTCTGCTGAAATCAACATTGAATCTAACTGGATCATCTCTAGTTCGATTCCCTATCACTATCTCAACAAGGTCTCAGTGTTATTCAGAGTTATAGGCTTCTTTTTCATAAACTAAGTGAGAAAAGGTGTGATTGTAGCCTGTGAAATCAATCAAGTGAGAAAAGGTGTGATTGTAGCCTAGGAAATCAATTGGGTGAATTTGTTGCCCGTCAGATCAAGTATCTCTACCCAGAGGATTGTGAATCTAGAGTGGTGTACATTGTGGCTCTGAAATCGAGCGTGTAATCGTACAATTGCTTTTGAAAGAAAATCTGTACTTTTGGGCGGGACTGGATGTAGGTTAACTTCGAACCAGTATAAAATCCGATGTGTTCTTTCCTTTGTTGTTTTTACTTTATTTCTGCATCTGTGTTTGATTCTGTGATCATATCTGTGTCTGAATATTGCATACATTTGTGTTCAAATTAACATAAACTCAAAAAGATTTAGTAATTCCTTAAAACACTATTCACCCCCTCTAGTGTTAATTCTAGCCTTAAGATCCGTAATCCGCATTTATCACATTTGATATCAGAGCAAAGTTTTCAAAGTTTCATGATATGATTTTTGAAAAAGTTTTTAAAATGGCTATTTTTAAAAAACTTTTTAATACTAGTTTAGAAATATTCAGATCATCATTCTCTCTTGATTCCGCATACAATCAATATTCAAATTAAAGTTGCCTACCAAAATTATATGATCTGCAGGAAACATGCTGTATGGGTGTTGAGGAGTCAATCCATAATGGACAAATTGTGCAGATCAAAAAGAATAAATGGATACTCGATAGTGGATGCTCTAGACACATGACTGGCAATCCAGATATGCTGAATGATATAATATACAAAGACGGAAGACTGGTTAACTTTGGAGACAACTCAAAAGGAATGTGATTGGCATCGGCAAAGTCGGTAACTATGAAACTCCTATCATTACTAACGTTTTGCTAGTTAAGAATCTGAAACATAATCTGCTAAGTATTAACCAACTTTGCGATAAAGGATACAAAATTAAATTTGAAAAAGATAAGTGTCACGTTGAAGATAATAATTCAACCATAATATTTGAGGGAATTAGGAAAAGAATATTTATATTCTTAGTATGAAAGTTTCAAATGATAACTTGTGTCTTTTGGAAAATACAAGTGACCCTTGGATTTGGCATAAGAGGTTTGGACATTTGAATTTCAAACTCTTATCTAGACTGTCAAAACATGGTCTAGTACTAGGTCTCCCTAAAATGAATTTTAAAGTAGATAGTTCATCTGATGCATGTCAATTAGAAAAACTTAAAAAAAGTTCCTTTAAATTAAAAGATAGGATTTCAACTTCAAAACCTCTTGAATTACTTCACCTTGATTTATTTGGTCCATCTCAAATTCTATCAATAAATCATAGTAAATATGTTTTTTTAATTGTAGATGATTATTCTAGATTTACATGGACAATATTTTTGAAATATAAAAGTGATATTGTTGAATGTTTTAAGAACTTTACAAAAAGGATTCAAAATTAACTTTCTCTAAAAATTATAACCATCCAAAGTGATCATGGTGGTGAATTTGAAAATGAGAAGTTTGAGGAATTCTGCAATAAAAAGGGAATAACTCACAATTTTTCATTTTTAAGAACTCCACAACAAAACGGAGTAGTAGAGCGTAAAAATAGGACGATTCACAAGTGTGCAAGAACTATGCTTTCAGATAGTAAATTACCAAAGTATTTTTGGACAGAAGCAGTTGCTACCGCCTGTTATATTTTAAATAGAATTTTAATTAAACCTTTAACTGATAAGACATTTTATGAACTTTTTCACTCAAAGAAACCTAGGGTATCTTATTTCAGAATTTTTGGAAGTAAATGTTTTGTTTTAAATACAAAAGATAACTTAGATAAATTTGATCCTAAATCCGACAAACGAATCTTTATCGGATATTCTAACAGAAGTAAAGCGTACAAGTGTTTAATTTAAGAACTAACACCATCGAAGAAACAATGCATGTTTCATTCGATGAAAGTTTCAAAAATTTTGAAGATACAAATGATGAAGAGGATTTAATCATTCAAAATCAAGAGTCAACTGAAACTAATAATGAAATTAATCATCCTAAAAAAAAGATTAAATTTAAAAGATCATCCTATAGAAAATGTGCTTGGAGATATGCAATATGTTGATAAAACTAGAAATCAACTAAATAAAATGAGCAACGTAGCCTTTATATCAACTATGAACCCAAAAATCCAAAAGAAGAATCAACTGATGATTCATGGATTTTGGCTATGCAAGAAGAACTAAATCAATTCACTAGAAATGATGTTTGGGAACTTGTTCCTAGACCTGAAAATAAAACTATAATTGGAACTAAATGGGTTTATAAAAATAAAATGAATGAACAAGGAGAGGTTGTTAGAAATAAAACCCGATTAGTCACTCAAGGTTTTTGTCAAGAAGAAGGAATAGATTTTGATGAAACTTTGCTCCCGTAGCAGGATTAGAAGCTATTAGGATTCTACTTGCTTTCGCAAATCATAATAATTTCAAATTATATCAAATGGATGTTAAAAGTGACTTTTTAAATGGATTTGTAAAAGAGAAAGTATACATTGAACAACCACCACTTTTTGAAAATGAAAAATTACCAAATCATGTTTACAACTTAAGAAAGCTCTGTATGGTTTAAAATAGGCTCCTAGAGCCTGGTATGATAGACTAATATCTTACTTATTACAATCAAATTTTGAAATTGATAAAGTAGATAATACTCTTTTTATTAAAAGAAATAAAAATGATATTCAACTAGTACAAGTTTACGTAGATGATATCATTTTTGGATCAACTAATTTTGAAATGAACAAAGAGTTTTCTGAAATAATGACAAAAGAGTTTGAGATGAGTCATATGGGTGAATTAAACTTCTTTCTAGGATTACAAATAAAACAATTAGATAATGGTATCTTTATTAGTTAAGAAAAATATGTTAAAGACCTAGTTAGTAAATTTGGTTTGACAACTGCAAGTGGAAAACCCACTACCATGGCAACCAATGAGTACCTAAGTAAAGAAGATCTCTCGAAAGATGTAGATCAAAATTATATAGAGGAATGATTGGATCACTACTCTATATCACTGCTAGTAGACCAGATATCATGCATAGTGTTTGTCTATGTGTAAGATATCAATCCCAACCTAAAGAGACCCACATAAAAGCCGTAAAACGTATCATAAGATATGTTAAACACACCTTTGATTATGGCTTATTTTATCCTAGAAATGATTCTTTTGACTTAATATCTTACTGTGATGCTGATTATGCTGGTTGTAAATCAGATCGAAAAAGTACAAATGGAACTTGTCATTTTTTGGGGCATTCTTTGATTTCCTGGTTTAGTAAAAAGCAAAACACGGTTTCTTTATCAACAACTGAAGCAGAGTATATTTCTGCTGCTTTGGCTTGTTCTCAAGTAATATATATGCAACAAACTTTAAAAGATTTTGGTTTAAATATCTCAAAATCACCAATTTATTGTGATAATACTAGTGCAATAAATTTATCCAAAAATACTACTCATCATGCTCGAACTAAACATATTGATATCAGACATCATTTTCTCAGAGATAATATAAGTAAGGAAGTAATTACTCTCGACTATATCAATTTTGAGAATCAAATTGCTGATATCTTAACAAAACCCTTAAATGAATCTATATTTACTAAATTAAGAAGAGAATTAGGTATTTATTCAATAACTAAAATATAAATCATAAATAACAAAGTATAATTAAAAATTAAATCAAATAGCAAAAACATCAAGCATCATGTCGACAACCCCCCACTACCCCTGTCGACATATAATGATTTTTTATTTTTGAAATTTTCCCACTAAAATTCAAATAAGTGGTTATATATTCTTCTTATTTAGAAATTTTGATCACTCTCTCTAGTCTTTCTCTATTCTAACTTCTGAAAAAATTTAAACAATGGCCTCCTCTTCCAAATCAAACAAAAATACAACTTTTTCGTCCCCTTCTCCTTCTACTACACCATTTCAACGAACTACGCTCGCATGAGTGATGAAAATGGAGGATGCTTTGAAGGATGCACTGCAACTAATGATTGAAATTCAAGTGGTCCAACTTAGAATGGCCAAAGAAAAAGAACGGCAAGGCAAAATCCTTAGAAATTTGCAAAACTTTCTAATGGACAATTACGCTAATCCGATTTTGATTAATGAAGAACCTTCAGGAGATCAAGTGCAAGAGGACAGCGAGGAAGAAGAAGAAGAAGCCTTCATAGAAGAACAACACGCTAAAGATGACGACAAAGTCATTTGTGTTGGCGAAGTGTGCTTTGACAAGAATGGAAATCTAGTCGAACAACGTGGAAATTTCTGTTTCCACTACCCAAATTGTTCGGTTCATAGATCCCCCATCTTCAAGGACACACATTAGTTTCTTTCTCTCTTACCTGTTGTTATATGTTCTTTCTTTCATGTTTTACGTAAATGTAAATATAACAATAAATAATTAATAAACGATTTGTGTTCTTCTCTTTGAATTATTACTATAATAAGTATTATCATATATGGTTTTTAGTTAGGATAGTTGGTTATTAAGAACTAAGTTCTAGTTTTAGAATTAAGTGATGATTATTTATAATCACAAGTCATATAGTATTAGATTAAGGGGGGTTATATAGTTTGGAGTTAGTATTTTTTGTTGATGACAAAGGAGGAGAAGTATAAAATAGGATAGTTAGGCATAGATTAAGGGGGAGTTATTAGTTTTAGGGAGAGTTATTAGGATAGAAGTAATATTTTATAAACAAAGGTTGTCATCATAAAAAAAGGGGAGATTGTTAGTCCCTGAGGAGATGGTATTGATAACAACAACCTTGGAATAAGATTATAAAATATAAATACTAGCATTATAGTTTAGATATATATATGTATATGCAGGATTTAACCATGCGGGTACCAAGAATAAAGGTTGTACAGTATAGAGATTCAAGATATCAAGATTGAAGACTCATGAGTATCAAGGTTATCAAAAGTTCAAGATTTAAATAATAAATGATTTAATTAGGTATTTTGTTAAAACTCTGAAAATCACTAGCATCTTAAAATCCAATTTATTCGTGGAATGGAATCCACTTCGATCCTGTTAAAGAGATGGAACCCTAAGTAGGATGGAACCTACGAAAAATCTAGTGGAACATTGTTTTATATCCACTAACTTTTATTCAAATGTTTTTTACAAAATTATATCTTGTTTTCAAAATGATTTCCAAACCTTCCTTTTAAAAGGATCGAAAACATCTATCCTTGTTTTAAAATACTTTTAGCCTCAAAATAATCTTTATTTTCAAAATCAAATTATCCTTGGTTTTAAACTATCTTTTATTAATAATAATATATTTAACTTTTAATATTTATACTTAGATTTAAAATAAAATTATAGTAAAATTTTATGTATATATAAAAATATTATTCTCTATATTCATTTATGTATTTTAACTATAGTTAAGTATATTTATAAAGTTTAAAAAAAGTTTTAATACAAGATAGAAGTTATTTTCAAAGAAAAACAAATTATCAAAATTTCCTTTAGCATGTCGACAACCTCAAGTACCCCTTGTCGATAAGGTGGCAGTTGATTTCAAAATTTTTAATTTGAAAAAAGTGTCTATTCATCATATCCTTTCATGAATGGACATGACTGTTACTCTACTATAAATAAGGGCAGTTTAAACGAATTTTCATTTATATTTTCACTGATTTCACTCCTCTTCTTCTTCCACATTTCTTTATATATATTTTTACCATTACTCTGCCGAAATCAACATTGAATCTAACTGGATCATCTCTGGTTTGATTCTCTATCACTATCTCAACAAGATCTCAGTGCTATTCAGAGTTATAGGCTTCTTTGTAATAAACTAAGTGAGAAAAGGTGTTATTGTAGCCTGTGAAATGAATCAAGCGAGAGAAGGTGTGATTGTAGCCTGTGAAATCGATTGGGTGAACTTGTTGCCTGTAAAATAAAGTCTCTGCCCAGAGGATTATGAATCTGGAGTGGTGTACCTCGTGGCCTTGAAATCGAGGGTGTAGTTGTACAATTGCTTTTGAAAGGAAATCCGTACATATTATATTGATTATATACTATAACCTTTATAGTAATACACATATATCTCATATATATGTATTTAGTTTACTAATTAACTTTTAATTTTAAAAAAATTTAATTAAAGTTTATTAATTTTGAAACTTTTTTATACGCACATGCATACTCATATTGTCTTCAACAATTCAAGATAACATAACATATATCAATATATATATTATACTTGTATATATATTTAATTAATTAACTAATATAATTAATTCATCTATTTTATTAATCTAATTAGTAAATAGTATTTTTAAAATTAATTTTATAAAAAAATTCAAACATTTTGAAAAATTATATCATAACTTTGATGATATGTGTTTTATTTTAAATTTAACTTCTAAATTCAAAATTTTTATTTTTATTTTCAAAACGATGTGAAAACCTATATTAAGATATTTTTCTTATTTTAAATTTAACTTCTAAATTTATAAAGTTTATATTAATTACAAAACAATTTTGAAATTTTCTACAGACTCAATTCGAATGGGCCTTTTCTGTTAGGGACAACCTTCGGCTAACCTCATCCTTTCGGGCTAGATCAATGGCCAAACAGGACAGAGTACTTTATTGCACAAACCCAATCTTAAACACTACTTTTCTAGACATCCCTTTATATAAGTAGGCTTTAATTAGTTAGCTCTAATACACTAATTTAGACCGCATAGGCTATTTGGCTCTAATACCCTTATTGAAACGAGCTAGCACGCAGTAGGATAAATAGGTAAATTTCAAGAATTTTATTCCGTTTTGAATCTTATTGGCCTATATAGCCTAATTGTATTTATAATTTTTCTAATTTTTCTTTTAAGTAAATCGATATTTTATCTAATTTGTAAATAATGTTTTATTTTGTACAGTTTATATTATATAGTATACATATGTGTGTATCATATACACATATGTGTGTACATGCATTTGCAACATAATAAAGTGTACATGATTTGACATGCGCATGTATAGATGTTGGGATATACCCTATAGTGGACATGCTAGCTCCTAATGTATAAAAATGTCTTGTGATGAACCTTCTCCTCGACCCTCAGAAATCGACACTGATACATCCACGGTATTCACGTGACGTAAATCCAAGTGCTGAGAAGGCAGATTATCTAGGGTGTAAAAGAAAATAAAGATAGAAGATAACACAATAATAGAATATCACATCGCATTCAACATTTTAATTATACATAAATGATCAGAGTCATATACAAATCCAGCGGGATAGTTATACCTTCTACCCGCACATATGCTAGGAAATACAACTACATAACACAGCAGAAAATGGGTAGATTTCTATATAAGGTACTTCTGATTCATAGCTCCAAAAGACTTCTCCAAAATGCTCCTTAACATGCTCCAAAATGCTCCTAAGGTATCCTGACTACACGGCTGCCTAAAAAAGAGGGCAGCCAAAGTTTAAATGGAAAAATAAACTCCGGGTCAGTCATGAGACTGGTGGAAGAACTCCAAGTACGATGTTTTGAAAACATAAAGGTATCTCATAAGACCATGCTGCACATAAATACAGAATGGGTTTTTACCTTATGATAACCAAAACTCTTTATTACATAAAATTTGGGAATATGATTTTTAATGACTTTCTTTGAAAATATTTGTAAATAAACTTATTAATCTAAGCCGAAATTGTTACCATTGTTAAATTCCAACATACTAGGTTCTACAAACAAAACCGCAATTTCTTATTGGAGAATGGATTTCCATACAAATGACCAGGTGAAGGGACTACCTTCTGATGGGTACACCGCTAGATGGATGTCCCGAGGAACCATCACAAAGATCCTCTACCAACACATGACCGACCTATCTCTATAATTCGATGGTAACGAATATGTCATCCCCCGGTCATTACTAACCTTTATCCGAGAGCTCTCTTTGCATATATCCACCTTAATTTACATGCTTAACATCATAGAGGAAGAATATATCTAGGAGGGAATGATCATAACTTTATTAGGAATGACCTACTTAGCCTTGTTGCATCTTACCCTGTTTCGGTCATTTTCAGTTGATGAGGCTCGAGGCAACGATTACCTTTTCAAATAACACATCTTCTTTCACTTTGAATGCCACACTGCCATTCCGCATTCACATGGCTGATTTCTATAAATGTATAACTTCCCGAGCTCGTATGTCTCGGGAAAGGGTGTTAAGCTAAGTAAAGGTGTCTTCTCCACCAACGACTGATATACATCTACAAAGACCACTCATTGTGATTTAGTATGCAAGATCAGACACTCATCCATACAAATTCATTCTGGAACTGAACAAAACCGAAGGCACTTTCCTCGGCCATTACTAGGCGAGAAGCCCTTGTGTTTTTGAGGTTTTTTATAATAAAGAGACCACTGCTACAATATAGTGAATCAGAAATTTATCCCCAATTAATCAACAAGTAGTCCCTTATTATTATTCGTCTCAATATCTCCATCTTCAAACATCTTCAATCTTCAAACACGTAAATTGGTTCGAAGAGGTTTTCAGATAGGAATCGCCCAAATCCGACCCTGGTTCCTTCGAAATTCAATCATCGATAAAAATGATGTAATTAGGTGATGTTTTCCAATTCATTCATTTTTCTTAACCAAAATAGCTTCAAGGGATATATATTTTTAAAATATTATTTTAATGAATACGGAATCATTTAAACCTTTTTTTTTGAATATTTCTCGAATCATTTTCAAAGAGTATTTTTTTAGAAAATAGGATTATAGAAATCATTCTACTTTTATTCAATATCAACTTCCATATTCAACGAGTGCTATGGGCGGAATAATGGTCAGACCACCTTTTAAATTCCACAAATAGGACAAGTTCCCTCTTCGGATTTTAATACGGAGTATAAGAAGATTATTTCTATAAAATCCAAGTTGAGCATCCGGGCTTTCCTTTCGATGTGTTCCACCCCTAGCCTAAAAGAAAAAACCAAGGCAAGGTAAGTTCAGGGCACTGGTTGCTCCATCCTTAACCTTAGTTACACACCTTGTTTTCAATTTTAGATCCCATTGGCAGAACAAATGTACTAGTCGTTTCCCATAGTCATTTTTTCTTTTTAAATCAATTAACTATTTTTTTAACCATCTTTGAAATAATTTTAAACTATTCAAATTTTCTTTAAAATGCTTTATTATTTACTTAAAAACGTTTACTGAATATTTGGTGAACAACCTTTATTTCAAAGTTATTGAAAAGCGTTGCCAAAAGTGTTGCAAGTAGTGTTTCAAAAAGTGCTTTAAAAGCTATATTCTTCAAAACGACTCTTATATCATTTATAAAACCATATTTTCAAATTAAATCTCTTTTAAAACATTTTGAATATTTTTAGAATTTATTTCATATTTTTAAAATGATTTTTTTATCAATTTTCAACTTTGTTCATTTAGTGCAAAAGCTAGATTTTTCTTGAAAATTAATTTTGCCATATTTCAAAATATACAAGATGAAATCTTGATTTTCTTTATAATATGAAAGATATGGATTTAAGGATTTGGGAAATTCTTACTTCGAATAATTCCAAACTATATTCCACTTCCTATGTTCATTTAAATTTTTGATGTGAAAACACGAACTACTATTACATGACTCGTCAAACTTTTGACGTATTTTGAGATTCATATCCAAAGTTTGTCGAGACAACTTCAAACACTTAGGAATCATTTCTAAAGCACATTCAAACATTTTTCAAAGGTATAAATGATTCCATATCACATTTCATTTTTTGGGAAAGTGATTTCCATGTGATTATATGTCGTGTAAATCCGTGACTTGTATCAACATATATATTCAATATATTACTAATAAACATCTAAAACAATGTTTATAACCATATTAACATATCCTAACATGTCAACTTGCAAATAAATTCAACTACTTTTTTATTACAATGTCACATGATTGTTATTTATGTACATATTTGCTTACTAACTTTTGCAAATGACTTAAAGGTGGTTGCTTTCTTTTTCAAACACTTATCAAACATCATTATTCACATCCAGACAACATTTATAACTTGCAAAACACCATATAAACATTTTCTACTTAACAATTTAGATTTCTCACCTTTTGTCGGTTTCAATCTAGTTTTAAACTTTTCTAACTTTGCTAAATTTTGCCTTAAGCTCATAGAACTTGCTAAACTTCCTCGAACTTGCCTTAGGAGGCCACGACCAAGATAGAAGGGAAAGATGTGCTAGACCAACTGGAGGAAGAGGGGGCGTGAGCATTAAGAGGAGGGGGAGGAGTTTTGAAGTGGTTTGGACGAAGTTTTGTTGATATTTTTCTTTGTTATATTTTTGGAAATATTTTGGCATAACTTTGTTAAGGTGAATAGCCATTAATGGATATAAGAGAGAAAGTAGAGAATAAATGATGTAAAAGTGAAGAAGAAAAGGATGGGTATTTATAGAAAATAATTGAGAATAAAATATAGATTTGTATTTTTACTTAAATAACCTTCCTTAAGAATTAAGTAAACTTATTTAATTCAACACTTACCATCCACATCACATCATACTTTTAAAATTCAAACACATAAGGGTTGAGTAAAGAATAAGAATGATTACTTTGCTTTATATCACATGTGATGTGACATGTGTTTTGTCTTTTTTAGTTTTATTTTGCTAATTACTTTCTAGAAATTTCTAAGTGTGATTATTAAAAGTAACCTTAGTTAGTTAATTGCTAACTACCTTTATATGTTAACATATTTATTACATTGTGTACATAAAGGTGCAACAACGTTGCGACAACTTTAAATCGACAAAACGTTGATTTTTTTGACAAAATGTTTTATGGACACATTTTGACGTTTTAGTTAAACTATTTATTTACATAAATCAAATTTAAAATAAATTTATACAATGTTATTTAAAAATATAAACACTTATAAATAAATTAAAATAATTTATTAAACCATTTAAACTAACTTTTCTGAAATCAAGATTTTGTCACTATTGTCGATATAAGCAAATGTTACTATTTTTATGTATATCTCTATTTCTGAATCCAATCTAATTTTATTTAAATCATAAAACCTTTTACATTTTATATTTAAAATCACTTTAAATATTATATTTTTAAGTGGTCAAATTTTGGGTCGTTACATTCTCCCTTACTTAAAATAATTTCGTCTTCGAAATTAGATAAGAAGAAATATGTCAAAAGGAAATATATATTCGATAAGATGGAATATATACAATGAGCGACTACGCCACATGCGGTGAGTGCACTCAAAGGATAGATAAAATCTATACATCGATCCTAAACACAGGATATGCTTTTCTCATTCTATCTTTTGTTTCCCATGTGCAATCATCAACATCTCTGCTCCATTGAACTTTAACCAATCGCACTACCTTCCTTCTTAATTGTTTTTCATCTTGATCCACGATTCGAATGGGCCTTCAAATAACCGCTAAGTTTGGTTCTATCTCCAAGCCATCCTGGGCAGCCGTTTCTATGATTTGTTCTGGGTCATATACATGCTTTCGTAAATGTGATACGTGAAAAACATCGTGTATACCATACAATCTTTCCAGAAATTGTACTTGATAAGCTAGTAGGCCGATTCGTTCGAGAATGGGAAAAGGTCTAATATATCAGGTGCTAACTTTCTAGCTCTTCCAAATCTTACTGCTCCTCTCATTAGAGAGACTTTCAAAAAGACTGAATCTCCAATTGAGAATTTCATATTTCTATGCCTTCGGTCTGTATAACTCTTCTGTCTATTTTGGGCTTCTTTTAGCTTCTTTCTAATCATATCAACTTCCTCTGAAGCTTCTTGTATCATTTCTAGGCTAAGCACAAACCGTTTTCCGGATTCTATCCAACATTCTGGTGATTTACATGGACGACCATACAAAGCTTCATATGGTGCCATGCCAATACTAGCTTGATAGCTATTATTGTAGGAGAACTCTGCTAAACGTAAATGATTCTCTCACGAGCCTCCAAAGTCTAGAATATATTCTCTTAAAATATCTTTCAAAACACGATTGACTCTTTTCGGATGTCCATCAGTTTGGGAGTGACATGTAGTGCTTATATTCAGCTTGGTTCCCAAAGCTGACTATAGTGCTTTCCAAAACTGACTAGTGAAGATTGGATCACGATCCTTAATATACTGCTCGGAACTCTATGAAATTGGAAAATCTCCTTCATATATATATATATATATATATATATATATCTGCAAGGCTTGCTACAGTTCTTGTTGGTTTAACTGCAATAAAGTGTGCACTTTTGGTTAATCGGTCTATGATAACCAAATGCCTTAATTTTGTTTCCTTGTTTGGGGTAAGCCATCATTGAAATCCATGGATATTTGTTCCCACTTTCAAGCTAGAATCTCCAAAGGGTGAACTAATCCTACCATCTTCTGTTGGTCATTTTGATCCTTTGGTAATTTTCACAACAGCTGACATAGATAGATATGTCCCTTTTCATACTTTTCCACCAAAATATACGCTTCATGTCCTTGTACATCTTATGAGTTCCCGGATGAATGCAAAGTTTGGATGTGTGGCATTCAGCTAGTACTTCTTGCCTAAGATTTTCAATATCCGAAACACAAATTCTTCCATTTAACCGCAATACTCCATGGTTATCTATTTTAAAGCTTGAATTTCTTCCTTCTTTGGCTACTTTAATATATTTCTCAAACCTTTTATCTTCTACCTGTTTACTGGAAATTCTTTCCAGAAGAGTTGGAGTTACTACCAAATAAGAAATCGTAGCTAACTTTCTACTCGATGCATCAGATACTACGTTGGCTTTCTAGGTGTATATAGAATATCTAGATCGTAAGATGCGAGAAATTCTAGCCAGCATTGCTGTCTCATATTCAAATCCTTCTGGGTGAAAAGATACTTCAAAGATTTATGGTCCATGAAGAGTTCGAATTTTTCACCTAAAAGATGGAATATTATTTACTAAGGTCAATTCAAAGTTGTATCGAAATAAACTAGGAAAGATTCTTATCCAGCAACTAATGTCTCTATGTCTTTAGAGCAAAAACAATGACTAATAATTCTAAGTCGTGTGTTGCCTAATTCTTCTCATGCGTCCTCAGCTGTCTACTTGCGTAAGCAATCACCTTCCCTTCTTGCATTAAAACTGCACCAACTCCTTCTCCACAAGCATATGTATATATGGTCAATCCACTATTTCCATTTATAATTGCTAATACTGGAGCGGTTGTTAATCTTTTCTTTAGTTTTTGGAATACTTCTTCACAATTCAAAGTCTAGATAAATTACGCATCCTTCATTGTCAACTTCATTAGGTGATAGGTAATCTTAGAGAAGTCTTGAACGAATCATCTATGACATCCTACCAAATCCAAGAAGCTACGAATCTCTTTAGGAGTTTGTGGCTGCTTCCAATCTTGAATAGCTGCAACTATCCTTGGATCTACTGAAATCCATCCCTTGATATGATATGTCTAAGGAATCTTACCTCCTTCTCCTAAAAACTGCACTTTGAGAATTTGGCTTTAAGCACATTATTTCTCAATATCTCCAACATTGCTTCTAGATGCCTTGCATGCTCTTCTTCTGTCTTTGAGTAGATAAGGATATCATCGATAAAGACTAACATAAATTTTTTTAGCACATCTCTAAACGCTCTATTCATAAATCAACAAAATAAGCGGGCGCATTAGCCAGCCCAAAAGGCATAACCAACCACTCATAGAATGTATTCGGACCTTTCAACTCAGTTAGACGGATGCAATCGTTTGTGATTCATAACTGATGGAATCCTGTAGCTAGGTCCATTTTAGAAAACTCGAGCTCCGTGTAACTGGTCAAATAAGTCATCTATTCAAGGTAAAGGATACTTATTCTTGATTTCTTGTTTATTTAGATATTGATATTCTGCACACAATCTCAAAGATCCATCTGACTTAGCAACAAAAAGTACTGCTGATCCCCAACTTGAACGGCTAAGTCTTATCAATCTTTTCTTTAATAGCTCTTGGGTTTGGTTATTCAACTCAACCCTTTCTTTTAGAGCCATCCTTCTATCTTGTTGTTTAATTGGAATCACACCAGGAACTAAATCTCTACGAAATTCAATTTCTCTATGTGGAGGCAAACTTTTTACTTCCTTAAAGACGTCTGCAAATTATTTAACAATGTGTAATGTTTCTAATCCTGTCTGGGATGTATCTAAAGCATAAAGAAAACTATCCCTTCTTGGACTAGGATCTTCATAAGGTATTTTTATGAGTTTCCCTAACTTTGTTTTCACTACAATCATTCTTTTCAAACAATCTAGAATAGCTTCATTTTTAGTTAACCAATCCATAGCAAGTAAAATTTTGAATCCACTAACATCTAAGACGAAAAGATCAAAAGGGAAGTGATGGGAAGGATAGGAAATTGGGACTATTTCACAGTGCATACAAAGATTAGTGGAACCTCCTATAGGATCCATATAGGATCCATCATGTAGATAGGGCCATTAACAATTTTAGGTTCAAGTCCTAATTCTTTTACTGTTGTTTAAGAAATAAAACTATGAGAAGCTCCTGTGTCAAATAATACTCTAACTAAAACAACTTTGATAAAAATATTACCTTCCAATACTCCTTTTCCCTTCACATCTTCGAAGGTTGAAGGCTCGTCCTTGATCGCATACACTTTGGCTTGTTCTCTCTTCGTTAAGGGATAATCCTTTACCATTTGTCCTGACTGATGAAAATTAATGCAGCTTCTTTGTGTTGATCCTTGAGTTCCTTGAGTTTTGGGTTTTCTACAATGAGTTGATATGTGACCATTTTATTGGCAATTATAGCAAGTGACATCTTTAAAGCGGTTATCCTGAGACCCTCCTTTGGGTTTTCCCTGCCATGGCCTTTTGCTATTGAACTTCTTTTTCCAGTTATTGTTATTGCCTTCTTGTACTATGGGTGGATCTATCTTATCCAAAGCTTCATATCTATATACCATGTCTATTAAGTCTACAAATGGTTCCTTCATATGCCCAGTCATTCTGACATGGTATTGCTTCTTCATTCCAGAAATAAACTTTTCATTCTTTTTGAGGGGGGTATCTATCAATCTAGGCCCAAAACGAGGTAATTCGTTAAATTGTTAGCATACTCCTCAAAAGACATCTCCTCCTCCAGTTTAAAATCCATAAAATTTCGGTAAAGACGGGATTTCCAACTTCCGGCATATACTACTCCTCCAGAACTTCTTTGGATCGTTCCCATGAGAAATCATCTTCAAAATCATTCTGAGTAATAGATTCCCATCAAACAGAGCTCTATCTTGTAGTTGCTAAGAAGTTAAGAATCTCTTTTGCTCATCTCCAATATTCAATCCTTTGAAAAAAATTCATAAGAGCAGATCCAAGCTTATACTTCAATGATGGTTTATGTTCCTTTGAAAGGTTTACCACCAAGGCTGGTATAGTTCTTGCATAAAGTTGTAAAGTTAATTTGAGGCTTTACCGGAACTACTATTTCCTCGACTATTGTAGCTGCGGGAGTTTGACCATTTGTGGTATTACTTCCTCCCTGCCTCATACTCTTCTTCCACTCATTATCTATTAGCGGTATATTGTAAGAAAACGATCTTTAGGATATATAGACGAGATATCTTAGGGAACGCTATACAGTATGAGTATACTTATTTAAGTTCGAAGTTTTAATTATGCGCTCTCTCAGACTAAACTCATTCTAACCCTATCTCTAAGGAGTCATAACCAAAAAAAGCCAAGATTCTCGCTTAACCGTCGGCTCCGATACCAAATGTGACGAACCATCTCCTCAACCCTCAGAAATCGACACTAATATATTCATGGTATTCACGTGCCGCAAATCCAAGTATCGGGAAAGGAGATTACCAGGGGTGTAAAGGAAAATAAAGGTAGAAGATAACACAATAATAGAATCTCACATCGCATTAAATATTTTAATTATACATAAATGATCAGAGTCAAATAAAAATCCAACGGGATAGTTATAACTGTCTATCTATACATATTGTGGGAAATACATACTGCATGACACAGTGGAAAATGGATAGATATCTACATAAGGTACTCCAGCTTCATAACACTAAAAGAATTCTCCGAAATGCTCCCCAACATGCTCCAAAATGATCCAAATTTATCTTGACTACAATACTGCCCGAAAAATAGGACACCCGGAGTTTAAAGGAAAAAAACAAACTCCGGGTCAGTAATGGGACTGGTGTGAGAACTCAAAGTACGATGTTTTGAAAACAAAAAGGTATCTCATAAGACCATACTGCACATGAACATGGAACGAGTTTTTACCTTATGATAACCAAAACTCTTTATTACGTAAAATTTGGGGATATTATTTTTAATGGCTTTCTTTGAAAACATTTGCAAATAAACTTATTAATCTTTGCGGAAACTTGTTACCATTATTAAATTCCACCATACTAGCTTCTACAAATAAAAGCACAAGTTCTTATTGGAGAATGGATTTTCATACAAATGACCATGTAAAGGGACCACCTTTCGGTAGGTACACCTCTAGATGGATATTTCGAGGAACCATCACAAAGCTCATCTACCAATAGAAGACCAGCCTATCTCTATAACTAGATAGTACCGAATATGTCATCCTAAGGTCATCACCGACCTTTATCCGAGAGCTCTCTTCGCATACCACCAAATTAATTCACATCACGAATGTCATAGCGGGAAGGGAAAGATCGTACCTAATTGGGAATGACCTACTTAGCCTTGCTGCATCTAACCCTGTTTCAGTCATTTTCGGTTGATTAGGCTCGAGGCAACGATTAGCTTTTCCGATAAAACATCTTCTTTCGCTTTGAATGCCACATTGCCATTCCACATTTACACAACTGATTTCTATAAATGTATAACTTCCTGAGCTCCTTGGTCTCGAGAAAGGGTGTTAAGCTAAGAGAATGTGTCTTCTCCACCACCGGCTATTATACATCTATAGAGACCACTCATTGTGATTTACAATGCATGGTCAGACACTCATCCGTACAAATTCGTTCAGGGACTGAACGAAACCAAAGGCACTTTCCCCGGCCATTACTAGGCGAGAAGCCCTTATGATTTTGAGGTTCTGATAAGTAGTCCCTCATTATTATTCGTCTCAATATCTCCGTCTTCAAATATCTTAGATCTTCGAACACGCAATTTGGTTCGAAGTGGTTTTCCAAATCCGACTCTGGTTCCTTTGAAATCCAATCATCGATAAAAATGATGTAATTGGATGATTGTTTTTCGATTCATTCATTTTCCTTTACCAAAATATCTTCGAGAGATATATATTTTCAAAATATTCTTTTAATGAATACAGAATCATTTAAACCTTTTTTTGAATATTTCTCAAATCATTTTTATAGAGTATCTTTTGAGAAAATAGGATTATAGAAATCATTCTACTTTTATTCAATATCAATTTTTGTATTCAACGAGTGCTATGGACGGAATAAAGGTGAGATCACCTTTTAAATTCCATGAATAGGACAAGTTCCTTCTTCGGATTTTAATGAGTATAAGAATATTATTTCTATAAATCCAAGTTGAGCATTCGGGCTTTCCTTTCGATATGTTCCACCCCTTGCCTAAAAGAGAAAACTAAGGCCACGCAAGTTCAGGGCACTGGTTTCTCCAACCCTAACCTTAGTTGCACACCTTATTTTCGCTTTTAGATCTCATAGGCGGGACAAATGTACTAGTCGTTTTTGCATACTCATTTTTCCTTTTTAAATCAGTTAACTATTTGTTTAACCATCTTTGAAATAATTTTAAATTTTTCTAATTTCCTTTAAAATGATTTATTATTTACTTAAAAACATTTACTAAGAATTTGAAAAAGAATTGTTGAGTTTCAACCTTTATTTCAAAAGTTATTGAAAAGTGTGCGAAAAGTGTTGCAAATAGTGTTACAAAAAGTGCATTAAAAGCTATATTCTTCGAAACGACTTTTATATCATTTTAAAACCATCTTTCCAAATTAAATCTTTTTTCAATCATTTTAAAATGTTTTTAGAATTTATATCATATATTTAAAAGCATTATTTTATTAAATTCCAACTTTTGTCGTTTAGTGCAAAAACTGCATTTTTCTTGAAAATTGATTTTGCCATATTTCAAAATATACAAGATGAAATCTTGATTTTAGTCTTTATATGAAAGATATGGATATGAGGATTCAAAAAATTCTTACTTCGAAGAATTTTGAACTATATTCCACTAAGTATGTTCATTTGAACTTTTGATGCGAAAATCACGAAGTACTGTTATGTGACGTGTCAAACTTTTGGCTTATTTTGAGATTCATATCCAAACTTGTCGAGCCAAGTTTAAACACTTAGGAATCATTTCTAAAGCATACTCAAATATTTTCAAAGGTATAAATGATTCCATATTACATTTCATTTCTTTTGGGAAGTGATTTCCACGTGATTATATATCGTGTAAATCCTTAACTTGTTTCAACATATGTTCAATATATACCTAATAAACATCCAAAACAATGTTTATAACTATTTTAACATATCCTAATATTTCATATGAACTTGCAAATCAATTTGAGAACTTTTTATTACAATGTCACATGATTGTCATTTATGTATATATTTGCTTACTAACTTTTGTAAATGACTTAAAGGTGATTGCTTTCTTTTTCAAACACTTATCAAACATCATTATTAACATCCAAACAACATTTATAACTTACAAAACACCATATAAACATTTCCTACTTAACAATTTAGAGTTCTCACCTTTTCTCGCTTTCAATCTAGTTTTACACTTTTCTAACTTTGCTAAACTTTGCCTTAAGCTCCTAGAACTTGCTAAACTTCCTCGAACTTTCCTTAGGACGCCACGACCAAGGTAGAAGGGGAAGATGTGCTCGACCAAGTGGAGGAAGGGGGGCATGAGCAATAAGAAGGGGGAGGAGGAGTTTTAAAGTGGTTTGGACGGAGTTTTGTTAATATTTTTATTTGTTTTATTTTTGGGAATATTTTGGCATAACTTTGTTAAGGTGATAGCCATTAATGGATGTAAGAGAGCTTAATGAACTAGAGAAGAAATAATGTTAAATTGAAGAAGAAGAGGATAGGTATTTATAGAAAATATTCGAAAATAAAATATAGCTTTGTTTACTTAAATAACCTTCCTTAAGAATTAAATAAACTTATTTAATTGAACACTTACCATCCACATCACATCACTCTTTTAAAATTCAAACACTAAAAAGTTAAGTAAAGAATAAGAATGATTACTTTACTTTATGTCACATGTGTTTTGTCTTTTTTAGTTTACTTTTGCAATTACTTTCTAGAATTTTCTAGGTGTGATTATTAAAAGTAACATTGTTTAATCAATTGTTAACTACCTTTATATGTTAACATATTTAGCAAACTGTGTACATAAAGGTGCAACAACGTTGCGACAACTTTAAATCGACAAACGTTAATTTTTTTGACAAAATGTTTTACGGTCACATTTTGACATTTTAGTTAAACTATTTATTTATGTAAACCAAATTTAAAAATAAATTTATATAATGTTATTTAAAAATATAAACACTCGTAAATAAATTAAAATAATTTACTAAACCATTTAAACTTACTTTTCTAAAATCATGATTTTGTCACTTTTGTCGATATAAGCAAATGTTATTATTTTTATGTATATTTCTATTTCCAAATCTTATCTAATTTTATTTAAATCACAAAACCTTTTATATTTTATATTTAAAATCACTTTAATTATTATATTTTTAAGTGGTCAAATTCTGGGTTGTTACATGTCTTATCCGAATATGTATATGTGTGCATCAAACTATAATGTAAAAAGATACCAATATATAAATATAATTATATATATGTATATATTATAAAATACTAACTACCAATAAATTTATATAAAACACTTATAATATATATAATAAACTACAAAATTATTTTAAATATTATTTTGCAGATAATATTCGAGAAACATAAAATTATATTTAATTTATAAGGAATATTTTTATTGAATTCAAATAAATTATATATGATATATATATATATACATAATTATTTTTAACAAAATATTAAAGTAAATAACAATAATTAAATTAATATAAATATAAATATTTGAAATAATTCCCTTGGCCTAGTTTTTTAAATAAACAATTATTATTTAATTCGAATCCTTATGGAAGTTTTAAAAAGCTTTATTATTTTTATTTCTGTAACACCCTGGATTTTTGATAATATTATTTAAGAGATTTAGTTAGATAAATTAAATAAAATAATGTGTTGATTAGGGGATTATGATTTGATTTATTTAAGGTAGCGATGCTTTTTAAACTACTGAATTAAAAAAATTAAAATGAATTAAAAGATGGGTATTATGGGAAAGTGACTATTCCTCTATCTCCTTCCTTAGGCCATGTATCAGTACACATGTTCATTCTCATTTTAAAAATTTAAAAGCAAGGCCGGCCACCATTAACAAGGAAAGACGAAGAGGAAACTAAAGAAAATCTAAATATAAGCAAATTCAAATCAAACTCATTCAAACCTCAAACTTCTTAATCTCTAAAGAAAATGTGAATAATGTTTACATCTCTAAATTTATATTGGTTTTGGTTTTAAGATAAACCTGAATATTTTTCAGAGGTTTGCCATGTTTTTGAATGATAAGATGATTATATATACATGTTGATGACATGTTTTAAGATGAAAACCCTATTAAGTGACATCCGTTAGCTTTGTGAATTTTTATGATGATCTAAACAGTTATTTTAGAGATAGGTTTCAATTTTCAAATTTCTCTGAATTTTGTGGAATTATTATGAATTTTCCAAGGAAGAAAATTGTATTTTGGATTATAAAATTATTTACAAGAAAATAATTGTTGGTTTAGACCTGAAAATTTTATATGGTGAAAAGGATATATTAATTGACTTTTTGGAATTTTTCCATAATTTTCTAAGGTGATTTAGTAGTTATATAAAATTATTTAAGTTATGGGGCTTAAATGTTTTATATAGTTAAAAAAAGAAAGGGGCTTTTTCCAAATTATTTAAATTTCCAAATAAGGAAAGTCGACATAATTTTGAATATAAAATTGCGGAAACCAATAAGATTTAGAAAATAAGGAAGGTTGGGTACAAAATAACTATTTTAAAGTACAAATAAATAGTTTTCCTACTATTTCGACTCTTTCGGCAGGAGGTTCGGCCTCCATGCCAAACCTTTCAACTATGTCAAGTAACCAATGCACATGGTATCAGGCAACAGGTACGTAGTGAACGTGAAGGAGACGAAAGGTTTAGGGACAAAAGGTAAGAGCGTTCGATGGAGATGAAACCTTGTTTTGGTTTAAAGGAAAATACGCCTGCTAGCTTCCGACGAAGAGCTTTCGATAATTTCAAATGGTTTAAAAGAAAAAGGTTTCGATTATTTCTCTTTTTTGTTTTAATTGAAACTTTTTGACAAAACCAAAAGGTATAGATTTCGGCAAGGTCAAAACAATAGTTGCCGCTTCCAAACCTTTCGACCCAGATGGGGTCGCAGGTAATCTTTTATTTTCTAAAATTTACCGCCCCTCCATTGATTTGAAGGGTTGGTTCCAACACTTCATTTTTTTGAATGTCTTCAAATGGTTTTGTAAAGGTTTCGATGTAGTTTTTTTGACTCCAATGTTTTTCTGATCCTTTTGCTCTACTTGAAGGCATAATCCAAATGTTTGACATCCAAACGTTTTAAAGGTTCCGAAGTAGTCAACTTTGAATGGTTTTGAATGGTTTCCACTTGTTTTAAATTAAACCTAATGTCTTCGAAAGATTTTGAGTTTCAATGCTTTTGAAAGATTTATCAATGATTTCATAGGGGTGGTTCCGCAGGCTTTCAAAAAAGTCGAAAAGGCAGGACCTTTCGACCAGGTCGAAAAGAAACCTTCCGACAAGGTCGCAAGGGAAGACCTTTCGACAAAGATGAAAGGTATGGTTTTTTAATGTTTTCGGAAGGCTAAAGGTTCAAAGGATTTAAAGGCGGATATCATTTATTTTAGCGCTTTTAGAGAAAAGGCTTTTATTAATGGTTATGAAGGAGTTACCTTCAATGATTTTGAAAGGTTTTATTAAAGGATATGAAAGGGTTACCTTTAATGCTTTCGAAGGGTTTTACTAATGGTTTTGAAGGAGTTACCTTCACTTAATTCGAAAGGTAGTTTAAAGGTTTTAAACAAAGGTTTCGAACATAATAACTAGGCAGATAGCCTAAGTGTTTAAAGTTATAAAGGACTTTAATTTATTTTAAAAGGATAAATAATCCTCATTGAACATCATCAACATTATTTTGAGTAAAGTATATATAACATGGATAAAATAGCTTAGAGTAAAGCTAAAAATATATTTTCCTTATACATACATATATGATTTGACAGCCTAAATCATTTTAAAAAGGTTTTCAAGGAAAATTTGAAGGGAGTTAACCCAAAAGAAAATTCAGGCAGTTAGCTCATTTAAATTCGAACAGTCAATCAATTTTGAGGACAGTCAGCCCAGAGGCGGAGTCCTTTCCTAGATTTTTTGCAAATCTGAATAGCATGGAAGGATTGTGGAGTAGAGATCTAGATCTTCCTCTTAGATTTTTGCAATCCGGTATCGACGGTAGATCCAAAGAGCAGGAGAAAATCTGGGTTTTCTCAGTGAAAGCATCAAAGTGTTTGTACCAAAAATGGGCACAAAACTCTTCGAAAGTTTTTGAAGAGATAAAAACAAAGAATATAAATTTAAAAGGTGGCTTATCTAACAAAAACTCCAAAATGTGGTAAATAAATGCATAGACACAAGCGATTTAGAGTGGTTCGGCGTGTTGCCTACGTCCACCATGAAGTTTTTATGACTTTATTAATTCTTTCTCGATGAATACACTTGATACAGCGAACAACATTGAATTACAACTTGAAATTCGAGTATAACAGCAGAGATAGGATGCAAAGTTCAATCTGGCAGAGTCTGGATGCTTCAGAATCAGAAAGATCCTTTTTCTATACGCCCTGGGGCTCTATTTATAGGCATAGAAGGCTGATATCTCGCTCAAACTTCGAGAGACTCCTTCTGGCATGTGAGCGGACCCACGCGATCGATCTCGGGAAATTTCAACTTGATCTGTGATCGATACGAATGCAATTGTTATCGACCAAGATTTTGTCCAATGAAGTCGAAACTTGGTGTGGACTTTCTTTAGCTTGTATGTAAGCTCATGTGAAAATTTCATAGCATTTGGACTTGTGGTTCTCGAGTTATGATCGATACGAGATGGAGTCTTTCGATCGGCCGTTTGCTTCGAATCGATGGTTGCATGTGATCATGTGGTGACGTGCCGCACACTCTTCGCTTCGATCGACCTTTCACTCCGAGTTGACCAAGTCGTCCCTGAACTTCGCCTCATTCATATCATAGGTCGTTGCCCAGTTTGCATCGATAGAAGTTGTTAATTCGTATCGATGAAAGTGCGTAGTTCGTATTTGGTGGGGAATCGTGTAGTTTGTATCGGTTGTGGGGTCTTGTTCGCATCGATCCACATTGTTCCAATTTGATGGATTCGAATGACTAAATGGACACAAATAGTTGATGGCATTGATAGGCCTTGATGGATACGAACAAAGGTCCACGGTGGATACGAACTAACAAAGACAGATGGATACGAATGAAGCTCTCCTTGAGGGATACGAACAAAGCAGTTATCTGATGGATACGAAAACGACACCAGACGATTGATACGAAGTGCACTATTACTTGATGGATGTGAAGTTGATCGATATGAAGTGCGCCATAACTCGATGGATGCGAAGTCGATCGATACAAAGTGCGCCATAACTCGATGGGTACGAAAAAAAGACCATTTCCTCCAATTTGCATCGATCATAACTTGAGCATACAAACTCGGACTGACTTGAAATTTGGAATGCTGGCTTCTATGGCTTCGCTTGTCGCATCTTGTCAATTGTAGCCCAATATGGACTTGGACAAAATTCATCGACATCCATAATGAACCTATGCGTACTTGATAACCAGGACGAGTGATCCTTGATTTCCACTCAGTTCCTTGATATCCTGGGGTTGCCAAAAGGTGGGATAACAATAGTAACGTATTTGTATTTTCTATACATAAGTATGTACTTTATCTCCATTCATTCATCTTTGATTAGGTTATCTTTCTGCATCTTATGAGATTTGAATACAGATATGGATGTTAGAAGAAGTAGAGTTAACCAAGGAGGGGAAGCACTCAAAGGAATGTCGGACCTAATGTTGGGAGAAAGCAAGGTCAGGCATAGGTCGTGATTCTTGGTGCTGAAGTCCCGTAGGTCAGAATGGAAGCCATTCATCAGTTTTTCAGGAATACGATAGAGGCAGGGGTTGCAGCCTAAGTGTTAGGAGGAAATGCTACAGGAGCAGGGGTTCTAAAAGTTTCAGTAGTTAATCATTTCTCTAAGATGAGTGGTGATTATGCGAAGCTAGGAGCAAGCCATTTGTGTGAACGGAGGATGCCATTGAAGTTGAGAACCGGTTGCTACACTACGAAAGGATTTTTGCAGATTTGGGGCTCAATGATGAGCAGAAGAGGAGGTTGGAATCTAGGCAACTTCAGGGAGCCTCATTGTTTTGGTGAAATAGTGTAACAACGACACTAGATGAGGAGACATTAACCTAGGAGGATTTCAAGAGGAGTTTTAGGGGAGCTTTATCTTTGTAGTGGCACAGTCAGCTTTTATTAAGTAGTTTGCTGAGCTGTTGTAGGGTGAGATGTTTGTTTTTGAGAATGCTAGATGGTTCGAAGAGTTACCAATTATGGGTATGGTCCGGTGGATATAGTGTTGAAGCAGAATGAGAAGTTTATCAGAGGGTTGAAGCCGGATTTGGCTAGTGTTACTTTGTCTCATCTTAGAGATCCTTCTGATATTGTTGTAGAGATGGCTTTAAGGGAGGAAGAAGTCCTTGAGTCTTCGAAGAAGAGCAAGGCAAAAGGGATCCAGGTTGGGCAGGACCAGAAGAGGAAGTTCTTTCCCAAGAAAGGTGCTCAGAAGGGTGGAGTAGCCAAGAAAGTGAAGTCTAAAGTTGTCTCCTATAAATGCGACAAGAAAGGGCACTTTGGTAATGAGTGTCGCTTAGGGAAAGCAAAGGAGGTAGCTGAAGGGAAGAATATCAGGTGCAGCAACTGTGATAAGATTGGCCATTACAAGAACTAGTGTAAGGAGCCCATTAGAGATGGCAAGAGCGAGGGGTATACATTGGAGCCTGTTGCTTCTAAGCCTACAGCCCAGGAGAAGGGGAAAGAAGTTGTTGAAGGAACGCTTCAGGTTCATGGTATATCTATTAGCATTTTATTTGGTACTGGTGCATCACATTCTTTTAGATCTAGATGTTTGATAGATAAGCTTAACCTTGGACCCAATTATTTAGTTACTTTCTTACGGATTGTGAATCCAAAATGAGGGTATGCAAGTCTAGGGTTGAGGTGTGACTAGTTTGAGTTTGGCCTGTTAGGTCATAATTTTGTGTGCAGTTTGCATGTGTTTGATTTTGTGGGGTTCGGAATCATCCTAGGAATGGATTGGTTAAGTGAGTATGATGCTAGGATATTTTTCCAGGATAGGAAGATATCTTTTAGACATCTTGATTATAGTGATCAGATTGTCTTTACCGTAGAAGGTTCTAGCGGTGTAATGTTTGCCATGTTGGGTGCTTTGGATTCAGATGATGAGTTGAGTCGAGCTTTCGTGGTTAGAGAATTTGCAGATGTGTTTGAGCCCATAGTTGGATTGTCACTAAAACGAGCCATGTTTCGGATAGATTTTGTTCCAGAAGCCGAACTAATGAGTACGCCGCCAAGAAGGATGACCCATTTAGAGATGAGGGATTTGAAGGTGTAGTTGGTGGATTTAGAGACTAATAGTTTTACCAGGCCGAGTAGTTCGCCGTAGGGTGCAGCGGTAGTGTTTGATAAGAAGCCGGATGGATCGTTGAGACTATGTATCGATTATCGTAAAGTTAATGAAAGGACAATAAACAATCGATATTCGTTGCTTAGGATTGATGATTGGTTCAACCAGTTGAGTGGAGCAAAGGTATTTTCCTAGATGGATTTGGCAACAGATTTCCATCAGCTCATGGTAGCAGAGGATAGTATACCTTTGACATCATTCAGGACCAGATATGGGTCATACGAATGGTTAGCCATGCCATTTGGACAGATAAATGCTCCAGCTTTCTTTGTGGATTTCATGAACCGAATTTTCCGAGAGCACTTGGATAGGTTCGTGTTGGTTTTCATAGATGATATATTGATGTACTGTAAGGATGAAAGAGAGCATGAAGTTCATCTTAGGGTGGTGTTTGAGGCGCTGAGGCAGCGTCAACTAAAAGGCAATTTTTTGAAGTGTCCCTTTTGGAAGAAGAAGGTGAAGTTTCTTGGTCATGTAGTCTTGGAGAAAGGGTTATCAGTATATCCGACTAAGATAGAAGCAATGAATAGTTGGAAGAGACTCGAGACAGTAACCGATATTAAGAGTTTCCTTGGGTTGGCTGGTTATTATCGAAGATTTTCTAAGGATTTCTCATGGATAGCAGCACCGATGACCAGTCTGACAAGGAAGGATGTGAAGTTTGTATGGACCAATAAGTGTGATGAGACATTCCAGAGTTTGAAATACTTATTGACCCATGCATCTTGTTAAATCGGCTAGTTTTCTATCGAGTTAGAAAATAGTCGAAAATTTTAAAATTAAAATTAACTACTAGCGCACGGTGTACGAATGTAGCACGTATGCGAGTACAGGTCGATCCATAGGGACATGTTTAGATTTTTAAATTCCATTCAATCAAATTAAACCAAAGTCGATGGATTGTTAACTAACTAAAAGAAAGTAAAAATAAGCTAAAACTAAGAAGAATAAAAATATGAGATTAAAGAGCAATTTAGAGGCAAATCCCCTCTCATGATCACATAGTTCAATATAATGAAATTATGATCTCTTTTGGTCATTTGTGAGTTTAGTTGATGCATTTATCATAATTATGGCCTAATTGTGTTATTAATTAACATATTTAAACCGTCAAACTTTAATGTACCATCTAACCCACTTACTAACTTTAATGAAAATGATATGAAATTCAAAGTAGAATTTTTTTTAAGCATGTCTTATTAATTATTGAATTAGGAACATAAACCATCAAAATTTGATTCTAGATCCACTTCCATTACCATGGTCATATGTAGATGAAGAGGTAATTAGCGATTCATATAACTAAGCATAGCCTATTTGTTTTGAACAGCATAAGCTATCAAATTCAATATTAAACACAAAATCACACAAACATCCAACTTTCCATTTAGCACAAAAGACACATAAATGAGAAATTATGTTGCATCTACATGACTCAAGAGAGCTTCATTACCCATAAATTGTAGGGATTAGCCTCTCATTTGTGTTATCATATCAACACCAGTAGAAAGCAACATGAAATAAACAAAAACAAAAAGAAGAGGAAAATGAAAGCTAATGAAAAAGAGAACTATCTAATCGCATAAAATAAAAGAGATCTACACTACAACATGAAAGGAAATAAACAAGAAAAGGAAAAGAACATGTATTAAATTGCATAAAAAAGTTACATGAAAAGAAGAAATGGCTAAGTAGCCATGAAAAGAAAGAGAGCTCTCGTTTTATTTTCCTAAGAGAAGAGGCTAAGAGAAGAAAGCCTAAAAGAGAGACTAAGGAAGAAGAGAGTTACATGAAACATAAGGGGTATTTATACAAGTTAGAAACCCTAATGCATATTTTTGGGGAATGCCCAAAATGCCCTTGTAGGAAGTGTGGTGGCCAAGTTATTATTAGCTTCAATAATCTTCCATTTAAATGTACATAAAGCTTTAATGGCCTTTTATCATGTGCATTAGCTCCTAATTGAAAATCAAGGTAAGTGGGTGGGGTCCTCCATGTTCTTCACTTTGAATTATTTCCATCTTCATTCTTTTGTATCTTCTTTATGCATGCATATTCCTTCATGAAACCACTTGTAGTTAAGTTTAAATTCATACAAAATAATATAGAAATTTTCAATTAAATTTTCTTAATTTAATATATGCGAAAAATGATCATTTTGCCACTATATGAAGATGAATATGTGACAATTTGAAAATAATTTGAATTTGGTTTAAAAAGTTAAAATACCCAACATGATCATTTATTTAATTTAAGTATATTAAATATGGTGGTAAAAATATGCACATCACACCTATATTGGTTGTTCCAGAAGGGAATCGGGACTTAGTACTTTATACCGATGTGTATTGAACAGGATTAAGAGCTGTGTTAGTGCAAAGAGGTAAAGTGATTGCCTACGCTTCTTGTTAGCTTAGATCACATGAGGTTAGATATCTGACGCATGATTAGAATTGGCTACAATGATTTTTGCTTTGAAGGTGT
The DNA here is from genome assembly GCA_030765085.1 of Allium cepa. Classification (NCBI taxonomy): domain Eukaryota; kingdom Viridiplantae; phylum Streptophyta; class Magnoliopsida; order Asparagales; family Amaryllidaceae; genus Allium; species Allium cepa. Next base: position 1,024,999,081 of record CM060945.1, on the reverse strand, counting down.
GGTGACATTACCTTTTGGGAGAAAGGTTTGAGATGTATACAGATCATAAGTCGGTGAAGTATTTGTTCTCTCAGAAGGAGTTGAATATGAGACATCAGAAGTGGTTAGAGTTCATAGCCGTTATTATTTCGGGATTGAGTACACACCAGGAAAAGGCAACAAAGTTGCAGATGCACTTAGCAGGAAGCATTAGAATGTAGTATTAGCAATGATGGTCGAATGGAAAGATTTAGAAGCATTGGCAGATTGCAGGGTGCAGTGGAGATCCAAGGCTGGGTCTAGTGGGAATACAGTTATATTGTCTTGTTTGGAAGTTCAACCAGTGTTGATCGAATGGGTTGCTTCTAAGCAAATATGGGATCCTATGTTAACTGAACAGATAAGGAAGCTAAAGGAAGGAGCCAAGAGCGATGACTTGAAAGATTTTAGTCTTGACCAAAATGGATGGTTGAGAAAGAAAGGAAGATTATGTGTTCCGGGTGTAGAAAACATAAGGAAGGAGGTTTTAGATGAATGCCATCGTTTGAAGTTCACTATATATTCCGGAGGTACCAAGATGTATCGACATAGGAAGAGAAGTTTCTTCTGGGAAGGATTGAAGCGGGATATTGGTTTGTGTGTAGGGCCATGCTTCAATTGCCAATAGGCAAAGGCCGAATACCAAAAGCCAAGTGGTTTGTTTTAACCATTAGATATTCCAGTATGGAAGTGGGATTCAATTTCTATGGACTTCATTGACGGGTTTCCAAGGTCGAACAGGGGTAATGAAAGTATATGGGTCATAGTGGATAGATTGACCAAGAGCGCCCATTTCATTCCCGTTAGGTCAACCAGGATGACACCTGTTTTAGCGAGATTATTCATGAAGAATGTGATTAGACTACATAGAGGTCCTAGCAGTATAGTTAGCGACAGAGATTCCTTGTTCACTAGTGAGTTTTGGAAGAGTCCATAGGAAGTTTTGAGAAACAAGCTTAAGATGAGTATCGCTTACCATTTGTAGACAGATGGGCAAACGGAAAGAGTTAACAAGATCTTGGAAGATTTTTTAAGACCTTGTGTTCTCGATTTCAAAGGATCATGGGAAGACCATCTGCATCTAGTCGAGTTTTCGTATAACAACAGTTATCAGACTAGTATTGTTATGGCACCGTTTGAAGCTTTGTACGAAAGACCATGCAAATCTCCCGTTTGTTGTTTGGAGACCGGGGATAGGTTTATTCTTGGTCCAGATCTGGTTAGAGAGGCTGCAGAAAAGATTAAGGTCATTCGGGCTAGCATGAAGGAGGCTCAGTCCAGGCAGAAAAGTTATGCATATAAGAGATGGAAAGATTTGGAGTTCTCGGTTGGGGACCAGGTTTTCATCAAAGTATCACCGATGAAGGGTGTACCTAGATTTGGAAAGTCAGGGAAGTTATCTTCTAGGTTCATTGGACCGTTTCCTATTCTTGAAAGGATCGAGAAACTCGCATATAGACTTGAGTTACCGAGCAGTTTGGCAGGTGTCCACGATGTTTTTCACATTTCTCATCTTAGAAAACGTGTTAGAGACCTGAAAACTGCTATTGCACCGACAGTGCTAGATGATTTAGTGGTAGAACCGTACTTGACCATAGTGACTTTGCATTGTTATGAGAGATGAGAAGAGACTTAGAACCAAGATAGTTAGATTAGTCAAAGTCTAGCAGAGCGACGATAACAGAGATTGTACTTAGGAGGTTGAAAGAAGGATTAGAGATACTTTCCTGACTTATTTGATGGTATGTTTTACCTTCTTTTTTGTTTGTGGGCCTTATTGTAATCTAGAGGGTGAAATTCTTTAAGGAAGGGATTCTGTAATATCCTGGATTTTTGATAACATTATTTAGGATATTTAGTAAGATAAACTAAATAAAATAATGTATTGATTAGGAGATCGAGATTTGATTTATTCAAGGTAGCCGTGCTTTTCAAACTAATGAAGATTTAAAATGAATTAGAGGAGGGGTATTATGGGAAGAGGCCATACCTATATCACCTTCCTTAGACCATGTATCACTACACACATTCATTCTCATTTTAAAATTTTAAAAGCAAGGCCAGCAACCATTAACAAGGAAAGAAAGAGAGGAAACGAAAGTAAAGCTAAAGGATAAGCAAATTCAAATCGAACTCATTCAAATCTCAAGCTCCTTAATCTCTAAAGAAAAGGTGAATAATGTTTACATCTCTAAATTTATACTGGTTTCGGTTTAAGATTAAACCTGAATATTTTGCAAAGGTTTGCTATGCCATTGAATGATAAGATGATTATATATACATGTTGATGATTTATTAATGTTCATATAGATTTTATGACATGTTTTAAGATGAAAACCCTATTAAACAACATCCATTAGCCTTGTTCATTTTTATGATGATCTAAAAAGTTATTTTAGAGATTGGTTTCGATTTTTAGATTTTTCTGAATTTTGTGGAATTATTATGAATTTTCTAAGGAAGAAGATGGTATTTTGGATTATAAAATTATTTATGAGAAAATAATTATTTGTTTGGATACGAAAATTTTATATGTTGAAAGGATATATTAATTGATTTTTGTGGAATTTTTCCATAATTTTCTTAGATGATTTAATAGTTATATAATATTATTTAAGTTATGGGACTTAAATGTTTTATATAATTATAAAAGAGAAATGAGCTTTTTCCAAATTATTTAAATTTCCAGATAAGGAAAGTTGGCAGCATTTTGAGTTTGGTTTAAACAAGTTAAAATACCCGATACGATCATTTATTTTATTTAAATAGATTAAATATGGTGGTAAAAATATGCACATTTGCGTGCACATCAAATACCCCACACTTATCTTTTTATTCGCCCTCGAATAAACTAAAACTAAGATAAATCCGTTTTCATATGGAGAACGATTGCATTGAGCGTATGCAACAAGTAGTTAAACCTTTGGGTGTCCCCAGTAGGATGAGTGTTATCTTATGAGGGTTTTCAGCGGGATACTACCCACAAAATCCAAATGCAGGATGAAAATATTTACAAAATGCAAGATTTATTTAAAAAGAGATGAATGCAAGTTTTTGAAAATATTTTCAATGAAGGGTTTACTTTTAAATTGACGCAAATAAGTTAAATATGGGTTTTGGTCATTATCTTGAAAATTTAAGTCGTTTACTCGTCAAAATTTCCAATAAAAACGAAGTTACCATAACAAATAGACTACAGTTTAACGTGTTATTTCGGTTGATAACAAAGTGTAATTATGAAATGGATCTTTAGTTGATTATCAAAGTTTATCAAAGTAGTACTTTCATTTCTTTTTAATAACAAGTCAAATCAAATAAGTTAAAATAGTGTTTGGATTTCAATTGCTCACTCCCTCTAATTTTTATTTGAAAATTTTATTTATATTAATAATATTTACATATGCCTAACTCAGGTAAAATAAGGCCAGATATATTACCCATGCACTGCCTTGCGGACTTATATAGGAGGAATACAGAGCGTGACGAGCGAACATACGAGTGTGAACACCTGTCGACCGTAGGTCTTAATAGAAAATATTTACATACATACAAATGTTTTGTTTTTTTTCAAGTTTTTTTTTCAATTTTTTTGGAAGAGAGAGTTTTGGAAATAATCTTAGCACAACTAAACTTAGAAGACAAAAAAATGTTATATCTTTTACTTTAAATCAACCACTTTTTAGAACAAAGATTTTCAATTAGGATATATTTCATAATTATCACGTATGAACCTTCCTACATATTAGTTAAACCATCATTATTTGTAATCAAACTTCATTTTTATTCTTGTTAAGACAAATAAATTTTCAATAATTTCAATTTGATAACCAAAATCATATATTTATCTTATAATGTTCCTTTTAAAAATAATCAGAATGCTTAAAAATGATTATTTTTTGTTTTTTTATATATTTTTTTGGAAAAAAGTAAAAATAAATCATGAAAAATCAAAAATGATGATGAGTCTCCCCTCCCACATTTGATTTTGACTGTGTCCCCATAGTCAACCCAAGTGAAAGGAACGTTTATTATTATTTACATGAAAATGAAATGTACCTACACGGCCTTAGTAAGCATATCGTTAAAAAATAAATGAAACGGTCTTCCAAAAACTGATTCATTTGTCTCGTCAAATATGCGAGACACGGGTCAACTATACAAAACCAAATCGTAAAAGATTACGAAGCTGAATGTGGATTTGGAAAAACGAATGCCGTTTTATTGAAAATCGTGCGAGTTGTTTTGTTTTCAATGATTTTTGGGGTAGATAGGACGATTTGTTGAAGTTTAAATTTATTTTCACCGAATTGATTTTCAAGCTTATTGTTGAAAACTTCTTTTGAATTATCGATTTCAAAATCAAACTGGTGATCGATATCTTCCCCTTCAGAATTCAACAACTCGTTTTCAAAAAGTCCAAATAAATCTTGTTCGTTAAATTTGTCTTCCTTTATTGGATTATCAACAACTTCATTGCCTATATCATTTTCAAAATCCAAAGCTTTTGTAATTGATTTTTCAAAATCAAAAAGAGGAAGATCGAAATTTAAATCAAGTTTCTCACCCTTAAAAGAATTAAAGTCCAACTCAATTACTATCTTTTCAACAACTTCGTTAAGATTCTTGTTTTCGATTTCAAAAGTTGTTATTTGAAATTTGTCGATTTGGGCAAAAGATGAATTATAGTTTGACTCGTCACACATTGGGATTTGATTTTGTTTATCACATTGTTTCATATATGTTTCAAATAACAAATCCATGTGATTATTGTGAATTTTGTTTATTTGCTCAACAAAGTCAAATTTGTAATTATTAACTTGAAAATTTTCACTTTGAAGTTGTTGAGGACAAAAGTTTTCAATCGTGTCGTGGTCGAGATTATTCCCCTTGCCAAATTCATTTGAAAAGTTGTTTCCATTTTCATTTTGAGTTTGAAATTCATTTTGGAGTTCGAATTGCATGGGTTATAGTTGAAATCATTTGAATTTTGACTTGAATTCAAATTTTGATATCTTTGAAAATTTTGACTGGAGTTATCGCACAAATACGAATTACACAAATCATTTATCAACTGATTTTTTGTGTAGAGATTTCAAGTAAAGATAAAATGATATTTTCAAGGTTTGAAGGTTGGTCATCATTTTGAAAATTTTATGGTTCAAAATTTGAATCGTTTACACAATAGTTGTTGTTAAAATGTCCATACGAATTTGGAGTAAAATCATATGCATTATATTGATTTTCACAACTATTGTAAAATTCAAGTGTGTGGGCAAACTTGGACATTTTCAAGAATGGTTTTGTTTTTTTATAAAGGAGAAATATTTACAGATAGAATTTATTTTTCAAAATGGAAAATTGATTTTTGTTTTGTTTTTGATTTTTCAGATTTTTTTAAAGATTTTATATTTTTTTGGATTTTGGTTTTTCTAATTTTTTTTGTATTTTTGAAATTTTAAAGAAAAATAATTTAAAATTTTCAAAGGAAAAGGAATATTTACAATTTTTTTAGTTTTGAATTTTTTTAAATATGCATGAACTAATGAAACTATATGAATGCAAGGGTCTAATTACAAATTAATTTATCCTAAGTTAACCCAAAATTGTATACTCACACTTTGTCTTAGATCAATAAGATAGTTCTCAGCCAGGTAACGGGCATGATTTATCGGTGCAACACGAATCACCGTAGCAATGCAGCCGAAGGTTTAAGTACATTCAGGGGAACAACCAGTATAATATTTACGAATCACCGTAATATTTATAAATGCTTATTACTCTGCCGTGTCCTAGACACCAAGAAAGTAAATTGTGGAAAGAAGATAATTTGTCAATATACAACTAAGTGTTATCGATTTCTAATAGTTATTATTAATCAAAATCTAGAATGAAATGTAAATCAGAAATTAAACGTGTATTAACAATGCAACTACGAATCGATTTTTTTTGGATTTTTGAATTTATTTTATATATCAATGCAAATCCAAACAACCAACAATGCAAAACGAATAAAAACAAGTGACGCGAGTGCAATTTTTTTTTAAACAAGCAGTTTATTTGACAAGAAGAGCAGCAATTTTCAGCAAGCTAATCGCGTCTGTTTTGGCGACCTGAAACTAAAAGCAAGATATATGCAATTTATTTATTTATTTTTGAGTGGAAAGAAAACCTTATTTTTTTTTTTTATATAAGAATTTTTGTTTCAAACTTCACAAACAATCTTAACGAAGGCAATCCCTAAAACAATTAAAATAGAGTAGCCATTTCCAAAACACTTAAATCCTATCACTTTGACCTAGCCCAAACACTTAAATTCTAACCCTTAAATCAAGATAATCCCAACACTTTCAAAAAATTAAAACCCGGCCCAATAACCGAATCACAGAATCTTGTTCAAAATTCTCAATTGCAAATTACACTTCTAGAACTCTTTAAAATAAAAATGAAAACAAAACAAAAAAATTTCCAACTTATTTCTAACTATTGAAGAGATAAATCAGAGTCCCAAATATCAGTTGTGAGTGATTCGACGATGTAAGAGGATGATGTTCGGTTTGGGTATTAGCAATTTGGTTTTGTGAATTGGGCAAAGTAGGCTGGTGGAGTTGAAGTGGCCGTTATTGGGGGTCAAAGCGAAGTAGGATGGTGGTGATTCGAGGGTTGTAGAATTTGATGGGTGGGGATTTTTGCGACTTTAGGGTGTAGATTGAAGGAGGTCGTGAGGCAGTGTTCGCGCTGCTGTTCGATTGTGGGGTTGGTCGATGGTGTTCTCGAATCGATGGCGCAATTGATCGGCGGAGGATTGTTGATTGGATTTGGTCGTGGGAGGATGGTTTCTCGATTGAGTGTTTGGGTTGTTTGAGCTGAGGAAAAGATGTTAGTGGTGGTGATTGAAGGATGGTAATGGGGTTTCTCAGTGCTTGTAGTGTTCTTGGTGGTTGAGTGTGCAGGAGTTTGAGCTTGGATTGATAGGAGTCGATTAGTGAAGCGCGGCGGTGAAGGACTACAGTTTGGGAGTGAGTGGATGGACAATTGTTGATAGGCAGTAGATTATTGTGAAGTCTTTTATGGCATTGGTGAGTAGTTATGTGCTGTCTGGTAGATTGTTGTCAAGTGGGGTAGGCTTGATGAGTGAAGTTGAAAGGGGTTATGGGTGGTCAGGTAGCAGGTAGTGATAGATTTTGGAGAGGTTGAAGCTTTTGCGTCAGTGCACTAGGTTGTAGGATATATAAATTAGAGGCAATGAAGATGTAGTGAAGTTGTGTTGAAGTGGGGGGTTGCACAGTTGCACAGTAGTGGTTGGGGGAGGTGTATGATGGTGCAGTGTGAGATGGGCAGATGCAAGTTGCTTGTGTAGTTGCTTGACAGAGTTGAACTATGGTAATTGTTTGAAGTGGCTAGTTACAGTGAACTATGAACTGATGTGGTGGTTGCTACAATGAATGGTGGTAAATGCAGTGAAGTTTGGAGATATTAGCAGTGGTGGAAGAGGAGTTGCTGAAGGAGCAGTGTGAAGTTGTGGAGTTTTGCAGTTTTGACATGGTGATGGTGCAGTTTTGAGAGTATGAAGTTTTGTGATTATGGGAGGTGTTTTTATTGGCTGCTGTCACTTGTTGTTTGGATATGTGGCAGAGGGAAGGAAGGATCGTAGGCAATGATGATTAGTGGAAGGTGATAGCAAGGGTAGCAGTGAAATGGAAAGGCGAAATGAAAATGTAATAGGAATGCACAGAAACTGTAAATCAAATGCAATACATAAATGCAAGGATGGATTATTACAAAGGGCATGTAAATTTTTTTTTAATGCAAGTTAAAACACAAAACAAACATACACACTAAAATCAAAAAAAATACGAAGAATAGTTTTGGATCGAGTTAGAAAATAGTCGAAAAATTTCAATTCAAAATTAACCGCAAGCGCACGGGGTACGAATGTAGCACGTATTCGAGTATGGGTCGATCCACAGAGAATTGTTTAGATTTTTAAATTCTATTCAATCAAATTAAACCAAAGTCGATGGATTGTTAACTAACTAAAAGAAAGTAAGCTAAAACTAAGGAGAATAAAAATATGAGATTAAAAAGCAATTCAGAGGCAAATCCCCTCTCACGATCACATAGTTCAACATAATGAAATTATAATCTCTTTTTGGTCATTTATGAGTTTAGTTGATGCACTTATCATAAGCATGGTCTAATTGTGTTATTAATTAATACACTTAGACCATCAAATTTTAATGCACCATCTAACCTACTTACTAACTTTAATGAAAATAACATGAAATTCAAAGTAGAATCTAATCTAAGCATGGCTTATTAACTATTGAATTAGCAACATGAACCATCAAATTTTGATTCTAAATCCACTTCCATTACCCTGATCATATGCAGATGAAGAGGTAATTAGTGATCCATATGACTAAGCATAGCTTATTTGTTTTGAACAACCTAAGCTATCAAACTCAATATTAAACACAAAATCACACAAGCATCCAACTTTCAATTAAGAACAAAAAAGACATAAATGAGAAATTATGTTGCATTTACATGATTCAAGAGAGTTTCATTACCCCTAAGTTGAAGGGATTAGCCTCTCATTTGTGTTATCATATCAACACAAGTAGAAAGCAACACGAAATAAACAAAAACAAAAAAGAAGAGGAAAATGCATGCTAATGGAAAAGAAAACTAATCTAATCGCATAAAAAAAGAGAATTACACTACAACATGAAAGGAAATAAACAAGAAAAAGAAAAGAACATGTATTAAATTGCATAAAAAAGTTACATGAAAAGAAGAAATGGCTAAGTGCCATGAAAAGAAAGAGAGCTTTCATTTTATTTCCCAAGACAAGAGACTAAGAGAAGGGAGCCTTAAAAAGAAACTAAGGAAGAAGAGAGTTACGTAAAACATAAGCGGTATGAATACAAGTCAGAAACCCTAATGCATATTTTTGGGGAGTGTCCAAAATGCCCTTGTACAAAGTGCGGTGGCCAAGTTATCATTAACTTCAATAAACCCCCACTTAAATATACATGAAGCTTTAATGCCCTTTTAGCATGTACATTAGCCCCTAATTGAAAATCAAGGTAAGTGGGTGGGGTCCTCCATGCTCTTCACTTTGAATTATTTCCATCTTCATTCTTCTGTATCTTCTTTGTGCATGCATGTTTATTCATGAAATCACTTGTAATTGAGTTTAAATTCCTACAAAATAATATAGAAATTTTCAATTAAATTTTCTCAATTTAATATATGCATAAAAATGACCATTTTTCCCCTACATGAAGATAAATATGTGACAATTTGAAAATAATTTGAATTTGGTTTAAACAAGTTGAAAAACCTGATATGATCATTTATTTAATTTAAATAGATTAAATATGGTGGTAAAAATATGCACACTTACGTGCACGTCATGTAAGTTGGGTACAAAAGAACTATTTTAAAGTACAAACAAATAGTTTTTCAACTATTTCAACTCTTTCAAGAAGAGGTTCTGCCGCCATTCCGAACCTTCCACCAAAGTCGAAAGGTATCAAACCTTTCGACATGGTCAAATAACCAATGCATATAGTATTAGGCAACTAGTACGTAGTGAATTGGAAGGAGTCGATAGGTTTAGGGATGAAAGAAAAGAGCTTTCGAAGGAGATGAAACTTTTTTTTGATTTAAAGGAAAATACGCCCGTTAGCTTTCAACAAAAGGCTTTCGACAATGTCAAATGCTTTAAAAGAAAAGGATTTCAATTGGTTTGCTTTCTTGTTTTAATCAAAACCTTTCGACAAAATCAAAAGGTATAGCTTTCGACAAGGTCGAAAGTATAGTCGCTGCTTCCAAACCTTTCGACCCAGATGGAGTCGTAGGTAATCTTTTATTTTCTAAAATTTTCTGCCTCTCCAATGATTTTGAAGCGTTGATTCCAACACCAACACATCATTTTTTTGAATGTCTTCGAAAGGTTTTGTAAAGGTTTCATTGCAGTTGCTTTCGACTCCAATGTTTTTCGGATCCTTTTGCTTTACTTGAAGGCATAATCCAAATGTTTTAAATTGAAACGTTTTAAAAGTTTCTAAGTTGTCAACTTCAAATATTTTCGAAAGGTTTCCACTTGTTTTAAATCGAACCCAATGTCTCCGAAAGGTTTTGAGTTTCAATGCTTTCAAAAGGTTTACCAATGATTTCATAGGAGTGGTTCCCCAAGTGACAAAGTCGAAAGGTAGGACCTTTCGACTAGGCCGAAAAGAAACCTTCCGACAAGGTCAAAAGGTGAGACCGTTCGACCTGGTCAAAAGGTATGGTTTTTCAATGTTTTCGAAAGGCTAAAGATTTAAAGGATTTAAAGGCGGATGTTATATATTTTAGAGATTTTAGAGAAAATTATTTTATTAATGGTTTTGAAGGAGTTACCTTCAATGATTTTGAAAGGTTTCATTAAAGGATATGAAGAAGTTATCTTCAATGCTTTCGAAGGGTTTTCCTAATGGTTTTGAAGGAGTTACCTTCAATGGTTTCGAAGGAGTTTAAAGGTTTTAAACAAAGATTTCGAACATAATAACTAGGCAGATAACATAAGGTTTTAAGTTATAAAGGACTTTAACTTATTTGAAAAGGATAGATAATCCTTATTGGACATCATCTACATTTATTTTGAGTAAAGAATATATAACATGGCAAAAATAGTTTAGAGTAAAGTTAAAGATATATTTTCCTTGTATATATATATGATTTGACGGACTAAATCATTTGAAAAATATTTTCAAGGGAAATTTAAAGGGCAGGTAACTCAAAAGAAAATTTGGGCGGTTAGCTCATTTAAATTTGGGCAGTCAGTCCATTTTGTGGGCAGTTAACCAAGAGGACAGTTAGTCCAGATAGTGGCAGTTAGCCCAGATATGAACAGTAAGTTCATTTGTTAGCATAACGGACCTTGCTGCTTCTTAAAGAGAGTTAGTCCACCCTTTTTACATGTTTTGGGCAGATGGCCCATTATTTAGCATAAAGAATATTGCTATTTTGGTATAATCGGGTTTTATAATAGTTAGTCCAATAAAGAGCAGATGGCTCAGATGTTAGACAGTTAGTTTATTTATTTCCTGTTTCAGCATAACGGATATTGCTATATTATTATAATTAGTTGATTAACCAGTTTGGTTGTAGGAAAAGATTTGCAATATATATGTTTTGAGAAGAGATATTAGTAATGGGAAATCCGTTCCGTTAAGCTGCATGGTCTCACTATATATCAGTAAACAAAGATGTAACAGAAATTATTCATACCGGCTTTATGTCTAACTGAAGTTTCTGTTTCCCCTTAAACTCTTGAGTGCTCAAAATTTGATTTGGGTAGGCCGGGAGTTTAGATTTTCAGTTTTTACCATATTTTGGCAAATAAAGCATCCGAAGACGAGCAGGTGGCTGACAAATAGCTAAATTAGGAATTCTGTTTTTAAAAAATTTCCGCTATGTATTAAAACGTTTATGTCTATATTGTTTTGATCATCTAATGGGCATCTTCATAAGTCGCTCTTGGCATATTGTTGTAAATTATATTTGATCATTGCCTAGGATTACGTTTGGAGATTTTTGTAACTTGGATATGATATTATTTGAAATGTAATCACTGAAATTATTGTTTTAGAAATCTATGATTTTGTTTATATTCAAGTGCTTCTGATATTATGGATGCCAATAACATTACCGTATTTCATCACCAAAAGTTAATACTATGGATGACTGTAGCATCCATAACGCTTAGCTTTTGTCCTTTAGATACAGGATGCTACAATTTCCAAAAATTATATAATATATATTTTTTAAGTTTTGTACAGAAGTTTTATATTATTCATATATACATACATACATACATATATATATATATGCATTTTAATTGTATAATAAATTTTAAATTAATTAATAATTACATTTATAAATAAAATATATTTGTATGCAATTTTTTATAACTTTGTCGAAGGCATTATATTTGTTTGTGCGTGTATAATTTAAAACATACATTATATAATCTTAATCTTTTAAAATTTAGATTTTAGATAAATTGAAGTCATTAATATTATTTTATTTTAATTTTTTTAATCTTAGGCCATGAGCATTTATGCAAATATAGGATTTCTTTTTAAATATACATGTGTGTATATATAACAATCAACTTGGTTTCTCTTCCATGGGGAGAGAGATTACCAACGGATGTAAATGTCGGTTCAGAAATTAGTAAATATTCCTACAACACATTTTCGATTTTGGGATCTAAAATCAAAGTTCGATCTCCTAAGGTATCCCTTTTGTTTTTTTATTGTAAATGGCAAAACTGAGAATCATGTTTTAAAATCATCTACTGATTCATGGAAACGGATCTACAATTTCAATTTAGCCTCACATTTAAAAGATGTTGCTTCAGAAAGAACATGGAATCAAGTTCTAAAATAAAATGGGTTGCGAAGATGCTAAAGTTTATGCAAATAAAGCATGGTGCTTATTTTTGGCAGATTAGGAATGATGCTTAAGAAACAAACATTTTTTCTTTGACAAACTACAGGAAACTATCGATCTTTGGTTGATCCAAATCTCTGACAATCGAGGATTAGAAAGCAAAATAATGTTCTCTCTTAAATGTGATGCTAGAAAATATAGATCTAGAGCTCAAGACGATCTAAGGGAATATCTACGACATCTGGGCTATCATGGAATTCGCTACCTATATCTCTACACGGAACGAAATGCTTATTTTTCCTAAATTACTAACTCTACATTGAGTAAGGAAAGCAATCCCTAGTCAATTACAGGCATGCGTATAAGTTCTGGGTACACAAAGAAAATTCTGCAATGGATCAAGATACAATTTACTATAACTACCGATGAGAAGACTTAGCATTATAGTCCATATCGCGACTGACAACTGTGAACCCTGGTTATTGTTTCATGATCTCAATTTTAATATGGGAATTAGATAGACAGTAATTGGACATGGGTAGAGACATTAAGGCTTTGGTTGGGAGTTTTGTAGTACCGGTTATGACAGAATTTAAGAGTATCGATTTTGACCGTAAATGATCATAACGGTTTTTATTGATTTACAAGAAATGTTGTTATAGTCGATCAATACATGCTTAAGAGTTTAACATACACTGATTGTAAGAGTTTTCCACTAAAGTAATATTACATGTTGTGATGCCCTACGCCGAGACCCACACTAACAAAGAATATTGCAAAGTAATATCATCAGCTAGTATAGAGGATAAGGCTAGTTGGGAGCGACCATCCATGAATTTTACTTTAAGCGACCATCGCTATGACGATTAATATGTTATACATTTCTTTTATCAAGTGGAATCAGTGTATACAATTCAGGCTTTAAACAAAACTACAATGGCTATTATAAAAATTCAAAACAAAATTTAATAACATACAGATCACAGAATCGCAGATCAGACACAACGAAATACAAAATAGATACAAGTCCGAATCGACGCAAAATAAATACATGAAGTAGACTATAAGGTACACAAGTATATATCTCAAAATATGAATATGTACACAAAATGAGTCTAGCTCGACATAAGATATAACATAACATCGCATCTATATACATAGACGACAAAAGTAACTACTAGCTAATAGATTGGGCATCCACTCTAAAGCATCAAGCTGAAGGACCTGAAACATCTCAGTCTGATCCAAGTATTATAAAAATGATAGACAGGTCAGTCAGGTCGAAGATAAATGAGTAAAAAAATGAACGACGGATAAAGTGATCTTGTAACGACCCGTAAATTTAACCGGTTTTCGTAACGTATTTTATTGAAATTTTTTTTGGAGTTTTAAACGATAAAATTTTGAAATATAAATTTGATATTTGAAATGCGTCTAATTAAATATAGTAGCTGGTAAATTTTCGTCCGAAAATATGAAAGTTTATTTCGCGCGTAAATTTACTTCAATTTAATCAGTTAAAAAGCGATGAAAATAAAACATTTTCAAAACCAAAATATTTTTATATAGAAAAATTCTAAAACATCTTTTGAGCAAGTTGTCAGTTTATCGTTTTTCCAAATTCGGACGTTTTTGGCTCCGTCGATCTTAATTTTTTGCGATTTTTGCGCATTTTCCGCTAGTTGAAAATTTCGAATTTTTATAATTCGAGTATACCGCTAATATCTGTATACCATTTTGATCGCCTCGTCGTGCTGATCTCTACGGTATATGTATTCTTGTAATTCGGTGTTCAGTACGTCGGGAAAATGACAAATAGTCTACCGTATCGGCAACCGTATATGTGCCTTTTGAATTGCTTGCCCATTCGTTATATACAGTGATAAAACCAATAGCCACTGGTCATAATTTCACTTAGGATTCAGCATGCATGGCTTTATTATTTCAACAAACATATTTATTTGTTGTCTCTTCAATACCACGCGTTACCTTTCAGGAGCTGTAAACCATCTCTTATTTGAACATTGTTTTCATGCTTGAACATGATATATCAGTAGCTGTGTGAATGACATGCCCAGTCATTTTTTTTTTTTTGGCTCATCCTGGACAAAAACCATCCTTCCTGTGTGAATAACACCTACTGAATCTACACAATTCCAATTTATAGGAACATCAAAATGAGGTTTCTTCAAGATTTCAGTAATGAACAAAGCTTCTTTACAGATTCTTTTTCCTTAAGACCATCAACATATGGACCAATTACTCCATCCTCCTCAGAGATTCCAGATGAAATGCATTCAGCAGTTAGGGAAACAACATCACTTAATATGCTTAGAAAATTCCTCTCCATGCTCTTTCCCCTTGCAACAGCCCTCTCCCATCACCTTTCCCTCCTCTCGACCATGTCTGCTCGCTTGTGCCAAGCACTCCAGCGCCTTATTTCCACAAAACCCACCTCCCTTCTCGCCTTGAACCCAGTAACTCGCCCAAGCATGTCAGTCTCCGACCGATCGTCTCATCACCCGCGCACGCAGTTACCTCCTTCCCCTTACACGTGGACCCCACCGCGCCTCCATGCAACCACCTGCTCCATCGATCGGCGGCCTTCAGCTTCCCTCCACTCATGTTTCCCTGCCTTTCTCCTAGCACGGCGGCAAAGCCCCACGCCGAGCACCATCGACTCATGCTTCACCTCGACCGCCTCCTCCGCAAACCTTTTTTTTTTTTATGGCCGATGTCTCCGCTCTTCATTCCTGGCACTAGCTCATATGGCCAATGCATCACAGTTTTAAGTATATGATATAAAGTGTGTCAGGTATATTCATTTTATATACATTAGAGTATATATGAGTTCTGTTCTATATAGATCTGCTATATAATATGTTGTTGGTATTAGCATGCTATAGTCTGTGCCATATATAATAATATTTTATACTATATAATACGTTATACATATGTTGGATATGGAATAGCATTTGAGAAGTGAATTATATTTAGGTTACTGTATGAGTATGAGTTGTATATTCAAGCAGGTAGTCACATATATTTTAACTGGAGTTGTTTGTCTCTTTTTTTTTTTATGTTATATACACTATGTTTTTAATCAATGATAAGTCAGTATCTATCCAAATTTAAATGTTGTTTTAAATCGTTATATACTTATACTTGACTTTTTTTTTTTTTTACATTTAGTTTATGCATAAAGCCTGACAATTATATAAGTAAATATAGGAAACTGTACACGTTAAAACTTATGTAAGTACTAGTATAATATGCATGTTTATGTAGGTTACATTGGTGTAAATATAAAATAGTTTTCTATAAATGTTATATATATTGTATTATTACTTTATTATATTAAGTTATATTCTATTTTGAATTTGTTGTATGTTGAGTTTTGATGAATAAAGTCATATAGGGTTTGCGTGCATGTATATTTTGATATCTCTGTATAAGTTGTATATCATATATGTTGGAAGTTTAGGCAAATTGTTTTATTTACATTTATACTATTTTATATTCATTTTTAAAGAATATGTTAGTTATGTACATGATCTTAAGGTAGTTGTCTGCATTTATGTATATGATATGTATATAAAATGTTAGTTATGCATTTAAAGTGTTAAGTATATATGTGTATTGATTTGAGCTTGTTTGTGAAATGTGACTGAAGGTCAAATTTATTCTTCTATCCGGGCTGTATATATGTTATATTGGGATTATGTGACAGCAATGTTGTATAAATGTTTATTTCAAGTTTTATTTTGTATATACGTTTGGTTTCAATGAATATATATTTAAAAAAATTAGACTTATTTAGAAATGTTTATGTATTTTAAATTTAATATTCGGTTTAAGGGAGATAATAATATAACATACATCTCGTCTAAAATTTATGTCAAGCTAATTTGATTCGATCCCATCAATTTCTATGGTCAGATCTGTCCGTCGATTTCGGGCCAATCCTGCTTCGATTTGGAAATTCGTGCTTCGATTTATAACTTGATTCAATCGTCAAATCCTCTCTAGCCTCGAAAGGTGAGCAATCACTCACGATTAATGTTCTTTTATTTATTAAATTTGATTTCAATTGAAACGACAATTGAAATATGCTGCTGTTGGTTATGTACAATGTTATATATGCTATTACCTGTATCTGTTCACCTATGACATCTGACACCATTATCTGTTAATTACTATGCGATGATAATACAGCTTGGTTGATAAATTGATTGATTGATTGATTGTTGTGTATATTGGATGTTAAATTGTAATGTATAAAGTGATAAATATTATGCAATTGAATTTGACGTAGGATAGTTAAAATTTTGAATCGACATATGAGTTGAATTTGATTAGTTAAATTTGTATAATATGACCCCTTCAAATGTTAAATTAATCGACACGTAGGATTCGATTAATTACACCTTGAACCAATGAATGTATGTTGTTTAAATTGATGAACTGAATTTGAAATTAAGCGACAAGTGAAAAACCGTAATGTAATAATCTTTAATCTACATGAAATGATAGTGTAGATTCTAGAAATAATTATATTAATTTGCACAAATAACAATGTAAATTAATACGATTATTTCGGGATTATTTGAATTGATTATTGGATTGTCATTGTTTGTTGTTATTGCTTGGTTATTTACTTTGACACCATCCCCGTTATCACACTGCAAGTTCCCTTTGCTATGCTTTGATTTGAATTGAATTGGAATCGGGTTGAAATGATATATACCCAAATGAATTTGACTTAGGATAGAGAATTAAATAAAACCCGATTGGCCAATAAATTGATTTAAAAATAAAATAATGATTTTATTTGAGAGAAGAATAAGTTTTAAAATGAAGTTGAAACTTGAATTTTTATGAAAGAAAATGTAAATATTGAAATCTGAAATAAATATTAACGTAGTAATTGATGAAAGAACGTTGTTTGAAATTTAATTATTTAATAATAAAATTTCGAATTATTAATAAATAAATTAGAATTAGCAATAATTGAGATTTGAAATTATTAAGCGTGAAATCATTTAATAATTAAATTCGAAATTATAATTAAGTTGGAATTATAATTAAGTTTGAAATTATCCAGTTGAATTTAAAATTAAGTTGAAATGAATCGATAATTAAGTTTGAATTTATAATCAAGTTTGTAATTATTAAGTTTTGAAATTATTAAAAATTAAGATTGAAATTATATAATAATTGAATGAGATTTAATTATTTGATAATTGAATAAAAATTGAATTCTTTGATAAGAGAAAGTGAACATTAAATAAGTGGATTTGAACTTCGTTAATAAATGAAATTGAGTTTCTGTATTTATTAAAGTTTGGAAAAATTTATTTAAGTAAGTTAATAAGTGAAAGTAAACTTCTGAATATATGAAATTTAGTTTCTTTATTAATTGAGTTTTTTGAAAATTTGTAACTAAATTGAATTTCTTTAACAAGAAATAAAATGCGTTTATTAAAATGAATGTAAGACTTGTAATTTTAAGAATATGATTTGACGAATCGAATTTAAGTAAATTTGTAAGTTTTGTAATAATGAAATTGAACTTAAGTAATTGATTTAATTGTGTTGGAATTTAAATGAAAATTGTTTAAATGATAAATTAGCTTAACGAATATTTAATGAAATCGATTAATGAATTGAAATTGATTTTGAATGTTAAATTAAATTAATTTAAATGATTTCAAAATGAAACTTATATATACGAACTTGAATCAATATTTGAATTGTTTAAATAAAAGTTGAAATCGAATTATAAGATTTTGAAATGGTAATTTGGAAGTTGAAACGTAAACTTGGAAATTGATAGTGAAAGACAAACGAAATGTTGATTTACGAATTGAAATTGAAATTGATTTGTTTTGAAATATATTAAATGACCAATCGGTGTAATAATTACGAAAGTTATTAAAGAAACCGGGATCGGTTATGGATATACTCTCTATCTAAACCGAAAACCACTTTAATAACTATACGCGGAGTGATGATCCAGAATGAAGTGGTTGGAATGATGTACGTAATGACTGAAGAAAGAGAACGATAATGGATAGCCTTGACACTTGTGTCAAATTGGAAATGACTAAAATCAGGAGCCGTGCCGGGCCAAATGGGGTTAGCCACCTCGAGCGAACACACTTCTTCGTAACTACTACTCATTACTTATGATTGATTGGTGCACCCTCGGAATTTCAGGAGTGTTGTTTCGCGGTGTTGCGATCGCTGCGGCGATGCGTTCTCACCAGTCCGGATCAGGCGAACGGTAGTTTCACTACTTGGGTATTGCCTCATGTGCCTTGTCATACTTGTATCCCTATATACGCGACCACTACGAATTTGTTTTGTGTTATACCTATGGAGTACTCCCTGATATCCCACTAGTTTACGGTGGAGTTTACAGTGCTGTATAGACTATGACATTTATATAAAATGTGTTAAGGGGGATAATGGTAACGCCTTAACACTATTTTGATATTTTATATTACTGATAGACATTATTTATTTAGCGTATATTACTACATAGTAGATAGTTTAACGGATCCTTAGAGGACGGTTATTCCAACGTCCTTTGAGTTACTTGTATTTAAATTGTTATTTCACTTGAGTTGGATTTATTGATATAAGAATGTTAATCCTGACTCGAGTGTTTTGTGTTTTTCTTTATGCTCGGGTCAGACTGAGAGTACCAGCTTTCGAGGCTTATCTTTGGAGTTGGAGCTTCGCTTGGAGATCCAGCTATCTATCCAGCTTTCAGATATTCGATGATTCCAGTGATGTATTCTGATTCTTATATTTGACTGTTGTATTCGAGACTTCTGTTGTAACTTATTTAACTCTGATGTATCTTATATATTTATATAGTAGCTTCATGAACTACTATCTCTTTTACTTCCGCTGCATATTATTACTCTGTGTTTGTGATTCTATGATTATTTATTTACTGTATATCTGAGTTTTGCCAAATTTAAATTAACAATTCGGTATTTTGAATTATTCAAGTCTGACATGTGCGGATGTGAATTGTCCAAAATAGCGGGTCGTTACAGTTGGTATCAGAGCTTTTGGTAGCTCTAGGCAAAACTTAGCATATATGGTAAATGCATTTACAGAATCACTCTCATTCGAGTTTCAATCTCTTCCTTTTAACTCAATTTCTTTGAATTTTGGAACGTTCACACGGTTTCAAAATTCATTCTTGTCCCTCACTATTCGTCTTCTTTCAATACTGGAGCATACCATAACTCCACTTCGAATGATCTTTAAAATGAATTGGCGGTCTCGCCAAACTTCGAATGATTTGTAAATGAGTGAAACTCCTTTACAATAGACATCGATTTACCGGAGATTTGTATCCTCGGTTTACGATGCTATCTATCTTCCGCTATGCCTGAACTCTATTTCTTGAGATCGAATGTCGATTTGCCTCGGAATTCTGCATCGATCTTATTCTTTAAGTTACGGTCGATCGGGTTAAGGTTGCCCGTGAATTAAATAAGCTTATCCATCTCCCAATTATGTTAATTGAATTATCTTACCTTATGTTTCGAACTTGTTATCGAATCAAAATTCTCTTTGATTTAATTTCCATTAAATTTGAATCTCTATCCTTGCTTTGAAAATCATCCTTGTATCGACGAGCGAAGAAGTGTATTTGAAAATTTATATTAGACATGTTATATATATACTGTGTTGTTTGAGCTGGTTATGTTGATTTGGGTTTCCGATCGATTCGTCTGATCAACGCTATCGATGGGATTTCCAAAACACTTGAACATGGCAAACTGACACAATAGTATTTTCGAAATTGGTGAATAAAATAGTCTAGAATGATTATATCATATAAGAATAAAAGTTTTAAAGTTAAGCTGTTAAAGAATCTGTTGTCCCAAACGATAATATTTAATTTTCATTTATTGTTTTATAAATCATTGACTATTTCATAATGTATAAGAATGAATTTATAAAACTTGGTTATAATTTGAATTGGAATTTAAAATGTATTTAAATTAGAATTTGAGAATTTAATTTCCGATAATTTCGAGTTATGGTTTTAAAGTTTAAAATGAGTATTGTTTAAAATATTTTCGAATAGGAAGGGTTTTCAAACTCTTTTGTCGCTGGAAAATAATTTCGGTGATGACGGCCGCATCATCGACATTCATTTTCGGGTTTCGAAGTGGAGAGACTATTCTGTAGCCTTGCTATGGTTTGTTTTTGGAAAATAAACTAATTTGAATTTTTAAACATGACTTGATTTATTATATATATTGAAGATTTTAAATTTGATTTGATATATTATGGATATATATATATATATATATATATATATATTTATTTATTTATTTTATCTACAAAATTGTTTGAAGTCAATCGAAAATTTAATTCTCAAAATTTGGGTAAAGATGATTTCAATTATATATGAAACCAAAATTTTGAATTAATATTTAAACTTGAGAGAATTGAATTAGAAGTTTACTTGTATAATGCTCGATTTCATTCAATATAATTTACCTAAATTTTCAAAAAAAATTAATTATGAATTGAATATTATACAATATAAATGATATCAAAGAAATTTTAAATAAATTTGAGTAGTTATATTAAATGTAAATATACTTAATATAAATGTGATAAGATATATTAAGTAGAATAAATTTAATAATAATTTGAAATAAAGAAGAATTAAATTTGTTAAATAAAATATGATTATAACAAACGATTATTCAAATTTATGATCTTTGAAATTGTTAATTTAAGGAAATTGGATAATATATAATATAAATTGTCTTTATAAATAAAATGTGAATGCGTATAAAAATGTTATTTACTTAGATTTTAATTATAAATGTTTCGGGAGATAAATAAAATAATAGGTTAATTGAATAATAGATGCGATTAATAAAATAGAAAAAATGTTTTGAAAGTTAATAAATTATTTAAATTGAAATCTGTATGGTTCAAATTAATTGTTTATTATGTAAATTCAAGTCTATTTTCTTCTGGTTGTCTCTATTCTCCCACCTCCTTCCTTTTCGTGGACGAAAAGTTTTGAGTGGGGGAGAGTGCAACGACCCGTAAATTTAACCGGTTTTCGTAACGTATTTTATTGAAATTTTTTTTGGAGTTTTAAACGATAAAATTTTGAAATATAAATTTGATATTTGAAATGCGTCTAATTAAATATAGTAGCTGGTAAATTTTCGTCCGAAAATATGAAAGTTTATTTCGCGCGTAAATTTACTTCAATTTAATCAGTTAAAAAGCGATGAAAATAAAACATTTTCAAAACCAAAATATTTTTATATAGAAAAATTCTAAAACATCTTTTGAGCAAGTTGTCAGTTTATCGTTTTTCCAAATTCGGACATCTTTGGCTCCGTCGATCTTAATTTTTTGCGATTTTTGCGCATTTTCCGCTAGTTGAAAATTTCGAATTTTTATAATTCGAGTATACTAATATCTGTATACCGTTTTGATCGCCTCGTCGTGCTGATCTCTACGGTATATGTATTCTTGTAATTCGGTGTTCAGTACGTCGGGAAAATGACAAATAGTCTACCGTATCGGTAACCGTATATGTGCCTTTTGAATTGCTTGCCCATTCGTTATATACAGTGATAAAACCAATAGCCACTGGTCATAATTTCACTTAGGATTCAGCATGCATGGCTTTATTATTTCAACAAACATATTTATTTGTTGTCTCTTCAATACCACGCGTTACCTTTCAGGAGCTGTAAACCATCTCTTATTTGAACATTGTTTTCATGCTTGAACATGATATATCAGTAGCTGTGTGAATGACATGCCCAGTCATTTTTTTTTTTTTTGGCTCATCCTGGACAAAAACCATCCTTCCTGTGTGAATAACACCTACTGAATCTACACAATTCCAATTTATAGGAACATCAAAATGAGGTTTCTTCAAGATTTCAGTAATGAACAAAGCTTCTTTACAGATTCTTTTTCCTTAAGACCATCAACATATGGACCAATTACTCCATCCTCCTTAGAGATTCCAGATGAAATGCATTCAGCAGTTAGGGAAACAACATCACTTAATATGCTTAGAAAATTCCTCTCCATGCTCTTTCCCCTTGCAACAGCCCTCTCCCATCACCTTTCCCTCCTCTCGACCATGTCTGCTCGCTTGTGCCAAGCACTCCAGCGCCTTATTTCCACAAAACCCACCTCCCTTCTCGCCTTGAACCCAGTAACTCGCCCAAGCATGTCAGTCTCCGACCGATCGTCTCATCACCCGCGCACGCAGTTACCTCCTTCCCCTTACACGTGGACCCCACCGCGCCTCCATGCAACCACCTGCTCCATCGATCGGCGGCCTTCAGCTTCCCTCCACTCATGTTTCCCTGCCTTTCTCCTAGCACGGCGGCAAAGCCCCACGCCGAGCACCATCGACTCATGCTTCACCTCGACCGCCTCCTCCGCAAACCTTTTTTTTTTTTTTATGGCCGATGTCTCCGCTCTTCATTCCTGGCACTAGCTCATATGGCCAATGCATCACAGTTTTAAGTATATGATATAAAGTGTGTCAGGTATATTCATTTTATATACATTAGAGTATATATGAGTTCTGTTCTATATAGATCTGCTATATAATATGTTGTTGGTATTAGCATGCTATAGTCTGTGCCATATATAATAATATTTTATACTATATAATACGTTATACATATGTTGGATATGGAATAGCATTTGAGAAGTGAATTATATTTAGGTTACTGTATGAGTATGAGTTGTATATTCAAGCAGGTAGTCACATATATTTTAACTGGAGTTGTTTGTCTCTTTTTTTTTATGTTATATACACTATGTTTTTAATCAATGATAAGTCAGTATCTATCCAAATTTAAATGTTGTTTTAAATCGTTATATACTTATACTTGACTTTTTTTTTTTTTACATTTAGTTTATGCATAAAGCCTGACAATTATATAAGTAAATATAGGAAACTGTACACGTTAAAACTTATGTAAGTACTAGTATAATATGCATGTTTATGTAGGTTACATTGGTGTAAATATAAAATAGTTTTCTATAAATGTTATATATATTGTATTATTACTTTATTATATTAAGTTATATTCTATTTTGAATTTGTTGTATGTTGAGTTTTGATGAATAAAGTCATATAGGGTTTGCGTGCATGTATATTTTGATATCTCTGTATAAGTTGTATATCATATATGTTGGAAGTTTAGGCAAATTGTTTTATTTACATTTATACTATTTTATATTCATTTTTAAAGAATATGTTAGTTATGTACATGATCTTAAGGTAGTTGTCTGCATTTATGTATATGATATGTATATAAAATGTTAGTTATGCATTTAAAGTGTTAAGTATATATGTGTATTGATTTGAGCTTGTTTGTGAAATGTGACTGAAGGTCAAATTTATTCTTCTATCCGGGCTGTATATATGTTATATTGGGATTATGTGACAGCAATGTTGTATAAATGTTTATTTCAAGTTTTATTTTGTATATACGTTTGGTTTCAATGAATATATATTTAAAAAAATTAGACTTATTTAGAAATGTTTATGTATTTTAAATTTAATATTCGGTTTAAGGGAGATAATAATATAACATACATCTCGTCTAAAATTTATGTCAAGCTAATTTGATTCGATCCCATCAATTTCTATGGTCAGATCTGTCCGTCGATTTCGGGCCAATCCTGCTTCGATTTGGAAATTCGTGCTTCGATTTATAACTTGATTCAATCGTCAAATCCTCTCTAGCCTCGAAAGGTGAGCAATCACTCACGATTAATGTTCTTTTATTTATTAAATTTGATTTCAATTGAAACGACAATTGAAATATGCTGCTGTTGGTTATGTACAATGTTATATATGCTATTACCTGTATCTGTTCACCTATGACATCTGACACCATTATCTGTTAATTACTATGCGATGATAATACAGCTTGGTTGATAAATTGATTGATTGATTGATTGTTGTGTATATTGGATGTTAAATTGTAATGTATAAAGTGATAAATATTATGCAATTGAATTTGACGTAGGATAGTTAAAATTTTGAATCGACATATGAGTTGAATTTGATTAGTTAAATTTGTATAATATGACCCCTTCAAATGTTAAATTAATCGACACGTAGGATTCGATTAATTACACCTTGAACCAATGAATGTATGTTGTTTAAATTGATGAACTGAATTTGAAATTAAGCGACAAGTGAAAAACCGTAATGTAATAATCTTTAATCTACATGAAATGATAGTGTAGATTCTAGAAATAATTATATTAATTTGCACAAATAACAATGTAAATTAATACGATTATTTCGGGATTATTTGAATTGATTATTGGATTGTCATTGTTTGTTGTTATTGCTTGGTTATTTACTTTGACACCATCCCCGTTATCACACTGCAAGTTCCCTTTGCTATGCTTTGATTTGAATTGAATTGGAATCGGGTTGAAATGATATATACCCAAATGAATTTGACTTAAAATAGAGAATTAAATAAAACCCGATTGGCCAATAAATTGATTTAAAAATAAAATAATGATTTTATTTGAGAGAAGAATAAGTTTTAAAATGAAGTTGAAACTTGAATTTTTATGAAAGAAAATGTAAATATTGAAATCTGAAATAAATATTAACGTAGTAATTGATGAAAGAACGTTGTTTGAAATTTAATTATTTAATAATGAAATTTGGAATTATTAATAAATAAATTGGAATTAGCAATAATTGAGATTTGAAATTATTAAGCGTGAAATCATTTAATAATTAAATTCGAAATTATAATTAAGTTGGAATTATAATTAAGTTTGAAATTATCCAGTTGAATTTAAAATTAAGTTGAAATGAATCGATAATTAAGTTTGAATTTATAATCAAGTTTGTAATTATTAAGTTTTGAAATTATTAAAAATTAAGATTGAAATTATATAATAATTGAATGAGATTTAATTATTTGATAATTGAATAAAAATTGAATTCTTTGATAAGAGAAAGTGAACATTAAATAAGTGGATTTGAACTTCGTTAATAAATGAAATTGAGTTTCTGTATTTATTAAAGTTTGGAAAAATTTATTTAAGTAAGTTAATAAGTGAAAGTAAACTTCTGAATATATGAAATTTAGTTTCTTTATTAATTGAGTTTTTTGAAAATTTGTAACTAAATTGAATTTCTTTAACAAGAAATAAAATGCGTTTATTAAAATGAATGTAAGACTTGTAATTTTAAGAATATGATTTGACGAATCGAATTTAAGTAAATTTGTAAGTTTTGTAATAATGAAATTGAACTTAAGTAATTGATTTAATTGTGTTGGAATTTAAATGAAAATTGTTTAAATGATAAATTAGCTTAACGAATATTTAATGAAATCGATTAATGAATTGAAATTGATTTTGAATGTTAAATTAAATTAATTTAAATGATTTCAAAATGAAACTTATATATACGAACTTGAATCAATATTTGAATTGTTTAAATAAAAGTTGAAATCGAATTATAAGATTTTGAAATGGTAATTTGGAAGTTGAAACGTAAACTTGGAAATTGATAGTGAAAGACAAACGAAATGTTGATTTACGAATTGAAATTGAAATTGATTTGTTTTGAAATATATTAAATGACCAATCGGTGTAATAATTACGAAAGTTATTAAAGAAACCGGGATCGGTTATGGATATACTCTCTATCTAAACCGAAAACCACTTTAATAACTACACGCGGAGTGATGATCCAGAATGAAGTGGTTGGAATGATGTACGTAATGACTGAAGAAAGAGAACGATAATGGATAGCCTTGACACTTGTGTCAAATTGGAAATGACTAAAATCAGGAGCCGTGCCGGGCCAAATGGGGTTAGCCACCTCGAGCGAACACACTTCTTCGTAACTACTACTCATTACTTATGATTGATTGGTGCACCCTCGGAATTTCAGGAGTGTTGTTTCGCGGTGTTGCGATCGCTGCGGCGATGCGTTCTCACCAGTCCGGATCAGGCGAACGGTAGTTTCACTACTTGGGTATTGCCTCATGTGCCTTGTCATACTTGTATCCCTATATACGCGACCACTACGAATTTGTTTTGTGTTATACCTATGGAGTACTCCCTGATATCCCACTAGTTTACGGTGGAGTTTACAGTGCTGTATAGACTATGACATTTATATAAAATGTGTTAAGGGGGATAATGGTAACGCCTTAACACTATTTTGATATTTTATATTACTGATAGACATTATTTATTTAGCGTATATTACTACATAGTAGATAGTTTAACGGATCCTTAGAGGACGGTTATTCCAACGTCCTTTGAGTTACTTGTATTTAAATTGTTATTTCACTTGAGTTGGATTTATTGATATAAGAATGTTAATCCTGACTCGAGTGTTTTGTGTTTTTCTTTATGCTCGGGTCAGACTGAGAGTACCAGCTTTCGAGGCTTATCTTTGGAGTTGGAGCTTCGCTTGGAGATCCAGCTATCTATCCAGCTTTCAGATATTCGATGATTCCAGTGATGTATTCTGATTCTTATATTTGACTGTTGTATTCGAGACTTCTGTTGTAACTTATTTAACTCTGATGTATCTTATATATTTATATAGTAGCTTCATGAACTACTATCTCTTTTACTTCCGCTGCATATTATTACTCTGTGTTTGTGATTCTATGATTATTTATTTACTGTATATCTGAGTTTTGCCAAATTTAAATTAACAATTCGGTATTTTGAATTATTCAAGTCTGACATGTGCGGATGTGAATTGTCCAAAATAGCGGGTCGTTACAGATCTAGATCTCAAATATAGTCATATATCGACAAATATCAAACCTGGATCAATAAATTCAAATCACCAAATACTAAACTGAAGGTAGCTTATTTGTAAAAATCCCTAAAATGATTTATTGATAATTCAAAAAACATCAAATCCAAAAATCTCACAAATAGAAATCCAAAAATCTCACAAAAAGGGGAAAGGCGTCAAACTTCAAGACTAGTAAAATAAATCCACCTAAAAGCATGTAACTCAAAGATAGACGTATAAGTCTATAAACATCAAGATAGGTATGTGACCTATAAACCTCATGATAGGAATAAGACCTATAATCTTTAAAATAGGTATGAGACCTATAAACATCAAAATAGGTACGAGACCTGAAATAATCAAGATAGGAATATGTCCTATAAATATCAAGATATGTACGAGACCTATAAATATCAAGATAGGAATAAGTTCTATAAACATCAAGATAGGTACGAGACCTATGAACTCCGAAGGTGAGTCATAAACTCATCAATTAAAGTATTAAATACTTTTATATAGCAACCGAATAGATAATGACCGTGTGTCTCATACCACTCGGTTTTACCCAAATGTTTACTATGCAATAATAAAGTCCACTTATGTGTAGTAATTGTTTGGCCGACCAAGTTCGAGAGTTAATTGGTAAAACAAACATGAGCGTTCCATACCACTCATTTTATTTAACCGTTTAAATCAATTCTTCATTCGATCGATGTGGTAACAATTTTTATAAAATTCTTTACTTTCAAAAGAAAATCATTTTAATAAAACATGGATTTACAGTGGAAATATACACACACTCTTCGCATCATTGCTCCAAATCATTTTTAGAACCAATTTCAAAGAGAATTATACTATTTATATATTTCTAAAGACCATTTATATAGAAATTGGATTTGTACTTAAAATGATTTTCATAAAGTGGTTTGATTTAAAAATCGGTCTTTTATAAATTCGATTTGACAACGTGCATCGAAAGTGTGTTTTTCTCCTCAAGATCCATAGAACAACTCTATGGTTTAAAATATCAAAATGAATTCTTCAATTCATAAATCAAAAGGCAGAAATGGAAATAAAATTTGACATGAAATGCAATAGAAAAATCAAATAATCGATCTTATGTTCTCAATTAGGCAAATAAGTGGCGAATGTGTCCAAGTATACCAAGACATAGTTTGGGTGCAAATACAAGCTGCGACCGGTGCACCGATAGGGCATACCGTTCCACCGGTTGCTTCACCTCGGCTGACTCCCAGGCAATTCCGTTGGCTCTTTGATGACCGGATCATGATCATTTCTTCTGTGTTGCTTCTCTAATGATCTGGGGTATTTGAACTAGCGAACATGCAAGCATATATACATGTATAATTGAATGAAAAATCATGTTTCCATAAATGGATTTTCAGCAAACAGAGAATCGAATTCAATTAGACAAAGGATTCATCACTATATTGAGATCATATACACTATAGATTCAAATGAATTCATATAACAACAGCAAACATTCATATTAGACTAGAACTTATGAGATAAACTCACCTAAACAAACCCGAAATGGAAGTTTGAGCTTAGAATCTCCTATGCCTTTCTAATTCAACCTCAACATAGGCTATGAACAAAGATTGGATAGGAATTAATCGAATTATAAATAAAACTAAATTAAATCCCTAATTACATGGATAGACAGGAAGAAGAGATTACCTCGTATCAATATTCACTAGAATTGATAAAAAGCCCCGTGTTTGAAATCTTTAATTTGGAAATTTAGGAATTGGGGTTTTGGACTTAGGGGAATTTTGATTTTCTAGTTTTGGTGTTGAAATGAGAATGAGAAAAATTTACATATATTTCTACTTCTCTTGTTTTGGCTAAATGGGTTAAGATGTAAATCCGTTAGCTAAGTGTTACTAATTTTATTAAAACAAAAGTATTGCTAATTTGCATTGTTTCATTTTCACACTTTATAAGAACTAATCTGATTTTAAAAATGTTATGATTTAACCAACATTGATTTCTACAATTTTTTCCAAAATGAGTAATATGTCAAAATCTCATTTTTATTAATATTGAAATATGTTATCAAAATTAATTATAACTTTTTAAAATGAAAAGTTATTTTCCATACTTTTAATAAAATGAACCATTAGTTGAGAAACCATATTTCGACAATGAAATTATTTACATATAATTTATTTTCTCATTTTCTCCAAAAATTGTTCTTTTATTATTAAATACGAGTATTAACTACGTAAAAGATCAACTCAAATAAATTCCCAATTTATTCTTACTCCAAATCCATTTTAATTTGAAAACACAATAAATGTAAATTCCCTAAATTAATCAAATTAGTTAAATATAATTAATTAAGTCATATTTAAATTTTAATTCTTGGTAATCTCGACTAGGGTTATCACAAAGACCCCCCTATTTGTGTCCTTACAATTTTCTTAAGGAAGAGTTAACAATTATTCAACGATGCATCTATCAAAGTGGATAAGAACGTGAGTCTCACCACTAATGAGCACAAGAAAGTAACTCAGGATGCGTTAGTCCTTAGGATCATCAGCCCATAGGACTTAGATGAGCAAAACTTCTTTATGTTGAAGGTGCTTAAACTCCGATGAAAAATAGATTGAGATCTCAAGTGCAACAAAGATTTTATGCCTAAAAATAGAATCAGAATCCCTAAAGTGTTTCCAAGGCTGAAGCACATGAAGGACACCACGAATGCTAGAGAACTTGAATGGTAAGGAAAATCAGTAAGAAGTAGGGCCGCAACACTCAATGGTTGGGTGAGTTCTCATATATCAAAGAGCTATTATCCAGAATTGACTGAAATACTAGTCATTCCACAAGGAAGAAACACGAATAAAGATTCATTTCCAATAAAAATTTCCAAGATCTTTCTAAAGGATTCACAAATAGAATCGGGACTTAGGATCAACTTCTTTCCGAGACTCAATCTAACGAAAGAGTGGTCGATGGGATCTTCCAAATAAAGTCTTGGAAGGAACCAAACCAATGCTGAGTTGGAAACTACCAACACTAGAAAAAATTCAATCAAGATAGATATGATTCTCCAAGCTTCTACTCGATGTAAAATACAAGCATGAGGTATATTTCTAAGATTTTATCAACATTTAAATCTCTTAGAAGCTCTCTATTTATTTTTTCCCCATGAAATTCAATTTTTGTTTAATAATTATTTGAGATATACTCAAATAATTGATCTATGCACTTAAAATATTTCTACAGCCTTTTACTTCCAGAAATTTCTTTGTTACCATAAATCTTTTGTTATCTCAGTATAGTTTACCCATATAACTTGTCTAAAGGATTTAAAATTTTATAAATTCCACCCTCATTCAATCAAACAAAGGTTCTTAGATGTAAATTTCTAAACAAGTTTTTAATCCATATTTCACATCACTATTTTATTAAAGTAGTTTATTTTAAAATTACATCTTACTCAATTTTGTATTGAGAAAACTCTTAATTGGTTTTAAATTTGAAAGACTCAAATTATATAATTCATTCCAAGTATTCATATTATTTGACTAAATTTCCTTTACAGTTTTACACTACTAATTTCATACCCAAAAAATCTCATTATTTTGCTTTGCTAAATATTTGTTTCCCAACAAAGAAACTTCTTTTAGTCATTGCCAAAATTAGTGCTAAGTTTTGAAAACCTAAAGATTTTCCAATTAGATTTTTTCCTATTCAAGAATTTACTAATTAAATTCTCCATTTCCTTTTATAATAAAAATAAAAGAATTAGCATACCAAAAAATTATTATTATGATAACCAGGTCTCCAAAAATTCATTTTCCCATTAGAAAATCATTTACAAGAACTTCTTTCTCAATTTCCTAAACTCTATTTAGTAAAGAAATAAAAATTTCGAAATCCCATAATTATTAACTTATCACAATATTCAATAAAGCATATATTGGGCAAAAGCTCAGAAATATAAATCTAGTCTCATTTTCCATCCTTGATTTTCTATTTCCAATTTCTCAACTTTTGAAATTATCAAAATTATTATTCAATTCCTGATTATTTCCATTTGGAAAATAAATTCTTTTCTTATGAGGGTATTAATTTTCTCTTAATATTTTAATTAATATCTAAGAGATAAATTAATCCATATAGTCATCCTTAAAAAAATTTAAGATACTTTGGAACTCTTAATTATTTAAGTTTAATTAATTATCGTCCAAAAAACAAGTTTGAATAGTAAGTCAATGCATATAACATATGCTCCATAAAGCATTACCAAAAAATTCTTTTAATACCAGTATTAGTAAATACCAAAAAGATCAAATAATCTATAAAGTTATTTCTACAAATTGCTATTCCAAATACAATTAAAGATGGCATCTCAAACTCACCTATTATTTAACCTAAGATTATTTCTATGCTTAAAAGTTTGCCTCTTTCAACCTTTAGAATTTGCTTTCCAATCTATTACTTTAATATTAAAGCAGGAACCTCTCCTCGCATGTGGCCTCCTCTCCCCGCTTTTAACATACATCAAACTATCATCTCACATGACCCACTACTCATCACCTTCTTTTACAAAACGTTCCCACCCAACTACCTCCGTCTCCATTCAACAAATTTTCAGTTTCTCCTCCTTGCTCTGGTTCCGTCGATCTCTTTCTCCATCCTCCACCAATCCACCACCGATTCCCCTCCGTCCCACTAGTCGATGTTTGCCATTTACTAACCCATCTGTCGATCCCCTTTCCTACCCACTCCTCCAACACCGCCGCCTCTTCCTCCGGTACCCGTTGGTTACCTTTTCCTCTCTCTTTTATCTACAACAACTCTAATACCTAATTTTACTTTTTTTCTGTTTCCCCTCTTCCTTTTTGATCCTTAATTTGAAATGAATACCCATTTATTTCCAAGTTCCACCAAAATCAATTTCTAACAAAATCAGTAGATATTAAATTTCATTCTTAATCCACTACCAATCTTCCAAACTGGACAAATAACATCCATAGTCTTCACAAGTTGAAGTTAGAAGTTCATCAGTGTGAAAATATCAATTTTCATCGTAACTCCGTTCTTTTACTGACATCACTAACTCCAAATCCTAGGTCAACTGGTATTACAAATTTCTGCCTCGAGCTCACGTTTCCCTACAGATCGTCGGTTTACTTCAGCGATCAGTACGCTTATTTTAGGTATTTGATGATGTTTTAATGTTTAATGACACGATTACTATTACTGCTTCAGTTTAACGCATATGCTTTCTTTACATATTAGCTGACGTTTTCATGTTTAACAACATGATTTATAGATGCTATTAATAAAATTGGTGGATTAATGTGTGAAACTTTGTTTGATTATCACTACAAAAAAGCCTTATTTCTACCCAAATCTTTATTATCTTTTACGTCCAACTATTTTGTGGTGAAACAATATTTATGTTGTTATAATCTTATTATACTTCTATTATTAATAAACTATGCATTTGTATTCACCGCAACGGACTTGAATCCCATTTCCATATTTTCGGTTATACCTGCTGTAGAAAATGTGTCGCTGATTTTTAGTTAAAATTAGTTAGGCCTGTAATTTGAATACAGTGCACTTTTTCCTACAATTGGGTTCGCTTAGCATGTTATTAGCCATATTAACTATGATTTGGTGGTGGGCAAATACTATTATCATGTTCTCAAAAATTATCACAAGTACGGTCGAAGCTATATCAATGTGTATAAAGAAGTATTGGTCATTATAGTAGTTTTTCCATCGTGAAAGTTGTATAAAACTCCACTACAGTTAAAGGTATCGAGGATAAACAAAATGATATTCATCCTACATAAAATGAGACATGCACAGATGTATATAAGTTATTTGTACAATTCTTTAATGCGTAAATTATTTAACTCAAAGGAAAGACTGTTGAAATTTGTGTATTTTGTATATTTACATTACTATTTGACAAAAGAATTGAATTAATGTACCTATTATTCTAGAATTAGTTATATCAGTTATTGTATAAATATTTTAGAAGTATGTATGCAACACAATAACAAATACGAGCACAGTAAATGATGCAGCATGCCATTATTATAGTCCACTGTATTACCTCAATCCACAAACTAACATACAGCAAATAATTAATTACATCAGCGCAATTGTTTGGTTAAAATTCAAACTTTATTGCTTGAAAGTAACAAAACTTTTGCCAATCAAAATTTAAACTATTTAGCCAACCATCTTCATGATATAGACCAAAATTATCTTATAGATAGTTAAAAAGGGGCCATTTTATTATTATTTGTCTAACCAACTATTTGAAAGAACTATCTATGAACAGTTCATGTCGTTTAAATGCTTTAGATTCTTGCTTATATTTTGTTATTATATCTTCCTATGTACTAATTTTTTTTCATAGACTGCTTTAAAAACTACTTCATATACAGTGATGATTTATATTATTGAGAAAATTACAATTTTAGGCAATGTCTTCAATTTCTAGAAAGCATAATTAACAAGATTTTAGTTGCTCCCCTTATCTCTGATATAAACTTCAGACTTCAAGCTCTAATTCTTAATGATATCATTGTACCATTTTTCAATAATTAAATTAGTATATACGTAGTAATCACTATTTTTGATATATTATTGGCACTTCTTGATGAAATTAACAATAATGAGAATTTTAGGCAATGGAGACGTTCATGTGGACGAAACTGTACCAACCTTTTGACAACACATTGTCTAATAATCATATAACTCTGTTATACAAATTGTAGCCATTCCCTTTTAAATTTAAACAGTGAATCTTACTAAAAATGACTTTTGCAAAGGAAGATCCAAGACATCTAGCTGAAATAGGCATGAATAGAAATATTGTTTAAAATCCAGGTTTGCGACAAAGACATTGATGAAATTGAGAGCACGATGAACAATCTGGGTGATGAGTACACCCATGACATGGAAAAATGATCATACAAGCTTCTGAACCTTGATACATCTTTGACATCCGTACCCGCTCTCACACTTTCACATCAAACTCGGATAAAAAAAATCCGCAAATGGTAAATCGGAACATGTGTCTTATATTGCATCCAATATAATTTTTGCCAACATTTTATGTCTTTGGGAACAAAATATGAAAAAAAAGTTTCATTGTGAATTGGGAATGAGGTGCTGAAATTAGTGGTTGCATAGTTTACCGAGGATCAAGTGCTGATTGAGAGGCCATATGTGTCCACGTTGGTGAGGGAGAGCTTGGTCAAGAAGGTAGTGGATTTCAATATTTTCATGAATGATAAGGCCATTACCTATTTGAGCTATGGTATTGAAGTTAGCATTGCAGTTACGATGAAACAGATTGCGTAACATGAGGCAGAGGTAATCCTTCTACGATGAATGACTTTTTTTCCTTTTTATTTTTTTCCTTTTTCTTTTTGGCGAAAATTTACAGGTTTGGGTTGGGTATGTGAATGATATTGGGAATTCTATAACTTGGCTAATAATTTTTTCTGTATGTTTATGCAGTATAAAATTATAGATTGAGGAGAAATCAACTCTAAGAACATTCTTTATTCATGGAATCTCATGTCTGTTTGTTTCCCTCCTCCATAAAAGTAAAAAATAATAAGCAGACTCATCCTAATGAAGATGTACCTATGTTCCATTTTCATGCATTGAAGAACATTGAAAGTTCTGAAATATTGTAGGAAAGGTCATTAAAACCAATTTAAGAATTCATTTTTCCCCATTGATAAGCAATCATACTCCATATTTGTGGACCCTATTTATTATTAAATGTATAAGCTGTCCAATAATTAATATAGATCTGATCTAAGTTCTACTTGTACTCTGCAAAGTGAAATGTGAGAAGAAGCTTTATGTTTAATTTATTGAACTTTGTAAGGGTCTAAGTTTAGGATTTATAACAAAACCATTAAATGTCAAGAACACTATATTTTTTTCTTCAGAAAATATATCTATTACAATCCAAAGTGCCAGGCATAGCCTGAGTGATTCGATTGCCCAATTCCAACTTGATGATCGAAAAAACAAAGTTTCACATGAAACCAACTATAGCTACGTCTGTACACAATGAGTTGGAATTCAGATGACACATCAATTTCACACTCTTTTCTTTAGCAGATCGTCAAACACCTTAAGTCCATCATTTTATCTTATGCAGCTATTATAGAAAATTAAAGCGGTCTATAAAAAATTACGTCGAGGAACAACACAGACAACAGACAATAAGAACCATTTATGTAAGCTACACCATTGTCCTCATAGTACTGCATATGTTAATATATTTGCAAAATAGGTAAAAGGAGTGAAGTCAAGGAGAACCTATTTTCATTTAGAAGCATGATTGTCTCAATTTTCAATGGAAATTGAAACCCATTTTGAACTGCTATACTATGGTATTTGTATGGCCATAGGCTGAACAGAATTTTCTCTCTCTTTTACAATGCATGGATGTGGATATCACACGGTATCCATAGTATTTTATACTGTTTATTATCAAACCATAAAACTCATAATCACACTCCATATGTGTATACTTGGAAGTTGACAATCTGCTGATATACATAACAGTCATCCACTGTGACTACTCAAATATACGATATAAGCATCTTCAGCTGCAACAATGCCAACATGTAGACCTATGACGCAAAAAGGAAGTTTCGTAGTTCATCAATATGGAATAACAAGTGACACTGCATACCAATTTTAAGATGCAATTTCCCTGTATGCAACTACTTATTTTTCCAATAGTACATGTACTGTTTGATGCAGATATTGCATGGCATGTGTACCCATTAACTTATATACATACAAACAGACATATATTTGTTTATGTACACAGAACTACAGTGATGTACATATGTAGATGATTTATTTAGTAGAACATCATTAGCAAATTTTTAATACAGTTCTTATATTAAAAAATGGATGGTTTGTCAAAATCCTTTAAACTTTTCAAAATAGGCTGATTCCCTTCCAAAAATATGCCTGCAAATTTTCAAACACAAATTTCAAAAAAACCTTCTTTATTAACATGTATATGAAATATATGATCACTGTTCTGTTCTAACATTGCCTTTATGCTATTGAGATTATAATTCACGAATTATAACAATGCCCATATGCGAAGCACGGGCTACTCACTGGTTTATTTTAAATAAAGGAATCATGCTTCTCTTTAGCTTTTGCTGATTTGGCTATTCAAGGATTTACACCTATGTGTTTATACTTAAATTATAATAGCCCTTCAAAATCCATCCAAATCATGCCTCTTAAGGATCTATCAGCTCTTGGCCAAACACCAAAAGGAAATATACTCTACAATGCCAAATATTGTCACTTTTAGTAATCATTATAACTTAACCAAAACATCTCATACCGCTTGGTGAAATTTAAGTATTTGCTAGAAGCTAGTAAATCTCACTTGTTATGGATACCACTGGAAAACCTGAACTATATTCCCTTAAGGATCCATCGGTCCCACTTAACACCAAAAGAGTTAAATACTTCTATTAGCAATTACAAGAACTTAACTAAGGCATCCCATACTGCCCAATGAAATTCGAGTATTCACAATAGGCGGGTGTGTTCCACTTAAAATTCTATTCAATGAGTTATACTATATTCGATAAAGCGTTACTCGAGATCATCTAAACCAATTGGCAACACTAAGTCGATTATTAGAGCTTCCCCATATTATATAACTAAGGCTCTCAAAACATTTTCCTTATAAGATTATAATTTAGAAATCCAATAATAACCTTTCATAAAGAAAATTATTTATAAATATTATTTATTTTTATTGATATTTCTATTCTTTCTATATTGTCGAAATACCCTTATATTTCTAAAACCATAGTATATAATTATAATTATATGCCTTTGTATGCATATCCAAGTACCATTTTATTTTAAACCGCATTAGTTTCAAAATGTTTTTAGTCCTTAAATTAACATATTTCTAAAACATGATTTTTAAAAATAGTTATTTAGGTAAATGTTTATGTCCAATTGTCTCATTTGAATGTTTAGGAATCCCTGTCGAGTACGTTGGCCAGACGTCCACGATTAGAATTTTTAAAGCATCCAATGGGAAATTTAACACTTATAAATATGAATATATATATATATATATATATATATATATATATATATATATCCACTTTTAAAAAGGGAGAATACTCAATATATCTTTATATACCCTAGTTTAATCATATAATAACAAGTTTATAATCATCACCATTTAAAATCTTTTAGAAAACTCATAGGATGGTGTTTTCTAAGTAGGTGATGATTTCATCAAAACAATTCTTAATCAAACGCTTGGTCTAGAGTAAATAATAAATCATTTATTATTTTTGGTTAATTGGTAATCAAGTACCAAAATTTAGCTGCTTTTCCAATTGACTAATTTTTATAACTAGAAGATTTGATCCTTGTTTACTTTATACCCAAGACATTCAATTTCTCTTGCGATGATTTCCAATACGAAACTACCATATGATTTATTAATTAACCTTCAAATAAAATTCTAATTATCAAGGAATATTTCTTAATGAATTAGAATTATCACTAGGAATCTTATGCAAACATACATTCAACCAACCAATCAAATCAATCCTAAATCTATTAGATAATGTGCTCAGTGGAAACATTTATATGCTTTTGCTGTGCGACTCTAATCATAAAAAGATTAAGAATAAACTTCATGGTTTGCTGGGTAGAAAAAATACTATGTCTCAACTGGGCTCGTTGGCTTGCAGAATACTAGAACAAGTGACTCAACCGCCAGCCAACCACACTTTTTTAATAGATAAGATTGGATCAAGATTGCTTAGGAATCACATGATCCGATAATAGGAACATCAAAGAGTGGAAATGAAGGAAAATGTCCTTAGAATACCAAAAGACACTTCTTATTCTAAAGGGAATGATTCCTACAACCTACCCCTAAGAACCCCTAATGGATGGTCTTTAAGACTCCTCTGGGCCAAAATTTGTGTCCATGATATCATATTTTATTCTAAACTCGGCTCCAATACCAAACTGTGACCCTCCACCCCGAGACCCTTACTAACAAGGAATATTACAAAGTAAAATTATCGGCTAATGCACTAAATAGGGCCGGTTAGGAGTGACCATCAATGAATTTTACTTTAAGCGAGCATCGCTACATCAATTAATATGCTATACTTTTCTTGAATCAAGTGGAATCAACGTATACAATTTAGGTTTAAAACAAAACTACAGTGGCTACAATAAAAAGTCAGAACAACATATAATAATATACAGATCATAGAATCAAAGATCAAACACTGCGGAATACAAAATAGATACAAGTCTGAACCGGCACAAAATAGATACATGATGTAGACTGCAAGTTACACAAGTATTACATCTCAAAATTTGAATACGTACACAAAAGTAGTCTAGCTCGACATAAGATACAACATAACATCACATTTATACACATATATGACAATGTAACTACTAGCTAACAGATGGGGCGTCCACTCTAAAGCATAAAGCTAGACGACCTAAAACATCTCAGTTTGGCCCGAGTGTTATAAAAATAATAAACGAGCCAGTCTAGTCTAAGATAAACGAGTTAGCAAAAATGAATGATAGATAAAGTGATTTAGATCTCAAATATAGTCATATATCGACAAATATCAAACATGCGTCAATAACTTCAAATCACTAAATACTAAAATTGAAGATGACTTATTAGTAAAAATTCCTAAAATGATTTGGTAATAATTCAAAAAACATCAAATCCAGAAATATCACAAACAGAAACCCAAAACTCCCACAAAAAGGGGAAAGGCATCAAAATCGGGATTGGTGAAATAAATCTACCTACATGCATGTACCTCCAAGATAGATGTATAAGTCTATAAACATCAGGATAGGTACATGACCTATAAATATCAAGATAGGAACAAGTTCTATAATCTCTGAAATGTGTAGGAGACCTATAAACATCAAAATAGGTACGAGACCTATAATCATCAAGATAAGAACAAGTTTTATAAGCGTCTAGATAGGTTCGAGGCCTATAAACATCAAGATAGGAACAAGTCCTATGAACATCAAGATTGGTATGAGACCTATAAACTCCGAAGGCTAGTCATAAATGCATCGATAAAAGTGTTAAATACCTTTGTATAACAATGGAATAGATAACCACCATGTGTCCCATACAACATAGATTTTGCACAATTGTTAACTACACAATAGTAAACTCCACTTGTGCGTAGTAATGGTTCGGTCAAGCAAGTTCGAGAATTAACCAGTAAAACAAACACGAGCGTTCCATACCACTCATTTTATTTAACTGTTTTAAATCAATTCTTCATTCGGTCGATGTGGTGATAATTTTTATAAAGTTCTTTACCTTTAAAAGAAAATCATTTTAGTAAAACATGGATTTATAGCGGAGATACACACCCACACACACTTTTCACATCATTGCTCCAAATCATTTTTAAAGCCATTTTCAAAGAGAATAATACTATTTATATATTTCTAAAAACAGTTTATATAAAAATTAGATTTGTACTTAAAAAAGATTTTCATAAAGTGATTTGATTTAAAAATCAGCTTTTTATAGATTCGATTTGAAAACGTGCATCAAAAGTGATATTTTTATCCTTAAGATCCATAAAACAACTCTATGGTTTAAAACATCAAATGAATTCATTAATTCACAAATCAAAAACCAGAAACGCCAAGAAAAATTGACGTGAAATGCAACATCAAATCAGGCAACCAATCTTAGGGACACAATTGCGCAAATAAGTGGCAAATGGGTTGATCGGAGTACACCAGAACATAGCGTAGGAGTCAGTCCATGTTGCGATCAGTGCACCGGTAAGACATACTGATCCATTGGTTGCTTCGGTTGGGCTGACTTCCAAGCGATTCTGGTGGCTCCCCAATGATCAGATCCAGCTCATTTCTTCTGTGTTGCTTCTCTAATGATCTGGGATACTTAAACTAGCGAACATGCAAGCATATATACATGTATAATTGAATGAAAAATCATGATTTCATAAATGGGTTTTCAGCAAATAGAGAATCGAATTCAATTAGACAAAGGATTCATCACTATATTGAGATCATAAACATTAGAGATTCAACCAAACTCATATAACGGCAGCAAAAATTCATCTTAGACTAGAAATTAAGAGATAAACTCACCTAAAAAACCCCAAAATGGAAGTTTATAGGTTAGAATCTCCTATGCCTTTCTAATTCAATCTCAACCTAGGCAATGAACAAAGATTGGATAGGAATCGATCAAAATCAGAAATAAAAACTGAATTAAATCCTTAATTAGATGCATAGAAAGGTATAAGGTATTACCTCTTATCTTTATTCACTGGAATTGATTAAAAGCCCCTTGATAGAAATCTTTAATTTGGCATTTCGAAATTAAGGTTTTAGACTTAGAGAAATTTTGATTTTCTAGTTTCAGTGCTGAAGTGAGAATGAGAAACAACATACTTATGTTTTTATTTCTCTTGTTTTGGCTAAATGGGTTAAGATGTAGATCTATTGGCCAAGTGTTACTGATTTCTTAAAAAAGTGTTGCTAATTTGCATTGTTTCGTTTTAACACTTTATAAACAATAATTTGATTTAAATAGTGTTATGATTTAACCAACGTTGGTTTCTATAATTTTTCCCAAAATGAATAATATGTCTAAATCTTATTTTTATAAAAATTGAAATATTTTATCAAAATTAAATATAACTTTTTAAAATGAAAATTATTCTTCATATTTTTAATAAAATGAACCACTAATTGAGAAATCATATTTCAACAAAGAAATTATTTCCATATAATTTATTTTCTCATTTTCTCCAAAAATTAATCTTATATTATTAAATACAAGAATTAACTACATAAAATTCAATTCAAATAAATTCTCAATTTATTATTGTTCATTTTTACTTTGAAAGCACAATAATTGTAAATTCTCCCAAATTAATCAAATTAGTTAAATATAATTAACTAAATCATATTTAAAATTTTAATTCTAGATAATCTCAACTAGGGTCGTTACACATGTATACCATTATATTTATTCCCTAATTTTGTGTAGATTAATTTTCAAATATAGGAACAAAATTAAAACATCTCAAAACACTCCAATTTGATGGGTTGAAAATTGCCATTAAAATTACACTACATCGGTTTTTACCGATTTTATAACCTACAATAATCGGTGTGAAAAAAACTTACAAGCAAGTGTTATCATAATAACTAAAGTACAACACCATCCAAAACCAGTCCAAAACCTGTAGGAAAACATTCAAATGGATCTTAAGGCGATGTGGCTAATGGTTGTGTAGGCAGTGTTGCTTAAAAAATGTGGGAAATTAGATCAGCGATGGGGATCCAAAATCACATCAGATCCATCATGATTTTAGAGATTTACAGTATTAGTTTCTGAGTATGAAAGAACACGTCAAGCCAATTTATGAGCTATGATGGCTCAAAGTTCGACATCAGAGCTTAAAAGCAGGCGTGGTTGCGTCGCACTTGCAGATTGATGTCAACGATGTACTATAATCTTCAGATTCGTGACCTCATGTGCTCTTTTGTGACTATTGGAAGTTACGTAAGCCACATGAAGATATTATATTAGTTTGGTAACTATTTATAGTTCTAACCAAAACCACTAAAGAGAAAATATAACCCTAACGTGAGGAAAACAATTGACATGTACGTTGTGTTCTGATGGATAGTTCTCTCCTTCGAGTAAAAGAAATTGAAGTGTTAGGCCACAAATATTGGGCTATAATGCATCATTTCATAATTAAATGGAAGACGTAATATGATATGAAGAATGGTGTTAAGAAACTTAGGTGGATACGTAATTTATGATGAAGAATGTTATAGGCAACATCTCTAGTATTTTGGAAATGTGATGTATAAAGAAGTATTTTATTGCATGCACTATATAGGTCTATTATTGCTGGGCTGTTTTTATTTGATTGTACTTTGTAATTTATATGATAGCAATAAAAGGAAACCATTTTCAACATATACATACATATACATACATACATACATACATACATACATACATACATACATACATACATGCATACATACATATGACTATCAACATATGACAACATATCGATATTCAAATTCATTATATTGGTATATGACTGGATTAGTATATGATACAATCAAGAGAGTTAGCGGTATGCCCTAGGGACAATTATATTATTGCTACACACACACACACACATATATATATATATATAAACTTGATAACTAATCTTGTTCAAAATAGAAGGTATATTCTTTCTATTATATACTTGAGATCATCTGTTAGATTAAGTAATAAATTTTATTAAAAGTATATTTAATAGAAAATACATAAATGGTTTTTTATGATAGTGGTTAAAAGTGTTGTAACCATGAGTAATTTACCAAAATGAAATTAAACATATCATTTTGAATATTCCTAGTAAAGATATATCGAGACTTGATATCAATACATCCGTTCGGACTGGAGTACATAATGTTCTCTAAATGTTGGGCAGTGTATTACTTTTGACTACTGGGGCACTGAGGGGTTATGTATTGATAGTTATTGCATAACTATAAAATAACTCACTCGATAGTTTTCTGTTGGTTAATATAACAAAAATCAAATAGAAA
This sequence comes from Allium cepa, assembly GCA_030765085.1. Lineage (NCBI taxonomy): Eukaryota > Viridiplantae > Streptophyta > Magnoliopsida > Asparagales > Amaryllidaceae > Allium > Allium cepa. The sequence continues at coordinate 1,024,956,066 of CM060945.1, read as the reverse complement.
ATATCAATGTGACAATATTATACAAATCCCTCGACTTGAGAACACTGTCAAGCTTTATGTGGAACTCAACTTTGGTTATAGTTAAATCCTTGCGTGGTGTCCATCAAATGACCATAGTTGGGTCAAGTTGAAGTATTGAAAGTGAGACAATATTCAAGAGAGAATTCTTCTCCTTGATTATATGAGATTAGTATCATGGACAAATGAAGGCAAGTCAAAGTCTCTGGCCAAGGCGGTTTGGTTAATAATATTCATTATTATTGAACCAAAGACTTGATGTTTGGACTATAGAGTTGAATATGGACGATATTTTGGAATTTTGACCATTACCAAATTCCATAAGTCCAAAGTGATGTAGTTTATACAAAATGAATTGGTGTAAATAATTATCACCATTGGGTAACGCTTAAATAAAGTAAAGTTGGATTTTACCAAAGATATGTAAGCGGTAAATTTAGCCATAATGCTACACCACTTGCTAAGTGATGTGTGAACGTTAATATTTGAATTGTTCAATATTAATCACTCAGAGGCACACAACCATAATGTTGAATATTCTGACTACCACTTGATTTAATTACTTATAATTTTTACAAACTAATGAAATTAATTAATATTTATGAAATATTAATTATTACATTTTATTTTATTTGCATTGAATATTTTTCGTATATATAAGTTGTATGCACATGTACTGATATACGATATCGATGTACATTTAAATTAGATTTAAATATATTTTTATTTGATTGAGCTTGAAGTTATAAGGAGGCCTATAATGGGACTTGATTTGACTGGCTATAGGTATAGTAGGAGGGACAGGGTTTGATTCAGAAAGGGGTTTGAATTTATTGAGATATCTGTGGATTCGAATCAATGTTTTGCTCCTCGCTTTCTGTTAACCTAAAAAATGGACCGATACCCAAGATTTAGTTTGAAGCACCAGCCCTATTCTTACAGAGCAATAACATAGAGAACAAATGTAAAAAGAGTAGAAATAGTAAAAAGAAAAGAAGATTTTTATAGTGGCTTGGCCGTTAATGAAGCCTACGTCTATTTTATAACTTTCTATTAACTGAATGCTGTTACAAGTTGAATCAAATTACAAGGTGATTGAATCTTCTAGTAAGTTATATTAGGTCACAAGTACAAGAGTTCACTAGAGAATCACAATGCACCCATACATGACTATTGTGTGGAAGGAGAAGAGTGAAGAATAATCTCTGTAGAGTTCCAGTGGTCAGTCCAGAAGATCTTGTTTATGTTGTAGGTAAGATTATATTTATAGAGGTTGGAGAGCACTTGGGCCAGAAGTTTAAGTGCATAGAGTCCAGTTATTATGTCAAGTCATCACCGAAAATGTCAAATCAATCTGAATCATTTCTAGGAATTGCTAACTATCGATAGGAGATGGATCGTTAGCTATCCATCAACTTAGCATAATTTTCTACTAGAAGCCTTTACTCAGTGCTACGAAAGAGATCGGAAAGTTTGAGGATGATCCGACCTATCATGATGGATTTCTCGCCATCCACAAGGGATGGATTGCTAGCTATCTATAGAGAATGGATCGCTACCTATCCATATACTTAGCATATTTTTCTACTAGAAGCCTTTATTTAGTGCTACGAAGGAACTCAGAAAGGTTGAGGGCAATCCGACCTATCTTGAAGGATCGCTAGCTATCCATCCACTTAGCATATTTTTGAGTGATCTTAGTTTGACTGTCTTCCTATCTTGTATTTAAGTGCCTTGTCCAAATATCAAGTCGTTTGGAGTTTGTTTGATCATTCATCTTCATAGGTCATCTGGTCTATAAGAATCATCCATATCTCGCTCAAAAAATTTAACGAAATTGGAAGAAACTTTGCAGGTACACTCAAGAGGGTGTCAGGTACCTACCACAAAAATTTCAGCTGGTGGGGTCCACTCTACATGGGTCGCTAGAGATCCATCTAGTTAGGTCGCTATCGACCCATCTAGGCTTATCCAATCAAGTTCATTTTTGGTAAGTTCCTTACTTAATGTCTTCTAAGTGTTATCCTAAAATTCAAGATAATCGGACTATGTATGAGTCCTCTAGATCCGTTTTAAGTTAGCTGCTTTGGTCAAAAAGTGGGTAAACATCTTGAATCATATAAGTCTTTACTTTTAAACTACGCTGCTTGGAATTCTATGAAAATTGGTAAGTATTCTTAGAAGAGGTAGTAGATCATGATGCAAGAGGCTTTGACAACTCATAACTCTTTCGTTTGGACCGCTAGTGATCCATGGATGATGGATCGCCAATGATCCATCTACTTAGTGGATTTTTGGTATGTTCCTTTTAAGTTCCATTGGCATGTTCTTTTAGATGCCTTGTTCAAATTCCAAGTCATTCTGGCTTAGTTTGGATGTTCCAACTCCTATTGAATTCTACTGGGTTAAAAACCCACTTAACATTTGCCCTCTAGAGTATGCTTTCTTGGAAACAAAGTGTGCTCTGGAACAAGACGAATTTCAAATTACTATTATATGAATTTCTATGGATTGCTGAAGTCCGTCTCAAGATGTTTTTTGAATTGAATGACTTCTGAAAGCCGTTCATTTTTTATTTCGATCTGAATTTTAGCTCTTAGTATTGACGATGTAATATTTGGTCCGTAGTTTACACAAGGGTTTAAATCGATAAGTGGGTGCATGGTGTAGGTTTGGAGTCAACCTTTATAGTTTTAACTCGACCGGTGGTGAAGTTAAGTTTGTCTCAAACAATTATATGTCATTCTAGAGTGAAGTCTTGCTCTTTGTTTTTAACAGTTTCTTTTCGAGGACTTGGTTAATTTCATGTCGCCATTCTGAATTTTAGTGCGATGATTTATTCCAAAATCGGATATAGTGGATGATTCAATCATATCGCTCTCTCCTATTTTTGTACTCCAGTGATCCTGAAAGAAATGCTTTACATGTCACTTCGGACAGCGATCCCGTTACCGATCATTGATCGATAACGGTAAGTGTGGAAAAGATAATTACAAAGGACGATATGGATTTTTTTTTCAAATATAAGGAAGCTATCTACACTAGACTGTTCGTTTGTAGTATTTGGGATACTAGACTCTTCTCATGTGATAACATATTACATCTGCCCCGGTCAACGCTCAGGACCCGACTGGTCAACATACACTGATTTCCTTTAGTTTCCTGGCATTGATTATACGAGGATATTATTTAAAGTAAAACATACCCGATAGGATCGAATGCCTAGTTTTATTATTGAAAATGACTTTTCGGTCATTTAATCTTTACTCTGGCGAACGGACTCCCACTGCTCTAGAAGCTTGGTCCTTCGCGACTTAGGCTTCACTTATTATTCCTATCATATTTGGATGATTGATTATAGTTAAATTACAAGGCATAGCTGTTCTTGTAGAGTTGTAATTGAAGTTCGATCAGGCACCGTTTCAATTTTCGAAAACTAGAGCATGACTTGTTTGATTGCAATTATGTTCCTTTGCATTTTTTTGGAATTCAACCAACACACCGGCCTCTGTCTTCGGCGATTGCTGGTTTAATTTCTCGATTTATGGCATTACTTTTTCTCGCTGTTGCACCTTTTGTGTTCATGTGCAGTATACTCATTTATCGTAATTCTATACATGTAAGTAATACTTCTACGGTCATTTTGGCATATTCTGTTTCATAGCTTTGTTCAGAACTATGTGGTTGCTTGGTCTAGACAGTTCTGTAGCTAATCCCTACTTATGCTCAATTGGGTTTGTTTCAAAAAAGTGTTGGTGTATCTACCCTAGTCAATAGGGTTGATTTCTCTTAATACTAGGCCCATATGTTTTTGGGAGACAAGGTCTCCTAGGAAATATGTTCGATTACCCCAGTTTGATTGACACGATAGCTCCTATCTCCAGGAACTAAGGACTTTGCTTCTTGATTCCAAGTTCTAAATTTTTCAAAGATGTCTGTTTCTTGACTATGATTGAATTCCTCCAAGTTGATGTCGTCATCCAATGGCATTCTGGGTACATGTGCTACAAAGACGCATTGCCGTCATCTTTTGCTAGAATGAATTCTTCCAAGTCTAGTGTTGAGACTCTAATCATGTATCAGTTTCTATCTGTAGAAACTCATGCACATATGACTCAACTCTATGGATTTTTCCTTGATGTTATGAATCTTCAGATAGCATGAGATGCCAAAAGGTAGGGCTGAAGGTTCAATCAAACTCTTGCTTCTGTTTTCGAAAGCCAATGTATCGATAGTTTCATCTTAGGGTTTCTTTATGGCATCACCAAACTTTGGGTAATGGCATATTTTTGCAAGTTGGAACCAAATGATCTAGTTAGACTGGAAGTAGGTCAATGATCCTTCTCGTCATTGCCAGACTGCGAGCGAAGATACTGAACCATTATCTAACCAACCTTATAGTTATTTTTGTTTGTACTTTGCAACATTTCTTTAGATCAAGTATCTATACCTCTATCCCTGCTCGAGGGACTAGCTATTTTGAATGCCAGTATTTGGGCTATTGTGAGAGATGGAGAGGTTTGGGACAGATGATTCGCTTAACCCGGATCTAGCTCTCAATCCTATTCTAGGATTGAGGAAGTACAATGGTTTTAGTTCCGACCTTCCATGGTTGTCCCTGCATGTCCTTAGTTGTGCATGCTTTGCTTGATTGTTGTCGTCATCGAAGTTCTGTTTATACACAGATTCCTGTCTTTGGGAGTTGATAACCTAGCTGCTTGGTTCCAAGCAACACTTCCTCGAGGCTGCCTATCTTTTGGATGTATCTAGATTATTTCTAAACCGAATTTAGGAAATTCGGCTATGTACCAGCTTTCATCCCTAGAAATTAGCATATGAGCGATTCAATCCTAGCATTTACTTTCAACGCTGCTGTTTTCCTGTGCAGTGGCAATTCCTGTGATGAAAAGTCGAACCATCCGGCTGAACTATAAAAGGTTATGTCTTTCTATTGTTGCCCATTTTCAAGCAATGGTAGTTTTCTAAAGACATGGGTAGAATCTAAGTTGAGGACCAACTTCTATCTCCGAAATCTAGCGCATTGATGGTTTACTACGATAAGTGTTTCTCATCCAATATATAGATTAAAGTTTTCCTAACAGTGCCGAGGCAACACCATACATACTGAATAGCAAATTTTCTGGCATTGTCAGGACAATGTCGATACTTAGGAAATAGAGGATTTCTCGATGCTACCAGGAGAATACTGATACTTATGAAATAGAAAGTTTCTCAACATTGCCAAGGCAACACCGGTACTTAGGAAATGAGAAAAGGCCTTAGCACTGCCAGGGTAACATAGACACTCATGTTAGGATGGATTTTCCCTATCGATCCGACAATGCTTTTAATCCAGGTAGGCACTGTTTTGGTCTTTAGAAACTTGCACTTCAATGATTGGATTGTAGAAGTCTTTTTTTAGTGTTGCCTATCTTCGGGTAACGTTAAGGTCATGTTGGTTAGGATTGAATCATTCATCCGATCATATATAGTTCTGTAGATCCCTTTCAACCCGATGTGGTTTTTTTTCTCAATGTTGCTTAACTTTAGGATACATCATATTCTGGAAGGATGAGAGTCCCAGGCGTGTCTGTTGCCTAACCTTTTGGTATCACTATCAAGTGTTACCCTTGGAAATGCAGGGTTGTTTCTCAAGCAATTTCATGGTTATTCTTATTCACGAAAAATCAGATTCCCTCCAACCGATTTTTGTTATGATTTGACTTCTTTCTACGGAACCCTTCATTTCTAGGTGTCAAATTCTAGGTTCTTATAGAAAACTAGAAATTATGGAGCAAATCATCACATTGCCCCCTGTCCGACTACACTCATTCCTATCCTGATCATGGATTGGTAGAGTTTGGTAGTGTTTGTGTTGAATATGTGACACTTAACCTTACTTATTTCAGGCCATATGCATTATGCTAGGCTGATAGCATTATCATGGATATCAATCTTATTCATTGGTTCCAATCTTTTGTAATCAATGGTTTAGCTACTCGATTTCAGGCATTCTCTTGTTGTCGTTGTCTGTCTTTGGATAACAGCTAGTTTTCTACAAGTTGGGGTTTAAGATCTCAGTCGAGCACTTGCTTTTGTCTTTGGAAACTTGTGCGCTAATGTTTTGATTCTGGAAAGGACTTTTATTGTCATCTATCTCCGGATGACGAAACGTTCCTCTTTTTATTGCAAGTTGGAGCGATTTTCTATCCTGACCAAGTGTTAATGTGCTATGTGCCCCCCACTCAATAGGGTTGATTATGCTGAATAATTAATGTGCGACTTGATGTTTTGGGTAGCTCCCTGGATGCCCTCAGCCAAAGGTACGTTGCAGCTCCTATCTCTGGGAACTCATGACTTGGATGTATGGAATTTAGACATTTTGTACATTAACTTTTGTCAAAGATCATAATTCTTTGTAGACTTTTTGGTTTGTGAACTTTGTGGTACTACCGAAGCAATGTCGGTTTTTTGGGTAGAAGCAGTTGATTCCTTTTAAACCTGCAATAGACAAGTTTTTCGGTGTTTTCGAGACAACATCGATACTCAGAAAATTTTAACGGTTTGCTGATGGTGCTGGATCAACATCAAGCAGTGCTTGCTCGGGTTATGAAATGCATGGCTTTTAAGAGCGCGCAGCTTACGAAGTGCGCGGCTTACGAAATGTGCGGCTTTTGAGAGTGCTCAGCTTACGAAATATGCAGCTTTTGAGAGTGCATGGCTTATGAAATGCATGACTTTTGAGAGTGTGCGGTTTATGAAATTCATGGCTTAGGGATCAATACAACCTGTCGATTCGGAATGGTTTAGAACTTCTTGACATTGCCAATCTTCTGGTATAGTGAGGAATTCGTGCTTCGAGAGTGTGGTTCTACGGCGTAAGAAGTGATGTAAAGCATAGTACACAGCTTACGAGATGCGCACATTGATATGAGCCTTCCAGCTGCTGGTGGAGCGATACCAGTTCTTAGAAGGTAAGGATCGAGTTTTCCCATCAATCCGGCGATTTAACTTCACTAGAACACGATTTCGTCAGCTCAAAGAGATAATTAGTTTTTGGAACGGTCAACCATGGCTTGGATGATCCTCCCATATTTTGGGAGGATGTGCACGGCCAAACAGATAAGGTTGCCATGATTAAGAGATCTACAACCGACCGCATGGAGATAGTTATAAAAAAGAGCTTATGGAAGTTTGAGGAAAGACACTCAGTTTTTGGTCCAAACTGCCATTATAGAATTTGTCTTCAACTGGAAAATAGTCTAAGAGGAAAAGGAACTGCTCACCAAAGATGGTAAAGGAGGAGTTGGGAAGAAGTAAGCAAGTATTATGCTTCCATTTCGTTTGTTGCCCTAGTTAGGTCGTTAAGTCCGGAGTTGTCAAAATGCCAGAATTTTTGATCGGGCAAAAAAGAACTATGGTATGATTAGTCTCGGCCTTCCTTATGGCTTTTCAAGCATGTGTTGTGCCCCCCATGCCATAGGGTTTTTGGCCCAGGGTCTCTCTAGAACTCGTACGGCTGCGCTCAGTCCATTTGGTGCAGTTCTCCCAAGTTCTAAGTCTCGACTTGATTCAAGTCAGTCTTTGATTAACCAGAAGGTCGGTTCAATTTTACTTAGTTCTTTGAGCGACTTTGAAGCTTAAGAGTACAACACTATTTGTTTCATCGGTCGTTGGAAGTGATTCTGTTAATTATGCGGAGTGACTGATATAATTGTCAATTTGTGGCCCTTGAGCATGACTTCGCTGACTTTTAGGGTGCGCTGAATCAGTTGACTGTTAATCTTCCAATTCACTTTTGTGGATAATAATCGTACATGAATTTCGCTGATCTACCAATTCTCCTTTATGATGCTTTAGTTCGTAAAAGACCTTCTCATTCACGAAGGTTTTTTTGGATCAGATGACTTTTGATCTACCGATTTACCTTCATGATGCTTTAGTTCGTGAAAGATCATCATGTTCACGAAGTGTTTTATGGATCAGATGACCGCTGATCTACCGGTTTGCCTTCATGACGTTTTAGTTTGTCAAAGACCTACACGTTCGTGAAGGATTTTTTGGATCAGATGACCATTGATCTACTGGTTCGCCTTCACGACGATTCATTTCGCGAAAGACCTTTGTTCGTGAGGGCTTTTTTGGATCAGATAACCACTAAACTACCGGTCACCTTCACGCCGCTTTATTCGTAAAAGCCCTTCAAGTTCGTGAAGGGTTGTTTGGATCAGATGAATACTGATCTACCAGTTCGCCTTCACGATGCTTTAGTTCGTGGAAGACCATCATTACGCTTTATTTCGTAAAGGATTTTTTGTGATCGGATGTCCAGCGACTAGACGGCCTTGAATGATAATTTGTCAATTCTGAGTAAAATTTTGGTCGGATGTCCGATGACCAGACGGCCTTGGAGCGATAGTTCATTGACTCCAAGAAGTGTTTTGGGTCATGTGTCTGATAACCCAGTAGTCTTAAAGCAATGATTCGTCGACTTCAAGGAAAATTTTGGTCGGATGTCCGACGATCAGACGGCCATGGAACGATAATTCATTGACCCTAAGAGGAGTTTTGGGTCGTGTGTCTGACGGCCCAATAGTATTAAATCGAAGGTTTAACGACTTCAAGAGGAACTTTTGGGATTCGGCTTGCGGGAACACAGTTTTATCGGTTCCTGGGGACTAAGGGGTTGGATCTGTTTGTTCGACGATCCTTTGGACAAGAATTTTCGATGCTACCAGAGTAAGGCTGGTTCTTAGAAGGGGATCGATGTGACTCATCAAGGGCATAGAAGCATTTCTTTCGTCGTACTATCTGCAATGCACCTAGTGTTTCGGTACGGCTCATTTGAATAAGGAAAGAGGACAAGGATGGATGAGAAGGCATCGCTTTAGGTTGCAGACCCATTCCTTAGTTGCTAGCTAGCTGGAGTGTTATTTGATAATCATCCTTTCATTTAATTTCGTTAGTTGGCTGGGGAACTTTTCTACTCGGTCTTAGTAACCTTGCTTGGACAGAAGGTCCCTGATGTCCTGTAGCTCCTTCACCTTTTGGTATGTTCTTTAGAAAATTGCCAGGTTTTACTTCTTCCAATTGCACTACTTCTAGTTTTAAAGACTAGTTTTCCTTCCATAGATTTCTTGCAGCGTAGTAGGTTGTTTCATCCTTTAATGATTCCTGAGATACTTGTAGTAGCCTGCAACTGTTGTCCATACTTCGTTCATATGCTAGTCATACTTGTAAAATAAATATTTCGAATCAGTTATACAGTCTTATAAAAGGCATAAATTGCATGATAGACTTCTTTGGATATTCTGCATGTTGAACGACTTCGATGAATGGGTTCCTATTGAGGAAGGTGCTCTAATCATTGTTAGGCTGGTCCGTTTTAAATTACGGTTGTTTATAATGCTTAAGAATGATATTTGCATGATTGTCTAAGCTAGAATGATTGGAAATGTCGATTGAATGACAAATCACTTATGATGAGGTCATGGATTAGTAATGATCCCTAACATTTTTCAAACTAGATGTGATCAGTATTGGGTGACAAAGAAGGCCACATAAGGTCGCATTCCAAATTTCAAGGTATTTGGAGTTCTCATGTTCGATTATGAGCAAAAGAAGATGGATCGACAATGACGGATTGGTGGTATTTTACTTGGAGTCCGACCTGGAAAATTTTCCATTTGTTTGGAGTAAGGACATGGTTCGTTTGGAGCCATAGAATTTGTAGTGCTGGTTTGGTGACAAACGTTGTATTTTTGCTTCGAGAAAATCTTGGTTTTACACGAGTCTGATTTCGGGCCAGAACTTTCGAGCTTTACTTTGAGTCAAATGGGTGATTACCCGAGTTCGAATTTGATTCTGAACTTCCTAAATCTGCTTCTAGTCAAATAGGTGATTACCCGAGTTTGACTTCGAGTCAACCTTGAAGTGAGTTTTTCAATGACCATTTTATCGATTTTTGATGATTTTTGATGACGAACATTCGTGATTCGATGATGGGAGCTCCATGATGGGATTGGAAGCTGGTCAGTTGGGTGTGGTCACAATATACCATGTGAGCTTGGCCTTGTAATCGATCTCAGTTTGCATCATATCTTCTTGGTTCTCCTGCCTCTCAGAGTACCATTTAAGAAGCAATTCCTCGTCCATTGCTTGGCGTTGTGTTGTGGAATGGCTTTTAGAGCTTTTTCTAGTATTTTGTATGTTGGCATTTTCATCCGATTTGTCTTCCTCAAATTGTTTGTCATCATCGGAGCTGGATAGAGCCATCGTTATATCCTCCCGTGGGGTTTTCACCCCTAAGTTCGGGTTTGTAGCAAGTACTTTTGTAGTAGGTCCAATGTTAATGTTTTCTTCTATCATGACTCCTGGAGCTTTGCCAACTGCTTCCTTGTGCTTTTGCCTTCTGTTTCTTCCTTTCAAGCCAGAAACAATCGTAGCAACCACGGCTTCAGGCACCGTTCTGGGATTAGTTAGCGATTGAAGTGCTAAGAGAGCATCTATCTTTTCCATAACTGCCTTTTGACTATTTTCCATTTTATGGTTAATTTCATCAACCATCTTATTCAATCCTTCCTTAGTCACAACTTCATGCTATGTGGAGGATCCTGGAACTTGATCTCCAGTGTTGGCTCCTAACAACAGGTTGTTGGGGTTGTTGACTTTAATTTTCTAAGGGACCATTTCTTCTCCGGCAATGGTAGCTCCTATGGATCTTTTGGAGGTAGTTCTCTTTCTTTCTATTGTCATTGATTCTCAAGAAAATCTTCTAAGCAGAGATTGAGAATACTAACTTCTGAACCTATTTGATCCAAAGTAGATAGCTAAATCTAAGCCTTAGTTGAGTTCTCAAGGAAAGCACCAAAATTTTAACCTAAAAAATGGATCAACACCCTAGATTCGGTGTGAAAGCACGAGAATGTTCTTACATAGCAATAATATATAGAATAAATGTAAAAAGAGAATAAATGGTAAAAGAAAAGAAGATTTGTATAGTGGTTTGGCTGTTAATGAAGTCTGCGTCCACTTTATAGCTTTCTATTAACTGATTGTCGTTATAAGTTAAATCAAATTACGATTTGATTGAATCTTCTAAGTTAGATTAAGTCACAAGTATAAGAGTTCACTGGAGAATCATAGTGAACCCCTATATGACTATTGTGTGGGAGGAGACGAGTGAGGAATAGTCTCTACAGAGTTCCAACAGCCATTCTAGAATATCACATTTATGTTGCAGGTAGGATTGTATTTATAGGGGTAGGAGAGCACTTGGGCCAGAAGTTTAAGTGCAGAAGATTCCACTTGCCGAAAATCTCAAATCAATCCAAAGCATTTCTATGTATTGCTAGCTATCCACAGGGAATGGATCGCTAGCTATCCATCAACTTAGCATATTTTTCTACCGGAAGCCTTTAGTTAGTGCTACAAAGGAGCTCGAAAAGTTTAAGGGCAATTCGACTTATCTTGATGGATCGCTGGTTATCCATAGGGGATGGATCGTTAGGTATCCATAAATGATGGATCGCCAGCTATCCATCAACCTAGCATATTTTTCTACCAGAATCATTTACACAGTGCTATGAAGGAGCTAGGAAAGTTTGAAGGCGATCTGATCTATCTTGATGGATCGCTAGCTATCCATAGGGGATGGGTCGCTAGCTATCCATAGGAGATGGATCGCTAGCTATCCATCCACTTAACATATTTTTGAATGATCGTACTTTGGTTGTTTTCCTATCTTCTACTTAAGTGCCTTGTCCAAATATCAAGTTGTTTGGAGTTTGCTTGATCATCCGTCTTTATGGGTCATCTGCTCTAGAAGAATCATTCATAACATGCATAAAACTTAAGGAAACCGAAGAAACTTTGCAGGTACACTCTAGAGGGGGTCAAGGACCTACCACAAAAATTTCATATGGTGGGCCCACTCTAAATCAGTCACTGGCGATCCATCTAGTTTGGTCGCTAGCGACCCATATAGACTTATCCAATCAAGCTCATTTTTGGTAAGTGCCCTCTTTTATGTCTTCGAAGTGTTATCCCAATATTTCAAGTCAATCCGACTACGTGTGAGTTCTCTAAATTCGTTTTAAGTTAGCTGCTTTGGTTAAAAAGCGGGTAAACAGCTTGAATCAAATGAGTCTTTACTTTCTGAACTACGTTGCTTGGTGTGCTATGAAAATTGATAAGTATTCTTGGAAGAGGTAGTCAATCATGATGCAAGAGGCTTTGATAACTTGTAATGCTTTCTGTTAGATCACCAGCGATCTATGGATGATGGATCACCAGCGATCCATCTACATAGTGGATTTTTGGCTTGTTTCTCTTAAGTCCCATTGGTTTGTTCTTTTAGATGCTTTGTTCAGGTTTCAAGTCATTCTGGCTTAGTCTAGGTATTCTAACTCCTATTGAATTCTGGTGGGTTAAAAACCCAGTTAACACTTTCTCTATTATTTAAACACCCTTAACGCATCATTTGTGGCTCTCCTTTTAGCCTCCACTACATCCATATTTGGTCAAAAATGACAACCTCCTTCTTTCATTGATTCAAGCATTAAAAACACAAATTCAAGTAAAATTTGGATAACGGTGCATAGTGCTTTCAGCCTAGTAGCTCCTTTAGGACGGATTTGAATTCAGATTCAAAAAGAATCAATTTATTCCGCATTCAATATGTATTAGTTAGGCTATAGTCAAGGTAACTTATGTATTTAAAATTATATATGTTTATTTGATAATTATTTGAATAATATGTGCTTAGATTAGATCTCAATATCACGAATCCCTATATATATGTGATGTCAACATCGTATGTGCATATATATATTTATTGTGATTATATATATATACATATGAGCATATATAGCTGTTGGACAATAAAATAACTTTTTTTTTGAATTAAATATTAATTTTAAAAAGGATTTTAAAACAAAATTTGATTTTTTTAATGTATAAATTACATGTAAAATTTTGTCAAATCATATACTTGTAACCATTTTCAAAATTTTAAATTAATTATATATATACATATAATTTAAAACTGTATGTACACATATATTTAAAAATGTAATATATATTATATGTATACGTATATTTTTATGTACATTAACCATACCAATAATCATGAAATTTATTTAAAATGAATTTTTTACCTTTAATCATTTACGTATGAATTTTTGATTAAAAACTGTTTTTTAAATCGTAAAGGATTTTAAAAAAGGGTTTTGTCAAACATATTATAGGCCAAAATATGTGCGAATACACACACACAAATATATATATATATATATATATATATATATAATTTTATCCATTATATTTAAATGTATAATGATATTTTGTATTTGAAATTTGAATGTTAATTTATATGTATATATGTATGTATGTGCGTGTATATTTTTGAAAAATTAATTGTGCTTCCTATATTTACTTTTATTTTATCAAAATATTACTTTTGATTTAAATTTAAAATTAGAAAATGTTTTAAAATCTAGATGCAGATCTGAAATTTGAATTTAAATATAACTGTTTTACATTACTATAAGTATGTGTGTGTGTGTGTATTAATACTTGTACTCTTATAAATATATTATATATCATATTGATATATATATATATGTATGTATGTATGTATGTATGTATATTAGACAATACATATGTATACGGAGGAACTAACATGTCCTTTACAGTGTAAATCCCAACATCTATATATGGTATGTTAAACCATATACACTGTATATATTGTATGTGCACGTACACGCACATGTGTATATGATATGCACGTTCATATTATATAATATAAATATAATATCAAAATAAAATTTTATTTACAAACTAAAAAAAATATTGATTTTATTTAATATATATATATATATATTACACTTAAATAAATTTAGTCTTTATGTGCCTAACAAGATCCAAATGGAATAACTTTTTTGACATTTACTCCGCTGCATGCTAGTCCAGTTCCACCAATAACGAACATATTACTTTCATATATAATAGTAAATGAGGAATTATACCTTTCAGCAAAGCCTTAAATTCACACCATGAATGATGAACAAAACTCCTTGAATCTATAACATCCCACAAAAGTTATGGTAATTATTATGGCTTAAAAATGGGACTTGAGAAAATATTGGAATTTGGCTATGAAACTTGCATCATTGTGTTCGTTGTGATATTCTAAGAAAATTTCATATTTATAGTTTTGCGATCAGAGTTCAAATGAAGATGTTATCAATGTTTGAAGTTTTTGGAATGAAAATACTTTAAAAAATGAAAATAAAAAATAAATATTATTAAATGTGGACTCGATCGGCCGACCCCTCCTTAGGCAGCCAACTACTAGCAGTCGATTGATCGTGTAGCGGCGTCTAGGGTTTGAACTTTCGGTCGAACACCTTGGATTTAATTATTTTAATCCGATGAATACGGTTGATTCAAGCGTCTATACATAAAGACCTAACCCCTCACTTCTCTTCTAATATTTTTTGATCAAAGCAGCGAAGCTCTTCCATTTTCACTTCTTCTCTGTTTCTAAAAATTATAACTTATTATATATATGCACACAACAAATCTGATAAGGGCGGAAAATAAAAAGGAAAAAGAGAAGAAGAAAATCAAAATTGCAAAAGGAAAAAGTAATTTCTAAAATTATAAATCTATATTCACCTTAACCCCAAATCTCTTCATAGAACTATAATAATTCTAATTGTATTTATATTTACCTTGTTATATATATTCTTTTGGATTAGAATAAAAAGGAGTCAAGTAAAGAGATGAATTTATATTGGGAGATTTGAAAAGCTAGAAAGGTAAGCGGGAAATTATATAATTTATTTATAACATTGAAATTTATATCGTTGAGTTTTATTTAAATGTTATGCTTATGCAAGATTTATGAAGTCGCATGCTTAGCAAGATGAAATATCGCCTACATATTCTGTAAAATAGTACTTGGAATATGTATGTGTTTACATCCTAATATGAAAATTTGGAAATCGGGCCCTAAATTTTTTTTAAAGTTAAATATTCATAGAGTTGTAAAGTTTATTCCAAATTCATACTTGGGTTGTAAAATGTTAGTATTGGTATAGATTGCGATAATTTGACATGGAATGTGAATTTTTACAATGACCCAGAGTTTTAGTCACTTGATTTTGAATATTAAATTTATTTTAAATATTGAAATTTTATTTTTTTTAAGCAGAACGGCTTAATTTTAAATATCGAGATATTAGTTTAATAAGTCAGATAGCCTAAATTTCAAAAATAGAGATTTATTCGAATAATAAATTTAAATGCTTGGAATATTTAAATAGTTCATTCTTGGATTTAATGTTAGTAAAACGGTTTTGAAGTCTTACTTAATTCGGTATAAATAAGGAAGGAATACCAAATTTTTAAAAATTAGATTTAAAAGTGATTTATTTGGTTTCAATAATAGATCGTTTTAAAAAATAGCCTTTCGGGTAACTATCTTGGATTTTAACAAAACCAGTGCCATTGAATCTGTAATAGTGTATTATTGTATGCAACGAATTTCATGGCCATCAAAGAATCATTTAGTCGTGCGAACTCGAAATGCTTAGAAATTAATTATAGAATTTAATATAATATAACTAGGTTTGAAAAACTATCTTATATATATTATCGAATTAGGCCTCGAGAATAGTTCCATTGTTTTCTTAATAGGGTTATTTAATACAAAACGCCATACGACACACCTCGATTGGAGTTCCAGATTTTAGGATGTGTATTACCATATATTTTAAATAAAAAATATGTTAGCCTATATCCTACCCATGCTTTGTGCTACTCAGCCTATACCCTTGCCCATGTTCTCATCCTAACTTCCTTCCCTCCACAAAATCGCGTTTTATAAGAGAATTGGGTTTTGAAATTTTGAAATTTAAAAACAAAGCCAAATCGAACAATCTTCATCCATCAGAGCTAACCCATACCGTTTAAGGTAAATTCACCAACTAAAAGTTGTAGACGACATCAAGCTCGACTCATTCAATGGTTAGGCCATCATCAATCGTCGCATGGTGGCCGTAGTACGTCAATGAACGGAATTCATTTATTCATGAATTGCTCAACGAGGCGGCACTACAGGCGATGGACTCTAAAGAGAAGTTGAAGAAGATGTCATGGGCTAGGCTCAAGCGGATTTTGGTGGCGCGATGTGGCCAATGGCGGGGGAAACGGACCATTAATGATGATTCCTATAAAACAAGAGAATGTCTCATTTTTTGCATCGGAATCACTTTCATGATCTATTCGTCTTTCTCCTTCTCTCTTCTAATTTTTATTATATAGGCGTTTATTTCTAAAAAACGAACAAAACAAAAGAGAAGCCTCGATGGCTGCCTGCAATCTCCACCCAATCCATCCTGATTTCATCTACGCGGAAGCACCACACTGTTGCTGCTGCTTTGCGTTTGGCTTATTAAACCCACCATAAGAGTGGAAGAAGTTAATATCGTGCAATCTAGCAACACAAACCACCTGTAGCCTAATATCCTTAATTAACATGTGAAAGCAACATGCTCCTTGCTTTTTGATCTAGCGACAAACACATTCTGGATGGATTTAGCCATCTGGGATGCTTCTGGAGAAAACCTTGCACGATAACCTACTCGCCTTATCAGCCAATCTGGGTAGAATCAATCGTCATCAATTCCATCAATTTTGCTAATGACCTTCCGCCTTTTTCGAATGATTTGTAGGAAGGGGAAAAACCATCTTACTACTTTTAATTGCTTTCGTGTCTAATACTAGGATGTTAGTGTCATTTTGAACATGTATATATTGACAAATCACTTTGGAAATGTAACACAAGGCAGTATATATGCGAATATTTTGATATTTTAGTTGAATTTCTAAAGTTATGTTGTACAGCTGAAAATATGTTTATGTACTTGTCACCTTGTTATATGATGTTTTGATATACAGAAAAGAATCAGAAGGTTTAGGACTCTTAGACTTCAACAAAAATTTATTGTTGGAAAGACTAACCATTAAGCTATTTAGACCTTCTGAAAATAGAAAAAATTAAGGTTGGAATACCTTCCGGTCTTATCGGAAGGTTCAAAAAAGGGAAAGTTCATTGCCGCAACCCTAATTCCCTTCGGAGGGCCAGGAAGGATATCCAAGGTTACCAAAATGATACTTAAATGGATCTCAGGTTATACTTTAACTTGATACTGACCGCAATCTTAAATCTTACTTGGAAAAATGAACGAGTAGGAAAGATCGCCCAAAAGGTTTCAAATCAGGTTTAGGAAATGACCTCTTTCTTTTGAGGGAGGTCAAATTGTTAAAAGAACTCTTTTACTTGTACTTGGTAATTATGTTTGTAGGAAAATGAAGCTGGAAACTCTACAGTTCTTAGAGAGGATGACTTGGAAAGTCAATAGCATCCCTTTGCATGGGGGCTAAATGTAACTATAAAAATTTGTCTTCCGCTAAAGTCGGGAGATCTCAAACAAAGGAAAGAAGGAAAAGAATACGGATCAGAGCTTATGAAAAGGTCGAAGGGATGAAGTCAACAATATAAAGCGGCTCAAGACCTTTCGTAGAAGACGGAGGATATTATTCTACAACATCCAAGAAGCTCTTGCCCTCCGAAGGAGTCAAAGAAATCAAGACAACGACAACCAACCCTATAACAACCTTTTCGAAAGCATAATAGGCCTTTCGGACCGATCAGAACACCTGCTGAACACCTTTCGATGGTGTCGAAGGGTCTATGATGAAGGCAACATTCGTAAATCGGCAAAGAACATAAGGCAATTCTCTAACAATGTTCAAGGAAAGCTCGACACTCAGCAACATCCAAGTAAAATGCAACCTTCCGACAAAGTCAAAGGGTTCACAATAGCCGAAAACCCTCCGGCACCGCCGAAGGGTTCACCTACCATACACACGATAAAGTTTCCAACAAGGGAAATATGTTTCTAAAGAAAATGGAAGAAAGGATCCTTCGGCATTTCTCAAAGATCTACAATAACATGCAAAAAGAAAACCTTTCGACGAAGTTGAAAGGTTGGCAACTGTGTAAAAGAACGGAACCTTTCAACCCAGCCGAAGGCACAGGGATGGAAGCATGACCACCGGTATTTATAAATGACCAAAGGGATCCTGTTTCAAGGTGGATTTTCATTCATTCAAAAACTTGTAACTTCTTAATCATAACTTTGTAACCCTAATTGGAGATCAAATGGGGGGAATTTGATAAAGTGAAGTCCTTTTTGGAGTTGTGTGGGAAGTCTTTATCTTTGAGAATTTCTTTGTTGATTGTTAAATCTTTGCTGGCTTAACTTCAAGTTTCAGGATCAACTCCATTGAAAGGTTCTTGCCGAAAGCAACAACTTCAAGCTTCAAAAGTCATTAATTTTTCTGCTCGAACCTTTCGATAAGGACGACAACTGGCCTGGATTAACATGAGTAGTAACTTTCCGGAATAATTGGCATTATGATTGAGCCCTTCAACTAAATTAGTGGAAGCTTATACTTTAGTAACAACAAATATTCCGCAGTCATTAACTGAGCAATCTAACTTTTTAGAGGTCTAAATAAAAAGTCAGCGATTATTGAAACAAAGTGTAGAGACTGTTATCAGGGATATCTTACCCTTCTATTCAAATTACCATCCCTTTCTTGTTGAAGCACTACTTAAGGCGTTGACCAAAATTTTTGTTAACATTATTGGCGCTAGAAGGAGGGCTTCGAACCTCCGACTTGATTGACTTTCTGACACTACAATTCTCTGATTCTCATCGAACCAGTTCTGTAGCAAATTCACCTATTACTGATTAGATATTGGCTAAAAGATTCAAGAGGTCTGAGCAATGGTCTTTTGAACTACACTTGGTAAGGCGTTCCTATGTAAGAATCAAAGACTCTAATCAAGATGAGGAACAAAGGTTAAGACTTGAAGCCTTGAAGATTATTAAAAAAGGCGGAATTTTTTGACCCTGAAAAATGGAGCTTGAACCCCTTTCATGTGGGACTGTCCTCAATTTTTGCACTTAGAAAAAGAATAAATGGAAGTGACAACATTTTTAATCGAATGAGAAGAACTATCCAACCATATTCCCAGGGAACTACCTTTAAAAAAGAGATGATAAAAGATTATGATAACTTCACGAACAAATGGAGTAAGCTCATAAGTGAGGCCCGCTACCCAAGGGAAAACTATGAGCATCTAAGAAAATCCACGACTGAAGAAAAAAGACAGATTAAAGAACCACCCAGCAAAAATATAAGAATTACCAAGGAGTTTCCAACCGAAACCCTAGGACTAAAAGGAAAGCCTTTGAAAGAGAACCAACGGGCAATGAAAAGGAAACCCATCCCTTAAGAAGAAGTATTTGAACCAGGCTACAAAAGAGTAAGACGCCAGTCAAAGACGGCTCAAAAATCAATACTTCTTGGAGAATACAATCATACAACGTCAATTGAGGACATTTGTATTAGAACCAAAGAGGAACTGAACTATTGGCCCTCTTAAAAGAAGAGGCCAGGGTTTGAGAGAAGGTCTAAAGGAGCATATTGCAACTTCCATCTCATGAACGAACATGATACTAACCAATGTAAAGTACTTGTAAAAATTGTCCTACACTTTCTAAAACAAGGAAAGCAGAAACAACTCGTAAAGGATTAATCAAGCCATGAAATAAAGGCTCTATTATCAAAATAAGAAAAGTCTACATGATCGGAAGAGGAATTCTCCTTAAACTTGGACTACCTAAAAAGGTAGGCTACCAATAATGGTAGAAAGCTCTTGGTCGTGCCAAGATGGCTAGGCCAAGGCACCTCCTAGAGGGAGGGCGTAAGCCTTTATCCGCACCAAAACCAAAAATGGCCAGGTTAAAGCAGCATAAGCCCTTACCTGCATCACGCTATAGTCAGGATAAGGCACCTCCTGGAAAAAGGACGGGTAATCGTTGGTCCTGCCACCCTATGGCCTAGCCAAGGTACCGAACAATCCCTTAATCGCGTCACGCTATGACCACGTTAAGGCGCCTCCTGGAGGGAGGTCGGGTAAGTCCTCGGGCCCTGCTTCAGAATAAGCTAGTCGAGTGCACCAGAAACCTAGATGAAATGTCTGGTGAACTATGAAAAGTCCATGCTTGAAATAGGAACCACCAGAAATTAGCATCACTTAAAATAGCAACCACCAAAAAGATCGATAGTGTCAAAGATGACAAACAGCCTGAAATAGGCTCAACTTAAATAAGCATAAAATCAGAAAATAAGAGTCCCTGCTTGAAATAGGCCAAAACAAATGACAAATGGACAAAGAACACTTGGCTCGAGCAAGCAAAAGCATACAAGATGACATATTCAATAGATAGAATCAGAAAGAATTCTTGAACTTCTGCCAGATGGGTATTCTGGTCTTCTGTTACTTATTACTAGAAGTGGTATTCTGGTCTTCTATCATTATTTACCAGGAATGGTATTCTGGTCTTCTATTGCTTATTACCAGAAATGATATTCTGGTCTTCTATTACTTATTACCAGAAATGATATTTTAGTCTTCTATTACTTATTACCAAAAGTGGTATTCTGGTCTTCTATTGTTTATTATCAGAAGTTGTATTCTGGCCTTCTATTATTAACGGTACCTTGGATTTCTGAACCAAAAATGAAATTCTAAAAGTGGCATTCCGGTCCTCTGTCACTTATTACCGAGAATGGTAGTTCAGTCTTTTATTACTCATTACCGGGATAAGTTCATGACCCTTCATTAACTGCTAAACATGGTATTCAAAACTTTTATTACCCAAATTCCAAGATGGGTTTCTTAGTCTTCTGATACTAAATACCAGGGTGGATTCTTGGTCTTCTACTAATTATCAATTGCCGCATCAGATTTAAAGATCTCGGTATCTTATCAGCAAATATGAATTTCTGTCCTTATGACGACCATCATTGGAAATGATTTGGCAGGGTTCTATTGCTTATTATCAAGGAAAGGCATTTGACATTCTAAATCTCCATCGCCTATTATCAGAATATACCAAAAAGAGACTACCAAATTATTTCAATATTTTCTAATACCCGAATTTGGGACTGGCAGTATCTTGTAAAACTTCATCATTTATGATGCTAAGACTACTGATTATTGAAAGTCCCAACTTGGGTACACAATCTTTGGGTTTTTATTTATCTCAAGTAATTTGATCCTAATCAAGGAATATTATTGGAAGAAGATTACTGCCAAAAGAGTCTCCTAATGGGAACTTCCGACCTTCTCATTCTTAGATTCCCTTGATAATAAGGAATGAAAAAAACAACTATATCAAGATCTCAGTCATAGATGTCCCATCAGGGTCTTCATTGAGTAAATGTTAGATTTCGATAATTATATACAGCCTAAGATTAACTATTTTCAAGAACGCCAAACAAGTGAAAGGAGCTTAATCTATGTTCATCCCTCATTATGGATAAAGATGAGACTTTGACATTTTTAATGAATCACTTTTCATATAATTGCTATAATGATGTGTTAACCAAGGCAACTGAGGCCTTCTAGATTAGATTGTCAATTTCAAGCTAACAATTAAAGAGAACTATGTGCTACATGTTTTGCAGGAAATATAGGGTGACAAAGAATCTAGATTCACTTAATCAGAAGAGGGGTCATGGATTGAAACGAAAAGCTTGGAGACACATCAATCTCCAAGAGGCATATTCGAATCAAAGATAAATAAGGTGTAAACAAAGATAACTAAATAGGTAACATTTACAATATTATAAGCATTGCATTATGCTGCATAGCATACTAAGGTATGGAAAACACATCCTATGTATAAATTGAGATGCTCGTGACCTTATCAATCATACTAGCAAAACTCATGGATATTATAGTATTGACGCTTGAAACTGAGTTACCAAATATGGATTCTAAAGATTTGCATGGAATCTGACTATGTTTAGATTTTATTTCCATGTTGTCTATCTTCTCATGAAGCTTAGTCATTTCAAGTCGATATTTGCACAAGTATATCCACCAATGAAATGCTTTAAAACTTCAGTATCCCAGCCTCCCTCTTTCTTGAAGATTTAATTTCCAAATCTCAAGTTCCGTAAAGAATCTTTGAATAGTGCGACATTTGAGCTTAGAAATTAAAAAAGTCTTTGTTAAAATTAACTTTGTTTATGTCGCATTCCTAATTTATCCAAGATCACTGGAATTCTGAAGAAGGAGCTTCGGAAAGAAAAACTAGTCTTGTTCAAGTCTCCCAAATCAACAAGAAAAACAGAAATCAAATCTCTTTCTTTCAGCAATAAGAACATATACTAGAGTATGTTTATTGTTGAAACTTAATAATAAGATATAATGACCCTGTCTAGAATGGTAACTAGCGTGTATTTGCTAATTTCATCTCTCGGTTAGAAGGGAGTGCAACTATCGATCATTATCAAATAAAATATCCTAATTTTCTTTAAAAGAAATTTCCTTCTACCTTCAAAGGAAGTCGAGTGAGGAGAGAGGCTGTTCTACGTACAAAAACTATTTTCACTAAGGTAAATGATATTAGGCTGTTTTTGAAGGAGACCTTCCTCTATATAGCATGTTGACTAGGTTGGCTTATAAGGGAGACATGATTTAAGGAACAATTACAAAATAATTTCTTGTCACCTATTTGTAATTACTCCCCTAATTTACAAGAAATGGAATTAGAAGGAAATTCGAAAATAAATTTATACTTAAAGCACCTAAACCATATAAGCAAATTTTTTGACAAATGGTGTGATTCAAAGCAAATTGCACCAAGCACCAGGATTTAGGCCAAGTCCTAACCAACATAAAAATAGAAACACTCAAATAAACCCCCACTAAAATTTACACAAATAATAAGAATTTGATGGTAGAGTGCCAAAAATGCACTTTACATAGAATTAGCCAAATGTCTCTCTCTACACCCAGTTAAAGATTAGTAACTCGCTGCTCTTTTTCATTAGAAAAGGCAACGTGCCAAGCCTATCGTTTGTAGAATTTTGCTTAATAATTCATAACCAACATTTGTTATCAAATCAAAATGAAGAGGTAATTATGCAAAAAGACAAAAACCATTAATGACAATTTATAGAAAACAAGAGAATGTCTCATTTTTTGCACTAGAATCGCTGTCATGATCATTCGTCTTTCTCCTTCTCTCTTCTAATTTTTATTATATAGGCATTTATTTCTTAAAAAAAGAACAAAATAAACAAAACAAAAGAGAAGCCTTAATGGCCGCCTACAATCTCTACCCCAATCCATCTCGATTTCATCAACGCGGAAGCACCACACCATGGTTTCTACTTTGCGTTAGGCTTGTTAAACCCACCACAAGAGGCGAAAGAAGTTAATAGCGCGCAATCTGGCAACACGTACCACCTGCAGCCTAATGTCCTTAATCCACATTTGAAAGCAACATGCCCCTTACTTTTTGATCTAGCCATGAACACATTCTGGATGGATTTAGCCATCTAGGATGCTTCTGGGGAAAACCTTGCACTGATAACCTACTCCCCTTATTAGCCAATCTGGGTAGAACCCATCGTCATCAACTCCATCGATTTCACTCTTGACCTTCTGCCTTTTCCGAATGATCTATAGGAAGGAGGAAGACCATCTTACTACTTTTAATTGCTTTCGGTGTCTAATGCTAGGATGTTAGTGTCATTTTGAACATGTAAATATTGAAAAATCACTTTGGAAAATGTAACACAAGGCAGCATATATGCGAATATTTTGATATTTTAGTTCAATTTCTGAAGTTATGTTGTACAGCTGAAAATGTGTTTACGTATTTGATACCTTGTTATATGATGTTTTGATATACATAAAGAAATCGAAAGGTTTAGGACTCTTAGACTTCAACAAAAGCTTATTGTTGGAAGGACTAACCATTAAGCTATTTTGACCTTCCGATAACAGAAAAAATTAAGGTTGGAATACCTTCCAGTCCTATCGGAAGGTTCAAAAAAGGGCAAATTCATTGCCGCATCCCTGATTCCCTTCTGAGGGGAAGAAAGGATAATCAATGTTACCAAAATGATACTTAAATGGATCTCAGGTTATACTATTAACTTGATATTGAACGCAGTCTTAAATCTTATTTGGAAAAATGAATGAGTTGGAAAGATGGCCTAAAAGGTTTTAAATCAGGTTTAGAAAATGACCTTTTTGTTTTAAGAGGGGTCAAATTGTTCAAAAGAACTCTTTTACTTGTACTTGATAATTACATTTGCAGAAAATAAAGCTGGAAACTCTATAGTTCTTAGAGAGAATGAAATGGAAAGTCAAGAGCATCCCTTTGCATGGGGAGGCAAATGTTACTTTAAAAATTCACCTTCCGCTGAAGTCAGGAGATCTCAAACAAAGGGCAGAAGGAAAAGAATATGGATTAGACCTTCCGAAGAGGTCGAAGGGATGCAGTCAATAATATGAAGTGGCTCAAGACCTTTCGCAGAAGACAGAAGGTATTATTCCATAATATCCAAGAAGCTGTTGCCCTCCGAAGGAGGCATAGAAATAAGTACAAGGACAACCAACCCTATAACAACCTTTTCGAAAGCATAATAAGCCTTTCGAGCCGATCGGAATAACTTTCGACGGCGTCGAAGGGTCTATGGTGAAGGCAACATTCAAAAACCAGCAAAGACCATAACGCAATTCTCCAATAACGTTCAAGGAAAGCTTGGCTCTCAGCAACATCCAAGTAAAAAGCAACCTTTCGATAAAGTCGAAGGAATCTCAATAACCGGAAACCCTCCGGCACCGCCGGACGGTTCACCTACCGTACATGTGACAGATTTTTCAATAGGAGAAATAGGTTTCTAAAAGCAAATGGAAGAAAGGATCCTTCGACGGTTCTCAAAGAACCACAATAACGTGCAAAAAGAAAACCTTTCAACGATATCGGAAGGTTAGTAACTATGTAAAAGAACGGAACCTTTCGGCCTAGCCGAAGGCACATGGACGGAAGCATGGCCACCGACATCCATAAATAAGATCCAAGGTGTCCTATTTCGGGGTGGATTTTCATTCATTCAAAAACTTGTAACTTCTTAATCATAACTTTGTAACCCTGATTGGGGATAAAATGGGAGGAATTGAATAAAGTGAAGTCCTTTCTGGAGTTGTGAGGGAAGTATTTAACTTTGAGAATTACTTTGTTGATTACTTAAAACTTTGTTGTCTTAAGATCAATTTTCAGGATCAACTCCATCGAAAGGTTCTTGCCGATAAAGTCAGAAGCTTGATTAGTTAAGGAACAACTTCAAGCTTCGAAAGTCATCAACTTTTCTACCCTAAACTTTCAATAAGGTCGAGAACTGGCCTAGATTAACATGAGTGGTAACCTTTAGGAATAATTGGCATTACGACCTGACCCTTTAAATAAATTAGTGGATGCTTATACTTTAGTAACAACAAAAGCTTCCGCAGTCATTAACTGAGCAATTTGACCCCTCGAGATAGTCTAAGTTCAGGGATATAAAGCTTGATACAACGGTTAAAAATCCTAATACCTTTCGACAAAGCTAAAACCAACTTCCTAAAAGTAACCAAACCTTACGGCAAGGTTAAAGGTTCTTATACACCACTCAGGAAGTAATTATCTGACCTATTGCTAGGGAGATTAATCACTCAAACCTTTCGGATGTACTATAGATCGGCTTTAAAGGGATACATTTGGTTAATAACCATTCGCGTCATAAAGAAAAGCTCCATGATACTCCTAATAAGCTTCACCTTTGGTACTAAGTCTTCTACTTGAAATATTAAACCACTCGACTACGTCAAGAGGTCCAAACCAAAAGTCAGTGATTACTGAAACAAAGTGGAGAGACTATTATTAGGGATATCTTACCCTTCTATTCAAATTACCTTCCCTTTCTTGTTGAAGCACTACTTGGGGTGTTGACCAATTTTTTTTTAATAGTTCCTATTATTATTATCACTCCAAGTTTATAATGATTGATTATGATCGCTTAGTATAAGTGATGTTTTCTACTTGCATTGGTTACACGGATGTTATGATTTTTATGTGTTAACAAGCATTTGATGTAGGAGACGGACAACAACATAACTATGGGGCTTTATCCTTAAAAGGGTACGTAGACAGCCTTTCCTATGATATAGTCTCGAGTGTATGGCCCGAGTGTATATGATAAGACGCAATCCAAACATAGTTGAATATTCGTTTTTATTTCATTTGTGGGGTTTGCAAGTTAAAGTCAAGGAGGGAGCAAAAATGTCTGGATATAGGTCATATTCACAAATTATGACTTGACATATTTCTCTTACATCATAGATATATTCTTTATAGATTTAATGATGGTTAATGTACTAAAAAGGTACATTTACTATTTGATGTATTGGATCTTGTATCATGTCAATATAATTGAGATATGTATATTTTTAAATTTTCATATGAGGATTTTCTCTTCTTGTCCATATTGATTTTAAATTTTAAATTATGAAAGCAATAGTCAAATGTTTTTTAATGTTAAAGATTAGTGCATAAGCATAATGTATTGCCTCTAATTTTAGATGTTAAAAATAGTGGGTCATCATAGAGTAAATGTAACAAAGCTTTTTTCCTTCTTGGCGTAACTTTAAATAATGTATAATTTCATGCTAGATGTATTAGCACCTCAAGCTTTTTTTACTTTTACTCCTCCTAGAGTTAAAAAAAGGGTCAAAATTATCCTCGGTAGTGCAACATTAGTATGTTACATATCATTTCAAAATAAAAGAAGAAATATATATATATATATATATATATGATAAGAGTGGAAATGTATAGAACCATAGGCGATACATAGTGGATTCATAAAATATCAAGTTCAAAGTGAGTGAGAAAACATAAGAAACCTCATTCGGAGCAAGTAATGAAGTATAAGAAAGCACATTCACTTGAAGTTTAGTTAATATGAATTTTCCAACCATGACATCATTATGAATTTGTTCGCGATTTCATGAAAAGCTATACTCGATCTGAGTGCAGTTTCTTACAAAAGCTCAAACTATTCGAACATGATTTCATAAATAATCTCACTCAATCTAAGTTACATAATCTCGTTCAATCTAAACATACCTTTTTTATACGCTCAACATAAGCATGATTTGCATTATGAATCATGCTTGTCCTAAAGAGTTTTGTATCGAAAGTTTGAAAAAATAGATTAATTTTGGTATTAACGGAGGATTAAGGTAAAAATGTATACCATACTATTATTACTGAGTTAGATTTTAAGAGCTCACGAGCCCCTTAAGTATTTTGTGAAATGAACAATCACATTTTTTATTTTGTTTATTCTTTCTATTTGTGCCCAAATCTACTCACGTTTAATTAAAAAAAAGTAAGTTACTCCATGCTCATTCCGTAAAACCCTGACTCACAAAATAATGAAGATGAATATCGACCGATGTGGAAATCAACGATTGCTTCTCTCCTTCTTTATAAGTATGAAAAGTTCCACCTTAATTTTTCTGTTTGCGTATTTCTCCTCCAATCACCTAATTATTCAGGTGATTTTCAATTTTTTGGATCTGTTATTTTCAATTTTCAAACCTGATTTAACTCCTTGATTCGTTCAATTTGCTTATGTCTTCATTATTTGCTTTACCTTCTTAATCTTTGCAACAAACGTAGTTGCTTCACCGGTTTTCTTCATCTATATTTCAGGTATCATTATCCTTCCTTACTATTCTTTTAATTATTATGTTATCCATTTTTGGGATTTGATGATGATTTGGGTTTGTTTAATATTTAGAGCTTAACGATTTGAGATTTGACTGGAATAGTCAGATCTGTTAGATGATTTGAAGTTCCTCTAATTAAGGTTACTTCATTATTTTTTCTACAAGTGACTATATAGATTATTAATATTTTATTCCCATGGTTAATTGGAAGACAAAGTGAATGATATGGGACATGTTATTTGAATTTATTTTCAATTATAATTTCAACAAAAATGGAAAATCTTAACAATAAAATGAAAAACCTATAACAAAGTGCATTTTGAGCTCAGCCGTTGCATAGCAAGTAAGGTTTATTTTAATGTCTTCTTATTGTGATCATAAGAGATAACTTTATGTACCAAATAAAAAAAAGTAGCTATCTTGAAATAAGTATGTTGAATAACAATTGTAGAAATTCTGAAGTTATAACTAATCTAAGTATTATAAGAATCAACATAGAGATTTACATTTGCTTAAGAAAAAATAATTTGTAAGACATCAGGTATTTCTGAGTGCATTATTTTGTGATTTGCTGGTTTAACAATAAAAATATAGTAATTCTGTTCGTACTAATGTGTAATTTATGTTTTGTCTGGTTAGATTACGTTAAATGTCTAAATGAACCAAATTATTCGAATAAGTGCCTTCAAGTGATATTTTGGATGCACACTATAACTATAAGTCATCATAATACAAGGCGTTTAAAAGAATGTACTATAATTTTGTTTCGAATAGCATTATTTACCTTCAAGTTCTTGACTATGCCATTTTAAGATAGCTTTAGTTATTCAAAATTAATATGTATTTATTTAGCCCCATAGAAATAACCTTTTAGGCACTTATTGTGTGACTGCTGCTATAACAAGTAAGGCGGGTGCAAGTGTAGCTGAAGTAAAATAGGCTATTTTATAGTACAAAATGGAATCGTTCATTGCCAACTCCCTATTTAAACATCATTCGAATAACAATAAGTCTTTACAACTATGAGCTTATAAATCTGCAATTAAAATGAATATACAGAGTTGTGTAGTGAAATAAAACAACTGTAAGAAACATTGAAGGAAAGCAGTAACAATTTTCCCATAATTAGAAATTTTATTAATGTACTTTGAAGTCATAGTTACATGTCACAGTTAAAGATTTCTTTTATTAAGCCATGCATTATCAAAACTATTAAAGACAACTTATTTTATGTAGCATTTTATTTTAGTATATAATTATGACTAAGAATATTATCAGTTATTTTTATTTCAGCATCTGACATTTTAAAACTATTTTTACCTTATGTTTAATAGATGATCATATTAAAATTGATTTAAATTTGATGGATTACATAGTTTTCCAGCATGTTACGATAAGTTTCCATGCATTCTTCTTGCACTATATCATCTGTCATATTTTTATAAATAAAAGTATCGTCCATTAGCAATTTCTATAAAAAAAAAAATTGTTTTATTCAAAATTATCATTTATGCATTTTTTAACTGTTATAATTCAATGAATGCATTTTCGAAAAAAGAGTACACACTACCAATATTGTACTTAGGATGTTCTAATAGTTATTTACGCTCTCTATGTTAGTTAGACCATGATAAAATGATGCATAATATATGACAATGTAATGAAATTTCACTCTGTTTTTATAAATGTACCATTAGACATCAATCGAAAGCTTGGTTCAATGAAGTGTATCGGTATGAGAATGGGAAGAAGTTATCCATGTTTACCGCTGATACGTAATTGTTAGAGATTTAACGTTTGTTATAATCTATACTCTATATTGATAATAATAAGAAAATTGATTAATTAAGCTTTATGACTTTTAAATTATCAACTACCTTAATAACCATATATTCATATAAGGATGTTTCTTTTTTTAGCCGAACTGGGATGGAAAATCGAGTAGGTTTCTTTAGCGCTGTTTATTTTCTCATAAAATAATTATATTTTTATATATCTAATTTCGGTATTCATCTTGCAGCTTTGGAATTTAACGTAATTGTTCCATTCTTGGGTATTTGCATGCTTTCGGGTGTATATACTTACAACTATCAGGTTGATCCCTTTTCCCTTACTACTACCAATTATTTTTCTTGGTTTATTGTTTTTATTTCCTACCTTTTTGGTTGAGTATAATCGCTTTCAAGCTACTATTTAGTTTGGTTATACTTTATATATAGATACTGGGTTCGCCTATTATTAGCTGAGTTCATTTTTATTTTCTTTTTCATAAAAAGATATTGAATGCTCAAGAAACTGATAATAAATGTCATCTCATTAAGTAACACAATGAAACATTATTTGTTAAATAACATAAACGGACTATGTCACTAAATGATTTATGTCTGTTTTAGTATTAGCTATTGACAAATGTATTATTACATTGAATACACAATGGAATACTGTTTGTAATGGGCACATCTATCATATCATTTGTATTCAATTTACTTCCCTGCTATTAAGTTGCAATCTTCGGTGCATTCATTAAATGCCCATTTCATTTTTTCTAAACCTATCTTAAAATTTACTAAACAATATAATTTTCTAAAGGTTATTCTAATAACGTAAAGTTGCAATTATGTTTTGGTTGCTCCTGATGCGATAAAACCAGTGGTAGTAACATCTAGACGTATTATTAAGAAAGACTTGGAGATTTATTGATAATTAATATGAGTTATGTCTTCTTTTTTGAATAATTTACATATGTTAAATATGTGTTAGTATGTTATTTTTGCTATAAACTATTAAAAATATGTTGGTTCTTTCAATAAATATTATTACAAGATGTTTTTCAATAAATAGCCTACTATGAAATTATATAACAATTATAATTACATAGAAGCACTGTTATGGAAACTGCATCTTTATAGAAATATGACTAAAATCATGTGAAATATTATTATTTCATACTTATATAACATAGACCACCATCATATTCAATTAACAATAATTTTTCAATGATTATGTTATTTGAAAGCTAACCATATACGAAATCAATAATTATAGCGACATTAACTATTAACACTGCATATTTTTTTATTAATTTGTGGAGTGAAGAATCGTAAATTCTATGCATCACTTTTTCCTAAATTTAAACTAAATGCAATTACTCCATAATAGTGTAAAGGTGACCATCATTACATTCCACTAGCTATAATTATTTTAATTGATTATGTAAATTAATAGCTAACTATATAAATATTTCATTATCATATCTGTATAAACTACTAATACTATACTTGTTTCACCAATTTATAAACTCAAGGACCTAATAAATCGTTACATCACCTTTAATGATAAATTTGTGCACTATCATGATTTATTAAAAAATGACGAATTTTTCTTTTTACCATTCTAATGCAAAATTCATATTTTTGAATTTTGATTTTTTGATTAATTTGACATCCTCATGTCATCTAACTGTCTTGTTAGAGAATATGATCAGACCAGATTAAATCATAATATCGTGTATAAACTAATTGCTTTGATTTCTATTATTTTACTATTGTAAATGAAGTCATAATCCAACAATTGCATTCTCTATAGCTTTTTTATCATTTTTTTAAATGTTCTTATTTCACGAGACGTTTCAATTTTCAAATTCTCCACTAAAAAGTATAGAAGTAACAATAAATAAATTCCCACAAAGATATACGCAACTTAATTTATTGTCATAGCATTCAAAACTTATAATGATATGGCAGTAGACAATGAACGTAAGGTAATTAATTTGTAGAAATAGATTTCTTTTGCCCATTTTCATACATTATACTTATGTTTAACTGTCCTTAAGCATTGATCATATATGACATCAAATGATGTTGTATCTTAAACTACTATAAGTTGAATAGTCAAAAACATGTTTGCTCTGATTTATATATAGGGTGATTGGAGTAATGAATACCACGAAGGCGTGTTATCGTCCGAGGCAAGCATAAATGGAACATGTACATATCTATTGGTATGTACCATCGAATATTGTTATGCAAATATGAATGGATTGGACTTTTTATACTTATTTCATTTTGCATTAAGGTTTTATTTAGTCTATGACCTTCCAGTAATTTTAACTTTATTGGGACATAGCATTTACAATACATAAACTTATAATTCATTGAATATTAAATTCGTAGTTATATTAGATTCTTGAAACTAACGACATGGCCATTTAGGACGTAAAATCAAGATTATCTTATTTTCAAAAATTGTATATTAGTCTTCAATATAAAATAAATTAATATTCACTGTATTTTACAAACTAAATTTTCATATGAAATCTCCATTTATATCGCATGTTTTATTTATACTGATATTTTAGTACGCATGCGATGCATCCCTTTCATTTTTATATATTTTTGGCAGTGGTTAAATTTTGGAATTAAGAAATTATTGAGTTGCATATGATTCAATGGCATATAACTGGTTGCAAATAAATTGACAGATTATGAACGAAATTGTGCTGTCAACACAGAATAAAGAATTTGAAACCCTTTAATTACATAAAGGTGGATAAATAATACCTTTTACAATGTGGTTGTTGGTTAAACTTCGTACTACTCTATTACACTGATTCTGGAAAACTAAATCATTAATATCTAAATTTATATAATTGTAGGTGATAATATAATTCTTTTAGTTCTCTTTATTGTTAAATCTATCTTTTTCTTTAGTTACAGTTACAAACTTAGATTAATTGAAATTAATGTTTGAGGACCCTTAGCAAATTGATTTTACTTTTTGTACTTTACCCAAACTCTTGAATTCAATGGTTAACATTTACCGACACACCAGGAGAAATAAATTTATATATTAATATATTAATGCGAAGTGCCGTAACTAAATATTTGGTCAGACCATATGCACTACATTCTTATGCAAATGGACAATCTAATCTTTAGAAAGTGAACAATCTAATTCTACCTTTTTGCATAGCAAAAGTTGAACCCACGAAAAGTTTGGATGGAGGTTTTGAAACTTTTCCCATGGTTTATGAGCTTAGTATAATAAAATTTGATTTTATTATTACTAATCTTCAACCATTTTTTCAAACGATTACGTTTTCAATAGTGAATGTTGTATTAGGTTGCAATAAACTTTTGTTTGATCATAAAAATTCTTCAGTGTTACAGGTAGGTTGAGTTGACTGTGAAAAAATAGGGTTGGAAACATTATTTTTAATTTTGACATCATCAGATTGAAGAAGTACCGGATGTTTTAGTATTGACAAAGTTTATCCTTAGCAATATATAGACATACTACAGACATCATCAGATAGAAGATGGTGCTGCCTCAAATTAGTTTATAAGTTTTTGGTACATGCTCTAAAATGATATAATTGAATCATATTAATTTATGAGGTTAAGCTAATGATTTGATTATATCGCATGCGATGTACCTTATGACATGGCTAATAATTGTAATGAATGTCAATAGTGACACTCATGTCAAAAGTTGTATTTATCTCTCTTGATGTCCTATTTTCCAAACATACAAATTCTGGTATAAGTAATCTCATACAACATGAAAACTTACTTTTCCTTCTTTTACTTTGAACTCTTTATTGTATTATGAAGGAGGGATTAAACTTATTGTGATGTGCTAATAGAACAATGATTTTATTTAATAATAGCGGTAATGGATGGTGATTAATATTTTGATTCATAAATCTTGGAATTGAAACTCACTGACATCAATTAGTATATGTTCAGAAAAATATAAAAAGCATAGAGTATTATGTCTATTTTTACGAATTTATATTTAAGATTGACATATATCTTACATATTGAAAAATTGTAGTTATAATAACACATTAGACCATATGGGCTTCATTAGATTAATAACGTATTAATTGCTATATGGATAGATATTGGTTTACAATGATATGTACTTCGATTGTATGATTTTGTAATGAAAAATGAAACTCAGTTGTCCATAAAGGTTGCTCATAATGTCTAATATATTATAGTGTAATGCTTTACATTGTTGTTTGTGATCCAAGTTTTTGCATCTTTCATTCCATTGTAGTAGCAAACATCAATCTAATATTAACCTTTTTAGAGGTAGATGATGAAATTAGAAATTTATATCCACGCGACTAAAATAAAATTTTATAAACAAAATATTTTACATTGAATTAAAAAATAGTATCGTAAATAATAATTTTCTTCATATGAGACTTAACACTGTAAATTGATTCATTGGTTTATTTACTTAATTTATTTGATGGATCTTTGTATGGTTATATCTTTGCCTTTATGCCACTTTCATGAGCATTAAAAAATTGATGCATTTATTCTATTACATTGAGTGGAACATAATTTGACATTTCTACTAAAACAATTGCTAAACAAAATTATATTTTGAACAATATCTTAAGTATCTGTCAAGAAGTGAGAAACACTCAATTTAATTTTCGATAATGATACAATAACACAAATGTTCAACAATAATTATAAAAATAAATATAGCTACGGTCCATGTGCGAAGCACCGGTTCACACTAGCAAAAAAAACAAAACAGAAGTTGTGCTATTTTTATCCAAATAAGCATGAAATTTTGATAAATTTCAAGATGTTAATGGAGCTTGCCCTAACTATAGTGTAGTGCTAAGGCACCGAGCTGGATACTAAGGGCTACCGTGTAGAGCCATAGTCGGCGGTAACTGCCGACCAAACATCTCGCAGGCAAATTTTTTTTTTCAATCAGTGGCCGAACACAGTGGACCCAAACAAAAAAAGCCGATGCCCTTGGCATCACAGTAACTACATTTGTTCTATGCGTTCATTCATTGCCATGCGTCTGCGTTTGACTCAATATTCCGCATTAAAACGACACATATATAGAGAAAAGTCCCAGACTCCCCACCGTTCTCCATTCCTCGTAGATCCCATTTCTGTGTCAACGATTTTTCCCTCTTTCTCCAAAAACCAAAAAAAAAAAAAAAAAAAAAACAAGAAAACAAAACAAAACAAAACAAAAACGAAGAAAAAAAACCCCTAAAAATAAAAATAAAATTAATGGAACAGATCCAAAAAACAACGCTAATACTAATAAACTTAGCAGGAATAATGGAGCGAGCAGACGAAGCACTGCTGCCAGCAGTATACAACGAAGTTGGGGCTGCCATGCACGTTACACCAACTGGATTGGGTTCGTTGACTTTGTTCAGATCAATGGTTCAGTCTGCTTGCTATCCATTGGCCGCTTTTGTTGCTACAAGATATAATCGGTGTTATGTGATTAGTGCTGGTGCTTTTCTGTGGGCTCTTGCCACTTTTTTTGTTGGGATCTCGAGTTCCTTTTCTCAGGTTAGTTTTGTGTTTTCCAGGTTATGAATTGGAGCTTAAAGGTCGAGTCTTGGTTTATTTTATTTTATTTTAAAATTTAATTTTTTTCTCTATAATTTTTGCTGGGTTGATTTTGTTTTCAAGGTTTGGATTTCATAATCTGTTAAATATTATTGGGATGGAGATAAGTGATTGCATTCTAGTAGGAAATGTCGATGATCTCTTATCCAACACATAACTTAGTTGATATTTCAAGTTTTGTCCAATGTGGGACTTAATTTTCTTTCACATGGGCATTTCATATTTTGGTTAAAAATGCAGATTTAGTGGCAGTGATTTGGGATTGCAGAAATTGGTTTCAGCAGTGAACTTTATGGTTGTTAGTTGATTTTGATTTAAAAGTTTGAACATTTATTGATTGGGTCACCTGCTCTAGTTCAATAACTTGAATTAGAGTGAAAGATACAATGTTGTAGATTCTATAATGGTGTATAACTGTTCCACCTATCTAAATGTTAAATGGGTTATGATGCATATGAGTGTTTGCTTTGATTTTTACTAGAGTATGTATAGGATCATAACTATTAGTATTTCGAGTTGTAATGTAGGGAACAATAATCTTGAGAGTGCTACATATGTAGGATCTACGTGGTCCATGTGTCCCACATTGGGACTTTCCTCACTGGAATAACCGAATAAATGCTCAACAAAAACAACATGATATAAATCATATCTAGAGAGCTTCCTGTGTGGGATCCACGTGGGCCACTCTCTCAGTGGATAAACATCTGGAAATTTATGTGGAATTTCCTGTTACAGTCCTCTTAAAAGTGCATTAATGGGTTACTAGCATCAAGTTACGGGATTGTGTATTAGTGCTATTTACATAGATGTATTCTTTGATACAAATAGAAATACATTATGACACCTATGAGACAAGAGTGCGCATGGTGACTATTTTGATGAACCATCAGGTAAATTATGCGACTGATCTGCCAGATGATGTAGTGTTACTTCTAATTGGTTATGTTTGATATCTATGACTATGCTAGTAACTGAACATTCAAGTTTTACTGGTAGGTGGAACATTCAAGTTTTTTTCCACTAAGTAGTAATGAATTAGGCGAAAGCTGGGTACTTAATAATGTTAAAGACTGGCAACAGGAGAATACGAAGAAATTAAGATAAATTTGGGCAAAAAAGAGGTGTACGAAGAAGAAGAGGGGAACCATTGATTTTTCTTCTTCTTCGAGCTATAGATTTAGGTTAGAGCCATAAAAGGTAAGAAAGGAGAAAATAATGGTGTTAAATTTTGGAAATAAAGCCAGCATTTACTTTGATTTATTAGTATTTACATTTACATATACTGCACCTGGGATGCAATAATTTTGTTTCATCTAATTCTTTTTTGGTTTCTTAATTAATATGCAATGTTTTCCATATGATATAGCATTAATTTGCTCATTAAATATAGTATAACATGCTACTAATGTGAATTAACTAGAAAATAACAATTGATTTTTTAGTAGACTTTTAAAAATTCAGTTTCTGTGTAGAAATTGCTAGTATAAAAAACATATGAAATTATAACTACGTAACTAGAAATATTTCTCAAAAGATTTTAATACAAGTTGTCATTCGTGCTTGAACATTCTGGTTTATATGATTCAACCTTTTGAAAATTGCCTCCTCATTGAATTTCTGGCTGTCCCTGGTGACATGATCATGATTTCTTTTTACTTACTGCATGTAGACATACAAATCAAAACATGAATTTGACACAACAACTCGTAAACAAGGTAGTTAAGACGCTAAGGCGCAAAAAGACGCCAAGCTTGCGCCTTGGGCTTTTTTGCACCTTGAGCTTTTTTTTGCGCCTTTTATGCAATTTTGTGTTTTTTCTAGTTTAAAAAAACCGTACTACAAGTTAACATTAAAAATGATAATTTTAATTTTAAAACATGTTTATAAACAATCTTTTTTCAAATAAGAATGCACTAGCTACTATATACGAAGTCATAAATGATAACCTTGACCGAAACGATGTCTAATTCAAGTCTATAACATCGAAAACATAGGCTAGAGTCATAAAGATATTCAAGTTCAAGTGTTCAACACAACATTTCAACTTTAATTCAACTTCTAATCACTAATATTCAATTTTTCTTTAACTAAATTTTTAATTCAAACTAAATTAACTAAAATTAAAATTAAATTAACATTACATAAACTTTAGATTAAAATTAACAGTATTTTAAATTAGAATTAAAATTAATTGAAATTTGAATTCAAATTCAAATTAACTAAAATTTAAAATTAAATTAACATCAACTAAACTTTAAATTATAAATAATTACAATTAATAAAACTTCAAATTAAAATTAAAATTATCCAAACTTTAAATTCAAATTAAAACTAACTAAAATTAAAATTAAATTAACATCAACTAAACTGTAAATTAAAATTAAATTAAAGTTAATATTAAACTAATTACTTCTAACCACTAGCTTCAATTGACTTAATTTAATTTTTAAATTTTAAACGCTAATTACTTTTAAAATACTGACTTAAATTTTACTTAACTTAGTTAAATGTATAAGGAAAAAAACCGGTACCCGTGCTGAGAAACGAGGCCGAGGGAGCTACAAGCGTGACAGGGACACTGGGCACAAGTTTGTGGTGTGACGGCTTGTTGCGGCAACATCGGCTTGGTGCTGTGGTAGAGTTTTTTGTTACTGCATTTGAAGTTGAAATCGCTTAAGTTTCTGCTTAATTTAGGAGTGAGAATGAGTTTGAAATTGATTGAACCAAAGGAAGTACTCATTTTCCAACCCATAACCAAACTCTAGTTGAGGCTAGCTTTTTTGGTGCCTTGGGGCCTCGTCTCCTTAGCAAAAGACACGCTTTTTGGACCCCTTGAATAGTCTGAGCGTCTCATGTTCCAAAAGGGCGCAACTGCTGCGCCTGATTCTCCTAGGTGTGCGC
Source organism: Allium cepa (assembly GCA_030765085.1). Taxonomy (NCBI): domain Eukaryota; kingdom Viridiplantae; phylum Streptophyta; class Magnoliopsida; order Asparagales; family Amaryllidaceae; genus Allium; species Allium cepa. Next base: position 1,024,918,014 of record CM060945.1, on the reverse strand, counting down.
CTTAATAACACTGCTTGTAAATATATGATTTCCAAAACAGACTGCCAATAATTTCTGCTTATTTAGCTATGTATGATTTCTAGGATTTTATCTTATAAATGAGAAATGTAAAGTTGGTCTGTGGTATTTGCATTTCATTTGATTGCTGATTTTCATTGACAGGTAGCGATCTCAAGAGCTTTTAATGGTGTGGGTCTAGCTCTAGTAACACCTGCCATCCAATCATTAATTGCAGACTCAATCGATGATAATAACCGTGGATCTGCATTTGGGTGGTTTCAGTTAACCTCTAACATAGGATCTATACTTGGTGGTTTTTTGGCCCTTCTACTAGCACCTACTTCATTCTTGGGCATTGATGGTTGGAGAATTGCCTTCCATTTAATTGCCATAATAAGTGTTATAGTAGGAATTTTAGTATCTTATTTTGCAGTCGATCCACATTTTTCTGACAAATCCAAGGTTAGTAATAACACACAGAAGACTTTCGCTGCAGAAGTAAAAGGGCTGATAAAGGAAACCAAAGCAGTTATAAAAATACCATCTTTTCAAATTATTGTGGCCCAAGGTGTAAGCGGCTCATTTCCTTGGTCAGCTTTGTCTTTTGCTCCAATGTGGTTAGAGTTGATTGGATTTTCACATAAAGGGACAGGGTTTCTTATGTTATTGTTTACAGTTGCTGGTTCAATAGGTGGATTATTTGGAGGAAAAATGGGCGACTTTTTGTCGATGAGATATCCAAATGCTGGTAGGATTATTCTGTCTCAAATTAGTTCTTTTCTGGCCATTCCTCTTGGAGCAATTTTACTGTTGGGATTAAGAGATGATCCTTCCACTGGTTTTGCACATGGTTTGGTTTTATTTATTATGGGGTTTGGCATTTCATGGAATGCTGCTGCAACGAACAAGTAAGATTTATATTTTTGGGCTTTTTATTCATTTATATCACTTTCAAAAATATGTTTCATATATTAACCGGTTTGAAAATTATTTACAAAATAGTTCATTTTCTGTCTATGTTGTAGAACATGACATTTTGTTTAGCACTTTGACCTTTTCCGATTAGTCTAATTTTAGTTGTCTACATTAGTTGTCATTTTAGTTGTGCATGTGCTATTATACATTTTCTTCCTTATAGGACCAAGATTCTATTAATAGCTGAACTTGTTAGATTTAGTTCTAAATCATAAGGTAGATGTATTTATATTAATCTATATAAATGTTGTTCCACTCTTATACTTCTTTGGGGAGCACAAGGTGAAGCATGGTAGTGATAACGGAGGTAGTCAAATGGTTTAGGTTTAAAGTTTCAACTCGACTATGTGTTAGAACTGAAGCGAAACCTAAATTCCAGTATCCTTGCTTTTGAAATTTTGACCAAGAAAGATTAGATGCTCACTTGGCACCTCATTTGATGTATGTAATATTATATCTATGTTTTTAAGTTCTTAAAATATCCTCATTCTCGTATTGTAATCTCATATGATGTAAATTCTGTAATCTATGTTTTTTAAATATACTAAAAAACGAGTTGGGGAGAAATGGACACAAAAGCAGCTAGAATGCAGATCCCTTTGTACACACACACACACACACAAATATGTGTGTATCTGTGACCATGTAGAAGCTTGAGATCCATAGCACCTCCGTTGGAGCAGAGTAGTACTAAGTGAATTATCTGGCTGAGTCGTGGACTAAGTCATTTCCTTTAAAACGTTTTGCATTGCCATCCAAATCGTGCCAGATAGACTATCAAACACGCCGTCCCTAGGATAAAATAGTCTGTTTCTTATAGTATGATTTTAATTGCACCAAGGAAAATTGTTCACAGACACCATCTAGTTTGCTCGGGGAAATTCCAGAGTGTTTTTAAATTTTTATGGAAAAGTAGTTCAAATATTGAAAGAACGATAATAGTTTGTAGTGTTCCTGTCTTTTCTGTCTATTCATTAAGGTTTTTATTTCCAATGGAAAAAAGAGATCACCGTTAGTGAGTGGGAGAATGATCGGATCAGCGCAAGAAAAATGAGACTGTATAGATATTGACTTCTCATTTTTACTGCATCAACATAAAACAACGCATTTAAAAAAAAGTTAATGTTTTTCTTTCAAAATATATAATCATCACCAGTCCAGCCTAATTGGTGGGACGATGTGCGCGTATGTGGTGGTCATACATGCGTCTCTCTTCAACCTAATTGAACACATAAGGTGCTCAAAGGGTCCAACTTCAATATAGTGACTAAGAAATCTATGTGCGTTTGTGTATTGATTTCTTTCTAAATTTCTCAAGATGTGGAAGCACAAAAGCCTTAGTGTACTTTTATATTTTTTTTTCAAAATTCACATGCTTTTAACAAAGAAATTTGACACCTCCTTATGTATAACACACTTTCTATTTTTGAGTAAAAAAAAACAACTGAAACGAAACAATTTGTAGATATAATCCACTAGCTATCGGAACCATCTACACGAAATTCGAATTGTTTCAAAATTTGGTGTACATAGATTACACCGTCAAAATTTTGTTTTGTTTTGAAAAACATGACACAAAAAGATGGATGATGGCTACAAAGAGGCCACGTGTAAGAGAGGGCTGTGGATACTTCCCATCTCATTATACATATGCACATACATTAATGCATGCTCTGATATATGTGATTTATAAGTAGAACTGGAAACATACTGTACTATCTTGGGTTATAAATGCCATGATATAATATTCTGATGTATACATTTAGCGCTACTGGGGCAATTTTCACATTATTCCCTCTCTAGTTGCCACCCATGCTTACTATTTTCCTGTGCTGATTATAATTTTTCGGTATTTGTGGAATAAAGTCCTATATTTGCAGAAATAGTTCCAGAGAACTCAAGAACAAACATATATGCTCTGGATAGGTCATTCGAATCAATACTAGCATCTTTTGCTCCTCCAGTTGTTGGACTTCTAGCCGAGCATACCTACGGGTACAAACCCGTTGCTACCGGGTCCAGTGAGAGTACCCGCATTGAGACTGATAGAGAAAATGCTGCCTCCCTTTCCAAGGCTTTGTATACAGCAATAGCCATACCCATGTCTCTATGCTGTTTCATTTATTCCTTTCTTTACTGTACATATCCCAGAGATAGAGAAAACGCTAGAATGGAGTCATTGATTGAATCCGAGATGAAGGCCATAGATTTTGAAACTTTGGATAATTTTGAAATTGGAGACGATGACGATGAGAAGACTTTGCTTCCTGATGATGATGAACACCTGTAGAAAAGGGCAGATATATACCGAGTACAACAACGTTAACAGAAGATGTAAATTTTGATATACATCATATGGAAACACGGATATTATACAATTTTGTCAATATATTTCAGAATGCCTTCTGATAGCAACATAATTTTGTGTATTTAGTGAATTACGAATTGCAAACTGCTTATTTTTGTGGGTATGAATACCATGTTACAATGACTATTGATGTTAGAATTTCAATAGTTATTTCATATTGGTTCTACTTGTGTAGTCTATAGTTTAATTATGTGGTTATTTGCAAAGAGAATATTGTGAACTTTTTTCTAATAAAATTTCACTTGCAATCTTTAGAGGTTAATTATTATATATTAACTTTATGAGATTCTGATAGTACATCTTTTTAAAACACAACTATATTGAATTTAAAATGATTGAAAATGTTCCTAGATTAATACTTAGTATAAAGGACTTCATGTTAACCTAAGCATGAATTTACAACGTCTAACCAATCAATAATGTCTGGCGCAGAGTTTGAAACAAAATAATTTTGATTTGGAGAAGTTTTACCTTTCATTAAATGAAAGAATTTTGATTTGAATAATAATTCTCTATGCATGTATCAAATCAATTTGAAAAAGAAAAAATTATACTTCTGCTGAACTGTCATTTTATAATATTTCCTATTTACTATTTTGTTTAATGTCATCAAAAAAAGATTTAAAACAAAGTAGTAATATGAAAAATTATAAAATGACATTTCAACAAAAGTATAAATTTTTCTTTAAATTAATTTGATAATATATTGCATAGAGCATTACTATTCAAACTATACAAATTACCGATGATTACCCGCATTTTAATTGGAGGTACAAAGCATGTTTGTAATATCCTATCTCTGTACCCATACTATCCAAGAATACTACTATGTAATACCATCGAATAACATGGAGAATAAGATGATATGAGGTACACGTAAATATTTCTTTGGACTATCACTGGTTCAAATCAAGAATCATATAATAATTAACGTAGTTACACGTTGTCTCGATATAAAGCAAGAGACACGTGCCTAGGTTAAAACAGTACACAATATATAATAAATAATAAAGAACACAGGTCGTCACAGCGATTATAAAACAAAACATCTCAGTTATCACATATCTCAAAATAATATACAATGTATCTACAATATATATAACACAATGGCATGCATGTGATGAATCTATATCATACAAATAATATATCACAAATCCTAAATATCAAGTCTCTACTATGCCCACAAAACACAAGCTAGTCTCTTCGTCCCTGAACCTAAAATATCTCGGACTGAACCGAGTATTACATAAATAACACACTGGGCAGAATCAAGAGACAATATATATAATATGATCACAAATAACGTGAGTATATTAATTGACAACTAATAACAAACAACATCAAAGCATGTCTAAAGGAAAGTCATCAATCAAAGTATGCATCAAGAAGTCATCACTAATAAAGTCATATCTAATAGTATTAAATTGAAACAACACCAAATGGTGAATCATCCATCTCTAAATCATTATCGAAATCCAAAAATTATCAATAAATGATATATCATCAAATATAGTCAGAATAGCACACAATATTTCCCTTGTATATCTTTCAATCTCACGTAACAAATTATCAACTTCAATATAAAATATACGTAGTCCATTAGTAAAATCACATACTATAATAGATTTGAGAGTCCACTATACTCTAAAGATCTATCACAAGTATAATCTCATCTTCTTATATTAAGTAACTTAGAGTAAATCATGACAGGAGAATGACTATAAGATAGGCATGAAGTCCCAAGTAGAGTCATATTTCAATATATGGGTCACCTAACCCTGGGTTGCTAACCCATATCTATACTTAGGTGAGTTATATAAGTAGCATATGCATATTTATCAATCCATTAGAACCAGAAGGAAGACTGATGGTTGTATGTGATAGAGTTATGGGTATGTCCTAAGGGCAATTATGTAATTTGTTGCACATATCTAACCCAGCAGCCAATTTTGTTTGAAATAAAAAGTGTTTTATTTCTATTATATACTTGATACAATGTGTTATATTAACTAATTAATTTAATTAAAAGTATATTTAATAGAAAATCTATAAATGGTATGTTTTGTGATATTAGTTACAAAATAATGTAACAGTGAGTAATTTGTCACATTGAAAACAAATATATCATTTTAAACATTCTCAGTCAATATGCACCAAGACTGGATATCAATGTATCCATTGAGACTAGAGTATGTAATGTACTCCAAATGTTGGGCAGTGTATTACTCATGACTGCTGGGCGCACCTAGGGGTTACGTACTGATAGTTATTGGATGACTATGGACGACTGACTTGATAGTTTTATGTTGGTTAATATAACTATGATCAAACGGAAAATATTGATGTGACCGATTTACATAGTTCTCTTGACCTGAGAACACTGTCGATCTTAAATACGAAAGCTCCGCTTTGATTATAGTCAAATCATTGCATGATGTCCATTGAGTGACTATAGTTGGGTTGAGTGGAAGTATTGGAAGTGAAGTACCATTCAAGAGATGATTCATCTTCTCAGTTATATGGGGTTAGTACTACAGTCAATTCAAGTCAGCTCAAAGTCAAAGTGTCTAGCTAGAGTAGTTCAGTTAATAATAATTGTTATTATTGAACCAAGGACTTTGAGTTTGGACTGTAGAGTTGAATATGCATGATATTAGAATTTTGACCATTATCCAATTTCATAAGTCCAAAGTGATAAAGTTTTGATGAAGAGAATTATTGTAAATAAAAGTCACAAATAGATAACACTCAACAAAGTAAAATCCATGATTTTTACCAGAATCAAGTAAGCGGTAAATTTGACAAAAATATCACACCACCTGCTAAGTGACATATGAATGTTAATATTCGAACAGTCCGATATTAATTGCTGACCAAATTTACACCTGACCAGTCACATAATCGAAACGATGAATTCTCCATTGACCAAATGATTTTAATTATTATAAATTAATTAATATTTATGAAATATTAATCATAAAATTTGATTATGATTTGATGAATAAATATTATTAATTACATTTATAATAGTTATAAATATATCAATTGATATACAATATCGATAAGTGATTAAATTGGATTTAGTTGCATACTATTTAGGCTTAAATGAATTTTAGTCCCATCATGGGGCTAATAATTTCGGCAGCAATAAGGGGCATATGCGGCTAAAAATTGAGGTTAGAAGGGCTAGATAATGGATTGCTCAAATTGAAGGAGAATAAATAAGAGATGAGATCCATACTTCTCTCCTTTCATTTCACTATATAATCATCTCTAACCTCACATGATATTGATCTTTCTTTTTGGAGCCTCCATTCAAGTCTTTACTGGTCGAAAATCCTACTTTTCTCTCCATCTTTCATTAAGCTCAAATCAAGTCAATTCAAATGCTATTCGATAGCCAGTGGTCAACGGTTTAAGGACTAGCACTCTGTTAAATCGTAAATAGTTTCAACGGGTAGATATCGTCTTTTCAAGGTGCATTTCAACGCATCGAAAGAGAGGCATATTTCTAATAATAATATAATTATTTATGCTCAATTATAATGTTTTATCGTATACATATATTATCTATTATTAGTTAGGTAACGATTCTAATATAAAAGTAATATTGTTATAAAATTATTTGGTTATATGTATGTATACATTAATTTTTTTTTTCCATAAACTTCTTAGGTCAGTACGTCTCTGAATAAAAAACATATTTTTCTATTTTATTATATTAATCTATATAGTCTATATTAATTATAACATCATATTTTATTTCAATATAGTCACATAATTTTATATGTAAAGAATTAAGGCTAAAATAATTTTCGGTAAAGAAAAAATTATATATATATATATATATTAATTTTAAATATTATTTAAATTAATTTATTACGTAAATCAATTATATAAATTCAAACATAGTATGAACATTATATTTAATAAAATAATATTATTAGTAAAAGCAATCTTGGCAAAAATAAATGAAAAACATTTGTTATTTTCAAATTATATCAAAAAGTAAAAAATTATTTTAAAATTATTTTTAAATCAAAAAATTATAAAAAAATTTAAAGGATAAAATTCCATTTAGGATTTACTGGAAATTTAAAATTCGAAATAAAATTTCAAAATTTTAATTAATATTTTAAATAATTTTTAAATGGTTATTTAAATCTAATATACTTTTAAAATTAAAAAAATAAAATAAATTATATTTACTAAGCCGTGCGCAAGACCCGGTCCACCATATTTATCAAAATATTTTTAAGCATTTTATTAAAACACACACACACAGATATATATATATATATATATATATATATATATATATATATATATATATATTATGCATGTATTGGTGTGTGTATATATATATATATATTTAAAAAACCCGTTAATATACTTGTACATGGATATACATGTATTGCTTATGTTTTTACTTAAAAAAATTATATTGTTTTATAAATATTTATAAATAATTTCTTTGCATTTAAATAAGTCTATTATATTATATGTATATTCAATATTGTTGTGATATCCCGGAATTCTAGACATCTGCAATCGATAAATAATTGGGTTAATTAATAGGATATTGATTTATAGATCGAATAAATAAATATGATGATAAATATTTATACTTGGATAAATATTTATTTGTTATTCTTCTAGTATAATTATTTATAAGTTGCAAAATCACCATTTTCAAACAAATGTAATGTGTGTTTGTTTAAAAATATATATGAGTAAATTTAAATTTAATCTGAATTTGAGACTGAAAATTCAAAGATAAATATCCTAAAGTAAATTGGATATAAACATAATGGATATCTTAAAGAAAGCACTTATTTGTTTAAAGATGTATTTATTTACTAGGAAAATTAATTTGAAAAAAAAACCTCTTAAAAATCTTTTAAAAATAAATAAGATGAAAGATTACAAGTGTTAATAGATCTAACCATATTAGTAACAAGTAAAAGATGTTTAAGAAGCCAAATTAACAAATGTAAAATTATTTAACTTGGAAATAAACAAGTGTAACATTTGTAATATAAGTTTGAACAAGTGTCAAGTTTTTCCCATTTTTCTTTTTAGATGATAGAATCAGATTTTAAGTTTACTTCTCTCCTTCTCATTTTCTTTATCACATATTCTCAATTACAAAGCCTGTAAAAGAAATTTGAGGAAAGAAGATCCAAGAAAAAAAAAACAATAACCTTTCAATTATTTCAAACTTGATGCTCAAATTAGAATTCAAATTCAAACCAATTCAAATCAGATCAATAGGAAAATCTCCAGTTTCAAATTTTTAAGAAATCAAAGCAAGGTTCCAGATCTGAATCAAGATTCAGTTCATATGCAAGTAGCAACCCAAAGCAACTGTCCTCTGTTTAAAAAAAATGGTGAGTAAACTAGAGTTTTAAACAGTTTAAATTTGATGCATGTGGAAATTCTTGAAGTAGGACTTTGGTAAATGCTTACAGAGATGATTGCATGATGGTTTTATGATAAATACATGAATATAAGTATATAGATATCTGTGTTTATGTTTGTACTTCACCATTTTGTTCTATTCTTCATCTTCCAGAATTCAAAAAGGATTTAAAAATTCAAACTGCTCTTCATTTAATATCGTCTAGTCCTTAATATGTAAACAAATATGTTTGCTACATCAAGATTTCAAGTTTAAAATATTTCCAGGATTTAAGTATGAAGTAAATTTTAATAAATGGAAGAATAACAGTAGAACTCAAATACATGTAAAAATCCCAACCATAATAAATGTTTGATCCAGGTATATAATTCACTTCAATTTCGAAAACAAGGATTTTTAATCAGCATTTCGAGATTTTTAAACTTGTATAGGTTGTGATATCTTTAGTTGTCCAGATTTGGGATTGTGGGTGAATTCAGATGAACGGTGGCGAGTTGGGGGCTGAAATCGTGGTCGGAGGTAGTTTGTGAGTTGGTGATCATCAGAAAATTAGGGGCGAGATTTGTAGTTGGCTGTATTGTTCTGGCGGCGACGAATTAGGGTTTAAGGTCGGTTTTGATTTAGGAAGCGTCGCAGGTGAACCAGGATATGGAGGCGCAACTGGAGGGGGTAATTTTTGGCAGGAAGGAAGAGAAGTGTGTGGGTTTCCGATTGGTGAAGGCGGCAGAGGAATCTGATGTAAATGATGATCGCAGTTCGTTGATTGGTGGAGGTATATGAGTTTTTCCGGTTCTGGAAGTGTGGGAATTTGATCGAGGTTCGACCAGAGGAGAGTGGGGCCCTTAGTGAAGTGACGATTTGGACCAGGCGGTATTGAGAGACCCGATGGTGGCGGTACAGCGACGAGATGGTCAATGAGGTAGTGTAATTTATTAAAGGGTTGATTGATTAAGGAAATTAATTAGGGGATAGTCAATTAATAAGTGGAGTTAATTATAGGATGATTAATCAATATAAATGATTATAGGAAAATAAATTGAGAAATTAATCAAGGATAAAGGTGATTAGTGTGAATGGGTGAAGGTTAAGTTATTTGTATAACCAATTAAGGAGTAATTAATTTATTTAATGAAATAAATAAAAAAGATAGATAATTACTGGATGAGATTGGACAAGTGTGATTAATAAATGTGGTTTAGTTAAAGATTAATTATTTGATATAGTTAATTTAAACAGGATGATTAATTATAATGTAATTAAGGATCATTAATTAATAAAATTAATGATGTAATTGAGGATTTATTGGTTAAGAGAAACTGACTAAGGGTGAGTTAATTGATGAATGTGATTAATGAAAGGATAATTAATTATTAACTGTAGAATAATTAATCAGGGTAATTAATTGAGGAATTAATTACTATGTGTAATTAATTAAGTTGATGAGGTTAATTTTAGTTAATTAATTAAGTTTAATTAAATAAAGTTAATTATTTGATGTTGAGTTAAGTATAATTATTTAAGGAAATTAATGAGGTATAATTACTTAGTAAAGTAATTGGTAGTTAATTACTGGATGTAATTAATTTAAAGGAAATTACTTAATGGGCAGTAATTAAAGGACAATTACTTGATGAAAGAAATTAAGTAATGATTACTCAGTGTAATTGAAGGATTAATTTATATAATTAATCAAGGAGTGGATTTAATTGATGAAGTAATTAAGGAAAGTTAATTTCTGATTGTGATTAATCAAGATTGATTAATGAATAATGTAATTAAGTTAAATGTTAATTATTATATGAAATTTAAGAATAATTAGTGAATGAAAGTAATTAGAGGATCATTAATTAACGTAATCGATGGAAGTAATAAATCTTGTTTATTAATGATTGAATGATGATGGGTGCTTTGAATTGGTTGATATCTCTGATATGAATTGCTTTGTGATATGATATGTTGAATAAGTGATGATAATGTGATTATCAGTCAATATTGAATTGTTGTGTAAAAGTGTCATCCGACAATTAAAGTTGAATTGTATTTAATTGGATAAGTTGGGTTAAGATGACACTGGATTCAAAGAGACCGGAGTCGGGTATTAGTTAATACCCGAAACCACTTCGATTTGTAATATGTAATAATTCTTTATAAATTTGATATGTGAAACCAATAGGCTGGGATAGAATAAAACGGACCTTTGAAACTAAGTAAGAATGCTTAGAAATTGATTTGTGAAAATAAGTGTTGACTATTATAAGTTATGAACTCGTAGTATGGTACGAGTTATCCCGGGTTTTAAATGAGTTCTATGCATTTGTATTTCTTGTTAGATGGGTTTACTCACGCTGGTTTCCTGCCTGACCCGGGTGTTACTTTGATGTAATGCTGGGGTTAGACCGAGTGTTACAGTTTTTCAGGTAAGGACGTTCTGGAGCTCAGGAGGCGAGCTGGAGAGCAGGAATGTATGGAGAGTTTCTGCAGTGATATATTATAGTATCTGAAACAGATTGATTTATCTGTCCTGTGTTTGTAAATATGTTGTAACTCTGATATATATATTAAAGTGTAATATGACAAGTACAGTTTTCCTTTGTATAACTATTATTTATGTGATATTATATTTTGATCCGCTGCGAATGTGAGGTTTCTGTGTCTTGTTCCTGTTTTCTTCTTCTTTCTCTTTTCTTCTTTTCCTAACTATATGGAAATTTTGGAATAGAAATTTCCGGGTCGTTACAATTGTTCTAGAAGAAAATGGACCAACCCGCAGCGGAAGAAATGAGCGAATTTCAAATTTTTTTTACCCCATCCGATTTTAGTCGAGCCTATGAAGCCTAATTTAATTAGAACATTTCTAAATTTATTTTAAAAAGAATCATTTATTTTATTTAAATTAGTTAAAGGGAATTTAAAATGTATAGTGTATCAAATACACATAACATTTATTAAGAAGAGTTAATATATATAGGGAACGAAACCTTTCATTTCTTTCCCTAAACCAAGTAATTAATTGAGAGCATTAGTAAGATTTAATGTATATAGGGAAGGAAATCCTCCGTTTCTTTTTTAAAACAAGTAATTAATTCATAGCATTAATTACATTAAATGGAGAGATGAACCTTTCATTTATCTCTTTAATTTGAATTTATTGATTGGATTTAATTTACATACATACATACACACACAAATATATATATATATATATATATGCATATATACATGTATATACATACATATATGTATATATGCGTGTGTGTTCATATGTAACATGATAATCTGTGAAGGCTCTAATGTGCTCGTATATTGATGTTGGGATTTACATTGCAATGGACACATTAGCTCATTTTGTGTGTACTATCATTTATCCAGTATATGCTTGTACAATATGAAAAAATAAGATATTAATATATGTAAATACACACACACACACACTTAATATATATATATATATATATATACACACACACACACGCATAATATATATACATATATATTATTAAATAAAATAATTTCTACCATCATAAATTTATATTAAATAACTACTTCAAAAAATTAAAAGTTTTATGATTTTAGAAAATCTGGAAACACATTTTAGTCTTAAAAATAATTTATGAAATTTCCTCAACTAAAATAGTATTTATCATTAAATAATTGATAATAGCCCGAAATCAAATTAATTCTTAAAAATATGAAATCAAGTTGAAAAATTATAAAACTTTTTATAAAGGTACCCGAGACACATTTTAAGCTTATAATTTTTTTTGGAATTTTCTCTGTTGAAATTATATTTTTAATTAAATAATTGATTGTAGGACGAAGATAAATTAATTATAAAAATTATAAAATTAAGTTATAAAAATCTAAAAATATTTCTAATGGTAGCTGAGACACATTTTAGGCTTAAGAAAAATTTCTAGAATTTTCCTAATTGAAACTATATTTTAATTAAGTAATTGATTGAAGGCCGAAAGTAAATTAATTTTAAAAATTATCAAATTAACTTTAAAAAACCTTAAATTTTCACAGTAAGCTTCTTTTGTGGTGCAGCAAATTTAGAAAATATAAAACTTAAATTTTGAACCATTAATTACTTTATACATAATAAACAACCCGCAAAACCATTAAATAATAATAAAATATGTATATACATATTTAATAAAATAATTTTATATTTTATGATCCATAATAAGTATAAATCATCATAAGAAAATTTTAAGATCAAATACATATGATATATAATCATGTATAATTATACATATCGACAATTTGTAGACACACACACACATATAAGTATATGTATATAAATATATTGATATAAGTCCAAAATAATTTTTTTTCAAAGATTTAATTCAAAAATAAATCATTAAAAAAAATAGTATAACAAACACATAGCCGATCCAATTGTAAGAAACACATGTACCCACAAAATCTCACCTAATCTAAACAATTAACAGATCTGAATATCGACAACGTATTGTAAAATCCAATGTTAAGCTATGACATGTTGTTTCAGTCGATACAAAATAGTCATTATTTCATAAATAATGTTCAGTATATTTTACAAAAAACAATTTCCATAACATGATGCAACTAATATGTGCTATATAGCATACTCCCACTATTTTTGCCGTTACTATAATATCGTACTAAATTCTATATGCAATATGTATCAAATTAATTTTAAAAAGAAAAAATTATACTTTTGCTGAACTTTCATTTTATAATATTTCATATTTACTATTTTGTTTAATGTTATCAGAAAAAGATTTAAAATAAAGCAGTAATACGAAATATTATAAAATGACATTTCAACAAAAGTACAAAAATTTTCTTTAAATTAATTTGATAATATATTGCATAGAGCATTACTATTCAAACATTAAAACTACCGATGATTACCCGCATTTTAATTGGAGGTACAAAGCATATATGTAACATCCCACATCTATACCCATACTATCCGAGGATACTACTATGTAATACCATCGAGTAACATGGAGAATATGATGATATGAGGTACACATGAATATTTCTTTGGACTACCACTAGTTCAAATCAAAAATCATATAATAATTAACATAGTTGTGCGATGTCTCGGTATAAAGCAATAGACACGTGCCTCAGGTTAGAACAATGCACAATATATAATAAATAATAAAGAACACAGAGTCATCATCACATCGATAATATATAATATGAAATATATACATAAGAGACAATGTGAAAATAAAACATCTCAGTTATCACCTATCTCAAATAATATACAATGTATCTACAATATATATAACACAATGGTATGCATGTGATGACTCTATATCATATAAATAATACACCACAAATCCTAGATATCAAGTCTCTACTACGCCCATAAACCATAAGCTAGTCTCTTCGTCCCCGATCCTAAAATGTCTCGGACTGACCCAAGTATTACATAAATAACATACGGGTCAGAACCAATATAATATGCTCACAGATAACGTGAGTTTATTAATTGGCTACTAATAACAAACAACGTCAAAGCATGTCTAAAGGAAAGTCATCAATCAAAGTATGCATCAAGAAGTCATCACCAATATAAAGTCATATCTAATAGTATTGAATTGGAACAACATCAAATGGGTGAATCATCCATCTCTAAATCATCATCAAAATCTAGAAATCATCAATAAATGAAATATCATCAAATATATTTAGGATAGCACATAACATTGCCCTAGTATATCTCTCAATCTTACATAACAAACTATCAATTTCAATATAAAATGTAGACAATCTATTAGTAAAATCGTATACTATAATAGATATGAGAATTCAATATATGACATCTATCACAAGTATAATCTCATCTCCTCATATAAAGTAACTTAGAGTAAATCATGATGGGAGAATGACTATATGATAGGCACGAAGTCCCAAGTAGAGTCATATCTCAATATGTGGGTCACCTAATCCTGGGTCGCCTAACCCAAATCTATACTTAGGTGAGTTATATAAGTAGTATATGCATATCTATCGCTCCATTAGAACCATAAGGAAGACCGATGGTCATATGTGATAGAGTTAGAGGCATGTCCTAGGGCAAATAATGTAATTTGTTACATATATCTAACTCAACTACCTATTCTGTTTGAATAAAAAGTGTTTTATTTCTATTATATACTTGATATAATTTATTATTTTAACTAATTAATGTAATTAAAAGTCTATTTAATAGAAAAAATATAAATGGTATGTATTGTGACATTACTTACAAAATGATGTAACCGTGAGTAATCTATCACATTAAAAAACAAATATATCATTTTAAACATTCCCAGTCAAGATGCATCGAGATTGGATACCAATGTATCCGTTGAGACTATAATACGTAACGCACTCCAAATGTTGGGCAGTGTATTGCTCAAGGCTGCTGCGGACACCTACGGGTTACGTACTGATAATTATTGAATGACTATGGATGACTCACTTGATAGTTTTCTGTTGGTTATTATAACTAAAGTCAAACAGAAAATATTGATGTGACTGATATACATAGTTCTCTTGACTTGAGAATACTATCAATCTAAAATATGAAAGCTCTACTTTGATTATAGCAAAATTATGGCATGAAGTCCATCGAGTGACTATAGTTGTGTTGAGTGGAAGTATTGGAAGTGAAGTACTATTCAAGGGTGGATTCATCTTCTTAGTTATATGGGGTTAGTACCACAGTCAACTCGAGTCAACTCAAAGTCAAAGTCTCTAGCCAGAGTAGTTCGGTTAACAATGATTGTTATTATTGAACCAAGAACTTTGAGTTTGGACTGTAGAGTTCAGTATGAATGATATCGAAATTTTGACCATTACCAAATTCTATAAGTCCAAAGTGATATAGTTTTGACGAACATAATTAGTGTAAATTAAAGCCACAAATGGGTAACTCTTAACAAAATAATATCCATGGTTTTTAATAGAACCAAGCAAGCAATAAATTTGACCAAAATATCATCCCACCTGCTAAGTGACGTATGAATATTAATGTTCGAATAGTCCGATATTAATCGCTGACCAATTTACACTTGACCAGTCACATAACCGAAATAATGAATTCTCCATTGACCAAATAATTTTAATTGTTATAAATTAAATTAATTAATTAATATTTATGAAATATTAATTATAAAATCTGATTATGATTTGACGAATAAGTATTATTAAATATATTTATAATAGTTATAAATATATCAATCGATATACAATATCAATAAGCTATTAAATTGGATTTAATTGCATACTATTTGGGCTTAAATAATTTTAGGCCCATCCCAGGGCCGATAATTTCGGCAACAATTAGAGGCATAGGAAGCTAAGGGCTAGATAATGGATGGCTCAAATTGAAGGAGAATAAGTGTAACATCCCCTATCTGGAGGCTAGAAGCTAAGCCCTATAGATGCTACAGTCATCCATAGTATTAATTTCCGGTGACCAAATGCGGTAATGCTAACAGTATCCATAATATTAGATGCACATGAATATGAAACAAAATCACAAATTTCAGAAAAAACAACTTTACTGATTACATTTCACAAAATATATTTCATATTCCATTACATAATTCCAATCATTCTCCAGGTTCAGATTAAATATAATTATTACAAAATATGCGAAGAACGACATAGATGATGCCTCCTTGGTTGAATAGAGTACTATATAATCATAACCGACTTAATACAACATAGCGAAATCAAATAAAATAAAACAACAACTCCTAAATAGCTATCCATCAGCCACCTGCTCGTCTCCGAAAGTTTTGTTCGCTGACCTTTTAAAAACCTATAAACCTCAACCCTCGGCCTACTCAAATCAAATTTGAGCACTCGAGAGTTTAAGAGGAAAAACTTAAACTTCAAGTCCGACATAAAGCCTGGGGTGAATAATACTATACAACCCGGTTATTTGATATTAAGTGAGACCATGCCGCTTAGTGGAACGGGTTTCCCCTCACTAAGATCCTTTTAAAATGTAACTTTTGCAAATCATAATCTTACAACCCAAACTGGTTAAAAACTGTAAAACAATATCATGTAAATTTACATGTCAAGTAACAAATGAACTATCTATCCAAGCACTATAGTTTTGTTTTGCCAACCACTAACCTTTGGCTGACTCGGGCCTGCCAAACAATATGAACAAATAACCTAACATCTGTTAGATACACCTCTTTTGGATGTTCTATCCCTACCTTGCTTTCTCTAGGTCAACTGATCCAAATGTTTTTGCACGCTCACCAGTACATACCTCTATACAAATATGTTTCCTTCTGTGTATAACATCATTTTAGTCTTACCTGTGACAAAGCCCTACACACTGAAATTTTGGACTAAAATAGCTAGGGGATAGTAGCTAATGTATATGGCACGACCCTATACCAGTCCCATCTGGTATGCAAATATCTAAGTCATTTTACTTGGGTAACCTTTCCTTAAATTTTCCTAGTAAGCCTTTTCATCTCAAATTGATTTAAAACCTTTAAATCAAACTTAAAAAAGGAAAATATATACTTTATGCTTTACTCAAAATCACCATGTCATGTTATATATACTTTACTCAAATCATTGAAGATGAAAACATTTAAACCTTTGAAATTACCCCTTTCGAATCCATTGAAAATACTCCTTTTGAAACTAAGTAAACCCATTTCTTTCACCTAGGCCGAAAGACCAAAACATTCCTTTCGGAACCAATCATATAAACCTTTTGAAAGCATTGAAAAACCTTTCCTTCGAAAGCTATAAAACCTTAGACATCCTATCTTTAAAACACTTAAACATTGCCTTTTGAAAATGTTGGAAAACCTTTCCTTTCAAACTTTTCAAAACCATTGGGGAACCACCCCTTCGAAACTTTCATTAAAACCTTTCGAAAGCATTAAAACATAAAACCTTTCGACAGCCTTTGGGTTCAAGTAAAATATGCGGAATAGCCTTTCGAAACCATTTAACTAGACCATTTGAAGCCTTCGGGTTTTACCTTCAACAAAGCAAAAGGGTCATAAAACATTTAAGTCGAAAGCATTTCCTAAGTAAAGAAGTGATGGTGTCGGAACCAACTCTTTCGAAAGCATTTCCTAAGTAAAGAAGTGATGGTGTTGGAACTAACCCTTTCGAAATCATTGGAGAAGCGGCTTGGGTTTTAAAATAAAGTATACCTTTCGAAACCATTTGCTTCGAAAGGTCGAAATGTGGCAGTTAGGGGTTTCGACTCCTTCAAAATCATTTACTTATAACAAAAGGCCAAACTGTTCGAAACCATTCTTTAAATCGATTTGATCCAGTCGGAATCGAACTAATTTGAAAGCATACCCTTCAAAAGCAAAGCAGACGCGTTTTCATTTGTAAGCAAAGTAGCGCTTCGACCCCTTTGGAACCCCTGTTTTTGACCCAATACCTTCCGCCTATATCCAATTCGTTGCGCACCAAGTCTTTGATGCCATATGCATTAGTTTCATTGGTGATGGTGGTGGAGCTACTAAGTCGGAACCCCTGGTGCCGAAAGTGGAAAAACATGCTAAAAGCATGTAAAAACTGATTTTAACTTTAAATAGAAATTCTTTTCAACTAACCTACCTTGTTTGTTAAAATATTATTGGTTGCCAATTTTCTTTTCTAAATGCCGTCAAAATTTCAGAATTAAATTTTTTTAAAAATTTACAAAATACCCCTTCTCCGTTTATAAATATATAAAACATTTAAGTCATATACCTTAAGTAATTTTATATATCTATTAAAACACTTAGAAAAATTCTACAAAAATTTCAAAAAATCATTTTTAATATGTTTTCTAACATATACTAATTTCAGAGCCAAAACTTATATTATTTAGCCGTAAATAATTTTAACCAAAATAATCATTTACCTCACTAGAAAATTAATGTAAAATCCACATTAATTAAAAAAATTATGAAAGTTGAAATCCGAATCTATAATATCATTTCTGATCTAAATCTAAAATCGTAAGGCATTTGGATGTCATTAAATTAGGTTTTCACACCAAAACATATCATAAAAACCTATATGAATGAGCATAAATCATCAATAAGCATACATAAAAATTTTATCCTTCAAAATCATGGCATAACATTGCAAATAAATTCGGATTATCCTAAAAATTGAAAATAATTAAGAAAATAAAAGATGTAGTCATTATTCACCTTAGCTTTGAGATTAAGGAGTTTGAAAATTGAATGAATTTGATTTTGATTACTCTTCTTCCTTTGATTGCTTTCTCTTTCTCTAGCTTGTCTAATGGTAGCCGGCCTCTACTTTGTCTTTGATTTTGAAATGAACGTGTAAATGAATTCCTAAGGAATTAGGGTATAAGAATACTCTTTTTCCTATTTTATCCCTTCTCTATTTCATTTTAACTCATCTTTAGTTCATTTTTTACATGGCATGGCTACCCCTTATTTTAGTCACAAATCTCAATTCACTAATCATACCATTATTTTATTTAATTTAGCTAATTAAATATCCTAAATAGTGTTATTAAAAATTAGGGTCATTACAGACTTCCCTCTTTAAAGAATTTCATCCTCGAAATTACGATAAGGCACACAAAAAATAAATTATAAATGTAAAACATGTCATCAAACAAATTATGATAAGCATCTCTAATCCTGCTCTCAGTCTTTCAAGTACAGTCTCTCTCATCGTCGCTCCACTGGACTTTAACTAATCTGATTTTCTTGTTCCTTAGCCTCATCTCTCGCGACTATACAAATCGGCCTTCTAACTATAGTCAAATCCGGCTCTATTACTAAATCATCTAACACTGTCAGGGCCATTGTAGACTCCGGATCTCTAACACACTTCCTTATATGAGAAACATGAAAAACATCATGGACTCCTGTCAAACTATTTGGTAACTCTACTCTATATGTGAGTTCCCCAATCCTCTCTGCAATACGAAAAAGTCCAAAGAATCTCGTTGCCAACTTCTCTGATTTCCCGAATCGAACCACACCCTTCATCGGTGATACCTTAACAAATAATTGATCTTCAACAGAACTCTGAGTATTGTCGTCTTCTATCTGCACAACTTTTCTACTTAGACCGAGCTTCCTTCATCCTAGCTCGAATCAACTCAATCTTCTTTGTTGCTTCTCTAACCAAATTTGGACCAAGAACCAACCCATCCCTGGTCTCTAACCAACAAATGGGAGATTTGCATGGCCTTCCTTACAAAGCTTCAAACGGTGCCATCCCTATACTAGTCTGATAACTGTTGTTATATGAAACCTCGACTAAGTGTAGATGGTCTTCCCCTGATCCCCCAAAATCTAACACACAAGCTCTTAACAAATCCTCCAAAACTTTGTTAACTCTTTCCGTTTGCCCATCGGTATGTGGATGGTAAGCGGTACACATCTTGAGCTTGGTTCCTGAAATTTCCTGTAGACTCTTTCAGAACTCGCTAGTGAATAAGGAATCTCTATCACTTAATGCACTATAAGTAATTCCATGAACTCTAACTATATTCTTCATAAATAACTTATCCAAAACAGGTGTCGTCCTAGTTGACTTAACTGGAAGAAATTGACACTCTTGGTTAATCTGTCCACCATGACCCATATACTTTCATTTCCTCTGTTTCACCTTGGCAACCTGTCCATGAAATCTATAGAAATAGAATCCCACTTTCATATCGGAATATCCAATGGCTGAAGAAACCCACTTGGCTTATGATGTTCGGCTTTTACCTGCTGGCAGTTTAGACACTGCTTCACTCATATGCCTACATCCCTCTTTATACCTTCCCAGAAGAAACTCCGCTTCATATCCCGATACATCTTAGTTCCTCCCAGATGAATAGTGAACTTCGAACGATGACATTCCTCCAAAACTTCCTTTCTTATGTCTCCCACATTCAGGACACATAGCCTACCTTTCTTTCTCCACCACCCATTCTAGTCAAGACTAAAACCCTTTAAGTCATCGCTCTCCATTCCATCCCGTAACTTCTTGATATGTTCAACTAACATTAGTCTTCTCCTTGTTTAGAAGCAATCTTTTCGATCATTACCAGTCGAATTTATAAACAAGATAACATAACGGATTCTCCTCAAGACCCTACCTCAAATCTCCACTGCACTCTACAAATCGATGACACTTCCAATTCTTTCCACTTTGCCATCATTACCAACACTGCATTCTGATGCTTTCTGCTAAGCGCATCTGCAACCTTATTACCTTTCCCTAGTCTGTATTCAATTCCAAATTCATAAGCAACAATAAACTCTAATCATCTTTGTCGTCTCATATTCAACTCCTTCTAAGAGAACAAGTACTTCGACGACTTATGATCCGTATATAACGCAAATCGCTCTCCCAAAAGGTAATGTATCCATACTTTCAATGCAAAAATCACAGCAACTAAGTTCAAATCATGCGTTAGATACCTAACCTCGTGCGGTCTAAGCTGTCGAGAAGCATATGCAATCACTTTACCTCTCTGCATTAACACAGCTCCTAATCCAGTTCCATACACATCTGTATATACTACCAAATCCTGATTCCCTCATGGAACAACAAATACGGGTGCATGGGTCAATAAATGTTTCAAGCTCTGGAATGCTTCCTCACATTTATCGGTCCAAACAAACTTCACATCCTTTCGCGTTAGCTTGGTCATCGGTGCTGCTAAATCCTTAATGAACCTCCGACAATACCCAGCTAATCTAAGAAAACTCTTTATCTCAGCCATTTTCTCGGGTCTCTTCCAATTATTCACCGCTTCAATCTTAGTCAGATCTACAAACAACCCTTTCTCTGAGACTACATGACCAAGAAACTTCACTTTCTTATTCCAGAAATGAAACTTCGGAAACTTCGCCTTCAACTGATGCTGCCTCAGCGTCTCAAGCACAACTCTAAGATGATCCTCAAGCTCTCTTTCATCTCTAGAATATATCAAGATATCATTTATAAAACCAACATGAACCTATCCAAGTTCTCTTGGAAAATTCGATTCGTCAAATCCACAAAGAATACTGACGCAATCGTTAGTCCGAACGATATCACTAACCATTCGTACGATCCAAATCTAGTTCTAAAAGCCGTCAAAGGAATACTATCCTCTACTACTCTAAGATGATTGAAATCTGTTGCTAAATCCAACTAAGAAAATACCTTTGCTCCACTCAACTGATCGAACAAATCGTAAATTCTAGGCGAGAGATATCGATTCTTTATCGTTTTCTCATTCAACTTACGATAATCGATACATGACCATAACGATCCGTCCGGCTTCTTAGCAAACACTGCGGCTGCTCCCCAGGGTAAACTACTAGGTCTAATAAAATTCTTGCATTCCAAATCTACCAACTACATCTACAACTTCTCATCTCGGTAGGTGTCATCCTGCTTGGTGGTTTACCCGCTGGTTCTGCTCCAGGCACCAAATCTGTCCAAAACTCAGTGGCTCGTTTTTGTAGCAATCCTACTACCGGCTCGAATCATCCATGAATTATCTAACCACGAAAACTCTATTTAACTCATCTTCTACCTCAAGACCCAACAAAGCATTAACCTCACAACTAGGGTTTTCTATGGTATATACAATCCGATCATTACAGTTAGGGTGTCTAAGCGGTATTTACCTATAATGAAAAAATATCCTAGTATCATACTTACTTAACCAATCCATACCAAAAATAATTCTGAACCCTACAAAGTCAAACACATGCAAACTGCAAATGAAGGTATGACCTAACAAATCAAACTCTAGATGGTCATAATTCATCCCAAGTGTCGCATACCCTCCTGTCGGATTTGCAACGCTTAAGGAAGTAACTAAGTATATGGGTTCTAACTTAAGCTTATCTATCAAGCAATGAGATATAAAAGAATGCGATGCACCATTATCAAACAGAACGCTAACATACATATCTGAACGTAAGAGAGGATATACCCTTATCTCTTCGAGAGCTATGCTATCCAATAAGGACTGTCCAACCTTCGTCAATTCTTTTTCCACCGACCAAAGGGAATAATTTCAAATTGAAGAATTCTTTCATCCAAGGGGTTCCAAAATTTATAGGTTAGGAAATTGCATACAATTTTCTTCAAGATTTCCAATTTTACACTTCCGCACAGAAAATGCAACAATTGTTGGACGAGTCAATTAAGCCTCGATTGATTCTATTTATGCTGCAAGCTAGTGCAAATAGATGGCTAAATTCTCTACAACCGTACTCTATTCTAAGTTGGAATGAGTTCAGTAATATTTTTATGAAAAAGTTTTTACTTTCCATAAAACTCTTAAAATGAGATTAATCAGTTCACACAAAATGAAGGAGAAATTTTTTCACAATATTTTGAACAATTTAAGGAATTCTTATATAGTTTCCCTCATCATGGAATATCCAAAACCATTCTATGCCAAGTTGCATATGAAGGGCTCAACTATCCAACTCGAATACAACTTGAAACTATGTGTTTAAATGATTTTGTGAGCAGATCAACCGACGAGGCTTGGGTCTGCCTAGAAGATTATGATGAAAAGGAAAAACAATGGAAATTGATTCATGTATCATCCCATGAACGTATGAGAGGAGTACATGCAATGGACCCTTTGTTGTTCCCTATTGAGGACTCCCAAGTCGAAGGAGGAATACCTAAGTGAGCCCTTCGGAATAGGCCAATGCCCTAGCCCACAATAATGCTCAATTCTTAATATCATCCCAACCGGTAAAACCATCGAAATCTATCATGGCCAAGCCCTAATAATTTTGCGAACCCTTCACACTTTTATCCCACAAACCAAAACGCTCAAACTTCTCAGACCGCCCCTCGATCTAAACCTTCGAATAAACCATATAGGCATCCTAACTCATCAACTTAACCTTTTCAATCTCCTATTCTACAATCGCAAGACATCATTCATCTAGAAAAAAAAATGTTAGGAAATAACGGTGAGTTGGAGCAAATCATAAATGAAAAAATGGAGATAATGATGAATTTGCTATTGGGTAATTCAAACAACAAAAAGGGAAAATTACCTAGTCAACTCAAAGTATAATTCTCAAGGAGTGCATCTTTGTAATGACAAAAACGTGAATCCAGTTAACATATCACCACAATGAGGTCCGAAAAGAAGGTAGAAAACCAAGTCGGCAAACCCAACATTCTTCAAAAGTCTACACGTGTTCAAAATTCTCATACTGATTTGACACCACTCTTGTCGATCCAATCAACTCTCATTCTCCATCCAAGGTTGGAAATCTCGACCACTCTTCGTCTTTTGATGTTGGCGACCCCAACATTCCAGCTTCTATAGTTTCATCGCCTTAACCTCCTAATGTGACGTCCTCTTTTTAAAATGAAAGAACTGATGAAAAAGTCATAAACTCAAAGTTCCTTTTCCTCATAGACTCAGCACAAAGAAGAAGTCCACTAATTTCGATAAAATTCTTGGAATTTTCAAACAATTTTGAGATAACATACCACTCCCCGATATCATTGAGCAGATTTCCCACTACGTGAAATGTTTTAAAAAGTTTTATACTCAAAAACATGACACTAACATCCCGAAGACTGCTTTTCTGACTCAAAATACTAGCTCTTTCCTTGCAATTTGTGCCCCAATCAAGTATAAGGACCCCGCTTGTCCTACAATCAACTGTCAAATAGGCAATACTCACATCGGTCTTGCTTTACTTGACCTCGAAGCAAGTATTAATCTTTTTCCTTATACTTTGTATTGTCAACTAGGACTAGGAGAACTGAAACCCACAAACATCACAATTCAATTAGCTAATCGATCTGTCAAAAAGCCCTTCGGCACAGTTGAGGATGTGCTGATCCAAATTGAGCAAATTTATTTCCCCATGGATTTCATAGTCCTAGAAAACAAACCTGTTTCAAATCCTAATGGTCAAATCTCTGTGATATTAGGTCGTCCCTTCTTAGCAACTCCAAATGCTATCATAAACCGTAGGAATGGTCAACTCGGACTCTTCTTTGGACACCTAACCATCGAACTAAACATTTTCAATCTTAATAAACAACTAAGGGATTTTGAAACAGACGAAGTTGACATGATCCAAATGCTTGTAGATGGAAATTTTGGTGACACGTTAGACTCTCCAATGATGTGTGTCGATCACTTTAATTCCGATTTCAATGTACATGAACACGCCTCTGAATTAAATGATTTGCTAAACCTCTCTCATAATTCGCAAAAATTTGGTCAACTAATGTCAACTGAAGTCACAACAGAAGAACCTCCTAACTTGGAACTCAAACCTATTCAAAATGATATTAAGCAGGCTTCATCTAAAAGTCTCCCTATAATTTGGCCTTCAATCTCAATAAGTATCAAGAAAAACAACTTTTGAAAATCCTAATGAAAAATAGAGAGGAATTGGATGGGTTAACGCAGACATCAAAGGAATAAGCCCCTCAATCGCTGAATATCGTATTCATTTAATTATGAGGTCAAGCCCACTCGCCAAGCTCATAGGCATCTAAATCCATACTTAAGAGAAGCGGTAAAGGAGGAGATCATTAAATGTTTGGACAATGATATCATCTACCCATTATCTGATAGTACATGGGTCAGTCCTGTACAAGTTGTACCAAAGAAATCAGGGATAACTGTGATTGTGAATGATAATGAAAAACTTGTTCCCACAAAAATCAAAACCAAATGGCGAGTTTGTATCAATTATCGAAAACTTAATTCAGCCACCATAAAAGATCACTTTTCCCTTCTTTTCATCGATCAAATACTTGAACGCTTGGCCGATCATGAATATTACTGTTTCCTTGACGGTTACTCTGGCTATGACTAAATCCTAATTGCGCTAGAAAACACAAAATGAATTTCACACATCCCTTCAGAATTTCTGCTTATCGTCGCATGCCCTTCGGTCTTTGTAACGCTCTTGCCACTTTTCAAAGGTGTATGATGAGTATATCTCTGATATGGTGGAGGATTTTCTTGAAATATTCATGGACGATCTTTCTATCTATGTGTCATCATTCGATCAATTGCCTCCATCATTTAAAACGTATCTTAAAACGATGTAAGGAAAAGTCACTTGTGTTTAATTAGGAAAAATGTCATTTCATAGTGAGGAGAGAATAGTCATAGGCCATGTTGTTTCAAAAGATGGTCTCGAGGTTGATAAATCTAAAGTAGGCTTATTGCTAACCTACCTCCGCCTAGATCAGTTAAGGACATTCGCTCATTTCTTGGCCATGCTGGAAGTTTATAGGAGGTTCATCAATGATTTTTCAAAAATTTCAAAGCCACTTTCAAATCTGCTTACCAAAGACGTTAAATTTGACTTTTCCAATTAATGCAAAATGTCTTTTGAAGACCTTAGCACCTATAATCCAACCCCCAGATTGGATCTACCTTTTGAAGTAATTTGTGATGTCGTTGACTTCTCCGTTGGAGCCATGTTAGGCCAATGAGTCGATAAACTCCCTTATGTCATCTATTATGCTAGCAAAACTCTAAACAATGCTCAGTCGAACTACTCAACCACAAAAAAGATTTTTTAGTAGTTGTCTTAGATTTCGAGATATTACCGATCATGCTGCATTACACTATCTGCTTTCGAAAAAAGATGCTAAGGCCTACTTAGTATGTTGGAAACTCCTTCAAGAATTTAACCTAGAAATATGAAATGAAAAAGGTTTTGAAAATGTCATAGTCGATCATCTCTCTCATATTGTGCATAAGAATGCCAATGACACCCAAATCAATGATCACTTTTCAAGTGAATAAATATTTCCCGTTTCTAGTACACCTTGATTCGTCGATATAGTAAATTATCTTGTCACAAACAAAATAACTTCCTATCGGTCGAAACAAGATAAACTAAAATTTCTCTCCAATGTTTGAAACTTTTATTGGGATGATCCTTATCTCTTTAAATACTGTTATGACCAAATCATTCATAGATGTATCCTCGATCATGAATATCATAGTATTCTCTTTTTTCACACGATCAAGCATGTGGAGGGCACTTTGGAGCAAAGAAAACCACTGCAAATATTTTGCAATGTGGATTCTATTGGCCTACACTTTTTCGTAAGGCAAACAAATTTTGTGCTAAGTGTGCTTGATGCTAACAAATGGGCTGAATCTCCAAGCAAAACGTGATGTCTCTAAACCCAATCCTTGTCATCGAAATTTTCAACGTTTGGGGCATCGATATTATAGGCCCATTACCCAATTCCTTTGGAAAGCCTTACATCTTACTTGCCATAAACTCCGTCTCTAAATGGGTTGAGGCCATTCCTACTCGAATGAACGAAAAAAAGTCATTGTCAAATTTCTAAAGTAGAACATATTTTCTCGTTTTGGTATGCCTCGAGCTATTATAGTGACAACGATACTCATTTATGTAATCATGCCTTCGAATCTCTCCTTAAGAAATAGTCGGTCACTCCAAAAGTATCTACTCTATATCATCCACAAACAAGCGGCCTAGTCGAAATTTCCAACAGGCAAATAAAACAGATTCTTGAAAAGACTGTCAATTCTAACAGAAAAGATTGGTCATCCAATTTGACTGCTGCTCTTTGGGCATTTCGCATAGCTTATAAAACCAACCTAGTAATGTTATCATATCGCTTGATTTTTGGAAAAGCATGCCACCTCCCTACCAAACTGGAACATTGAGCACTTTGGGCAATCAAATACCTTAATTTCGACTTGGAAAAAATGGTATCACACTGAAAGCTACAGTTATCAAAAGTTGAAGAACTGAGGAATGAAGCCTACAAAAATGCAGAAATTTATAAAGAGAAAATGGAAATGTATCATAATAAATCCATACTTCAAAAGACATTTAAAGTAGGCCAAATGGTTCTCTTATATAATTCTTGGCTTCATTTATATCCGGGCAAACGAAGATCTCGAAGGACTGGGCCATACATTGTAAAGACACTGTACCCGTATGGCACGATCGAAATCGAAAATCCAGTGGATGTATCTATTTCAAGGGTCAATGGGTAACAACTGATGCCATTCCTAAAGTTTGAGCAATATGAGGACAATGAATTCGTAGACCTCCACGAATCTAATTATGCTTCATGAGGCACCTCGATCATGTTAGTTTGTAAATATTACGTTTTCCTTTTTTTAACATTTGCATGATTTAGACAGTAGGGACACTACCTCATTCAAGTTCGGGGGTATCATTCATATTTCATTTGCCCATTATTCATTTGTTATATCATGTTTCTAAAAAAAAATTAAACACAACTTTTTTAGACTGGTACAACAAAGTAAGTTAACGGTCTCTATCATTTGATGGAATTTTTTTTTGTGATTCACTAATATCTAATGAAAGATATAATGAAAAGTTGAATTACGAGCGATAATGGTGTAGTTAGTATATAGGGAAATCCATAAGTGATGGCTATGAAGTCTGTTCTAAAGTGTAGTCTTTGTTTAATAAGTGGTTGATTTAATGTACATGCGTTGAAATTTTTAAATCTTTAAATCTAAGTGGTGCTAAGATGATTTTATGCAACTCTCTGCTATTCTTCTCTTAAAAAATATAAAACAAAACTTTGTATATAAAAATAAATGCCTAAGTTATTTACTTATGTTCACTAGTCACGCTCTATATCATTCTCACATGAGTCCATAAGGCAGTGCATAGATGGCATACCTTGGCCTTATATTTTCACTCATCATGCTCTATACCATTCTCACATAAGCTTGTGAAGCAGTGCCTGGATGGCACATGATGGCCTTGGTTTTCTAAGTTAGGCATATTAATTTTTTATATTTTATTTTTAATAGAGAGAGTAAGCAATTGAAACCCAAGCATCTTCTAGATTTCATTAATTTGACTCGTTATAAAAAAGGAATAAAAATACTACTTTGCCAATTATGATAAGCAAATGAAGAATTTTTCATGGCTGCACTATATTATCAATTGAAACAACTGGCCAAACTAGAGTTTAATGGATGAAAAATTGAATTATGTTGGGAATTTGTGACTAGTTGAGGAACCAAAAATTTCTAGAGATTGGCTTAGACTTATATATGTTACTATATTGCAACTATTCTGAAATAAATTGTTTTTCATTTGTATATAAAATTTGCATTCATATAGGTACATTAAGAGCATCACATATTGCATTTGGACATTTGGGAAGCATCCATTGAAAATCCTCACGAGGCACCACTCGTCCTACTAGGAATGCCTAGAGGTTTAATGGCCTGTTTCTTAGGCTTAATGCAACCGTGCTTTTTACGAAAGTATGATGAAAAAATTGGTTAGGTCAGGTAAATAAACGGTCTTTATTCGAGGATGAATAAAAGTTCAAGTGTGGGGGAATTTTTTGACCTCAACTTATGCATTTTCTTTATGCATATTGTACCTTAAAAATAGTACTATGCATTGCATTTTGTATGTGTTTTACAAGATTTTAAGGCGAGACCAAATACCGAGGAATCATAAAGTAAAGCCGCCAAATTGAAGATTTATTATGCAAAAACATTAGTGGTCTGGTGGTTATATGCTTCAAATTAAGAGGTCAAGAGTTCAAGGCTTGGATAACATTTTTATGTAGAAAAATATACACATGGATTTGATTAATGCCAATTATTGCTATATCTATTGGAGAGAATATCTTATGGATCCACCAAATCAATCAAAATTTGTCATTTTCTACACTATTAGATTGATTTTATGGCCATATATATTGCTCTTCACTTGGATAATATTTGGGCTAGATTCATTACTTCTACATGAAGAAAATGTCTCTCCACACCTATAAATACTCTCAAGTGAAGATCATTGAAATATCTCGTTTTTAGAATAGCCTTTCTTCTTGTTTTTATTATATTTGCTTGTAATAGTAGTTGCTTAACGATGGCCGCCAATTATGTTTGATAGCATTTTAACTACTACAAAGTTTTTTTTATTTTTATTTTCAATCATTGTTATTTTCTTTTATGCAATTAAAATCAACTACTTATCCCATCGTCCAGTTTTGGATGCAAGCGTTTCCAGCTCCGAAAGCCATGCTAAATAAAGTCACAAAGATATGTTTTACCTTCTTATAGAAAAGGGAAACTTAAAAAAGTAGCATGGAATGTGGTGTATAGAGAGAAATCAAAGGGGGGCTCAAGACAAAAGATTTTAGAGAGATTAATAAAACACTCAGCACTAAACTGCTATGGAGAGTGATCAACGAAGAAGTGATATGGGCAAGGTGGATGCATGAGACATGCATAAAAAGTAAGTTGTCTTGGGATATTAATATTAGACATGATGACTTAAGGATATAGAAACACATTCTAGAAGCTAGGGGATGCCATAAAATGTCTTAAGATAAGAATAATAAATAGAAAGAGTATTTCCTTGTTGTTTGATCCATGGATACAGGGTAGCAGACTGGTAGAAAAGATAGGACACAGTACCATAGCTAGCGTTCGAGGGTTAAAAATGGTTATAGATGATATTCTCTACGATAGATAGATAACGCTTTCTAGGCGGGACGAGAAGTATCTTTAAACTATCAAATTGCATGAGGATTGATCTGAGGACTATTTGGTGTGGTATACTAATTCAAATGGCAAATACTTTTATAATTAGGTTTGGAATGAAATCAGGAACAAATATGAGAAAGTGGAGTGGTCAAAATTTGTCTAGAAAAGGATTCATTGTCCTAAGATGGCAGTATGCTTATATAGGGCTGCATCTAATCTTCTATTGACCAAAGACAGACCTATTCAAAAATGTTCATTAATGGATCCAACTTGCTTTCTCTGCAATCAACTTCCAGAGACCAGAGACCATCTATTTTTCCAATGTAAGTTCAATACGTACGTTTCAAAGTGGTGTAGAGTTAGCTAAAATAGCGATGAGTCACATTGTGTTAATTACATTACATCCAAAAATACGTAATGTTATAAAAAAAACTCAAATACAAATGCAAAAGTACAGATATTTCCTGCCTTACCATTTCAACATGTGTTTGGGTCATCTAAAACGAAAGAGACAATTACATTTTTGAAGTTGATGAAAACCAAAATGTGAAAGATTTCTTGTTACATGATTGTGGACTTAGTGAAAATCAGATCTTGGATATCAAAACAATATAGCTACTTTAATATAACATCCCGTAAAATCAACCATAAATAAATGAATTAAATTAAAATAAATGTGATACAGTTGAATATGGAAATTTTATAAATAATTTTACTACAAAAGTTATTCCGTTGTGTTCGTGGAGAAATTTTGATTTGTTTTCACATACAACGTGCAAAAAACGGAGCTCAAGCAAAGAAGTTATGAGCATTTGAAGTTTTCAGATTTAAATTAATTTAGTTTGAATTCAAATTCAAATTAGAAATCAAATTTAGTGTTTAAATTTTAAAAATTAGCTTGAGGGTAAGTAAACATTCAATTAGTGTTTAAAGTTAAAAAGTTAACTAGGAAATAAAATAATCTTGCAACGGAAATAAATAAGCATTATCGAAATAGAGGAAACCTTAGTATTTCTTTTCAGCAATTGTTTAGTGTGTTTCTTTTTGGATTTGAACATGCTTTAGAGATTTTTGGATTCCAAAAATATTATAGACAAAATCCCCTAAAATTTATTTTTAAATCGATATGCCAATTCTATGTTAAGATTCCCAATTATTTACATTAATTTGAAGAAATTTGTTTTGTTATGCAATTTTTGATAATTTCTAATCTATTCCACTTCTTCTTCTTTGGGTCAAATTGTGATCCTTCTATAAAATAAGGGATTTAGATTACAAATTCTATTCGTAGTTTACACCACTATTTCTTATTTATTTCTTTGTAAAAGAGGAGTTGTATATAATATGGGGTTTAGATTGCAATTCTTATTGTCTAAGATATTCCATTAAATTGGTATAATAAATTGAGTTTCTATTTTATTTACAAGTCTATTATTGTATTTTTGATTATGAATATATATTTCCTATTTTGGACATTAGAATCCCATGAAATCTTGGAAAGTTAAAGAAAAAAGACTTGTAATAATAATTGGTTAGAGAATTGATATTTAACGCTAGTCTAGAGCATAAAATCCATGCGTAGACCTTATTAGGCGCCAATATTTATTTATCTCTATTTGCGTAATTTGCATATAATTATTGCGTATATGGCGTATTTAGTTAGGCATTTATTTACCTTTATTTCCCCGATTAGGAAGGTTATTGATTGTAAGGTGAAAATAGGTGGAAACTCTTATTTAGCCTAATTATTATTTTAAGGCATAATAAGGAAGATTCTTTATTAGGCCTTATGTATGAAACGGTGAGATGAGTGTATGTGTATGTGTTACATACGAAGAGTAATTGATTTGTGGCTAAGTCATAGGGATGCAAGATCAATAGAGTTACATAACGGAAGTCTGCGCTTTACTTTGAGGCTACCAGCAGTTGTGTACACTTTTATTGATGTGAGATATACTTATGATAAATATTAATAATGATGCAAGGTTAGCCCCAAATTCTGTAGGGGAAATCTATCCAACTGATCTTGCTACCAATTCTTACGGATAGCGGACTAATGTGAGATGTCATTATGAGTATGGGCCATAAGACGAAGGGTCTGCTTTAGGGTTTTTAGACATTAAGTAGTTGGACCCGCCTCTTTTTCCCAGATAAAGTATTTGATAGCCGAGGAGACACGTTAGGTTGTATCTTTACATGGGTCCACTTCTGGAAATAGTCTTAAATAATGAGATCTGCCTTAATTAAGGTCTTAAATGACCAAAGTCTTCCTATTTTTCACTAGGAATTATTAAGGGGCCTATGAGATTCCATATAATGTCTGCTTTATAGTACCATTCATGAGCACACTTCTAGAAATAGGTCTTAATTGATAGGGTCTGCCTTAGTTAAGGTCTTAAGTGACCAGAGTATGCCTATTTTCCACTTAGAAGTATTAAGTGGCTAGAGTATCGTCTTTCACATTATTAACTATTTATGACATTCAATTGGGATATGAATTTTTAAAAACTACTTCTGGAATGGAAGTATTAAGTGGTTGGACCCGCCTCCTTTCCTTGTAAGGAAGTATTAAATGATTTTAATGGTTTTATGTTTGTAGACATATTCTTATTTTGAATTATACTGCCCAAGTATTGAAAAGGTAAGACTCGAGATTTTTATTCGCTAGACATTTGTTGTTTTGACTTCCTCCTCATGACAACACATGTTAAGGACAGAGTGATGGTGGTGACGATGCTTAGAGATGAAGAAGCTTGGCTTGTGGAAGTGTTTATTATCATTTGCTTTTATGTGAACCCATGGATATAGACAGTTGTTGTAACAGATATTATGTTATAGTTTTTATAGGATTTCGTGTTATGACATTTTTATGGTTTCGAAATAAATGGGTACACTTTGCTATTATATTTTGTTCCATCCGTTGTGAGTTCTGAAAGTTTAGTTATGACTCTGCAATGTTATTTCGTTTTACTACCGCCAGTCTTAGAATGGATCTAAGTTTCGATGGGCCTTTTCTGGGTCAAAATTAGGCCTATTCCGTGGTGGGTTGTTACATTTGGTATTAGAGCCTAGGTTACCCAATTAATAGGGGAAAACTATACATATGAGAGACATATTTGTTATTTTTTTAAAATGTTTTTCAAAGAGATCTTTTTCAGAGGATTTTTACTATGCACACACAAACCCCCCTCTCTTCTTGAACATACACACGTACACTAGGAAACTTTTTTCTTTCAACATGTAAATACTATCTTAGAAAATCGTCACTAAAGATTTAACCTACAGATAGTTGATATAGCATATGTCAATCTTCTTCTGATCAAAGGAACCCTACCCACGGAAGACTACCCATTTGCAGAAAGCCCGAACGACTTAAACAATATCTTACGATTGTTAAGCAAATTCCTATTCCTCCAGCTGCACCGGTAGCACATACTACCCCATCCGTCGACTTTCCAAAGTTGTTCAAGGACTTTCTCAATATGATAGGGAAGACATACTCTAGAACTAAAGGATATTCAAAAGCTAAAGCTTGGATTAGTAACTGCAAAAAGGTATTTAGAGAGTTTGGTTGGGATGATTGGCTAAGAAGAAGAATAGCAGCTTGACACCTCAGGAAAGAAGCCTTGAATTGGTGGAACTTTGTGGCCAATGAGCACCCGAGAAGGATATTCCCTTGGAATGAATTCAAGGACCAATTTGAGATCCGATTCATGTCTAGAGCAGAGGTTAGCTTGCAAATGGAAAAGTTCATTCAGATGAGATAAGATGATTCTATCCTTAAGGAGTACATAGCTATGTTTACTGTTGACTAAATTCGGGACAAGCCTGATAGACATGCCTATGCAAAAAGCCATGAAATCCATGAAGAGATTAAATTTCCCACTAAGAGAAATGTTGTTAACCCAACTATCTATGGCGGCCATGTATAAGATGTTGGTAGAAACGACAATGATGCACGTGACCAATAAGTAAGATAAGGGAAGAGAAAAGGACAAGTATGCACTAACCAAAAAGCAAGGAGATTCCAAGAAGGGGAGCTTTTGGG
This sequence comes from Allium cepa, assembly GCA_030765085.1. Classification (NCBI taxonomy): domain Eukaryota; kingdom Viridiplantae; phylum Streptophyta; class Magnoliopsida; order Asparagales; family Amaryllidaceae; genus Allium; species Allium cepa. Next base: position 1,024,883,696 of record CM060945.1, on the reverse strand, counting down.
CCAACAAGAACTCGAAGGAGAAGTTTAAGAATGATGTGAAGGAGTGTAAGAAATGCCAAAGAAAGGGTCATAAAGCTAAAGATTAAAGGGTAAATATGATAAATGAAGCCTTTAAAGGAAGGTGCTTTAACTGCCATAAGGAAGGGAATCATGAGAATCAATATTCTAAGATGGCTAAGGAAGGATCAAGTGGACATGCCTACGCTATTGAAGCTGTCCATGTTGTCAGTAAGCCACCAAGAGACTAAGGAAAAGTAGCTCTAGAAGGTATAACTCTTATTTTTGGGGTTACTATTCATACCTTATTTGATTCATGGGCATCACATTCCTTTATAGTTAGGGATGTAGTAAATTCCTTAAACCTTCAAACCCAGATGGTCAACAATCCAACAGAGGTTTCTAATCTCATTGAGAGGTCGAGCCATCTTTCTTTTATTTGCAAAAACCTAGTGTTAGACATATACGACGATGATTTTATATATACCACGTACGTTCTAAATTTCAATGGGTATGAGCTTATCTTGGTTATGGATTGGTTGTCATATTATGGAGCTATTTTTGGTTGTGATAAGAGGGTAGCACGATTAAGGAGTCATGATCTAGAATTTCTTTGTACACCTAAAGCTTTAATTGAGTTAAGCCATTTATACTCACTAAATCTATCTGCTGTTTGAGACCATCAACTGTACCCATAGTTTGTGAATTTCTTGATTTTTTTTGAGGTCTCGGGTCTCCCACCCCTTAGAGAGATTGATTTTCGAATCGAGTTGGAGGAAGTAAGACCTGTCACTATACCTTTGAGACATATGGCCTTTAAAGAAAAAAGGGAATTAGATAAGCAAATATTAGAGCTATTGAAGAAAGGATTCATTCACTGAGTGGGGAGCCCTTGTTATTTTCGCTACTAAGACAGATGTTTCTTTGAGATATTACATCGATTATAGGGAGTCAAACAAGTTAAAAAAGATAGGTACCCTCTACCTAGGGTAGATGACCTGTTCAACCACTTATAGGGGCTAAAGTCTTTTCCCAATTAGATTTAGCAATGGGATTTCATCAGTTGAGGATTGAGAAGGAAAGCAAGCCAAAGACCACATTTTGTACTCCAGGTGGGCTCTATGAGTGGGAAGAAACACCTTTTGGATTGATGAATGCCCAACATACTTTATGGATTTGATGTGTAGAATATTTAGAGGGCAACTTATTAAATTTGTCCTAGTGTTTGTTGATGATATCTTGGCTTTCTCCGAAGGAAAGAAGAAGCACGAGGACCACTCTAGGGAAGTATTGGAGACTTTGAGAAGAAACTAACTCAAAGCCAAGTTTTCTAAATGCCACTTTAAGAGAAATAAAGTTAGGTTCCTTGGGCAAATTGTTTCGGAATAAGGATTGATGGTGGACCTTGCTAAAGTGGAAGCTGTCCAAGGATGGAAGAATCCTAGTAATGCATCAGTTGGCAAGCTACTGTAGGAAGTTCATCATTGCACAAATAGCAACCCCTTTAACCTGATTGACTAAGAAAAATCTAGTTTCTGTTTGGGATGATAGATGCACCAAGGCATTGGAGAAGCTTAAGGAGTCATTGACTAGTGCATCTGTGCTTAGTATTCCAGATTGAACCAAGACATTTATAGTTTTCACAAATGCAAGTGTCATAGGATTAGGGGCAGCTATTATGTAAGAAGAGAAGGTAATTGCCTATACTAGTAGACAACTAAAGGACAATGAAAGATTTATCTAGTGCATGATTTATAATTAGCAGCCATTGTCTTCCTTTAAAGATATAGAGACATTGTCTCTTAGGGAAAATGTTTGAGTTATTCAATGATCATAAATCACTTAAATACCTATTTTCCTAAAAAGATTTGAATCTTAGGCCACAGAAGTGGATGGAGTATGTAACATACTTTGACTTTGGTGTTCAATATACTCTTGGAAAATGGAACATAGTCGCCGACGCCCTTAGTTAGAACCGCTACCCTAAGTGCTATATATGAATGGAGACAGTTGGATTTTCTCTCAAATTTTAACCTCCAACCATTAGCAGAATCCATCCAAGGTTTTCTATCAGTTGTGGAGACTATACCTTCCTTAATGGACATATAGAGAATAATCAAGTGAAAGATGAAATGTTAGTAGATATTTTAGAAAAATTGAGAAAAGGAGAGCATTTTTCCCATGCTAGGAGGTAGTCAATTGATGAGAAGGGATGTTTGAAAAGAGATGGATGACTTACGTCCCAATGATTGATGATTTGACGAGAGATATGCTTATGGACTATCATCACTCAAGGATGACCATTCGTCTTGGAGGAGATAAGATGTACAAGGACTTGAAGAGAATTTTCTTTTGGAATGGAATGAAGAGGAGCGTAGATGAGTTTGTTGCTAGGTGTTTGACATGTCAAATGATAAAAGCTAAGCAAGGGAAGCCTAGTGGATTATTACTACCTTTGGAAATTCTGACTTGGAAGTATGAACATATCTCGATGGATTTTCTGAAAGATTGCCTAAAAGTCAGAAGAGCAATGAGGCTATTTGGGTTGTTGTGGACAAACTGATCAAGAATTCTCATTTTGTTTCGATAAGGAGAAATACGACTAGTGCCTCTCTTGCCTAGATTCATATTAAAGAGGTAGTTCGTCTACATGGAATTCTTGGAAGCATAGTCAGTGATAGGGACCCCTTGTTCACTAGCGATCTTGGAAGAGCGTACAAACATACTTGTTAACCTTAGCACGACATATCATACACATAAAGAGAGTGAATAGGGTTTTGGAGGACTTTTTCGAGAGCTTGTTACTTGGATTTCGGAGGACATTGGGAGCAGCATCTACCTTTGGTTGAGTTTGCGTATAATAATAGCTATCAAACGACGATTGGTATGACCCCTTTTGAAGCACTTTATGGGCGACCGTGCAAATCGCCTAGTTGATGGTGGGAAACCACCAATAAAGTATTGCTCGAACCTGATTTAATCCATGATACAATGAAAAAAGTAAAGTTGATTAGAAAAAGGAAGAAGGTAGCGCAAGACCATCAAAAATCTTATGCGGATAAAAGAAGGAAAGAGCTCGAATTTGAGGTTGCAGATATGGTATTTGTTAAAATCTCCCAGTTTAGAAAAGTTGCTAGGTTGGGATAGTCTAGTAAATTGGTGCCTAAATATGCTGGGCCTTTCAGAATTCTGAATAGAATAGGAAAATTGGCATACCGGGTGGAGCTTCCTGAAAAGTTGGATGGAATCCATAATGTTTTCCATATTTCTCACCTTCAGAAATACCTTCATGAGACCGCTAATAGTGTAGAGCCCGATTAGTTGGGGGGATTTTGAAATAGAGCCAACAGTGTCTCATACCATCACATACATTGTGGAGCACAGTAATAGGAGACTATGCAATTAAATAATTAAGTTGGTCAGAGTAAATTGGGGGGATAATCCGGGGGAAAGCACATAGGAGACCAAAGAGAAGATGAAGAGCACTCATCCAAAGCTTTTCACCGGTAAGTTTTCTCTCCAAAATTAGGATTTTGGTTGCATCATGGTTACTAGATTGGATGGTAGGAGATGGTTGTTACACTTTTTCACAATCTCATTATACTCATGTAGAAATTTTCTATGCATGTTTAGGATATTTGCATACATACTATCATGACATGATTACACACTCACAAGAGGGTTGACCTCATTTTAGCATGTCTATAGTACATAATCACATTGCACAATTGGTTAAGTAGATGGTTGTGTGGAGAGCTTGGTTATATAACATGGATGTTATAGCGTGTTACTCCATTCGCTCCGTGGAAGCTCGAGATGAAATCCTTTTTGCGAAGGGAGAATGTTACCCTATAAAATGAACTATAAATAAATGAAGTAAATTAAATTAAACATGATAAGTCTTGAATATGAAAATTTTGTGAAAGTTGGAATTTGACCACTAAAGTTATTCCATTGCGTTTGGCAAATTTTTTATTTGTTTCCATATATAACATGCTGAAAAAGGAGGTTAAGCAGAGAAGTTATGAGCATTCGAAGTTTTCAAATCTAAAATAATTTAGCTTGAATTCAAATTCAAATGAGAAACCAAATATAGGGTTTAAATTTTAAAAATTAGCTTGGGGGCTAAGTAAATTATAATTAACGTTTAACATTAAAAAGTTAATTAGAGAATAAAATAATCTTGGAATGGAAATAAATAAGCGTTCCTCAAAATAGAGGAGCGGCTGACCTATATAGGTCAACCGATCGACTATAGCAGTCGACCAGTCGGCCAAAGGCGATCGACCACTTGGAAACAAAAGTTGCTAGTGGCAGCAAGGGTTTGAAGCTATGTTTTATTTGGTTGTACGCTCCAGATTTACCTATTTTCTGCCTACTTTCATCCTGTGGTTTTGGCGCGTTTCAACTCCTATAAATAGAACCCTATCCTCTCCACTTTTATTCATATTATTTTGGGGAGTACGAAGAAATTCTGCCATTACTATCCCTCTCTAATATGATTCAGAAACTCTATAGAGATTTCATGTAAGAATTTAACTTATTTCTTATTTGTTTCTTCTTCCTCCAATCTATTCTTATCCTGTCCTTCTCCATTTATTTTGAATCTAATGAATATATACACCTCTTCCCTATTAGGTGTATGTACATCAAAAGAGAGAGGGTCTGGACAGATCAGAAGGCTACAAATCCATTTGATTGAAGCTAAGACTAATCTATGAGTAAAACCCTTAGTATTTCTTTTCAAAAATTGTTTATTATATTTCTTTTTGGATTTGAAGATGCCTTAGGGATTTTGGGATTCTGAAAATGTGTCAAGTAAAATCCCCCAAAATTCCTTTTTAATTCAATAGTCAATTCTATGCTAAGATTCTCAATAATTTATATTAATTTGATGGAATTTGTTTCATTATGCAATTTTTGAAAATTTCATAGTCTATTCCACTTCTCGTTCTTCTTTGGGCTAAATTATGGTCTTAAAATAAAATAAAGGGCTTAGATTACAAATTCTATTCGTAGTTTGCAACATTTATTCTTATCTATATCTTTGTAAAAGAGGGATTGAATAGAATATGGGGTTTAGATTGCAATTCTTATTGTCTAAGTTATTTCATTGAATTGGTGTAATAAATTGAGTTTCTATTTTATTGACAAGTCTGTTACTATAGTTTTGGTTATGAATATTTATTCCCTATTTTGGACATTAGAATCCCATGAAATATTTTGAATTTGAAGAAAAAGGACTTGTAATAATAATTCGTTAATTGACATTTAATGCTAGTCTACAACGTAAAATCTGTGCGTTTAGAACTTATTAGTCGTGAATATTTACTTATCTCTATTTACATAATTAACGTATAATTATTGCATATACGGTATGGTTAGCTAGGCATTTATTTACATTTATTTCCCCTTAGGAAGTTAATTAATTGTGAGGCAAAAATAAAAGGAAACTCTTATTTAGCCTAATTATTATTTTAAGGCCTAATAAGAAAGATTCCTTATAAGGCTTTATTTATGAAACGGTTCGATGGTGTGTGTGTGTTTATATATACATATACATATATGTATGTATGTATGTATGTACGTATGGAGAGTAATTTATTTGTGGCTAAGTCATAAGGATGCGAGTTCAATAGAAGTTACATGACGGAAGTCTTCCCTTCACTTTGAGGCTACCAGTAGTTGTGTACACTTTTATTAATGTCAGATATTATTATGATAAATATTTATAATAACACGAGGTTGGTCCCAAATTCTATAGGAGAAATTTGCCCAGGCAATCTGGCTACCAGTTCCTATGGATAATGGACTAATATGAGATGTCATTATGAGTATTGACTATAAGATGAAGGGCCTACTTCGAGATTTTGAGGTATTAAGTTATTGGACCCACCATTTTTGTCCAAATGAAGTATTAAATGGCTAAGGGGACATATTAGATGGCATCTCTACAAGGGTCCGCTTCTGGAAATAGTTCTTAAGTGATGAGGCTGCCTTATTTAAGGTCTTAAAAGACGAGTGTCTTCTTATTTTCCACTTGAAAGTATTAAGTGGCCTATGAGATTCCATATAATGTCAGCTAGACAGTACCATTTAGGAGCACGCTTTTGGAAATAGGTCTTGAATGATGGGCTCTTCCTTAATTAAGGTCTTAAATGGCTAGAGTTTTCCTATTTTCCACTTAAAAGTATTAAGTGGCTTGGGTACCGTCTCTCACTTTATTAGCTATTTATGATATATGACTAGGATATGGAATTTTAGAAACCTACTTATGGAATGGAAAGTTTTAAGTGGTTGGACCCGCCTCCTTTCCTTATAAAGAATTATTAAATGATTTTAATGGTTTTATGTTTGTAGACCTATTATTACTTTGAAATATACTTCTCAAGTACTGAAAAGGTAATACTTGAGGTTATTATTCACCAAACATTCATTGTTCTAGCTTCCTCGTCATTACAACATGGTTTAAGAATGGAGTGATGGCAGCGACGATGCTTTAGAGATAGGAAAGCTTGGCTTGTAGTAGTATATGTTATTATTTGCTTTTATGTGTACCCATGGATTTTGACAATTGTTGTAATGTATATTATGTTACGGCTTTTATGGGATTTTGTGTTATGACATTTTTATGTTTTTGAAATGGTACATTTTGCTATTATATTTTGTTCCCTCCGCTATGAGTTCTGAAAGTTTAGTTATGGCTATACAATTATATTTCTTTTTAATACCAATAGCTTGCCTTAGAATGAATCTAAGTTTTGATGGGCCTTTTCTAGATCGAAATTTAGGCCTATTCTATGGTGGGTTGGTACAATTAATTACACAGATGGGGAAATACTTAAAGAATGGATGCTACCCCAATCACTTATCCTCCTTTCCCCGTCACTCTATGACGAGGTTCAAAAAAAGTGGTCATTTTGATGTAGACAACATGCTATAATAGCAACTGGGTATCATGTTAAGTTTCTCTAAACCGCACTTTAGCAATATTAGAATTATCCTTTCATCTGTAGTTATTCATGAAACGTGTTATGAATAACCATTATAAGTGCTATGTAAAAAGTGGACTTGCAGTGATAAGTTTATAGGGTGGAAGTTATTGTCTTTTATGAGAAGGATAGTTGTGATTCGAATTTCTGATAGATCTCCAACACAGACATACTCAAATATCATGCATGCTTATTTCAGAATAGAAAAATGACTTTAGAGAGAATGACCTCAAACAACAGAGCAAGTAGTCAGATCATCTCTTATTAATGAGCTTAAACGAACCAAAGACAGTTATGGAGCCATCCAGAGCAAAATCGAACAAGATTCAATAGACAACCTACGGTAGCTTTAGACTGTCTTCTTGTTCAAAGTAGATCTAGAAAAATAATCGAGATTAAAGGATCTTAGATGGAGATATCAGATTGGTGTAAAATCATTGATTTATAGCGACAAAAGTGTTATTTGGTAAGAGAATATCAAAGGAATTTTTTTGGAAGTAGCTTATGCCATTATGAGTTATTTTATGTGCGATGAGGGAATAAAGTGTTGTATTGAGTGAAGTAAGATAACAGAAGTAGCCGAGGAGCTTTATTTGTATCGAGCTGGGTAGCGGGTGTGTAATTATTTGAACAGTGATTTGTAGGTTTCGGGAGATTAGGCTTAGGTTGAGTTATAAAGAATATTGTATATATACTTATACATTCTCCTTTCTCTCCTTTTCTATGTTAATAAAGGGCCTTTGAATCTTTTTTTAAAAATTGTAAATTCAATTCAAACAATCATCAACTAAACATATATGAATAAAAAAATTATCAATGCACTCAGCGGAAAAACTATTAATTAGTTTTTGCTGCACACCCTGATCAATGACAAACCAAAGTACAACAATTCAATGCTTAGCTACCAAAGATTTAATATTCAACACCACTTCCGACTCTACTGGTCAAACCAACCTCTTCCTCACGTACTAATTATTTCAAAAATGTTAGAAGTAAAAATATTATATGTACATATACAGAAAATAGCAAAGTCATCCCTAGTAATCATCTCATACATCTATTATCCCTTACTATAAGATAACTACCCAACATACCTAAGGGCACAGGGACTCTAGGTCTCATCTAAGGCCACAAGTCATGTCACATATATAGAATGTATTGTTTTGAACCTACCATGACACCAAATTATAACACCCCACCTCTATAGACGTACTATCCAAAAGTACTACTATGTAATACCGTCGGATAATACGGAGAATAAGACTATATGGAGTACGCATGTGAATATTCCCTTGGACTAACACTGGTACAAATCACGAATCATATAATAATTAACATAGTTATATGCGGTCTCATTACAAAGCAATAGACACATGTGCCTTCAGGATAGAACAATACACGATAAATAATAAAAAATAAAGAACATAAAGTCATCATCATAGTGATAGTATATATTGTGAAATATATATATATATATATATATATGTATGTATGTATGTATGTATGTAAGGGGCAGTGTGAATACAAATAATCTCAAATATCATCTATCCCAAATAATATACAATGTGTCTACAATATATATATATATATATATATATATATATATATATATATATATATATAGTACATTGGCATGCATGTGATGAATCTATATCATATAAATAAATACCACTAATACTTAATATCAAGTCTCCAATATGCCTATAAATACAAACCGATCTCTTCGACCCTGAATTTGTAATGTCTCGGACCAATCCGATATTACATAAATAACACAGAGATCAGACTATATCTAAATCAAGGGGTCAATACATACATACATACATACATACATACATACAAACATACATACATACGTACGTACATATATATAATATGCTCATAGATAACGTGAGTATATCAATTGGCAACTACTAGGAAACCCATGTATATAGAGGTTAATCAATATATATAGTATGTACATGATACGATAACATTAACAAACAACATCAAAGCTTCTCTAAAGGAAAGTCATTAATCGAAGTATGCATCAAGAAGTCATTACCCACATAAAATCATATCTAATAGTATTGAATCAGAACAACATCAAATGGGTGACTTCTCCATATCTAAATCATCATCAAAATCTAGGAGTCATTAATAAATAAGATATCATCAAGTATAGTCAGGTTAGCACACAACATTGCCCTATTACTCTCAATCTAATATAACTAATTATTAACTTTGATATAAAATATAGGTAGTTTATTAGTAAAATCATACACTATAATAGATATGAGATTCACTATATTCTAGACATCTATCATAGGTACATCTCATATATAGTAACTTAGAGTAAACCATGATGGAAGAATGACTGTACGATAGACATAAAGTCCCAACTAGAGTCATATGTCAGTATGTGGGTCATCTAACCCATATCATTACTTAGGCGAGGTATATAAGTAGTATATGTCTATCTACTATAGTGTTAGCACTAGAAGTGAACTGATGGTCGTTTGACTATTTCAGAGTCACACATATGTGTCGCCTAACCTGACTTTACAGTCTTGGTTACCTCGATGGTCATCGTGACACGAGTGTCAATTACTTATAATAAATAACCGAATAAATATAACATTATCGTCCAATACCACCGTGTGATACTCAATTGTTTATTTAATGCTCATAAATTGTACTAAATCTCCATAATGTATTAATATCTCAGTTATTGATTTTGATGATAATAACCATATACAAAAATATAAAATATAAATAAAATGTTTTTCAAGTTGTATAGAATATGACACAGGTATTGAATCGAAGACTGTACGGTATAAAGGCTCAGCAGATAGAAATGAAAACTCATGAGTTTAAAGACCAAGTTATGAAGATCTCAGGATTATAATTTAGTATGTAGAGTCATAGCATATATTATTTAAGTCCTTGATAACAATCTTTGATATCTATCTCCTATTTTTCTATCTTTTATATTTTTAATAAAAATAAATTTCAAAATATTTTGTGAAGTTTTTATGTTTAAAATGTTTATAAATTATGTTCAAACTATTTTACGAAGTATCAAATTATTTTACAAAGTATAGAATTTTCAAAACAATTTAAAAGAAAAGATTTTTCATTTTTAACTAGTATATGTCGATATATGGGTATAGGGTATGTCGACATATATACCAATTGGGTTTTTAAGTTTTGATAGGAAGGTCTATTTGTTGTAACTCTTCATAAACGAACACATCTGTTCATTTGCTATATAATGGGAAGTGAAAATGAATTTTTGAACATCTTATTACTTACTTTCTTCCCTCCTTTTAATTTCTTGAAAATTCTCTTGAAAAATATACTCTAGTCTCTTCAAAATCATATAGAATCAATTCATACTTTATTGTGTTGATTCAATACTACGTTTTTCTACTGTTTTGGAAACATCTATCTCTCAGTTCAAATATCAAAGTGCTATCTAAGAGGCTATAGGATCCATTGTATCCAAAGTACAAGTTTTTATCTTTGAAAAAATTATCAATTCTATTTGTATTTGCTTGGGTATGCTTGTAGCCCATTCAAATCAAGTGTGTGTTCTTGTGTCCCGATTCAAACCAAGTGGGTGTGCTTATAGCGTGGTCAAATCAACTGAGTCTACCCTTAGTATGGAAATTCATGAGGGTGTGTCTCATAGCCTCAAAATCGAGATTTTATTTGGGTTTGCCTACTGCCAGGTTAAAGATCAACATTTGAAAATAAATCTGCACAAGAAATTGCACTAGACTGGATGTAGAAGAAATCATAACTAGTATAAAATCCCTAGTGTCATCTTCCTAACTCTTTACTTACTTTATTGCTTTTATTTTTATCTATGATTGTATCTTTGATTGATTGTTAGCATAATTTGATGTTGTTAATCTATGATTTAATATCAAACTTGGAAGAAAATTAAAAGATTTCCATAAGTTAGAAAAAACTATTCATATCCCTCTAACGTATAATTAGCCTTAAGATCCATAATTCCGCAACCCACATTTGACATCAGAGCGCTAGGTTTTTAAAAATTTGTAATTTGATTTTTGAAAAGTGTAAATGGCTAGAATAATTTTGTTAACACTTCTTTTAACACTTTTATGGAAAATTTTTTGTGTAAACCAATGTATTACTTTTAGGCAAATTAGAAACTAATTATCTTGAAAAGTCACTTGATTTTTTGGAATGGTATAATGTTGAATTGCAGGAACAAGTTTGTTATATGGCTATTGGTGAACATACACTTGATATTTAAACGACACAAATGAAAACGGACAAATGGATACTGGATAGTGGATACTCAAGATACATGACTGGAAATTTGAAGATTTTGAAAGATATTGTTTACAAAGATGGTGGATCAATTATTTTTGAAGACAACTCTAAAGGATATGTGATTGCTATCGGCAATATCAGTAACTTTAAAACTCCTATTATTTCTAATGTTTTACTAGTTAGGAATTTAAAACATAACATGCTCACTATTAGTCAATTATATAACAAGTGTTTTAAAATTTAGTTTGAAAAAGATATTGCCACATCAAATATAATGAGTCAAACATTATCTTTGATAGTATTAAGAAACGTAACATTTATATTTTAAATATGAAAGTGTGTAATGATAATCTATGTCTTTTGGTCAAATCTATCGAACCTTGAATTTAACACAAAAGATTTGGTCATTTGAATTTAAACTCCTATCCAAAGTCGCTAAATATAAACTCTATAGGGTTCTCTTAAAAATGAGTTTTAACATCAACAACTTCTGTGATGCCTATCAACAAGGAAAACTTCATCAAATTTCTTTTAAATCAAAAGATATGATTTCTATTGCTCACCCTCTTGAACTTCTTCACCTAGATCATTTCAGACCTTCGTAAATACAATCAATAAATCATAATATATATGTTTTTGTAGTTGTATATGAATTTTTCTTAATTTACATGGACAATTTTCCTAAAACTTAAAAGTGATGCATTTGAAATGCTTAAAATTTTTACTAAAAGAATTCAGCATCAAATATCTACTAAAATTAAAATGATTAGGAGTGATCATGGAGAAGAGTTCGAAAATGAAAATTTTTAAAAAATTGTAATAGGAAAGGGATTACACATAACTTTTCTTTTCCGAAAACAACGCTTGCAAAAGATAGAAATATACAAGAATATGCTAGGACGAGGTTGAACAATAGCTTAAAAGTTTTGGGGCTGAAGCAGTTGCTACAACATGCTATATTTTAAAATAAATACTAATAAGACTTTTGACAAAGGAAACTCCTTATGAATTATTTTATAATAAAAAGCTTAAAGTCTCATACTTTACAATGTTTGGTAGTAAATGTTTTTTATTAAAAACAAAAGATAATTTTGATAAATTTATTGCTAAATTAGATAAATGAATTCCTATTGCATATTCAAATAGAGTAAAGCTTATACTTTTTTAACACCAAAACTAACACCATTAAAGTGACATTATATGTTTCATTTGATGAAAAATTTAAAATCAATAATACCAATTTTGTTGAAGAAGAAATATTAATAATGAAATTACAAATAATGAAATCACTAATAATGAAAATAATAGTAATTTTGAAAATTCATATCCAATAAAAGAACTAAAATTTTGAAGATCATCCTATAGAAATATTCTAGGAAGTATGGAGTCAGTTGTAAAAACAAGAAATCAATAAAATAAAATAGGTAATGTAGTCTTTATTTCAATTAATGAACCTAAAAAAATCCAAAAGAAGCATCGGTAGATGACTCATGGATTCTTTCTATGCAAAAGGAATTGAATCAACTCACCAAAATGGTCTTTGGGAATTAGTCCCAAGACCTTATAATAAATCTGCAATAGGGACTAAGTGGGTCTATAGAAATAAAATGAATGAATAAGGAGAAGTCATCAAAAATAAAGCTCATTTAGTTTCTCAAGGTTATAGTCGGAAGAAGATATAGATTTTGATGAAACCTTTACTCCTGTAGCTAGATTAAAGGCTATTGGAATTTTACTCACTTTTGCAAATCATAATAACTTCCAAATATTTCAGATGGATTCAAAAGTGCCTTTTTAATTAGTTTTATTAAAGGAGATGTTTATGTAGAACAACACCCACTTTTTGAAGATGAAAATTGTTCAAATCATGTTTATAAATTAAAGAAAGCTGTATATGGTTACAACAAGCTCCTAGAGCATGGTATGATGGACTTAAATCCTATTTATTACAACCTAACTTTGAAATGGAAAAATTAGATAACACTTTATTTATTAAAGAAATAATAATGATATTCAACTTATACAAATATATGTAAATGATATTATATTTAGGTCAACTGATGAACAATTATATAAAAAAATTCTGATATAATGACTAAAGAATTTGAAATGAGTTTATATGAAGGAACTAACTTTCTTTTTAGGATTACAAAAAAGACAATTAAGTAATGGTATTTTTATAAGACAAGAAAAATATGCTAAAGAACTTGTTAAAAATTTTGGTATGTCAAATACTAGCAGTAAACCAACTTCCATGACAATAATAAGAAATTAAATAAGAAAAAACTCAAAAGATGTAGATCAAAAACTATATAGAGGTAGGATATGATCCTTATTCTATACAACTGCTACTAGACCTGATATAATGCATAGTGTTTGTCTCTGTGCAAGATACCAATCTCAACCTAATGAAACTCACCTAAAATACGTAAAATGAATACTAAGATATATAAAAACACACTAGACTATGGACTCTTCTATCCACAAGAAGATTCCTTCGATTTAATTTCATATAGTGATGCTGATTGTGCTGGATGCAAATCAGACCGAAAAAGCACAAGTGGAACTTGTCACTTTTTTGAACATTCTCTTGTTTCCTAGTTTAGCAAAAAGCAAAATTTTGTGTCTCTATCAACAACAGAGGTAGAATATATCTCATAAACATTATCCTATTCATAAATTTTCTATATGCAACAGACCATAAATGATTTTGGTTCAGATTTCTCTAAATCACCAATATACTATTATAACATTAGTGCAATAAATCTATCTAAAAATCCAAAACATCATACTAGGACCAAATATATAGACACATGCCACCTTTTTTGAGAGATAACATAAATAAAAGAGTAATTTCACTCGAATTTATAAATACTGAAAACCAAATAGCCGATATATTAACAAAGCCATTAATTCAGACATCTTTTGTTAAACTTAAAAGAGAGCTAGGAATATGTACTTTCTTTGAAATATAAATATAATAACATATATATTGTAAATTCAAAAGAAAGCAAAAAAGTCAAAAATAACCTACATATGTCGAAATACTATCTACCTATTTGTCGACATACACTGCAGAATTTTGAAATATGTTTTACCATTTAAATTCAAAATTCAAAATGTGATTATATAACCAAAAATTTCTACTTCTTTCTCATTTCCCTGTCTTCTTCTTTCTTTAAACTCCGAATAAAATAAAAATAAATGGATTCTTAAAGTTCCAAGGGCCAAGAGATGAAACCACCCCCTTAAACTTTGAAACCACCACTCTATGCCCTTTCCAAAATACTACTCTGGCCAAAGTTATCAAAGTTGAGGATGATCTGATGCATGTCCTCAACATGTTTTCAGAAACATAGGTTGTTTGACTATGCCTCTTAAAAGAGCAAGAAAAGCAAAGGCGTATCCTTTGGAATCTTCAGAAACATCTATTGGATAATGCAGCCAATCCAATAGTGATCGAAGAAGAAACTCTTATTCTTGTCATTTACAACCACTTGAATGATGAAGAGGAAGAAGAAGAGGAAGAGGAAGATGTTACTGAAGATGATGATGGAGTAAAATGTGTAGAAGAAATTTTCTTTGATCGTGATGGAAATCTTATGGAACAAAAAGGATATTTTTGTCTCCATTATCGCTTTTGCCCCATCCATAAGTTTCCTATAATAAAAAAGAAGCATTAGTTCGTACGTACAATTTGGCTTCTCTAGGTTTAGATTGATTAAGTGCTATGAGATTTTGATTTGACTAAGTATGTATGCTTGGATTGATAGTTTAATTTGTATAGTTTGATAAATAAAGATTGCCTTATCTTATTTATTTAAAATCTACTTATCATTACAATATATTTAGTGTTATCCCGCCTTTTAGACAGAGCTGGGATATCAACAAATTGGCTAAAAAAGGATGGATATAAGGATTGGAGAATGATAGGAAACATGGCTATGATCAATACCGTCAAAATTGGACCAAGTTCCAATCATGGTAGGATCGATTGAGAATAATGAACAAGGCTTGGAAAGGCTACATTTCAAATTTTAGAACAAATGAAGTTCATATGATCGAGTTATGGATGGATCAATATTGGTTAAAAATGGCTGTAGATCGATCTCTTTGTATCAATCATGGTGGTAGTTAATTTGGATTGATCGGTCTTGGGATCAATGGCTTTCGTATCGATACAATGTGCATCGATTTGGTTGGACACAGCAGAAGGAATGTGGCATGCTTTGTATCGATCAGGGCTGGGATCGATACGAAGAATGAAGCAGCAGTTTCAGGGACTCGGATGGACATTTCGTATCGATCGCTTATAGATTGATACGAAGGAGTTAGTAGGGATCGATACGAATAGCATGGACTGTAGCATGGCTTAGATCGGCACGAAGCAGGGAATGGATACCAACGGCATGGATACGAAGCGTATAGCTAAGCATCGATATGAGTAGAAGGTTTTAACATCGGTACAAAGGCATAGGTGATGGATACGGAAGGCAACAGCTGATCGATATAGGATATAGCGACTGATGGATACGAATAGACAAAGGCTGGACCAATACGAAGATGGGCATAGAGGATCAATACAGAGAAGGTGAGCGGGGATCAATACGAAGAGAGGAATGGGTTAATGGATAAGAAAGTTATCGAATGGATGGATACGAAGTAGTGGAGCCGGTCAAGTAATGAAGAGCTCAACATGGATTTAGGCATGGAACTCAGATCGATGTGGAGGCTATGGCTATAGATATGGGAATGAGATGGATATGAAGGCAATCGATGTGAAACGGTCGATACGAAATGATCAACCTACTTCCAAACTAGATGTTGGATCGATCATAACTCACAAATGGCAAGTCCGAATACCATGAAATTTTCACAGGATCTTCGTTATGCACTCAAGAATGTTCATGATCGATCTTGGCTTGATTAGAGCCAATTTGGATCGATAAAAATTGTACCTGGATCGATCCAAAACCACCTCGGACCGATCTGGCGGGTCCATCTACGTAAGAGAAAAGTTATTCCAGGTTTTGAGATGGATATTTTCAGCTTTTCACCTATAAGTAGCATCTTCATGGATCTAGAAAAGAGGATCTTCTTCTTCCCTTTACGCTGGAATTCTGCCATTTTGTTCATTATTTTCAAAGGCTTGTATTGTATCAATATAAAAGGAATAAAAGAATCGATTCAAAGTGCACGTAGGCTGGAGATAGCTGAACCACTATAAATCTTGTGTTCTTTGCTTTCTTGCTCATTTTAATTTCACTATTTCTTCATTTTTTATTCTCTGCTTTATCTGGATATGAGATCAGTGCTTGTATATTGTGGATCTGTGTGTGAACGTTGGTGCTTTCACTACTTCTGGGGTTTGTTACCAATTTTGGTGCAAACACTTTGGTGCTTTCACTAAGAAGGACTAGCACCTGCTACATCGAATTTGGTGTTCAGATTTGGAAAGCTAAAGGATTGGATCTGAAGCTATGGCTAAGAAATCAATAAGGAGATAGAGGACCAAAAGGAGTCACCATGAAGGAAGTCAGGAGGTATCTTCAGGAGCTAATCAGACCTCAATTTTCATCACCAGAGATGAGATGGAGGTGATGATGGATGCGATGCAGGAAGGGATCCTGAAAAGGCAAGAGGAGATGATGCATAACCTACTCTGACAAGCTGGACAAGCTAGAGTGCATAATCAAGAGAACGCAACTGCATGAAATGCTGGGAATAGGGATCGTGAAGCTGGAGCAGTAGGAGTGGAGATAGTTTGGAATCAGGATCAGAAGCATGGAGAAAACAGGATGCAGGACCATCTAGAGTAGCTCTTACACTCAAGGGTATACCCATAGATCATCTCGGCTCAATTCCAGGAAGAATGCCAGATGACAATGCGTAGTTTGGTGTTGATCAAGATATGGATGCTCATCCAGAAGGATAGGTTCCAGGATTCCCTCGCGGACTCGGGGGGCAGGTTGGAGATCGCTGACAGAGGCTACCGCTTGACGACAACGATAGGTTAGCAGACATGATCAGATAGGCTATGAGGGGAGAATTGGTGAATAGAGATTTGGAGGATGTAAACATGTGTCCCTTCACTCCTATGATCAAGCAGGCTAGGAATCCACCTGATTTCAAACTACAAACACTGGAGATGTACAATAGGAGAACGGATCTTGCCGTTCATTTGACAGGGTACATAAGAGACATGGAAAAGTTGGGGGCATTGGAGGAAGTCATGGTGTGGTGATTCTCTTTGTATTTGATGGATATAGCAACATTGTGGTTTAGACAGTTGGAGAGTGGTTCTATTGGCGCATGGATGGGGCTGATTAAGTGGTTTATAAGGAAATTTCGGGTCCACATAGTCAGACCTAAGAATGTGATGACCTTAACATAAACAAAGTAGTGGAAGGGAGAATCACTTAAGGACTTCTTGACCAGATTCAATGCGTTAGTGGCTTCGGTGGATCGACCCGATCCGTCGATGGTTTTGATGGCACTAGTCATAGGAATTGTGGATGATTCAGATTTCTAAATATCATTGGAGCGGGATCTGTCAGTGGATCTTGGAGAGTTTTACCATGTAGGAGAAAGGTTTCTATGATAAGACGATGAAAAGGCTGAGAGAGAGGGGAGAGAGGCTGAAGTTTACGCGACAAAAGGTGGAGGTCCACCAAGAGAGGATTTAAATAAAGACGATAGAGGAAAAAGAAAAATGAATGAAAATGGTGACACATCCAAAAGGACAAAAAGGGAATCCAAATTCTCTTCTTACATGGACTTGACTGAAACTATGGAAAGAATTTACTTGGATACTCAAGGGTGCCTCCAGTATCGAAGGATGGCAAAAAGGGAACCCTCTGAAGATAAGCGGACATCGAAAAAGCATTGCCTATTCCACAAGCTGAATGGACAAAACATGAATGAGTGTAGGCATCTGAATGATATTATTGAGGAACATGTGAGGAATGATCATCTACAACGGTACATAAGGAATCAAGCTGTGGCAGTGGAATAAGAGCGGCCACATCCCACCTCAAGCGAAGATGGAATAGGATCTAGGCAACGTCAATAGCTTGTTATCAACTGAATGGATTTATAGGTTTGAATATGTAATAAACCCTGAAATGATGCGGTTAAGTCATTCCACATGTACAGGATGGAGGACGGTCCCTAGGCATGCTCTGGGATGATGATAAACCGTGATGCTCAGGTTTATGAAATATTGTTTTCTTTCTATTTACTGTGAACTCTGGATTCTTTCTTGGTACTATGGACATTTGATTTTTTTGGTTGTACGGACTTTTATTTTGTAAATGGGGCTTTGTCTTGATTGGATTTGTATTGATGTAATAAATAATACAGGTTTCGCAATTACTGTCCCGACCGGAGAGACGGGGCAATAAACGCTAGTTATGAGTCCCTTCGTCGGAGAGCGATGGAATGGACTCGAACACAATACAAAAGTCCTCGACTATAGAATTGAGGCCGGAGAACATAAAAGACCTTGAGCGAAGAGTCGAGGCTAAAGAATATAAAAGTCCTAGACCGGAGAGTCGAGGCCAGAGAATATTAAAGTCCTCGACCGGAGGGTCGAGGCTAGAGAATATAAAATGACCCGGAGAGGTCCTGGCTTTGGATTTGGACCCGATGAGGTCCCAAGCTTGGAAAGACGACCCTGTGAGGACTATGGATTTGAATTTAGACCCGTAAAGGTGATGGATTTGGATTTCAGCTTTGAATGGCCAAGGATTGGCTGTGGACCCAAAGTGGTCCCGGATTTAGATAAGGGGCCGAAGCGGTCCCGGATTTGAATAACAACCTGAAGAGGTCATGAATTTGGTTATTGGATTTTGGATATGGATGGATTGAAACTTGATTGACAGGTTCAGATGGCTATGGAATTGGCTAAGGATTTGGTTACTATATTTGGAATTAGATATTGACTCGGAGCAGTCGTGGATTTGGACAAGGATATGGCTATGGCACTTGCATATGATGGCTTAGTGATGGATTGGATTATGAATCGGATGATGTGGCTATGGATGGAATATGGACCGTGGCTGACGGATTTAAAGCTATTAAAAACACGCCTTCCTACTACAAGGCATGTTTTAGAAGGCAAATGTTACGCCGCCTTTTGGACAAAGCTGGGGAGAGATCAACAAATTGGCTAAAAAGGGATGGACATAAGGGTTGGAGATCGATTGGAAACAAGGCTATGATCAATACCGTCAAAATTGGACCAAACTCCAATCAAGGTGGGATTGATTGAGAATGACGAACAAGGCTTGGAAAGGCTACATTTAAAATTTTAGGACAAACGGAGTTCGTATGATCCAGTTATGGATGGGTCAATATTGGTAAGAAGTGGCTGTGGATCGACGTCTTCGTATCAATCATGGTGGTAGTTAGTTTGGACCGATCGGTCTTAGGACTAACGGCTTTCATATCGATGTAATGTGCATCGATTTGGTTGGACATGGTAGAAGGAAGGAGGCATGCTTCGTATCGATCAGGGTTGGGATCGATACGAAGAATGAAGCAACAGTTTCAGGGACTTGGATCCACATTTTGTATCGATCGCTTATAGATCAATATGAAGGAGGCAGTTGGAATCGATATGAACAGCATGGACTAGAGCATGGCTTAGATCGACATGAAGCAGGGAATGGATCGATGGATACGAATGACATGGATACGTAGCGCATAGCTAAGCATCGATACGAGTAGAAGGTTTGGGCATCGATGCAAAGGAAGAGGTGATGGATACAAAAGGCAGCAGCTGATCGATATAGGAGATAGCGACTAATGGATACGAATAGACAAAGGCTGGACCGATACAAAGATGAGCATAGAGGATCGATACGAAGAAGGTGAGCAGGGATCGATACGAAGAGAGGAATAGGTTGATAGATAAGGAAGTTATCGGATGGATAGATACGAAGTAGTGGAGCTGGTCAAGTGATGAAGCGCTCAACATGGATTTAGGCATGGAACTCGGATCGATGTGGAGGCTATAACTACGGATATGGGAATGAGATGGATACGAAGGCGATCAATGTGAATCGGTCGATACAAAACGACATGCCAACTTCCAAACTAGATATTGGATCAATCATAACTCACAAATGGCAAGTCCAAATGCGATGAAATTTTCACAGGAGCTTCCTTATGCACTCAAGAATGTTAATGATCGATCTTGGCTTGATTGGAGCCAATTTGGATCCATACGAATAGTACCTGGATCGATCCAAAATCACTTCGGATCGATCTGGCGGGCCTATCCGTGCATGAGAAAAGGTATTCCAGGTTTTGAGGCGGATATTATCAGATTTTCACCTATAAATAGCAGCTCCATGGATCTAAAAAAGGGGACCTTCTTCTGCCCTTTAGCCGGAACTCTGCCATTTTGTTCATTGTTTTCAAAGGCTTGTAATTGTAATTTCAATATAAAAGGAATAAAAGAATCGATTCAAAGTGGACGTAGGCCGAAGATAGCCATACCACTATGAACCTTGTGTTCTTTGCTTTCTTGTTCATTTTAATTTCGCTATTTCTTCATTTTTTATTCTCTACTTTATCTGGATTTGAGATCTGTGCTTGAATATTGTGAATCTGTGTGTAAACACTGGTGCTTTCACTACTTCTGGGGATTGTGATCAATTTTGGCGCAGCTATTTAGTATTCTGCGATCATATTAATCCAAAACTATTGTTTTGGAATCTACAAGTTTATAATTATTTCATTTAGGGGAGTTTTATTTTTCACCAATTTTTTTTGATGATAAAGGGGGAGAATAATATAAAATATACACATGCATATATTCAGAGGGAGTTATCTAACTCAGCAGGAGTGACATCATATTTTATATATAGGAATATTTAATGATTGTCACCACCAAAAAGGAGGAGATTGTTAATACCTCAGTTATTGATTTTGATGATAACAACCATATTTAACCATATACAAACATATAATATATAGATACTAATGCTTTGTCAAGTAATATAATATATAGTGTAGAATATTTCATAGGTGTTGAATTCAAGACTGCACAGTATAAAGACTCAAGAGATGGACACGAAGACTCATGAGTTCAAAGACCGAGATATGAAGACCTTAAGTTTATAATTTACTGTATAGAGCCGTAACATATATTATTAAACTCCTTGATAGAAATATTTGATCACTATCTCTAATTTTCTAATCATTTATATTTTTAACCAAAATAAAACTTCAAAATAAATTTCAAAATATTTCATAAAATTTTTTCAGAGTTAAAAATGTTTGTAAACTATGTTCAAACTATTTTACGAAGTATCAAATTATTTTACAAAGTATAGAGTTTTCAAAATAATTTAAAAGAAAATAGTTTTCTTTTCAAACTAGCATATGTCGACTTAAATGTATCGGGTATATCGGCTTACATACCGCCAATTGGTTTTTTAAATTTTTAAAGGAAGTGTCTATTCATCACAACTCTTTACCAATGGACACATCTATTCATTTGCTCTATAAATGGGAGTACAAAAGAATTTTTCAACAACTAATAACTTACTTTCTTTCCTCTTCTTACTCTCTTTAAAATTTTCTTGAAAAATATACTATATTCTCTTAAAAATCGTATACAATCAATTCTTACTTCATTGTATTGATTCCATACTACTTTTGTACTATTTTGGAAACATCTCTCTTAATTTAAAGATCAAAGTGCTATCCAATAGGCTATAGGATTCATTTTATCCAAAGTACAAGAATTTGTCTTTGGAAATACTATTAGCTCTATTTGTATTTGCTTGGGTATGCTTGTAGCCCCTTTAAATCAAGTGGGTATGCTTGTAGCTCAATTCAAATCAAGTGTGTGTGCTTGTAGCCCAGTCACTCAAGTAAGTCTACCTTGAGTTCGAAAATTCCGGAGGGTGTTGCTCGTAGCTTTGAACTCGAGATTATATTTGGGTTTGCCTTTGGCCTGGCTAAACATTGGCATTTGAAAAGAAATCTGTACAAGTAATTGTTTGAGACTAGATGTAGGAGAAATATGAAATAGTATAAAATCCATGGTGTCATCTCTCTAACTCTTTACTTTACTTTATTTATTTTACTTTTATCTATGATTACATTAGTGATTGATTTTTAGTATAATTCTGTATTGTTGATCCATGGTTTAATATCAAATTTGAAAGAAAATTAAAAAGATTTACATGTTAGAAAACACTATTCACCCTCTTTAGTGTTTAATTTGCCATAAGATCCATAATTCTGCAACCTACATAATATTATATATAATGATTCCAGAGAATAACTAGAGAAATATTACCAAAAGTCCCATACCGGATGGTATTATAACTCCATTTAGTCAGATTCTTCGTCACACAAAATTAATTGTCACAAAATCATTTGCACAGAATTAATTGTCAGAAAATCATAGTGAAGGATGTCATCACCGTATCACATCAAAGCCACTAATCATTTCAATATCAACGGTGAATCGTTCATAATATCCAAACTAATATAGAAGAGATGAGAAAGCAGAAACATATAGTGCGACCTCCTAATAAAATATAAAACATACTTTAACAATATTTATTTAAACATATTTTATTATAAAATATTCTATAAAATACTTTAGAATATGAATTAGAAAGCATTTCTTATTTTATAAAATTTATATAAACTTCCAAATAATTATAAAAAACCTAAAACCGGATTCCCTTTCAATAAGCTACTAACTTTTAGTTATTATAAACACTATATTTAAATAAAACATTTATTTATAAAATCATGTTCTCCATTCTTAATTTTTATTTCTCATAAAACATATTTTAATTATTTATTTGTTTATTATTTAATTATTGTTGTTTATATATTTTATATATTTTTTATTGTAAGAAACATGCACTGGTATGCAATCAATGGCATCACCAGTCGATCGGTTGCACCATCGATGTGTTGCCTAATCAATTGTTTTTGATCTATTTCAGGCCTTCTCCTTCTTTTCCTTGCCATACTCTCATTCAATTCAATGGGTATACACATATATTCATTTGTACATCAATCATACATACGATATATATACAATTAAATGATTTAAGCATAGGTTCATGAGCGAAAACACTCACTTGAAGCTTCTAGTTTATGATTCCTTACCATTTTTTCACTCCAGGCTTCCAAAAACATGATCGAAACCCCATTTCGTCAGCTTTTGATTTTGAGTGACGTCCAAATGCAAAAATTTGATTTTGATAATTTTTGGTAATTTATTGGATTTGGTTAAAATTTTAGAAAATGAGGAAAGTTTTCTATATTTTGTGTTTTTTATGAATTCAGAAGTCAATAGAGAGAAAAGGAAGCTCGCTGAAATGAAAATGTTCAGAAAGGGGATAATTATAGACTTAGAAATGTCTAGATATAAAAACATAGGACTTTGTTCTCGGGTTTATACAAGCCTTGATCATTTTTCTCTATTTTCTCCTCTTCTTTTCCTTTACAGACCATTTTCTATTCAATTCAAATCACTATAAAATTTCAAATAAAAATCATATTCATATCACTTTAGTGATAAAGCAACATTATGGAATTTTATAGAGTTTATTTCCGTAATCCGACTTATTTTAATTTAATAATTCTTTAATTACATTTTAGATCTATTTTATTCTTTATTTAAATAAAATAAACTCCTTTTTCCTTTTCGATATATATTTCTTATTTTATTTATGACTAATATTAACCTTTACAAAAAATTTCAATTACTTTTACCTTATTTTAAGTCATTTAAGAATTTAGAATATTAATTTGATATTAATCTAAAATATTCATATTCAAATTCATTATTTACTAATAAATTATAATTCCAAAATATTTCATTCTACATTCCTTTTTACATAATTCTTCCCAAAATAATTCAGATTCCATCGATAAATAATTTATCACAAAATTCCAGCATTTCAAATAATTACCAGAATTATCCTTATTTAATATTAAAAATCTATTATAATTAATTAAATAATTATTATTAACTTTAATTAATTGCTCCTCCACACCAGGTTGTTACAATATATGCTCTTCATTATAGTTGCATTTGATTTTCGGTTATAATAAAAAGTAAACATGCTCGGTACCACCATTTGAAATTGCCTTCATATATTTCTTAAAATCAACCATGCTTAGTATTGTCGAATGAACTGAAATGCTCACATATGGTATTGTCGAACAAAACTATGAAATTTTCGTTGTTTTTATTGCATGAACAATAATAGTTTACCACATAATCAATTGGATTATGATACCTTTTTAATGTCGTGCTACTGACAAAAGCCTTCCTTAGTAAGAGATTATATTTGCTTGGTACAATTATGTAAATTTTGATGCTTTCAATTCTTTTTAATAACTCTGATTTCGTACATACAACAGTTGCAAGTCCATGTGAATAAAGGTGCATACAAATGATTTAATCAAGTTAAGAAATATAAATTATTAAACAAGATCGAAAATTTAATGTTGCATTCAACTATTATTTGTGTATATCAATGCTAAATAAAAAATAAATTTCTTTATCTTTTCCTCAAACCGTCGTAGAACCTTACTTTGTAATACAAAAATGAACAATAGCTAAGCTGACTTAAATTAGTTAAATAATGTTGAAGCGACAGCTTTATTTTTGAGGAAAATAAGTGATCCTCCAAGGGAGGAGAGCACTCCTTGAAGTAACTACTTTATAGTCAACGATATTATCATCAACGGTTAATTGGGTTTTTAATCATGTAAAATTCAATCGAAAGTAGACTATCAAAATGAAGACAAACAACTCGAGATCTTGGAAACACAATTAGAAGGAGTGGAAAAGCATGTTTAAAAGAAACCATCGATATTGGGGCTAAGTAAATAACTCAGTACCAAGAGGTTTCTTTCGATACCAAGAGGTTTATCCAACAATTTTGGCCCCAAAAACTCCATATATTTCATACTCTACCTAAACCACTCATCATCAAGTGGTTTTCTCAAAGTTTGGATGAGTAATTCTCAGAACTGATGAGAAGAAAGCATGATAATACATGTATTATTGGGAGAATCATCGAAATCAACTCAAAGTCTACGGAAAAGACCTTAAAACACATCAAATAGGAGTTAAAAGAATGAAACAAGTTGTGGAAGTGGATTTGCACAAAGCAAAACCAATCAGTACCGAGAGGTTTAAGTGGCTCATAGGCCCATATGCTCATATGTACAAAATTGGACTTGCTTTTGAACTTCAACGCAAGCGAATGCTTGAACATATTCACTTGTTTCTCTATAAACATCAATCCTACAGCAACTAAAGAAAGGGATCTTTACTCTGATCTTGCTTCTTCTTCACCTCCTATCTCTCCCTCACGATAGTCGCCTAGGCAGATGCTAGTGAAAGTTCCAAGCTTATGAGCCAGTCAATCTCTTGTACTGGTGACTTTAATTGTCTCTTAAATCCATAATCAATAAAACTATAAAGTGGATGTAGGTTGCCGAACCACTATAAAAATATTACGTCTCTTTACTTTTCTTCATTTTCTGCATTCTCTTGTTATTTCTACTAGATCTAAATTTGGGTGTTATGCCACTTTTGGCGTCAAGATTTTAGTGCTTCACTAAGAATGTGAACCCAGGGTTAGATTTAGCTTTCTATTGTGCATTTCGAGATTTCCAGTGGTTAGGTCTAGAAGTTTTGCTTGAAGAATTTGGATGTTAGCTATTGAAATCAATGGCGCCTAGGAGGTCCAATAGATCATATGGAGCAGTAACTGGATGTGGTGAAGGGACTCCTCACCATGTTGAAGTTTTTAAACAATAGTAATATCGGGATCATCTACTCAACAAGAAGTGGTTATTAGAGGAGAACTTGACACGATGCTGCAAGGATTGAACCAGAAAAAGATGGATAGTAAAAAAGCACTAATGCGTAATATAGATGCTTTGCTAACCTTGTGACCATCGAAACTAGAAGAACTAGGAGGGAAACTTCACCTACGATAGAACAACAGAATTCCTCTATTTTGGCTAAATAGAAGAGACTGAAAGCAAAAACAGATGGTAGGAATAATTGGAGTTGTTAGAGGTCTTACAAGAGGAAGCAGAAGTGCTTTTCCCACAAGAAACCCAATCGGTACAGAGAAGATTTCTCTTGGTACCAAGAGGTATATAAGAGGAATTGATGCACAAGTAGTTGATGCAATGGTAGTCTCTGATGAGGAAGTGGATCTGCAGCTTGATGATGATGGTTTGAGTTAGATGTAAATGATAATAGAGACAGAGTTCAAACAACTACAGCGCAACCAATAGCATGCCCAAGAAATACTAAAGGAGCGGTCCCAAAGACAAGATGACCTAGGCATTAAACGGTAAATCGGGATCGTTTTCAGAGTCAAATACTCGGCCCAGTCCCTAATAGCTGACCATCATATTACCATACTAATAAGAAATACACGGTTGGTGGATGAAAGCAGAGGAAGAAAGAATGAGGATTGGGGCTCATCAAGTAGGGCTCCATTCATCGAAATATTCTAAGAGAGGAGTACCTTAGAAAGTTATGATGCCGACGATGCCATCATATAATAGAATTACTGATCCCAAGCAACACTTTGTAACGACCCCTTGTTTTGACCATCGAAAGTCAACACCGAACACTACCATTATGTTCCAATGTCGTGCATCCAATCCACAAAAGGCAGATTATTTAGGTGAATAAAAAGAAAAGAACATAGAATAGAGAAAAAATAGAATCTCACAGCGGAATTAACAATATATAATATAACAAGGACAATAGACCTGTCCCTCCAAACATACAAAGTATATCATAGTTTAAAAAAAAACCTTATCAGTTGGACAGTTGTAAATCCTGACCTTGCAAATGCCAATAGGTATAATATATAAGACAGCGGAAAATAAATGCTACGGTAGGTGAATCTTCAGCTCCCTTTTAAGATCTCCATAACTTCAAAGACAACCTGGGAAGTACTTGGTCTGACCCGAGCATTATAAATAAATAACACCCGGTTCAGTCTGGAAAAACCAGCTTGAGATTACTCAAATAATGGGAACACATAAAAGTTCTGTAAGACAACGCCGCTGACGCGGAATAGGATTTTTTTTACCCCACAAGAATAACATCCAAATAGGCATGAGCAGAAATAAATATTAGAAAACAAATCCAAATATGAATGGACATAATTAGTATTAGAACTAGACTCGAAAGAATGGAAAATAAACCGAGTAAAATCCAAACTGGACAGAATGAATAGAATAAGGAAACAGTCCAAGTTGATAGGATGAACTAAATAATGTAACAACCCAAACTTGATTGAATGGCATGAATAAGGTAACAGTCCAGCATTCTTAAATGGACTGAATCAATACTTAAATGCTGTGATGAGGAGTTGTCTCTACTCATGGCAATTTAAAGCTAAAATAGATTTATGGTTTTCGAATCAATTAAGGAAAGGAAAATTTTCCATCAAATGACAAGGATAACAAAGCTGAACGGAGTAATAAATCATCTTAGAATGACTTTAATAAAGTAGCAAAAGTAACTGATAGTTGAGATACCAATTATCGAGGATATAAAACGATCGTATATGGAAATTAAGTCTTGTATACTTATCACCTCTCATTGAATTCAAACTTGTAATTTTTTTCGGTTAACAATAATACCGGACATTAGTTAAAATGATTAATTAAGTATAAAATATCATTAGCCAAAATAATTTATTAAATCTAAAGATAAACCAATTTTAATCATCATTTATTAAATTGGTCAATTAGTCTCAAAATCATAAGTTAAAATGATTATTCATTTTAATTATCATTAATCAAAATGATTAACGAATTTAATCTTCTGTTTAGTGGAAACACAAACTCAAGTTCATATGAAGGATTTTGGGGATGAAATTTAATAAACGATGGTATAGTGAAAATCACTATGATGATATTTAAACTATTAAATGTATATCAGGAACTAATACCAATTAACTATTAATATAACAACAAATGGATGTGAACAAATAATTTATGGGCTAGAAACCCTTTTGGGTCCCTCCATAAATTTTTGCTACAAAACAATGGTTATGGATAATATATATAATCATATGGGTTTATAACAATCAAATTAACATGTCATCCATTTTCTGAACGGAAATTCAAGCAAACAATCAATCAAATAATTTCACGAACATCCAAGCAATCAATAAACATTTATAACATCATTGATATGATAAAATAGAATATAATGTGAGTTAAACTCACGTTGAGTTTCGTTTCCGTCAAAATGTCTCGATTTTGGACTAAACCCAAATGGTCGTTCGATTTTAGCCTAAATTTTCACTTGCTTCAAATTTGACCAAACTAACTCCATCGTGAAGATCTCGATGACACGAGTCCAATACAAAAATCGACTTTCGAACCCGACCTCGTATGAGCGAGATACAAATTTTTATAAGTTATAGACAATTTTAAATTAATAAATAATAACTTGTATATTGCAACGACTCAGAATTTCAGTCATTTGAAATTCATATATTTATTTGATTTTAAATATTCACAAGTAAATTTTATTAGCTGAATAACTTATATTTGAAATATAAGGATTTAATTGGATAATTAAATTGTTAATTTAACATTTGAAATTGCAGAAATAATTGAAATTTGAATTTTATGTGAACGAAAATGATTTATAAAGATGGATTAAATTCTATTTGAATTAGAATGATGCTAGAGGACTTTTATAATTTAATTAAAAGTTAATTTACAGAAATTGAATATTTTAACATTTAATTAACATGTAAAAATAGTCATTTTTCAAACAATCTCGGATTTCGATGAAACTAGTTTCATTGGATCCGCAATATTATATAATTGTAAGATTTCAAATTTCATTTCAATTGGATTTACGGTTCAGTCGGGGCAACCTAAAACGCGTAGAAATTTGTTTGGGTGAATTTTAAATTTAAATAATTCGACTCGAAAGCCTATCTTCCAAATACGATTGAATTGGCTCTCGATATATACTCCATTGTGTTCGAAATAGGAGTAAAACATTATAAACACCAGGCGGCACATTTCGTTTGGAGTTCGGAAAGTTTTCGGATGAATAGTGCACGAGAATTTTCTATAAAAGGACTTCAACATTTCTTTTTATTCATTCAAACCCTAATTGCTTTAAAACCTAGCCGCCATCTTAGTTTCAACGACCAGAATTGCCCGATTCCTTCTCCTTATTTTTCTTGCAATCCATCAACCGATTCAAAAAACTTTCTACTACAATATTGTAGAGCTCAGCACGATCTCCAATATGAACGGCTACGATTAAATTTGGAGCAGAGGATCAGCGTGGATCTTGATGCAAAGGTGGCGCATTTCGGCATATTTTTCAAAGCAATGACAGCACGATGGGGATGCGGTTATTGGTCGGTGGTGGAGCGCGGCTAGGGCGTTCAAGCGGTGATGGCCGATCGTCGGCTCGACGTTCGTAGGTGGTGCGGCCTCAAAAAAATTCGAACGACTATATGAGTTTCTTTACGCGATTATAGCCTGGGGAAGAAAGAAGAATAGATGTGGCACTGATGTGAGTTGCAAAATCAACGGCCGTGATTTTGATTTAAAAGGTTTAAAATATAAAAAAAAGAAAATTGTGAAATTAATTTATATATAAATTCGTACAAACTTTAAAAATGCATAACTTTGTCATACGAGGTCTGTTTTTGAAGAAACGGATTGCGTTGGGTTTTTAATGATGAGCACCACATTTTAAAGTTAGTTTGAAATTGATTGGATCTAGTGTAAATTTTGAGTAAAATTAAACGGCTGTTTAATTTTATTCGGAATAAAACACTGCAACTGCTATTGGAATCGAAGTAAGTACAATTCACTCTTTCTACCTCACTAATATTTTTATGTAAGTGAAAATAAATGTTATTTATGCTGATTGATGATTATTTGTATGATATATGATATATTGTATATATATTGATTGGTATTTGGATGTATTCCCGCCTATTGGAGCAAATGAGACATTATACTTTCCCGTGTATGAGCGGATGACCCTTTGTATGCGCGTTTGCCTCGAAGCGGACATTGTACACATATTCTAATATGTATATTTGTTGTAGATGATAGGTTGGAGGGATCCAACTGGATTCCTCACTAGTATCGGTTTCATTTACAAATATTGTGATGTATGCTGTTATCACATGATATATGATGTTTTGGATGTTGTGATTGATGCATCTAAGGCTGTTGCAGCATTGGGCCTATTTCTGGAATTTTAAAAATGTTTAAGTGATGACTTCCAAATTTAAAAGGATTTTTAAGTATTTCCGAAAATATAAGTTTTATTATAGTTTGAATTTTTAAGGAATGAATTTATTCTAAATAAATAAAGATTATAATTTTTATGCTATAAAAATTATGTTTTTTGTAGAACATATTAAAATGTTATTTTTGAAAGGTGAAGTTGATTATTTTATAAAAGAAGTTAAATTGAGATTTAAAAAAAATTATATTATAAACAGTTTATATATAAGATTTATAAAATTAATATTTTATAAATAAAAATAATAGGATTGTAAAGGAGTTTTATAAGTGTTAAAGTGAAGTTATAAATGGATTTTATAAGTAAATAAGTTTTGTGAATTTGTGAAGTTATAAAAAGAACGATTTTGTAAATAAACGAATTATAAGTAATTAACTTATAATTTGTATTTTGGCATATAAATGAGATAAATGGAATTTGTTAATAAAGGTAATTTATAAATGGAAGTTATTATTTAAAATATATGTGGAATTTATAAAAATTGTTTTATAAATCCGAAATCAATTGATTTTGATAAGTTAAATATAGAAGTTTATTAAAGGAATTTCATTCACGATTTTGGACAGTGGATTATCCTTTAATAAATATGTGGAAGTAATGAATTTGATAAACGAAATATATTCACGATTTTGGATAGTGAATAATCTTTTGAATTAAAAGAAATGTTTGGAAAGTGATTTTTTAAATGGATTTAAATGTTTTGAAGATATTTTAAAATGTGTTAAGTATCGAAACCGTAGAATTCGACATTCATTGTTGATATAGATGTTCCGAGAAACAAGGAAGTATGGGCTGTAACACCATTGTTATAGTAAATGATTTTTGAAAGGAAATGTTTTGTATAGTATATTGGATTTATATATCTATCTTAATTTTGAATCCCTATACTAGTGATTTTGGGTTGTCGTAACGATGTTTTACGCAACATTCGTTTTGACCCAATAAATGTGTTTAAGAGAGAGATTTCCTTTAAGATTAAATATATACTTAATCATGATTTAAGTATATGTAATATTATCTAAGTATTAAAAATAAATTGATTTATGAATTGCTTATTATTAAATAAGTATTTGGAAGTATTTTCCAGTATAGAAATTAAAATGGTTTGAGAATTATGTCTTTTTAAAGATAATTTAAAGTGAATATTTGACAAATGATTTAATTAATAAAAGATTAATTAAAAGGGCATAGTGATTGCTAATGGTGTTAAATGTTTGCTTTGATAGTAAAATAACTGACTATCAAATTTGGCCATTTTAGTTCCTCGACTTGATGTGGGAACTATTTAGTCGTACACTTAGTACGTAGCCATCTGTATAGGCTTGATTATTATTTGTGTTGAGGATGTTGATTCGTGTAGTGCGGAGTATTACTCCAGTCTATCGAGCTTCCTTCTTAGCCGAAGGATAGCAAGTTGAAAGTTGGAGACGTGAAAAGTCTATGATACTTAGTGTAACGACCCAGAATTTTTAACAATTTAATTTGAGAATATTTAATTTATTTTAAATATTTGAATGATGGTTTGAATTGAGTTTCAAATTTATCAGAATGAATATGGCGATTAAATTATAGAATTTAATCTATTGGAAGTTGAATAAAAATTTGAATCTTCAATTTTAAGCTGATTAAAAATATTTCAAAGGCTTGTAAAATTCATATTGATAATATTGAAGATTATAGAAGCTTCAGAATTGAATTTGGAAGTGAATTGTTCAGTTTTGAAATTAAATCGTTTGAATCGATATTTAAAATAGCCGTCCGAGGCACAGTCTCGGAATTCGACGAAACCAGTTCCATTGGGTCCGTAATATTGAATTATTCTCGGATTTCAATTTTCGTATTTTTCTGAGTTGATATGTGAGCGCACGGTGAGTAAACGCATTGAAATTTGTATCGAAAACGAATTTAATTTAAATTTAAATTTAAATTTAAAATAAACGACAGCATCCCTTGAATCACGCCTAAAAATCACGTAATCGTGTCTTCTCCTCCCTTTCAGCCTACAATCACGCCTACAAGCACGAGATGAAATCGTGCAAACTATGCCTGATCGTTTTTAAATATTCACGTTCTCTCCCCCTCTTCCTTTATTATTCAAAATCAAATCTCAGAAGAAAATTAATGGCCGTAGCCCTTCACTTTAAAAACAATCGAATTTGTTCCCAATTCAAAACACAAAACAACGAAATAAATTATTTAGGCCGAAGCCTGTTCGTGCCTTCATAACTCAAAGCATCAAAGCTCGTTGACGAGCTTACTGGAATCGCAATCTCGATCGGGGAATATAGGGTTAGGGCTTGGGGCGCGATCGCGCGTGGAGATGGCGGCGAGCTCGATTGCAAGGCGCGGTGGCGATTTGGGATAGCGGCGCATGCGAGTTGCTGGGGTGTCGCGATTTGGTGCTAGCGCGTGGAAGAAGGCTATCGCGATCGAACAGGGGCGGCGGCATTCGCGTGTACAGTGAGGCGTCACGTGGATCTAGGGCACGACGATGTTGGGGTCGCGATTGAAGGTGGAGGCCGCGTTCGTGATGAAGGGAAACGTGGATGGGGGTTTTGGATTCTCAGATTTGCAGTAAGGTATATTCAAAAAATTTCGGTTCAATTTAAATTTGAAAATATAAATATATGCAGTGGGAAAATATAAAGAAAAAATATATAATGCAGTAAGTTAAAAATAATTTTTATTTAAAGAGAATTTAGTTTAAAATTAAAATTTTTTAGTTAAACAAATTTATTAAAAGAAATTGATATGAGGATATTAATTTAAAGTAAAGTGATTAGTTAAGTTGTTATAAAATAAATAGTTTACGATAATAAATCTGTTTTATCTATTATAGTTACTAAAAAGAAATTTTTAGTTAAAATTGAATTTATAATTGATTAAGTTATTAAAAGAGAGTTTGGTTAATTAAATTTAATTTTTAGTTAAAATAAATTTATTAAAGGACATAAATTGGTTTAAATAAAACTATCAGTTAATTTAACTATTAAAATGAAATCGCCGATGAATCGAAATTATCTAATGAAAATTTATTATTCGATTTGGTCGAATATTAATAAATTGTGTAAATATTTATACAAGGTATAAATCAAGAAAAAATCGAGTCAAGATGGGAAATGGATTGCTAGTAAAAGCAAAGGTGAGAACTTCTCACTCAAAAGGATTTATTTAAATTTTAAATAGTTAGATTTAAAATTGTTAGTTGTGTTGATTGAATGCTTGAATGATGATTGTTATACATATATATATATATATATATATATATATATATATATATATATATATTGGATGTGAATAGACCCTATACGCCGTTAGTAAGCGGAGGTTATTTATTACACCCATATACCGCGATATTCCACCTCGAAGTGGAATTGGTATTATATTAGTAGTAGCAATATATATATATATATTGGCATATGTATATATTGCAGTTGATTGATTTCCCGCATTGTATAGCGGATGAGACCCTATTGCGCCGCCTATTAAGCGGATAATATTTTATAAATCCCATATACCGCGATATTCCACCTCGAAGTGGAATTGGTATTGTGCTAATGTCTGTGGATGCAGGGAAACAGGTTGGAGGGATCCAACTAGATTCCTCACAAATATTTATTTGATTTAGATATTGTGATATTTGATTGTTTATCATGGATGATATATGATGTTTGAAAGTCGTAATTGACTATTTGATGTGTTGCATCATCGGATCCAATTTTGAAGTTTAAAAATAACGATTTTGATTTTTAAGGGATTTCTAAAGTGATTTTTGAAAGTATACGTTTATAAAATATTTTATTGAATTGATTCATCGTAAATAAATAAACGTTATAATTTTAGTATTATAAAAATTATGATTTTTGAATTTATTATAAAAAGTTTAAAAATAGGATTTATGAAGTTTGATTATTTTATAAATCAAAATGATGAATTATAAAGGAGTTTAAAGACGTTTTAAAATAGTAATATAAATTGATTTATATTAAAAGATTTATAAATTGATATTTATAAATTAAAAATATTGAAATTATAAAACGGGCTTTTATAAATGTTAGAATGAATTGTGAATGAATTTCATAAGTGAATGAAATCTATAGGATTATAACGGTGAAGTTATAAATGGAATTTTATAAATAAAATTTATAAAGTTATCTAAGGAATAGATGTGGATAAATAAATGAATCTTATAAGTTATAAGATTTATAATTATGAAGTCTAAAAGAACAATTTGGTAAACAAATAAATTATAAGCATTTAACTTATAATATGGACTTTCGGTATATAATTGAGTTATAAATCGAATAGGTTAATAAAGGAGATT
Organism: Allium cepa; assembly: GCA_030765085.1. Taxonomy (NCBI): domain Eukaryota; kingdom Viridiplantae; phylum Streptophyta; class Magnoliopsida; order Asparagales; family Amaryllidaceae; genus Allium; species Allium cepa. Next base: position 1,024,848,763 of record CM060945.1, on the reverse strand, counting down.
TATAAAGGAAGTAGTTATAAAATAAATAGAATATGGAATTTATAAACATTGTTTTATAAATCAGCAAACTACTTATTTTGATAAGTAAATTGTTGTAACTTGTTAATGGTGTTATATTCATGTTTTAGGCAATGGATAATCCTTTAAAATAAAATGAATAGAAATGATAAAATTTGTTAACAAATATATTCACGTTTTTGAATAGCGAATAAGATGTTAAAGAAATGTTTGAATGTGATGTTTTAAATAGAATTAAAACGATCAAACGATGTTTTCAAAATGAGTTAAGATTCGAAACCATAGATTTCAACATTCATTGTTGAAATAGACGTTTTCGAGAAATAGAAGGAAATGGTAGATTATAACACTGTTGTTATAATAAATGATTTCCGAAAGGAAATGTTTTGTATAGTATTGGGATTTATATATCTATTTTAATTTCGAATCCCTATACTAGTGATTTTGGGTTGTCGTAACGATGTTTTACGCAACATTCGTTTTGGCCCAAATAAATATGTTTAAGAGAATAATTTCCTTAAAGAATGAAATATATACTTAATTTCGATTTAAGTATATTGAATATTTTCCAAAGATTGAAAATAAATAAATTTGTGAATTACTTATAAAATAAATAAGTATGGAAATGTTTTTCCCATGTGAAATGAAGAGTTTAGAGAATTTATCTTTTTAAAGATAAATTGAAAATGAATATAAAAAAATCGAATGGAAATCGTATATTCATAAATATTTTGGAAATATAAATTCAATATGGAATTTATAAATGGAATTTGGAAAACGAGTTTAAATATTAATTTATTTTTAAAGAATGGAAAATATATATCTTATAAAGATATTTTTGGGAAATAAATAATTTGGAAAATTATTTGGAATCTGGTGATGTTGTGCATATCTATTGATAGTTCAATAACCGACTATCAATATTTACCTTTGAATAGGTATTTGTTGTGATTTTCTTGAAATTGAATGCCACACTTATTTTTTTAAAATAAGCGCTCACTATTCGGGTTAACCGGGAAAGAACCTTGGGGTCGTATAACCCATTCCGAATATGTGATACGTCGTTATGAATTGCATTTGAAGACCGGTGTTGAAGACCGGATATTTTCGAAAACGAAAGGGTTTCTTGTTGATTGTCTCTACACTGGCTGATCCCCGGTATAGAGATCTCCATATGTGATGGGAAATCCGGTCGTGATTAGAGATTATCCAGATTGCAAGGACTTCTTTGTAAGTGCCTTCGGTTCTGTTCGAGCCCGGAATAGACTTGTATGGATTGTATGTCTGACATTACAAATTGAGATATAAAGCCGATTTCTTTCAAATATATTTCTGTTGGTGGCGGAGAATTTATTCTCTTAGCTTAACACCCTTCTCTGAGACGTACGAGCTCAGAGGTTATATAGTTGAAGGTTATCAGCGATATACTCCCAATCTTGGTAATGTGGCATGCTGAGTGTTGCTCTGAAATGATCATTGTGTTGATCATTTGTGATAGGATCATTTATTTGATCGTTTATCTTTGTGATCATTTCTATGATCATTTGTTGACCCAAAGCACGTCTTTTGTATAAAGTGTGTTTTTGTGGACGTGACTTCGTCGAGCCTCACAAACCGGTAATGGTCGAAACAGGAATTGTGCGGCAAGGTTTTCAGGGATAGCTTCCCTAGGGTATGGCCATTCCTTCTGAAAAAGGGTAGTATCATGATATGGAGCCCAGATACTTACTCATGTTGAAACACTTATTATTATGGTGTGATGTTGGTTAGAGAGCTCTCGTTTAAAGGTCCCAAAGGACCGGGGGTGGCATATCTGAGGGTTTGTAATATCCCTTGGGAAAAGGGGTTCCCGGCCTTGTTTGGCAGAGATCCAGTTGGGTTCTCGGGGCGTCCTTCCAGAGGCGTTTCCATGTGGCAATGGGAAGTTCCTTGGCCTGACCATTTGTTGGAAAAATCCATTCATCCAATACGATCTTGTACGGTTTTAGTTGTAGAACCTGCCATGGAATGTGGCGGTAACCTGCTATTGAACATGGTAGCTATAGTAGGCATAAGTGCGAAATGTCTATGCTGGCTAAGATTTATATCTTTATTTTCGAAATATTTTCTACACTATGCACTAATAATAATATCAAATGTTTTTTTTGATACGTATCAAGCATCTTTGACTATCATAAGGAGAAATCTCCTTCGATTCTGCGTTTGCATTGTGTGTGTGTGCGGGAGGCCTTATGGTAGTCTCATTTTTAAAAGCATTGCGAATTGACTTTAAAAATATTCCTCTATTTTGTTTTCAAAGATAAATAAACTGTTTTGAGTTCTCACACCAGTCACATGACTGACTCGGAGTTTATTGTTTTCCTTCCTAAACTCTGGGTGCCCACCAATTTTCACACGGGCAGTCAAGAGTTAAGGTTTATCAGGATATTCTGGAGTTGCAGGAGGCAAGCTGGATGGCATAACGTATTACTAGTATATAGTATTTCTTTTCCGCTGTTTGTTGTTGTTTGTTGTTATACACTCTGATGATGATATAATGTAATGTATAAAATGTAATAACTGATATAGTTCTTTGTTTAAAGATTATTCATTTATCTATTATATGTTGTTCCGCTGCGAATTGTGAGATTCTGTTATTGTTCTGTTGTTTTCTGTTCCGTTCTATTTTCTATCTTTTTTTCTCTCTCTTCTTCTATCCTTTTTCTTCTTCTTAAACCCTAACATTTCGGTTTTTCGGCAACGAAAAATCGCTATCGTTACATTTAGTTTCTGTTTGAGGTTGAGAAACGCTTTTGTGTTATTGGCGCGAAGAGACCATGATCAGATTTACCTGAAAACCACTTCGGACCAACGTATATGCATTCGATTGTGCAGGTTGGTTATGATGATACTGATATTCTGGATTTTCATAGTGGAGGACTGTTTATTGATCGTTTGGTGTTAAAATCCCAATATACATCCAGTACCAGTAGTCACCTCGTTATGAAGTATCCAATGCAAGCATTATTCGCTACTAATCGTAGGGATTTTCCAACAGGATGTGGTATGAAAGTACCTTCGGTTTGTCCTATTCCTGGACAACTTGTATGGATGTTTGTCTTACATTGCATTTCTAAAGAGTACGTACATGGGTTTTTACAAACGTACATCAGTGGTGGCGGAGAAGGCAACTGCTCTTAGCTTAACACCCTCCTAGAGGTGTATGAGCTTAAGGGTTGTACTTTTGTGGAAGGCGGTAAGTAGTCAACGGAAATGGAAGTGCGGCATTCAAAGTGATGCGATGTGTGATTTGTGAATGGTAATTGTTACCTCAGGCCTCATCAACCGAAAATGACCAAAATAGGGTTAGATGCAGCAAGGCTAAGTGGGTCGCTCCAAAGTAGGGTATGATCATCCTCTTATAGATACATCTTTACACGCTATGACGTTGTGTATTTGATTATTGTGGTTTGTATGCTAGAGGGCCCTTAGTAAAGGTCGGTAACGACCGACAGATAATACATTCGGTACCATCTAGTTATAGAGGTGGGCCGGTCTTGTGTCGGTAGAGGATCCTTTGTGATGGTTCTCGGTACATTCCTCAGAGATGTACTGCCGGAAGGTAGTCCCTTCATATGATCATTTGTGTGGAAATCCAACTCCACTATGTACTTACCATTTTATTTGTGGAGCCTAGTATACTGAAATTTAATAATGGTAACAATTTCGGTTATTTCGATTATTATTTGTATACTAGACACTAGTATAATATAAGAGGATTTAATATGAAATGTTTTAGTTATCATAAGGTAAAAATATGTCCGTGTTTTTGTGTGGACGTGTCTTACGAGATACTTTTGTTTTTTAAATAAAAGTTTGGTAATTTAATAAATTCAATTGAGTGTGTTCTCACGTTGGTTTACCAGGCTGATTCGGACGTTCTTCCCTTTCAATGCTCGGGTCAGACCGAGTATATTTATAGGTACAGATTTTGTAACATCCCGCCTTTTCGCACGCTTTAAATCGACACATGTGCCAATTCAATCCATACGGAAGGGAGGATTGTTATGGGGTAAATAAGAAAAACGAGAATGAATAAAACAAAACAGAATCTCACAGTGGAAGGATAAAATATAATAATAAATATACAGTTCATAAAACTGTTTACAAACATTTGATTCTTCTTTATACAATAATTATCAGAGTTCACATACCAATAATATTAATGCAGCGGAATACAGTGTAGTGGAACCATATAATATATAATAATAATAGTAATGAAATCTTCGTCTTCTTCCTCCAGAAAAGTCTTCAAATCCTAAAACGCTCGGACTGACCCGAGCGAATTGAAAAGACAAAACACTCGAGTCAGAACTAAAAGATCTTATGTAAGTTAAATTAACAGAAATGAATATGAGTGCAGTAACTCAAGAGATGCTTGGGATTTACATCTCCTAAGGATCCGTTAAACTATTTACTATGTAGTATATTTCACTATTCTAATAGTGTCTAATTGTAAAATAAACTTACTTTTAAATAGCGTTAAGGCTTTACATTTTCCACCTTAACACATAATATATTCCCATAGTCTATACAGTACCGTAATCTCCCCCGTACTGGGCGTCGTCAGAGGGCACTCCATAGGTATGGTACGAAACCAAAATCGTATAAGGCGCGATAGGGTAGGCGACCCGGCATAACTAGGCAATGCCAGGGTAGATATACCAATTACGCATCCGGGCTGGTGGTAACGCATAGCCGCAGCTACCGCCCACCTCGAACAAACTCCCCCTAAAATTAAAAGTAAAGGTGGCCACCGAATCAATCCAAAGTCAGAGTAGTATCGAAGAGGAGTGTCCGATAAAGGGCGTTAACCCCCTTGGCCCGAGAATCGCTCATGTTTTAGCCACCTTATGCCAATTCACGGGAGTCGGGTCCACGTATTTACCTTAATGGAAACGCTGCCACCAACCTACTCCATTCTGGAATCTCCACCACGTACACGGTTGTTAAAGTGGTTTTCGGAGTTGGCAGAGAGTATGACAATTTCCGATCCCGGTCTCTTCAACAACCATACGTTATTATAACACCGCGGTCATTTAAAAATAATTATGCTTTCAAAACCAGAATATAATTATCCATTTCAAAACCCATAAATACGATATCATTTCCTTTTAAAACCAAAATAAATATGATATCATTTTATTTCAAATATATTTCTTTTCCAAAATCATGCCACTTTTAAGATTTATAATAACTCGAAACCAAATATTCGAAATTTAACTTTCCACATAATACTTCAAAATCCATAGTTTTAAAACCATAACTTTCAAAACTTAAATGGTCTGGATATTCAATAGTATAAAAAATAAAACAGTTGAATTTAAAATTTCTTTATAAAGTAAATAATTTCCACGCCTTTACAATTTTATTTACTTTATATTCAGTCTAAACCCATAACCTTTATATTCACTTTCAGTTTGAATAAAAACACTTCGATTTCAATATTTTCAAACTTTGAGTATTTAATAACTATCAAAACTAAGGTTGGGAATTTCTATTCAACAATTCATTGTCCTATTATTTAGTTCTGACACGTTTACATAATAGATCCATAACCATTTAAAATAAAACCCAATTTATTAATACTAAATATTTTCTTCCATTTATTTATACTAGAATTATTCATTTAATTTATCTAAAAATCCAGTTATAAATATCATACCTTTAAATTTCCAAGATTAATAAGTTTACACCAACTTGTGGAGTTTAATTTTTAAATAAGCCCAATTCCAAATAAATTTCCAATTAAATTTCCAATCTTAATTGATTTGAACTATTTAAAACTCTATATATACACAATATCTTAAACCTGTACTTAATCATAAATATAAATTATCAAACTCCATTTTTCAACTTATTTATTTCCATTCAACCAATTCATACATGGCTTAAATTCAATAATTTAACAATATATGTATATATAAAATAAGATTTTATATAAGATCAAAATTAATACTTATTTAATCGCATCCTATCCAAACCATAGAAATCATTTCAAAAATAATTATATATATATATATATATATCGCGGTGCCTGTATATAATTTTCTATCCTATGGTCAAGTGATACAGATATTTATCATTTCAATCCGCAATTTAAAAATAAAAATGCGGTTGTATATCATTTCAAACCGCAATCCCGAATGAAATGAGAATGCATAATAACTTGCAGTTTATATAATATGGAATACATCATCCATTCATCCAATATCAATCATCAACCAATCTTATTTCAATCATCGTCAATTTAAACAAACATCAATAGAGCATATAAAACAAATCAGGTATCAACGAACAGTTTATATTCAAAATAAATAAATAAATAACTATTTAACTAGCAGTTTATATGCAAAATAAATAAATTTTAACTGTCAATTTATATGCAATAATAAAATTAATTAACAGTTAAATTAAATAAATGCGATTTAACCGAGATGATGAATAAAATATGCAAAACAGTCATAAATGAATTTCTACTCATATCTTAAATCAATTTAACAAACATAAGATAATTTAGAAGTTGTGAGTGGGTTAAAACACTCACCTTTTGAATTTAAATTGAATCTAAATTCAATTTAAACCCAAAAATTTGACAGTCTCCAAATCCGTCCAAACCAACGCCAAAATGTCTGGAATTCTGATACAATCCCAGCATAATAAACCGCACGTGAATCCGAGCTCGTACGCAAAAGTTATGAAAATTTGAAAATTGGAAAATTCTGGTCCTGTGTCAACTTTGGGTTCGACTTCGGTGCGCCGCCTCAAATCCCCGGTGCTTGCTTGGAGTTTTTGCCAAAACGACCCGGAGAGACCCGAGTAATTTTCTTCCTGACCCGATGTAGATACATCGTTTTTGCCTCTGAAACTCCAAGCGTGACTCGAAGTGGCTGCAGATCCGATTTTTTTTTTTTTGAAATTGAAATCAATTTTTGGAATTTGGTAATTATGTTTTTTTCTGCCATTAGAATGAGGAGTTTAGAAGGAGATGTACGTATAGAAAAATGAAAATAAGGAGTGGCTAGGGTTTATAATGGGTTATACATAGACAAGGCTGAAAAATAATAGATGGATCGATTGGTATACGCGCTGAACGCTAAATGGCCCGAAAAGCCCGTTTCTACTCCGGAACGAAATTGGGTCAACCCATATATCAAAATATATGTTTAAAAATATTTTAAACGCGATGGAAAAAGTTTCACGTCCAAATTCCATCGTATGAAGAAGTTATGCTAAATTCAATTTTTCGAAATTGATTTAAATTAATTTAAATTGCATAAATTTCAAGGCGTTTCGAGTCGGTACGATCAAACGACAAGTCCGATCGTTATAAAACTCGAAACACTATTATAATTCACCGTTACGGATCCGATGAAACTAGTTTCGTCGAAATCCGAGTCAGTAGCCAAAATGGCTAATTTTATATTAATTAAATTAAAAATTCATTAATAAAATCCAATTTTTTTTCAAAAATCTTAAATTTGACAAATTTTATTACCTTTATATGTCTCAATCAAATTACAATGTTTTAAACAATTTAAAGGTCAATTTAAAGTTGATTAACTTCCCATTTCAGTGTCAAATTTTCATTTTTATTAAATTTAGAAATTATCAATTAAGTTTCCAAAAATTTCATTGAATTAAATCTTCATTCTTATTATTCCATCCATTATATCCAAATGGATGAAATTACCATACATAAATATTTTTCAATTTCAACTAACGTAAAAATAAATGTTTAATTTTTACTTAATTGCAAAAACTCAATTACCTTAATTCTTTATACTCATATAAATAAACAAATCTTGATTTACAATCTTTTCATTCACCCATAGTCATATTATAAATGGAATTTACATTATCTTCAATTATTAATTACCATCAGTTAAGATCTTAACATTTGTTTCATAAATTTATTTGCCCTGAATTATTTACTGCATTTATCTAATTCCAATTTCATAATCGCATTCAATCCATTAATTGGTATTGCATTGACAGTTAACTTATTAGCTTATATCAACACTATTGTCATTAATTGCAAATGGATTACCAAATTTAGTCACTACCCTAAATAACTAACGTAAATTAATCTCCATTAATTCCACTGATTTAACTTTCATTCAATTAATTAATGATTCCCTCAGTTAGCAATAACGTAACATTTTCTTCATTTGTATTTCAAATAATTCATAATTCAATTCCTACTTCTTAATATCCTCTAAATTACAACTTCCAAACATGGTATTAATCATCATTTACGTACCTCTAATTATTTTAATTTACATTAACATAATAAATAAATTACCTTGAATGAAATCTATCCCCCAATTTATTATATGCAATAAATTTTGACCTTACAACAGTTTCAATTAATTATTTATATTTATTGCGATTGAATACCAAAATTTATTTAACACATCAAATAAATGAACAATCTATATTCATTGTCACCTATTTTCTTTTAAATTCAGTTATAAGTTTTTTACTTACCAACCAGGTTATAATAACACTAATTTTTTTATTCCACTGCTATATATGATATATTTGCATCACATACTTGAATTTTTCAATTTCATCTTAATTCCAATTCACGGTAGTATAATTTCTTACTTTAAACCCATTTATAATTTGCATACCAATTAATTAGTTTCAACTAAATAGATTGATTCAATTCAACTCTTTTATTAAGTCTATATAAATCAATATACTATTTCATTGGTAAATGTTTATTTCAATTATTCCTTTATTATTTACAAATCTTATTTCATTCATGAATGCCATCATTTATCAATTATTACATAATTTCATTAATTTACATTCAGTTACAACTAAATTAATACACTGATTTCATTTGTAAATTAAATGCTTACAATTTATAAGCTTTCATTCCAAACAATATTTCAATTTGTACCGGACATTGATTTAATTCAATTTACTATTTAATATTATTAATTCATTAACTAAATTCACTAATTACCTTTGTTCTCTTATATGCAACTCTTAGCCTAGTATAACAATTTACATCACTTCAATTTATTCGTCATTTTATTTCAACTGTAAATACTTAGCCTTATATTCCCATGGTTTCATTTCATTCTCAGCATTTGCTTCATTATTAATTATAAAATTTTTATTTCTTCTAAATTAAATTTACAAAAATCTTATTAAAATGACAAATTTAATTAACGAAAATTACGGGTCGTTACAGATTTAGTGCTATTGGAGCTTAAGCAGGAGAGCTGGAGATCCTCATTTCATATACACGTATCTGTTTTGATTATCCGCTGTGCTTTGTTGTTTATATTATCGATAATTATAAGGACATGTTATTATAACTGTCCAGGCTAATCATTTGTGATTGATTGTTGAACTCTGATTTATGTATGTATATGCAGTTTCTGTTTTGTGAAGATCATTGATATGATATTATATGTTTTTCGCTGCGATGTGAGATTCTATATTGTTCTATTTGATTCTATATTCTCACTTTCTTCTCTTCTCTTCTTCTCTCTTGTTTTCTTTCTCCTAACTTTCCATCAGTCTGTGCTTTTAGGGTCAGACATGCGTGGATTGTTGTCGATTCAAAGGTTACGGATTTGCGAGTTGTCTCATATGGTGTCAGAGCTTAGATTTTGTATATTCCTATGCTTTCATGTGTACTCAATATAGATAGGGATAGTAGTACCCTAGATTGAGTTTGAGTTTACTATATATATGAGTGTGTATTTGTTAGTGAATATAAAAATATTTTATATTGTATTTACTTATCCGTTGAGCTGTTTGTGAATTCTGGTAGGTATGTGGGATGCCATATTATCGATAAGGATTTCTAAGCACTTAAACGAGGTAAGTCGACATAGTATCATTTTGAACCGGGTTAATGAAATAATTTTACCTTGATTATATTTTATATATAAAGGAAACAATTTTTCATAAATATTAAAGTGTATATAATTGATTGTTTAGTTGTTTGAAAATGTAAACATATATAAGTTAATAAAAAACTGGTTGAATAATCTAAATGAAAACAACAATTGTAAAAGGATAATTATATAAGAAAATGTATTATAATGTATGGAATTATAATTAAAATGATTTACAATTATGAAATAATCTTATATATAAGAAAAGAAAATATATGAATATATTTATAAATATATCTTATAAATAAATATGAATTTAAACCAATTATTTGAAAATTTTGGATCCTTTTGATTTTGGAAGTTATTTTTCGAAAGTTAAAGAGATTATATTATTATAAATCTAAATAAGATAAATAAATTTGGAATGATCTTATATAAGTAAAGTAAAATAGTGAAGTTATATAAGTAAAAAGATTTATAAATGTGATTTATAAATAAAAAGATTTTTTTTAAAAGAATAAAAAGCAATGAATTCACTATCGTTGCTAGGAAATAATAAGGGTGATGACTGCATCATATCAGTATCATTTTTGAGTTTCTATGTGATTGATTTGCTACCAATATTAAATTGACATTTAAGTTTTTTTGTGATAAACAAATTTGAATTCAAAAAAACCAAGTTGAAATTGATGAATATAAGTAGAAATGAGTTTTGTACTCATAGTATGAAATAATAAAATTTTAACTTTAGTAAAGTTAAATAAATTTGAGTTAGCATAATAAAATATATGATTTCAAATTTAACTAAAGGGAAGTTAAATAAATTGAATTGGTTTTGAATTGGATTAAATGAGCTATTGAAATGGAAATTAAACTTAAGAGGTAAAGTGATTATATAATATGAATTTGGAAGTTTAAATAAACCTAAGTTGTAAAGTGATTGTATAACCATGAATTGAAATTATAAAATGAGTTTTGTGAATGGAAGTAAACTTAGGTAAATGTTCATGGAAGTTTAAATTAAAAGGTTGTATAACTTATGAAGTTAGAAAATGTAAGTAAAACCGATTGTTAAAATGGTTAGACAGTTTTTTAAGCAAAACGAAATCATAAATTGAATAGTGATATGAATTTAACTTAAGTAATGTTGAACGAAGTTGAATTTGATATTAAAATGAATTAATTAAGTGAAGTGATGAATATTAATTTGAGTTATATAAGGAAATTCAACTTCATTGGAAAAATGAATTAGCAATTGAATAATTGAATGAAAGTTAATTGAATATCAACTAATTGAAAGTAAAAATATTAAACCAATCTGAAACTAAATGTGTTAAACCAAATTAAAGTTAAGTAAATATGAATGTTGAGAGTAAATTAAATAAATTTGGTAATGTTGGTTATACATTGGTTGTTAGATAGATGTTAATTGATTGAATAGAAATTCGTATGAAATTGAATTAATGAAATTGAAAGCTAACTAATTGAATTCAAATTGGAAGTTATTAAATTTAAATAGAATTGATTTGATTTGGAAGTGAACAAACTTGAATGTAAATTAGTGAATGCAAACTAAATGAATATGAATAAATGAATGTTAGTAAAATCCAATGTAAACGAATTGAATGTGATTAAATTGAAAATCAATTCAATGAATATTAATGAGAAATGAATGCATGTTGATTTGTATATGGATTGACTAGATAGATATTTGTTTGTTGGATGTTAGTTGGATGATAGTTGTATGATGGTTGGATTGGTTGCTGTCCATTGCATTTGCTATATTGGCATATATAGTTGTTGTATTGGTATATGTTGTATATTGATATACTTTCATAAATACATGTTTCTCATTTTGTTATTGAGTATTTAATAGGTGCGAATGGCGTATGCTTCGTATTGGAGCTCGTTTTCGTGCTATATTAGCCGTATGCGCTCGCTAATAATATATAAGGTACATATTTCGGATTACACATCGTACTTTTACACTTTTTTCCTTACGGGATGCCTCATCCTCGAAGATGAGATATATATTTGTGATAGATATATATTTTGTGATCCTACTATGATCGAACCAAGCAAAGGAGACACTAGCGATTTTTTTGAAAATTTAAGGCGTTCAAATTTTTTTGGGAATTTTAGAATTTTTTTTGATAACTATAAAAGTTATATGATATTAGTGGTTTTAAAAAGATAATTATAATGTATTTGAAAACTTAGAGAAGTTGTTATAAGAGTTTAACTAAATGATTTTGGAAAAGTTAATGGATTTTGTGACTTTTTATTACATGGTAATTTCGAGGACGATATTCTTTTAAGTATGGGAGAATGTAACGACCCAGAATTTCAGTCATTTGAAATTCGTATATTTAATTGATTTTATGTGATGACCCGAAATTTTGGGCAATATCAATTTAATAATCTTTATTAATAATTAAATTGGATTGATAATTTTCTTTTATAATTTTAATTTAAATTGGCAAATTCAATCTTTTAAAAGCTAATAAATATTTAATTTGGCAATACTTATTAATATCTTTTCTAACAATTTGAAATCGGTAAGATTTATCATTCAAAGCTAATAAAAATGTTTTCTATTTGTAATGTATATATATTGGTATATATATGTATATTGTAAATAGGAAGTCTTTGGTTTTATAAAATATATGTCTTCAAGTTGTAATATATATGTATGTATATATTGTGATTTGAAGTTATGTTTTAAAATTCAATATAATAATTTTCAAAACAAATGTTAAAAATATTTTCTATCTAAAATGTATATATATTTGTATATATTGAAATTGGGAAAGTTTTATTTTGGATTTAATAAAAGTACTTTCAAATTTTAATATATATGTAGATTGTAATTCGGAAGTTATAATTTAATATAATGGATTAATTGATTCAAAAACATAAGTAATTTATAAATAAACATTTACATAAATTCACATTTGTATACATACAAAGATTTAAAAACTTATTAATAAAAAGATGAATATAATAATCATTTAAAAATAATACATAAATATTTATAAATTTAAATAATTTAATAAAAAGGAAAAATTGTTTAAACACTTGTAAACATGATGAGACATGGTTTCAACATTTGTAAGTTATGTAACACATAAGTTAACAAGTGTCATTCTTCAATTTAAATAAAATTAAAATTTTATAAATAAAACATGTATTAGAAGAAACCTAAAATTGGTTTCCAGTTTAAAGGTTTTACGGTCCAATATCTTCTCTTCTTCTTCCTAACTAAAAATATATATAAATAATACAAACCTAGGCACTTAAATCAAAAGGAGAATCAAATTTCAAAATAGCAGGCCAACAAGTAGTTTCAGCCTATTCAAAATTAACAATTACATGCTGTAGGAATCAACTCAACAATTTAGAATCAAATTCAAATCAAGGGTAACAATTCCTGATCAAAGAAATTGAAGCCTGGAACAAGAAACCTGCTCCTCTGTTCTTTAAAAAAAAGGGCGAGTAAACATTTATTTTAAAAACAGTTTTAGATCTGTGAATATACTTAAATGTTTGTGATGAATCCTTGTAGTAATATGGTGTTTGCATATGATTTTATATGTGAATATATGATTGTACAAATATAATGTATGCTTGAGGAAATGTCTGTATAAATATAAATATACACTCATGTGTCTTATTTACATGCTTCAAAAATTATAAGGAAAATTCATATCTCTCCCTGTAATCAAATTTAGCTTCGATCTTCAAAAGAAAGTTGATTGTTACAATAAAATGTTAATTATAAAAATGGTTTCAAGAATTTAATTTTAGTAAATTATTTTAAAAATGAAAAATAACAATAATATATATATATATATATATATATATATATATATATATATTTGGGTCAAAATTTAATGAATTCAATTTCAGGTTTTGATTGCATGATTGGATTTGTAGTAGAAAATCATGATTTTTAATATGAATATCATGATTTTTATTTTGGTAATCGTTGAATATTTTGTGTTGAACGGAATGGGTAACTTCATCGATTGTCGATGATGGACGCGATATCGTGGGTCGATGATGTCAGGGGTAGCTGGAAGATTGGTGGGCTCGGGAAAAATATAGGAAGGTTTAATCACCGGCCGTGGAGGTCAGGCATATGTGAACTAGGGTTCGAAGGTCATTTTGGGACGATGATGTTTGCAAGGCAATGGCGAAGGCCATGGGGGATGGGAGATGTTCGCGATAAGCGGAAAAGTTTCGTCGGTGTGTGGCGTAGCTTCAGGCTGGGCGGCAGGTGATTCTGAGGTCGGAGGCGATGGCCAGGGGTTTTCTGGTCGAGGTGGGTTACAGGTTTAGGTCGCTGGATTAAATTTTGGATTTTAGGGGAGACCGTCGAAATTTGTGGGTTGGGTGAGGTTGGAAGGTGATCGCCGACATGCTGATGACCTCGGCGAGGAACGATTGAGGTCAGACGATCGGAACATGTGCGCGCGTGCACGATGTATCAGGTGATGGAGAGTTTTGGGAAGAAGCTTTTTCCTCCGGATGCATCTTGAGATTTTCGTGCGTATGACTCGAAGTATTTTGGGATAGGTAATTTTGGTCTTTTACTCGGTGAAAATCATGGATTTGCTTGGGTTTCTTTAACGTAGGCTCGGGTTGATTTTGATCAAGTATCAAGTTTCAAAATAAAAAAAAATTGGTTTTATCAAAAGTAAAGAAATTAAAGTTTTAAGTTAAAGAAGAAAGAACAAAATTTTAAAGGCAACAAAACAAGTTTTCAAAGTAAAGTGTTTTTGAGTATTTAAAAATTTATTAAATGATTATTTTCAAAGTAAAAGTATCCAAGTTTAAGGTGTATTCAAATAAACTGAGTCTTTAAAATAAATAATTTGAACCAGGTTTTGAAACAGGTTCAAGTTTGCAATTTAAAATCAAATGTTTTAAATTTGTTTTGTAATTTTATTAGATTAATTAGGTAATTAATTCCTAATGGTTTCTAAAATAAAGTTAATGGAGTAATAAAGTATTTAGGTTAAGATAAAGAATTTACCTTTACTTAAATCAAGGTTGTAATTAATTAAGAATAATTAATTAGTAAAATTAATTTAAGATTAACCACTTAATTTAATTAATAAGGGTTGATTAATCAATATTTATAATCAAAGGACAATTACTTAATAAAAGTAATTAGTTGATAGTTAATGATTAATTTAAAATCACTAACTAATGATGATGAGATGATTAATTAAGGTAATTAATTAATTTAATCAATTAAGATAATCACTTATGAATTAATTAAGTATAATTACTTAGTGAAGTAATTAATGGATAATTACTGAATGTAATTAATTTAGAGAGTAATTAGTTAATAGAAAGTAATTAAAGAAAATTACTTAATGGAAGTAATTAAGGATTAATTACTTAGTATAATTAATCAAAGGATTAGTATAATTAATTAATGTAATTAATTAAGGTAAGTAATTACAGGATGGTTAATTACTGTTTATGATTAACTAAGGTTGATTAATGGAAGTAATTAATTAAGGATCATTAATTAATGTAATTAATTAATAATTAATTAATGAGAATAATTAAGGGATAATAAATCATTATGGGATAATTAATTTGTGTAATTAATTAAAGGCTAATTACTTAATGTAATTGAAGAATAATTAATCAAGGATGATTAGTTAAAATGGATAATTAAAGGATTAATTAAATTGTAATTATTTTTATTAATTTATAATTAAGGTTTATTAATTAATAATTAAAGAAAGATTAATCTGTAATTAAAGATTAATTAATTGATTGATAAGGTAATTGAGGAATGATTAATTAAATGATTGTAATCAATTAATGATTGATTAAGCAGGGAATTGGTGATTAGTTCTTAAGTAATTAATTTAATTTAAGTTAATTAAATTAATTTTAATATGGATTAATAATTCTTGCTTGTGGATGACTGTTTATGTAGAATGACTAGATTGATTGATATCTACTGAATGATATTGGATATACCTGTGATAAATGTGTGATATTTATCTGTGAATGATGTTGTGTGAATTCAATGTTTTGATTTGAATTGAATTGTTTAAACCTTAAACAACTTGACCTTTAAGAAACGTTTGGATTTCGATGAGACCGGGATCGGATATCAAATTTGATTATCCGAAAACCACATCGATCCAAGTTAAATGATAGGTCGTGAAATCTCAAGTGAAGATCAAGATGGAGTTTCAGAGTGCAAGGGCTGTTGTCGTTAACTCTGAGGGTGATTGCAAAATGAGTGTAACGAGATAGTGCCTTAGGTTTCGTTCGAACCCGAAATGAACTTGTATGGATTGAATGCTTTCAGAACATCGTCAGGTGGACGATGAGCATTCTAAGAAAGATGTGTTCTATAAAGGTAATCGTAGCCTCAAGCCTCATCAACAGGGAATGGATAAAACAGAGGAGGTGCAGCATAGAGAGGAGTTCAGAAGCAGCAGTGTGGACCCGTTTCTTCGATGGTTCAGAAATCTTTGTGTTCTATCTGTCAGCAGCCCAGGCATTTGGGAAAGCTTGCTCACTTCTTCAGGAAGCTCAATGGAGCAGAATGTTTTGTTTTGATAGTAGACATCAAAATTTTCTTCTAGTAGATAAGGCATTCTAAAAGGACGGACATTGTTTTGGATTAGCTGTTCTTGTTTTGAAAAGAGAGAACAATTTCTTTGGAATCTGAATTGGGTAGGATCGCAAAAGTGACTTGCGATAATTCAAAAAAAATTCTCGGTGTAATCTTTTTCATGAGATTGAGACATCTCAAGAGGAGGTTAAAGCTATCCAAGTAATCAGAGATTTTCTGGATGTCCTCGAGGAAGTCAGAAGTTTGTCCGCATCGGAGATTGAGTTCCGTATCGACTAGGATTCTAAGAGTAATACCAATGGTTCAACTTAGTGGAAGGATGGCTCCTAGAGAGAGGGATATTGGTGGAGCAGCTCGGGTTTTCTTGGAGAAGGATTAATCTAACATAGTTTTCTTGTTGGGGTTCTATTGGGGTGTTTGTGACCAAGTCAGATGGGTCACTAAGATTTATGGATCTGATGAACAGAGTTTTTGAGATGTGTTGATCAAGTCTGTGCTCGTGTTCATCGACGACATTCTCATTTACTCAAGATCAGTGTTGTGCAGCGAAAGCGAGGTAGCAGCTGTTCTAGAATGGAAGTTATCTCAGATGCCTACGGAAGTTGTAGTTCTCTTGGATTAAAAGGGTTCCTACAGGAAGTTCATCTGGGATTGTTCTAAGATTCTTCTCACTTGACCCTCTGAATGTGAAGAAATTTTTCAAAATCTGAAGGCGAGATTGGCAAGTGCACCTGTTCTGGTTATCTGGATAGGAGAAGTAAGTTTGTAGTCCACTGATGTTTGTGGAGTAGAGATTGTGTTCTAGATGTCGGATTCTAGATGTCAACGGATCTTGGGAGGACCCTTTTGTTAAGTAGGATCCAAAGATTGGTTTGTTTTTGGTCTAGTTTGTTTCAAGAAGCATCAACAAAGGTTGAGCTGATCAAGAAGGATGTAGGCAGCCCATGATCGTCAGTAGGAGTTATGTAGATAAGATAGATGAATTTGGAATTCGGAGTTGGAGATTTGGAATTTGTTTAAGTTTTCTCCGATCAAAGAAGCAATGAATAAGTTTGGAAAGCCAGCTCAGAAGTATATTGGATTTTTTCCCGTGTTCTCGAAAGGATAGGTTCTTTGGTCTTCGAGATGGGATTGCCAAATCGGATGACTGGGATTCACAAGGTATTTCACGTATCTCTGAGGGAGTACGTGTATGATCCATTACTGCTTATGGAACTAGCAGTCAAGAGAATTTGGAAGTTGAGCCGGGCTTGGGTGTGGTTTATTTGTATCAAAATTGGGCACAACACTCTTCAGATGTGTTTGAAGAGATAAAATGAAGAGAATTAATGTAAAATGAAGCAGATCTAACAAACACACCAATAAACATATAAGAAAATGCACAAAAACACATAGTTTTAGAGTGGTTCGGTGTTTGTCCTGTGTCCACTATGAAGTTGATGATTTTATTGATATTCACTTGCCGATTACAACTTATTGCAGCAGATTACAGCGGATTATAATGTTGGAATTCGTGTACAACAACAGCTATGGAGTTTAAAAATGGATTCGGCAGAGTCTGGACGTAGGAGAGCCAAAAGATCCTTTTTCTGTAGGCCCTGGGGCTCTATTTATAGGCGTAGGAGGCTGATTTTTCGCTCAAATCTTGGGAGACTTCTTCTGGCACATGGGTGGGCCCAAGCGGTCGATCCCTCGAAGTTTCGGCTCGATTCGTGATCGATACGAACGAATTTCGTATCGATCAAGATTCGCTCCAATCGAGACGAAATTTGGTAGGAACGTTCTTCACGTCATACGCAACCTGCTATGACAATTTCATAGCATTTGGACTTGTGGATCTCGAGTTATGATCGATGCAAGTTTGAGTTTTTCGGTCCGTGATCGATACGAACGAATTTCGTAACGATCAAGATTTGCTCCAATCGAGACGAAATTTTGCAGAAACGTTCTTCCTGTCGTACGTAAGCTCCGGTGAAAATTTCATAGCATTTGGACTTGTAGATCTTGAGTTATGATCGATGAAAGTTGGAGTTTTTGGGTCCGTGATCGATACGAACGAATTTCGTATCGATCAAGATTTGCACTAATCGAGATGAAATTTGGCATGAACGTTCCTTACGTCGCATGTAAGCTCCTGTAAAAATTTGGTGGCATTTGGACTTATAGATCTCAAGTTATGATCGACGCTAGTTTGGATTTCTCAACCGTGATCGATCAATATCTTGAGCATACGAATTCCGATTGACTTGAAATTTGGAACATTGCCTTTCTTAGCTTTGCTTGTCATGCCATATTAATTGTAGGTCGGTCTAGACTCTAACAAAATTTACCGACATCCATAGTAGACCTATGTATTAACGATCTCCAGGACGAACTATCCTTGGTTTCTAGTAAAGTTCTTGGTGTCACGACCTTGCCAAAAGACAGGATAACATGGTCGGATATCTTGTTCAGATTTGTAGATCTAGAGGAGAAGGAGCTCTAGATCATAGTGTGTAGCTAGTTAAGGTTTTGCAGAGCGAGTATCCTAGAGATTTGTACTTAGGAATCTCTAGATAGTATTAGGAAGGTCTATCCTGATTTGTGTCAGGATAACTAGGTTTGTTTGTTTGTTTGAATAAATTGGTTGCTATGGTTGTTAGAGTATGATTGATATGTATGCTTTGTTAAAAACTAAAACTTTTGTTGGATTATCGAATTACCTTTGCTTTTAAATTTCAAGGATGAAATTCTTTTAAGAGGGGATGAATGTGATGACCCAGAATTTTGGGCAATATCAATTTAATAATCTTTATTAATAATAAATTGGATTGATAATTTTCTTTTATAATTTTAATTTAAATTGGAAAATTTAATCTTTTAAAAGCTAATAAATATTTAATTTGGCAATATTAATTAATATCTTTTCTAACAATTTAAAATTGGTAAGATTTATCATTCAAAGCTAATAAAATGTTTTCTATTTATAATATATATATATTGGCACATACATATTGCAAATAGGAAGTCTTTGATTTTATAAAAGATATGTTTTCAAATTGTAATATATATGTATGTATATATTGTGATTTGAAGTTATGTTTTAAAATTCAATATAATAATTATCAAAAATAATGTTAAAAATATTTTCTATTTAAAATGTGTATATATATATTTGTATATATTGAAATTGGGAAAGTTTTGGTTTGAATTTAATAAAAGTACTTTCAAATTTTAATATATATGTAGATTGTAATTTGGAAGTTATAATTTAATACAATACATTAATTGATTCAAAAACTTAGGTAATTTATAAATAAACATTTACATAAATTCACATTTGTATACATATAAAGATTTAAAAACTTATTAATAAAAAGATAAATAAAATAATCGTTTAAATAAAATACATAAATACTTATAAATTTAAATAATTTGATAAAAATAAAAAAAGGTTTAAACACTTGTAAACATGATGAGACATGGTTTCAACGTTTGTAAGTTATGTAACACATAAGTTAACAAGTGTCATTCTTCAATTTAAATAAAATTAAAATTTTATAAATAAAACATGTATTAGAAGAAACCTGAAATTGGTTTCCAGTTCAAAGGTTTTACAGTCCAATATCTTCCTTTCTTCTTCTTAACTAAAAAAAATATAAATAATACAAACCTGGGAACTTAAATCGAACAAGAATCAAATTTTAAAGGAGCAGTTCAACAAATAGTTTCAGCCTGTTCAAAATTAACAATAACATGCTGTAGGAATCAACTCAACAATTCAGAATCAAATTCAAATCAAGGGTAACAATTCTTGATCAAAGAAATTGAAATGCGGAACAAGAAACCTGCTCCTCTGTTCTTTTAAAAAAAAGGGTGAGTAAACATTTATTTTAAAAAAAGTTTTAGATCTGTGAATACATTTAAATGTTTGTGTTGAATCTTGTAGTAATATGGTGTTTGCATATGATTTTATCTGTGAATGCATGATTGTATACATATAATATATGCATGAGGAAATGTCTGTATAAATATAAATATACACTCCTCTATCTTATTTACAGGCTTCAAAAATTATAAGGAAAATTCATATCTCTCCTTGTAATCAAATTTAGGCTTCGATCTTCAAAAGAAAGTTGACTGTTACGATAAAATGTTAATTATAAAAATGGTTTCAGGAATTTGATTTTAGTAAATAATCTTAAAAATGAAAAGTAACAGTAATATATATATATATATATGTATATGTATATATATATATCTTTGGGTCAAAATTAATGAATTCAATTTCAGGTTTTGATTGCATGATTGGATTTGTAGTAGAAAATCATGATTTTTAATGTGAATATCATGATTCTTAGTTTGGTAATCGTTGGGATAATTTGTGTTGAATGGAATGGGTAACGTCGTCGATTGTCGATGATGGACGTGATATCGTGGGTTGAGTATGATGTCAAGGGTAGCTCGAAGATTGGTGGGCTTGGGAAAAATAGAGGAAGGTTTTATCATCGGCCGTGGAGGTCAGGCACGGGTGAACTAGGGTTCGAAGGTCATTTGGAACGATGATGTTAGCAAGGCAATGGCAAAGGCCATGGGGGATCGCAGATGTTCACTATAAGGGGAAAAGTTTCGTCATTGTGTGGTGTGGCAGGTGATTCTGAGCTCGAAGGCGATGGCCAGGGTTTTTCTGGTTGAGGTGAGTTACAGGTTTGGGTCGCTGGATCAAATTTTGGATTTGAGGGGAGATCCTCGAAGTTTGTGGTTCGGGTGAGGCTGGAAGGTGATCGCCGACATGCTGATGACCTCGGTGAGGAACGATTGAGGTCATATGATCGGGACTGTGCACGCTTGCACGATGTATTAGGTGATGGAGAGTTTGGGGAAGAAGTTGTATACTCGGGATCAATCTAGAGATTTTCATGTCTGTGACTCGAAGTATTTTGGGATGGGTAATTCTGTTGTTTTACTCAGTGAAAATCATGGATTTGCTCAGGTTTTTTGAGGTAGGCTCGGGTTAATTTTGATATAGTATCAAGTTTCAAAATTTTAAAAAAATTGGTTTTACCAAAAGTAAAAAAAATTCAAGTTTTAAGTTAAAGAAGAAAGAACAAAATTTTAAGGGCAACAAAACAAGTAAGTTAAAATATATATCAAGTTTTCAAAGTAAAGTGTTTAAACAAGTTTTGAGTTTTTAAAAATTTATTAAATGATTATTTTCATATTAAAAGTATCCATGTTTAAGGTGTATTCAAATAAATCGAGTTTCTAAAATAAATAATTTGAATAAGGTTTTGAAACAGGTTTTCAAGTTTGAAATTTAAAGTCAAATGTTTTAAATTTGTTTTGTTATTTTATTAGATTAATTAGGTAATTAATTCCTAATGGTTTCTAAAATAAAGTTAATGATGTAATAAAGTATTTAGGTGAAGATAAAGAATTTACCTTTACTTAAATCAAGGTTTTAATTAATTAAGAATAATTAATTAGTAAAACTAATTTAAGATTAACCACTTAATTTAGTTAATAAGGGTTGATTAATTAATATTTGTAATCAAAGGATAATTACTTAATAAAAGTAATTAGTAGATGGTTAATGATTAATTTAAAATCACTAACTAATGACCGTGAGATAATTAACTAAGGTAATTAATTAAGATAATTAATTAATTAATTTAATTAATTAAGATAATCACTTATGAATTAATAAAGTATAATTACTTAGTGAAGTAATTAATGGATGATTACTGAATGTAATTAATTTAGAGAGTAATTAGTTAATGTAAAGTAATTAAATAAAATTACTTAATGGAAGTAATTAAGGAATAATTACTTAGTATAATTAATCAAAGGATTAGTATAATTAATTAATGCAATTAATTAAGGTATGTAATTACAAGATGGTTAATTACTGTTTATGATTAATTAAGGTTGATTAATGAAAGTAATTAATTAAGGATCATTAATTAATGTAATTAATTAATAATTAATTAATTAATGTAATTAATTAATAATTAATTAATGAGAATAATTAAGGGATAATAAATTATTAGGGGGTAATTAATTCGTGTAATTAATTAAAGGCTAATTACTTAATGTAATTGAAGAATAATTAATCAAGGATGATTAATTAAAATGGATAACTAAAGGATTAATTAAATTGTAATTAAGTTTTATTAATTGATAATTAAGGTTTATTAATTAATAATTAAAGGATGATTAATCTGTAATCAAAGATTAATTAACGATTGATAAGGTAATTAAGGAATGATTAATTAAATGATTGTAATTAATTAATGATTGATTAAGCAAGGAATTGGTGATTAATTCTTAAGTAATTAATTTAATATGAGTTAATACAATTAATTTTAATATGGATTAATAATTCTTGCTTGTCGATGACTGTATCGATTGATATCTATTGAATGATATTGGATATATCTGTGATAAATGTGTGATATTTATTTGTGAATGATGCTGTGTGAATTCAATGTTTTGAATTGAATTAAATTGTTTAAACCTTAAACAACTTGACCTTTAAGAAACGTTTGGATTACGATGAGACCGGGATCAGATATCAAATTTGATTATCCGAAAACCACATCGATCCAAGTTAAACGATAGGTCGTGAAATCTCAAGTGAAGATCGAGATGGATTTTCAGAGTGCAAGGGCTGTTGTCGTTAACTCCGAGGGTGATTGCAAAATGAGTGTAACAAGATAGTGCCTTCGGTTTCGTTCGAACCCGAAACGAACTTGTATGGATTGAATGCTTTCAGATCGTCAGGTGGACGATGAGCATTCTAAGAAAGAGGCGTTCTATAAAGGTAATCGTAGCCTCAAGCCTCATCAACCGGGAATGGCTAAAACATGGGAGGTGTAGCAAGGCTATGTGAGTCGCGATCAAGTAGGACGAGATTTTCCCCTTTCTAGAGGTCCTTTTTTATTCGGCTTAGTGGGCAATTGATTCATAACAACTATTGGGGTTGTCTTGTTCGTGACTATCCAGTAAGAGATGGTTCCATCATTGCGTTGCAGGGGATCGGGAGGGATCCTCGGTATGGTGATCTAGGCCCCATACCGTGATGGGCGGTACCCCAGTAGCCCTGCCATTGTATGGAATCCAATCTCCAATAAGTGATCTCGGATTTGATTGTATAACCCACTTTGTGGCTAGTATGCTGGAATTTAATTAATGCAACAATTTCGGCTATTTCTACTTTATTTGAGAACCCTAGACCCTATTATAATATAATCAGATTTCCTATCAAATGTTTGGTTATCGTATGGTAAAAACTTTTCCATGTTTACGTGTGGGAAGTCTTACGAGATACCCTTTCTTTCAAAGGTTTTCAAAGTTAAACAACTTTAACCCGTTTACTCACACTAGACCCATGTCTGACCCGGAGTTTATTTTCTGTTTTATTAAACCCTTGGGTACTCAAATTTTTACGAGTAGCCAAGGGATTCAGGTTAGCTTTGACGAATTCTGAAGGAGAATTGGAGCAGGAGGCTTCAACGTCTAGATATATAATGGTTCCGCCGTGTCTATAGCTCAGTGATGTTTTGAGTTGTTTGTTAGACAGGTGTTTATAACTGTCTAATTTTTTATGTATAAGTTGTGTATTTGTGATGTATATGATACTATGTAATATCTTATGCGATGTAATATATTTTATTCGTTCCGCTGTGAGATTCTGATATTGTTTAGTTCTTTCTTTTCTATCTTTTTTCTTTTCTATCCCTTTCTTTATTAATATTGATGCGTCTTTCTGTGGAGTGAAAGACGGGTCGTTACATTTTAAATATTCACAAGTAAATTTTATTAGCTAAATAACTTATATTTGAAATATAAGGATTTAATTGGATAATTAAATTGTTAATATAACATTTGAAATTTCTGAAATAATTGAAATTTGAATTTACTGTGAATGAAAATGATTATAAAGATGAATTAAATTCTATTTGAATTAAAATGATGTTAGAGGACTTTTAAAATTGAATTAAAAGTTAATTTACAAAAATTGAATATTTTAGTATTTAATTAATGTGTGAAAATTGTCATTTTCAAACAGTCTCGAATTTCGATGAAACTAGTATCCTTAATGTTATATTATTGTAAAATTTCAAATTTCGTGTTAATCGGATTTACGGTTTAGTCGGGAAAATTACGGTTTAGTCGGGGCAAGTTAAAACGCATAGAAATTTGTTTAAGTGAATTTTAAATTTAAATAATTCGACTCGAAAACCTATCTTCCAAATACGATCGAATTGGCTCTCGATACATATTCTATTGTGTTCGAAATAGGGGTAAAACAGTATAAACGCCAGGCGGCATGCTTCGTTTGGAGTTCGAAATTTTTTCGGATGAATGGTGCACGAGAATTTTCTATAAAAGGACCTCAACGTTTCTTTTTATTCATTCAAACCCTTATTGCTTTAAACCCAAGCCACCGTCTTAGTTTTGACGACCATAATTGCTCGATTCTTTCTCCTCATTTTTCCTGCAATCCATTAGTCGATTCGAAAAATTTTCTACTGTAATATTGTAGAGCTCGGCACAATCTTCAATATGAACGACTACGATCAAATTTGGAGCAAAGGATCGGCGTGGATCTTGATGAAAATGTGGCATGTTTAGGCACATTTTCGAAGCAACGACAACACTATAGGGATGTGGTCATTGGCCAGTGGTGGAGCTCGGCTACGGCGTTCCAGCGGTGATGGCCGATCATCGCCTCGACGCTCGTAGGTGGTGCGGCCTCAAAAAAAATTCGAACGGCTATATGGGTTTCTTGGCGCGATTGTAGCCTAGGGAGGGAAGTAAAATAGATGCAGCCCTGATGTGAAGTTGCAAAATCAATGGCTGATATTTCGATTTAAAAGGATTAAAATATAAAGAAAAGAAAATTGTGAAAATAATTTATATATAAATTCGTACAAACTTTAAAAATGCATACCTTTGTCATACGAGTTCCGTTTTTGACGAAACGAATTGCGTTGGGTTTGTATTGACGAGCATTACATTTTAGAACTAACTTGAAGTTGATTGGAGTTAGTGTAAATTTTGAGTAAAATTAAAAGGCTGTTTAATTTTATATGGAATAAAACGTTGCAACTGCTATTGGAACCAAAATGAGTACAACTCACTCTTTCTGACTCACTGATAATTTTATATAAGTGAGAATAAATGTATTTATGTTGATTGATGATTGTTTGGATGATATATGACATATTATAATATATATATAAATTGGTATTTGGATATATTCCTACCTATTGGAGCAGATGAGACCCTATACGTTCCTGTGTATGAGCGGATGACCCTTTGTACGCGCATCTGCCTTGAAGCAGACATTGTACACATATTTTAATATGTATATTTATTGCGGGTGATAGGTTGGAGGGATCCAATTAGATTCCTTACTACTATTGGTTTTATCTACAGATATTGTGATATATGATGTTATCATATGATATATGATATTTTGGACGTTTTGGATGATGTGATTGATTATTTAGTGCTGTTGCAGCATTGGGCCAATTTATGGAATTTCAGAAATGTTTAAGTGATGATTTTAAAATTTAAAAGGATTTTCAAGTAATTCTGAGAATAGATGTTTTATTAAATTTCAATTGTTAAGGAATGAATTTATTATAAATAAATAAAGATTACAATTTTTATGCTATAAAAATTATGATTTTTTGTAAAATATATCGAAATATGATTTTTGAAATGTGAAGTTGATTATTTTATAAAATAAGTTAAATTGAGATTTTTTAAATATTATAAACTGTTTATATATAAGATTTATAAAATTGATATTTTATAAATAAAAATAATGGGATTGTAAAGGAGTTTATAAGTGTTAAAGTGAAGTTAGAAATGCATTTTATAAGTAAATAAGATTTTTGAATTTGTGAAGTTATAAAAAGAATGATTTTGTAAATAAATGAATTATAAGTAATTGGCTTATAATTTGCATTTTGGCATATAAATGAGATAAATGGAATTTGTTAATAAAGGGAATTTATAAATGGAAGTTTTTATTTAAAATATATGTGGAATTTATAAATATTGTTTTACAAACTCGAAATCATTTGATTTTGATAAGTTAAATATAGAAGTTTATTAAAGGAATTTCATCCACGATTTTGGACGGTGGATTATCCTTTAATAAATATGTAGAAGTAATGAATTTGGTAAACGAAATATATTTACGATTTTGGACAGTGAAAAATCTTTTGGATTAAAAGAAATGGTTGGAAAATGATCTTTTATATGGAGTTAAAGCTTTGGAGATGTTTTAAAATGTGTTAAGTATCAAAACCATAGATTTCGAAATTCATTGTTGAAATAGACATTTCGAGAAATAAGGAAGTATGGACTATAACATTGTTGTTATAGTAAATAATTTTTGAAAGGAAATGTTTTGTATAGTATATTGGATTTATATATCTATCTTATTTTCGAATGCCTATACTAGTGATTTTGGGTTGTCATAACGATGTTTTACGCAACATTTGTTTTGACCCAATAAATGTGTTTAAGAGAATGATTTCCTTAAAGATTAAATATATACTTAGTCATGATATAAGTATATGTAATATTTTCTAAGTATTGAAAATAAATTGATTTATGAATTACTTAGTACTAAATAAGTATTTGGAAATATTTTCAAATATAGAAATTAAAATGGTTTGAGAATTATATCCTTCTAAAGATAATTTGAAGTGAATATTTGACAAATGATTTAATTAATAAAAGATTGATTAAAAAGGGCATAGTGATTGCTTAGGGTGTCAAATATTTGTTTGTTTGCTTTGATAGTTAAATAACCGACTATCAAATTTGGCCATTTTAGTTCCTCGACTTGATGTGGCAACTATTTAGTGACAGACTTAGTATGTAGCCATCTATGTAGGCTTGATTATCGTTTGTATTGAGGATTTTGGTTCGTGTAATGTGGCTATCGAGCTTCCTTCTTGGCCAAAGGATAGCACGTTGAAAGTTGGAGACATGATAAGTCTATGATTTTTTGTTTCTGTGTGAGGTTGAGAAACGCTTTTGCGTTGTTGGTGCGAAGAGACTGGGATCAGATTTATCTGAAAACCACTTTGTACCAACGTATATGCGTTCGATTATGCAGGTTGGTTATGATGGTATCGATATTCTGGATTTTCATAGTGGAGGACTGCTTGTTGATCATTTGGGGTTAAAATCCCAATATACATTTAGTAGCAGTAGTCTCTTCGTTATGATGTATCCAATGCAAGGACTATTCGCTACTAATCTTAGGGATTTCCCAATAAGACGTGGTAAGAAAGTACCTTCGGTTTGTCTTGTTTTTGGACAACTTGTACGAATGCTTGTCTAACATTGCATTTCTAAAGATTACGTACATTGGTTTTTACGAAAGTATAACAATGGTGGCGGAGAAGGCAAATTCTCTTAGCTTAAAACCCTCCTTGAGACGTATGAGCTTAAGGGTTGTATTTCTATGGAAGGCAATTAGTAGTCAACGAAAATGGCCGTGTGGCATTCAAAGTGATGTGATATGTGATTTGTGAAAGGTAATCATGACCTCATGCCTTATCAACCGGAAATGACTAAAATAGGGTTAGATGCAGCAATGCTAAGAGGGCCGTTCCCAAGTAGGGTATGATCATCCTCTTCTGGATATATCTTTACATGCTATGACATCGTGTATCTGATTATTGTGGTTTGTATGCTAGAGGGCCCACGGTAAAGGTCGGTAATGACCAGAATATGATATACTCGGTACCATCTAGTTACAGAGGTGGGCCGGTTTTGTGTTGGTAGAGTATCCATTGTGACGGTCCTCGATACATTCCTCTAGAGATGTACTACCGCAAGGTAGTCCCTTCACCTGGTCATTTGTATGAAAATCCAAACTCCACTATGTACCTACTATTTTATTTATAGAGTATAATATGCTGGAATTTAATAATGGTAACAATTTCAGCTATTTTGATAATTATTTGTATACTAGACACTAGTATAATATAAGAGGATTTGATATGAAATCTTTTAGTTATTGTAAGGTAAAAACATGTCCGTGTTTATGTGTGGGCGTGTCTTACGAGATACTTTTTTTTTGAAAGGAAAAGTTTGGTAATTTAATAAATTCAGTTGAGTGTGTTTTTCATGTTGGTTCACTAGGCTGCTTCGGGGGTTCTTCCCTCTCAATGCTCGGGTCAGACCGAGTATATTTACACCTATCTATTTTGATTATCCGCCGTTCTTTGTTTTTTATATTATCAACAATTATAAGGATAGGTTATTATAACTGTCCAGGCTAATGATTTGTGATTGATTGTTGAACTCTGGTTTATATATGTATATATAGTTTCTGTTTTGTAAAGATCATTGATATGATATTATATGTTTTCCTCTGTGATGTGAGATTCTGTATTATTCTATTTGGTTCTATCTTCTCTCTTTCTTCTCTTCTCTTCTCTTCTCTTCTTCTCTCTTCTTTTCTTTCCCCTAACTTTCTGTCAGTCTGTGCTTTTGGCGTCAGACATTTGTGGATTATTGTCGATTCAAAGGGTATGGATTTGTGGGTCGCCACACATATATTTACAACTATACCCTTAAAACTCCTTCTTCAAATGACAGTGCACACCTGACACTGCCCATTCACATGTGCATGCATGACCATACACCACCTATGAAATCTCTACGCGCCCATACCAAAATCCACGCCCAAAAGCCTCTTGTCCAAATTGCGTCTTGATGCATGAACAACTGCGACTTGACAACTACCGCACCATCCCTCAATGAACCGCGCCTCCTCCAATTTGACGCGGGATGCCATTTTTTTCAACGACCCGAAAACGATCTCCAATCGCCGAATTGATGTCCAAAAACGCCATAATACCCACCATTGCCCCTCAACATCAGCTATGGCTAAGTCAAACTCTTCGAATCAATGCTGCACCTTCTAAATCAGGTAAAGGATTGAAGCTCCAGTTGAAACCATATTTTTAAAACTAGTTTTCTTATTTTTAAATGAGTATAACATTATATTTTGAATTTTGAATTCTTCCAAATGAAAGAAGCCTCATGTGCTTGTAGTGAAGCATATATAGGAAGATTAAGGTATGGTTATGGAATAGTGGAGTTATGGCATGAATAGTGAGGGTGTGGGCAAGCACAAAGCAGAAATGGCGCATATTTATGTGTGTGCGTGTATATATATATATACTATTTTAATTTTAAAATATTCAACAAAACATACCCAAAAATCTCGAACTTCGAAAGAGAAGTTCCGCCTACGTGTTATATGTTATACCTCTACTTCGAACACAATTGAACTTGTCTCGAGCTCTAATTCGATCGTATGCAGAAAATAGCTTTTCAAACCAAATTACTATATTAAATTTCCGATACTAATTTCGACACGTTTTGATCTCTCACGATCAAACGATGCATAATATAAATCATAATTATGGATCCAATGAACCTGGTTTCGTCGAAATCCGAGACAGTGCCCTGAAATGACTATTTCATAGATTTAAATATCGTTTTTATATTTAATAATCGATATTTATCCAATTTATTTATATTTGTAAATAAATTTACAAATTGAATTCATTGATATTATTTGTTAATTAAAAGGAGATAACTAAAATTATTAAATCCATTTAATTAACATTTAATTTATACTTCTAATGTTTAATTATTCCCTATATTTGAATTGTCACGACCCAATTTACGTACAGTTCAAACAGACTCTTAACCCCACTTGCCTAGTCTAAATTTGAACAGAAAAGTGGATAGTAAGAAAAGAAAATAGAAAGGAGATAGAAAGAGGATGGAAAGAAAATAGAACAACATAGAATCTCACAGTAGAAATGAATAATCTATAATATAGAACAAGTCTTTACATAAACAAAACCGCAATTAGTATATAACCGATAACAATCAGAATATTTAAACATATTCAACACAGACAGTTATAACCACCTGTCTTTACAATGGCTGATATACACAACTATATGCAACGAAATATAATTCATCTACGAGAATACGACTCTGCCCCTCCAGCTCCTCTCCTGATGCTCTACTCCATCCAGCTAAACCTGAAAAATATGCTCGGTCTGACCCGAGCATATAAGAAAAACCACGCCTGGGTCAATCTGGTAAAACTAGCATGAGAATTTGAATCATAAGGAATTTCGTTCGTTATAACTTTCAAATTCCTTTTAAAATCAAAGGTTTCCCGTAAGACCATGCTATAAATAAAAATGACGAGTTTTTCCCTTATGATAACCAAAACACTTTTGATAGAAAGTCCAATGATATTATAATAGTGTCTAAGTACAAATACTTATTCAAATAGCTGAAATGCTTGCATCTCATGTTTCAGCATAGTTAGACACAATCAAAACCGTATGGCGCTTATTAGAGAATGGATTCCATATGAATGACTAGGTATTGGCGTATCACCTATCACAGTACATGTCTAGAACAATGTACCGAGGACCACGCCGGGATCCCCTGCAACACAAGACCGCACTATCCCTAACCTGGATAGATCGAATATGCTATCACCCTAGGTGTTCCCACCCTTTTCGAGCACCTTCCATGTATCTTAGTAACAAAATGATATCCGAGGGTATCTAGAAAGGTCATAAACATATCCTAATTGGATGCGGCCCACTTAGCCTTGCTGCATCTCCCCTGCTTTTAGTCATTCTCGGTTGATGAGGCTACAGGCTACGATTACATTTTTAAAGGAATTTTCACTTGGAATGCTCATTGTCCTCTAATGACAATGTACTGATAGCATTGATCCATACAAGTCCGTTCTGGGTCCGAACGGAACCGAAGGCACTATTTCTACTACATTCGTTTTGGAATCATCCTCAAGATTAGTAGCGATTAGCTCTTGCACTTCACTGCTCCATCTTTGACTTCATGCTCTAGTCTTCATTCAAAAACGTACTCATTGGATCGAAGTGGTTTTCGGATAAATTATCCGATGCCTGTCTCTTCGAAACAACTTTCGATATTTCTAGTAAACTTAATCCCGGTTCTTTAGAAAATACACCGAAAAAAATAAGATCGGAGATCACCTCCCAACCGTTAGTGGACGGATTCCTTATCATCGCCTTAGAAGAACGAAACGAGTTTATATGTACAGTCTTAGCACCTCGAACGGTAATTGTACCACATGTTCCCGTGTTTCTTCTAGATATTCCCAAAGTTATGCTTTTGGGTCCAGAATTGATAGTCGGTTATTTAACTATCAAATATACAATCATCTAAACAATGGTTTCATTTCCCATTGAAAAAATTAAGCCTTATTTAATTTTAAATTTCAATAAATTAAAACTACTTAATCAAAAAAGTATATGCTTATCTCACCGGATAAGTATATTCACAAACCATTCATTCCAAAATATTTTTAAAAAAAACCCTTTAAAATAAATATGGGAAAGCACCATTGCAATATCAACCATGAATATACAGCTCAATTGTTATATCTCTATCCCAGAGAAATCCAAAACTTAACTACAGGCACTCTCTGCCTCCGTTTACGCCATGAAAGTATACCATTACTTTCTGAAAACTTTGTTTAATAATTTTTTCAAAATAATACTTATAAAGTTTTCAATATAATTTTTCCAAGTTCTAATTAAGTAAAATACTTATTTACAAAAAATTTCGATATAATATATTATTCCTGAAACATTATTAATATTTAATAATTTATCCTTGAAATAAGTATACTTTAATACTAATTTATCTCTTAAGTAATAATTAACTTTAAACAATCACTATAAAGTAACTTTAATTGATATTTAATGTACCTTAAGAAATTTAGATAATTAATAAATTTAAAATAATAATTGATAATTTTTTAAACAATTTTTAAAGTAGTTACTTTAAATCATTATCAAAATATTTACCAATCTACTTTAAAATATCATTAATAAATGATAATCATTTTTAAACAATTTTTGGTTCAAAGTCAACCCCAAATCAGAAAAAAGGCTTAATAATTCCAATGGCACTTAATCAAGTTACCATTAAACTTCAAACTGTCCAGAATAACAGATACACGTATTCATATCAATCAGTTTTTAACAATCAATTCAACATCATATTGCCTAATATAATTATCAGGAAAATAAATAGATGTCCTTACATATATAATAGCATATCAGGGTTTAACTGCTGCTAGTAAATGTTCACAAAATAGATATATTCAGTAATAATGGCAGAACGGTGATTTATTCTATTAACAGAGGTCCAATTAAAACAATTAGCAGAAAGGTGTTTTGTTTCGCTAAACAGATGCCATATATCGTAATTAAATTAAATTAACTTGCCGTTATTTTTATCAGGAAAATATCTTCAGGACGCGGTCGTATAAAATTAACGTCGATTTTTGGTTTTAAAACGGTACTCAAAATCTGTCCGTTCCAAAATACCGTAAAATTTCACTGGTTTGAATTCTACAACAGGTCATACGATGATGTAGCGTTTGTCGATACGAACCCATCGCAATCAGTTTTGCGTCAAACGGGTTTCGTATGCATCGACTATATCATTTTAAAATTCACACGATATATATACATTTAAAACATTTTAATTTTCAAACCTCTTTGTAATTTCGTTTGGGCCGAAGACCAATCCAAATATCAGAAGAAGAAAAAACCCGCTCTCTCTTCTCCTTCCCTTTCTTTCTTTTCTTTTCCCTTCTCTAATTTACCAGCCAATACCAAAAGGACAACCCACCCAAAACTCCTTGGACTCAAACTGAAATGCACGACTTGAACCATCGTTCCCTAGCCACTAAGTATCAAACGCAACACTAGGAGCTCCTTCAAATCTACCACCAGCCATCAAGATCGGAACGTCCCTTCTCCGTGCACGCATGTACGTGTGTGCACGCACATGAACAAATCCTGCCGCCGTTCGACCAATCGAGACCACGTGCATACGCCTCTTTTCATGCTCAACTATCCTCTCCCCCTAACTTCCCCTCCAAACATCTCTGGCCAAATTCGAAGAATCATGACCATATACCAATCGAAAGCGCGCCCAGGAAACCCCTCCCAATGGCTACGACGACCACCTGGAACCAATGCCACATACGCCACTTGGACCATCCACGTCCGGAGCACCTCCCAGCCCATCGCAGCCCAGCTCGACGCTCTCCTCCCCTGCTATTAACAAGAAACTCGATCCCAAACTAAACAATGCCTTAAACCCTAAAAGCCCCTTGCCATTGCCAATCGAAACCAAATTCAAAAATTGGCCGCGGTGAACCCCTAGCCCATGTCTCTAGGCTCCTCCTCAGCCAAAACGCAACTTCCCTTATCAACCCAGTTGTCGAAAATAAATTTATTACCCGATTTTGGTCATCTAAAGATTTCTAGCAATATAGGCCTTTAAAAATCATGAAATTTTTACTAAAATTCCAATTTTTAGATGACAATCACGTCCATGGTCTTGATTCGATGATTTAAACAACTTGGATTTTGTCAAAAACTAAGTTGTTTTCTATATTTTCAAAATTTCACATAATACATAGCATGATCAAGCTTTAAACAAACTTTAGTGTATTCTATACTCAGATTCAAATATTTGATCTGTTAAGGTTACTGGGTAATTCGAATTGAATCGAGATATAAAGAGTTCTAAAACTAGAGCATGAGGATATATTTACTCTGTTGAATATGACAGAGTAGATCAAACATTTCCAGGCATTCAAAATTCAAATCCACCTTAAGCATGTTGAAACCCTTTGAAGGCTTCCAGTTGACTCCACGTTTTGATCTGAATGCTCTGAAATCTTGCCTTGCTTTGAACTAGAATAGGACAAAGCTTTTTTTTTACAGACTGTTTGTTTACACTTTAAAACTGAAGCTACTCACACACCTCTATATATACACGCTCTATCAAAAAATAATGTATTTTGTATACCTACAATATTTTAGGCTTGAGAGGAATTTGACTACCGGTACAACATTTATGATGGGTTGAAATGAAATTTGAGGTGATATGGTTTGAGGTTGAAAAGAAGTCAAAATAAATGCTTTTTGGTTTTTACTTCTTACGATCAGGTGTAACAACCCATAATTTTAATAAATATTTCAATTCCATTTATTTGAAAACTATGGTTTTAAATCATTTAAAATTTGAAATTTTGGAATTTTCCAATGTAATTTTGGATTTTGGTTATAAAATAATTTCCAAGTACAATAAATTAAATATTTTCTGAAATTTTATATTTTGGTCAACTTTGGTCAAACTTTGAGTTTCAGTTGAAAATTTAAATGTGAATTTATTTATTTCTAATCTTTTTTTTGAAACTATAATTGATTCTGATATTTATGCTGCTTTTCTTTTCGTAAAATTCTATTGTATACTTCTGAAATTTGATAAATTTCAGCATTTTACGTGCAATTATTTTCCGTATTTTTATTTTTTATTTCTATTGTCTATTTCCTATCTTCATTTCTATTTTAAATTTTATTTTCTATTTTCTATTTTGTTTGGACTTTTATTTGATTTTATTTGATTTTGGGCTTAGGAAATCAAAGAGACATAGGTTGCTTGTTTTAATGGTTGCCTTTTCCTTTCCTAGCCTTTTCATTTGCTAGCCGTCCACTTCACCTCCCTAGCCGTTCACTTCTTTACTCATTCACGTACAATATGTTTCTCATTTCATTCCCTTTCTCATTTCATTTCCTGAACAAAAATATACAGCAAGTTCTTTCCCATGGCTTCCTCCTTTCTCTTTTCTTTTTCTCCTTTCTTTTGTTTTCTTTCTCCTATGCTATGCTCGGCCACATGCTATAGCCGACCCCATCTCCTCCAAATGACCGGCCACTCCACCCCTCATCAACATCCCAAGCCCTAGCCATGACTCCATGATGCAAACTTCATAACCGAAACAGTTAAAAACCCTAGCCAACCCACTATTGCATCACTCTCCTATTTGCTAGCCTCAGCTGCCCTTTATTCCTCCACCACCTTGCCATGTCGTGATCTACACCTACTCCTAGCCGTGAATTGATGCTCACTTGACCAAGCCTAGCTCAGGCCGAGCCACACAAGCCATGGCCGAACCAATAGTACACAAGTCCTTGCCTCTTTGCCTTCCTATTGAGTTTTACCTTACCATCTCTTCACATTCCATACCCATAGCCGTGCATACTTGCCCCAAACCAATCATGGCCGAACCTATTATGCCACAAACCATCATGGCCAAGCATAACATGATGATGGTCGAGCCTATTCTTATGGTGGCCGAGCCTACTTGTATAGGTTAAGCCATTTTATCTCATCTTGTTCATATCTTTACATTGTTTTGATTCATATTTTGTTTGTGTTGAACCATATACTTATGTTTGTGATATTGTGTCGTTTACAAGATTTGGATCTTGACTCTCCATCTACTCGAATTTGATTCATGCTTTGTCGTGCTTTTTGGAGTTTGTTCGTATGTTTTGAATTGTTATCTTCAGCTTTGGAAGGTGAGTTTATCACTCTCGACATTCGTACTTATATAATTGTGAAACAATGATAATTGAATTATAGTTGGTGATAAGATAGCAATTTATATATGCCTGTGATATGACATTTCATGATGTTATAGCCTAATATTTATTTGTTACATCACCTGATATGATATACCATATTATACTGTTTACTATTTTCCTGTTTCTCACACTACAAGTTCCCTATAGAATAGATTCACTATGGATTGAAATGATACATACCCGAACGGACATTAGAATAAGGAAAAATCGTTATGAGCTAAAATGATAGGCTCAAGCGATTTTTATTTTATTTGACTTGGGATTGCGGGTTTGAAATGATAGAACTCGGATTTTTCTTTTAAATTACGGATTGAAATGATACATATCCGTATCACTTGACCTAGGTTAGAAAATATTATACAAACTCATGGTTAATTTTTAATATAATATCTTCCTAAAAATTTATTGAGTATTTTGAATTTTAAAATATATTAAAGTTTAGCTTAAAGATTTGATTTAATGATTTAAAATATAAAGAGATATTGGTTTTCTATAAGTTAAATTTTTTTATAAGTCAATAATTGGTTTTAAATTGCAATTTAAAGATCTTTATTGATGATAAATAACTCAATAATTAAATTTGATTTAATATGGAAATTTTGAATCTAACCTAGTGATTATAATAGATTTTATTTTATAAAATGGATATGTTTTGTAAAATAAATAATCATGATTTAGATGGTAAAATGTATCTTAAATTTTGACTTAACTTGATAATTGAAAATTTAGTTTTTCAAATGGAAATGTAGAGTTTAACTTTGGAAAAAAATATCTTATTTATGAAATGGGTATTTTAAAAATAAAGTGTTAAGTTATTTGTTAAAATAAAAGCTAAGTAAAATAGTGTACTTGGACTTAATAAATGAATTATAGTTAATTTGGATATGTTATTTATAAAATTTTATTTTATTTAATAATCAGTCAAATGATATCCAAATGAATATTTTCTGAAGCATGAGATATGTTTTTAAGTAAAAAATGGCTAAAATTGAGGTTTTAATGTTTCTGAAATGCTATAATAAATCTGGAATTTGTATTGGAAGCATTTCCAAAATCCTGTGGTTTTAAGGTAGCATTTGCTAAGTGCTACCATTTCTAAAATATAACTATGTTCTGAAATACTAATTTTATCAACTGTAGCACTTTTTAAGTGTTGCTGTTTCTGAAATTAAAATGTTTTTGAAATACTAAAATATTTACTGTAACACTTTATAAGTGCTGCTGTTTCTGAAATTGAACTGTTTTTGAAAAACTAAAATATTTACTGTAATACTTTATAAGTGCTGCTATTCTGAAATTGAACTGTTTTTGAAATACTAAAATATCTACCGTAACACTTTACTAGTGCTGCTATTTCTGAAATTGAATTGTTTTTGAAATACTAATATATCTACTGTAACACCGTTATAAGTGCTGCTGTTTCTGAAAAATACAATGTTTTGAAATTGTTGCAATTGAACAAATGAACTTAGAAAATTCTACAAGTCTGAAAATTGAATATTTGATCTGAAAGGGTAGCGACTTCATATTCAAATGGTTTAAATGAATTATTTTGATTTGGAATATAAACCATTTTTGAAACTTATAACCATGGGTTATAATAACAGTTGGTTGTTAAAGAGACCGTGATCGGATATGAGCTACTCTCTGTCGATACCTAAAACCACTTTAACAACCATGTATGCGGTGAAGTTTCCAAAATGAAGTAGGATGGCGGCGATGCTTCTATTTGAGGTATATACGTGGACCCGACTCCCGTGAGTTGGCGTAAGGTGGCTAAAACAAGAGCGATCCCGGGCCAATGAGGTAGGTCCTCTTATCGGACACATTCCTTTGATACCATTCTATTACTTTGTGATTGATTGGGGTACCCTTTGATTTTTGGGAGCGTGGCTCGAGGTGGGTGATAGTGGCTGCTACGCATTACCACCAGTCCGGATGCGTAATTGGTATATCTACCCTGGCGTTGCCTCGTTGTGCTGTGTCACCTACCCTAGCGCGCCTTGTACGAGTTTGATTTGTGTCGTACCTATGGAGTATTTGTGGTAGCCTCCCGATCCGGAGGTACGACGGTGCTGCATAGACTATTGGCACTATAAAATATGTTAAGGGGGATATGGGTAATGCCTTAACGCTATTTTTAAATATATTATACTTCACTCTATACATTGTTATAATAGCGTATATTACTATATACTAGATAGTTTAACGGATCCTTAAAGGATGGGTGGTCCCAAGCATCCTTTAAGTTACGTGTGCATTTTATTACAGTTCACTTGAGTTGGTTTACATTGTATAAGTATGTATGTCCTAACTCGAGTGTTTGAACTTATTTTCTTTACGCTCTTGTCAGCCTGAGCATTTCAGGTTTTGTTTCACCTTCTGGAGCTAGGATTGCTGGAGATCATCTATCTATCTAGTTGTTATCTATTTCCATTCAGTATTTTCTATCTTATGTATTAGTGGACATTTATGTATTAGGATTTCTGTTGTATTTACTTTCAGACTATGGTATTTTATACTTGTTTTGAGACTATGTTGTAGTAGATTCATGCACTACTACTGTTATTTCTATTCTGATTTATCTATGTCTGTGATTGGTTTTATTTGCTTCAAATTATATTACAATCTTCTATTTTGAATTATTCAACTCAGACATGTGTCGTTTTATTGTCGATTTGAATGGTCCAAAATAATGGGACATTACATTTGGTATCAGACCTTTGGTTTTAGGCAAACCGTAGCCTATAGAGCAAAAACTCATTAGAGATAGGGTAGAAATACCCTAGAATGAGTGAAATCAATCTTAGAATCCTTTCTTTGTGAGAGAACGTATTTTAAAGTATAAAATGATTTTTCAATTGATTTCAAAGGATTTTAAAGAGTATTTTGGCATAAAACTTTTCTTATTTTGAAATCAAATTTTTTTCTTAACTTCTTTCCTTCCTTATCCGCCTTGTTAGAATTTCTTTATTTAGGATATTCATTTTAGTGAATCTAACCTTATCTTATCTTATCCAATCTTGTCTTTTGTTTCTTAATTACCATTGTCCTACTCAACAGAAGGGCAAGATATTTGGTATTTTGCTGTTACCCTACTCTTGCTTTTTTTGTTGATTTTAGCTTTGTTCTGGGAACTCTTAGGAGCCATCAGTGGAAAGCTAAATTCTCAAAATCCTTTTTTCGAGGGATGAAGTCCGATTCCTCAGACATATTGTTGTAGTAATGGAGTTTCTGTTGATCCAGTTGAAATCACCGCGATCAATGTAAGTCTTCTTCTCTTCTCTCTTTGTGGATAGATTGGCTAAGTCAGCCCATATCTCTCCGGTCAGGTCTACCCATTTTGCTTCTTGTTTGGTTGAGATCTATATGAGGGAGATTGTTCATTTTTATAGAGATTCCATTTTTTCCAATTAGTTTTGGAAAGCTTTTCAGGAATCTTTGGGTACTCGTTTGAGCATTGCTTACCATTCGTAGACCGATGGCCAAACGGAAAGAGTGAATCGGATTCTCGAGGATCTTCTTTGTGCTTGTGTTCTTAATATAGAGGACCTTGAGAAGATCATCTCCATCTCATTGAATACACCTATAACAATAGTTATCAGGTATATTTCAATCTTTTGTTTTAACCTTATCTTAACCCTTTATCTATCTCATTTATCTTTGAATTCTTTTGATTAGAATTCCTCAAATTCGAATTTCTATCCTTATTTTGAAACCCATTCTAGAATCGTCGAGGGAAGGAGTGTATTTGTATTAATATTGATGTTTTATATGTTGTGTGTTTGGGTTATTGATGTTGATTTGGGATTTCAATCGATTCATCTGATCAGCGATATCGATAGGATTTTGAAAACACTTTAACAGAAAAAACTAACACAATTTTGTTTTCAAATTTGGTAAATGAGAATTTTTTATGTGATATATATATAATACTTTTATAGATTTATATTATCTGCTGAAAATTTATTTTGATAGGATGTGAATAAGTTTGATTTGAAATTTATTAAAACAGAGATTTCAAAGGATATGATTTTATAACTTGATTTTGGTAATTTAAATAAATATATCAAGTTGATTTAAATGAATATATTAAGTTTAAATATATTAAAGGAATATTCAGTTATTTGAAGATTAAAAGTTTTATTTAAATGATATTGAATTTATGAAATAAATATTTCAAAACTAAATAATAGTAAAATTGAATTTGATATATATATATATATGGAATTATCAAAAGTTTGGTTTTGAAATTATGGAATATTTAAAGCTTTGAAATGTATGGAAATTGAAATAGTTTATTGAGAACTGAATTGAGTTGAAATTAAATAGTTAACTGAATTGGTTATTGAAATGATAACATTTGATTTCATTTATTGTTTTGAAAATCAATGACTATTGACACAAGGTATAAATAAATATATTTATAAAGCAGAGTTTACAAACTGATTTGGAATTTAAATGAATCTAAATTATGGATTTGAGAAATAAATTCCGGCGATCTCAAACTTTGGTTTTAATGTTTAAAATGCATATCATTTATGTTAGTCCTTGAGATGATAGATTTTATGACAACAACCTTAGAATAAGATTATAAAATATAAATAATAAAATTATAGTTTAGATATATATGTATATGCAGGATTTAACCATGCAGGTACCAAGAATGAAGACTATACAGTATAGTGAATCAAGATATCAAGATTGAAGACTCATGAGTATCAAGATTATCAAGAGTTCAAGATTTCAATAATAAGTAATTTAATTAGGAATTTTGTTAAAACTCCTAGAAAAGCACTGGCATCTTAAAATCTAATTTATTCATGGCATGGAATCCACTTTGAGCCCGTTAAAGGGATGGAACCCTAAGTAGGATGGAACTTACGAAAATTTAGTGGAACATTGTTTTGTATCCGCTAACTTTTATTCAAAATGTTTTACAAAATTATATCATGTTTTCAAAATGTTTTCAAAATCTTACTTTTAAAAGAATCAAAAACTTCTATCCTAGTGTTAATACTTTTGGTCTCAAAAAATCTTTATTTTCAAAATCAAATTATCCTTGGTTTTAAACTATCTTTTAGTAATAATAATATATTTAATTTTTAATATTTATACATAGATTTAAGTATAAAATTATAGTAAAATTTTATAAATATACCAAAATATTATTCTCTATATTTACTTATGTATTTAACTATAGTGTAGTATATTTATAAAGTTTAAAATAGTTTTAATATAAGACAGAAGTTATTTTCAAAGAAAAACAGATCACCAAAATTTCCTTTGGCATGTCGACATCCTCAAGTACGCCATGTCGACATGGTAGTAGTTGATTTCAAAATTTGAATTTCAAAAGAAGTGTCTATTCGTCATATCCCTTCAAGAATGGACATGGCTGTTGTTCTGCTATAAATAGGGGCTGTTTGAACGAATTTCTAATCATTTTTTTCCTGGTTTTCACTCCTCTTCTTCTTCCACATTCCTTTATACACAATCTTACCATTACTTTTCCGAAATCAACATTGAATCTAAGTAGATCATTTCTGGTTTGATTCTCTATCACTTTCTCAACAAGATCTCAGTGCTATTCAGAGTTACAGACTTCTTTGTAATCAATTTAGCGAGAAAAGGTGTGATTGTAGCCTTGGAAATCAATCAAGTGAGAAAAGGTATGATTGTAGCCTTGGAAATCAATCAAGCGAGAAAAGGTGTGATTGTAGCCTAGGAAATCAATTGGGTGAACTTGTTGCCTATGAAATCATGTATCTTTACCTAGAGGATTGTGAATTTGGAGTGGTGTACATCTTGGCCTTGAAATCGAGGGTGTAAATATACAATTGCTTTTGAAAGGAAATCCGTACTTGTGCGCAGGACTGGATGTAGGGTAACTCTGAACCAGTATAAAATCCGGTATGTTCTTTCCTTTATTGCTTTTACTTTATTTCTGCATCTGTGCTTGATTCTGTGATCATATCTGTGTCTGAATATTGCATGCATTTGTGTTCAAATTAACAAAAAATCAAAAAGATTTAGTAATTCCTTTAAACACTATTCACCCCCCTCTAGTGTTAATCCTAGCCTTAAGATCTGTACTCCGCATTTCTCACATTTGGTATCAGAGCAAGGTTTTCTAAGTTTCATAAACTGATTTTTGAATTTTTTTTAAAATGGCTATGTTAATACTAGTTTAGAAATATTCAGATCATCATTGTCTCATGATTCTGCATATAATCAATATTCAAATTCAAGTTGTCTACTAAGATTGTTTGATGTGCAGGAAACATGCTTTATGGGGGTTGAGGAATCAATCCACAACGGATAAATTGTGCAGATAAAAAAGAATAAATGGATATTTGATAGTGGATGCTCTAGATACATGACTAGCAATCCAAATATGCTGAATGATATAATATATAAAGATGGAGGACTGGTTAACTTTGGAGGCAATTCAAAAGGATATGTGATTGGCATCGGCAAAGTCGCTAACTCTAAAACTCCGATTATTACTAATGTTTCGCTAGTTAATAATCTGAAACATAATCTGCTAAGTATAAGTCAACTTTGCAATAAAGGATATAGAATTAAATTTGAAAAAGATAAGTATCACATTGAAGATAATAATTCAACTATAATATTTGAGGGAATTAGGAAAAAGAATATTTATATTCTTAGTATGAATGTTTCAAATGATAACCTGTGTTTTTTGGCAAATACAAGCGACCCTTGGATTTGGCATAAGAGATTTGGACATTTGTATTTCAAACTCTTATCTAAACTATCAAAACATGATCTAGTAAGAGGTCTACCTAAAATGAATTATAAAGTAGATAGTCTATGTGATGCATGTCAAGTAGGAAAACTTAGAAAAAGATCCTTTAATTAAAAGATATGATTTCAACCTCAAAACCTCTTAGATTACTTCACCTTGATTTATTGGTCCATCTCAAATTCTGTAAATAAATCATAGTAAATATGTTTTTGTAATTGTAGATGATTATTCTAGATTTACATGGACAATATTTTTGAAACACAAAAGTGATACTTGTGAATGTTTTAAGAACTTTACAAAAAGGATTCAAAATCAGCTCTCTCTAAAAATTATAACCATCCGTAGCGATCACGGTGGTGAATTTGAAAATGAATAGTTTGAGGAATTCTGCAATAAAAAGGGAATAACTTATAATTTTTCATTTTCAAAAACTCCACAACAAAACGGAGTAGTAGAACTT
Source organism: Allium cepa (assembly GCA_030765085.1). NCBI lineage: Eukaryota > Viridiplantae > Streptophyta > Magnoliopsida > Asparagales > Amaryllidaceae > Allium > Allium cepa. The sequence goes on along the minus strand of CM060945.1, from coordinate 1,024,805,436 downwards.
AAAAATAGGACGACTTAAAAGTGTGCGAGAACTATGCCTTCAGATAGTGTAGCGACCCGACTTCCTAACTCCAGGAAGACGTCTCACTAAATAAGAAAGAAAGGGATAGAAGAAGAAAAGATAAGAAAGAAGAAGAAGAAACACAACAACATCAGAGAACTCACAGCTGAACGAATGAAATATAATATATCACTTAAAATATTACATAGTATCATCTTACATTAGAGTACACAACTTAAACAACACATATTAGACAGTTATAAACATCCGTCTAACTATTCAATTCAAGTACACAAGATACAGATATCATACAAACACAGCGGAACCATAATATATCTACACGTGGAAGCCTCCTGCTCCATATCTCCTCCAGAGTTCGTCAAGCAAACCTGAATCACTTGACTACTCATACATAATATGAGTACCCAAGAGTTTAATAGAACAGAAAATAAACACTCGGGTCAGACATGCGTCTGGTGTGAGTAAACGGGTTAAAATTGCTTAACTTTAGAAAATCCTTTGAAAAGAAAAGGTATCACGTAAGACTTCCCACACAGAAACATTGAAAAGTTTTTACCTTACGCTAACCAAAACATTTGATAGGAAATCTAATGATATTATAATAGTGTCTAGGGTTTTCAAGTAAATATGAAATAGCCGAAATTGTTACATTTATTAAATTCCAGATACTAGCCACAAAAGTGGGTAATACGAACAAAACCGTAGGGTCTCATAGGAAGAATGGGTTTCCAACAACGGCAGGGCTACCGGGGTATCGCCCGTCACAGTACGTGGCCTAGATCAACGTACCGAGGATTACCTCCAATCCCCTGCATCACAAAGCCGGGACCACCCCTTACTGGACAGTCCCCAGTGAGATCACCCCGTGGTTGGCGCGACCAACCACCCACTAAGCCGAAATAAAAGGGACATCTAGATAGGAATGACCTCACCCTGAAATGGGTGCTACCCACCTAGCCTTGCTGCACCTCCCATGTTTTAGCCATTCTCGGGTTGATGAGGCTTGTGGCTGCGATTATCTTTATAGAACACATCTATCTTAGAATGCTCATCGTCCACCTGACGATGTTCTGAAAACATTCAATCCATACAAGTTCATTCCGGGTTCGAACAAAACCGAAGGCACTATCTCATTGCACTCATTTTGGAATCACCCTCAGAGTCAACGACCATAGCCCTTGCACTCTGAATCACCATCTCGAACCTATAAGTACTATTTCCGTCAAACTCATTACGGAATCACCCACAGAGTTATACTGATGTATAGTTCTTACACCTCGAGTCTTCACTTACTTCACTTGGATTCACGACCTAACGTTTATTTTGGATTGATGTGGTTTTCGGATATCCAAATATGGAAACCCGATCCCGGTCTCACCGAATCCAAACGCCATTTTAATGTCCAAGTTGTTTTAAGGGTTTAAAACAATTAACTTAGATTCAGGATGATATAAACAGATAGATGAATCACATTATCACAATAGATAATTTATATCAAACATTCATCTCACAAAGCAGCATATCACATATCAGAGATATCCAAATCATCCAGTATCAACCAATCACCCAATATCAATCATCCAATAACAATCAGTCATCCATAAGCAGAATTGATTTACTCTAAATCAATTGGATTACTTAAACCCTTCTTCATTTATTTATTTCAAATAAATAATTAATCATCTCTTAATGATCTTCTTTAATTAATCTTCCTTGATTCATCATACTTTAAATACATTCAATTAATTATCCTTAACCATATTCAGTAATTAACCTTTAATTACTATCATTAATTACAATAATTAATGATCCTTCATTTGTTTCCATTAATTAATTAACTATAATTAATTACATTAAACCTCAATTAATTATAATTAATTAATCACACTTAAATTAATTACTTTTATTAATCAACCTTGATTAATTACTAATGATCCTTATTAATAAATAATTTCTTTAAATTAATTAAATAATTAACTTGTAATTAATCATCTCATTTATTAAAAAACAGTAATTAACAACTTGTAATTACTTATCTTAATTAATTAATTTCTTAATTAACTAGATTAACCTTTGATTAATTAATCTAATTAATTAATCTTTAATTACTTCATTAAGTAATTATTAATCAATTTAAATTAATAAGTAATCCTTAATTAATTACCTTATTAATTAATTGCGTTTTTAACTAATTACACTTAGTAATTAATCTTAAATTAATCTCATTCATTTATTAATTAATCACATTAATTAATTACTAATTAATCTAGTAATTAACCCTTAATTACTTGCATAATTAATTATCTTCTAATTACTTCCATTAATAAATCTTGATTACTCTCTTAATTAATTACTTAACAAGTAATTAATCCCATCATTAAATAATCTTAATTCTTTAATTAATTATTTACTCTATAATTAATTAACTTCAAAAAAATCATATTAATTAAATCCTTAATTAATAACATCCGGTGATTATCCATTAATCACTTTCATTTTAATTACTCCCATGAGTAATTTCCCACTAATTAGTTCCATAAGTAATTACCATTCTTAATTACATTCAATAACTAACCATTAATTACTTCATTAAGTAATTACACTTAATTAATTCATAATTAAGTGATTATTTAAAATTAAATAAAAAATTAACTAATTATTTAAAATTAATTAAATAATTAATTAATCAACTTCTTATATTTCAAATCTCTTAATTAATTAAGATAAGCATTTATCTTAATTAAACTCTTTACTTATTAAGAAACCATATTTATTAAGCATCCATAAGTTCATATCCAAACAATTTAACCTTGTTCATCTTCATAAATAAATTATTTGAAATTAAATCAAATTTTAATAACTTAAAATAAATTATTCAATTTGGTTTTCAAAATCATAATAATAAACTTACTTGAAAATAAGGCATTTAAAATCAAATTTAAAAATTTTAAAAATTTTAAATTATCTAATTTTAAACTTATTTATTTTCAAATAATTTGAAAACTTTGTCATTAAACATTACTTAAAAATTTAACTTAAAACTTTGATTTAATTCTTTAAATTAAAAACACTTCTTTTTAACTAGAATTAAATTAAGATAATTACTTACAAAAGAAATCATCTTAAAACAATTTAAATTTTGAAAATAAATTGAATTATCATTTATAAAGTTTGATTTACATTTATTTTAAACAACAAGTTTTTAACTTTGAATGTTTTCTTTTATAAAACTTGCTTAAAATTTTTAAGCTTGAATCTTCAATTATTCAAACTCAAGATAAATTTGCAACTTAACATCAAATTAAGTTTGTAGTTTAACATGATACAGTATTAACATCCTTACACAAAACTACTAGAAAAACAATACGCGACCAAAACAACTCGAGTCGAAACACAGAAAACACTCGAGCTTGTCCCAAAGCAAAAACCCAGCACCATACTTCGAGTCGTTTCCCTGATAACGCGAGCGAAACTTCAGGTGAAACCTTTCTTCCCTAAACTAAAATTACAGTGCGCACACACACGCACTTGTGCACGTGTCCCATCGCCTTCGGCCAAACTTGGTAGTCGCGGCCATCGCCATCGATCACATGAACGTGCTCGAGCAAGAATTTAAACCCAGATCCTTCAATTGGTACGAGAATCAAAATATCACCCTTCGCTCGAAACTGCAGAAAACACGAACCACCCAAAAAACCCCATTGCCGATGAACTCGACGACGAAAGACCCCGCCGATCTATCTAAAGATGCGCCACACCATAATCATCAACTTCCCCAAATACGAACACCTCCGATCAAATAACCAAGTCGCGAAAACTTCTATATCCAGGCCGAACCCCAAACTAACTAAAACCCTAATTTAATCCAATTCAAACATCGGCCATAGGAAAAAAATCATGAACATTTTTCCCATCATCAACATCATGAAAGCTAGCTTCGATCAAAATTTCAACTCAAATCAATGCGTAGATTGTCGGCAATTCACCCAAATGCCGAAACCCTTCAACACTAAATTCCCAATTGAATAACAATTTAAAAAATCTGAATTGCATGTCAAAATTCATCATTCCTAACAACTAATCCAATTATAAAATCCAAAGCAAGAATTAAGATTAATGATTTTCTGACATAAATCAATATTCACTGTATTTTCCAATTTCGAAATTATTTGTAAATTTAAAAAATAGAAACTATTTTTTAAATTTCCATTAAACATTAACAAACAATTTTCATTCGTATGTCAAGATCAAATTTGGTTTAGATTAAAAGATTTTGATTTTTCCCTTAAAGAAATCAAACCCTGTAAGTAAAAACAGAGAGAATATATGCATACAGGAACCACAATATGCACAGACATTTCATAGTTCAACAAGCATTCACAGATGACATTCATTTAAACATATATGCACCATCACACTACAATCCATCTCGTGCATCAAAGTTAATCCATAGATTTTTAAAACCGTTTTTAAAAAATGTTTACTCACCTTTTAAATTTTTAAGCAGAGCACAGAGCAGTTTTGATTCTTTTACCAGGCTATTGAAATCTTAATCTGGAAAAATCTTTGATTTTGCTTGCTGTTGAAGATGAATCCCTCTGTATGCCTTTCATTTTGATTTAAAATGTTGTTGAAACAGCCGAGTTGCTCATCCATTTGCATTACAGGTTGAAGTTGCAGATTTGAATGTTGCAGCAGATTTGAAAATTGCAGATTTTAATTGATGTCGCAGGTTTTGATTTGCTTTTTAGTTTCAATTTCAGATTTGAGAAAGATTTCTTTTGAATTGCAGATTTCATTTCAGATTTGTCAAAAGTTTCCGGTTTGAGTTAAGGAAAGTAAACAAAGAAAATGAAAGTGTTATGTTTAAACTAGTTTTTTGTTCTTAAAACATTTAATAAAAATTAAAATGAAAATATTGCCACATGTTGTTAATTGAACAAATGTCATTCAAGTACTTAATTGTCTTACATGTGTTTTAAGAGGTGTTAATATGGTTACACATGTCTTTGTATTTTTAAATAAATTTTTATTTAAATTTAAAAGATAATATAAGCTTAATTATTTAAGTTACTTTATAAATAAATACTTATATATGAATAAATAAATTTACTTCTTAAAGAAAATATTCTAAAACTAATTATAACACAAATATTTTTTTCTTATACATGTAATTTAAAATCTAAAACATTTAATTTTAGTGTTTAAGAAATAATTTTTAAAAGAAGGTTTATTAATAACTTTATACATATATTTTATAACCATTTAAAATTTAAACACTTTTAAAGAAAACAAAAACAACACTTTGATTAAATTCCTTTTTAAACTATCATGTTTAAAAATAAACAATTATCTTATAATATGAAAACAATTGTATTAATCTAAATTAACTTTTGAAAAATATGGATTTTTAAAACAAAGCTTTAAATTACAATTTGAAATTCATCTTTAATTTAAAACAAAAAATATTTCTATTCACAATATATATTAGAATATATATTATAAATAGAATAAAATTTTATTAGCTTTCAAAAAAAATAAATCTTATCCATTTTAAATTGTCAGAAAGGTATTGATCAAAATTACCAGATTAAATATTTATTAACCTTTAAAAGATTAAATTTACCAATTTAAATTAAAATTATAAAGAAAAATTATCAAACCAATTTAATTATTAATACAGATAATTAAATTAATATTGCCTAAAATTCCGGGTCGTTACAATCCTCCCCCTCAAAAGAATTTCGTCCTCAAAATTTAAAAGCAAAGGTAATTTAATAACCCAGCAAAGATTTTAATTTCAAACAGGAAAGCATACCTATCATCCAATTACTAACAATCATAGCAATCAAATAAACAAACCAACCTAACTAATTATCCTGACATAAATCAGAATAAATCTCAAATACTATCTAGAGTTTCCCAAGTATAAATCATCGAGAGACTCGCTCTACAGAAGCTAAACAACTACAACACCAAAATCCAGAGCTCCTCTCTTCTCCAGTTCCATCAATTAGAGCAAAACACCATACTATACCCAAGTCTAACATAACTTCCAAATCCAACTGAACTACAGATTCTACAAGCAACAATGAATCATACACGTACTCCCTCAGAGATACGTGAAATACAATGAATTCCTGCTATCCAAACTGGCAATTCAATCTTATCCTATCAAAACACAGATAATAAATCTGAAATGCCTCAGAACTAGCCATCCAATCTTACCCAATTACTGCTTTCTTAACCAGAGAAATCTTAACAATAATGAAGTATCCAACTTCGAATTCCAAACTCCTTATCTCATATCTGTATAACTCAACAGACAATCCCGGGCTGCCCATCCTCTTGATCAGTTCAACCTATGCTGATGCTTCCAGAAACAACTAGACCAACGCAAACCAGTTTCTGGATCCTATTCAACAGAAAAGTCTTCCAAGATCCGTCGAAATCCAGAACACAAGCTCTACTTCCCAAGCAATAGCAAACTGATCTCACTTCCTTCCTTGTACAGCTGCTACCTCGCTTCCACTGCACAACTCTGATTCTGAAATAGATGAGAATACTGTTGATGAACATGAGTATAACTTATCCAATATATCCGGGAAAACTTTGTTCATCAAATCCATAAAATCCGAGTGACACATTGACTTGGTCACACAACCTTACAACAGAATCTAACTCAAAAACTAGATCTGACCAATCCAAAATCCAAAAATTTCTGAGCTGCTACACCAACTCTACTACTAGGCTAACCACCAAAATCGCTTCTGGAACCAAAACAATATGAAACTCAACTCCAGATGCAGGCAAACTTCTGATTACTTCAGTAGCTCCTACTTCCACATGAGAATCCTCAGTCTCAAACAAATGATTTCCCAAGATGAATTCCCAAACTAATTGCAAGTCACTTTTGCGATCCTACCTAGTTCGGATTCCAAAGAAACTGTCCTCTCTTTACCAATTAGAACAGCCTTAAGCTTTTCAAACAAGATTAACCCATCAAGAAAACATTCTCCATCTGCCCAGACTGTTGATAGAAGAACCACCAAGATACTTGAACCATCGGAGAAATGAGCCACACTGTTGTTTCCCAACTCTATCTCGATGATACTGCAAAGCAAAAAGACCTTCTCGTCAGCACACCGAACACTTCGAGTTGTACTGCTACCACAGCTAACCACAGACTTCTAATCCAAAGGCTCCACCAAAACCAAAACTATCAACAAACCACACAAGGGACCTCCGAGATGGCAGAGTTCCTCTCAAGAAATTCGGGCTCCAAACCAAGCATCAACATCTCGCTTTCCTTAAGGAATGACAAAAGAGACCATGCCGAAGCGAAACTACTCATAGACCTTAGTCTCATATTCCAAAACAGCCAACCTCCATGCTAAAGATCCAGATAACTTCTACACAGACGAATCTTCCCTGCAGCAGGTAAAGACTGCTCCTCAACTATTTCTAAAAATGTTTCAAGAGGAAACATCTTCGGAAATATCCAAGGATACTACATCTCATCACGCAGTTATCAAGATATCATCACTTACTTCTGCACTTCCGACAGATCCAAACTTACACTTCAAAGATAAACTCCGAATCTTTAAAAAGATTTCCTTCGGATATCAGAGAAATCCTTATTCCAAACTAAAAATCTTACTCGAGACGGTATTAGGTCTACAGTCTCGATAAATACTTCCAACCTCAACATATGGACTTCTTCCATTAGTGGTAGTTGTGTTACACACACATACCACTACTCCATCTACCTCTAAAACTTATGTTGGAAAATCCGAACAGATAACCCAACAGATCAGGTGTGTGTGTGTGTATATATATAGCTATATATAAAAAAAAATACAAGTACGCTCTCTCAAGAAAGACACCACTCCTGAGCCTAGGTATTCACTCAACCTAGTCCTCTGATACCAACTGTAGCGACCCGACTTCCTAACTCCAGGAAGACGCGTCACTAAATAAGAAAGAAAGGGATAGAAGAAGAAAAGATAAGAAAGAAGAATAAGAAGAAGAAACACAACAACATCATAGAACTCACAGCGGAACGAATGAAATATAATATATCACTTAAAATATTACATAGTATCATCTTACATCAGAGTACACAACTTAAACAATACATATTAGACAGTTATAAACATCTGTCTGACTATTCAATTCAAGTACACAAGATACAAATATCATACAAACACAGCGGAACCATAATATATCTACACATGGAAGCCTCCTACTCCATATCTCCTCCAGAGTTCGTCAAGAAAACCTAAATCACTTGACTACTCATACATAATATGAGTACCCAAGAGTTTAATAAAACAGAAAATAAACACTCGGGTCAGACATGGGTCTGGTGTGAGTAAATGGGTTAAAATTGCTTAACTTTATAAAATCCTTTGAAAAGAAAAGGTATCACGTAAGACTTCCCACACATAAACATGGAAAAGTTTTTACCTTATGCTAACCAAAACATTTGATAGGAAATCCAGCGATATTATAATAGTGCCTAGGGTTTTCAAGTAAATATGAAATAGCCGAAATCGTTACATTTATTAAATTCCAGCCACTAGCAACAAAAGTGGGTAATACAAACAAAACCGTAGGGTCCCATAGGAAGAATGAGTTTCCAACAATGGTAGGGCTACCGGGGTACCGCCCGTCACAGTACGTGGCCTAGATCAACGTACCGAGGATTACGCCCAATCCCCTGCATCACAAAGCTGGGACCACCCCTTAATGGACAATCGCCAGTGAGATCACCCCGTGGTTGGCGCGACCAACCACCCACTAAGCCGAAATAAAAGGGACATCTAGACAGGAATGACCTCACCCTGAAATGGGTGCTACCCACCCAGCCTTGCTGCACCTTCCCTATATTAGCCATTCCCGGGTTGATGAGGCTTGAGGCTGCGATTACCTTTATAGAACACATCTATCTTAGAATGCTCATCGTCCACTTGACGATGTTCTGAAAGCATTCAATCCATACAAGTTCGTTCCGGGTTCGAACGAAACCGAAGGCACTATCTCATTGCACTCATTTTGGAATCACCCTCAGAGTTAACGACCATAGCCCTTGCACGCTGAATCACCATCTCGAACCTATAAGTACTATTTCCGTCAAAATCATTACGGAATCACCCACAGAGTTATACTGACGTATAGTTCTTACACCTCGAGTCTTCACTTGCTCCACTTGGATTCACGACCTAACGTTTATTTTGGATCGATGTGGTTTTCGGATATCCAAATATGGAAACCCGATTCCGGTCTCACCGAATCCAAACACCATTTTAATGTCCAAGTTGTTTTAAGGGTTTAAAACAATTAACTTATATTCAGGATGATATAAACAGATAGATGAATCACATTATCACAATAGATAATTCATATCAAACATTCATCTCACAAAGCAGCATATCACATATGAGAGATATCCAAATCATCCAGTATCAACCAATCACCCAATATCAATCATCCAATAACGATCAGTCATCCATAAGCAGAATTGATTTACTCTAAATAAATTGGATTACTTAAATCCTTCTTCATTTATTTATTTCAAATAAATAATTAATCATCTCTTAATGATCTTCTTTAATTAATCTTCCTTGATTAATCATACTTTAATTACATTCAAGTAATTATCCTTAACCATATTCAGTGATTAACCTTTAATTACTATCATTAATTACAATAATTAATAATCCTTCATTTGTTTCCATTAATTAATTAACTATAATTAATTACATTAAACCTCAATTAATTACAATTAATTAACCACACTTAAATTAATTACGTTTATTAATCAACCTTGATTAATTACTAATGATCCTTATTAATTAATAATTTCTTTAAATTAATTAAATAATTAACTTGTAATTAATCATCTCATTTATCATAAACAGTAATTAACAACTTGTAATTACTTATCTTAATTAATTAGATTAACCTTTGATTAATTAATCTAATTAATTAATCTTTAATTACTTCATTAAGTAATTATTAATCAATTTAAATTAATAAATAATCCTTAATTAATTACTTTATTAATTAATTACATTTTTTATTAATTACACTTAGTAATTAATCTTAAATTAATCTCATTAATTAATTAATTAATTAATCACATTAATTAATTAAGTAATAAACCCTTAATTACTTACATAATTAATTATCTTCTAATTACTTCCATTAATAAATCTTGATTACTCTCTTAATTAATTACATAACAAGTAATTAATCCCATCATTAAATAATCTAAATTCTTTAATTAATTAATTACTCCATAATTAATTAACTTCAAAACAGTCATATTAATTAAATCCTTTATTAATAACATCATGTGATTATCCATTAATCACTTTCATTTTAATTACTCCCATAAGTAATTTCCCACTAATTACTTCCATAAGTAATTACCATTCTTAATTAAATTCAATAACTAACCATTAATTACTTCATTAAGTAATTACACTTAATTAATTCATAACTAAGTGATTATTTAAAATTAAATAAACAATTAACTAATTATTTAAAATTAATTAAATAATTAATTAATCAACTTCTTATATTTCAAAATTCTTAATTAATTAAGATAAGCATTTATCTTAATTAAACTCTTTACTTATTAACAAACCATATTTATTAAGAATCCATAAGTTCATATCCAAACAATTTAACCTTATTTATCTTCATAAATAAATTACTTGAAATTAAATCAAATTTTAATAACTTAAAATAAATTATTCAATTTGGTTTTCAAAATCATAATAATAAACTTACTTGAAAATAAGGCATTTAAAATCAAATTTAAAAATTTAAAACACTTTAAATTATCTAATTTTAAACTTATTTATTTTTAAAATAATTTGAAAACTTTGTTATTAAACATTACTTAAAATTTTAACTTAAAACTTTGATTTAATTCTTTAAATTAAAAACACTTCGTTTTAAACTAGAATTAAATTAAGATAATTACTTACAAAAGAAATCATCTTAAAACAATTTAAATTTTGAAAATAAATTGAATTAACATTTATAAAGTTTGATTTACATTTATTTTACACAACAAGTTTTTAACTTTGAATGTTTTCTTTTATAAAACTTGCTTAAAATTTTAAAGCTTGAATCTTCATTATTCAAACTCAAGTTAAATTTGCAACTTAACATCAAATTAAGTTTGTAGTTTAACATGATACAGTATTAACATCCTTACAAAGAACTAACAAGAAAAACAACAAGCGACCAAAACAACTCGAGTCGAAACACAGAAAACACTCGAGCTTGTCCCGAAGCAAAAACCCAGCACCATACTTCGAGTCGTTTCCCTGATAACGCGAGCGAAACTTCAGGTGAAACCTTTCTTCCCCAAACTAAAATTCCAGTGCACACACACACGCACTTTGCACGAGTCCCATCACCTCCGGCCAAACTTGGTCGTCGCGACCATCGCCATCGATCACATGAACGTGCTTGAGCAAGAATTTAAACCCAGATCCTTCAATTGGTATGCGAATCAAAATATCACCCTTCGCTCGAAACTGCAGAAAACACGAACCACCCAAAAAACCCCATTGCTGATGAACTCGACGACGAAAGACCCCGCCGATCTATCAGAAGATGCGCCACACCATAATCATTAACTTTCCCAAATACGAACACCTCCGATCAAATAACCAAGTCTCCAAAACTTCTATAGCCAGGCCGAACCCCAAACTAACTAAAACCCTAATTTCATCCAATTCAAACAATCGTCCATAGGAAAAAAAATTCATGAACATTTTTCCCATCATCAACATCATGAAAGCTAGCTTCGATCAAAATTTCAACTCAAATCAATACGTAGATTGTCGGCAATTCACCCAAATGCCGAAACCCTTCAACACTAAATTCCCAATTGAATAACAATTTAAATTTTTTGAATTGCATGTCAAAATTCATCATTCCTAACAACTAATCCAATTATAAAATCCAAAGCAAGAATTAAGATTAATGATTTTATGACATAAATCAATATTCACTGTATTTTCCAATTTTAAAATTATTTGTAAATTTAAAATTACAGAAACTATTTTTAAAATTTCCATTAAACATTAACAAATAATTTTCATTTATATGTCAAGATCAAATTTGGTTTATATTAAAAGATTTTTATTTTTCCCTTCAAGAAATCAAACCCTGTAAGTAAAAACAGAGAGAATATATGCATACAGGAACCTCAATATGCACAGACATTTCACAGTTCAACATGCATTCATAGATGACATTCATTTAAACATATATGCATCATCACACTACAATCCATCTCATGCATCAAAGTTAATCCATAGATTTTTAAAACTGTTTTTAAAAAATGTTTACTCACCTTTTAAATTTTTAAGCAGAGCACACAGCAGTTTTGATTCTTTTACCAGGCTCTTGAAATCTTAATCTGGAAAAATGTTTGATTTTGCTTGCTGTTGAAGATGAATCCCTCTGCATGCCTTTAATTTTTGATTTAAAATGTTGTTGAAACAGCTGAGTTGCTCGGCCGTTTGCATTACAGGTTGAAGTTGCAGATTTGAAGGTTGCAGCAGATTTGAAAATTGCAGATTTTAATTGATGTTGCAGGTTTTGATTTTGCCGATTTCAGGTTTTGATTTTCTTTTTAGTTTCAATTTCAGATTTGAGAAAGATTTCTTTTGAATTGCAGGTTTCATTTCAGATTTGTGAAAAGTTTCCAGTTTGAGTTAAGGAAAGTAAACAAAGAAAATGAAAGTGTTATGTTTAAACTAGTTTTTTCTTCTTAAAACATTTACTAAAAATTAAAATGAAAATATTGCCACATGTTGTTAATTGAACAAATGTCATTCAAGTACTTAATTGTCTCACATGCGTTTTAAGAGGTGTTAATATGGTTACACATGTCTTTGTATTTTTAAATAAATTTCTATTTAAATTAAAAGATAATATAAGCTTAATTATTTAAGTTACTTTATAAATAAATACTTATGTATGAATAAATAAATTTACTTTTTAAAGAAAATATTCTAAAACTAATTATAACACAAATATTTTTTTCTTATACATGTAATTTAAAATCTAAACATATATTTTTAGTGTTTAAGAAATAAATTTTAAAAGAAGATTTATTAATAACTTTACATATATATTTTATAACCATTTAAAATTTAAACACTTTTAAAGAAAATAAAAATAACACTTTGATTAAATTCCTTTTTAAACTATCATGTTTAAAAATAAACAATTATCTTATAATTTGAAAACAATTGACTTAATCTAAATTAACTTTTGAAATATATGGATTTTTAAAACATAGCTTTAAATTACAATTTGAAAATTCATCTTTACTTTAAAAAAAAAAATATTTCTATTCACAATATATATCAGAATATATATTATAAATAGAATAAAATTTTATTAGCTTTGAAAAAAATAAATCTTATCCATTTTAAATTGTCAGAAAGATATTGATCAAAATTACCAGATTAAATATTTATTAACTTTTAAAAGATTAAATTTAACATTTTAAATTAATTATAAAGAAAAATTATCAAACCAATTTAATTATTAATACAGATTATTAAATTGATATTGCCTAAAATTCCGGGTCGTTACAGATAGTAAATTAGCAAAGTATTTTTGGGCAAAAGCAGTTACTACCGCCTGTTATATTTTAAATAGAATTTTAATTAGACCTTTAACTGATAATACATCTTATGAACTTCTTTACTCAGAGAAATCTAAGGTATCTTATTTTAGAATTTTTGGAAGTAATTGCTTTATTTTAAATACAAAAGATAACTTAAATAAATTTGATCCTAAATCCGACAAAGGTATCTTTATCGGATATTCTAATAAAAGTAAAGCATACAGAGTGTATAATTTAACAACTAACACCATCGAAGAAACAATGCATGTTTCATTCGATGAAAATCTCAAAATTTTTAAAGATACAAATGATGATGTGGATTTAATCACTCAAAATCAAGAGTTAACTAAAACTAATAATGAAATTAATCATTCTAATAAAAGGACTAAACTTTTAGAAGATCATCCTATTGGAAATATACTAGGAGATATGCAATCTGTTGTTAAAACTAGAAATCAACTACGTAAATGAGCAATGTAGCCTTTATATCAACTATTGAACCCAAAAATCCAAAAGAAGCATCAACTGATGATCATGGATTTTGGCTATGCAAGAAGAACTAAATCAATTCACTAGAAATGATGTTTGGGAACTTGTTCCTAGACCCGAAAATAAAAATATAATTGGAACTAAATAGGTTTATAAAAATAAAATGAATGAACAAGGAGTGGTTGTTAGAAATAAAGCCCGGTTAGTTGCTCAAGGTTATTGTCAAGAAGAAGGAATAGATTTTGATGAAACCTTTGCTACCGTAGAAAGAATAGAAGCCATTAGAATTCTACTTGCTTTCGCAAATCATAATAACTTTAAATTGTTTCAAATGGATGTTAAAAGTGCCTTTTTAAATGGATTTGTAAAAGAGGAAGTATATGTTGAACAACCACCATTTTTTGAAAAACTACCAAATCATGTTTACAAACTTAAGAAAGCTCTATATGGTCTAAAACAAGCTCCTAGAGCCTGGTATGATAGACTAAGATCTTACTTGTTACAATCAAATTTTGAAATTGGTAAAGTAGACAATACTTTTTTTATTAAAAGAAATAAAAATGATATTCAAATAGTAAAAGTCTACATAGATGATATCATTTTTGGATCAACTAATTTTGAAATGAATAAAGAATTTTCTGAAATAATGACAAAAGAGTTTGAGATGAGTCATATGGGTGAATTAAACTTCTTTCTAGGATTACAAATAAAACAATTAGATAATGGTATCTTTATTAGTCAAGAAAAATATGCTAAAGACCTAGTTAGTAAATTTGGTTTGACTACTGCAGGTGGAAAACCTACTTCCATGGCAAACAATGAGTACCTAAGTAAAGAAGATCTCTCGAAAGATGTAGATCAAAAATTATATAGAGGAATGATTGGATCACTACTCTATATCACTGTTAGTAGACCTGATATCATGCATAGTGTTTGTCTCTGTGCAAGGTATCAATCCCAACCTAAAGAGACCCACTTAAAAGCCGTAAAACGTATCATAAGATATGCTAAACACACCTTTGATTATGGCTTATTTTATCTTAAAAATGATTCTTTTGACTTAATATCATACTGTGATGTTGATTATGCTGGTTGTAAATCAGACCGAAAAAGTACAAGTGGAACTTGTCACTTTTTGGGGCATTCTCTGATTTTCTGGTTTAATAAAAAGCAAAACACAGTTTCTTTATCAACAACTGAAGCATAGTATATTTCTGCTGCTTTGGCTTGTTCTCAAGTAATATATATGCAACAAACTTTAAAAGATTTTGGTTTAAATATCTCAAAATCACCAATTTATTGTGATAATACTAGTGCAATAAATTTATCCAAAGATACTACTCATCATGCTCGAACTAAACATATTGATATTCATCGTTTTCTCAGAAATAATATAAGTAAGGAAGTAATTACTCTCGATTATATCAATTTTGAAAATCAAATTGCTGATATATTAACAAAACCCTTAAATGTATCAATATTTACTAAATTAAGAAGAGAATTAGGTATTTGTTCAATAACTGAAATATAAAATATAAATAACAAAGTATAATTAAAAATTAAATCGAAATAAATCAAATAGTAAAAATACCAAGCACCATGTCGACATCCCCCCTCTACCCATGTCGACATAACAATGTTTTATTTTTGAAATTTTTTCCCACCAAAATTCATATAAGTGGTTATATGTTCTTCCTATTTCGAAATTTTGATCATTCTCTCTGTTCTCTCTCTGTTCTAACCTATGAAATCAATTAAACAATGGTCTCCTCTTCCAAATCAAACAAAAATTCAACCTTTTCATTCTCTTCTCCTACTTCTGCACTGTTTCAACGAACTACGCTTGCATGAGTGACGAAAATGGAGGATTCTTTGAAGAATGCACTACAACTAATGACTGAAATTCAAGTGATGCAACTTAGAATGGCCAAAGAACAAGAACGGCAAGGCAAAATTCTTAGAAATTTGCAAAAGTTTCTAATGGACAATCATGCTAATCCGATCTTGATTGATTAAGAGTCTTCCGGAGATCAAGTGCAAGAGGACAGCGAGAAAGGAGAAGTCCCTATGGAAGAAGAGCACGCTGAAGATGATGACAAAGTCGTTTGCGTTGGCAAAGTGTGCTTTGACAAGGACGGAAATCTTGTCGAACAATGTGGAAATTTCTGTTCCACTATCCAAATTATTCGGTTCATGGATCTCCCATTTTCAAGGACACGCATTAGTTTCTTTTTTCTCTTTTCTAGTGTTGTATATTTTTACTTATGTCCTCTACGCTCATGTAAATATAATAATATAATTAATAAATGATTGTGTTCTTATATTTTATCACTATTACAAATATTATCTTGTATGGATTCTAAGTTAGGGAAGTTATTAGTTTAGGACTAAGTTTTAGTTTTAGAATTAAGTGCTGATTATTTATGATAACACTATCATTATAATCACATAGTATTAGCTTAAGGGGGAGTTATGTAGTTTGGAGTTATATAGTTTCAAGTTTGTTTTTGTTGATGACAAAGGGGGAGAAGTATAAAATAGGGTAGTTATACATAGATTAAAGGGGAGTTTATTAGTTTTAGGGGGAGTTATTAGGGTGTAGATTAAGGGGGAGTTTATTAGTTTTAGGGGGAGTTATTAGGATAGAAGTAATATTTTATAAACAAAGGTTGACATCATCAAAAGGGGGGAGATTGTTAGTCCTTGAGATGCTAGTTTTGATGACAACTACCTTAGAATAAGATTATAAAATACAAATACTAACATTATATTTTAGATATATATGTATATGCAAGATTTAACCATGCAGGCACCGAGAATGAAGACAGTACAGTATAGAGAATCAAGATATCAAGATTGAAGATTCATGAGTATCAAGATTATCAAGAATTCAAGATTTCAATAATAAGTAATTTAATCAGGAATGTTGTTAAAACTCCTGGAAAAGAACTGACATCTTAAAATCCAATTTATTCGTAGAACGGAATCCACTACGAGCCCGTTAAAGGGATGGAACCCTAAGTAGGATGGAACCTACGAAAAATCTAGTGGAACATTGTTTTGTATCCGCTAACTTTTATTCAAAATGTTTTACAAAATTATATCTTATTTTCAAAATGTTTTCAAAATCTTTCTTTTAAAAGAATCAAAAACATCTATCCTGGTTTTAATACTTTTAGCCTCAAAATAGTCTTTATTTTCAAAATCAAATCATCCTTGGTTTTAAACTATCTTTTAATAATAATAATATTTTTAATTTTTAATATTTATACTTAGATTTAAATATAAAATGTAAAATTTTATATATGTTCCAAAATATTTTTCTCTATATTTACTTATGTATTTTAACTATAGTTAAGTATATTTATAAAGTTTAAAATAGTTTTAACATAATATAGAAGTTATTTTCAAAGAAAAACAAATCATCAAAATTTCTTTTGGCATGTCGACATCCTCAAGTACCCCATGTCGACATGGTAGCAGTTGATTTCAAAGTTTGAATTTCAAAAGAAGTGTATATTCGTCATATCCCTTCACGAATGGACATGGCTGTTGTTCTACTATAAATAGGGGCTGTTTTGAATGAATTTCTAATTATATATTTCTGGTTTTCACCCCTCTTCTTCTTCCAAATTTCTTTATACTCATTCTTACCATTACTCCGCCAAAATCAACATTGAATCTAGCCAGATCATTTCTGGTTTGATTCTCTATCACTATCTCAACAAGATCTCAATGTTATTCTGAGTTATAGACTTCTTTGTAATCAATTTAGCGAGAAAAGGTGTGATTGTAGCCTTGAAAATCAATCAAGTGAGAAAAGGTGTGATTGTAGCCTTGGAAATCAATCAAGTAAGAAAAGGTGTGATTGTAGCCTAGGAAATCAATTGGGTGAACTTGTTGCCCGTGAAATCAAGTATCTCTATCCAGAGGATTGTGAATCTGAAGTGGTGTACCTCGTGGCCTTGAAATCGAGGGTGTAACTGTACAATTGCTTTTGAAAGGAAATCCGTACTTGTATGTGAGACTGGATGTAGGGTAACTCCGAACCAGTATATAATCTGGTGTTTTCTTTCCTTTATTGCTTTTACTTTATTTCTGCATCTATGTTTGATTCTGTGATCATATCAGTGTTTGAATATTGCACACATTTGTGTTCAAACTAACAAAAACTCAAAAAGATTTAGTAATTCCTTTAAACACTATTCACCCCTCTCTAGTGTTAATCCTAGCCTTAAGATCCTATTCCGCATTTCTCGCAATTTAAAGGTATGTTGAAAATGAATTTTAAAATGTTTAAATCTATGCTCTTCTCTTATGTCGCTGGAAAATAATTTCGATGATAGCGGCCGCATCATCGACATTCATTTTCGAGTTTCGAAGAGGAGAGACCAATTCGTAGCTTTGCTACACTTTTGTTTGTTTTAAATTTGTTTGATTTAATATATATAAAGAGGAAGAAAATTTGATTTAAATTTCTTAAGTGTGGCTTGATTTAATATATATAAGTATATGATTTTAGAATTGATTGGATCTGGTATATAATATATGTATAATTACCTCTTAATTATTGAGATAAACTGGAGATTTAATTTCTTATATTTATGACTTCAATTTAAATTTGTTTGATATAAAATTTGGGATAAATAATTGAATTGAAAATTTTATTTGCACAATACTAAATTGCATTCCAATATAACTTACGTAATTATTCAGAAGTTAGGCATGTAATTGAATAATATACAATATAAAATGGTGTTAAAGGAATTTATAAATAAATTTGAGTATTTATGATAGGAGTAAGCATACTTAATATATGTGATAAGATATATTAAGTGGAATAAATTTAATAAAAATTTGGGATAAAGAGGAAGATGACGTATGCTTGCTCCTGGGTTTGTTGGTCCTTTCCGTATCTCAGAGAGGATTGGTTCTTTAGCTTACCATCTGGATTTGCCTAAGAAATTTTCTGGAGTGCATAATGTATTCCATGTTTCGCACCTGCGTCGATATCTGCATGATCCATCTTTGATTGTCTAGCCTTCTGCTCTTGAGAGTTTGGATATTGAACCTAATCTTACTGTCGAGAGAAAGCCACTTCGTATTGTCAAAAGTGGTATGAAGCAGCTGAAAAGGAAATCTGTCAACCTGGCCAAAGTGCAGTGGAGTACGGATGATCGAGATTGTACCTAGGAGACGGAGGAGAGCATGCGTGCTTCGAATCCGGAATTGTTTGTTTCATGTACTATTTGCTTTTCTATTTTATCTTTCCTTATTTTCGTGTCTCGTTCCTTTTCGAGGACGAAAAATTTTGAGTGGAGGAGAGTGTAACTACCCATAATTTTAATAAATATTTCAATTCCATTTATTTGAAAAATTTGGTTTTAAATCATTTATAATTTGAAATTTTGGAATTTTCCAATGTAATTTTGGATTTTGGTTATAAATTATTTTTCAAATACAATAAAATAAATATTTTTTGAAACTTCATATTTTGCTCAACTGTGGTCAAACTTTGACTTTCAGTTAAAAACTTTAAATTTTAATTTTTTTATTTCTAATCTTTTTCTTTGAAACTATACTTGATTTTGATATTCGTGCTGCTTTTCATTTCGTAAAATTCTGTTATATACTTTTAAAATTTGATAAATATCAATGTTTTACACGTGATTATTTTCCATATTTTTATTTGTTATTTCTATTGTCTATTTCCTATCTCCATTTCTATTCTATATTTATTTTATATTTTCTATTTTGTTTGGACTTTTATTTGATTTTATTTAATTTTGGGCTTAGGAAATCAAAGAGACATAGGTTGCTTGTTTTAATGGTTGTCTTTTCCTTTCCTAGCCTTTTCATTTGCTAGTTGTCCACTTCACCACCCTAGCTGTTCACTTCTTTACTCATTCACGTATAATATGTTTCTCATTTCATTCCTTTCTCATTTCATTTCCTGAACAAAAAATATGAAGCAAGTTCTTTCCCATGGCTTCCTCCTTTCTCTTTTCTTTTTCTCCTTTCTTTTGTTTTCTTTCTCCTATGCTATGCTCAGCCACATGCTATAGCCGACCCCATCTCCTCCACCACCACCACCACTATGACCAGCCACTCCACCCCTCATCAACATCCCAAGCCCTAGCCGTGACTCCATAATGCAAAAATTCATCGCCAAAACAATTACAAACCCTTGCCGACCCCTTATTGCATTACTCTCCTATTTGCTTGCCTCTGTGACCCCTTATTCCTCCACCTCCTTGCCATGCCGTGATCTACACCTACTCCTAGCCGTGAATTGATGTTCACTGGACCAAGCCTAGCCCAGGCCGAGCCACACAAGTCATGGCCGAACCAATAGTACACAAGTCCTTGCCTCTTTGCCTTCCTATTGAGTTTTACATTAACATCACTTCACAGTCCACACCCATAGCCGTGCATACTTGCCCCAAACCAATCATGGCCGAGCCTATTATGCCACGAACCATCATGTCCGAGCATAACATGATGATGGTCGAGCCTATTCTTATGGTGGCCGAGCCTACTTGTATAGGTTAAGCCATTTTATCTCATCTTGTTCATATCTTTACATTGTTTTGATTCATATTTTGTTTATGTTGAACCATATACTTACGTTCACAATATTGAGTCGTTTACAAGATTTGGATCTTGACTCTCCATCTACTAGAACTTGATTCGTGCTTTGTCATGCTTTTCGGAGTTTGTTCATGTGTTTTGAATTGTTATCTCCAACTTTGGAAGGTGAGTTTATCACTCTCGACATTCGTACTTATATAATTGTGAAACAATGACAATTGAATTATAGTTGGTGATATGATAGTAATATATATATGCCCGTTATATGATATTTCATGATGTTATAGCCTGATATTTATTTGTTACATCACCTGATATGATATGCCATATTATACTGTTTACTATTTTCCTGTTTCTCACACTACAAGTTCCCTGTAGAATAGAATCACTATGGATTGAAATGATACATACCCGAACGGACATTAGAATAAGGAAAAATCGTTATGAGATGAAATGATAGGCTCAAGCGATTTTTATTTTATTTTATTTGACTTGGGATTGCGGGTTTGAAATGATAGAACCTGGATTTTTCTTTTAAATTACGGATTGAAATGATACATATTCGCATCACTTGACCTAGGTTAGAAAATATCATACAGACTCATGGTTAATTTTTAATATAATATCTTCCTAAATATTTATTGAGTATTTTGAGTTTTAAAATATATGATAGTTTAGCTTAAAGATTTGATTTAATGATTTAAAATATAAAGAGATATTTGTTTTCTATAAGTTAATTTTTTTATAAGTCAATAATTGGTTTTGAATTGTAATTTAAAGATCGTTATTGATGATAAATAACTTAATAATTAAATTTGATTTAATATGGAAATTTTGAATCTAACCTAGTGATTGTAATAGATTTTATTTTATGAAATGGATATGTTTTGTAAAATAAATAATCATGATTTAGATGGTAAAATGTATCTTAAATTTTGACTTAACTTGATAATTGAAAATTTAGTTTTTCAAATGGAAATTTTGAATTTAACTTTGGAAAAGTATATCTTATTTATGAAATGGGTATTTTAAAATAAAGGTTAAGTTATTTGTTAAAATAAAAGTTAAGTAAAATAGTGTACTTTGGGCTTAGTAAATGAATTATAGTTAATTTGGATATGTTATTTATAAAATTTAATTTTACTTAATAATCAGTTAAATGATATCCAAATGAATATTTTCTGAAGCGTGAGATATGTTTTTAAGTTAAAAATGGCTAAAATTGAGGTTTTATTGTTTCTGAAATGCTATAATAAATCTGAAATTTGTATTGGAAGCATTTCCAAAATGCTGTGGTTTTAAGGTAGCATTTGCTAAGTGCTACCATTTCTGAAATATAATTATGTTCTGAAATACTAATTTTATCAATTGTAGCACTTTATAAGTGCCACTGTTTCTGAAATTGAACTATTTTTTAAATACTAAAATATTTACTGGAACACTTTATAAGTGCTGCTGTTTATGAAACTGAAATGTTTTTAAAATACTAAAATATTTACTGTAACACTTTATAAGTGCTGCTATTTCTGAAATTGAATTGTTTTTGAAAGACTAAAATATCTACCGTAACACTTTACAAGTGCTGCTGTTTCGGAAATTATACTGGTTTTGAAATACTAATATATCTACTATAACACTTTATAAGTGCTGCTGTTTTCAAAAAATAAAATGTTTTGAAATTGTTGTAATTGAACAAATGAACTTAGAAAATGCTACAAGTCTAGAAATTGAATATTTTATTTGAAAGGATAGCGACTTCATATTTAAATGGTTTAAATGAATTATTTTGATTTGGAATATAAATCATTTTTGAAATTTATAACCATGGGTTATAATAACGGTTGGTTGTTAAAGAGACCGGGATCGGATATGAGCATACTCTCTGTAGATACCTAAAACCACTTTAACAACCATGTACTTGGTGGAGTTTTCAGAATGAAGTAGGATGGTGGCGACGATTCTATTTGAGGTATATACGTGGATCCAACTCCAGTGAGTTGGCATAAGGTGGCTAAAACAGGAGCGATTCCGGGCCGATGATGTAGCTCCTCTTATCGGACACATTCCTTCGATACCATTCTATTACTTTGTGATTGATTGGGATACCCTTTGATTTTTGGGAGCATGGCTCGAGGTGGGCGATAGTGGTTGCTACACTTTACCACCAGTCTGGATGCATAATTGGTATATCTACCCTGGCATTGTCTCATTGTGCCGTGTCACCTACCCTAGCGCGCCTTGTACGAGTTTGATTTACGTCGTACCTATGGAGTATTTGTGGTAGCCACCCGATCCGGAGGTACAACGGTGTTGTATAGACTATTGGCACTATAAAATGAGTTAAGAGGGATATGGGTAACACCTTAACGCTATTTTTAAATATATTACACTTTACTCTAGACATTATTATAATAGCGTGTATTACTATATAGTAGATAGTTTAACGGATCCTTAAAGGATGGGCGGTCCCAAGCATGCTTTAAGTTACTTATGCATTTTATTACAGTTCACTTGAGTTGGTTTACATTGTATAAGTATGTATGTCCCGACTCGATTGTTTGTGTTTATTTTCTTTACACTCGGGTCAGCCTGAGTATTTCAGCTTTGGTTTCGCCTTCTGGAGCTAGGATTGCTGGAGATCATCTATCTATCTGGTTGTTATCTGTTTCCAATATTATTTTCTATTCAGCTTATGTATTAGTGGGCGTTTATATATTGGGATTTCTGCTGTATTTACTTTCAAACTATGGTATTTTTTACTTATTTTGAGACTGTGTTGTAATAGCTTCATGAACTACTACTGTTATTTCTATTTCTGTTGCAAGTTATTCTGATTTATCCGTGTCTGTGATTCTGTGATTGGTTTTATTTGCTCCAAATTATATAACAATATTCTATTTTGAATTATTCAACTCAGACATGTATGATTTTATTGTCGATTTGAATGGTCCAAATAGTGGGTCATTACACCAGGCAAGGTCCATGTAAATATATATATGTTTACATTTCCTTTTCCCTCATCTGACTTGTAAGTTTATTTATTTTACTTTTCCATTTTTACTACCATTCTATCTTATATTTTTGCAGGCTTTGTTTTACTTTTTACTTGAAATTTTGACTTTACTCTTTATTTAGTTATCTTTTCTTTTGATTCATAACATGCTTCCATATATTTTGAAGAATAAGGTAGTATTAATTATTTTAGCTTCAAGACTTAATATACAAAATATATTATTATCTAGCTTATTTTTTTAGAGATGTGAAATTCAAAGAAAATGAAAATTCTGCTATTTTATTTTAGAATGTATGAAATGACATTTTGTTACAATCCTATTTTGTAAAAGATTCCCTTTTTAAAATGATAAAAATGATTTTATAAATTTTCTCATTCTTTCATCATATATTTTCATCTACGTCTCTTCTTTCATTTTTCAATATGTATATTGTTTCCAATAATTATATTTATTTAGTTCATACATATATATATCACTTACCATTACATATATTGTTTTTAGCCTGCAATATTTATTTGTTTATAAACACTACAATTTTTCCTTTCTGAACTTATATATATATATATACACACACACACACACACACACACACATACATCCTTCTTAACTAATATGTGTGTGTGTATTTGTAAGAAAATCCAATTTTAAACTTTTTCTATTTATAATGCATTGTATTTTCCCTAAGTCGTATCATTGCTATTAAAATATTTTTTTTCTCATCTCATTGGTATTTATCGGAATTGAATTTGTTCTCAATATATATATCTATCTAAAAACTGTTGTTATGAATATATATATAAGAAATTCCAATTAAATCAATTTTCTTTTTTATTTATACAAATCTGGAAATTCAAATATTATTTTGGTTTGAAAACTGTATATGATTGCCAATTGTTATTTAACGAGGATATTTGTTTTGATTAAAATATCGTATTATCGAATATTAAAAATTCATATTCAAAACTTGAGACGTCAAAAATCCCGGGTCGTTACATTCCTCCTCCTTAAAAGAGTTTCATCCCCGAAATTCCTATAACCAGGCTAGTAACAAAACTAATCGAATTTTAATTTATTAACGAATTTATAAACACCCATATCGCACAAGTCAATATACATATTTATATATATTCCCAAATATCAGTTACACCTAGTATCACTAGAGTACTTCCACAATTACCGTCATTATATACACATACATACATACATTCATACATATATATATATAGTCATTCCAACATCTACCGAGATACTTTACTGGACTACAATCTAACAAACGTGACGTCTACGGGTGACTAATACATACTAATAGGGTATACACCACCAAGGGACCACTCAACCCAAACCAACACTCACCGCAGACTCTCTCCATCCGAGTCCTCACTTCGCGTCCTTTCAATTCCATGGACTTAGCATCGTTATCCGGAACCCATGCTAGCACTGGGTATGGTTCTGGATGACGGTTATCCCCATTTGCAACTGGTTCGTTCTCAACCTCACCCATTTTCCAGATGACAGCATCATCATTCTCCGATTCGAGTTCTTCTTCTGCTTCAAACTCCTTTTCATCCTCAAATTCCTCCTTGTCCTCGAATTCTTCTTCATCTTCGAATTCTTCCTCAGGCTCCTCTTTGCTTCTTCCTTTGGCTCCTCTTTTTGATGCGATGGCTGCTTGATAGGCTCTATTTCCACCTCTAACTCTTCCTCATATTTTGATGGCTCATTAAGATCCTTCAGAATCCTTCTAACTAAGTCATGACTTCCATCTCTCCTAACCTTTGAAAGTGCTCCTCCTCGATCGATACTACGGGTTCTTTACAATCAATTAACAAGAGCCAAGAATGAGATCCTAAGGTTTCAGGAATTCATATATGCTAAAGAGTACATATATTGGTTCACACTTCAAATAACTTTTCCTTTCTAAATTGCTACCATTCAAAGCTTTACTTAAGTAATACCAAAATCTTTTTCCCATAAAAATTTGTTTTAAACAAATTTTCTGAAATCACCGAAGTTTGTAATTCTCAAAAATATCTTTTATAAATCAATTATTATAAAACTAGCCTTTATCTATGAAAAACCTTCCTAAAATATTTATTTTTAAAATATTCCAAATTTCTTTAGTAAAAAAAAGTTACTAAAAATCCAAATTTCCAAAGTTCCTACCTTATAGGACTCAGATCACCAAGGAAATACTCAAGCTAAAGGAACCAGCAATAGAGGGCACTCAAAGCTAACGGCTATGACCACCCAATCCCAGATGATATATTATCATCAATTATCAAACAACACCTCAAAATAACATATATTTTGAAAATCATGCCTTTAAAATATAAAATATATTATGGGAATTTTTTTTCATTTACCTACTTTAAATAATATTGTGTCCGTCAGCCTTGTTCAAGTGTTTAGAGATCCCTATTAATAACGTTAGCTACTCGTATTGACCAGAATCCATATGCCATTCATCAGACAAATTAACACAACATGAAAACATTATTACCAACAAATACGCACTCTCGTATATATATACACGCTCAAACTCATTCTAGGGTACTACTGACCCTATCTTTAATGAGTAACCCCACTAAAGCCAAGGTATTCGCTCAACCTAAGCTCTGATCCTACGATCATCCTGAAGCTGACGGCATGCCTCCTTGTTCATCCTCGAACCCAAAATCTTTTTTTGTGAAAATCGATCATCTCAAAAATTATCGAAGCCGAAACTACTAAAAAATGTATTTTCTTCACTAAAAATCATGTTTTCACTCTATAATCAGGATTATATAAATGAATCAAGGTTTTATGGATATTGAATTTTGACCAAAAAATTGTTCTCTTACCGCAAACTCAACATTTCACCTAAAATAAAGCATGGATTGACCTAAATCTATCTTTAGTGTACTCCTTACTTAAAAATAAACAAGTTACTAGTTTACAGCATCTTCAAATTTGAATTGGAACGGGAGGCATTGATTTTTGAAGGCAAAGCATACAAAGTTTTAAACACTGTTAACAATTTTATAGGGAAGAATATAAACACTTCTTTGTTTTTTTTCTTTTTTTTTTCAAAACTAATCCACCTTAAACATGCTACTTTCTTTTTTCATCAAGTTGAATCCTAGTTTATGATCTGGATCCTTCAATCCTTGTCTTTGATTTGAATTTGAAAGAACAAAGGGTGTTTTTTTTATTGTTACAGAGCCTTTTACTTTTACAAGTTTTTTGTTTTACAATGTTTATTTGTTTCATAGGCTAAACAATTGAAGCTACTCACACAAGCTTATATGCATATATACACATGTATACCCAGACTTAATATATATGTATAATACTTTCTTGGCTCAAAAAGATTCTGCTGTGTTGTACAAATAGATGGATTAAAGTGAATTTACGTGACTTGACTTTATTTTTAGATGGAGAATGTTTTTAGTTTTTCCTATTCTAGACCAGACAACTATATATGCTTATATACTGTAACATCCCGCCTTTTTGTACGTTTTAAATCAACGATAAACCACATACGTCAAACTTAAACCATACAAAAGGCTGGATTGTTATTGGGGTGAATAAGAAAAAGCAGAGAAAGAAAAAACAGAATCTTGCAGCAGAACGACAAAATATAATAATCAAATAAACAGTTCATGAAGCTGTTTTACAAACATTTGATTATACTTATACAACACATATCAGAGTTACACATAACATAGAATAAACAAATAATGCAGCGGAACAATGTACTAGATAATAGTAACACAATCTTCGTCTTCGTCCTCCGAAAATAAAGTCTTCAAATCCTGAAATGCTCAGGATGACCCGAGCGAATTGAAAAGACAAAATGCTCGAGTCAGAACTAAAAGATCTTATGTGAGTTAAATCAACAGAAATAAATATGACTGGAACGGCGTTAGAGATGTTTACGAGATTTGACATCCTCTATCCAGTGTCTAACGTAAGTGCAACAACTTAAGAGATTCTCGGGATTCACACTCTTAAGAATCCGTTAAACTATTTTCTATGTAATAATATACGCTATTATAATAATGTCTATTAGTAAAATAAACTTACTTTTAAATAGCGTTAAGGCTTTACATTTTCCACTTAGCACGTAATAGTGCCAGTAGTCTATACAGTACCTGCATATCTCCTGATTGGGAGACTACGAGAAGATACTCCCTAGGTACGACACAAATCAAACTCGGACAAGGCTCGCTAGGGCAGGTGACACGGCACACAAGGCAATGCCAGGGTTGATATACCAATTACACACACGGGCTGGTGGTGACGCATAGCGCGCAGCTACCGCCCACCTCGAGCCACTCCTCCAAAAAATCAAAAGTTAAAAGTGGCCAGCAAATCAATCTCAAAGTCAGAATATAATATCGAAGGAGTTTGTCCGATAAGAGGGGCTACCTCACTGGCCCGAGATCACTCCTGTTTTAGCCACCTTAAGCCAACTCACGGGAGTCGGGTCCACGCTCATACCTCAAAGGAACACCACCACCATCCTACTTTATTCCGGAATCTCCACCCCATACACGGTTGCTAAAGTGGTTTTTGGAGATGGCAGGAGTATGACAACTACCAATCCCGGTCTCTTTAATAACCAAACGTTATTATAACACCGCGGTCATTTCAAAATAATTATACAGCAAACCAGAATATAATATCCATTTCAAAACCATATAAATACGATATCATTTCCGTTTCAAAAACCAATCAATATGATATCATTTTATTAAAACCCAAATCAATATAATATAATTTTTATTTCGAATATATCCTTTCCAAAATCATAGCGCTTTCAAAATTATAATATTTCGAAATCAAACGCTTGAAATATAACCTTTCGAAACATAATACTTCGAATTTCATAGCTTCAAAACCATAACTTTCAAAACTTAAATGGTTTGAATGTTCAAACAGTATATAAAATAAAATAGTTTGAATTTAAAATTACTTTATAAAGTAGAATAATTTCCTCGAGTTCATAATTTTATTCACTTTAAATTAAATCCCAATCCATAACTTTCAATTCACTTTCAGTTTTCAATAAACCATTTCAATTTCAATATATTTCAAATTTTAAGTATTAAACAATTTCAAAACTAAGATTGGTAATTAAGATTCAACAATTCCATTTTCTATTATTTATTTTTGAAATATTTGCATAATAAATCCATTATCATTTAAATAAAACTCAAATTTCAAATAACTAAATATTTCCTCCAATTTATTTAAACTTGGAATATTACTTTAATTCATCTTAAACCAAAATCCAGTTATAAAAATCACACCTTTAAAATCTCAATTTTATTAAATCTCAAATCAATTTCATATTTATCTTCCAACCTTATTCTCATTTAAGTCATTATAAACTCCAGAAATATAATTTAAATAAATACTTAACCATATTATGTCTTAATAAAATCATACTTTACTATTAAACTTATTTTATACTTTAAACCAATTTTATACATAGCTTAAAACCAAGAATTTAACTATATATAAAATAACATTTATAAAATATCCAAATCAGTATCTCATAAAACCATATATTTCTTTACAAAACCATAGAAATCACTTTAAAATATTTTTACATATAGACTACGGTGTTTGTATAAATTTT
Source organism: Allium cepa (assembly GCA_030765085.1). Classification (NCBI taxonomy): domain Eukaryota; kingdom Viridiplantae; phylum Streptophyta; class Magnoliopsida; order Asparagales; family Amaryllidaceae; genus Allium; species Allium cepa. The sequence goes on along the minus strand of CM060945.1, from coordinate 1,024,776,026 downwards.
TTTATCCTATGGTCAAGTGGATATTTATCATTTCAATCCGCAATTTAAATATAAATACGGTTATATATCATTTTAAATCGCAATCCCGAATGAAATAAATCCATAACAAACTTGCAGTTTATAACAATATAAAAAACAACATCCATTCATCCAATGTCAATCATCAAACATTTATCACAATCATCATCCAATTCAATCAATAACAGCAATATAGAAGAAATAATAAATAACAGGCATTTATTGGCAGTTTATATTCAATAATATATTAAACAACTATTTAACTGGCAGTTTATATGCAATAATAAATTAAATAACAATTTAATTCAAATAAATTCAATTTAACTGAGATGATGATTAAAAATATGTCAAACAGTCATAAATAAATTTCTAATCACATCAAAAATTAAATTAACACACATAAGATATTTTAGAAGTTGTGAGTGGGTTAAAACACTCACCTTTTGAATTTAAATTGAAATTAAATCCAATTTAAATTCAAAATTTGAATAGTCTCAGCATTCTTCCAAACCAGTGTCAAAATGTCCAGAATTTGAAAATGATCCTAATAAAAGAAACCGTGCAAAAATAGGATATCGTATGTGAAAGTTATTAACATCAGAACACTTAAATCAAAATTTAAAGAAATTAAAATTAAAAAAAGAAACCACCCAATCCAGAGCGGCCACGTCGCCCCATTCTTCCTCCTGAACCCTAACGCACGCATAACCCTAGAAATTGCAGCCCACAGATGCCTCAGCCGCCACCAAAAGCCACCGTACGACGCGACTACGCCACGATCCAACGCCTCCCCTGCGACGCCAGGCGCTGGCCGACCCTTTCGGCAACCATCACGACGAACGCGATGGCCCCACGTTCGCTGGAAAACGAACGGCTCTGCTCCATACACCCTCAAATTACGGTGACTTCCGATGCTAAAACCCAATCATGACCGTGCCGATCGACCCCCCACACTCCCTCTTCGACGCAACACCATCGGATCGAGCTATCATCGAAGGTCTACCGTCAAAAACGATGGCCCTAAATAGGCGGCTGAAATTTCTTCCTCAATTTCTGGTTAAACGAAAACCTCGATCGAAAAATGAACAGTAGAATTGACTTACCCTCCTCGAAAGGCTTCGAATTGATATGAAATTTGATATTTTTTGAGGAATTTGAATTTTTGAGTTGAAATTTGAATTGAAATAGGGTTGTGAAATTCAAGGTTTGTTTGTCATTGAGAAAGAGGAGCAACAGAAATTTCTGTACGTACAGAAATAAAAAATAAAAAGGATGCTAGGGTTTATAATAGGATATATATATATATAGGGCTGAGAAATAGAGGAACGGATACGATTGGTTTGGACCGTTGAACGATAAATGGCCCGAAAAGCCTGTTCTGACTCCAGAACGAAATTCGGTCAACCCATATATCAAAATAGATGTTTTTTAATATTTTAAACTCGATGGAACAGGTTTCAAGTCCAAATTTCATCATATGAAGAAGTTATGCTAAAATCAAGTTATTTCAAATTGATTTCAATTAAATTGATTTCTAGGCATTTCGAGCCCGTACGATCAAACGACAAGTCCGATCACTGCGAAACTTGAAATCCTACAATAATTCACCGTTACAGATCCGATGAAACTAGTTTCATCGAAATCCGAGTCAGTGGCCAAAATGGCTATTTTCCAGTTAATTAAATAATTTAATATTAGATTAATTAATCACATCTTCAATTTAAATTCTATAATCAACTAATCTCATCATTTTTGATTTCTAAAACCTTCCCAATAATTTAGACAAGTTCAGATATCCAAATTAAGTTAGTTAATTTACCCATCACCGTATTAAAATTTAAATAAATTCACTAATTATCAACTGAAATTCCAATAAACCCAATTATTTGATTTTAAATCCTATATTCAATAAACTATATCAAATGGATGAAATTAACATTGGTTCATGGTTTATTACATCGATATTCTCAAGTTTCATCTTAATCTCCCTTAACGTAATATTTCAATATTTAATTTCATTTATTTGTAATTAATCCAATTGTTAAATTTCATTAATTTCAATTAATTCAATCTATTAAATTTAAATTAATAATCTTGATTCCCATTCTTAATTTATTATTGAACAACAATCATTATAATTACTTTCTAGCATTGATCCTATCAAATTACAATTTATTATGTACTATTTTATCAATAAATATAACTTTGAATCTATTTCCCAATTTACTAATTACAATCAATTAAACCTTACAATTTGTTTCAATTAATTGGGATTGCACTAAATTAGTAATTTATCAACTTGCATTAACATTATTACCTTTATTTTAGTGATTTCATTAATAAATTATAGATTTTTTTATTTTCTATCCGAATTAAATTACTAAAACTTTTTTAACAAATTTTAATTATCGAAAATTGCGGGTCGTTACACTCTCCCCCACTCAAAACTTTTCGTCCCCGAAAAGGAAAAAGAAGGGGAAAGAAGAAAGTAAATAGTCAATATATCTTATTCAAAATATTAAATTTATAAACAATGAATTTACAAAATAAAATAATTTAAACAAAATATAAATAAATTTATAAACAATTAAATCTTTTATTTTCAAAGTTAACAAAAAGTTTGGAAAGCATTTCATAGAATTTCTAAGTCCAAAATTTACGGAAAATTTCGGCAGAGTCTCCTTTGTACGGAGAGGCTCGAGAGAAATTATAATATCAAGTATAACAATATATAACATATATTTTTTAAAATGATATATTCCAACACGAGAAAACAACATAATAATGTTATAAAACCATAATCCGAGAATGTACCTACTTGTCGGGCAAACAACACTTAAATTATGAAACCAAAAGCAATAGCAATTGCTTGCATAACCTGTATTTCACTTATATAATCTAAAAGGAGTTAAAAAATATATAGAATCAAATAGCTAAGGTTGTTTCAACCATTAACAACAAACTAACATAGACAACAATCACTTGCGACCACATCACACAATCAACATAATTCAATTATCCATCCATATCGAACAAAACAAATAGTTGTTCGGGTTTAAAATTTTAAATTGTATAGAATGGGAAAATAAACTATTAAGTGCACCATTAATTTACTCAGTAGTTTTAGATGAAACTAAATAGATTATTCATATATCCCAACAAATTTAAAGTATCTTTGCCCAAACAACCCTAAACCAAACAAACAACAATTCTAAACAATAGATCAGGTTCATTTTTATCAATTTCGTTTCATAAAATTTGTTGTTTGATTTCTTTTTCATTCATATAATGATTTATCTTCTTAATTTACATTTAACTTCTTACAACTTTCCATTTATTTTCATTTATTCATATCATGTAAATTTTCTTATTATTATATTACATTCATTTATTCACTACTTAATTTCATTTATTTACAGTATTCATGTTACATTCAATTTCTTAGCATTCCAATTCATTCACTTAAGTTTATAATCATTTATTTATAATACATACCTTTCTATTTATTTAATTAGTAGCCGTTCAATTATACTTAAGTTTATAACAACTACAACATCAAATTCTTATTTATTAAAGAATTTCATTGAATACTTTCTTTATTTCATAATTTTACTTGTATAATATCCTATTACATTTTCTTATTAAACATTAGAACTTTTAACATTTGGTAAGCTATATATATATAGCTTTTAAGAATGTAATTGAAAATCGTACAAGTTTATCCCATTTCTTTTAATTAGTTTAATGTTCAATAATTATATCTTTTGTATTATAAGTTATAATTTCAACTTGCTTGCTATTTCATTTATAACCTAGCATTTAATCTCTTATTTCATTTAGAGGTTCCAATTATTAATTTGTTACATTCCATTTCACTGCAATAATTGAAACTAGTAATTAACGGAACTTAAGAACTAAATATCGAATTTAATTTCAAATCATTTTAAATAATAGATAAATATATAAAGTATATATCCAGTTATATTTAAAACCATTCAAACTTTATATTTGTTTATCAAAATAAACCTGTAGTAAAACTACTACAGTGGCCTTCCCACTTAGAAACTCGAAAATGAATGTCGATGATGCATGCACTCATCACCAAAATTAATTTCCAACGACAGAGTGGGGAGTACAGAACTTATTTCTTTCCTAAATTTCTTTAAAACAATTCTTTTAAATTATATTGAAATATTTATATAAAAACATACGTCTAATAATATTATCGTTATATTTCAAAATCATTCAAAAGAATTTTTCAAAACCCTGGAACTTAAGTTCTAAGTTTCCAGTCTTTTATTTATTTTATTTTCAATCTTATTTCCAACTAATACCTAAATTTCTCTGCCAAACAACAATTATATTACAACTAAATATATTTATCATTTGTAAAAAATTTATTTTATATATAGAAAATATAATAGGCAAAATTATTTCATCCATCTATATTTAAAAAAGATATTGTGTCGGTCTGTCCTATTACGTGTTTAGAAATCCCTATTGATGTCATAGCGTCCTATGCATCAACCAGAATTTATAAATACAAAACGGAACAAATTAACACAATATTAAAACCAATTTATAACACTAACAAATACGCTCTCTCATATATATACTCTCAGTGACTCATCATCATAGGGTATTAGAACCCTATTAATAAAGAGTCAGACCACACGAAGCTAAGGTTTATCGCTAAACCAAAGCTCTGATATCAGATGTAACATCCCGCATTTTTGTACGTTTTAAATTGACGATAAACCACACACGTCAACTTAAGCCCTATAGAAGGGAGGATTGTTATTGGGGTGAATAAGAAAAAGCCGAAAAAGAAAAAAACAAAACATAATCTTGCAGCGGAACGACAAAATATAATAATCAAATAAACAGTTCATGAAGCTATTTTACAAAACATTTGATTATACTTATACAACACATATCAGAGTTACACATACCAGAGAATAAACAAATAATGTAGCGGAACAATATGAATGCAGTGGAATAATGCAATAGATAATAGTAACACAATCTTCGTCTTCGTCCTCCAGAAATAAAGTCTTCAAATCCTGAAATGCTCAGGCTGACCCGAGCGAATTGAAAAGACAAAACACTCGAGTCAGACTAAAAGATCTTATTTGAGTTAAATCAACAGAAATAAATATCTGTGGATGGCGTCAGAGATGTTTATGAGATTTGACATCTCCTATCCAGTGTCTAATGTAAGTGCAGCAACTTAAGGGATGCTCGGGATTCACATCTCCTAAGGATCCGTTAAACTATTTACTATGTAGTAATATATGCTATTATAATAATGTCTATTAGTAAAATAAACTTACTTTTAAATAGCGTTAAGGCTTTACATTTTCCACCTTAACGCGTAATAGTGCCAGTAGTCTATATAGTACCTGCATATCTCCTGATCGGGAGACTACGAGAAGATACTCTCTAAGTATGACACAAATCGAACTCGTACAAGGCTTGCTAGGGTAGGTGACACGGCACACAAGGCAATGCCAGGGTAGATATACCAATTACGCACATGGGCTGGTGGTGACGCATAGCGTGCAGCTACCGCCCACCTCGAGCCACACCCCCAAAAAAACAAAAGTCAAAAGTGTCCACCAAATCATTTTCAAAGTCAGAATATAATATCGAATGAGTGTGTCCGATAAGAGGGGCTACCTTACTGGCCCGAGATCGCTCATGTTTTAGCCACCTTAAGCCAACTCACGAGAGTCGGGTCCACGTTCATACCTCAAAGGAACACCGCCACTATCCTACTTCATACTGGAATCTCCACCGCGTACACGGTTGTTAAAGTGGTTTTCGAAGTTGGCAAAGAGTATGACAACTTTCGATCCCGGTCTCTTTAACAACCAAACGTTATTATAACACCGCGGTCATTTCAAAATAATTATACTTCAAACCAGAATATTATATCCATTTCAAAACCATATAAATACGATATCATTTCCGTTTCAAAAAACAATCAATATGATATCATTTTATTAAAACCCAAATCAATATAATATTATTTTTATTTCGAATATATTTTTTCCAAAATCATAGCACTTTCAAAATTATAATATTTCGAAACCAAACGCTTGAAATATAACCTTTCAAAACATAATACTTCGAATTTCATAGCATCAAAACCATAACTTCCAAAACTTAAATGGTTTGGATATTCAAACAGTATATAAAATAAAATAGTTTGAATTTAAAATTACTTTAAAAAGTAGAATAATTTCCTCGACTTCACAATTTTATTCACTTTAAATTAAATCTCAATTCATAACTTTCAACTCACTTTCAGGTTTCAATAAACCATTTCAATTTCAATATATTTCAAATTTTAAGTATTAAACAATTTCAAAACTAAGGTTGGTAATTACGATTCAACAGTTCCATTTTCTATTATTTAATTTTGAAATATTTGCATAATAAATCCATTATCATTTAAATAAAACTCAAATTTCAAATTTCTAAATATTTCCTCCAATTTATTTATACTTGTAATATTCGTTTAATTCATCTTAAATCAAAATCCAGTTATAAAAATCGCACCTTTAAAATCTCAATTTTATTAAATTTCAAATCAATTTCATATTTATTTCCAACCTTATTCTCATTAAGTCATTATAAACTCCAGAAATATAATTTAAATAAATACTTAACCATATTATATCTTAATAAAATCAAACTTTACTATTAAAGTTATTTTATACTTTAAACCAATTTTATACATAGTTAAAACCAAGAATTTAACTATATATAAAAATAACATTTATAAAATATCCAAATCAATATCTCATAAAACCATATATTTCTTTACAAAACCATAGAAATCACTTCAAAATATTTTTATATATAGATCACGGTGTCTGTATAAATTTGTTTATCCTATGGTCAAGTGATACAGATATTTATCATTTCAATCCGCAATTTAAAATATAAATACGGTTATATATCATTTCAAACCACAATCCCGAATGAAATAAAATCCATAACAAACTTGCAGTTTATAACAATATAAAATACAACATCCATTCATCTAATATTAATCATCAAACATTTATCAAAATCATCATCCAATTCAATCAATAACGGCAATATAGAATAGATAATAAATAACAGGCATTTACTGGGAGTTTATATTCAGTAATAAATTAAACAACTATTTAACTGGCAGTTTATATGCAATAATAAATTAAATATGAATTTAATTCAAATAAATTCAATTTAACCGATATGATGATTAAAGATATGCCAAACAGTCATAAATAAATTTCTAATCACATCAAAAATTAAATTGACACACAAAAGAAATTTTAGAAGTTGTGAGCGGGTTAAAACACTCACCTTTTGAATTTAAATTGAATTTAAATCCAATTTAAACCCAAAATTTGAACAATCTCAGAATTCGTCCAAACTAGTATCAAAATGTCCAGAATTTGAAAATGATCCTAACAAAAGAAATTGTGCATAAATCGGATATTGTATGTGAAAGTTATTAACATCAGAACACTTAAATCAAAATTTAAAGAAAATAAAATAAAGAAAAGAACCCACCTAATCCAACGTCGCCCCCTTCTTCCTCCTGAACCCTAATGCACGCATAACCCTAGAAATCGCGGCCCACAGAAGCCTCAGCCACTACCAAAAGCTACCGTACCACGCGACTACACCACGATCCAACGCCTCCCCTGCGACGCCAGGCGTTGGCCGATCCTTCCAACAACCATCATGACAAACACGGTGGCCCCACGTTCGTTGGAAAACGAACGGCTTCGCTCCATACACCCCCAAATTACGGCGGCCTTAGGTGTTAAAACCCAATTGCGACCCTGCCGAACGACCCCCCTACACCCCCTCTTCGACGCAGCACCATCGGATCGAGCTATTATCGAAGATCTACCGTCAAAAACGATGGCCCTAAACGGACGACCGAAATTTCTTCCTCAATTTTTGGTCAAACGAAAACCCGATCGAAAAAAAATAGCAGAATTGACTTGCGCTACTCGAGGGCTTCGAATTGATATGAAATTTGATATTTTTTGAGGAGTTTGAATTTTTGAGTTGAAATTTGAATTGAAATAGGGTTGGGAAATTCAAGGTTTGTCTGCCATTAAGAAAGAGGAGATACAGAAATTTATGTACTTACATAAATAAGAAATAAAAAGGTTGCTAGGGTTTATAACAGGATATATATATATATATATATATATATATGTAGGGCTGAGAAATAGAGGAACGGATACGATTGGCTCGGACCGTTGAACGATAAATGGTCCGAAAAGCCCGTTCTGACTCCAGAACGAAATTGGGTCAACCCATATATCGAAATAAATGTTTTCGACTATTTTAAACTCGATGGAATAGGTTTCAAGTCCAAATTTCATCGTATGAAGAAGTTATGCTAAAATCAAGTTATTTCAAATTGATTTCAATTAAATTAATTTCTAGGCGTTGCGAGCCCGTACGATCAAACGACAAGTCTGATCGCTACGAAACTTGAAATCCTATAGTAATTCACCGTTACAGATCCGATGATACTTGTTTTGTCGAAATTCGAGTCAGTTGCCAAAATGGCTATTTTCCAGTTGATTAAATAATTTAATATTAATTTAATTAATCACTTCTTCAATTTAAATTCTATAATCAACAAATCTCATCATTTTTTATTTCTTAAACCTTCCCAACAATTTAGACAAGTTCAGATATCCAATATAAGTTAATTAATTTACCCATATATTAAATTTCAAATTTAAATAAATTCACTAATTATTAATTGAAATTCCAATAAACCCATTTATCTGATTTTAAATCATGTATTCAATAAATTATTATCAAATGGATGAAAGTAACATTGGTTCATGATTTATTACATCAATATCCTCAAGTTTCATCTTAATCTCCCTTAACGTAATGTTTAAATATTTAATTTCATTTATTTTCAATTAATCCAATTATTAAATTTCATTTAATTTCAATTAATTCAATATATTAAATTTAAATTGATAATCTTGATTGCCATTCTTAATTTATTATCAAACAACAATTATTATAATTACTATCTAGCACTGATCCTATCAAATTACAATTTATTATGTATTATTTTATCAACCAATATAACTTTGAATCTATTTCCCAATTTTCTAATTACAATCAATTAAACCTTACAATTTGTTTTAATTAATTGGGATTACACTAAATTAGTTATTTAATTACTTTCATTAACATTAATACCTTTATTTTAGTGATTTCATTATTAAATTACAAATTTTTTTATTCTCTTATCAAATTAAATTACTAAAACTAATTAATTTAACAAAATTTAGTTATCGAAAATTACGGGTCGTTGCGATACTTACTTTACCATTAGGTTTATTAAGTTTTACCAGGCAAAAGTTTAAATCTTACTACTTGTAAGTCTGCTTTTGTTACATTTGGTACTTGCTTTTGATTTTTGTTTGACTTTTTGTACTTATCCCTTTTATTACTTCTACTTTCACTTGATTTCTAACATGCTTTCATATATATATATATATGTATGTATGTATGTATGTATGTATGTATATGTGTGTGTACATACATACATACATACATACATACATAGATATATATATAGACACACATGTTTTGGAAACAAGAGTGTAACGACTGCCTTTTTGGATGGTTTAAATCAACGATAAACCATATACGTCAAACTTAAACCATTCAAGAGGGAAGATCGTTATGGGGTAAATAAGAAAAAGCAGAGAAAGAAAGAAAACAAATGCAGAATCTCGCAGCTGAATGACAAAATGTAGTAATCAAATAAACAGTTCATGAAACTGTTTACAAATAACATTGATTAAACCTTTATAATTCAGATCAGAGTTACATAAAACAAGAATAAATTATAAATAAATGCAATGGAACAACATGATGCAGGGAATAAATGTAGTAAATAATAATAGTACAAAATCTTTGTCATTGTCCTCCAGAAAGAAGTCTTCGATAAATTTAAAATCTCAGGCTGACCCGAGTGAATTGAAAAGACGAAACACTCGAGTCGGAACTAAAGGATATTATGTTAGTTAAATCAACAGTAAATAAATATGAGTGTAACGGTGTCAGAGATGTTTATGAGGCTTGACATCTCCTATCCAGTATCCAACATGAGTGCAATAACTTAAGAGATGTTCAGATTCCCATCTCCTAAGGATCCGTTAAACTATCTACTATGTAGTACAATATGCTTTATAATAGTATCTATAGTAAAGTAAAGTATTAAAAAAGCGTTAAGGTGTTACCCATATCCCCCTTAGCACATTTTATATAATGCCGTAGTCCATACAGATTTTGTAAACTCCACCCACAAGTGGGCTATCAAGGAGCACTCCTTATGTATGACAGAAAACAAACTTGTAGAAGGCGTAATAAGGCATGAGACAAGGTATCCAGGGTAGATATACCAACTGCGGGTTTGGGCTGGTGGTAACGCATAGCATCTACTTCCGTCCACCTTGAAACGCACTTCTAAATCAAAATCAAGGGGCGGCCACCAAATCAATCGTACAGTAATAGAATGGTGTCGAAGAAATGTGTCTGATCGGAGGAATGACCTCACTTGGCCCGACGTAGCTCCTGTTTTAGCCACATCAAGCTGACTCACAGGAGCAAGTGTCATGTAAATACCTCATACAGAATCGTTCGCCAAACCATCCTACTTCATTTATGGAATCTCCATCACGCACATAGTTGTTAAGGTGGTTTTCGGTACTGTCAGAGAGTATGACGGTATCTGATCCCGGTCTTTTTAACAACCAAACGCTTATTTCACACCGGATGGTTCTTTTACATTTCAAAAGTCAATTCACAATTTATATCAAAATATCATATTCTCAAAACCATATCACCTTCGTAATCATATTCACTTTCAAACCCATATTCACTTAAAACCGTATTTACTTCCAAAATCATATTCACTTTTGAATCCATCGATAAGATAGGTTAATTAAATCCTAGTTCCAAAATCATCATATTTACTCAAATAGGTCATTAACAAAAAAGGTATCAATTCCAAATTTCAACTTAGGTTGTACCATCATTGAGGATTTTAAATATAATTACTTCCACTTTACACAGTCTGAGATTTTAAAAAATAGTTTAGATAGTCATAAATAGTTTTAATAGCAAAAAAAAATTGTTTAAATAGATTTAAAATAGTTTAAATAGTAAAATTGGTTTAAATAGATTTAAATTTGATTTAGTTAGATTTTATGATTTTAAATAGAATAAATATAGATTAAATAAATTTTATTGGATTTAAAATGATTTAAATAGGTTAAATATAGGTTAAATAGATTTAAATTATATTAAATAGGATTAAATAGATTAAATAAATTTAAAATAGGTTAATTAGATTTAAATTATATTAAATGGATTTAAAATAGATTAAATAAATTTAATTAGTATATGATAGGTAAAATAGATTAAATTGGATTAAATAGGTTATAATAGATTAAAATAAATTAAATAGTTTGAATTGATTAAAATGGTTTAAATTCATAAATTAATTTAAAATAGATTTCAAAGTTATATCCAAACATTTTCAATAACTCAATTCCGGTAAATTCATTTATATTTGACACTTCAACTTGTAATTTCAATTTAAACCCATTGAAAAATTCATTCAGTCAAATTCCAATTCCAGCATTTACGCTTGGATTTCTGAAAATAATTTAGGTTATATAAATCAATTTCTATTTCAAAATACCAGTTAACTAAATTTAAAATTTAAAGATTTTAATAATCATTTTATTTAACCAATCCGGTGTCCGTATATAATTTTCTACCCTGTGGTCAAGTGATATGGATATTCATCATTTCAATCCGCAATTTAACATTTTGTGGTTATATATCATTTCAAACCGCAATTCCGAATTAAATAAAAATATATCAAATCACTCGAGTCTACCATTTCAACTCATAACGATTTTTCCCTAATCTATAGATCGTTCGGGTATGTATCATTTCAACCCATAGGGAACTTGCAATGTTATAACAATATAAAAATCAACATCCAGTCATCCAATATCAATTATCAAACATCCATCGCAATCATCAACCAAATCAATAAATAAATATCAATAGATAACTGATAATCAATAACAGCTATTAAATTGACAATTTAAATTCAACAATAAATTAAACAATGATTAGATGCAATAAAGTCAAATTTACTAGAATGACAACTTAAACATACCAACCATCAATCAATAAATTTCTAATCACATCATAAATTTAATTTAACTGACATAAGATTATTTAGTAGTTGTGAGTCGGTCAAAACACTCAACTTTGATTTTAGCCCATAAAAATCCAAACAGAAGTGCAAAAACTCAACGGTCTTCAAATTCAACAAAATTAATTTCATGCTGTCCGGAATTTAAATATGTATCCAACAGAAGAAATCGCGTGTGAATCAAAGTTTATATGCAAAAGATATTCATGTTATAAGAAATATTATTAAAATAAAAATCAGTATACGCATTAAAAATAAATAAATAAACCAATTTTAATACTTACGTTTCTCTCAAGACGAAGCTTAAGGAAACGATTGAAGAACAACTGAGATGAGGACAAGATGTGTACGAGAAATGAAAAAAAATCATGTTCCATAAAAAGAAGTTTTTAAATTTGCAAGAATAAGAGCTTTTGATTATGAGGTGTCAGGAGAAACAAACGTAAATGAAGAAATAAGCTGTAGGTTATTTATAATTAGGAAATGAAGGTGGATGGACAAAAATAAATGTCACATTTTATTTGAAAGCTCCGGGCATTAATAACGCATAAGAAAATGTACGTACAAATGGAAAAGTTTGTAAACCAAAGGAAAGTAAAATTTTGTATACATTAAAATGTGAAGCCGAGGCTTAGGTATAAATTAGAAAGAGAAATGAACAGATCAAGTATTAATAATAAGGTAACTAATTTAAAACGTTCACGCAACAATTTATAACAAAAGGAATGAAGGGACCATGTACATCGCACAACCTTTTGTAATTCATTTTTTTTGAAACATAACAAAATTAACTTCATTAACTCACATAATATTCAAATATGTACGCATTTAGGTTTTTATCTATGCATAATAATTTTTTTTATACTTACCTTAAAATGAAAACGATCGATTTGGTTTTCCTAAAATGATCTTTTATTTCCATTAAAACACACTTTTTGTTTAACACATAACATGTGTTTCTTTTATTAAATCTATTAACTGCAATCAACGTTTTCTTTCATTTTAATTGAAATATTTGAATAACATTAATTCCAATTACTTGCAAAGTTAAATTTCAAAACAAACAATTAAAATGGATGAAAAATAGGACAATTGTTTATTTAAACACGTTTATAAATTTGTTGTTCATACACTAGAGTAATAAATAACTTACTAAAATAGATTATTTTCCTATTCTTGAGATCAATCTATAAGCTAAAACATAGTTCAAATAAACAAATATTCCTTCCTTTAAATCAATCATTCTATTTTTTATTTTAATGAAATAAAACCTACATTCACAAATGAAACATTCATTTTATTTGATGTAAATGCTCTTTTCATGAAATCAAACTTTCCTTATATTTTTACAAAACATAAGCTACTTTTAATTACACCTATTAATTTACAACTTTGTATTCTTTCTCCTATTAATTGAAAATTTTCAATTACATTAATTATAGTTGATTAAGTTTCAAAATGGACTAAGTGAATGTAATGAGAAGTAGAACAATTATTTCCCATCTAATAGTAATTTAAACATATTTATACACCGTTGGATGCAAACAGTAATTATACATTTCTTACTAAATAATAGTTTTTCATCTCTACATTCAATCTTTCAGCTACCAAACATTTTAAATAAATAAACATATGTTTACTCCTTTACTAAACTTATTCATTTTTGTTCTTTTATTTTGATTTACACTCCTACAATTAAATTAACCAATACCTTATGAAATTATTAACATAGGTTTCTATCTTGTTATCCTCATTTTCAATAATTGACACCTTTTCTTATATTAAACACAATATTTAATTACATTTAATTCGAAGTAATTATATTCTAGTTACAATAAATTGATTTAATTAGATTTTAATTTTTTTATTCAATCAGTCATTACTTTATAGACATAGTTAACATTTGTTTATATTTTATTACATTAATATTCTTCAATTTTATTTTAGTTTCCATACGTAATATTTAATTGCATTTATTGCGATTTATTTCCAATTTGATTTCAACATGTTAAACAAATAGGTAACAAATAACAATTGTCACCTTTAGCTTAATTTAATAACATTTATTGTGACGACCGCCCATGACTCCGGCACTAAACAAGGAAATAGTGCGCTGAAAGGTGTGCCAGGCCGCCATGGACGATCATCATAGTTAAGGTAAAACAGTAAACTCTATCGTATAACTCACAGCGCATGGATAAAATACAATAGAAAAGTATACATAGTGAAGCTCCATAGAACAGAATTCATCATATAAACTCATAATAGTTTGGTACAACAATCTGAAAAGTCCATTCAGCAAGCCTCACTACATATCACTCAGAAAATCATAAAACAGCGGAACATCCAGTACATTTAGTAAGGAAACAATATGCAAAAAACCTCCAGCTCGTCTTCGTCATCAACAACGTTAGTCACTAAGAACAGCACCTGTCACCCGCTACCTAGTCTGCCCATCCCAAAACGGATGAACAACCCAAGGTAATAAGAGTTGAACATAAAACCTTGAGTCAGACAAAAGTCCTAGTGAGCAGTAAATCAACTATCAAACATACCAAAAGAGCATAAAGGGTAAAAAGGAATAGGAACCCAACCATCCCACTCCACCTCTTTCTACAGTGATAGCCCCCAGACCCATTAAGCAGAAACAACCATAACAAAGCAGACAATTAAAATAAAGCAATTATCACTCGAGTCAAGGTCGATGTTTTCCAAGTACAAACCCCCAAGGCCTAAACCAAGATCAGATAAGCACCCACAAAACATCGCTCTTGAGACCGAATGAAGATACAACCAAAGCATTCAAGACTCTGGCTATCACTGTTATCATTGCCTCGATATCATCGCTAATTGAATGACCGGCTCATTCTTTCATCCGTCCGTCATGGGCTAATGGTAAACCCGGTTCTAGACAGAACTCCGCACGTCATCACAGCCCGTGCCTAGGACTATCGAATCTGCCTAGAGTACTTAGCACGTCGTCGCAGCCCGTGCTTGGGACTATCGAATCTGCCCAGCGTACTCTTGCTTTGAGCCTGCTAGAACCTTCAATAACGATGAGATCTCAGCCTTCTAGTCATCCTCCTCGACGACTATTCACATACTAGCTCAAGCGCCTCTCGAGCCAACCATTATCCTCAAACTCGAACCATATCACCGAGTAATCAACATGCTAGGGATGATCTCGTTTGGATTAAACCAAGGCTATCTCATATCATGCTTTGCTTCATCGCATCATAGCAAAGTCCCATCTCAACATCATGCTTTGCCTCATCGCATCATAGCAAAGTCCCATCTCAACATCATGCATTGCCTCATCGCATCATAGCAAAGTCCCATCTCAATATCATCATCAAATCTATCCATATGAGCTTTATCATCCGCTTCATATGCCACAGGCAGCTTTCCTTATTCAAGAGCCTTTCCACTTGGCTTTTGAATCATCTTCAACCAAACTTGTCCGAATCAATCATCAATCAACTACTTCTAACAATCAATCAAATCAAACATTAATCCAAGTAATCAATCATTCAAACAAGATCTAAATAAACAGTTATAACAATAATGGCAATTTAGTAAATAAAGAGTCCAAATCTAACAAGCATGAATTCTACGTAATATCTTGATGAATGAACTATCATAGGTTAACATGTAGTAAAATGGATATAATAACTTTATAAACAATGGATCTACATGCAGACTTAAGGAAAATGCATGAAATCACTATTTTTAACACACAAACAAGTCACCAATCCAATATACTCCTTTGGGTCCGTGTGAGAGATAACCACCACTCACCGAATCACCTAAATACCACAAAAGCAACTAACTTCAGATCTGGACAGCAAAGGATCTAGCTTGATCCGACAAGATCCCGCTTCAAATGGTGAAATCTCTCTTCAATGGATGGAGATCTTCAACTTTGCCTCTTGGATCTTCGATTTGATCTTCAATCTTGGATGGAAGGAAGCACTAGATTAGAGTGGGGAAAATAAGTGAAGAAGTGTTGAAGTTGAGCTCTCAAAATAGCAGCACTTCGTCGCTCCAAAATCCGGTGCCAAAAAGTGAACCAAAGCCGTGTATTTATAGGCAGGAATCCCATGAGTCGGCCGCCCTCCTTAAGTCGTCCACGAGCTAACCCTTGCCGACCTAACGACCTACGACTCAAGACACCACACGACCTACCGACTCATCACTCTATGGCTCAACGACCTACACATGCGCGCGACCCAACGACTCAAGCCAATACACGACTCAACTATACACGCCCTAACGACCTACCGACTCACGACTCACCGGGACACGACTTACGACCTAAGCCAGTACAAAAGAATTCCTTAAGTCGGTCAATTCTATGGGTCGGTTACTACTATAGGTCGGTCTCATCTATGAGTCGTTAACTCCTAAGTCGTCCACTATACTTAGGTCGGTCGAATCCCTAGGTCGGTTACTATCTTAAGCCGTTATTCCTTAAGTCGGCAACTCTTAAGTCGGCTAACTACTAGGTCGCTCCAAATTCTTAACTCGCCCACTGCCTAAGTCGCCCTTCCTCCTTAACTCGGTCCACCCCTTAGGTCGCTAGCTTCCCTAATTCAATCACACGACCTAACTCTGGATGACTCAAACAATACTAACAACCTAGTGGCATCTATTTAACGATTTATCGACACGTAAAATACGGGTCGTTACAACCTCTCCCCCTTAGGAATTTCACCCCCGAAATTCTAAACAAACAAGAACAATCAAAAACTATTCTGCATGCCTAACATTCATAGCAATCAACAATCCATGCATCCAATTACTAACCTAGCATGCAGAATTCTAAGACTTAGAACAAGTTACAAATTCATGAGATGTCATGAAACCTTAGGGCCATACCTCGAAGAGTTCAGGATGAGCTGCCTTCATCCTCTCTTCCTCCTCCCATGTACAGTCGTTAACATCATCACTCCATTGTACCTTGAGCAACCTGACTACCTTCTTCCTAAGCTGTTTCGTGTCAGTTCCCACAACACGAAGTGGCTTACGAGGTCTTCTAACAACTGGATCAACTTCCAAATCTTCATAACTATCAGCAGAAACCACTGTACTTGGGTCATGCACATACCTCCATAGATACGATACATGAAAAACATTGTGCACACCCGACATCTTTTCTGGTAAATCTAACTTATAAGCGAGCTTTCCAATTCGCTCGACGATCGGGAATGGTCCAACAAATCTCGGAGTCAATTTTCCTTTCTTCCCGAATCGGATAACATTCTTTAGTGGAGAAATCTTCACAAAAACCATATCTCCCACGTCGAATTCCAAATCCTTACGACGCTTATTGGCATAACTTTTCTGACGGTCTTGGGCTGCCTTCATTCATCGCCGAATGATCTCTATGCAATCCGAAGTCTGTCGAATCATTTCGGGCCCAAGTATCAACTTTTCTCCTGTTTCCAACCAACATGTCAGAGAGTTACACGGTCTTCCGTACAATGCTTCATACGGTGCCATACCAATGCTTGACTGATAACTGTTATTATACAAAAATTCCACCAAATGAAGATAATCTTCCCATGATCCTCCGAAATCCAAAACACATGCTCTGAGGAGATCTTCCAAAACTCGGTTGACTCTCTCGGTCTGACCATCTGTTTGGGGATGATAAGCTGTACTCAAACACAACTCGGTTCCCAAAACTTCCTGGAAGCTCTTCCAAAATCCACTAGTGAACAATGGGTCTCGATCACTTACTATACTCTTCGGAATACCATGGAATCGAACTATCCACTTAACATAGAGCTCAGCCAATTTCGATGAAGTCCTAGTTGATTGAACAGGAATGAATCTTGCACTCTTAGTCAAACGATCTACGATGACCCAAATCCCTTCATTCCCTGCTCTAGTTCTCGGTAACCCATCGATAAAATCCATCGATATTTGCTCCCACTTCCATGTAGGAACTTCTAATGGCTGAAGCAATCCACTTGGCTTCTTCTGTTCGGCTTTTACCAACTGGCAGTTCATGCATTTGGAAATAAAATTTCCATCATCCTTCTTCATACCTTCCCAATAATAGGTTCTCTTCATATCCCAGTACATCTTATTTCCACCCGGATGAATTGTTAGCTTCGAGTGATGACTCTCCTTCAGAACTTCATTCCTCAATTCATCTATATCAGGAACAACCAGTCGTCCTTGTTTCCGAAGCCAACCCTCTCGATCGACTTCGAATCCTTTATCCTTCTCTGGGTCCAATTCAGATTCTAAATCACGGATAATCTTAATAAGCTTATCGTCTCGCTTTTGGCTCTCGCCAATTCTTTCCACGAGAGTAGGTCTTATCGATAAGTTTGCCAACATCTCAGGTTCCAATTCACATCTAGGCCTGAAGTCAAATCCAGCCAAATACTCAAGACTCTTCCATTCTGAAAATATGGCTCCCAATCCTGCATGTCTTCGACTTAATGCATCTGCCACTGCGTTACCTTTTCCCGGAGTATAGGCTATACCAAAATCATATGATGCTAAAAGCTCTAGCCATCGCTGCTGCCGGAGATTCAAATCCTTTTGGGAGAAAAGATACTTCAATGACTTATGATCTGTAAACAACTCGAATCGAACTCCCAGTAGGTAATGTCTCCACATCTTCAGAGCAAATACAATCGCCGCTAACTCTAAATCATGAGTCGGATAATTCCTTTCATGCGGCTTCAGTTGTCGACTTGCATACGCAACAACTTTATCCTTCTGCATTAGCACTGCTACAAGTCCAGTACCACATGCATCGGTGTAAACCACCATCTCATCATTTCCACTTGGAATAGTCAAAACAGGAGAACTTGTTAGTCGCTCTTTCAGGATTCCGAAAGCTTGCTCACACTTAGCATCACTTGGTTCTTTTTCGTCAATCCTGTTAATGGTGCAGCTATCTTGGAAAAGTCTTTAATAAACCGACGATAATATCCTGCTAATCCAAGAAAACTTCTCACATCAGATGCATTCTTAGGTTTAACCCAATCCTGGATTGCTGCCACCTTGGCGGGATCAACCGCTATTCCATTTCCAGAGATAACATGGCCTAAGAACCTCACTTCCCTCTTCCAGAAGTGACACTTCGAAAACTTAGCCCTCAGCTGTTGTTTTCGCAAGATCTCCAAAACAATACGCAAGTGTGTCTTGTGCTCTTCCTCAGTTCTGGAATAAATCAGAATACCATCCACGAACACAAGTACGAACTTGTTCAACTGATCCCTGAACACTCTATTCATAAGATCCACAAAATATGCTGGTGCATTGGTCAATCCAAACGGCATTACCAACCACTCATAAAAACCAGATGGTGTCCTAAAAGCAGTCTTCGGCACACTATCCTTTGCTACTCTCAACTGGTGAAATCCCGTTGCCAAATCCATCTGAGAAAACACCTTAGCTTCGTGAAGCTGATCAAACAAGTCATCTATTCTCGGCAATGGATACTTGTTCTTCTTAGTCACTTTATTCAACTCACGATAATCCACACACAACCTCAACGATCCATCCGCTTTGGTTGCAAACACAACTGGTGCACCCCATTCGGACACACTACGCCGAATGAATCCTTTCTGTAAAAGGTCATCAACTTGCACCTTCAACTCTTGCTATTCCCTAGGCGCCATCCGCCTAAGAGGTATCACAACAGGTCTGGCTCCTTCAACTAGATCGATACAAAACTCGATCTCCCTATGCGGCGGTAACCCTTTGACCTCGTCAAAGACATCCTCAAATCCATTCACAATAGGCACCGATGATAGCCCATCTCGTGGAACAACTAGCGAATACATGAAGCTCATGAAGACGCCTTCTTCATGCTTACATCGTATCACAATCTTTCGCCCCTCCACATTCTCGATTGTCACCTCCAGCCTCTTACAATCAACCCTTGCCGCATACTTCCTAAGCCAGTCCATACCCAAAATAATTCCGAAACCCGCAAAGTTCAGAACAAAACAATCACAAACAAAAGAGAAATCATGACTCGACACAACCAGACCATGACATACCATACACAAACAAGACGAACCCCCAACTGGATTAGTCACAACCAATGGTCTATCAACAATATCCGGTTCCAAACCCAACTGGCCTACAAGTTCATTACAAACAAAAGAATGCGACGCTCCAGTATCAAACAACACTCTAACTGGAACACCACAAATGGAAAGAGTACCTTGAACCACCACACTCTTCCCTTTCTCTTCCGCAGTAGGAGCTTTCGAAGACGATGTCACAGCCCCCAAAGCATAAGCTTGCACAATGTGCTTGTCCTTCCTCGGTTTCGGACAATTCTTCCTGAAATGCCCCGGTTTGTCACAGTTGTGGCACTTCGCCGGCACTCTCAGTTTCTTACAATCTCTGGAGAGATGACTCTTCTGCTGACAGTTGTAGCAGGTCACTTCACCCCTCGGCTTCTTCTGGCCATCCTTACCCTTCTGTTGTTGCTGCTTCCTCTTCTTGTTTCCACCCTGCTGTGGTTTAAACCCTTCCTTGGTTACAGCAACAACAAATCCTTCCTTAGGAAACAGATTCTCATGCCTGAGAGCTTTCTCCACAAGCTTCTCAAATGGATCGTCCAAATGATCCACCAACTGTCTCCCAAGATAAGTGTCCAAACCTGTCACAAACTTCTCATTCTTCTGGTAAGGAGATTCAATATATGACCGAGCATACTTGGACAAGGCTTCAAACTCAGAAACATACTCAAGAACTGGCCTTCCACATTGCTTGAGCTCCACAAACTTCTTGAACAGAACATATTTTTGAGCTGTAGAAATGAACTTAGCTTCAAATCTAGCTTGGAATTGCTCCCAAGTAATCTCTTCCTCCGGAGTATCAATGGTGATAGAATTCCACCAATCAGAAGCTCTTCCCTGAAGCTGTCTTGATGCAAGCTTCCTCTTAGTTGCATCCTAAATTCCAAAATCACCAAAGATCCTTCTACAAGCATCTATCCACCTCTGAACTTCAATGGTTGATACTATCCCCAAGAAAACCTTTCCTCCAAGAGCAGTATAGTCTTTACACAACTTAGCAAAATCCACTGGTCTTGGAGCTTGAACCTGAACTCCAACATCTACTGATGGCCCTGGTGCTGGTATTCTTCTCATGATCGAAGTCATCATAGCCTCGAACATAGAAGCATAATCAGCAACTCCCTCAGAAGCACGGCCTTCCCTAGCAGCTTGTCTCTCTCTTCGACTCATTCCTAATATCTATAAGAAAATGATTAATACACCTTGAGAGACATCTGCATAAGAAGTTCAAATCTTTCTAAGCTACTATATTATATATAGTAATCATTCATAAAAATACAATTACGTCTCTCATACGTAGTTACGTCAGCGAGCGTTGGCTAAAATCAATTAACCAAGGCTCTGATACCAAATGTGACGACCGCCCATGACTCCTGCACTAAACAAGGAAATAGTGCGCTGAAAGGTGTGCCAGGCCGCCATGGACGATCATCATAGTTAAGGTAAAACAGTAAACTCTATCGTATTACTCACAGCGCATGGATATAATACAATAGAAAAGTATACATAGTGAAGCTCCATAGAACAGAATTCATCATATAAACTCATAATAGTTTGGTACAACAATCTGAAAAGTCCATACAGCAAGCCTCACTACATCACTCAGAGAATCATACAAACAGTGAAACATCCAGTACATATAGTAAGGAAACAATATGCAAAAAACCTCCAACTCGTCTTCGTCAACAACAGCGTTAGTCACTAAGAACAGCACCTGTCACCTGCTACCTAGTCTGCCCATCCCAAAACGGATGAACAGCCCAAGGTAATAAGAGTTGAACATAAAACCTTGAGTCAGACAAAAGTCCTAGTGAGCAGTAAATCAACTATCAAACATACCAAAAGAGCATAAAGGGTAAAAAGGAATAGGAACCCAACCATCCCACTCCACCTCTTTCTACAGTGATAGCCCCTAGACCCATTAAGCAGAAACAACCATAACAAAGCAGACAATTAAAATAAAGCAATTATCACTCGAGTCAAGGTCGATGTTTTCCAAGTACAAACCCCCATGCCCTAAACCAAGATCAGATAAGCACCCACAAAACATCGCTCTTGAGACCGAATGAAGATACAACCAAAGCATCCAAGCATCCATGACTCTGGCTATCACTGTTATCATTGCCTCGATATCATCGTTAATTGAATGACCGGCTCATTCTTTCATCCGTCCGTCAAGGGCTAATGGTAACCCCAGTTCTAGACAGAACTCCGCATGTCGTCGCAGCCGGTCCTAGGACTATTGAATCTGCCCAGAGTACTTAGCACGTCGTCGCAGCCCATGCTTGGGACTATCGAATCTGCCCAGCGTACTCTTGCTTCGAGCCTGCTAGAACCTTCAACAACGATGAGATCTCAGCCATCTAGTCATCCTCCTCGACGACTATTCACATACTAGCTCAAGCGCCTCTCGAGCCAACCATTATCCTCAAACTCGAACCATATCACCGAGTTATCAATATGCTTGGGATGATCCCGTCTGGATTAAACCAAGGCTATCTCATATCATGCTTTGCTTCATCGCATCATAGCAAAGTCTCATCTCAACATCATGCTTTGCCTCATCGCATCATAGCAAAGTCCCATCTCAACATCATGCTTTGCCTCATCGCATCATAGCAAAGTCCCATCTCAACATCATCATCAAACCTATCCATATGAGCTTTATCATCCGCTTCATATGCCACAGGCAGCTTTCCTTATTTAAGAGCCTTTCCACTTGGCTTTTGAATCATCTTCGACCAAACTTGTCCAAATCAATCATCAATCAACTACTTCTAACAATCAATCAAATCAAACATTAATCCAAGTAATCAATCATTCAAACAAGATCTAAATAAACAGTTATAACAATCATGACAATTTAGTAAATAAAGAGTCCAAATCTAACAAGCATGAATTCTAAGTAATATCTTGATGAATGAACTATCATAGGTTAACATGTAGTAAAATGGATATCAAAACTTTATAAACAATGGATCTACATGCAGACTTAAGGAAAATGCATGAAATCACTATTTTTAACAGACAAACAAGCCACCAATCCAATATACTCCTTTGGGTCCGTGTGAGAGATAACCACCACTCACCGAATCACTTAAACACCACAAAAGCAACTAACTTCAGATCTGGACAACAAAGGATCTAGCTTGATCCGACAAGATCCCACTTCAAACGGTGAAATCTCTCTTCAATGGATGGAGATCTTCAACTTTGGCTCTTGGATCTTCGATTTGATCTTCAATCTTGGATGGAAGGAAGCACTAGATTAGAGTGGAGAAAAGAAGTGAAGAAGTGTTGAAGTTGAGCTCTCAAAATAGCAGCACTTCGTCGCTCCAAAATCCGGTGCCAAAAAGTGAACCAAAGCCGTGTATTTATAGGCAGGAATCCCATGAGTCGGCCGCCCTCCTTAAGTCGTCCACGACCTAACCCTTGCCGACCTAACGACCTACGACTCAAGACACCACACGACCTACCGACTCATCACTCCACGGCTCAACGACCTACACATGCACGCGACCCAACGACTCAAGCCAATACACGACTCAACTATACACGTCCTAACGACCTACCGACTCACGACTCACCGGGACACGACTTATGACCTAAGCCAGTACAAAAGAATTCCTTAAGTCGGTCAATTCTATGGGTCGGTTACTACTATAGGTCGGTCTCATCTATGAGTCGTTAACTCCTAAGTCGTCCACTATACTTAGGTCGGTCGAATCCCTAGGTCGGTTACTATCTTAAGCCGTTATTCCTCAAGTCGGCAACTCTTAAGTCGGCTAACTACTAGGTCGCTCCAAATTCTTAACTCGCCCACTGCCTAAGTCGCCCTTCCTCCTTAACTCGGTCTACCCCTTAGGTTGCTAGCTTCCCTAATTCGCTCACACAACCTAACTCTGGATGACTCAAACAATGCTAACGACCCAGTGGCATCTATCTAATGATTTATCGACACGTAAAATACGGGTTGTTACATTTATAAGTTGATTATTTACAAAAAATGTTATAATTATTTACACAACACTAATTTTATTAAATTACAATTTATTACATACTATTTCATTTGTTGATACAACATTTAAATTATCAATTACTCCTTTAATCCAATTACCAATTAATACGCACATCATTACAATTAATTTACAATCTATAACCAATTATAACTTTTTAATCATTTTAAGTAGTTGGAATTACACTTAAAGTAGTTATCAAATATCTTAAATTAATACTATTACATTTCATTCCAGTTATATTCTTACTATTAAATCATAATTTTTTTTCTTCCAACGTTAAATTACAATACCTTATCAAATTAAATAATTTTAATTATCGAAAATTATGGGTCGTTACAAAGAGACAATAAGTGGTTTTAAAAAAACAACTTCAAGTCCTTATATACACACACACACACATACTTCCATTAAAATATGCAACTCAAGGCAAAAATTAAAATTTTGCTATTTTATTTTAAGTGTAAAAGTAACATTTTGACAAAACATTGTTTAGTAAAAGATTCCTTCTAAAAAATGATTTAGATGATTTTATAATTCTTCTTACATCTATCATCATATTTTTTTTATATGTATATCCTCTTATATATTTACTTCCTTCATTATTCTATATAAATATATATTCCTTTCGATAACTATATTTATTTAGTTTATTCATACATATACATATATTTTACTTACCATTGCATATATTGTTTTCAACATACTATTTTTATTTAATTATAGCATACAATATTTTTTCGTTTTATAAGTACTATATATTTCCCTCTTGAATTTTTATACACACACACATTTTTCTCATTAATATGTATATTGGAAAATCCAATTTCACACTCTTCTATTTAAAATACACTATATTGTTCATAAGCCAAAAATCATTTCTATTTCTTTTCTCATCTCGTCTGTATTTATCTGAATTGAATTTCTTCTCAATTTATATAGGGGATTTTAGGCTCAAGGAAAAAGTTGCAGGAAAATTTAGTTCTAAGGACAAGAAGTTTGCTTTTTAGATCGAAGGACATTTTTCAGTGTAAATCACAGAATGATAGTTGTAACTATCATTTTCTGTTTATACTAACAAATAACCTTCAGACTAAAAAGCAAACTTGCTGTCCCTGAGACTAAATTTTTTCGCAACTTCTTCCCTGTGTCTATTTTCCTGATTTATATATATACGCACATTCTGTTGTTATGAATATATATATATATATATATATATATATATAAGAAATTCCAATTAAATAAATTTTCTATTTTATTTATAAAAGTCTAGAAATTCAAATATTATTTTGGTTTGAAAACTATATATTATTGTCAATTGTTATTTAACAGGGATTTTTGTTTTGATTAAAATATCGTATTATTGAATATTAAAAAAATATTCAAAACTCGAGACGTCAAAAATCCTTGGCTGTTACATGAATTATCAGTTGTTGAATTCTAAAATTCACTTATTTAAAAATTTAAAATTAATTAAACATTTAATAATCAAATTGACCAAAATTTTGGGTTGTTACATTCTCTCCCCATCAAATGAATTTTGTCCCTGAAATTCCTAAGGAAGAAAATATTTCCAAACCCTTAAGTTTAAAATTATCATTTTAAAATGAGTTATTAAACTTATTTTCAAAATCAATTAGGCAGAATAGATATTAAAATTTCCAAGCATTTCAAATCCATTCACCAATACCAACTAGTTTCCCACATTCACTCATTTATCTCGAGTTATAACTCAGAAAATCAAATTATTAGTTATCAAAATTTTTCCAAGATTCTCAAGAAGTTTCTAACTCTTAATTTTATGGAAAATTTCGCCAGCGTCTCCTTTGCATGGCTCGATCGGTACAACTACAAATGGCCTCTACGGGTTCTAAATTAATCAAAGAAAACAAAAGCCAAGTAGCCCTCCTTATTTGGGGTATAAAATCATTAACCAATTTAAATTTTCTAAATTTATCATATACTTTTTTGTGTTTGATTTATATTTTGGCAGTATAGTTGTGCAAGAACAAGTGGAAATCCCTTGCTTCCCTATACTTACATAATCTAAATGAAAACCTACTGATAAAAGCAATGTGATGTAACCCTACATACAAAAATTAGTCTGATATAAATCTACATGCAGCCAACAACCATATCTCAATCATATGTAACAAAATACAAAGAATGTTCTATAATAGATGATATGCATCCAATTATTTCAAATGATAATTTATATTTAAATACCTGGTTTTTTCAATTCAAAAATTTATTTTCAAATTTCTCAGATGAGAAAATCAAAGACCAAAAGTCAAAATGATAAGGAGGGGATTCCTCCAAATGAATTATGCTGAAACTCTAGAATCAAAACAATATGGAGCGTCCAGTGGTATTCTGGTTCCTCCAAAAAATCAACTGCAGTGAATAAGTACATTCATTTCCTAAATTCTTCAAAAATTTCCTTTTTCCAAAATCACTGGGATTTAGGTCCTAATAATATCAATTTAAAATCCTTTTCCTGTAAATTTAAACTTTATAGACAATGGTATATGGAATCACGCAACCAATCAGTTCAATTCAATCAAATCCAATTAATCAAATTACATGAAGGAATAAACTAACACTAACAGTAAATCAAATTCCATAAGGTAAAATTTATCACTTAACAATGTTTTAAAATGTCAAATGACTAAAAAACAAATCTTAACTTTAGTTCAAACTTTCTTGATTGTCCAAAAATATAAATAATTGTCTAATCGTACCGTTTTTCTCATTAGCCTTTGGTTATTACTTAGAAGAATATCTAAACTCGCCCAGACAAAATGGAAAGTTATACTCTATATTTTATTAGTTTCTTAATTATATTAAAAATTTCTATTTCACTTAGTATTTTATTTAATACTAAATTATTTATGAATTATTTCATAAATTCACACCTAAGTTCCAAAATATTTTATAAAGTCATTTCTTTATAAAACATCAAATAATAACTTATTGCACTAGATTTACTTGTATAATACTCTTCTATATCCTAAGAGTACATACAAATTTTATTTTACTTTTTTTCAAAGATCTGGATGGAGATCCAATCAAATTATGGTTTCTTAAAACCAAGTCAAGCTATTAACTGTTTTAACTTAGAGTGTTAAAACGAATAATGTTTTCATGGGTTGACTCAAAACTGTAAATAGTTTATTCTACTTAGAGATTTAAACAAAAGTTATGGTTTTAATAAAAATATTATTTATCAAAACCTTTCTATATAATTTAACCCAATTTAAACCTATGTTAAATTATCACATATATTATCTAAGGAATAAAAAACTTATTTATCAAAACAATATTTTATTTGAAACACGTTTTGTTTTGGAACCAATTCCCTTTTGGGGAACTTAAATAAATACCCAGTTTTGATTTCAAAACTTATCTTTGAAAGCATACTACATATGTTTTTATATATAATAACTTCAAACTATTTATTAAAACTCGCTCTTGGTTCACTTAGATTTGAACAAATTTCGATCGCACAACGATAAAGAGAATAATTCACTAAGTACCCCACAACGTTCACCTAAACAAACATCTGATTGTCACTTAGAAGATTATTCATATTACCACAAAACTAATCGAAATGATTATCTCCTAATTATCCCAAAGAAATTTCATTTCATTTTAAAATTACTTCCAAAAAATATTACTATTTCTTTTCTCAAAAAAAATTGAAATTATTTTCAAAAATTCCAAGATATAGATTTAAAAATCTTTTCGAGACACATTTTATAATCTAAATTTATATATAAATTTATTTATATAAAAATCATTCCATATTATAATAATCCTTCTTTATTGTAATAAAATTATCTCGAATACTTATTCTCTAAATATCTTATCCACTATTTTGATCATATTAACAAATTTTTGTTAAAGTTTAATTCTTAACCCACCATTATTAAAAGGTGAATTTTCAAGCTAACATTTTCTCGGAACACGTTTGTAGTGAAATCTTGAAAACGAATTCACAAAGGGTTCATTTTCAATCAAAACTATAAACGCTCCTAATTAAACTGAGCACAATTTGACAACTAACAAGCAACAATTAATTCTTCTTATTTAAGTTAAGCATAATCGAACAAAAAATAGTGATAATAAATGAATATTATCACATTTAAACCAACTCACTATATAATCATATATAATTTTAAAATTATTCCTTTATATATATAAAATATAATCCTAGGCAAAATATTAAATTTGTCAAATTTTCAAAAATTCAATACCATGTTCGTTGGCCTTGGTCAATGTTTAGAAACCTCTATCGATACCGTGGGTACTCGACCAAAATTCATAAAAACTCAATAGACCAATTAACATAATACGTTTTTATAACAATAACAAATATGCTCTCAAATATATAATACTCTCAAACTCATTCTAGGGTGTTACTTACCCTATCTCTAATGAGCCAAACCCTGCCAAAGCCCAGGTTCTCGCTTAACCTTGCACTCTGATACCACTTTTTAACAACCTGCCTTTTTGACCATCGAAAGTCGACACCAATTTGTTTCAATGTCGCGCATCCAATCGACAAAAGGCAGATTGTTGGGTAAATAAAAAGAGAAGAACAGAGAATGGAGAAAAAATAGAATTTCATTGCAGAATTGACAATATATAAAATAACAAGGATAATAGGAACTGTCACTCCAAACATACAGAGTATATCAAAGTTAAAAACAAACCATATCAGCTGGAAAGTTATAAATTCTGACCTTACAACTGTCGATAGGTATACTATATAATACAATGGAAAATAAATGCTATGGTAGATAAATCTTCAGCTCCCCTTCAAGATCTCCATAACTTCAAAGACAACCTGGGAAAGTACCCGGTCTGATCCGAGCTTTAGAAATAAATAACACCCGGATGAGTTTGGAAAACCATGCCGCTAACGTGGAATGGGTTTTTTTTACCTCATAAGAATAACATCCAAACAGGCAAGAGCAGAAATAAATATCAGGAAACAAATCCAAATATGAATGAACATAATTAATATTAAAACCAGACTCGAAAGAATGGAAAATAAACCGAGTAAAATCCAAATTGAGTAGAATGGATAGAACAAGGAAATAGTATAACTTGGTATAATGGACTAAATAAGGTAACAATCAACACTTGATTGAATGGTCTGAATAAGGTAACAGTCCAACTTGATAGAATGGATGGAATGAATACTTAAATGCCATGATGAGGAGTTTGCTTTACTCATGGCAATTTAGAGCTAAAACAGATTCAGGATTTTGAAATCAAATATGGAAAGGAAATTTTCCAACCAATGACAAGGATAACAAAGTTCAACGGAGCAATAAATCGTCCTAAAATGACGTTAATAAAGTAGTTGAAGCAACTTATAGCTGAGATACCAACTATCGAGATATAAAACGATCGTATATGGAAATTAAGTCTTATATACTTATCACTACTCATTGAATTCAAACTTGAACTTTTTCTTGGTTAACAATAATACCGGACAAGTCAAGGTAGTGTTACCTCAAAGTCATGTCCAACGATTATTCTTAACTTTTGAAATAGTGACAAGTACTTCTTCGATGTTTAGTGCTACAAATAAATCGTTCCATATAAGTGATTCGGTTTATGGAAATAATTCATTTCCATAAACGTATCAAAAGTTTTCTTTTAAAAATGAACTAAACTTGTGCTTGATTTCCATATTTCCGCACTGGTAAAACACTTTTAGAATTAGTTCATGATTGTTAAAATGTTAAAAAAATAATTTTTCCAAGTGTGCGACTCCGAAGGCCTAAACCAACATCAGAGAAAACACCCAGAAGATTATTCAACTTAGTATCCCAATAATCGAGTTCTGATTTCTTTTTATAACTTTAAAACAATATTAGTTATCCTGAAATACAATTAATCACATTTAAAATCTCTTTTAAATAAACAGATCCATTATCTTTAATAAAATAGATGATTATTTCCAAACACTTTTATAACATTGGTAAATTAACTTTTAAATCTTTATTAAATTAGTTTATTAAACCAATTTTATTATATTAGTAAATTTACTTTAATTACTTTTATTGAATCAATTAATTAACTTTTAATATCATTAATTGAAAAGATTAATCAAATTCAAATAATCATTAGTTAAAAATGAATAAGTCATCTCAAACATTATTTATGATAAGTAATTCTAGATCTCATTAATTAAAACAATTAATTGAATTTAAAACAGTCATAAATTAATTGGATTAATTAAATCCAAGCCTCGTTTGTTAAAATGATTAATTAAAATATCATTGTTAAAATGATTTATTTAATTATGAAACCTCATCAATTAAAATGATTTAACTAATTCCAAATATCATTAGTTAAAACAATAACTTTAAATTTAAAACAATCATTAATTAATTAAAATGATTAATAAAATTCAAATATCATTATTTAAAATGATTAATTACTTTTAAATATCATTAAGTAAAATGATTATAATTTTCAATTATCATTAATTAAAATAATTAATTAAGTTCAATAAATTTATGAAACTCCATTATCATTAATTAAAAGAATTTATTAAACTCAAATAATCATTTGTTAAAATGACTAACTAAGTATAAAATATCATTTGCAAAAATGATTAATTAAATCTAAAGATAAACCAATTTTAATCATCAGTTATTAAATTGGTTAATTAGTCTAAAAATCATTATCAAAATGATTAATGAATTTTAACCTTCTGTTTAGTAGAAACACAAGCTCTAGTTCATATGTTAGAGTTTTGGGGATGAAATTTAATGAACGACGGTATAGCGAAAATCGCTATAATAACATTTAAACTATTAAATGGAATATCAAGAATTAATTTCAATTAACTATTAATATAATAGCATATGGAAGTAAATAAATAATTTATGGGCGAAAAACCCCTTGGATACTCTGTGCAAATTTTTCTTGCAAAACAATGGTTATGGATAATATATGTATAATTATATGTGTTTATAACGATCAAATTAATATGTCATCCATTTTGGGAATGGAAATTCAACCAAACAATCAATCAAACAATTTAACTAACATCCAAGAAATGAATAAATATTTATAACATCATTGGCATGGTATAATAAAATTTAATGTGCGTTAAACTCACCTTGATTTTTGTTTCCATTGAAGCGTTTCAATTTTGGATTAAAACCGAACGATTAGCCTAATTTTCACTTACTGCAAATAGGACCAAACCAACTCCATCGTGAAGATCTCGATGACACAAGTCCAACACAAAACCGGCATTCGAATCCGACCTCGTATGAGTTAGATACAAAATTTAAAAATTATCGACAATTTTAAATTAATAAATGGAAACTTATATATATTTACAACTATACCCTCAAACTCCTTCTTCCCTAAATGATAGAGCACAGCCGACATCACCCATTCACGCATGCACGCAGAACGTACGCCACCACGCCTTGGCGAAAAACCCAACGAACTTCATCAATCACTCCTCCTATGAAATCCCTACCACATACCAAAGTCCATGCCCAAAAGCCTCTTTCCCAAATCGCAACCTGATGCATGAACAACCGCGACCTAGCAACTGCCACGCCATCCCCCAATGAATTGCACCTCCTACTATTTGATGCCAGGATGCCATTTTCTTCAACGAACCCGAAAACGATCTTCAATCGCTAGTCCGAAATCGCCACAAAACCTAAGCCTAGCTCCTCAACATTGCTATGGCTAAGTCAAATTCGCAGAATCAATGCTGCACCTTCTAAATCAAGTAAAGAATGAAAGCTCTAGTTGAAACCAGATCTTTAAAACTAGTTTTTTGATTTTTAAATGAGTATACCATTATATTTTGAATTTTGATTTCTTGAATTCCAAAGGAAAGAAGTCTCATATGTTTGCAATGAAACATATATAGGGAGATGAAGGTATAGGCCTGGAACAGTAGAGTTATGGCCCGAACAACGAGGGTATGGGCAAGCATAAGGCAGAAATGGTGCATAAGTATGTACATATATTATTTTAATTTTAAAATATTCAATAAAACATAACCGAAAATCTCGAACTCCAAACGAGACATGCCGCCTAGAATTTTATATGTTATACTCTTTTTCAAACACAATGGAACCTATCCCAAGCCCTAATTCGATCGTATGCAAAAAATAGCTTTTCAAACCAAATTACTATATTAAATTTTCGATATTAACTTCAATGCTTTTGATCTCGCATGATCAAACGATACGTCTGATCACCCTGAAATTTAACGGCGTAATATAATTCACCATTAAGAATCCAATGAAACTGGTTTCGTCGAAATCCGAGATAATGCCCCGGAATGACTATTTCACAGATTTAAATATCATTTTTATATTTAACTATCGATATTTATCCAATCTATTTATATTTGTAAATAAATTTACAAATTGAATTCACCAATATTATTTATTAATTAAAAGAAAAAACTAAAATTATTAAATCCATTTAACTAACATTTAATTCACAATTCAAATATTTAATTATTACCTATATTTGAATTAATAGTTATTAAATTCTAAAATTCACTTATTTAAATATTTCAAATTAATTAAACATTTAATAATAAAAAAACCAAAATTTTGGGTTGTTACGTACTTGCTCAAATACGAATGGTATATGGATAGAACTAGAGCTATGGATGACGTTCGTTATAGATGTTTCCCTATTTTACTGGAGGAGCCCCTTTTATATGTTTCACTAGGCTCATGCCAAGGTCTATATCTACTTTTGATGAATTAGCCAAAAAGGTTTTTGGAATAGTTCTAGCTCCATGCTACCCGACCAAAGGACATGATGTCCCTAGTTGGCTTGTCTTAAGGACCCAAGGAGTCACTAAAGGGTTTCTTGAACTGATTTAACATCACTATTACGGAAGTCAGCAATCCGAAGGAAGATCTTGTATTCATGTAACTAGTTTGGGGCATTCACCTAGGCCTGGATTTTTCCAGGTGGCTGTAGATGCAACAACTAACTATTCTGGAAGAGTTTCATCCAAGAACAACCAGTTTCTGCAATTAGAGGAAGCAAGTATGGTTGAAGGAAAGGTTAGTGACAGACAGTCAAAAGATGTTATCTTAAGCAACGTGGCAGTTAAACAGTATGAAGATAGATTTGGTAATGCAGTGACAAACCCTAAAAACATTGGTAACCAGAAGAAATAGAATCAAGACCCCGACGGTAGGTGTAACGACAATAGGAAACATCTTAGGATTATGAGACCGAAATATTATATACCTTTGAAAGATACGCTGAAGAATTTTCATCTTGCTACTCTGGGAACTGAGTATACGAAACCGGATAAGAGGGAAGCAACAAAGTAGCGGGAGCGAACTAGGAAGTATTGCCGCTTCCACAAAACTGATGGGCACAACACTAATGAATGTCGTCACTTAAAGGACTTGATTGAGGAGCTGATATGGAAGAACAAGCTTTAGTAATACGTGAAGCAGCAACAAAACCCTGGCCAAGGTATGGGACTGCAAGGGATATCTTCCCAAAGGAAACAACCTGGACATCACAGGGAGGGGCTTATGTAGATACATAGATGACTAGTTATTATACGATAATATGAGGTCCTTACCTAGTGGAGAGAAGCAAGGGTGAGATGGAAAGACACGCGAGCTCGCTGAAGCATGCAACACAGGGGAGTTGCTACACTATCGAAGTTGGAGTTACGGCTAAGCACTAGAAGATGATAACAGATGACACCGTGTTTAAAAATGAAGATTCAAAAGCCGTCGAGGCACCGACTCTTGATCCTATGGTGGTAACAGTCAAAATCTGACCTGTAGTGGTGTTGGTGGATAATGGACATTTGGTCGGCATTCTATTTAGAAAGACATTGGACCAGATGAAGATCATTATGAAAGATGTGACCTCTTGAGAGACAAAGATTCAACAATTTATGAGCAATGCTAAGCAACCGAATAGAATGATTGATTTTTCCATAGGGCTCGATGAAGGGGAAAAAGAGTGTTTCACATCTAGAAGTTTGTTGTCACTGATGAGTTCTCGACGTATGATGCTTTCTTAGGCCGATCGACTCTAGCTGACTTCAAGATTGCTTTATCTCTATGGCGTTTGACAATGAAGTTCCCAATAGATAAAGGGATTAGAGTAGTGCGAGGAGATTAAAGCGCAACAAATGAATGCTATGTTGTAGAACTATGAGAAGTGAGGTGTCGGGAGAAGGGAAATAATGTGGAGGAGAACTCTCCACATTCAGGAACTAAATGCATAGCAATTACAGAGCAGCCCCTGGCTCGGGACCAAACTGAGGAAGGAATGTTAGGCCAAGGTAAGAGACTAGTCCCTTACCTGTCAAAAGCATTGGAACAACTTGAAGACATAGAGCATTATATGATAGCGCACATCCCTAGAGAAGAAAATATGAAGGTTGATTCACTAGCTAAGCTAGCTAGCCATGGGAAAGCATAGTTAATGGGTTAGTTCCAACAGAGGTTTTGTAATGACCCCACCACAATATGGGATCCATATTACTAATGAACATTATAAATAACATCGTCTAGTAATATGGAGAATACGGCTTATTAAGGGAGACTAAAATGTGAATATATCTTTAATCTAACACCGACACATCGCACTTACTCTTTTTGCTAAATATCTGGAATGAAATTTTGATGTGTACATTAAAGAAATAAACACATCGGTTTCACAAAATCAAAATAATATATCATATAAACAATAGTGGCAGATCACAGCCGATATATAAATCATATACAATACATAACATGAATCTACAAAATGAAATACTATACTCACATAATGTACATCCGAAATAAGTCACTATCTTAAATAATACATCCCATAATATAACATATTTATATACTACAGAAGATAAACTAAGATGTCAAAATGTTTATCATCTGCAAGAAAACCTACCCAAAATCCTGAGCATCCTGAAAAGTCTCGGCCTGACCCGAATATTATAAAATAAACGGGTCAAACTATCTCTAAATATTCCAAAGGGTGAGAACAAGATATAATATAAGGTATATGGTACAAATTATGTAAACTGGTTACATAAGGGATTTAACTCAGAACTTATAGCAAAACTCAAGAATATTTAAATCTAGAAACACTAGAAATCCATGATAACCAAACCAAAACATATCAATCACCTAGATCGTCCGTATCAGACATAACGATCGTCCTTACCATGGAAACAAACTAGTACCACTTGTGACGATCGAATACTAAGGATCATCCATACCATAAAACAACCCTATCCAGTAATCGAAAGCTTTCCGTACCGATCCAATGATCATAGAACATATGCAAAACATAAAAGGATTTAAGAAATCAATAAGTTTATCTTTTGAGGATTTACCAGCCCTCAACCGAACCCTAAAAGAAAATATAAACTAAAGTGCCAAATAATACCGCTTTCAGTAATCGCTCAAACTTAACCACAACGTCCCATAATGCCTGGTGAAATTCTAGTACTTACTGAAAGCTAGTAAATCTCACTCGTTAAAGATACTACTAAAAAAACATGAACTATATTCTCTTATGGATCCAGCAGCTCCATGCAACACACCCAAAGAGAATATAACTCTAAAGTATTTAATACTTCCTAATAGTATTCGCTAAGGGGTTAGTGAGTACCACTCAAACATTCTATTTAATGAGTTAAACAATAATAAATGAAGTGTTACTCGAGAGCATTTAAACTAATTGGTAACACTAAGTTGAATATGAGTATTTCCTAAATTATAGAATTAACATTCTCAGAACATTTTCATTTTAAGAAAACATAAGTCGCACGGGATTGCCAAATGACAAAAAATATTATAAGAATTTAAGGTTTGAAAGTAATTAAATATAGTCTTAATATATATATATATATATGTATATATATATAGAAAGGTTTTCTAAAATTACTTTACATAAAATATTACTTTCGAGTTCCTTTATTCAAAATCCATAATTTAATAATTATTCAACATTTTATAACAATCTCTATTTGATAAAATATTACATAAATCCAAATTATTCCAAAAATGCACTTATATATGTATATTTATCTCAAAATTCCATATAGAATATTTATTTAATAAACCATCTTCTGAATAAGTCCTTGTAGTTTATAAAATCCATATTACTCTTATGCAATACCATATAATTATTTAAACCTCTAATTACAAATAACTTTATTTACATTTCAAAATCATTCTTATTACATAAACAATTATAAGTATATCTATTTACACTATTAAATATCCTTTATAAATAACACAACTTTCTTCTTATAAGACTAAGCAAAAATGGTTCAACTAGAAAATCCATTCACGTTGAAGATCCTTGCTGAAACCGTGTGATGGAGATTTGATGTTGTGCTATGGAATATATGGCATAACCATTATTAAACAAATTCATAACTCAAAAATCCTTAAATAACATTGAAATCATCACAAGACGTAATGAAATAGGACATTAAAAACAAGCAAATATCAACAAGGAAACAAACAGGCAAACAGATGAGTGAACATAGCGATCAGGGAGGGAAACAAGCATGACCTGGGACTCAACCCAAGCCTATACTGGTGCATCGGTTTGGTTGGACCGGTAGACCAGTAAAACTTCCTGGGCAGATTCCCAGTAGTGCACCCCGCTTTCGGATCGTCCGCTGGTGGGGGTTTCCGCTGAATTGAACCTAGAGTTCAACTACACTAAGTTAGCTATCATGCAAGCAACCAACCAACTTCAAATTGATGATTTAAAGGACTATATAACAAGGGTTTCCAATAACAGTAAATACCAGAATAGAAAATGCAAACACCCCAAGCAATTCAGACATATTTGACATCCAATTCATCCAAAACAGCAAATGCATCCAATATGAATCTAGAGAAAGATTGTTTGAGTTGTTAACTCACCTTTATAGCTTGAATTAGATGTAATAAACTTGAATTCTCCTAGGCTAAGACTTTCAGCAAACACTTAGTTTTAATTTCATAAATTACAAAATAAAATTACAAACAAGAGATGAAATTGAAATTAATAATCCCTAGTTGATGACCTAGAAGGTGTAGGAGGTTACCTTCTTTCAATTGCTGCTAGATATTTCCAAAAGCCCTACGTTCTAAGACTAGAAATTGGAGATTTAAGAATTAGGGTTTATGTTAGAGGATTTTTGAGTTTCACATTTTCTAGCGAAGGAAGAAAATGAGAATAAGAGTTCTGTATGTACCTTACTTCTCAATCTCATATTCTTGTCTTCTTGGACCAAGAGGGTATGATTATAAACCCAATAAGAAAGTGTTACTAATTCTCTTTTTAATTAGCAGTATTGCTAACTTTTAATTTTTCCTTTATCACTTATTACGTACTCCCTACACTAAATAATACTTTATAAATTATAAATTTAATTTCACAAAACTTGACATTACTAACATGGTAGGAATTATCATTTTAAATCAATATTGAAGGGTTTTATACAAATTCAATCTAACTTTAACAGATATAAATTATTATTATCCTTCTATAAAGATGGATTAACATTTCCAAATATCTCATTTCTAACAATAATTTCAATCTAACAATTTTCAAAAATGCCAAATTTGAATAATTGGTTTAATCATATTTCAAATTTAAATTGAAATTCTCATTAGGAAATGAAACTCATTTCTTAATTAAATTAAATCAATTGTTCTTAGAAACTAGATTTAATTTCATGATTTAATTTCACAAATCACAAATAAAAATTAATTATCCGTAATTAAACTTAATTAATTAGGTAATTAACAATAGGATTGTTACAGATTTCCCCCTTAAGAAAATTGCGTCCTCGCAATTTCCTTAACAAAAGCAGTCTTTAATTTTAAATTTTAAATTTCACTTAAAGATAATTAAGATATCCTTCATTTTATTTTGTATGAAACTTACTAAATTTTCCAATTGATTCATAAATTATGAATTAATTTTTTTTCACCAGGTAAAATAATATTAAGCCGTGGAATTATTGTGACCCACTTCATTACTTACAATGTTGATTGCATAAGCTATCAACAATGTCTTACCAAGTCTCTCTGCTTTGCACAATTATTTTATGATGAAAATATTATTTTTGTTTATTTTTCACTCAAAATATATTTCTCAAAATGATTGTTCTTAGATTCTCATATCAAAATGTCTCGACTGACGTTTAGAAATTCCTATCGATGGTGTGGCATCCCATATATCGATTGAGATCTTAAAACAGTTACTAGACAAGTTAACACAATACTTAATTAAAAATTTGGTTATGTCTATTTTCTTAGTATTAGCATTCAAGCATCCATGTTGAATAAATACAACTAAATAATCAATTCCTAACAACCCATCAACTAAATCAAACAACTTTTATCCTAAATTCTATCCATAAAATGCGAAAGCTTACAAAAAGGTACTTAACTATTTCTAAAACTAAATCTAAGGCAGCCTAGCAAAAGAAAGAACGCTTTCTAAAATAAATAAAACTATACCTAGCTACGCAAATCCATCAGAAGTTTCAATGGCCTTCCCCTTTCCTTCCTCCCTTTATTATATGGGCATGCAGCTATCAAGTATCCCTCTTTCCTTTTTCTTGTAATGGAAACAAATACCCACTTGAGAAGAAACTTTAGGCATCCTACACTCATTCAAATAACGACCCCTAGTCACACAATTGAAACATGCAATCGACTCCTATGTGTGGTGGTAGAACCAGACTCATCATGCTTCTTCTTCTTACCTTTAGCTTTGGAACTCCCTTGCTCAATTGGTTGTTTCCTTTTCTGGTTGAATCCTTGCTTTTTCTTTCTAGGAGTTTCTTCCTCATGACTGTCCTTTTCTGCCTCCTTGAGACAAAGTGTTGAATTAACTAAGGACTCGAAAGGTATATCCATCTAAAGTAACAGTGCTTTCTTCAAAGACTTATGCAATCCATAAATGAACTTCTGATTTTCTTCTTCTTAGGATATTGATGAAATCCAAACCATACTTGGATAGTGCCTCAAATTCTTCTACGTACTCCATAATAAAAATCTGATTCTGCCTAATCTCAATGAGTTTCCTAGCTATTGTTTCCTTTCTGCCTTTTGAAGAAACTCCTGCTCGAATCTCTCTCAAAACTGAGCCCAAGTAAGTTGATCCTCTTCAACCTTCGCTACTAACAAGTCATATCATTCCAATGCCCTTTCTTGCAACTGGCTAGAGGCCACTTGAATCCTTCAGATATCATTAAGATTCATCCAAGAAAAGATCCTCTCATATGTCTTCATCTAGGCCTGAATCTCAATGGGATTCTCTATTCCCTTAAAGGGCCTACCTCCTAAACATCCAAAGTCACTTCAAGAACAAGAAAGTTCAACACAAACCAATTTACCCTCAGAAGTAGCAGTCTTGGCAGCACGAACAATCTCTGCAATCTACTCAGGAATTAAAAACATCCCTTCTATTCTAGGATTACTGGTCGATCCTAGTGTAACTCTAGATCTACCTCCAACCACTACTCTAAATTTAAATTCAAATCTTTAAATTTGAATAACTTTTACGTATGAAATCAGATTTCGACGAAATTTGCGGCGTCGGAATCGCAGAGATGCGTACTATGCAGTAGTGCAGTTCGAGAATCATTCCGGGCAAGTAGAAATTTGAGTTAAATTGAACGTCGTTCGGTTTAATTTAAATTTCGAACGCTCGCCGAAACCCAAGGTGAGTTATTCTCACTCACCTCTGGATGCTAGCTAATTTAAATAGTTAATATTTAAATATCTGTGTGATTGGTTGAATATAATTGCTGTTATCAGTTTGGATTGATATTTATGTACGTGATGTGCTAATATTTGTGATGCAGGGAAAAACAGGTTGGAGGGATCCAACTGGATTCCTCACGATGTAGTAATTATTTTTATAATTGGTAATGATGGCTGTTTATATGTTGTGATTGATAAATTAGAAATTAAACTGTACTGTGATGTTGTTGGATAAATTATGAATCCAGAATTTAATTATAAAGGGAATAAATTGGGGTTTTTAAAGAAATAAAAGAAATTGTTAAATAAAGAATTTAAAGAAATAAAATTGGGAATTTGGTTTGGGTGAAGAATGAAATTTGTAAATTGGGAATTATAAACGAAGCGGAAATTTATCAGCAGATAAATGTAAAGTATAGATTTCTAGGAATAAATTCTATAGAAATTATAATTGGTTAAAAATAACGATGGGGTTATTTTATGATGTTTTCCTGGAAGTTCAATAAAATATTTTAAAGAGGTTTTCTGAATATAAATTAACAGTTTTAAATGTTAAAAAAAAAATTGAAATGCATTTTTCACCAATGGGATTTTATTGTAGTATTTCATAAGTATTATTTTCCTTAATAAATTCTCAAAAGTTTATTTTAAAAGATTTTTAAACCCGAACTTTGAAAGTGAATTTCCAGGAATGGAGACTATGTTTTGGACTTTGAAAGAAGTTATTTTTAAATCATGGAAGAGAAAATTATATTATTTAAACATGAATTTGAATGGTAACAAATCGACTGAATTTATAAGAAAAGTTCTTTGGGATGGTGAAATGGAAGTGTGTTTTCCCTGGGAAACCTAGTTCGTGTTTTAACAGTTTTATTTAAGAATAAGTTAAAGTTTAAACTTGATTAAAAGAGTGTTTTTGAAAATTATTATTTTTAAGCAACTAATTAGTAAATTTGCAATAGTAATTATTTACGAATACATTAGAAATTATTTTTACAAATGGATTTATTTTAAGGGTAGTTTTGCATAAAGTTATTTGAATTATTATTAATCCTTTTAACAACTCAACTTTTAAATTTAGTTTAACTAAACCTTTATTTAAAATCAAATTTATGTCTTAATAAATAGTTTTACTTCACATATTTTAAATTTATATTTTGAGTAAATAACTAGAAGTAAATTTACATATTTTAAAGTATATTTCAGTATAAAATGTTTTTAACTGTTTTAAATCTAAATGTTTTGAACTTGGTTATTTCCAATGGGAAAAAAGGGTAAAGAATATACCTTGTAAAGGAGAATCTTTGGGAAATTGTTTTCAAATGAGTTTTGGAAATTTGAAATTATATCTTTTAAAGATATTAGAGGAAAATAAATAATGTGGGAAATTATTTATTGTGTGATGGATGTTTGTGAATATAAATTGATAGTTAAATCACCGACTATCAATATTGGACAAATGCGTTGATCGTTTCGAAGAGACCTGGATCGAGATTTATTTCTCGAAAACCACTTCGATCCGGTTTGTACGTTTCGTACGAAAACGTGTTCGGAGTCGAAGATGGAGCGGTGAAGTGCAAGGGCTAGTCGCTACTAATCCTGAGGATATTTCCAAAATGGATGTAGTAGGAATAGTACCTTCGGTTCCGTTCAAACCCGGGACAGACTTGTATGGACGAATGCTTTCGGAACATCGTCAGGTGGGCGATGGGCATTCTAAGTGAAACGTTCTAAAAGGTAACGCTTAGCCTCAAGCCTCATCAAATGGGAATGACTGAAAATCAGGGGATATGCAGCAAGGCTTCGTGGGTAGCCCCCACTGGAGAGTAAGGTCATCCCTGTCTAGATGTCCCTTTTTATTCGGCTTAGTGGTGCGGTTGCTGATCCCAACCGCGGGGTGATCTTATTCGGAACTGTCCAGTAAGGGATGGGTCCGGCCTTGTGTTGCAGGGGATCGGGAGTGGTCCTCGGTACGGTGATCTAGGCCCCGTACTGTGACAGGTGGTACCCCGGTGCCTAGTCATTGTTGGAAATCCATTCTCCATACGAGCCTTATACGAGTTTTGTTTGTATTACCCACTTTTGTGGCTAGTAGCTGGAATTAATAGATGTGACAATTTCGGCTATTTTATAAGTATTTGTAAATAGACCCTACTATAATATCAGAGGATTTCTATAAAAAGTGTTTTAGCTATCGTAAGGTAAAAACCCGACATGTTTATTTGTGGCATGGTCTTACGAGATGCTTTTGTTTTCAAAGGATTTTTGAAACTTTAATAATCAAGTTGGATGCATTATTATTAGCTGGTATTCCAGACTGACTCGGGTGTTATTTCATTATAATGCTCGGGTCAGACCGAGTATTATATGTTTAGGACATGATGCATGGAGCAGGAGAGGAGCTGGAGTCCGTGACGTATTATCTATACATATATATATTCCGCTGCTATAATTGTATGGTATGTCTGATTGGTAATGTTGATGTATGAGACACTCTGATGATATGATGTATAAAATAGTTATAGATTTCATTTTGTGTAAAGTTCTATATTTACTATTATATTTTATTCCCCTGCGACTGTGAGATTCTGATATTGTTTAGTTCCTTCTTCTTCTATCTCTTCTTCTTTAACCCAAATGGTTCGTATTTCTGTGCAACTTGAGTTAATTGTTGTAGAATAGTGCTAACTCAAGGGGTACGGATTTGCGGGCTGTCACACTTGGTATCAGAGCTTAGGTTGGCGACAACCTAGGCTTTGGTGGGGAAATTACTCATTAAACAGAGTCAATAGTACTCTATAATGAGTTGAGTGTATTAATAGATATGAGAGCGTACTTGTTAGTGCATATAAAATTTATTTTTATACTGTGTTGACTTATCGGTTGAGTGTTTATGAATTCTGGTCGGTATGGGAAGTACAACCGTATCGATAGGGGTTTCTAAACTCTTAAACAAGATAAACCGACATAGTATTGTTTTTAAAGTGGGTAAATGAAATAATTTTACCCAAATTATATTTTGATATAAAAGAAATAACTTTCTGAAATTATTATATATATTTGGATGATTGGTTGTTAATGTCTAAATCAAATAAGAATCTGAAATTTAATCTGAAATTTGAAATAGTTATAATGAAAATAAAATTATACAAATATAAATTACATAAAGGAAGAATAATTAAATTTAAATTGAACCAGAATTTAAATCCCGGAAGTTTTGGAAAGGATTTTAAATATATTGAAAACAAAGTTTGGAAATTTAAATTCCTGGGAAAGTTTGAAATGTTTTCTAAGGTGTTTGAAGGCAATATTGGAATATTATTTTGGGAAGTATTTTTGAATGGGAACTGTTTGAAATGAATTTGGGAAAGTAAGAAGCACCAAACTCACTTCAGTCGCTGGAAAATAATCCTGATGA
Source organism: Allium cepa (assembly GCA_030765085.1). NCBI lineage: Eukaryota > Viridiplantae > Streptophyta > Magnoliopsida > Asparagales > Amaryllidaceae > Allium > Allium cepa. The sequence goes on along the minus strand of CM060945.1, from coordinate 1,024,732,449 downwards.
TGCTGGCCACATCATTAGAATTCATTTTCGAGTTTCTAAGTGATGGATTGCTACCAAAGTGGTTGGTTATGGTATTGTTTGGATTTGGTGGGTATACCAGTTGTTTTGGAAATTTCAAAGGAGGAAATTTGTTTTGGTATAAACAAGTTGTTTTGGAAAATTTGGAAATTTGATTGATATACCAAATGGGTATGAGTTGATTATTATTTCAAGATGGTTTTGAAATAAAACCGAATAATTGAATTCTGGAAAATTTTATTTAAATAATGTGTAAAGTTAAAATGAATCAACTATTGAACTTACTTGGTGAAGTTGATATTAATAAGAAAGGGAAATGAAATTTTATCCTGGAATGGAATTTAATTTGAGCATATGAAGGTAAATAAAACATATTTGAATTTAACTTGGATAAGTTAAATAAATTGGACTTGGAATAAAGTTGATTTGGATTAGATTAAAATGTAAGATGACTATGTAATTGTGGTTCTTTGTGAAATGAATTATACCCATAAGCTATTAAATGTTATACTTATAATCTGGAATTGTGGATTTAAATTTGTGCAAGGAATTAAATGGAAAGAAAATTTGTACCTTTAAGAATTCAGGGATACATATATATAACATTTGAAGTTGTAATTATAAAATGGAAATGAACTTAAGAATGGAAAATTTGATTGTAAACCTAAGTAAAATGGGATTATAAAATCAAAGGGAAATAGTTGAATGATGTGGTGAATTCAAACTTAATTCTAAATGAAGTGTAAGTAAGATGAGGTAAAGTGAGATATGAAAGATGTGAATGAACTTAAAATAGTAAATAAGTTTTGAACTTGTATATGGAGAATTAAATTTAATTAAAATTGGATTTAACTTCAATCGAGTGGAATTGGGATGGACTTGGATTTAATTAAAAGCAAGATTCAATTTTGTTGTGAATAGAAATGAATGGAATTTAATTCTCATTTAAGATAGTAAAGGAAATAGAATGAATTTAAGATGACTAAATGAATTTGGTTAAACTTGGATTAGAATTGGAAGAAAATTAAATTGAAAGAAAATTTAATTCAGAGAAGTAAGAAGGATATTGTGTGAATAAATTTTTAATTCAACTAAATTCAAAGGAATTGTTTGAGAATGAATTTAGCGTAAGCTAAATTAAATAAAGAGAAGCTTGAAGGTGAATTTGGTGTAGACTAAATTAAAGGGGATTTGCACTGGCATTAATAAGATTTTGGTGGTTTGTTAAGGAAATTTTTGAAAAGAAAATAAAAACCCAGTTTTGATATGGAATTTAATTTTGACAATAAAAAGCTGACAGTGTAAATTAATAATGAAATTAGATTTCAATAGAAATGGTTTGAATTGTAAATAAATTCAAATGAGTGAAATAATTTAAAGTGGTCTCTTTGCTAATAAAATAAATCTAAAATGGATTGAATAAATAAGCAAAGTGCATTAAAATTTGTAAATGGATTGGAATTGATTTGGATGAGAATCAAATGAAAATAAATAAAAGTGATATAAGAAGAAATAGAAATATTGTGTGATTGAAACAATTTAAGCAAATTGGAAAAAAATATTTGTGATCAAGCTTATAATGTGGTATTGGATAAATTTGTTTAGATGATGAAATTGAATTACAAGTGAAATGGTATTAATTAATTTTATTGTGATAAATTAAGGAGGTATGAGTTGTAAATAATATGGAATGTGATGATATTGATTTAAACTTAACTTGGATGAGCTTTATTTAGTAGATTTGAATGAAATTTGTTTAGATAATAAAATTTAAATGCAATTGGAAGAATCTTAATTAATTGTTGTGATGAAACAAAAATGTAATGGGTTGTAAATGACCCAGGATGGAATGATATTATTATAACTATGAATTGGGAATGGTAACTTGAATGTATTCATTGTAGTGAAATACAAAATGAAGTTCGAGTTGGCAAAAGGAAACTAAGGTAGTTTTGGTGCTTATGATTGCTTATAACATATGGTTTATATGTAAACTTGAGAAATGTGCCGCGTAGGCTTGGTAATTGATGTATTGTCTTAATAAATGAATGAAATGTTCATATTTTTGGAAACTGATGAGTTTGTGAGTAAAGTACAGGTACGGAAGGCGTTCGATAGAGTTGGAGCGCGTATATGCGTTATATTAGCCGCTTGCTTTAAAATTTTGCTAAAAAGGTACGCCTACGCAATTATAATTAGGAAATGATATATTTGTTGTGATATATTTTGATTTCCGATCGTGTGGGTCGATATATATATATTTATCTGTATCGCGATATCGCGAAAGCTCCTCCGTACAAAGGAGACTCTGCTAAAATTTTCCGAAAATTTTGGGAGTTAGAAAATTTTTGGGATTTTGGGAAAAATTTATTAACTTGGAAAGTTATTTTGAAAAACATTAGAATTTAAAGATTTAGAGTAAATGAAGTAAATGAGTTTGGATTTGAGCTAAAGGGTTTTGGGAAGTTGTATATAAGCTTTTAACTAAAGAAGTTTGGGTTAAGTTAATGAGTGTAGGAGAATTTGTTCATTAGCAACAAGTCGATTTCAAATTACGATTGAAAATAAAGAATTTTGGAATAGGATTGAATTAGTAGTTTCAATTTGAAACTAAAGGATCTGGGCAAAGTGAATTTGAGCGAAGTGAAATTTGGATTTCACTAAGTAAGTTTGTTTTTAGGTCTGGAAGCATTCTTCTACCTTAGCAAATTTCGGGGACGAAATTTTTTATAAGGGGGGAGGAATGTAACGACCCGAAATTTTGGGTCGCCAAATTTGAACATTTAATTCATTTTAAATGTTGAATATGGATTATAATTTGAATTTTTTTGAAATAAAAGACTTTGTTTAAGTTAATAAAATTAGTTAAATTTCAAATATGGGAATTTAATTGGAATTTGAATAATAATAGCTTAATATTAGGATTGGGTAATTGGTAAATCTGAGTGTAAATAAATATGAAAATGGTTTCTAAAAATTTATTTAAGTTTATTTTGATGTAAATAATTATATTGGACCATTAGATGGAATTAATTGGCAATAGATTGAATTTGGGAATTTATATTAATTTAATTGTGGAATTTATAATATAATAATGCAAATATTCAGATTTCGATTTAAAACTAAATCGGAATGATCTCTAATGTGATTATATATTTTATATGATTTATTATTAAGTTATTAAAATTTTAAAGGTGAAATTTTAAGTGCTTTCGTCAATTTTGAGAAAACGCTCAATTTAATCGACGAGTTAAAATAGCCTTCCGGGGCACAGTCTCGGAATTCGACGAAACCAGTTCCATTGGATCCGAAATAGTTAGTTATTATCGGATTTCAATTTTCGTAGCAATCGGAGTTGTCGTTTGACCGTGGCAGCTCGAAACGCATAGAAATCGTTTTAATCGATTTAATTTTAAATTGATCATTTAATTCCGTAACTCGCACATATGACCTAATTAGCTTACGAAACATGTTCCATTATGTCCGGAACGTAGAAAAACCCTAGGAACGCCTGTCGGAACGCGTAGTTTGGAGTTCGTTTGCGTATATTGTTAAATTGAGAAGTATATTAATTAAATAATATTAAAACCATAATATATATTCATTTTTTTTTATTAAACCCTAGCTATTATCCTCAGGCCGCCGTTCTATCACAACCAATGGCCGAAAATAATCGACTTTCTCTTCCAATTTGCGATCAATCCGTCTAGCAATCGCGAAAACTTCCAACTGGAAGATCGAAGAGTGCATTGAGGGCTTCAGATCCAATGGTTGATTCGCGTTCTTGTCAACCGGAGGAGGAGGTAGGGGCTGCGTTCGTCGTGCGTGTAGGGGCGTTTTTCGTGACCTATGGGGAGCCAAGCCGGGCGAGTTTTGGGCCGAGGGTAGGTGGCGCGAAGAGCTTCGACGTGGGCTAGTCTGATTGATTTCCAGCCGATCGTGGGAGGAGCGGCCCTATGCCCTAGGCGGTGAATTTTGGGTTCGAACGACCTAGGTATTCGCGTGCTAGAGCGGGAAGAAGTGGATGCGGGCTTGGTTTCGTGATGAAGGTCTGATGTGGTTTGGGTATAATAAAATTTTAATTTAAAAGAAATTGTTTTAAATTTAAATTCAAATCTTTAAATTTGAATAACTTTTTCGTATGAAATCAGATTTCGACGAAATTTGCGGCGCCGGAATCGCAGAGAAGCGTACTATGCAGTAGTGCAGTTCGGGAATCATTCCGGGCAAGTAGAAATTTGAGTTAAATTGAACGTCGTTCGGTTTAATTTAAATTTCGAACGCTCGCCGAAACCCAAGGTGAGTTATTCTCACTCACATCTGGATGCTAGCTAATTTAAATAGTTAATATTTAAATATCTGTGTGATTGGTTGAATATAATTGCTGTTATCAGTTTGGATTGATATTTATGTACGTGATGTGCTAATATTTGTGATGCAGGGAAAAACAGGTTGGAGGGATCCAACTGGATTCCTCACGATGTAGTAATTATTTTTATAATTGGTAATGATGGCTGTTTATATGTTGTGATTGATAAATTAGAAATTAAACTGTACTGTGATGTTGTTGGATAAATTATGAATCCAGAATTTAATTATAAAGGGAATAAATTGGGGTTTTTAAAGAAATAAAAGAAATTGTTAAATAAAGAATTTAAAGAAATAAAATTGGGAATTTGGTTTGGGTGAAGAATGAAATTTGTAAATTGGGAATTATAAACGAAGCGGAAATTTATCAGCAGATAAATGTAAAGTATAGATTTCTAGGAATAAATTCTATAGAAATTATAATTGGTTAAAAATAACGATGGGGTTATTTTATGATGTTTTCCTGGAAGTTCAATAAAATATTTTAAAGAGGTTTTCTGAATATAAATTAACAGTTTTAAATGTTAAAAAAAAAATTGAAATGCATTTTTCACCAATGGGATTTTATTGTAGTATTTCATAAGTATTATTTTCCTTAATAAATTCTCAAAAGTTTATTTTAAAAGATTTTTAAACCCGAACTTTGAAAGTGAATTTCCAGGAATGGAGACTATGTTTTGGACTTTGAAAGAAGTTATTTTTAAATCATGGAAGAGAAAATTATATTATTTAAACATGAATTTGAATGGTAACAAATCGACTGAATTTATAAGAAAAGTTCTTTGGGATGGTGAAATGGAAGTGTGTTTTCCCTGGGAAACCTAGTTCGTGTTTTAACAGTTTTATTTAAGAATAAGTTAAAGTTTAAACTTGATTAAAAGAGTGTTTTTGAAAATTATTATTTTTAAGCAACTAATTAGTAAATTTGCAATAGTAATTATTTACGAATACATTAGAAATTATTTTTACAAATGGATTTATTTTAAGGGTAGTTTTGCATAAAGTTATTTGAATTATTATTAATCCTTTTAACAACTCAACTTTTAAATTTAGTTTAACTAAACCTTTATTTAAAATCAAATTTATGTCTTAATAAATAGTTTTACTTCACATATTTTAAATTTATATTTTGAGTAAATAACTAGAAGTAAATTTACATATTTTAAAGTATATTTCAGTATAAAATGTTTTTAACTGTTTTAAATCTAAATGTTTTGAACTTGGTTATTTCCAATGGGAAAAAAGGGTAAAGAATATACCTTGTAAAGGAGAATCTTTGGGAAATTGTTTTCAAATGAGTTTTGGAAATTTGAAATTATATCTTTTAAAGATATTAGAGGAAAATAAATAATGTGGGAAATTATTTATTGTGTGATGGATGTTTGTGAATATAAATTGATAGTTAAATCACCGACTATCAATATTGGACAAATGCGTTGATCGTTTCGAAGAGACCTGGATCGAGATTTATTTCTCGAAAACCACTTCGATCCGGTTTGTACGTTTCGTACGAAAACGTGTTCGGAGTCGAAGATGGAGCGGTGAAGTGCAAGGGCTAGTCGCTACTAATCCTGAGGATATTTCCAAAATGGATGTAGTAGGAATAGTACCTTCGGTTCCGTTCAAACCCGGGACAGACTTGTATGGACGAATGCTTTCGGAACATCGTCAGGTGGGCGATGGGCATTCTAAGTGAAACGTTCTAAAAGGTAACGCTTAGCCTCAAGCCTCATCAAATGGGAATGACTGAAAATCAGGGGATATGCAGCAAGGCTTCGTGGGTAGCCCCCACTGGAGAGTAAGGTCATCCCTGTCTAGATGTCCCTTTTTATTCGGCTTAGTGGTGCGGTTGCTGATCCCAACCGCGGGGTGATCTTATTCGGAACTGTCCAGTAAGGGATGGGTCCGGCCTTGTGTTGCAGGGGATCGGGAGTGGTCCTCGGTACGGTGATCTAGGCCCCGTACTGTGACAGGTGGTACCCCGGTGCCTAGTCATTGTTGGAAATCCATTCTCCATACGAGCCTTATACGAGTTTTGTTTGTATTACCCACTTTTGTGGCTAGTAGCTGGAATTAATAGATGTGACAATTTCGGCTATTTTATAAGTATTTGTAAATAGACCCTACTATAATATCAGAGGATTTCTATAAAAAGTGTTTTAGCTATCGTAAGGTAAAAACCCGACATGTTTATTTGTGGCATGGTCTTACGAGATGCTTTTGTTTTCAAAGGATTTTTGAAACTTTAATAATCAAGTTGGATGCATTATTATTAGCTGGTATTCCAGACTGACTCGGGTGTTATTTCATTATAATGCTCGGGTCAGACCGAGTATTATATGTTTAGGACATGATGCATGGAGCAGGAGAGGAGCTGGAGTCCGTGACGTATTATCTATACATATATATATTCCGCTGCTATAATTGTATGGTATGTCTGATTGGTAATGTTGATGTATGAGACACTCTGATGATATGATGTATAAAATAGTTATAGATTTCATTTTGTGTAAAGTTCTATATTTACTATTATATTTTATTCCGCTGCGACTGTGAGATTCTGATACTGTTTAGTTCCTTCTTCTTCTATCTCTTCTTCTTTAACCCAAATGGTTTGTATTTCTATGCAACTTGAGTTAATTGTTGTAGAATAGTGTTAACTCAAGGGGTACGGATTTGCGGGCTGTCACATATGTCATCGTTGTAGTGGATTACTTAATGAAGTGGAAGCGTTTTCCACAATTACAATGAAAAAGGTAATCAATTTTGTAACAAAGAATATTATTTATAGGTTTGAAGTGCCCTAGAAAATCATCACAGATAAAGGAACTCAATTATAGAGTAATGAGTTTAAGGATTTCTACAAGCCCTATCAAATTGACAAGAGCTTCTCCATGGTAGCACATTCGTAGTGAACGGACATGTGGAAGCAATGAACAAAATGATCAAATCCACCTTGAAGAAGTGGTTGACAAGAGCTAAAGGCAATTGGGTTGATGAGCATCTGCTAGAACTTTGGCTTATAGAACTACACATAAGTAAGCAACTAGACACTTCCTGTTATCCCGCTTTTTGGCAAAGCTGTGATACCAAAAGATTGGTCAAAAACAAAAAAAAAAGTTCGTCTCAGAAATTAGCCATGCTTCACTCCGCTATGGATATCGATGAATTTTTTCCAAGTCCGGATCAGGCCACAGTTGATAGGACATGGCAAGTGAGATCATAGAAGTCGCATTTCAAATTTCAGGCCAATCCGAGGTCGTATGCTCAAGTTATGATGGATCCAAGTTAAGAGAGATGGACATTGCTCAGTTCGAACCCATCGCCTTTCGTACGTTCGAACCCATCTAGTTCGAATCCATCATGTTCGAATCCATACGAAGAGGTGACGTTCGAATCCATCAGCTAACATTTTCCTTCGACTCCATCGGCCTCGACACCATCACAGTGACTCACCTTCGAATCCATGAACTAAACCTTTGCTTCGACTCCATCAAGCAAGCCCCCAGATAACCTTGCTTCGAATCCATCTTCACACGACCACAAACCCATCATACGGCTTCATGCTGTCTTCGAATCCAACATGTTAGAGACGACTTCGAATCGATCCGAAGTGGCGCAGTTGGATCGATTCGAATGAATACCATTACGTCGATTCGAAGGCGACCTTCGAATCCAACACTCGAACCACTTGGTCAACACGGCAAAGAACTCGGAGTCGACCCAATCAACTCGGCGAAAAATATGGATCGACTCGAAGAAGGCGCGCCACGTCAACCCACTTGCACGCCCTGAGATCGATTCGAAGTGCTCGATTCGAATTGATCGATTCGAAGACGACAGCCAACCGAAAATCATCATTTCGAACCGATCATATCTCCTTAACCACTGACTCTAATGCAACGAAATTTTCACAGTGGCTTCCATACAAGGTAAAGATTGTTCCTGCCAAGTTTCAGCTCGATCGGACCATTTCTTGATGGGTTCGAAATCACTTCGAATCGATGTCAGATCGAGACGAAACTTGGTGGGGTCGGTCGCGTGGGCCCACTCACGTGCCAGAAGAGGTCTCCCGAAGTTTCAGCAAGATCTGGGCCTCCAATGCCTATAAATAGCACCCTGAAGCCTTTAGAAAAGAGGATCTTCCAGGAACTTCTGCCATTAAACACCAAGACTCTGCCGGATTTAATTCCATTCATCAGAATCACTGTTGTATTCAGATTTCAAAGCTATTATCAATTGTAATCCGTTGTAATCGATCTAATCAAGCAAGGCAATAAAGAGAAAACCTTCAAAGTGGACGTAGGCACGAACGTCGAACCACTATAAATCCTGTGTTTGTGATTATTATCTGCGAATTATTGTGATTTGTTGCTTAGAGCTGAATTTTATATTGATTGTTGCTGAGTTCTGTATCGATCATCATCGATTTGAGTACACAAACGGGTGCTTTCATGATATTGGGTGTTTGTGACCAATTTTGGCCCAAACATTTTGGTGCTTTCACTGAGAACTGATTCAGGAGAGGTTGAATTTGGAGACTTAGGAATTTAGATCTAAGAACCATGACGAGACAAACGAGTAAGAAACAAAGGCCAGAGAGAAGTGAACATCAAGGAAGTCAAGAGGCTTCCTCAAGAGCGAATCAAGCGTCGATCTTCATCACTAGGGACGAGATGGAGACAATGATGAAGAAGCAAGAGGAGTTGATTCAAAGTTTATTTCAACAGATAGGACAGCTTGGAGCACAGAATAGAGGAGCCAGTGGAGTCCAGAACGAAGCAGGACCATCCGGCGTCGCACCCGGATTAGGGGGCACACCCATGGAAAACGTTGATCCAGTTTCGGAGAGAGAAAGAGGAGCATCTGCGCTACCCGGTAATAGTAGAGGAGTGAACGCTCAGTCAAGGGGGCAAACCCCAGAGTTCCCTCGTGAGCTCGGGGGGCAGGTTGAGAGTAGTGAACGAGGATTACATCTTGGAGACAACGACAGGTTGGCAGAGATGGTTAGGGGAGCTTTGAGAGGCGGTTTGGTGAACAAAGATTTGGAGGATGTTAATAGAAGTCCTTTTACTTCAGCAATCAGGCAAGCTAGGAACCCACCGGATTTCAAATTACCATCGCTGGATATGTATGACGGGAGAACGGACCCCACGGTCCATCTGACAAAATATATGAGGCATATGGAAGTGCTGGGGGCATCAGAGGAGGTTATGGCCCGGTGCTTTCCACTGTACTTGGCGGATATTGCGGCGTTATGGTTCAAGCAATTAGATAGTGGATCCATTAGAACATGGAATGACTTAACTGAGAGATTTATGAGGCAATTCAGGGTTCACATTACAAGACCCAAGAATGTGATGACGTTGGCGCCTTTAAAACAGAAGGCTGGAGAAACATTGAGAAGTTTCCTGACACGGTTCAATGCGGCGGCAACTTCCGTGGATAGACCGGATCCATCCATGGTTATGATGGCGGCTGTGTCCGGAATAGCAGACGGAACGGAGTTCAAAAATTCATTAACTAAGGATCCACCCGTAGATCTGGGAGAATTCTATCATAAGGCAGAAAAGTTTTTACGATTAGAGGATGCAAATGCGGAAAGAGAAGAAGGAGATGGGATAGAAGTTTATGCACTCAAAGACGAAAAGCCCCCTAGAAGGGACTCGGACAAGGATAAAGGTAAAAGAAGGATTGAGAATGACGGAGACAGATCAAAGCGGCAACGGAGGGAGCCGCGATTCACCACCTACACTGAGCTGAATGAGAGCCTGGAACGAATTTATCAGGATACCAAAGAACAGATTCCGTATCGTAGACCAATGCGAAGGGATCCAACCTCTGACGAAAGGAAATCAGATAAGTTCTGTGTATTCCATGAATTAAATGGTCATAACACTAATAATTGTAGGCACCTGAAGGACGAGGTGGAAGGGCATATCAGGAACGGTATGCTCCTTCAATATGTAAGGAGGCGAGCTCCTGTGGCAGAACCAGAACGACCACCGTCCACATCAGCTAGAGGCGACCCTGAATCAAGGCACCGTTTGGTTATCAATTGAGTGAAATAACGATGAACAAGTTGTAAGCTCCCACTAATGCAATTGAATCATTTACACATGTGCGAGATCGCGAACGATTTCCAGGCATGCTCTGAGTGATCATTAACCGTTTCGTAATGGGAACTTACACTTTGACATCCATGCTTTGCTTTCGTTTCCTTTTGATTTGAACATTTAGACTTTGCTTGTTTGGACATTTCTGTTTTAAAAACTCATCCGTTTAATAGATATTTGATTCTGATAACTCTGGAATGGCTAAGCTACTTACACATGTATGGGGTTGCGAACGATCCTTAGGCATGCTCTGAGATGGCGATGAACCGACCTGACGAACGATCCAGGATCTTACCCGAACGTGCCCCTGGCATCGGTAACATCAAGCCCTCCCGGGCACAGTTTATCGCCTCGAACAGCACCCGACCGTGAACGGTCACAGATTCGCCTCGAACGGCACACGATCGCGAACGATCACTCTCTGCCTTGAACGGCACCGATCGCGAACGGTCATGATTCACTAACTATGAAATCCGACCTCGAAAGGTTACCATTCGCCTTGAACGGCACTTGGTCGCGAACGATCACCATTTGCCACGAACGGCAATCGACCGCGAACGGTCCCATCTCATCATCTGCCGCGAACGGCGTCGACCGCGAACGGTCCTATTCCATCCTATGCCACGAATGGCGCAGACCGCGAACGGTCCTGATTCACCTCAAGCAGTATGCGATCCCGAACGATCGACGCATGGATTTATACGCTCGACCGTGCACGGTCGCACTTCACCTCGAATGACTCGATCACGAACGATCGTCATTTGAAGTTAAGCGCTTGACCACGAACGGCCGCGCTTCATCTCAAATAACTCGATCCCGAACGATCGTCATTTGAGGCCATATGAAACTGTCAAATTCTTTACAGGACGATGATAGGATAAGAACATCCAACTCAGGGTATTACAAAACACACCTTCCTACCGCAAGGCATGTTTTGGGGGGCAAGATGTTATCCCGCTTTTTGGCAAAGCTGTGATACCAAAAGATTGGTCAAAAACAAAAGACAGTTCGTCTCAGAAATTAGCCATGCTTCACTCCGCTATGGATATCGATGAATTTTGTCCAAGTCCGGATCAGGCCACAGTTGATAGGACATGGCAAGTGAGATCATAGAAGTCCGGATTTCAAATTTCAGGCCAATCCGAGGTCGTATGCTCAAGTTATGATGGATCCAAGTTAAGAGAGATGGACATTGCTCAGTTCGAACCCATCGCCTTTCGTACGTTCGAACCCATCTAGTTCGAATCCATCATGTTCGAATCCATACGAAGAGGTGACGTTCGAATCCATCAGCTAACATTTTCCTTCGACTCCATCGGCCTCGACACCATCACAGTGACTCACCTTCGAATCCATGAACTAAACCTTTGCTTCGACTCCATCAAGCAAGCCCCCAGATAACCTTGCTTCGAATCCATCTTCACACGACCACAAACCCATCATACGGCTTCATGCTGTCTTCGAATCCAACATGTTAGAGACGACTTCGAATCGATCCGAAGTGGCGCAGTTGGATCGATTCGAATGAATACCATTACGTCGATTCGAAGGCGACCTTCGAATCCAACACTCGAACCACTTGGTCAACACGGCAAAGAACTCGGAGTCGACCCAATCAACTCGGCGAAAAATATGGATCGACTCGAAGAAGGCGCGCCACGTCAACCCACTTGCACGCCCTGAGATCGATTCGAAGTGCTCGATTCGAATTGATCGATTCGAAGACGACAGCCAACCGAAAATCATCATTTCGAACCGATCATATCTCCTTAACCACTGACTCTAATGCAACGAAATTTTCACAGTGGCTTCCATACAAGGTAAAGATTGTTCCTGCCAAGTTTCAGCTCGATCGGACCATTTCTTGATGGGTTCGAAATCACTTCGAATCGATGTCAGATCGAGACGAAACTTGGTGGGGTCGGTCGCGTGGGCCCACTCACGTGCCAGAAGAGGTCTCCCGAAGTTTCAGCAAGATCTGGGCCTCCAACGCCTATAAATAGCACCCTGAAGCCTTTAGAAAAGAGGATCTTCCAGGAACTTCTGCCATTAAACACCAAGACTCTGCCGGATTTAATTCCATTCATCAGAATCACTGTTGTATTCAGATTTCAAAGCTATTATCAATTGTAATCCGTTGTAATCGATCTAATCAAGCAAGGCAATAAAGAGAAAACCTTCAAAGTGGACGTAGGCACGAACGCCGAACCACTATAAATCCTGTGTTTGTGATTATTATCTGCGAATTATTGTGATTTGTTGCTTAGAGCTGAATTTTATATTGATTGTTGCTGAGTTCTGTGTCGATCATCATCGATTTGAGTACACAAACGGGTGCTTTCGTGATATTGGGTGTTTGTGACCAATTTTGGCCCAAACACTTCCCGGTTGCTTTGGCTTATTGATCGAAAGCAATGGTCTCAGTAGAACTGGAAGTCCCCTCTCAACGTAAAAGGAATTTCAACCCAAAGGTGAGCAAGGAGCTCCTTCTCGAGTCTATGGACTTGGTTGATGAGAAGAGGGAAAAAGTCGAGTTAAGATAAGCTACGCATTAGAAAAATGTAGAAAAATGCTTTAATGCCAAGGTTCGCAATCATGCTTTTAAGGCAGGAAATATGATTTTGAAATGAGTTCATCCAATTACAAGAGTGCTTGGTCCAAACCGGGAAGGACCCTACACGATCGATTGGAAGCTTGGAGATGGAACATTCAAGCTAGCAACTATTGATTGAATCTCAATCCCACGTGCACGGAACAACGACTTGCTGCGGCACTGCTACACCTAGTTTCTTCTCATTTGCTTTCACAAATAAGTCAACTGAGGATACCGAGGGCAGTGCAAATAGGTAGGACTTGCCACTTTTTCCATTTATAAATAAAGCTAGCTTCTTGAACCAATCAAACCGTGTTCTTATAAGCAAAACTCGTGAGCCATGTGATTAGCGACACAGTCGACGAAATGCTCCTCTATCCTGGGATAATCGATGAAGAGTGCAGACTCAAACTATTGGGTCGATGGGGATAATTGACCCTCAACAGTTGATGAACCAGCATTTCCCAGATATAGGCAATGCTAGGAAGGTCCAAACCGAGGGGTCGATAGGAAAGTCAACCCTTAACCTTCTAAGAACTGGCATTTCCCTGACATAGGCAATGTTGGGAAGGTCCAAACCATTGGGTTAGCGGGAAAATCGACCCTTAACCTTCTGAGAAATGACATTTCCTGGAGATGGGCAACGTCGGAAAGGTCCCAAATCATAGGATTGAAAGGGAAATTCAACCGCCAACCTACTGAGAACTGGCGTTGCTCGAAGATTGTGACACCGAGAAGGTCTAAACGGCCAAGTCGATGGGGAAAATTGTCCCTCAACCTTCTGCGAACCGGCGTTGCCTGTAAATAGAAGAGTTGGGAAGGGCTAACATTAATCCCAAGGAATTTGGAATTGCCCAAAGAATGGCGACATCAAGGGGAAGAACCACAAGTCTTCAAGAATTCGTCGTTGCATAGAGGAAGACAATGACGAAAAGGCTGACCAATTTAACTAACCTTCATAAATTCATTATTTCTTGGAAATAGATGGTAGTGGAAAGGACCTTCAACCTGATTTAGGAGACAACTGAGTCACTCAGCTTCGGCCTTTAGGAATTCGTCTTTACCTAGATATATGCAGCTTAAAAGAGAGAATTCTCTAAATCGAACTACTAATGTGTTGGCTTCTGGAGATAGAAACCAATGAACAACTGAATTTTTGACTCTAAAGTTAAAGGAACCCAGGTGTAACCCGAAGATTGGCGGCATTAAGGGTATAATACTTGGAATCGAGGGATAAAATCATAAGTTCCTGGAGATAGGAACTAGCATACAAACATGACTTCTATGATGGTGCTAACGACCGAGTGAGACATGCTTGATCGAAGATAGGCGAGGATAGTCGTAAAGAATCAAAAGACGGAATTGTTGGAAGTACTCAATCCTGAAGTGGGATTGAGGACCAGACTAGGGGCAATCAGATGAATTGCCCACAATATGTGCAACACCCCATAATTTGGCGTTAGTTATTTAATTAGTTATTTAATTAATTAGACTTCGGAAATGGAATTTGTGCAAACAATGGAATTTGACAACGAAATTGCATTCATTGTGAACTTTTTAGCAACTTTCATAATTGGAGTTTTGCGATCAGAGTCTAAATGTAGAAGTTACGAACAAAAAATGAATTCAAAACGAAAATAATCAATAAATAGGAAATTAACGTTCTTTTATTTATTTCCCAGGCCCATAGGTCGACACATTATTGGGGACGTTCGACCCCCAATGGTCGACTGGTGACCTAGAGGCAGTCGAACGATGATGACCTGGCGGCTCCAATAAGCCTAGGCTTCAACGACCCAGATTTAATATATTTTGATCTAACAGTTCTGGTTCATTCTAGCGCTTATAAATTCAGGCCTAGCCCTTCCTTCTCTTCTTATGATTTTATGGATATCATTTATTCCTCTCCACTTTCTTTCTAAATTATAAAGATAAGATATTTGTATCTATATTCATATAAATCAAAGAAGAGTAGAAATCTAATAAAAAGGAGAAGAGAATGAACCATATGCACATTTGAGGTAATTTATATATTTATTTCTATCTATTTTCTGTCCCAATCCCAAATCTCTTCTCAAATCTGTAATTCTAACATATGTATATGCCTTTTTATACATATCCCTTGGATTAAAAAGGTTTTGGAGATGAATCAAAGGTTTTACTTCAGATATGGAGATTTCGATCGCTTTTGAAAGGTGAGTGAGAAATTTTATAGATTGTAAGAATATGAAAATTATCCCGCTGGTATCTGTTTGATTTTTATGTCTAATTAGATAATCGTATATCAATTGTAGGCAACAAATTGAATATGGTCTGGATATAATAAATATCTCCTATATATTCTTGTTTATGAATTGATTTAGCATTATATACAACCTGATTTGCAAATTAGTACCAAAAGTATGAAATTAGAATATTGATTTGATTGAAATTTATTCCAAATCCGAAATAGGTTGTGTAATAATGTTATACATTGGATTATTACCCTAATCTTCTTAGAATATAAACTTTTATATATTTGGAATTATTGAAATTTAGAACCATTTAATATTTGTAAATTAGTTTGATTTCTTTCCCTTTTTAGAAATATATAGCATTTGATCTAACAAGGAATAGATGCAAATAGAAAGAGAAAGAGATGTGTAAGGTATGAATTCGATGTAGTTTACACTGTCTATTTCAGTAATAAAAGTGATTATTCTTTGTAATTTCAAATGATGTAATCTTTTATATTTTAAAGTTAAATGTTTTGTTTTAGACTAATTTATGGAAATTATAGCGGATGATCTTTTCAGATATGATTCCAATAATTTAACATGGAAAAGTATATTCTAGTGAAGATATATAACTATAGCATATTTGATAAAAGTAAATATTTGTATTACTGCACTTATAATAATTACATTCAAAATTAATAATGACATTTGCACATAATATTTGTGTTTAAGATAATTAACTAGTGGGAAAAGAATTTAAAAGGTTTAACTCCAATAAACGGTAATAAATATGGGACATGCAATTATTTGATAGGGTAAATGGATTAATGGACTGATAATAATGGAATAAATATAAAAGGTTACAAATTAGAAATCACTAATCATACATAAATGTCTTAGGAAATGTCCATTAGGATTTTATGGACAAATTGACAATTATGAGCATTAAAAGGGATTTATAGGTAGATAAATATTCAAGATAAATCTTATTGCCTTAAATAAAAAGGGAATTAGTAAGATAAGTCCAATTTTTATCTAAGAAAATATAAATAAAGACATAGGATGGTTAATTGGACTTAGTGATGCAATGCCAGTAGAGTCACTCAACGGAAGACTGCCTTTCATTTTTGAGGCTATAAGAAATCAAGCGTACTTACTATTGATGTGAGATATCACTAATCCTCGAACCCATGACGACGTGAGAGATTGGGCTTGCTTTCTTAATTGGAAAGTGTTAAATGGCCCAAATAGGAGTAGTGAGGGATATCTCCATAGGGATTTTCTTCTAGTTTGATGTCTTAAGTAGCTGAAGGGTCCGCCTCTCTCCTAAAAGGAAGTATTAAGTAACCTAGTGACATTCCAAATAAATAATAAGGATGTCTCTAAAAAGAGTTACGTAAGTGTTGAGGTCTTAAGTGGCTGAAAGGTCCGCCTTCGTACTGAAAGAGTAACCTAATGAGATGTCATATATATAATTAAAGAGTGAGAGTGGATATCTCGGGAAGGGTTCACTTCAGGTTTGAGGTCTTAAGTGACTGTAGGGTCTCCACTTTCCTATAAAAGAAGCATTAAGTAGCGCAATGAGATTTCCAAGCAATAACAGCTAGATAGTACCATTGAGGAGCACGTTTCTGAAAATAGGTCTTAAATGATGGGGTCTACCTTATTTAAGGTCTTAAATGACCAAAGTCTACCTATTTTCCACTTGGAAGTATTAGGTGGCTTAAATATAGTCTCTTACATTGCTAAGGCCATAATAACAATAGTACCATTTAGGAGCATGCCTTGGGATAGGTTTTAAATGATAAGATCTACCTTAGTTAAGATTTTGAATGACCAAAGTCTCCCAATTTTTTAATTAAAGGCATTAGTGGGTTAGGTATTGTTTATTACATGGCTATGATTTTATCGGCGATATATACGGTAATAGTTGGACATCATATGTCGAAAGCCTTAAATAGTGATTGGAGTGTAGCTACGACCCACCGACCATTGACAACATTGTTAGGAAACCACCTTGGGAATAAGTCTTAAATGACGGGGTCAATCTTGATTAAGGTCTTAAACGGTAGTATTTCTCTTTTTAAAAGTATTATAGAAGCCCGCTTCATATTTAAAAGTACTAAGTGGCTAATTAGTTTGGAAGTATTGGGTGGTTAATATGGCTTCATTAGTATTTTATACCTTGGGAAGGGGTAGTTAGTAATCGTGTGTGCAATGCAAGGTTAAATTATAATTGTTAAACTTAATGGACATAATAATCAAATGGCCACCAATCGGTATAAGTTTATGTGATGGACAATTTATATTCCTAGTCACCAGAATATTGTTATGACCTCCTTCTTATTACAACCTACATGATAGAATTTAGAGGAACATGTCACTGGAGCAAGATGTGCTTCATTGTTGGACAAGTTTTCTTTCTCTCATGCTCGATGTTGATGCGACAATCTGTTAGCCAAGGAGTACCGTTAATTTCAATGTGGTAGTCATAGTCAGTATTCTTATCCTATTATTATTATTTTCGTTGTGAGTTTAGATTTTTTTTAATCTTTGATTATGCTCATGTTTATTTGCAAGTACCAAATCTAATGATCCATGCTTTGATGGACTTAGGTTTTGATATTTGTTGAAATTTAGGCCCATCAAGGTGCCGGTTGTTACATTTGGTATTAGAGCCTAGGTTAGTAGATCAGAGGGATTAGGATAAATTAAGAGAACTATTCATACTTTCTTGTCTATAATATTATATTTTTATGCTAGATTTTAAGAGTTCCGACTATAGAAGTAGCTATAGTTCCACTCCGAAGGAATGGGCAAAGCAATTATGAGTTGGAAATATCTTAGAGCTAAGATTTTCAGACCGACTTCCTAGTACCCGATGGAGTGTTGCCAATGCTTAAAGCACTGTTGATGAAGAGCACGAGTACGACGTATGGATGAATCTCGTAGACAGGAGGTGTTCGATTGGACGGTTGAGATTCTAGCTACCTTGTGATTTTGGATTTTGAGTTCCAGTCGGAGATACACAATTATCCCAAAGGGATAGGAAATTAGAGTCTTTATGTCGCAATTGTCCAGAAGCAAGTTTTGTAAGGATGCATTCATTGATCACTATTTTGATGGCAAATCGAATTTTTATTTGAATAATCTATGTCAATTCCTTAGTTTAAAACCTGTAAGAGAATTTTTATAAACTAAATTTTGAAAATGCCTTAGATTTTTGAAAAAAGGATTTTCAAAGGATTTCTTTTTCTAAAGATTTGTTTTGGATATTTTGTTTTGGGAGAGTTTTAAAATTTTAATTTTCAAAGAAACACGTATAATACTAGATTGATCGTGTTAGGAATTTTTGGTTCATGAAAGATTAGTTTTATAAATCCCTATATATATATATATATATCAGTAAAGGCTTGATTTTGATTTTCGACAAGAAAAGAGTTTTCCAATTTGAGAAATTCGAGTTTTAAAAAGGGTTTTGGAAACCCTGAAATATTCATTTATGTAAATTTTATTTTAAGGGAGGTTTAGGTATGAAATAGTTTCTATTATTTAGAAACAAGTACAAAAGAGCATATACTTAGCTCTTTCGGTTTACAAAATCAAGGGTTTTTATAATTTCTCTCTTTAAGATACGGAACAAAATATGAATGACATTAAATTTTGTTAGGGATATAAAGTGTTGTTGTACATACCAGCTATTGGAAAAAACATTTCCGTGTGAAGTAGGCATAAAATAGTAGGTGGAATATTTTTGGGTTTTTGGAAATGTTGTTGGTCGCAATAGTTTTAATGAGGCTATCGCAATCTTGCCAAGGAAGAGTCTACATGGTAAGGTAGATACCGTCATGTGGAAGGAAGAATTTCTCTTGGTAGGTTAAGCTAAAGATGGTGTGCGGAACGGTCATCAGAATATTAATTAATTTAACCGACCCTATTGGGTCCAGGTTCAGGCCGTGTCCAAATTTGGGCTAGCGGTCGAGCAAGCAGTTGGCCGGTTTTCCTAACAGCAGTCGACCGCTAGGTGGATTCGGGACAAACCTGAACCTGGAACGCGACTAAAAGCAACGCCTTACTCTCTTTTTTTAGCCGAACACATTTCCATCTCCCCCTTCCTCTGTTTAACCAAAGCCTCTCTTCTACATTCCTCCACCAACCAACGCCAAGATTCTTGTGCATCAGTCTTTCCTCACCACTACTCCGGATCTAAACCGTTTTCTCCCTTTTCTGACTATGCTCATCCCATGGCACCGCCATGCACCTATGGCTCTTCCTCTCGTCATCCCTGCCTCAATCCATAAGAAGCCACCTTGCTTGACCGAAGCGAGAGAAAGATCTCCACCTATATTAGAATGGCAGACTTTGATTTTCTTCTTGGAAGACCAGTGAAGTTTGGAGATTTCACCACTCTTGGGCTTGAAAATCATTTCGTCGCAGCAGGACTTGCACCGATCCTCTGCTTCGAGACTTGTGAGCGGGAATATTACCCATGCTATGTCCATCTTTTCGACGCAAAGATGGCACAGAAATTTGATGATAGCAACAGTTACAATGACTCCGAGGTGAAGAGAGCTCGAATTAAGATGTCAGAAGATGATCTCGTTTGGAGTTTAGAGATATCTATAGTAGGTGCATATTTAGATGATATAGATATGACTGATCTTGAGATTCTTCAACGTATCTTTTCTACAAATTTTGATGATTGGAGGACCAATAATTTAAGAGCCAGTGGCCGGTCTCATCGTGCACATAATTCAGCACAATATCATTTTAAATATGGGAATACATAACCAGATCTACATCTTAGTGCGGAAAGCCACTTAGCTATAATTGGTGGCATATCCGTCAATTGGACTCGTGTCTTGATGCCCATATGGTTGATCAGGGAGTTGGTACCCCAAGCACTCACTTTTCATATTGCCACTTGCTCACTTGAGTGCTTAGGCATCACGTGGTAAATTTGAGCGGAGATCCAGTAGTGAGGAAGGTCCCTCTCACCATCAATCAGACCACCATGAAGAGGATGAATATTCCTTTGCCGCCTTCCACACCACCTGTACTAGCACCATGGTCGTGCACCAGTAGCAGGAATAGTGCAGGGTGTCAAGGGATACATGAATCCTGAGCTTGTTGCTATATGTCAGGTTCAGGTAGAGCTCGGAGAGATTAGGATGAAGCAGCAGTGCCAAGGGCATGAGATTGGGTGCATATCCACCATGCTATGCCAATTTTGCGGTCATGGCAATGGCTCGAGCTCCAACCATGGAGCGAGACCTTCTTACAATTATAGGGGTATTTTTTTAAGGTTGTTGTATCTTTCATATCCAGCATTTGTTCTTTTCTTTTTGGTTGCTAGGGTGTAAATGTAACGACCCAGAATTTTTAGTAATTAAAATTTGAATATTTAATTAATTTTAAATATTAATAAGTGAATTTATAAGTCGAATAAATTTTATTTCGATTTATGGATTTAATTGGATAATTAAATCGATAATTTAATATGTTACATTATGGAAATAATTGAAATTTGAGTCAAATATGATTGAAAATGATTTGTAAAATTTTATTTTATCATATGGAAGTTAGAATGATATTTTAGAACTTTTAAAATCGAATTAAAAGTTAATTTGTGAAAATTGAATATTTTAATAATTAAATCGACTAGTGAAAATAGTCAATTTTTGAACAGTCTCAGAATTGAACGAAACTAGTTCCATTGGATCCGTAATAGTTAGTTATTACCGGATTTCAATTTTCGTGTCAATCGGAGCTATCGTTTGATCGTGGCAGCTCGAAACGCATCGAATTATTTTTAATTTTAATTTAGCGAGTTAAAATAGCCATTTTTCAAAAAGTCTCGGATTTCGACGAAACCAGTTTCATCGGATCCGTAATGTGATATTATTGTAAGGTTTCAAATTTCGTGTCAATTGGATTTACCGTTTGTCCGATACGAATTAAAACGCCTAGAAATCGATTTAAATCGGTTTAATTTAAATCGAACGTTTATAGCCATAACTCGCACAGATGTCCGAATTAGCTTTCGAAACCTGTTTCATTGTGTCCGGAATGCGGGGTAAACCCTAGAAACGCTGGTTACGGCGCGTGAATCGGAGTTCGGAATTTCCGGATGAATAGTGTTCGATTTTTTCCTATAAATACACCATAAATTCACAAATTTTAGAAAAAAAAATAACTAAACCCTAATCTATTTGCCCTAGCCGCCAGTTGCTTCATCAAAGGCAAGAATTTTTCAATTTTCTTCCCTCAATCACTCACAATCCGTTGACATTCACGCGAAGTGTTCAACAGCAATATCGTAGAGCGTATCAAGAGCTTCAGATCCATACAGTGATGATCGTGTTTGGAGCGTCGGAGGGGGAGCCAGGGGGGTGCATGCGTGGGCCGTTCATCTCCATGCGCACGAGAGAGGGTGGGGCCGAGTTGCGTGTGCTTGAGGCCGAAGGTGGAGGAAGTTAGGGGCTTCGACATGGAACTACCTGATCGAGTTGAAGTGGCTTGTGGGAGGTGCAAATCGAAACCCTAGTATTGGATATTGGGTTCGGCCTTTTGCCTGTAAACGTGATGAAGAAGATGGAAGGGGGGGGGGGGTGCGGTCCTGATTTGTTGAAGTTGGATCTAACGGTGGTGATAAGTTAGGTTTAAAAATTTATAAAATTATGTTGTATTTGTTTATATAAATACGAGCAAACTTCAAATATTCATAACTTTTTCATACGAGGTCGAAAACGCGCGAAACTAGTTGCGTTGGAATCGTATGGACGAGCACTACGCGATGAAATTGGATTGGAGTCGTTTGGAGTTAGTGAGAATTTTGGGTAAAATTAAACGTCCGTTTAATTTTATTCGAAATAAATCGCTAAAACGGAATTGAAATCAAGGTGAGAACTTCTCACTCAATCGAATCAGTTTCGATTTTATTTTAAATAGTTAGATTTAAAATATTTGAATGCATGTTTGAATGATGATTATCTATTGATTGTTAAAATAGACATTATACGCCGTTAGTAAGCGGATGTTATTTATTAAAAACATATACCGCGAATATTTCATAAACAGTGAAATTGGTATTATATATAATAGCAATATATATATATTGGCATATGTATATATTGGAGTTATTGATTTCCCGCATTTGTTTAGCGGATGAGACCCTATTGCGCCGTCTATTAAGCGGATAATATTTTAAATCCCATATACCGCGATAATTTCGTACTGGAGCGAAATTGGTATTGTGCTAATGTTTGTGGATGCAGGAAAACAGGTTGGAGGGATCCAACTGGATTCCTCAACAATATTTATTTGATTTCAGATATTTTGATATTTGATGGATTATCATATCGATATATGATATCGTTGTTGTCTTGATTGGCTATTTGGTATGTAGCATCATTGGACCAAATTTTGGAATTTTAAAAGGATTTCAAAGTGATTTTTGAAAGTATACGTTTATAAAATACTTTTGGAATTGATCCATTTTTAAAATAAACATTATAATTTTTAATGTTATAAAAATTATGATTTTTGAGAAATATAGTTAAAGGTTGATTTTTGAAAATATGGGTTAATAACCTTATAAAAAGAGTTTAAATTGGGATTTATTGAATTTATTTCAAAGAGTTGAAAATATAGGATTTATAAAATTTAATTATTTTATAAATCAAAAGGATGAAATTATAAAGGAGATTAAAGATGTTTTAAAATAATAGTATAAATTGATTTTTATAAAGGATTTATAAATTGATATTTATAAATTAAAACATTTGAATTATAAAACGAGTTTTTATAAGTGTTTGAATGAAGTGAAAATGGATTGCAGAAATGAATGGAAATTATGAAATTATAAATGGTGAAGTTATAAGTGAAATTTATAAATAATAAGATTTATAAATTTCGTGAAGTTATTAAAGAAAGGTTTTGGATAAATAATTGAATCTTATACGTTATAAGATTTATAATTACGAAGTTCAAAGGAACGATTTTGTAAACAAATAAATTATAAGTATTTCACTTATAATATGAACTTTTAGTATATCATTGAGATATGAATTGAGATAGGTTAATAAAAGGAATTTATAAACGTTGTTTTATAAATTCACCAACGACTTATTTTGATAAGTAAATTGTTATAACTTATAAATGGAGTTATATTCACGTTTTAGACAGTGAATAATCCTTTAAGTTAAAAAGAATAGAAATGATGAAATGTGTTAACGTAGTATATTCACGTTTTTGAATAGTGAATAATATGTTAAAGAAAATGTTTAGATTTGATGTTTTAAATAGAATTAAAACGATCTAACGATGTTTTAAAATGTGTTGAGATTCGAAACCATAGATTTCAACATTCATTGTTGAAATAGACGTTTTCGAGAAATAGAAGGAAATGTGGACTATAACACTGTTGTTATAGTAAATGATTTCCGAAAGGAAATGTTTTGTATAGTATTGGGATTTATATATCTATTTTAATTTCGAATCCCTATACTAGTGATTTTGGGTTGTCGTAACGATGTTTTACGCAACATTCGTTTTGACCCAAATAAATATGTTTAAGAGCATGATTTCCTTAAAGAATGAAGTATATACTTAATTTTGATTTAAGTATATTGAATATTTTCCAAGTGTTGAAAATAAATGGATTTGTGAATTACTTATTAATAAATAAGTATGGAAATGTTTATCCAATATAAAGTGAATATTAGAGAAATTATCTTTTTGAAGATAAATTGAAATGAATAATTGAAATCGAATATTCATAGATATTTTGGATTATAAATTCACTAAGGAATTTATAAAGGAAAGGGGAATTTGTTTCAAAATAAATATTGATTTATTTTTGAAGTATTGAAATTATATATCTTGTAAAGATATTTTGTGAAATAAATAATTTGGAAAATTATTTGGAATCTGGTGATGTGTGCATATCCATTGATAGTTCAATAACCGACTATCAATATTTCCCTTTGAATGGGTAATTGATGTGATTTGTTTGAGTTTGAATGCCACACTTATTTTTGAATAAGCGCTCACTATTCGGGTTAACCGGGAAAGGACCATGGGGTCGTATAACCCATTCCGAATAGTGATACGTCGTTATGATAGCATTGAAGATCGGTGTTGAAGACCCGGTATTTGTGAGAGCGATAGGATGACCTATCGATTGACTCTGCACCGAGTAGCTACGGTATTGAGTTCTCCATATGTGATGGTGAATCCGATCAGGATTGTGAATATCCGGATTGCAAGGACTTCTTTGTAAGTGCCTTCGGTTCTGTTCGAGCCCGGAACAGACTTGTATGGATTGTATGTCTGACATTACAAATTGAGATATAAAGCCGATTTCATTCAAATATATTTCTGTTGGTGGCGAAGAATTTATTCTTTTAGCTTAACACCCTTCTCTGAGACGTACGAGCTCAGAGGTTATGTAGTTGAATGTTATCAGCGATATACTCCCAATTTGGTAATGTGACATGCTGAGTGTTGCTGTAAATGATCATTGTGTTGATTATTTGTGATAGGATCGTTTATTTGATCGTCTATCTTTGTGATCATTTCTATGATCATTTGTTGACCCAAAGCATGGCTTTTGTATAAAGTATGTTTTTGTGGACGTGACTTCGTCGAGCCTCACACCCCGTGAATGGTCAAAACAGGAAAGAAGCAGCAAGGTTATGAGGGGTAGCGCCCTTTAGGATGTGTGCATTTCCTTCTGGAAAAGGGTGGTATCATGGTATGGAGCCCAGATACTTACTCATGTTGAAAACACTTTGTTATGATTGTGTGAATTGATTACGAGCGCTCGGTTAAAAAGGTCCCAAAGGACCGGGGGATGGCATATTCGGTCAGTTGTTACTCAGTTAGGGGTAACCCGGCCTTGTGTTGGTAGAGATCCGGTTTGGTTCTCGGGGATGTCCATCCAGAGGCATTCTCATGTGGCAATGGGAAGTTCCTTGGCCTGATCATTCGTTGGAAACCCAAAGAAACAATACGAGACTTGTACGGTTTTAGTTGTATAACCTGCTATGGAATGTGGCGGTAACCTGCTATTGAACATAGTTAGCTATAGTAGGCATACTATAATGGTGGTATGTTGGCTAAGATTTATATTCTACTTTCGAAATGAATTTTTCCTACACTATACACTAATAATAATATCAAATGTTCTTTTAAATGCGTATCAAGCATCTTTGACTATCATAAGGAGAAATCTTCTCCGATTCTGCGTTTGCATTGTGTGTGTGTGCGGGAGGCCTTATGGTAGTCTCATTTTTAAAAGCATTGCGAATTGAATTTAAAAATATCTCTCTATTTTGATTTTAAAGATAAATAAACTATTTTGAGTTCTCACACCAGTCACATGACTGACTCGGAGTTTATTGTTTTCCTTCCTAAACTCTGGGTGCCCACCAATTTCCACACGGGCAGTCAAGAGTAAGGTATATCAGGATATTCTGGATATTCTGGAGTTGCTGGAGGCAAGCTGGATGGCATGGCGTATTACTAGTTATATAGTATTTCTTTTTCCGCTGCACTATTGTTTGTTGTTGTTGTACACTCTGATGATATGATGTAATGAAATGTAATGTATAAAATGTAATAACTGATATAGTTCTTTGTTTAAAGATTATTCATTTATTATTATATGTTGTTCCGCTGCGAATTGTGAGATTCTGTTATTGTTCTGTTGTTTTCTGTTCCGTTT
This sequence comes from Allium cepa, assembly GCA_030765085.1. Lineage (NCBI taxonomy): Eukaryota > Viridiplantae > Streptophyta > Magnoliopsida > Asparagales > Amaryllidaceae > Allium > Allium cepa. The sequence goes on along the minus strand of CM060945.1, from coordinate 1,024,706,409 downwards.
TATTTTCTTTGTTTTCTATTCTCTTTCCTCTCTTTTTTCTATTTTCTTTTCTCCATCTTCTATCTTCTTCTCTCTTCTTTTCTATCTTTTCTTCTTCTTAAACCCATAACTTTTCGGGTTTTTGGCCTTCGATTTCTCGGCAGTCGATAAAGTGAGTATCGATGTTGAATTTTCGAAAGTCGAAAATTTTCGGGACGTTACATTTGGTATCAGAGCATATGGTTAAGCGACAACCATGGTTCTGTTGGGTATTACTCATTAGAGATAGAGTCAGCAGTACTCTAGAATGAGTTGAGTGTAATAATAGCTATGAGAGCGTATTTGTTAGTGAATATATAAAATTGTTTTATATTGTGATGATTGGTTTATTGAGTGGCATATGAACTTTCGTCAGCGTGGTCCGCAAGACTATGCCGAAGGGGTTTCTAAACACTTGAATAGAACAATTCGGCACAGTATTGTTTTAAAATTAGGTAAATGAAATAATTTTACCTTGAGTATATTTTATATATAAAGAAATAATTTTTCAGAATTATTAAAGAGTATATAAGTTGATTGTTTAGATGTTTGAATAATCTAAATTGAAGAATAATTGTATAAGCAAAAGAATTATAAGAATTGAATTATAATTAAAGTGATTTACAATTGTGAAATAAACTTATATATATAAGAAGTGAAACTATATGAATATATTTATAAATATGAGTTGAAATAAATAAAAACGAATTTAAAGTTAAATGGAAATTTACTTTAGAAATGGAAATATAACTTAAAATATGTTGAATGAAGTTGATATTAGTATCAAAGTAAAATAATAAAGTTAATGGATTAAATGAATCAACTGAATGTGAATTTAGTTGATATGGAATAATGAATAAGTGTTAATTCATTAAAATCTTATGTTATTTGAAAGTAGAAAGATTGAATGGAAATCAATTTAATTTAAACCAAATAGAATGAATATAAGCAAAGGAATTTGGTTGAAATTAATATACATTGGTTGTTATATGGTTGTTAGTTGATTGTATATAATTCATTAAGTATTAATGAAATTGAAAGCTAAAGTAATTGAAATTCAATTGGAAGTTAAGTGAATCTTAAATAGAACTGAATCTGATTTGGAAGTGAACCAACTTGAATATGAATTAGTGAACATAAACTAATTGAAAATGAATGTTGGTAAAAACATCCAATGTTAATGAATCAAATGTGATTTAAATTGAAAACCATTTCATTGAATATTAATGAGAATATGAATGAATATCGTTTTGGTTATGGATGATAGTTGGTTGATGGTTGAATATATAGCTTTTGTTTCATTTGCTATGTTAACATATATGGTTATTGTGTTGCTATATGTTGTATATTGATACTATTGTCTATATACATGTTCTCATGTTGTTTGTTGAGTGATTAGTAGGTGCGGATCGCGTTTGCTTCGCATTTGGAGCTCGCTTTCGCGCTATATTAGCCGTATATGCTCGCTAATAAAATATAAGGTACATATCTCGGATTACATACCGTACTTTTATACTTTTTCCCTGCGGGATGCCTCATTACTTGATGAGATGTATATTTGTGATATATATACTGTCATTTTTTTTTCGGATCGAGCCGCGCAAAGGAGACTATGACGAATTTTTCTGAAAATTTAAGGCGTTAGAAAAAATTTGAGAAAATTTGGAAAATTTTGAAAACTTTAACTTTGATTTTGGAGTTGAAAGTTAAAACAATAGTAGTTGTTTTTGAAAAGATAACTAAGTATGATTTGAAAACTTAGTAAGTTATTATAAGAAGTTTGACTATGGATTTTGGAAAATTAATAAATTCTATAACTTTTCTTACTTAATAATTTCGAGGACGAAATTCTTTTAAGGGGGGAAGATTGTAACGACCCAGGATTTTTAGTAATTAAAATTTGAATATTTAATTAATTTTAAATATTAATAAGTGAATTTATAAGTCGAATAAATTTTATTTCGATTTATTGGATTTAATTGGATAATTAAATCGATAATTTAATATGTTAAATTATGGAAATAATTGAAATTTGAGTTAAATATGATTGAAAATGATTTGTAAAATTTTATTATATCATATGGAAGTTAGAATGATATTTTAGAACTTTTAAAATCGAATTAAAAGTTAATTTGTGAAAATTGAACATTTTAATAATTAAATCGACTAGTGAAAATAGTCAATTTTTGAATAGTCTCAGAATTGAACGAAACCAGTTCCGTTGGATCCGTAATAGTTAGTTATTACCGGATTTCAATTTTCGTGTCAATCGAAGCTATCGTCTGATCGTGGCAGCTCGAAACGCATCGAATTATTTTTAATTTTAATTTAGCGAGTTAAAATAGCCATTTTTCAAAAAGTCTCGGATTTCGACGAAACCAGTTTCATCGGATCCGTAATGTGATATTATTGTAAGGTTCCAAATTTCGTGTCAATTGGATTTACCGTTTGTCCGATACGAATTAAAACGCCTAGAAATCAATTTAAATCGGTTTAATTTAAATCGAACGTTTATAGCCATAACTCGCACAGATGTCCGAATTAGCTTTCGAAACCTGTTTCATTGTGTCCGGAACGCGGGGTAAACCCTAGAAACGCTGGTTACGGCGCGTGAATCGGAGTTCGGAATTTCCGGATGAATAGTGTTCGATTTTTTCCTATAAATACACCATAAATTCACAAATTTTAGAAAAAAAAATAACTAAACCCTAATCTATTTGCCCTAGCCGCCAGTTGCTTCATCAAAGGCCAGAATTTTTCAATTTTCTTCCCTCAATCACTCACAATCCGTTGACATTCACGCGAAGTGTTCAACAGCAATATCGTAGAGCGTATCAAGAGCTTCAGATCCATACGGTGATGATCGTGTTTGGAGCGTCGGAGGGAGAGCCAGGGGGTGCGTGCGTGGGCCGTTCATCTCCGTGCACACGAGAGAGGGTGGGGCCGAGTTGCGTGTGCTTGAGGCCGAAGGTGGAGGAAGTTAGGGGCTTCGACATGGAACTACCTGATCGAGTTGAAGTGGCTTGTGGGAGGTGCAAATTGAAACCCTAGTATTGGATATTGGGTTCGGCCTTGTGCCTGTAAACGTGATGAAGAAGATGGAAGGGGGGGGGGGTGCGGTCCTGATTTGTTGAAGTTGGATCTAACGGTGGTGATAAGTTAGGTTTAAAAATTTATAAAATTATGTTGTATTTGTTTATATAAATACGAGCAAACTTCAAATATTCATAACTTTTTCATACGAGGTCGAAAACGCGCGAAACCAGTTGCGTTGGAATCGTATGGAGGAGCACTACGCGATGAAATTGGATTGGAGTCGTTTGGAGTTAGTGAGAATTTTGGGTAAAATTAAACGTCCGTTTAATTTTATTCGAAATAAATCGCTAAAACGGAATTGAAATCAAGGTGAGAACTTCTCACTCAATCGAATCAGTTTCGATTTTATTTTAAATAGTTAGATTTAAAATATTTGAATGCATGTTTGAATGATGATTGTTATCTATTGATTGTTAAAATAGACATTATACGCCGTTAGTAAGCGGATGTTATTTATTAAAAACATATACCGCGAATATTTCATAAACAGTGAAATTGGTATTATATATAATAGCAATATATATATATTGGCATATGTATATATTGGAGTTATTGATTTCCCGCATTTGTTTAGCGGATGAGACCCTATTGTGCCGTGTATTAAGCGGATAATATTTTAAATCCCATATACCGCGATAATTTCGTACTGGAGCGAAATTGGTATTGTGCTAATGTTTGTGGATGCAGGAAAACATGTTGGAGGGATCCAACTGGATTCCTCAACAGTATTTATTTGATTTCAGATATTTTGATATTTGATGGATTATCATATCGATATATGATATCGTTGTTGTCGTGATTGGCTATTTGGTATGTAGCATCATTGGACCAAATTTTGGAATTTTAAAAGGATTTCAAAGTGATTTTTGAAAGTATACGTTTATAAAATACTTTTGGAATTGATCCATTTTTAAAATAAACATTATAATTTTTAATGTTATAAAAATTATGATTTTTGAGAAATATAGTTAAAGGTTGATTTTTGAAAATATGGGTTAATAACCTTATAAAAAGAGTTTAAATTGGGATTTATTGAATTTATTTTAAAGAGTTGAAAATATAGGATTTATAAAATTTAATTATTTATAAATCAAAAGGATGAAGTTATAAAGGAGATTAAAGATGTTTTAAAATAATAGTATAAATTGATTTTTATAAAGGATTTATAAATTGATATTTATAAATTAAAACATTTGAATTATAAAACGAGTTTTTATAAGTGTTTGAATGAAGTGAAAATGGATTGCAGAAATGAATGGAAATTATGAATTATAAATGGTGAAGTTATAAGTGAAATTTATAAATAATAAGATTTATAAATTTCGTGAAGTTATTAAAGAAAGGTTTTGGATAAATAATTGAATCTTATACGTTATAAGATTTATAATTACGAAGTTCAAAGGAACGATTTTGTAAACAAATAAATTATAAGTATTTCACTTATAATATGAACTTTTAGTATATCATTGAGATATGAATTGAGATAGGTTAATAAAAGGAATTTATAAACGTTGTTTTATAAATTCACCAACGACTTATTTTGATAAGTAAATTGTTATAACTTATAAATGGAGTTATATTCACGTTTTAGACAGTGAATAATCCTTTAAGTTAAAAAGAATAGAAATGATGAAATGTGTTAACGTAGTATATTCACGTTTTTGAATAGTGAATAATATGTTAAAGAAAATGTTTAGATTTGATGTTTTAAATAGAATTAAAACGATCCAACGATGTTTTAAAATGTGTTGAGATTCGAAACCATAGATTTCAACATTCATTGTTGAAATAGACGTTTTCGAGAAATAGAAGGAAATGTGGACTATAACACTGTTGTTATAGTAAATGATTTCCGAAAGGAAATGTTTTGTATAGTATTGGGATTTATATATCTATTTTAATTTCGAATCCCTATACTAGTGATTTTGGGTTGTCGTAACGATGTTTTACGTAACATTCGTTTTGGCCCAAATAAATATGTTTAAGAGCATGATTTCCTTAAAGAATGAAATATATACTTAATTTCGATTTAAGTATATTGAATATTTTCCAAGTGTTGAAAATAAATGGATTTGTGAATTACTTATTAATAAATAAGTATGGAAATGTTTATCCAATATAAAGTGAATATTAGAGAAATTATCTTTTTGAAGATAAATTGAAATGAATAATTGAAATCGAATATTCATAGATATTTTGGATTATAAATTCACTAAGGAATTTATAAAGGAAAGGGGAATTTGTTTCAAAATAAATATTGATTTATTTTTGAAGTATTGAAATTATATATCTTGTAAAGATATTTTGTGAAATAAATAATTTGGAAAATTATTTGGAATCTGGTGATGTGTGCATATCCATTGATAGTTCAATAACCGACTATCAATATTTCCCTTTGAATGGGTAATTGATGTGATTTGTTTGAGTTTGAATGCCACACTTATTTTTGAATAAGCGCTCACTATTCGGGTTAACCGAGAAAGGACCATGGGGTCGTATAACCCATTCCGAATAGTGATACGTCGTTATGATAGCATTGAAGATCGGTGTTGAAGACCCGGTATTTGTGAGAGCGATAGGATGACCTGTCGATTGACTCTGCACCGAGTAGCTACGGTATTGAGTTCTCCATATGTGATGGTGAATCCGATCAGGATTGTGAATATCCGGATTGCAAGGACTTCTTTGTAAGTGCCTTCGGTTCTGTTCGAGCCCGGAACAGACTTGTATGGATTGTATGTCTGACATTACAAATTGAGATATAAAGCCGATTTCATTCAAATATATTTCTGTTGGTGGCGAAGAATTTATTCTTTTAGCTTAACACCCTTCTCTGAGACGTACGAGCTCAGAGGTTATGTAGTTGAATGTTATCAGCGATATATTCCCAATTTGGTAATGTGACATGCTGAGTGTTGCTGTAAATGATCATTGTGTTGATTATTTGTGATAGGATCGTTTATTTGATCGTCTATCTTTGTGATCATTTCTATGATCATTTGTTGACCCAAAGCATGGCTTTTGTATAAAGTATGTTTTTGTGGACGTGACTTCGTCGAGCCTCACACCCCGTGAATGGTCAAAACAGGAAAGAAGCAGCAAGGTTATGAGGGGTAGCGCCCTTTAGGATGTGTGCATTTCCTTCTGGAAAAGGGTGGTATCATGGTATGGAGCCCAGATACTTACTCATGTTGAAAACACTTTGTTATGATTGTGTGAATTGATTACGAGCGCTCGGTTAAAAATGTCCCAAAGGACCGGGGGATGGCATATTCGGTCAGTTGTTACTCAGTTAGGGGTAACCCGGCCTTGTGTTGGTAGAGATCCGGTTTGGTTCTCGGGGATGTCCATCCAGAGGCATTCTCATGTGGCAATGGGAAGTTCCTTGGCCTGATCATTCGTTGGAAATCCAAAGAAACAATACGAGACTTGTACGGTTTTAGTTGTATAACCTGCTATGGAATGTGGCGGTAACCTGCTATTGAACATAGTTAGCTATAGTGGGCATACGATAATGGTCGTATGTTGGCTAAGATTTATATTCTACTTTCGAAATGAATTTTTCCTACACCATACACTAATAATAATATCAAATGTTCTTTTAAATGCGTATCAAGCATCTTTGACTATCATAAGGAGAAATCTCTTCCAATTCTGCGTTTGCATTGTGTGTGTGTGCGGGAGGCCTTGTGGTAGTCTCATTTTTAAAAGCATTGCGAATTGAATTTAAAAATATCTCTCTATTTTGATTTTAAAGACAAATAAACTGTTTTGAGTTCTCACACCAATCACATGACTGACTCGGAGTTTATTGTTTTCCTTCCTAAACTCTGGGTCCCCACCAATTTCCACACGGGCAGTCAAGAGTAAGGTATATCAGGATATTCTGGATATTCTGGAGTTGCTGGAGGCAAGCTGGATGGCATGGCGTATTACTAGTTATATAGTATTTCTTTTTCCGCTGCACTATTGTTTGTTGTTGTTGTACACTCTGATGATATGATGTAATGAAATGTAATGTATAAAATGTAATAACTGATATAGTTCTTTGTTTAAAGATTATTCATTTATTATTATATGTTGTTCCGCTGCGAATTGTGAGATTCTGTTATTGTTCTGTTGTTTTCTGTTCCGTTTTATTTTCTTTGTTTTCTATTCCCTTTCCTCTCTATTTTCTATTTTCTTTTCTCCATCTTCTATCTTCTTCTCTCTTCTTTTATGTCTTTTCTTCTTCTTAAACCCATAACTTTTCGGGTTTTTGGCCTTCGATTTCTCGGCAGTCGATAAAGTGAGTATCGATGTTGAATTTTCGAAAGTCGAAAATTTTCGGGACGTTACAGTAAAATTGTTAGTTGTCTTTTATAAAAGGCATGCACGATATTAGAAATTTCTATTCATCTTCTATATTATTGTTTCTGGATATGCAAATTGCTCATATATATATATGCATAATAGAGAAGCAATATAAATATGAGAACCTCATAAAGACGCTTAACTAACAGTAAAAGCAATATAAGACCGGAAGTTTATTAGAAATTTTAGCAAAGGACATAATAAAGTTGTTTTGATATCATGAGTCATTGCTCATATTCCTTAAAAGCTATCTTTTTGAATAATAGTTCTATTGATAGTTCTAAATAAAATGTCAAATTTATAAGTAAAGGTAAGTTGTAGAATTTTGAAATTTGGTTTATGCGTTTAGTGCATAACCGATATCCGACTACGCTGAAATTGTGGCTTGATTTATCAAAAATTTTGAGAAGGAAAATATTTTAAAAAAATTCCTCTTGATTTTAAAAGTTCACTTTTGAAAATAAATAAATAAAGTTTCGTGTTTTACTTATTTTTGACTCTTAAATTATTTTTAGAGTTTTTGTTTAAAATTTTATTTCAAGGGAAAATGTGCATCTGAATATTTTGGAATTTTATTTTCCAAATGACGTACAAATTGGAAAAGTGAGAAAGATTTTGGTGAAAACTTTAATTTTGAAGGCCATATAATAGGTATAGGGAAGGCAATTAGAGTTAGAATTTGCGAATTTAGTGGTGCATTAGGGTCGATGATGCGATAAACGCAAGCGATAACAGGAGAAAAGCTATTTTAGCCCTAAAATTTCTATTTCCATGCCTTGTCAACGACGTGGGCAAGCCTATTTTTAGACTTAATTCCATTTTAGAGCTTGAAAATTAGCGTCCTTATGTGCTTTATATGCGGAAAATTTGAAGTAAATCTGAGGAAGCGAAGAATTTCCATTGTATTATAGGAATAGGAAGATTATAGTGTGGTAGGAATGTTATATTTTCCACCGAAATTCCTTTTTTCGTCATAAGAGTAAAGTTTATGAAGCAATTTTTCGATGCGTTAGTTTTTCGATGCGTTAGATTATTGGATGGCAGGAAGTGGATGTATTTGTATGAGTTTGTGGGTTTTGGTTGAAAAGATATTTGAAACAGCTGTATACATGTAGAACTGCCAGTATATATGTTGGTTGTTTGCATCATGTTTTCAAAAAATGTTTTCAAAAGAAAAGAATTCATATTGAAGGATCCGATGTAGAATCATTCCACATATGTACTTTCTATGTGGTGATACAGTAATATACTACGCACTTACGCACGTTTGGTTGCAAAAAATTTTCTACACTGAAAACCCCCATACCCCTTATTATACCCAAAAAGGGCACACTAAAAGATGGTGCCTTATAGGTATAACTAAAACATCATAGAGGCTAGGATTCACAAGAAAAATAAATAATAACAGCGGAAACATTTAAATGGTAACTTATTATTCAAAATAAAACTTTAAAAATAAGTCTAAAAAACATCATATGTCTCAAAACAAAATACACATGTCTTATGAAAAATAGATCTCAGTCTCATAAAAACAGAGTATAATAAAAATAAGATCATCCCCCTCATAAAGTACCAGTACATCCAAAGTCAAATGAAAAGAAGACTGAAAGGAAGAAGAATACACGAATAATGAGAAAGTCTGCAAATGGGTCTCCAAGAAATCCAAATCACTGTCCTCGCCGCTGCTGGCCTATGGGGAGGTAAAGGGGAGATATAGGACTGGGTCAGACTAAAAGTCTGGTGAGTGAAAGTAATTACTAGCATTTACAAGCAAGATAAAGATAATAGACTAAGCAACAGTTCTAGCATAAAAGGAAAATACAGAAAAGGTAAAACTGGGATAAAATACCGTTTCTGATTCTGTTAGACTGTTTGCTTTGATTGCTTGACTATTTGGACCTGTCTGAGATTGTTGTGATGAGGCTGAAATCATAATACTATTTTAATTATGCCAATCCTAATTCTACCCGTTGATCGGCCATCTATCTCTGTTGTGCCACTGTAAGCTAGTCCCATCCCGTGGGTCCCACAGCTAAAGACACCTATTTACCACTTGGAACGCAGTAGCAACTTCTTAATACCGCACGCTCGTTCATCGCCGGTACACACTAATTGTTGCTCGCTTTTGTGACCACCTACTTACCCAATTAGTATAAGCATGCCTAACCTCACCTAATCTGTTGTGAGACCATTAGTCCTAATTTAAAAGGGTCCTGTCTAGCCTCACCTAAGTATTTTGTGAGACCATCGGTCCTAGTCTGAAAGAGAATGCTGTTGGTACGGGTCCTAACAAATAAAATCTAGCTGCGTCCCTTTTCCAAATCCCCCGATTTGAGCTTCTATCTATTGACCACTTATTTACACTATGTCCCAGCCTCACCTAACTAGTGTGAGACCATCAGTCCTAGTCTAAAAGGGTCCTGCCCAGCCTCATCAATCTATTATGAGACCATCAGTCCTAGTTTGAAAGGGAATGCTATTGGTACGGGCCTTATTTTCGTTCTTGCTTATTAGTGTAAGTTCTTAAAATAAGCCTCTTTTGTTATCTCTGCTATGTTTGCTTATTAACTTAATTGTAAGTTTTAAAATAGGTCTTTACTGTTCTTTTTGCTTAATTATAACCAACGTTATAATTGTTATTCTTCTTTTCTATCTTTTTAGTTATAACCACTAGCTATAAATGTGCTTGCAAATATCTCAAATTTGCCTATTTCAGTCTATCTTCTTTTTATCATGATCTTTATTATTTTACATCTAATTTATGCAAATTTATTGTTTAATTCTGTTTGATCCATATTAGCGAATTATTCTCTTTTTAATGTTTTATTCGCGTAAAAAGGAATAATAAGAAACTAACATTTACAGGCTAAATTCTAACGTGAAACAGATGTAAATAAATGCAAATAACAGTAAATAACTGAATAAAATAGAATGAAAAGAACTTTAAAACTAGCTGTAAATAACTTATATAAAGATTGTCACAAAATTGCAGAAAAACTACAACTATTGAGAACCCTATTATTTTAAATTACTTAAAAATCTAAAATAATTACTAAACACTCAGCTGTGGTCCTTAGCTCTTTTACTTAGTCTTCCTTGATCCACTTCTAGAACGTAGAATATTTTAATCAAAAAAAAATTCCTCCTTAGAAATTTTCTTCTTCTATTAAGGGTCCACCTTCTGGCAATGAACCCAAATAGGAGAAAATTTGAATGAGGAAAATAGCTAGGCCTACGGTCTTATTTATAGTGTAGTTTAGGGATCTCTGACCATTGGATTTGAAGACCAAATCTGGTGCAACCACGTCATAGGCTCACTGGGAACCGTCGAATGGAAGCACAGACGCATAGGATTGAAGAAAATTGGAAAAACACGTCATCCTTTTAATCTTGGCAAATGGTTGTTCAAATATAGTGGCGGGTTGACCTGGGTGCCGACCCATGTATGCCGAGGGTCGACCTAGCTATGGTGAGGGTGGACCTGACCTTGTGTGTGTGTGTGTGTATACATTGTTTTATTCAATTCTTGTTTATTTCTTAACTTCATTGTTTTACTTCAGATTTTGACAAATTATATACGGAAATTGACACGAAAATTACCCGGGACACAATAGTGCAACTCCCATGGCTCAATTCTGATAATTTCACAAAATTATTTTATTATTTAATTAATTTGTTAATTAATTATTATAACTTAAATTTTGGGTTGTTACATTCTCCCATCCTTAAAGGATTTCGTGTAACAAACGGAAAATTTTCGACTTTCGAAAATTCAACATCGATACTCACTTTATCGACTGCCGAGAAATCGAAGGCCAAAAACCCGAAATGTTATGGTTTAAGAAAAAGAAAAAGTAGAAAAGAAGAAGAGATAAGAAGATAGAAAATAGAGAACAAAGAAAATAAAGAAAACAGAACAGAAAGAAAATAGAACATTTTAAAATAGAAAGAAAAGAGAATAGAACGGAATAGAAAACAACAGAACAACATCAAAATCTCACAATTCGCAGCGGAACAACATATAATAATAAATGAATAATCTTTAAACAAAGAACTATATCAGTTATTACATTTTATACATTACATTACATTACATCATCAGAGTGTACAACAACAACAACATCAAACAGTGCAGCGGAAAAAGAAATACTATATAACTAGTAATACGCCATGCCATCCAGCTTGCCTCCAACAACTCCAGAATATCCTGATAAACCTTAACTCTTGATTGCCCGTGTGGAAATTGGTGGGCACCCAGAGTTTAGGAAGGAAAACAATAAACTCCGAGTCAGTCATGTGACTGGTGTGAGAACTCAAAACAGTTTATTTATCTTTAAAAATCAAAATAGAGGAATATTTTTAAATTCAATTCGCAATGCTTTTAAAAATGAGACTACCATAAGGCCTCCCGCACACACACACATGCAAACGCAGAATCGGAGGAGATTTCTCCTTATGATAGTCAAAGATGCTTGATACGCATTTAAAAGAACATTTTATATTATTACTAGTGCATAGTGTAGGAAAAATTCATTTCGAAAGTAGAATATAAATCTTAGCCAACATACGACCATTATCGTATGCCTACTATAGCTAACTATGTTCAATAGCAGGTTACCGCCACATTCCATAGCAGGTTATACAACTAAAACCGTACAAGTCTCGTATTGTTTCTTTGGATTTCCAACGAATGATCAGGCCAAGGAACATCCCATTGCCACATGAGAATGCCTCTGGATGGACATCCCCGAGAACCAAACCGGATCTCTACCAACACAAGGCCGGGTTACCCCTAACTGAGTAACAACTGACCGAATATGCCATCCCCCGGTCCTTTGGGACCTTTCACCGAGCGCTCGCAATCAATTCACACAATCATAACAAAGTGTTTTCAACATGAGTAAGTATCTGGGCTCCATACCATGATACCACCCTTTTCCAGAAGGAAATGCACACATCCTAAAGGGCGCTACCCCTCATAACCTTGCCGCATCTTTCCTGTTTTGACCATTCACGGGGTGTGAGGCTCGACAAAGTCACGTCCACAAAAACATACTTTATACAAAAGCAATGCTTTGGGTCAACAAATGATCATAGAAATGATCACAAAGATAGACGATCAAATAAACGATCCTATCACAAATAATCAACACAATGATCATTTACAGCAACACTCAGCATGTCACATTACCAAATTGGGAATATATCGCTGATAACCTTCAACTACATAACCTCTGAGCACGTACGTCTCAGAGAAGGGTGTTAAGCTAAAAGAATAAATTCTCCGCCACCAACAGAAATATATTTGAATGAAATCGGCTTTATATCTCAATTTGTAATGTCAGACATACAATCCATACAAGTCTGTTCCGGGCTCAAACAAAACCGAAGGCACTTCTTACGAAGCCCTTGCAATCCGGGTATTCACAATCCCGATCGAATTTCCCATCACTTAGGAGATCTCAATACCAGGAGCTACCCAGTGCAGAGACAATCGATAGGTCATCCTATCGCTTTCGCAAATACTCGGTCTTCAACACCGATCTTCAATGCAATTCACAACGACGTATCACATATTCGGAATGGGTTATACGACCCCATGGTCCTTTCTCGGTTAACCCGAATAGTGAGCGCTTATTCAAAAATAAGTGTGGCATTCACATTCAAACAAATCACATCAAATACCCATTCAAAGGGAAATATTGATAGTCGGTTATTGAACTATCAATTGATATGCACACATCACCAAATTCCAAATAATTTTCCAAATTATTTAATTTCCAAAATATCTTTACAAGACATATAATTTTCACACTTAAAAAATAAATCAATATTTATTTTTAGACAAATTCCTCTTTCCTTTATAAATTCCATAGTGAATTTATGTTTCACAATATCCATGCGTATACGATTTCAATTATTCATTTCAATTTATCTTCACAAAGATAAATTCTCAAAATATTCACTTTATATTGGAAAACATTTCCATACTTATTAAATAAGTAATTCACAAATTTTATTTATTTTCAACACTTGGAAAATATTCAATATACTTAAATCGAGATTAAGTATATATTTCATTCTTTAAGGAAATCATTCTCTTAAACATATTTATTTGGGCCAAAACGAATGTTGCGTAAAACATCGTAACAACAACCCAAAATCACTAGTATAGGGATTCGAAATTAAAATAGATATATAAATCCCAATACTATACAAAACATTTCCTTTCGGAAATCATTTACTATAACAACAGTGTTATAGTCCACTATTTCATTTTATTTCTTGAAAACGTCTATTTCAACAATAAATGTTGAAATCTATGGTTTCGAATCTCAACACATTTTAAAACATCGTTAGATCGTTTTAATTCAATTTAAAATATCACATTCAAAACAATTTCTTTAACATATTATTCACTATTCAAAAACGTGAATATACTACGTTAACAAATTTCATCATTTCCATTCATTTTATTTTAAAGGATTACTCACAGTCAAAAACGTGAATATAACTCCATAATAAGTTATAACAATTTTCTTATCAAAATAAGTCGTTTGCGAATTTATAAAACAACGTTTATAAATTCCATTTCTATTTGTTTTATAACAACTTCCTTTTTATACATCTCCTTTATTAACCTATTTGATTTATAACTCAATTATAAAACAAAGGTTCATATTATAAGTCAAATACTTATAATTTATTCGTTTACAAAAATCGTGCCTTTGAACTTCATAATTCTAAATCTTATAACTTATAAGATTTAATGATTTATTCAAAACTATTCTTTTAATGACTTTATAAATTTTATAAACCTACTGTTTATAAAATTCCATTTATAATCTCACCGTTTATAATTCTATAAATTTCATTCAATTATGAAATTCATTTTCACTTCATTCAAACACTTATAAAAACTCGTTTTATAATGTCAATATTTCAATTTATAAATATCTATTTATAAATCTCTTAATATAAATCAATTTATATTATTCTTTAAAACGTATTTAATCTCCTTTATTATTTCACCATTTTGATTCATAAAATAATTAAATTTTTATAAATCCTATATTTAAACTTTTCACAATAAATTCTAAAATCCCGATTAAACTATTTTATAAAATCGTTAGCATCAAATTCTAAAAAATCAGTTTTTAACTATTTTTCTCAAAAATCATAATTTTTATAACTTTAAAAATTATAACGTTTATTTATTTAAAATGGATCAATTCAAAAATTATTTTATAAAACGTATACTTTTCAAAAATCACTTTAAAAAATCATTTTAAAATTCCAAATTTGGTCCAATGATGCTACATACCAAATAGTCAATCACGACAACAACGATATCATATATCGATATGATAATCCATCAAATATCAAAATATCTAAAATCAAATAAAAACTGTTGAGGAATCCAGTTGGATCCCTCCAACCTGTTTCCTGCATCCACAAACATTAGCACAATACCAATTTCGCTCCAGTACGAAATTATCGCGGTGTATGGGATTTAAAATATTATCCGCTTAATAACGGCGCAATAGGGTCTCATCCGCTAAACAAATAAATGCGGGAAATCAATAACTCCAATATATACATATGCCAATATATATATATATATTGCTATTATATATAATACCAATTTCACTGTTTATGAAATATTCGCGGTATATGTTTTTAATAAATAACATCCGCTTACTAACGGCATATAATGTCTATTTTAACAATCAAAAGATATTAATCATCATTCAAACATGCATTCAAATATTTTAAATCTAACTATTAAAAATAAAATCGAAACTGATTCGATTGAGTGAGAAGTTCTCACCTTGGTTTCAATTTCGTTTTAGCGATTTATTTCGAATAAAATTAAACGGACGTTTAATTTTACCCAAAATTCTCACTAACTCCAAACGACTCCAATCCAATTTTATCGCGTAGTGCTCGTCCATACGATTCCAACGCAACTGGTTTCGCGTGTTTTCGACCTCGTATGAAAAAGTTATGATTTTACGAAGTTTATACACGATTTAAATAACAAATTTACAACTAAATCTAATTAATTTTAAACCTAACCATCCACAGCCCTAAGATCCAACTTCACTGCATCTCCACCGTACATCCCCTACCCCTTTCTTCTTCATCTTTGTTCGGCTACAGGTATACACGACGCATCCAAACCCATGAGCATAGAATTAGGTTTTCACTTTGCTCCTCCTTCACTCGACTATACTTCGATCAGGTAGTTCCATGTTGTAGCCTTCGAAGAGAGCTTCATTCGGCCCCCCCATGGTGGAGCTCGGCCTTCATCTGATGCTCGAATCTCGAGGCATAACGGCCACGCACGCAGGCCATTATCTCATCATCCGTAGCTTGAAACTTGATCTTGACCGTTCACATCGTAGAGCTCGCGAAGATCTACGTTTTTGCAGTTGGTAATTCTTTGAATCGATGAACGGATTTGGAGTTTTGGAGGGAGGAACGAAACAAATTTCTGGCAATTCATGCATAGGGTGGCGGCTAGGGCAAATAGATTAGGGTTTTTATTTTATTTTTCTAATTTTATGAAGGTGTTGGTCTATTTATAAAGAAAAATCGAACACTATTCATCCGGAAATTCCGAACTCCGATTTACGCGCCGAAACTGACGTTCCTAGGGTTTATCCCGCGTTCCGGACACAATGGAACAGGTTTCTAAAGCTAATTCGGACATCTGTGCGAGTTATGGCTGTAAACGTCCAATTTAAATTAAACCGATTTAAATTGATTTCTAGGCGTTTTAATTTGTACCGGACAAACGGTAAATCCAATTGACTTGAAATTTGAAACCTTACAATAATATCACATTACGGATCCGATGAAACTGGTTTCGTCGAAATCCGAGACTTTTTGAAAAATGGCTATTTTAACTCGCCAAATTAAAATTAAAAATAAATCGATGCGTTTCGAGCTGCCACGATCAAACGATAGCTCCGATTGATACGAAAATTGAAATCCGGTAATAACTAACTATTACGGATCCAATGGAACTGGTTTCGTTCAATTCTGAGACTGTTCAAAAATTGGCTATTTCACTAGTCGATTTAAATATTAAAATATTCAATTTTCACAAATAAACTTTTAATTCGATTTTAAAAGTTCTAAAATATCATTCTAACTCCCATATGATAAAATAAAATTTTACAAATCATTTTTAATCATATATAACCCAATTTTCAATTATTTCCATAATTTAACATATTAAATTATCGATTTAATTATTCAATTAAATCCAATAATTCAAAATAAAATTTATTCGACTTATAAATTCCACTTGTTAACATTTAAAATTAATTAAATATTCAAATTTTAATTAAATAAAATTCTGGGTCGTTACAATCTTCCCCCCTTAAAAGAATTTCGTCCTCGAAATTAACAAGTAAGAAAAGTTATAGAATTTATTAATTTTCCAAAATCCATAGTTAAACTTCTTACAATACTTTACTAAGTTTTCAAATCATACTTAGTTATCCTTTCAAAAACAACTACTATTGTTTAACTTTCAACTTTAAAATCAAAGTTATAGTTTTCAAGATTTTCCAATTTTCTCAAATTTTTTCTAACGCCTTAAATTTCCGGAAAAATTCGCCATAGTCTCCTTTGCGCGGCTCGATCCGAAAAAAAAACGACAGTATATATATCACAAATATACATCTCATCAAGTAATGAGGCATCCCGCAGGGAAAAATTTGTAAAAGTACGATATGTAATCCGAGATATGTACCTTATATTTTATTAGCAAGCATATACGGCTAATATAGCGCGAAAGCGAGCTCCAAATGCGAAGCAAACGCAATCCGCACCTACTAATCACTCAACAAACAACATGAGAATCATGCATATAGATAATAGTATCAATATACAACATATAGCAACATAATAACTATATATGCCAACATAACAAATGAAACTAAAGCAATAAATGCAAACATCAACCAACTATCATTCATAACCAATAAACATTCATTCATATTCTCATTAATATTAAATGAAATGGTTTTCAATTTAATCACATTTGATTCATTAACAGTGGATGTTTACTAACATTCATTTTCAATTAGTTTATATTTACTAATTCATATTCAAGTTGGTTCACTTTCAAATCAAATTCAATTTTATTCAAGATTCACTTAACTTCCAATTGAATTCCAATTACTTTAGCTTCCAATTTCATTAATTTACTTTCATTAATACTTAATGAATTATATTCAATCAATTTACAATTATATTAATTTCAACCAAATTCCTTTACTTATCAATTGGTTTAACTAAATTGATTTTCATTCAATTATTCAACTTTCCAATAACATTAGATTTTAATGAATTAACACTTATATCCATTATTCCATATCAACTTAAATTTACATTTAATTGATTTACATTCAATCCAATTCAATTTCTAAAGTTGAATTTCATTTCTTTATTACAACTCATATTCATAAATATATTCATATAGTTTCACTTCTCATATATATAAGTTTATTTCACAATTGCAAATTACTTTAATTATAATTCAATTCTTATAATTTTTTTACTTATACAATTATTCTTTTATTTAGATTATTCAAACAACCAAACAATCTACTTATATACACTTTTATAATTCTGAAAAATTATTCCTTTATATATAAAATATAATCAAGTAAAATTATTTCATTTACCCAATTTTAAACAATACTGTGCCAAATTGTTCTATTTAAGTGTTTAGAAACCCTTTCGGCATAGTCTTGCGGACCACGCTGACGAAAGTTCATATGCCACTCAACAAACCAATCGTCACAATATAAAACAATTTTATATTCACTAACAAATACGCTCTCATATCTATTATTACACTCAAATTCATTCTAGAGCACTGCTGACTCTATCTCTAATGAGTAATACCCAACAGAACCATGGTTGTCGCTTAACCATATGCTCTGATACCAAATGTAACAAACGGAAAATTTTCGACTTTCGAAAATTCAACATCGATACTCACTTTATCGACTGCCGAGAAATCGAAGGCCAAAAACCCGAAATGTTATGGTTTAAGAAAAAGAAAAAGTAGAAAAGAAGAAGAGATAAGAAGATAGAAAATAGAGAACAAAGAAAATAAAGAAAACAGAACAGAAAGAAAATAGAACATTTTAAAATAGAAAGAAAAGAGAATAGAACGGAATAGAAAACAACAGAACAACATCAGAATCTCACAATTCGCAGCGGAACAACATATAATAATAAATGAATAATCTTTAAACAAAGAACTATATCAGTTATTACATTTTATACATTACATTACATTACATCATCAGAGTGTACAACAACAACAACATCAAACAGTGCAGCGGAAAAAGAAATACTATATAACTAGTAATACGCCATGCCATCCAGCTTGCCTCTAGCAACTCCAGAATATCCTGATAAACCTTAACTCTTGACTGCCCATGGGCACCCAGAGTTTAGGAAGGAAAACAATAAACTCCGAGTCAATCATGTGACTGGTGTGAGAACTCAAAACAGTTTATTTATCTTTAAAAATCAAAATAGAGGAATATTTTTAAATTCAATTCGCAATGCTTTTAAAAATGAGACTACCATAAGGCCTCCCGCACACACACACATGCAAACGCAGAATCGGAGGAGATTTCTCCTTATGATAGTCAAAGATGCTTGATACGCATTTAAAAGAACATTTTATATTATTACTAGTGCATAGTGTAGGAAAAATTCATTTCGAAAGTAGAATATAAATCTTAGCCAACATACGACCATTATCGTATGCCTACTATAGCTAACTATGTTCAATAGCAGGTTACCGCCACATTCCATAGCAGGTTATACAACTAAAACCGTACAAGTCTCGTATTGTTTCTTTAGGTTTCCAACGAATGATCAGGCCAAGGAACTTCCCATTGCCACATGAGAATGCCTCTGGATGGACATCCCCGAGAACCAAACCGGATCTCTACCAACACAAGGCCGGGTTACCCCTAACTGAGTAACAACTGACCGAATATGCCATCGCCCGGTCCTTTGGGACCTTTCACCGAGCGCTCGCAATCAATTCACACAATCATAACAAAGTGTTTTCAACATGAGTAAGTATCTGGGCTCCATACCATGATACCACCCTTTTCCAGAAGGAAATGCACACATCCTAAAGGGCGCTACCCCTCATAACCTTGCCGCATCTTTCCTGTTTTGACCATTCACGGGGTGTGAGGCTCGACGAAGTCACGTCCACAAAAACATACTTTATACAAAAGCAATGCTTTGGGTCAACAAATGATCATAGAAATGATCACAAAGATAGACGATCAAATAAACGATCCTATCACAAATAATCAACACAATGATCATTTACAGCAACACTCAGCATGTCACATTACCAAATTGGGAATATATCGTTGATAACCTTCAACTACATAACCTCTGAGCACGTACGTCTCAGAGAAGGGTGTTAAGCTAAAAGAATAAATTCTCCGCCACCAACAGAAATATATTTGAATGAAATCGGCTTTATATCTCAATTTGTAATGTCAGACATACAATCCATACAAGTCTGTTCCGGGCTCGAACAAAACCGAAGGCACTTCTTACGAAGCCCTTGCAATCCGGGTATTCACAATCCCGATCGAATTTCCCATCACTTAGGAGATCTCAATACCAGGAGCTACCCAGTGCAGAGACAATCGATAGGTCATCCTATCGCTTTCGCAAATACTCGGTCTTCAACACCGATCTTCAATGCAATTCACAACGACGTATCACATATTCGGAATGGGTTATACGACCCCATGGTCCTTTCCCGGTTAACCCGAATAGTGAGCGCTTATTCAAAAATAAGTGTGGCATTCACATTCAAACAAATCACATCAAATACCCATTCAAAGGGAAATATTGATAGTCGGTTATTGAACTATCAATTGATATGCACACATCACCAAATTCCAAATAATTTTCCAAATTATTTAATTTCCAAAATATCTTTACAAGACATATAATTTGCACACTTCAAAAATAAATCAATATTTATTTTTAGACAAATTCCTCTTTCCTTTATAAATTCCATAGTGAATTTATGTTTCACAATATCCATGCATATACGATTTCAATTATTCATTTCAATTTATCTTCAAAAAGATAAATTCTCAAAATATTCACTTTATATTGGAAAACATTTCCATACTTATTAAATAAGTAATTCACAAATTTTATTTATTTTCAACACTTGGAAAATATTCAATATACTTAAATCGAGATTAAGTATATATTTCATTCTTTAAGGAAATCATTCTCTTAAACATATTTATTTGGGCCAAAACGAATGTTGCGTAAAACATCGTTACAACAACCCAAAATCACTAGTATAGGGATTCGAAATTAAAATAGATATATAAATCCCAATACTATACAAAACATTTCCTTTCGGAAATCATTTACTATAACAACAGTGTTATAGTCCACTATTTCCTTTTATTTCTCGAAAACGTCTATTTCAACAATAAATGTTGAAATCTATGGTTTCGAATCTCAACACATTTTAAAACATCGTTAGATCGTTTTACTTCAATTTAAAATATCACATTCAAAACAATTTCTTTAACATATTATTCACTATTCAAAAACGTGAATATACTACGTTAACAAATTTCATCATTTCCATTCATTTTATTTTAAAGGATTACTCACAGTCAAAAACGTGAATATAACTCCATAATAAGTTATAACAATTTTCTTATCAAAATAAGTCGTTTGCGAATTTATAAAACAACGTTTATAAATTCCATTTCTATTTGTTTTATAACAACTTCCTTTTTATACATCTCCTTTATTAACCTATTTGATTTATAACTCAATTATAAAACAAAGGTTCATATTATAATTCAAATACTTATAATTTATTCGTTTACAAAAATCGTTCCTTTGAACTTCATAATTCTAAATCTTATAACTTATAAGATTTAATGATTTATTCAAAACTATTCTTTTAATGACTTTATAAATTTTATAAACCTACTGTTTATAAAATTCCATTTATAATCTCACCGTTTATAATTCTATAAATTTCATTCAATTATGAAATTCATTTTCACTTCATTCAAACACTTATAAAAACTCGTTTTATAATGTCAATATTTCAATTTATAAATATCTATTTATAAATCTCTTAATATAAATCAATTTATATTATTCTTTAAAACGTCTTTAATCTCCTTTATTATTTCACCATTTTGATTCATAAAATAATTAAATTTTTATAAATCCTATATTTAAACTTTTCACAATAAATTCTAAAATCCCGATTAAACTATTTTATAAAATCGTTAGCATCATATTCTAAAAAATCAGTTTTTAACTATTTTTCTCAAAAATCATAATTTTTATAACTTTAAAAATTATAACGTTTATTTATTTAAAATGGATCAATTCAAAAATTATTTTATAAAACGTATACTTTTCAAAAATCACTTTAAAAAATCATTTTAAAATTCCAAATTTGGTCCAATGATGCTACATACCAAATAGTCAATCATGACAACAACGATATCATATATCGATATGATAATCCATCAAATATCAAAATATCTAAAATCAAATAAAAACTGTTGAGGAATCCAGTTGGATCCCTCCAACCTGTTTCCTGCATCCACAAACATTAGCACAATACCAATTTCGCTCCAGTACGAAATTATCGCGGTGTATGGGATTTAAAATATTATCCGCTTAATAACGGCGCAATAGGGTCTCATCCGCTAAGCAAATAAATGTGGGAAATCAATAACTCCAATATATACATATGCCAATATATATATATTGCTATTATATATAATACCAATTTCACTGTTTATGAAATATTCGCGGTATATGTTTTTATTAAATAACATCCGCTTACTAACGGCGTATAATGTCTATTTTAACAATCAATAGATATTAATCATCATTCAAACATGCATTCAAATATTTTAAATCTAACTATTAAAAATAAAATCGAAGCTGATTCGATTGAGTGAGAAGTTCTCACCTTGGTTTCAATTTCGTTTTAGCGATTTATTTCGAATAAAATTAAACGGACGTTTAATTTTACCCAAAATTCTCACTAACTCCAAACGACTCCAATCCAATTTCATCGCGTAGTGCTCGTCCATATGATTCCAACGCAACTGGTTTCGCGTGTTTTCGACCTCGTATGAAAAAGTTATGATTTTACGAAGTTTATACACGATTTAAATAACAAATTTACAACTAAATCTAATTAATTTTAAACCTAACCATCCACAGCCCTAAGATCCAACTTCACTACATCTCCACCGTACATCCCCTACCCCTTTCTTCTTCATCTTTGTTCGGCTACAGGTATACACGACGCATCCAAACCCATGAGCATAGAATTAGGTTTTCACTTTGCTCCTCCTTCACTCGACTATACTTCGATCAGGTAGTTCCATGTTGTAGCCTTCGAAGAGAGCTTCATTCGGCCCCCCCATGGTGGAGCTCAGCCTTCATCTGATGCTCGAATCTTGAGGCATAACGGCCACGCACGCAGGCCATTATCTCATCATCCGTAGCTTGAAACTTGATCTTGACCGTTCACATCGTAGAGCTCGCGAAGATCTACGTTTTTGCAGTTGGTAATTCTTTGAATCGATGAACGGATTTGGAGTTTTGGAGGGAGGAACGAAACAAATTTCTGGCCATTCATGCATAGGGTGGCGGCTAGGGCAAATAAATTAGGGTTTTTATTTTTTTCTCTAATTTTATGAAGGTGTTGGTCTATTTATAAAGAAAAATCGAACACTATTCATCCGGAAATTCCGAACTCCGATTTACGCGCCGAAACTGACGTTCCTAGGGTTTATCCCGCGTTCCAGACACAATGGAACAGGTTTCGAAAGCTAATTCGGACATCTGTGCGAGTTATGGCTGTAAACGTCCAATTTAAATTAAACCGATTTAAATTGATTTCTAGGCGTTTTAATTTGTACCGGACAAACGGTAAATCCAATTGACTTGAAATTTGAAACCATACAATAATATCACATTACGGATCCGATGAAACTAGTTTCGTCGAAATCTGAGACTTTTTGAAAAATTGCTATTTTAACTCGCCAAATTAAAATTAAAAATAAATCGATGCGTTTCGAGCTGCCACGATCAAACGATAGCTCCGATTGATACGAAAATTGAAATCCAGTAATAACTAACTATTACGGATCCAATGGAACTGGTTTCGTTCAGTTCTGAGACTGTTCAAAAATTGGCTATTTTCACTAGTCGATTTAAATATTAAAATATTCAATTTTCACAAATAAACTTTTAATTCGATTTTAAAAGTTCTAAAATATCATTCTAACTCCCATATGATAAACTAAAATTTTACAAATTATTTTCAATCATATATAACCCAATTTTCAATTATTTCCATAATTTAACATATTAAATTATCGATTTAATTATTCAATTAAATCCAATAATTCAAAATAAAATTTATTCGACTTATAAATTCCACTTGTTAATATTTAAAATTAATTAAATATTCAAATTTTAATTAAATAAAATTCTGGGTCGTTACATTTCGTCCCCGAAATATCCAAGGACAAAGAATGAGATAAATATTTTCATCCAAATTCTACAACCACATACTCGACCACCATCTATTATATCTATTGTTCTTAAGTTTTCTAATGCAATTTATGATATATATATATATATATATATATATATATATATATATATATGCAAATAGTGTAGTGTTAATGTCCCTAACTAATGCAGAAGATTAAGCGTTCTACTAATTTGGTCGACCCCCTTTGTATGCAATCATGTCAATACCATGTATCCAAATGAATGCAAATTCCCTAATGACAACTAATAGTTATACATGCGTGCTACAATCATCATCTAAATGCAACAATCATATGCTAATCATCCATTTACAGCAACCATGGAAATAAAATAAAAATGAAAATGAGCACACATCCATATGCATGAGCTTTAGTGATCTAGTTAGGCCGATCCCTAAGAGATAATAGTGCCTAGTATATATACATACATACATACATACATACATACATACATACATACATACATATATATATATATATATATATATATATATATATATGCGTCCATTAGCATCCAGTAGCAAACACTTGCAACCATTAGCGTCCGTCGTACATAACATGTTCTAGTAACATGTTTACATTCAGTCCTACCACCCATGGGTTAAATCCTAATATCTACCCTCCCAAAGTATACTAGAGGAAAGAATCTATTCAAAACTAAAGATGGAAATAGGAAATTCAAAATGTACTATTGAAAAGATACGGATAAGAGATACATATTTTCTCCTCAGCCTCCCATGTAGCATCTTCAATACTACCTCCCCACTGCACCTTAACCAAAGGGTCTTCCTTATTCCTAAGCTTCTTGACATCCCGTCCAATGATCTTGGTAGGAACGCGACGAACCGGTGCTTCTCTCTCCACTTCAACTTCCTCAAGTTGACTAGGTTCCATTACCTCTGGTGAATCATGTAAGCACTTTCTCAAGTGTGAAACATGGAAAACATCATGAACTCCTTTTCGATAGATTAGGATTTTGAATTTGAATTTGAATGTGATAAATCCTACCTCAAACTCAATATCCCTTCTCCGCTTATTTGCATAGGATTCTTGCCTATCTTGGGCTGTCTCCATTCTCCTTCAAATCAAATCAATACTTTCTGAAGTCTCTCTAACCATTACGGGACCAAATAGCGATCTGTATGCAGACTCCGACCAATACGTAGGCGACTTGCAAGATCTTCCATAAAGAGCTTTGAAAGGTGCCATCCCAATGCTAGCTTGAAAACTATTATTTTATGTGAATTCCACTAAAGGAATATGCTCCATCCAAGTTCCTCCAAAATCAAGAATGCAAATCCTTATTAAATCCTCAAGAACTCTATTAACTCTCCCCGTTTGGCAATCCGTCTGGGGTGATAGGCCGTACTCAATCTAAGCTGTGTCCCTAAAGCCTCTTGCTAGCTTCTCTAAAACTCGCTAGTAAAGAGAGGGTATCTATCGCTCACTGTGCTTGAGGGAACTCCCTGAAATTTGACTATCTCACGAACATAAAAGGATGCCAAATAAGGTGCCATACTCTTACTCTTGACTGGAATGAAGTAGGCGCTCTTAGTTAAATGATCTACAATCACCCAAATACTAGTATTCCCCTTCCTAGATCGGGGTAAACCATCTATGAAGTCCATCGAATCACTATCCCACTTCCATTCAGGTACATCCATTGGTTGAAGCAATCCGTCAGGCTTCTGCTGCTCTGTCTTAAATCCTTGGCTAACAGGACACTTGGCTGAAAACTCTGCCACGTCTTTCTTCATGCCGCTCTAATAAAACAGTCTCTCTATTTCCCTATACATCTAATCACCATCCGGATGAATATTCATTCGTGAATGATGTGTTTCTGCTAGAACTGCTCTCGTCAAATCACTAGTGCGGGAAACACAAAGTCTTCCATCTCTCCTTAGCCACCCTCCACTATCAATGGAATGGCATTGGAGATGTCTAGAGACCTATCCTCTACTAATCCACTCTAGAATATCCATAAGCTCCTAATCCTCTCACTGTTTCGAGCCAATCGTATCTATGAGGGTAGGGTTAACCTCAATTGCTGCTAATAATTTAGGGGTAATGTCCGTAGAGGGATTAAAATCAAAGGTATAAATAAACTCTAGGTTTTTCCACTCAACGAACATTGGATTAAGGGTTTCTCTCTTTCTACTTAACGCATCCGCAGCCAGTTTCTTTTGCTAGGGTTGTAAGCTATCTCAAAATCATATGATGCTAGAAATTCCATCCAATGTTGTTGCCTCAAGTTTAAATCCTTTTGTGAGAATAAGTACTTCAGTGATTTATGGTTGGCAAAAAGCTCGAGCCTCTCTCCTAGCAAGCAATGTCTCCAAGACTTTAGTGCAAAAACAAAAGCAGTTAACTCCAAATCATGGGTAGAGTAGTTCTTCTGATGAGTTATCAACTATCTACTTCCATAGCATACTACCCTCTTTTCATGCATCAATATTGCTCCAAGACCCATCCCACATGCATCAGTGTATTCTATAGAAGACTTAGCACCATCGAGTAAAACTAACATTGGTGCACTAATAAGGGCCCTCTTTAGCATCGTGAAGGAATCCTCACAATCTACCATCCACATGAATTCCATATTCTTCTTAGTGAGGCGAGTAAGCGGTGTTGAAATCTTAGCGAAATCTATGATAAACTCCCTAATCGGCCAACCAAACCTAGGAAGCTTCTAACTTCGGTAGCATTCTTGGGGCCTTCCAATCTTGCGCTGCTACTATCTTAGCGAGATCAACACCAAACCCTCTCTTGAGATGACATGCCCCAAGAAACGCACCTCCTTACGCCAAAAGTGGCACTTCGAGAATTTTTCTGTCAACTGATTAACCGAAGTGTACAAAGAACCTCTGCAAGATGAATAGCATGCTCTTCCTTACTCTTGGAAAACACCAAAATGTCATTCACGAATACTACAATGAACTTATTTAAGACTTCTCAAAAACCAAAGCTCATCAAATCTATGAAATAGGCTCGGGCATTGGTTATCCCAAACGGCATTACCAACCACTTAAAAAATCCGTTGGGTGTCCTAAATGTTGTCTTATCTATGATATCGTCAGCGGTCTTGAGCTGATGAAATCCAGTGGCTAAACCAAGTTGAGAAAATACTAAAGGGCCAACTAACTGATCGAAAAGATCGTCTATCCTAGGAAGGAGGTAATGGTTCTTCTTCGTGAGCTTATTCAACACTATATAGTCTACCTAAAATCAAAGGGAACCATTCACCTTTATAGCGAAGACGACTGGTGCCCACACTCAGATATGCTCCGTCTGATGAATCTTTCTCCAATAGCTCACCAATCTGCTTACTTAACTCCTTCCTTTCCCTAGGAGCAATATGGCTTACGGGCAATGTCACTGGCTTTGCATTGTCATTCAGATAGATCCAAAAGTTGATCTCTGTCTTAGGGGGTAGTCCATTAACCTGCTCAAAGATGTCTGGGAAATCTCAAATGACTGGAACGGAATCTAACTCTCCTAGTGATGAATCAAGGGAATAAAGGAAGCTCAACAAGACTGACCTCCGTGGGTCAAAAGATTCCTCAAGAGTCTTACCACTGCATGTCTCTAATCTGATGACAGTCCTCTTGTAGTCCAATATCGCTTCATAAGTAGATAGTCAATCCATCCCAAAAATCATCCCAAATCCCAAAAATCCTAGTACATAGCGTCATAATCAAACTCTACGCCTAGTATAAATTTTTTCAAACCCCTACAAATCATGGATAAATGTGTCGATCCTCCTATGGGGTTTGAAACAACTATAGGGTCTACTATTAGATTAATACCTAAGTGCAAACAATCAACCAAGGAACTAGAAATGAAAGAATGCGATGCTCCAGAGTCGAAAGAGTCCAAATAGGAAAATCTGAAATAGAGATCAAGCCTTCTACAGAGAGTTTCCTACCTCGATCTGGTCCATTACTAGAAGATGCTGCATCCAAAGCCTGTACATGAACTATAGGTGCGCCTGCTCTTTGCCCTGTCCTCTGAGGACAAGCTCTACTAAAGTAATCAGGCTTCCCACAATTGTAACACCTCCCCTTCATCGATCCCTTCTTACAGTCCTTTGAGAAATGCCTAACCAATCCACAACTATGACATTTCCCGCCTTTCTTGATCCGCTTTTGAGGTCCTCCTTCTTTCCTCTTGTCCTTATCCTTTTTATTCTTCCACCACTGCTTCTGAGAGTTTTCTGAATTAGGGACCTCCTTAACCTCTCCCTTCAGCTGCCCAGATCCAAGCTGAACTCTCTATTAGTCCTCCAATCCTAACAGCCCAAATATTTGCTCCGTATTCCTTAACCAAGCTCGTGCCTCCATGAAATCCTCTATGTCGGAAAATGTTTTGCCCCTATACTAGCAAAGTCCTTGCATAGCTTAGAAAAATTGGCTGACGTAGGTGGACTAAAGGGATCTCTACCTGCTGGTGCTGCATTGAATGATTCCCTTGCACCTTTGGTATCGTACCTCTATGGAACCAGACAGCCATACTATGCAAAGAAAAGAAAATTTAGGCTCGAAAGAAGGTTGAACTGGACTTCGAGAGGATTTTTATAAAAACTATTTTATACCTGAAAACTATTTCTAAGAGTTTCTTTCTAAAAAATACTTTTAAAATATGTTACCTTTGAATAATACTTTACTTTTTAAAACAAGTTTTTAGGAATCCTGTAACCTTATACTCTGATACCAAGTGAAGCACCCCACACCCCTTAGTATACCCAAAAAGGGCACACTAAAAGATATAGTGTGTTATAAGTATAAATAAAGCATCATAGAGACTAAGATTCACAAGGAAAAATAAATACCAAATACACATGTCTCAAATATCAAATACACATGTCTTATGAAAAATAGATCGCAGTCTCATAAAATAAGAGTACAACAAAAATAAAAATCATCCTTTTCATAAAGTACCAGTGCATTCAAAGTCAAATGAAAAGAAAACTGAAAGTTAGAAGATTACAAAAATAATGAGAAAGCTCTGCAAATGGGTCTCCAAGAAATCCAAATCCACCGTCCTTGCCTCTCTTGGCCTATGGGGGAAATGGGAAATTGAGGAGTGGGTCAGACTGGTGAGTAAAACTAATTACTAGCATTTCTAAGCAAGATAAAGATAATAGACTATGCAATGGTTCTAGTATAAAGGAAAAATACAAAAAAGGTAAAACTAGGATAAAATACCATTTCTGATTCTGTTTGACTGTTTACTTTGGTTGCATGACTGTTTGGACTTGCCTTAGGTTGTTGTGATTAGGCTGAAATCATAATCCTATTTTAATTAGGCTAAATCCTAATTCTACCCATTAATCGGCCTTCTACCTCTGTTGTGTCACTATGGGCTAGTCCCATCCTGTGGGTCCCATAGCAAAAGGCACCTATTTATCTTGGAACACAATAGGGACATATTGATGTTGTAGATCAGTCATCGTTGATACACACTAACTATCGCTCCCTCTCATGACCTCTTACTTACCCTATCAGCATAAGCGTGCCCAGCCTCACTTAATCTGTTATGAGACCATCAGTCCTAGTCTAAAAGGCTTTCTCCCAGCCTCACCTAAGTGTTTTGTGAGACCATCAGTCCTAGTCTGAAAAGGATTGTGGTTGGTATGGGTTCTAACAAACAAAATATAGCTACGCCCCATTCCCAAGTCTCCCAATTTGAGCTTTTATCTATTGGCCACTTATTTGTCATGTGTCCCAACTTCACTTAACTATTGTGTGGCCATCAGTCCTAGTCTGAAATGGTCCTGCCCAGCCTCACCTAATTTTTTGTGAGACCATCATTCCTAGTCTGAAAGGGAATGCTGTTGCTACGGCCCCTATTTCTGTTCTTGCTTATTAACTTAGTGTAAGTTCTGCTATATTTGCTTATTAACTTAATTTTAAGTTTCGAAATAAGCCTTTACCGTTCTTTCTGCTTAATTATAATCTACGTTATAATTGTTATTCTTATTTTCTGTCTTTTTAGTTATAACCACTAGGTATAAATATGCTTGCAAATGTCTTAAATTTGCTTATTTCAGTTTCTCTTCTTTTTATTGCAGTCTTTCTTATTTTACATCTAATTTCAGTAAATTTAGTGTTTAATTCTATTTAATCCATGTTAGCGAATTATTCTCTTTTCAACGTTAGATTCACGTAAAATGGAATAAAAAGAAACTAACATTTACAGGCTAAATTCTAACGTAAAACAGATGTAAACAAATGCAAATAATAGTACATAACCGTAAATAACCAAATAAAATAGCTGAACAAAAATAACTGAATAAAATATACTGAAAAGAACTTTGAAAACTAGTTGTAAATAACATTTATAAAAATTTTCTAAAAATTGCATAAAAACTACAACTATCGAGAACCCTATTACTTTAAATTACTTAAAAATCTAAAATAATTACTAAACGCTCACATGTGGTCCTTAGCTCTTTTCCTTGGTCTTTCTTGATCCACTTATAAAGCGTAGAATATTTTTATCAAAAAGATTTTCTCCTTAGAAATTTTTTCTATCTAGGATCTAGCCTCTGGCAATGAACCCAAATAGGAGAAAATCTGAATGAGAAAAATAGCTAGGCCTAAGTTCTTATTTATAGTGTAGTTTAAGGATCTCAGACCGTCAGATTTGAAAATTAAATCTTGTACAACCACGTCATAACCTCACTGGAAATCGTCGGATGGAAGCACGGACATCACGGGTTGAAGCAAATTAGAAAAAAGGCCATCTTTTAATTTAGGAGAATGGTCGTCAAGCACAGGGGCAGGTCGACCTGGGTGTTGACCCATGTATGCTGAAGGTCGACCTAGCTATGGTGAGGGTCGACCCTAGGGTCGACCTGACCTTATGTGTGTCTATATATATATATGTATGTATGTATGTATGTATGTATATGTATGTATGTATGTGTATGTATATATATTTTTGTTTTCTTCAATTTTTATTTATTTCATAACTTCTTCGTTTTAGATCAGATTTTGAAAAATCATATATGGAAATTGATCAGAAAATTACCATGGATACAATGGTGCAACTGTCATGGCTCAATTATGTTAATTTCAAAAAATTATTTTATTATTTAATTAATTCTTTAATTAATTATTATAGCTTAAATTTCGGGTTGTTACATAAACTCATTGGTTGTGTAGTTTAGGATAATAAGAAGTCAAAATCTTGACTTATTCATTGGTGAAAATTTTGAGGACGAAATTATTTTTAGGGGGGAAGAATATAACAACATATAATTTGGCATTAGTTATTTAATTAGTTAGTCAATCAATGAGGCTCCAAAGATGGAATTTGTGCGAACGATGGAATTTAAGCACGAAACTTGTAGCATTGCATTCTTGGTGAAATTTTTAGCACCTTTCATACTTAGAGTTTTGCGATCGGAGTGCAAACAAAGAATTTACGTAGGAAAAAAGAAATCAAAACTAAAATAATTAAATAAGAAGAAATTAACATTTGTATATTAATTACCCGAACCCACAGGCCGATCCATCATTGTGAACGGTCGACCCCTAGTGGTCGACCTGACCGATGACCGATAGGCGGTCGACTGATGGCAACCTGGAGGTCTAATAAATCTAGGCCGTAACGGTCTATATTTAATACATCTCGATTTAATGGTTCTGCATGATTCTAGCGCCTATAATTTCAAGCCTAGCTTTCCCTTCTCCTCTTTTTATGGAAGCGGTAGCTTAGCTCTGCCATTTCTTCTTCTCCACTTTCTTTCTACATTATAGAGATAAGATATTTGAATCTATATTCATAAATCGGAGAAGATTAAAAATGTAATAAAAAGGAGAAGAGAATCAAACATATGCATAGAGGTAATTTATATATTTATTTATATAAATTTTCTCTTCCAATACCAAATATCTTCTCAGATTTTTAATTCTAATGTATGTATATACCATTTTATACATATCTCTTGGATTAAAAAGGATTTGGAGATGAATCAAAGGTTCTACTTAAAATCTAGAGATTTGGATCACTTTTAAAAGGTGTGTGGAAAATTTTATAGATTGTTGTAATATGAAAATTATCCCATTGATATTTATTTGATTTTTATGTATAATTGGATAATTGTATATAGGTTGTAAGCAATGAATTCAATATGATCTGAATATAATAAATATCGTCTACATATTCTTGTTTACAAATTGATTTAGCATTGATTCAACCTGATCTAAAAATCAGTCCCAAAAAAGTATGAATTTAGAATATTGATTTTAATGAAATATATTCCAAATATGAAATTGGTTGTATAATAATGTTATAGATTTGGATTACCCTTATTTTATTAAAATATAAAATTTTATATATTTGTAATTGTTGGAATTTAGATAAATTTAATATTTGTAAATTAGTTTGATTTCTTTCTTTTTTTTAGAAAGATACAGCGTCTGATCTAACAAGGAATATATGAAAATAGAAAGAGATGTGTAAAGTATGAATTCGTTGTAGTTTACACTGTCTACTTCAGTGACAAAAAGAAATGATCATTCCTTGTAATTTCAGATGATTTAATCTTTTATATTTTAAAGTTAAATCTTTTGTTTTGGACTAATTTATGGAAATTATAGTGGATAATCTTTTTAGATATGATTCCAACAATTTAGTATGGAACAATATATTCTAGTGAAGATATATAACTACAACATATTTGATGAAAGTAAATATTTGTACGTAATTACTGCGTTTATAATAATTAAACAAAAAGCTAATAATGACGCTTGCATGTAGTATTCGTGTTTAAGATAATTAACTAATGTGAAAAGAATACAAAAGGTTGAAACTCAAATAAATGATAATAAATACGTGAGCTGCAATAATTTGATAGGGTAAATGGATTAATGGGACTGATAAAGTGGAATAGATATAAAACATTACTAATTTTAAATTAGTAATCATATGTAAATGTCTTAGGAAATGTTCGTTAGGATTTTATGGATAAATAGACATTTATGAACATTAAACGGGGATTTATGGTTAGATGAATATTTAAAGTAAATCTTGTTGCCTTAAATAAAAATGGAACTAGTAATCTAAGTCCAATGTCTACCTAAGATAATATAAATAAAGACTTAGAGTGGTTATCTGGACTTTGTGGATTAGTGATGCAAGGTCAGTAGAGTCACTCGACAGAAGACTGTCCTTCGCTTTGAGGCTACCAACAGTCGGGTGTACATACTATAGATGTGAGATATCAATAATCCTAGGACTCATGCCAACGTTAGAGGTTGGGTTTGCTTTTTTAATCAGAAAGTATTAAATAGTCCAAATTTGGAATTAGGAGCGGTGATGATATCTCCATAGGTTTCGCTTCTGGTTTGAGGTCTTAATTGGCTGAAAGGTTCACATCTCTCCTAAATAGAAGTATTAAGTAACATAGTGAGATTCTAAATAAATAAATAAGGATGTCTCTAAAAAGAGTTTACTTTAATATTAAGGTCTTAAGGGGCTGAAGGGTCTGCCTCCCTACCTAAAGAAGTAATCTAATGAGATGCCATATTTATAATTAAGGAGTGAGAGTGGATATCTCAAGAAGGGTTCACTTCAAGTTTGAGGCCTTAAGTGATTATAGGGTCCTCTTCATTTCTATAAAAGAAGTATTGAGTATCCTAATGGTTTTTCCAAGCAATGACATTTAGATAGTACCAGTGAGGAGCACGCTTTTGGAAATAGGTCATAAAGGATGGGATCTACCTTAATTAAGGTCTTAAATAACCAAAGTCTACCTATTTTCCACTTGGAAGTACTAAGTGGCTTGGATACAGTCTCTTACATTACGAAGGCTGTAATAACAATAGTATCATTCAGGAGCACACCTTAGGGATAGGTCTTAAATGATGAGATCTGCCTTAGTTAAGGTCTTGAATGACCAGAGTCTTCCTATTTTCTAATAAAAGGTATTAAGTGGCTTGGGCACTATTTATTACATGGCTATGATTATATCGATGATAGATGTGATAATAGTTGGATATTAAATGTCGGAAGCCTTAATAGTGGTTAGAGGTCGTGTAACTATGACCCACCGACCATTGGCAACATTGTTAGGAAACCACCTTGTGAATAGGTCTTAAATGATGGGGTCTACCTTGATCAAGGTCTTAAATGGTAGACTCTACCTATTTCTCTTTTAAAGTATTATAGAAGCCCGCTTCATATTAAGAAGCACTAAGTGGCTAATGAGTTTGGAAGTATTGGGCGGTTGATATGGTTTCATTAGTATTTTGTATCTTGGAAAGGGGTAGGTAGTAATCATGTGTACAATGCAAGGTTAGATTAGAATTGGTAAGCTTAATGGACATAACATTTAAATGGAAACCAATCAGTAAGTTTGTGTTATGGACAGTTTATATTTTTAGTCACTAGAATATTGTTCTGACCTCCTCCTCATTACAACCCATAGGTTATAATTTAGTGGAACGGGTCACTGTAGCAGTATGTGCTTTGTTGTTGGAGAAGTCTTCTTTCTCTCATGCTCGATGCTGATGTAACAATCTTCTTCCATGGAATACCATTAATTCCATGGTAGAAGTCATAGTTAGTATTCTTATCCTATTATTGTTTTCGCTGTAGATTTAGATTTCTATCAACCTTTGATAATTCTCATGCTTATTTATAGGTATTAAATCTAATGTCCATGCTCTAATGTACTTGGGTTTCGATATTTGTCGAAATTCAGGCCTATTAAGGTGCGGGTTGTTGCAATATGTAATCCCTAATAAGTGCTTGGACTCTGACACTCAGAATAACCAGCCCTTTGAACATGGGAATACATAAAAGCACTTGGTCATAATGAACACAACCGAGCTTGAACAAGAGTAGCCATAGAGTTAGCTAAACAACAGTTCTGTATAGACAAATAGAACATTTTGGTAGTTATAGACCGGGCAAAGTAACAGGATATAATTAAAACAATAAGAGGAAATTTATTTACATGCACAGAGCTTAGTGAATAAGCATATTGCACAGAAATAGAAGAATATAATATAGTGAAAACTGCAGTACAAGTAGTTATATTATGGATATAGACGGTCATACACAAATAAGCACAACACATAAAAATGCAAATAAATAAATTGAAGAGAGATTACATAACATATTTAATCATTCATCGCCATCAGATTTTATCTACATCAAACAGTAGGGGCCGTACCCACACAAGCTACGTCTGTTAGAGAAAAATCAAAAATAAAGACTCCACT
This sequence comes from Allium cepa, assembly GCA_030765085.1. Classification (NCBI taxonomy): domain Eukaryota; kingdom Viridiplantae; phylum Streptophyta; class Magnoliopsida; order Asparagales; family Amaryllidaceae; genus Allium; species Allium cepa. The sequence goes on along the minus strand of CM060945.1, from coordinate 1,024,671,059 downwards.
ATAAAAAATACATGACTCTCAGTCGACAAGCTCTAGGTACTAACCAGTTACTCTTCCCCTTCTTTCCTCCTTTGCCACCTTTGCTGTAACCTTCTTCAGGGCAAGTCTTTTGTTTTTTCTTCCTGTCTTTAATCATCCTGCTTGGGAGAGTATCGCCCTCCGAATGGGTAGATTCTCCATTAGTCGTGGTACAAGGATATTAGATTTTCCAGTATGAGCTTTATTGGGCTTAGTCCAAGGAGGCCTGATCTTGAGCATAGGAAATTTGAAGGCAGGGCTTGTTAAAGTAGAATTGGCGGGCTTCACGATACTCGACTTAGACTTCACATGAATCTTCATGAGGTTGACCTTTAATCTCTCCACCATTGTGGTGTGATCGTATCGTCTACAATGTCTATAATAGTGACTTCTTCTTTTTCTCGAGACACGAAAATGTCCTCTAGCCCCACCAAAGGTGTGATCTTCTAGGGACAGAATCAAGCCTAAAATCGGAAGGTAGTACGTGAGAAATAAGTCCTATAAAAATTGAAGTTGACTTCGAGAATATAAGAGTAGCATCTAATCCCTGGGTAGCTGGAGGTAGAGGAGGAAGGTGTGGCTGACCTATAAATTAACAAACATCATGGTAAAGTTTAATGATGGATTCACAGGAATTGAAGCTTCTTAAACAACAAAGAGACTAGAGATATACCTAAGCTTGGGCTACGATCCTTATAGGGAATCATCACTCTTCCTCTGTGGTCCCATGATCTTGAGTTTGACACATAGAGGAAGAGATCTAAGGCTTATGGAAAGAAGTTGCTGTAGAAATTGGAATCAAACTAGCAGTTTCAGCGCTAACCCCGATGGACGCCGTAATAATCATCGTCGACTCTCCAAATTTTGTAGTAGACATTTCATGCTAACACTATAAGCTTAGGTCAGTGAGAGCTTCAGCTGCGGTGGCGGTGGCAGCATTGGCCTCTTCTTCAACCGTGATCCCTTTTCCTACTACGAGCATATTTATATCTTCATCTTTGAGGTATTGTGTGATTATCTCTTCCTCAGAGTGGTTGCCTCCAGCACATGCGACCTAACACAATACCTATTCCCAAGCATCGACGAGATTAACAGGATAATCATTCCCCAACTATCTCAAATTTTAATGCATGATAACATTGGTGTAGAAATGTTGGAGATCATCATTGAGCTTATCTCTTTCCTAGCCTTTCCTCCTGAAGATCTTTGAGCTCACATGGAGAAACTTCAAGCTCAATGTCATAAGCAAGTTTTTTAATCAGTAGGACCTCCATGCCATTAGCCAGATTTTGTTTTGCTTCATTGAGCTTCTAAAGCTCCTTTTGAATCCTCTTGAGCTCGACCGCCTGTTCATTAATAGTCCGACACCTAGCTTTAATGATCTTATGTTTTGTTATGACAGCCTGGTCTTCTTATCAGCCTGCTTCTTGAACTCGATGCTCTTAGAAACAACAACTCTTAACTCACTTCTAAATATGAGCTTAGCATTGATTTGGGCTTGCCTCATCTCTTCCATCAATTTATCGGACTTAGCCTTCACCTCAAGGGTCGCATCCCTCTATATGCTGACCTTTATCAGATCCTCTTTTCTTCACTTCAAAATCTTTCGTAAGTGGAATTTTCAGAATCGAAAGACAAATATTGATACTATTGATTTTATTCATGTTCGAGAGGTCCTTGCATAGCCTATTCCACCTCTCTCCTTCGTCATTGTGCTTGTAGACATTTTGAACATCACGATTTGCCACTTATTTTGTAATTTCCACGATGCCTTGGTCGAATTTAACACCTTAGATGAAAAGGTCGGGAACGCAGCATGCAAATGTGAAGGACTAGCCGAAAGGGTAAACGAAGAAGCATATACTCCTTATGAAGTATGTAAAACTGTAGTGACTAGAGCATGGGAAGCAGAAACTCGTCGTTGGTGAGTAGTTTGAGCTTTAGAGCATGGAGGAACAACGCTGGAAGAAGGACCGCAACACTCAACTGATTCTCTTTGGCATTTCGAGGGATCACGTCTCAACTTGATTTTGGCCTCTCTGCCTTCTCTCTCTCTCTCTCTCTTTTTCCTTCTTTTCTCTTTTATTTTCTCTGTCTTCTCAATGGCCTTCTTCGGCCTTTTGGTCTTTTCTCCTCCGCTACTCCTGATCGGTCTCACGATGACTCTAATAGGTGGAGTGAGGCGGATGGGGATTAGGTGTCTTCTCTCTATAATCATCTCCACTACATGTGAGAGCATTGTATCTTTCATGACCTATGGACCCTGAAATAAGGAAAAGATAGTATATAAATTGGGACTTCAAAAAATGAATTTAGGGATGCGTGTTTGTGATCCACTAAAGTGTATGACATCGATGACCCCCCTAAATAATCGACAGACTATGTTGGCAAGGAGCTAAAGATGAGTTTCTCCACCTTTGCTTACGAAGTACACTGGTGAGAAAGTGATGCCTAAACTAGTTTTGCCTAGAATGTCATGAACGGTGAAGTCAATCTCGCCAATATCACTTAAACCGATAAAGACATAACTAAAGAGGCCAAATAGAGGTAAAATCTCTCCCGAGGGAAATATAGCTTAATCACTAGCCGCTTTAGAAATTTCTATGATGATGTGCTCCTGACGGGGCGAGCTAGGAAGATTAAAAATCATATAGCGCATCTCCTCGTATGATTCACCCTCTTCTTCTTCACTAGCGTGATAGTCACTATCGCTACCACCAACAACCTTTCCTTCTTCTTTAACCATTGGCTCTTCCCCTTCTATCCTGCTTACTCCTCATCTTCTTTGGGAATTGGGGACATCTTAACATCTTTATCCCTGTCACTGGAGATATCAGCGTCAAAGTGCCCTTCAGACTCTCTCTCAGCGGGCTCATTTGAGTGCACCACACCAGATTGACCTACGACATCTCAAGGAAGATTCTTTTCAAAGCTACGAGTGGGGATGGAAGAGCATGTATGACCTTTAGGACTTCTAGGAGCAGGTGAATCAGAGGCAACAAATCTACAAGGGCTCGGCAAATTACACCGTCATAAGTTTTCATTCGTCGGAAGGAATGTGACGATGCATTGCTGGACCTAACTTCTCGAAGGCCCTTGAGCATAGTCTCGTGCGGAATGCCTATAAAAAAATAAAATCAAGTTGATAACTTGAGTTAAAGAAATCCAAGTGAAGGTATATAGAAAAGGAAACCTACTTCCTAATAGCTAGAATCTATTAAATCCGTACGGACACCACATGTAGAAGTACCCATTTTTGAAGTACGAGCATTTATTGTGAGAACTCTCGATGATCTTACAATGGCACCAGGCTTCAATTATCATATATAATAGAGACTCTTTCCCTTCCTTCAAATGAAGTAAATAAGCAAGTTAAAGAAAAGTTAGAGCTCGGCTGAACCGATTCATGAAAAGGACATAGAGAGAAATCAAAGGAGCACATCTGTTGTATTTGGGACAAAACCAACCCAAGTTTTTGGAGAACCATCAGAAGAAAAGGGTACATCCAAAGTCTCTTAGGATAGAAAAATTAAACTAACAATGAGCAACCAAAGTCTACATCTATCTACTCATCCATCATCCACAATAACCATAGTCCTTCATATTTATAATGCAATTATGTATTTTTGCGACGTGGAATGCATATGAACCTAGACTAATGAAAAAGTGTAGTCGGTCTATCGATTCAGTCGACCTCCTGTTTATGCAACTATGCCCATGCTATGCATACAAATATATGCAATATCAAAATGATAAACTGATACTTCTATATTTATGCTCAATTATACATCCAAATGTGACATCAATATGTATAACATCTATAACCATGCATCTGAATGCGACATCCATATGCATAACATCCATGGATAATAATCAAAAATCAGAAAACAAGAAAAAATATGCGCATGATATGAATGTGTGTACCTATATGGCTAAATCATTTTAATGTGAGCCTAAAGGACTCAATATTCTGGTGCATAGAAATGCAACCATTTGCATCCATGAACATCCATATACATCCACTAGCATCCATCACCCATAACATGTCCTATTGATATGTTTATAAACACACCTATCATCTAAATGTCTATAACGTCCCCTTACTTGGAGGCCCATAACTAACGGCTACAGATGCTGCAATCATCCATAATTATTAATCTTTGGCGACCAAATACGACGGTGCTAGATGCATTGATACACAGATCACAGAAATAATGAAAAAAATTTAACAATTCAAAAAACATATTTCCACATTCCATCCCAAACATTTATTGTTCATTACATAATCCCTAAAGTACGTTAACCAAGTTAAGAAAAATATATTCATTACAATTACGCCAACAGCGACATATGAAGATGCCCCCTATGTTGATCAGGGTATATAGTAAGGCTACTGAATATACCTTTACAAATAAAACACACAGCGGAAAGAAAATCTCTAAATAACTATTTGCCTCCTGCACGCCTCCGGAAGCTATTTATTCATCTAAGAAGAAAACCTGAGAACCTTAAATCTCAAACTACTCAAAATCAATTGAGTACCTGAGAGTTTAAGGGGAAAACAAAAACTTCGAGTTAGAGATAAAGCCTAGTATGAATAATAATCTAACATCTCAGTCCTTTTAGATATCTAGTGAGACCATGCCGCTTCGCGGAATGGATTATCCCCTCACAAGTATCCTAAAACCTTTATAAAACCAAATTCTGTGCACATGCATCCACAATGGTTAAACATACATTTCAAAACATTATGATGATATGCATACTTGAAAATATGTAAGATATCCAATTCCCAGTTTAATCTGACACCCTGTCACTATTATAGTTTGTAAGGTCACTGTTAACCTTTTTAGTTTTCATAGGTTTACTGATAATCTTGTTATAACTAATAAACACATTGTCCTATTCATTGTTTTCATAGGATCACTAAGAACCTATAGGCTCCTGCCAGTTAACTTAATTAATTCATAGGTCCTACTGAACCTATTAGCCATTCCAATTACTAATCATCTTATCATAGTTTTCATGGGTTGACTAGTAATATATGGACTTATCCAGTAACTCACTCCACATCTTAGTTTTCATAGGTTGACTAGGAACCTACTGATACTTCCATTATCCACTTACTTATCCTAGTTTTCATGGGTTTACTATGATCTTATTGATCAGTGTCAATTCTTAATCCGTATATAGTTTTCATAGGTTCACTACAAACCAATTAGCACCTACTAACTGTCCTTATGCATAATTTTCATGGGTTAGCTATAAATCTCTTGGTATGCACCAGCAATTACCTTACCATAGTTTTCCCGGGTTTACTATGAACCTCTTGGTTTACCTCCAATAACTACAAAGTTTAGGCATCCTATATTTTTTGTCACCTTGACTCCATGCATGCCATTTATCTCATTTAGGAGTTTAAGTAATTTATATTCAATATTTGAGTTAACCTACTGGTTCTTCTACCCCTTTTTTCCCTAAGATACAGTTATGGGTTATCATGTGAATATACTCATTTGAAAAAGTAAAACATTAATTAACAATACCACTCCTGTGGGTTTAAGGTCCTTAAAATACATATAATAAAACATTGTTAACGCCTTTAACTTATTTTTATCAAGGCGGTACTTCTTCAAAATTACATACTTAAAACCCTTACAAAGCCCACTTATATAAGCCGTGGGGTTTCCTTTAAAAAATTAGAGTATGGATTAACAAATCCTTTAATACCAAACCTTTTGACCTTGTTAAAAGGTCTTCAAAACAAATATTTGAATCCTAACCCTTCGATACTATTGAAAACATTCAAGACTTTAACCTTGTCGAAAACATTGACTTCTTATAATATAACCTTTTGAAATCATTGGATATTACCATTTGAAAACTTATTGGATTTAAGTTAAAACATGTGGAAGGTCCTCTTTTAAAAACCTTTTGACTAAGATGGAAGCAACCTTTTGACCTTGTCGAAAGGTCGGCTTTGAGAGCTTTAAAACATTTCATTTAAAACAATAGACCACTGTCTTTTAAAGCAACTCCTTGGAAAACTTTGGTTACACTTTAATTATAAAAAAAGGAAAATCATCTAAGTCAAAATCTTTGAAACCTTTCGAAAGCAATGGGAGAAGCGGCTAGTTTTTAAAACATGTAAACCTTTCTCTTTGTCGAAAGCAATGACTTCAATAGGTTGGAAAAAGAGGCTATAACTTTTCGACTGTGTTGGAAGGTTCAAAACAAAACAATGATAAGTGGTAGTTACCTTTTGACTGTGTTGAAAAGTTTCAAAAAAAATAGTAGTAAAGCAGCAGTAACCTTTCGACTTTTTCTAAAGGTTTAAGACCTTTCCTTTAAATATTTGACCTGGTTGAAAGCAACCAAGTTGAAAGCTTTAATTCGAAAGCAAAGCAGGTGAAAGCTTTAGTTTAAAAAACAAACATACCCAACCTCTTTGGCCATCAACCTTTCGACTAAGAACCTTTCGACCTTGTCCAATTCATTACGACCAAGATACTTGATACCATATGCATTGGTTTGACCTTGTCATAAGCTATAACCTTTCGACCTAGTCGAAAGGTCTGGGTTGAAAGGTTTACTGCCATAAAAGGCTGCAACATGCTAAAAGTATGATTTTCTTGTTTTTAACTTAAAGAAGATAACTTTTCAACTAACCTGCCTCGGTTTACCAAATTCTTATTGGTTAACAATTACATTTCAGACAAGCGCTGCCACTAATTTCAGAATTAAATAATAATTTTATTTTATATAATTCCCCTTCTTCTTAATTAAAAAAATAAAACATTTAAGTCCCATGCCATAAATAATTTTATATATTCATCAAATCACTTAGGAGAAATCTAGAAAAATTCTAGAAAATCTATTTTAATATGTTTTCCAACATATAAAATTTTAAAACCCATATAATCATTATTTTAGCCGTAATTAATTTTTAGCCCAATAAATCATTTTCTTCACTAGAAAATCAATATAAATCCATCTCAGTTCCGATAATTATGAAAATTGAAACCCATCTCCAAAATCATGTTTTCTATAACATAAAATTTTCCCATGGCATTTAAGAATCAATTCATCTCGTTTTACCGTAAACCGTGTGTATCTTCTCTTAAACAACCTTGTTTAAACATATATAATTGAAAATCAAGCATAACATCATTCCATGATCACAAAAATAGATTTATCTTTAAATCCAAAACAATATGATGTTAAAATCAAAATAGAGATGTAGAAACTGTTATTCACCTTAGATTGGGTAAGGAAAATGAAGTTTGATTGAAATTGATTTCTCTAGCTTGAATCCTGAGCTTTATGTTGATTTTCTCTTCTCTTCTTCCTAATGGCCGACCTTGCTTCAACTTCTTATGGTTATAAATTTTTGTTTTGGTGATCATGAACATGTGGGTCTAAGAAAGACAGTATAAGGGTGGGAAATGTGGGTGGCTATTTACCCTAACGCCCTTTTGTTTAATTTCCTAACCATTTATATAAGTTCATTATTTTTAATAAGCACGTCCACCTAGTTTATTAATCAACCTAAATTTCATTATCTACATTATTCTATTTAATTTATTCTAATTTAATCTCCTGAATAATGTCAATAAAATTAGAGGTGTTACAGGCTCCCCTCCTTAAAGAATTTCGTCCTCAGAATTCAGCAAGGACTAACTAGCAAACGTAGCAATCATCTATAATATCTCCTGACAACCACACTAGGCTATCTGACTAGCAACTAATCAATATAGATCTAATATAGACATACCTTCAAAGTAGATCAGGATAAGCCTCTCGAATCATATTCTTCGTCTCCTAAGTATAGTCCTTCTCGTTGTTGCTCTATTGAACCTTCACCAACTTGACTGTCTTGGTCCTCAATTTCTTCTCATCTCTCGCTACAACCCGAACTGGTTGTTTAACGAAAGTCAAATTAGGCTCTACTACCAAGTCCTCCAACTCAGCCTGGGGAATAGTAGTCTCTGGATCACACACATACTTACGAAGATGAGAGACATGGAATACATTATGGACACCTGCCAAAATGCATAGCAAATCTACTCTATAAGTGAGCTTTCCAATCCTTTCGACAATCTGAAATGGACCAACATACTTCGGGGCCAACTTTCCCGACTTTCCAAAAATCGTACCATATCCTTCATTAGTGACACCTTAATGAAAACTCTATCTCGCACTGTGAACTATAGGTTTTTATGCCTTTTATCTGTGTAACTCTTCTGCCATTATTGAGCTTCCTTCATCCGTCCTCAGATTAACTCAATCTTTTCTGACGCCTCTCTTACGAAATCTGGATCTAAGACCAATCTGTCTCCCGTCTCTAACCAACGTACCGGCGATTTGCATGATCTTCCATACAAAGCTTCAAAAGCCACCATTCCTATACTAGCATGATAAATATTATTATAGGAAAAATCAATCAAATGTAGATGATCTTCCTAAGATCCTCCAAAGTCCAATGCATAAGCTTTCAATAAATCTTCGAGCACCTTATTGACTCTCTCCATTGGCCCATCCATCTGTGGGTGATATGTTGTACTCATCTTGAGCTTGGTACTTAATACCTCTTGTAGACTCCTCTAAAATTCGCTAGTGAATAATATATCTCTATCGCTGACTATGCTATAAGGAATCCCATTTCCTCGACTTTATCTTGGCAACCCATCTGTAAAATCCATCAATATCGAATCCCACTTCAAACTGAAATATCTAAAGGTGGAAGTAACCCACTTGGCTTCTGATGTTTGGCCTTCACTTGTTGACAATTAATACACTGCCTAACCCACAAGCCAACATCCCTCTTCATGCCTTCCCAATAAAAGATCCACTTCATATCTTGATACATTTTGGTTCTCTAGGATGAATCATAAACTTTGAACGATGACATTCCTCTAGAACTTCTCTCCTTAAGCTCTCTACATTCAGAATGCTGAGTCGTCCCTTCTTTCTCAACCATCCTCTTTGGTGAAGACTAAAATCTTTTATGTCATCAATATATGACCCTTCCTCAAGCCTTCTTATCCTCTCGGCTAAAACTGGATTTTCTGTCTGCTTAGAAGCTATCCTCTCAATCAGCACTGGTCGAACTTCTAAACAAGATAACATGGTAGTATCCTGACTAAAACTAGCAGTATGTCCCATCTGCATACCACAACTGGCCAAAGCTTCTAAATCCTTCCACTCTTACAACATTACTAACACCACATTCTAATGTTTTCTACTGAGGGCATTTGCAACCTTATTTCCTTTCCCAGGAGTATACTCTATACCGAAATCTTAAGCAGCCAAAAAATCCAGCCATCTCTGCTGCCTTATGTTTAACTCCTTCTGAGAGAATAATACTTTAACGACTTAGGTTCATTATACAACTAAAATATCTCTCCCTAAAGATAATGCCTCCAAATATTCAAGGCAAAAATCACCTTAGCAAACTCCAAATCATGAGTAGGATATCCAACTTCGTGCAATCTAAGCTGCCTAGATGCTAAGTAATAACTTTTCCCTTCTTCATCAATACTGCTCCCATTCCAGTGCCAATGCATCAGTGTATACTACTAGCCCTTAGTTACTATCTGGAACTACTAACACTGGTGCATTGGTTAACAAATGCTTTAACTTAAGGAACACTTCCTCACATTTGTCAGACCAAACAAACTTCACGTCCTGGTTAACTTAGTCAAAGGCGCTGCTAACCCTGCGAAATCCTTGATGAATCTCCGGTAATAGGCAGTAGGTCCAAGAAAACTCCTGATCTCGGTTACCGTCTCTAGTCTCTTCCAATTATTGACTGCCTCGATCTTAACTGGATCAATTGACAATCCTTCTTCTAAAACCACAGGACTAAGTAACTTAACTTCTCTCTTATAGAAATGACATTTGAAAAACTTTGCGTTCAGCCGATTCTTCCTCAGCATCTCCAACACAACTCTAAGATGATTCTCATGTTCCTTTTCATCTTTTGAGTTTACTAAAATATCATCTATAAACACCAATAAAAACCTTTCCAAGTGCTCTCGGAAAACCTGTTTCATCAAATCAACGAAGAAAGCATGCACATTCGTCAACCACTCATATGAATCATACCTAGCCTGAAAATCGGTCAAAGGATTGCTATCCTCTGCCACTCTTAACTGATGGAACCTTATCGCCAAATCCAACTGGGAAAATACTCTGGCTCTACTCAACTGATTAAACATATCATCTATCCTCGGCAGAGGGTGCCTATTCTTGATCGTGTTTTCGTTTAACTTACGACAGTCGATGAAAACCCTTAACGACCCATCTGGTTTCTTCACAAACACCGTGATTGCTCCCCAAGGAGAACTGCTTGATCTGATAAAATTCCTTCCCTCAAGATCCACTAGCTACATCTTTAACTCCTTCATCTTTGTCGGTGTCATTCTGCTAGGTGGTCTACTAATAGGTTCAACTTTCGGTACAAGGTCTATCCAAAACTCAACAGCTCATTTTGGTGGCAATCCACTGATCGGCTCAAATACATCAGCAAACTCTCTAGCCACATGAACCTGACTAAGCTCTTCTTCAACTTCCACGACACTTAACAAAGCACAAACACTCTTACTGGAATTCTCAATTGAGAAGATGATTCGATTATGACTATCAGGGCGCCTCAATGATATTTTCCCATCTTGACAAAATATCCTAGCCTCATACTTACCCAACCAATCCATACCTAAGATGATCCTAAAATCATAAACGTACAAACTGCATGCAAACTTATGACCTAAAAAATCAAGTTATAAATTGTAACATCTCATCCCAAGAGTTGCATACCCTCCTACTGGATTCACTACCCTTAAGGAAGTAACAAGATATGTGGGTTTTACACATAACATATCAACCAAATACTGAGATATAAATGAACGTGATGCACCGGTATCAAAAATTATCCTAACTGGTATATTATGAATCAAAAGCATACCTTCCATCATAGTCTTTCCTTTTTCTACTGTAGTGGGTTTAGAAGAAGATGGTGGTTCAATAACAAACACATTTCCTCTGTCTGCCCTGACTGGCTCTAGATGCTGGTTCTTGTAATGCCCAACTTGGTCACAGTTAAAGCATTTCGCATTCTTCTTCTCCACAAGCTTCATTCTTTTACCAGTTTTGCAATCGTGGGCATATTGGCCCTTTTATCACAATATAACACACCAAATCTGCCTTCGCCTTCTTAGCGGCCTCCCTTTTCTGGGCTCCTTTCTTCTTAAAGAATTTCCTTCCCCTTCCCTAAGAACCTTGGGACTCAACTGACCTCTCCCTAGCTGAAACAACAAGCAACTCCTCAAGTCGGACGGTCATCTCCACCATTACATGATAAGGCTCTCTAATATGCGTCATAGCCATCCTACATAGCTCTAGCCTCAACCTCTAATAAATTTCTCATTCCTTTTGACATCAGTTTCCACCAAAGCATAACCATATCGAGATAGCTCATCAAACTTAGCAGCATACTCGATCATAGACATCTATCCTTGGACAAGATCCATGAAATTCCTCATCAATTCCGACTGGGCAACCTCAAACAAGAACCATTGCTTAAACCTCCTCCTGAAGTCAGCCCAAGTCAACTCTTCTTCTGGCACTCTGGCCGTCACACTGTTCCACCAATGAAGTGCTAACCCCTGCAACTATCTAGAAGCTAGCCTTATCTTCTCTCCATCATTCAATCCTAAATATGTAATGATCCTTTCACACTTCAACAGATAGTTCTCTACCTCAATCGCATCTTTCGTTCCAACAAACGGCTTTCTTCCCAAACTGATATAATCTCTACTCAGCTTTGCATAACTATATCCAACTGGAACTATAGGATTAGCTACTCCAACATTACCAGCAGATCCCACTTGCAAAAGGTTAGCCAACAACTGATATAACATCTCCGCATCTACTGGTGGATTTCCAGCACCTACATTGGCCTTAGCGTTTCGGTTAGCAATAGCCTGTCAACTTGGTTTCTCCGAGTATTAGGTTGAGCATTTTCAATGGTAGTGGTGCTTCCTCTACCTAAATTTCCTCTTCCATTTCTTACCTCCATATCATCTTTCTCATATATCTACATACAAGCCTTAATAAGATACAGAAGAACGATCTAAGAAAGAGGGGAATACATATTTAGATATATACCTATATATCAAATATAAGTACGTTACTATAGCATTAGCTCAAACCTCGATTTTATTTTCAAATTCATTGGATTATGTTTCAAAAATATTTTAGATTTACTTTTTTTATAAATTTCATAAACCTATGCTCTAATACCAACTTATAACATCCCCCTACTTGGAGGGCCAAAACTAATGGCTACGATACGGCAGTGATCCAAAGTAATTAATCTTCGGCGACCAAATACTGTGGTGCTAGATACATTGATACACTGATCATAGAAATATGAAGAAAAAAACTTAACAATTCAAAAAACATATTTCCACATTCCATCCAAAACATTGATTGTTCATTACCAAAGTACGTTAACCTTATTCGGAAAAATATAATCATTACAATTACGCCAAGAGCGACATATGAAGATGCCTCTTTGGTTGATCAGAATATATAGTAAGGCTACTAAATGTGCCTTTACAAACAAAATACACAGCGGTAAGAAAAAATCTACATAACTATATGCCTCCTGCACACCTTCGGAAGCTTTATTTGTCTAAGAAGAAAACCTAAGAAACTTAAATCTCAAACTACTCATAATCAATTGAGTACTCGAGAGTTTAAGGGAAAAACAAAAACTTCGAGTCACACATAAAGCCTGGTACGAATAATAATCTAACATCTCAGCCCTTTTAGATATCTAGACCATGCCACTTAGTGGAATGGGTTTTTCCCTCACTAGTATCCTAAAACCTTTATAAAACCAAATTCTGTGCTATTGCATCCACAAACATTTCAAAACATTATGATGTTATGCATACTTGGAAATATATAAGATTTTCCCATTCCTAGTTTAATCTGACACCCTATCATTATTATAGTTCCTAGGGTCACCATTAACCCTTTTAGTTTCATGGGTTTACTAATTACCTTGTTATAACTAATAGACACCCTGACCTATTCATAGTTTTCATAGGATCACTAAGAACATATAGGATCCTCTTTGTTAACTTAATTAATTCATGAGTCCTTCTGAACCTATTAGTTATTCCAATTAGCAATCACCTTATCCTAGTTTTCAAGGGTTGACTAGGAACCTATGGACTTATCTAGTAACTTAATCCACATCCTAGTTTTCATGGGTTGACTAGGAACCTACTGATAATTTTATTAGCCACTTACTTATCCTAGTTTTCATGGGTTTACTATTAACCTTTTGACTAATGTCAATTCTTAATTTAGATATAGTTTTTATGGGTTCATTACAAACCAATTAGCCCCTGCCAACTGTCCTTATGCATAGTTTTCATGGGTTAACAATGAACCTTTTGGTATGCATCAATAACTACCTTATCATAGTTTTCATCGGTTTACTATGAACCTCCCGGTATGCACTAATAACTACCTTATTATAGTTTTCATAGGTTTACTACGAACCTTCTGGTATGCACCAATAACTACTTTATCATTGTTTTCATGGGTTTACTATGAAACTCTTGGTTTACCTCTAATAGCTACAAAGTTTAGGCATCCTATATTTTTGTTCACCCAGACTCCATGGATGCTATTCTACTCATTCAGGAGTTTAAGTAATTTATATACATTATTTGCGTTAATCTACTAATTCTTCTACCCCTTTTTCACAAATATACATTTATAGGTTTTCATGTGAATATACTCATATTTGAATAAGTAAAACATTAATTAACAATACCACTCCTATGGGTTTAAGGTACTTGAAATACATTTCATAAAACATTGTTAACACCTTTAACTTATATTTTTATCAAGGCAATAGTTCTTCAAAATCACATACTTAAAAACTTTACAAAACTCCTTTATATAAGTCATGGGTTTTCCTTTAAAAAATTAGAGTATGGGTTTTCAAATCCTTTAAAGACAAACCTTTCGATCTTGTCAAAAGGTCTTCAAAACAACTATTTGAATCCTAACCCTTCGAAACAATTGAATATATTCAACACTTTAAACCTTTCGAAAGCATTGAATTCTAAAAATATAAAACTTTCGAAACCATTTGATCTTACCTTTTGAAAAATTACTGGGTTCAAGTTAAAACAAGCGGAAAGTCCTCTTTTAAAAACCTTTCGACTACGATGGAAGCAACCTTTCGATCTTGTCGGAAGGTCTGCTTTGAGAGCTTTAAAACCTTTCATTTAAAATAATAGATCTCCGCCTTTTAAAGCATCTCCTTCGAAAGCTTGGGTTACACTTCAATTATTGAACAAAGGAAAATCATCTAATTCGAAAGCTTTGAAACCTTTCGAAAGCAATGGGAGAAGCGACTGATTTTTAAAACAAGTAAACTTTTTGTTTTTGTCAAAAGCAACGATTTCGAAAGTTGGAAAAAGCGGCTATAACCTTTCGACCATGTCGGAAGGTTCTAAACAAAAAAATGATAAGTGGAAGTTACCTTTCGACTATGTCGAAAGGTTTCAAAACAAAGTAGTGGTAAAGTAGCAGTAACCATTCGATTTTGTTGGAAGGTTTAAGACCTTTCCTTTAAACATTTGACCTGGTTGAAAGCAATCAAGTTGAAAGCTCTAATACGAAAGCAAAGCAGGTGAAAGCTTCTATTTACAAAACAAACATACTCCAACCTCTTTGGCCATCAACCTTTCGACTAAGAACCCTTCGACATTTTCCAATTCATGACATACCAAGGTACTTGATACCACATGCATTTATTTGACCTTGTCGAAAGCTATAACCTTTCGACTTTGTCGAAAGGTCTGGGTCGGATACTACCGTAAAAGGCTGAAACATGCTAAAAGTATCATTTTCTTGTTTTTAACTTAAAGAAGATTAACTTTTTAACTAACTTGCCTTTGTTTATCAAATTTCATTGGTTAAAAATTATTTTTCAGAAAAATGCTGCCACTCATTTCAGAATTAAATAATAATTTTATTTTATAAAATGCCCCTTCTTCTCAATTAAATATGTAAAAAATTTAAGTCCGATACCTTAAATAATTTTATGTATTCATCAAATCACTTAGGAAAAATCTAGAAAATTTCAAAAAATTTATTTTAATACGTTTTCCAACATATAAAAATTTTAAACCCAAATAATCATTATTTTAGCTGTAATTTTTAACCCAACAAATCATTTTCTTCACTAGAAAATCAATATAAAATCCATCCCAGTTTCGATAATTATGAACATTGAAATCCATCTCCAAAATTATGTTTTCTATAACATTAAATTTTCTTATGGCGTTTTAAAATCATTTCATCTCGGTTTTACCCTAAACAGTATATATTCTCTTAAACAACCTTCTTTAAACGTATATAATTCAAAATCAAGCATATCATCATTCCATATATCATAAAAACACATTTACCCTTAAATCCGAAAGTATATGATGTTAAAATTAAAATAGAGATGTAGAAACTATTAATCACCTTAGATTGGATAAGGAAATTGAAGCTTGATTGAGATTGTTTCTCTGGCTTGAATCCTAAGCTTTATATTGATTTTCTCTTCTCTTCTACCTAATGGCCAGCCTTGCTTCCACTTCTTATGGTTATAAATTTTTTTTTTGGTGATCACGAACATGTTGGTCTAAGAAAGATAGTATAAGGGTGGAAATGTGGGCGGCTATTTACCCTAATGCCCATATATTTAATTTCGTAACCATTTATATAAGTTCATTATTTTTAATAAGCACGACCACCTAGTTTATTAATCAACCTCAATCTTCTTATATTCATTATTATATTTAATTTATTCCAATTAAATCTCTTGAATAATGTCAATAAAATTAGGGGTGTTACAAGGTCTCTACCTAAAGTGTATGGCACCTAAATCCTAAATTCAAAGATAATCTAAGCTTCTGTAGCTAAAATGGCTTGACTATGGTAACTACCCCACATAGCCACTTCCATAAGCACCTAGTGATGGCTTTTCAATATTTATGCTGTATTCTATCTCTCTTTGGGAATTTTCTACTTACCTGTTCTCTATCATGGACTCGGCACCATGAACCCTATGTGGAGTAAGCTCTAACTACAAACGGCTCCTATCAATGCTTGATTCCTACCTGTTTGGTGCAGTCCTTATCTTTCTATTAATTGGATCCCGAATGCACTAAACAACTCTTGCCATAATCGAAAACTTTCCATTCCAACCATATGTGCATTGGTAACTTTAAACAATCCTTTCTACCAACTCAAATGGTGTTATCTTGCACCATGTTAAACAACTCGACTATGAGTATGCTCTCGCTAACTATAGCTCCATAAAACCTCTAATGCACAAAATGTTGTCTTAACTGTTTCGCTGGTGTATCTAATCTCCCCTACGCCTAGAAGCCAAGTGGGATAACTCAACTGTAGATTTATCTCCCTTTGTTTATGAACTTTCCACTTAGCCCTTTGTTATACTTCCTTTTCCCTCAAGGTTGCCCAAACTGGTGATTTTCTAAATATAAAAATATAGTAAAACATATTTTTCAAATTCAGCTCAACTCAAGTCATTTCTCCATATAGTTGACTGTTTTTCAAACTCTCTAAACTCATAGTACCTAAGTATCATGTTTACGATCTACATGGATCTATTCCAAGTTCATCAAATGGAAGTTTGGGCTATCTCCCTTTATCCTTAACAATAAAATCCTCAAATTCATTAGAGTTATAATTTAAGATCATCTTAACCAAATCGTATCCATTTAAGGGTTACTTCACTCATGTGCAGTTAGTACGCACACAACATTATATTATATGTCAGCATTCTGTAATTTTTCTTAAGAAAGTAATATTCTTCCAATCTTACGATGTTTGAGAAAAGTCCTTTCCTATTCCTGTTGTTATCCATAAATAGGATCAATTATCAAACATAACCTTATTCCGTTTGTTTCATTTATTCTATGGTTGGTACAACGTAATATGGAACAGTGCTTTACCATCTTAATCTTACAAATATGCTGACCATTCATTTGGTTTATACTTAAGGATTTCTACGTTTTAATACATTGGAACTACATCTTTGCCAAAAAGTGTATGTGAAATCGGAAACTTTCCATAAATTTTATAAAAAAGGATTTGAGTCATGTTTGGAATCACATGGAATTATCTTTTCTACTAAGATTGAAATAGACAAACAAAATACAATAACCATTTCTATTTTGTACATCTCTTTCTTTTGGGGTACATTCCTTATTAGTTCAAGTGATACACATATATATGGAAACTAGATAATTTATGGAAACTTACATTGCTACATTCTTCATTCCAATGAGTTAAAATGCTACTTAAATCCCACTTCATTTTATAATGGATTTTGCTACACCATATCAATTATTCAAAAATTTGGCTGTGATTACTAACTCTACTTTTTATTTGCTTAAGTCTTATAGGTATACAAATCTGGAACTGATCATTCTTTTTCCTCTATGAAGGTTCTCACTAGTTTAGGGACTACTTTTCACCTTATTTTTTGTATTCCAATATATTCTATAATCAACCTTATGATCCCAAGATCTATATTTGACATACACAGAACACATCTACACTGATATAAACCACTAACATAAACCAAAAGTTTTACTTTTCCATTCATGTCCACCTGGTCAGCCCATTGCCTTCAAGGGAGCAACACAATACTTGGACATCCGTAGCCTATAGATATCCTATCCTTACCTATATGTATCAACTTCGCTGTTATAGTATTGAGCCTACACATACTGTTCTAGTTAGATTGCCAAACGTAATCAAGGAAATGCCTATTTATTACTTAAAATTCTCTATAAGGATTGAAGTAGACCCAACTTGGCCCTATTACCTTTTATACTAAAATTTTTTTCACCTCTACAACATCCTTGATGTAATAAAGCATCTTAGCCTCCTATTTCCATACTTGGAAATAAATTCACCCAAATCAAATTTTCAGTCTTCCTTATGCATGGATCTTACAATTCCAACCATACTTTGGTGGGAAGATACATGGTGGCATTTCCTCACTATTTTTTTGAAATGGTACTTCATATACAACATGTCACTAGGACAACATATCACATGTCAATAAACATTCGAAAAATGCTACATAAGTTTCGAACTTCTGACCTATCGCACCAAAGCCAATCACTTAACCACTTGGGACAATGGTTCTTGTCATTTACTCTTCACTATTTCAGAAAGTTGGACTTACTACTTTTAACCGTTGATTGGAAAAGTCATTAAATTTCTAATTTTCCTTTTTATCTTCGTCTCAATCATTTAATTCTTTCAAATTCCATAGTTAATCTTATCCTAGTGGGTTGTTCAATCATATTTATCTAACTCCAAACCTATTTCTTTTCTTTTAAAGTTCAAGTGATAGTCAAAATATTCTTATTTTATCTTTAAAAAACAAATCTTTGATTTTTAACTTTCTTTTCCATAAAAATAGTGAGTTTTAAAACTATAAAACTCTCTTTTCATTTTTAGCAAGTGTTTCTTTTTTACCATGATTATAATTTTTTTAATCAAATCATCAAAAATTATTAACTTAACTTAGTAAAAATATAACTTAAACACATCTTTTTAAAATTTCCTTTCATAAATAAGAAATTTTCACAAATCATATTTTTAACTTATTATTATTACTTTATTATTTTCATTATCATTTTTAAAGTATGAAAAAAACATTAGTATGAAATATTTTCAAACACATACCCATTACTTAATCACAAAAGTAGTTTAAAAGTGATGTCGTATAGACTTTTCAAAATTTTCCATAAGTTCTAAAAAGATAAAATACACATTGGGGTTACGTGCGACAATGTGCATAAAAGATAGAATAAAAGCTCTAAAACAAATATTTGAAAAATGATTTTTCATCTATTTCTCTTCTTTTACATCTTAACAAATTTTTGACTATTTTATGTAAAATCATAAACCAGCTTTCTTTTCGAACAAAACTTACATTTTATATTCTCTAAGAGACAAAAAAACATTATAATAATTATTAAAAAATTTCCTTTTGCCAAATTCTTTAAATCTCTGTTTTCAAACAAAATTTACATGATTTATCTGATTATTTTACAAAAAATAATAAACTAAAATATCAGACGTCTACTGCTTCCATTTCAAAAGTTCTCTTACTAAATGCAAAATGCATATTGAGGGTAAATACAATAATGTGCCTAAAACAAACAAAACTTACAATGTTATTGAAAAATAGCTTTTTAACAAATTCTTAAATTTTTCTTTTTACACAAGTCCCATAAAATTTATCTGACTATTTTATCTGAGATCGTAAATCAACTTCTTTTCTATTTAAAATATCAGATATTCACTACCATTTCTAGCATTTAGAAAACATTTTCATTAGTTTATCACTTAAATTGGAGTAAAAAATAGGAACCTAATTAACTAAGCCAACTTTTACCTATCAGTGCCTTAAATGCATAAAATATTACGTTCTTTCCAAAGACGGTCAAATCAAGTTTTATTTCCAAATACAGTGCTTAACATAAATACGGAAATGCTTCAGCTATTCCTTTAAGTAAATGTGAGTCCTAACAACTAGTACCAATAGTGTCTCTGCTTTTACTAAGGAGATTCTCGTAAAGGTCATAAAATCTTGTTTCGTATTCTTGTGCTTTACACTCATCTCCATTCACCCTTAAAATAATAGTTTATCTGTCACTGCTAGTTTGTATAAGAAACCTCTACTAGCATTTATTACCAAAATAAATAGGAAAGATCCACCTTATCCCCTAAAAATTATTCTCATTTTACTATCTATGTCTGGGAATTATTTTCCAACTTTACCTACATATAATATAGGCACGAAAAGAAGGAATTTCAACATATATAGATAAAATCGTTAGAAATCTCTTTAAAAACTTTTATCTATACAACATATACACATTGTCAAAATACATTCTTGAAAACTTTTTGGAAAACCTTTGGAAAATCCATTTTTTTAGAACCATTCAATTACGTTCTCTCAAGATGTGCATAATCCTTAGGGAATCTAAACCAAAACTCTGATAACAAAATGTATCAATATGCACTTTTGGACATGAACCATGCCTAGAAATTATGAGATGTTGGGTTTTTAAAAGATTAGAGAGCATAATTACAGAGATAGACTTCAATGACATTCTACATATTCAGATCTCATAGCAGAAGAAATTAAAATATAAATGCAAAAAAGGTAGACATTTCATAGAAACATTCTCTAGAATACTTTCTTTATAAAATACATTGTTTCCAAATACATTGTAATGGCAACTGCCTCTTTTTGCCTACTCTGGTGTTCACCGTGTGCGAATCACCGCCAGGACTAGGCTCCACCTTATACAGTCTCGAATCCTATGGCAACTTATGGTCCATCTCCAGCATCCGCCAATACTACGTTGTGTAAGAAGACATTCCATACCTAAATCTCCTGTTAGAATGGGCCCCTTTCAGGATGTGTTCCCACAAATGTTGCACCCACCCATATGTAACACTCCCTGGAACTAATGCAAATGAATTGCCCTCATCTCACTAAATCTAATTTCTACCTTCGCCTAATGGATTTTCCAATTGCATACATTTATAGATCTTCTGGACCTTATCCATATAACGAAGAAAATTCACCTACAACTCATATTGGGAAGTAACTTCCCTAATCTCTTGCATGTATATCAAAACAGTTCAATGCGCAATTTTACATTTCATTATATTTCAATAATTAATTGGGCCCAAAGCCCAAAAATCAAAATCTGTCCAAGAATAAGGTGGACGGTCGACCTGGAAGCACGGTAGGTTGTGCTCCCACGATCGACCATTCCATTTTTTTCTTAGTGTTCAGTTCCTTTTAGGTTTTAATTATTGTGATTACAATAACTTAAAAGATCACAAAAACATCTCATAACATAAATATCACCAAAACCACGCCTAAAGATGTCATCTCCAATATAAAACAAATCAATAGAATTCAAGAATACCCTATCCAATAGGTGAATCATCCATACAATAAAGCATTATCATAAAAAATGAAATCATCAAGTGAATCGGACTAGCACATAACGGTGCCTTAAAATGAATACAGATAATGGACATTCCTGGGTCTGCCATAATCAACGTAATAAAATGAGCCATCATCCAAATAGATGATGATAATATATGTCAAAGAAGAATACATGGTTGACCATACTCAAGAAATAGTCTCAGGTATAATCTCATCTCATATTTTCCTATCTATCACATGCAAACTGAAACCAGATGGGAGATTGATGGCCGCATGCTCGCTCCAGGAAACCAAAGTCTACTAGCCGCGTGCTGTATAGTTGGATATGTTCCTATAGCCTTAATTGCCTAAAAAATCATGTTTCATATCCACTAATGGCTTGTATACGCATAGCCTCGGTCATAACCCTACACTACTCCCATAGTAACAAACTACTAGCCTAAGTGACACAAGTGACACATGAACCTATCAAAGTTCTCTTGGAAAATTCTATTCGTCAAATCCACAAAGTATACTGACGCATTCGTTAGTCCAAACGATATTACTAACCATTCGTACGATCCAAATCTAGTTCTAAAAGCCGTCAAAGGAATACTATCCTCTGCTACTCTAAGATGATGGGAATCTATTGCTAAATCCAATTGAGAAAATACCTTGGCTCCACTCAACTGATCGAACAAATCGTCAATTCTAGGCAACAGATATCGATTCTTTATCGTTTTCTCATTTAACTTACGATAATCGATACATAACCATAATGATCCGTCCGGCTTCTTAGCAAACACTGCGGCTGCTCCCTAGGGTGAACTACTAGGTCTAATAAAATTCTTGCCTTCCAAATCTACCAACTACATCTACAACTTCTCATCTCGTTAGGTGTCATCCATCTTGGCAGTCTACCCGCTGGTTCTGCTTCAGGCACCAACTCTATCCAAAACTCAGTGGATCGTTTCGGTGGTAATCCTACTACCGGCTCGAATCATCCATGAATTATCTAACCACGAAAAATTGATTCAACTCATCTTCTACCTCAAGACCCAACAAAGCATTAACCACACAACTAGGGTTTTCTATGGTATATACAATCCGATCATTACAGTCAGGGTGTCTAAGCGGTATTTTCCTATCATGAAAAAATATCCTAGTATCATACTTACTTAACCAATCCATACCCAAAATAATTCTGAACCCTACAAAGTCAAACACATGCAAACTGCAAATGAAGGTACGACCTAACAAATCAAACTCTAGGTGGTCATAATTCATCCCAAGTGTCGCATACCCTTCTATCGGATTTGCAACGCTTAAGGAAGTAACTAAGTATATGGGTTCTAAGTTAAGCTTATCTACCAAACAATGAGATATAAAAGAATGCGATGCACCATTATCAAACAGAACGCTAACAGACATATCTGAACGTAAGAGAGGATATACCCTTATCTCTTCGGGAGCTATGCTATCCAATAAGGACTGTCCAACCTTCGGCAATTCCACCGACCAAAGGGAATAATTTCGAATTGAAAAATTCTTTCATCCAAGGGGTTCCAAAATTTACAGGTTAGGAAAATGCATACGATTTTCTTCAAGATTTCCAATTTTACACTTCCGCATAGAAAATGCAACAATTGTCGGATGAGTCAATTACGCTTCGATTAATTCTATTTGTGCTGCAAGCTAGTGCAAATAGGTGGCTAAATTCTCTACAACCATACTCTATTCGAAGTTGGAATGAGTTCAATAATATTTTTATGAAAAAGTTTTTTCCTTTCCATAAAACTCTTAAAATGAGATTAATCAGTTCACACAAAACGAAGGAGAAATTTTTTCCACAATATTTTGAACAATTTAAGGAATTCTTATATAGTTGCCCTCATCATGGAATATCCAAAACCATTCTATGCCAAGTTGCATATGCAGGGCTCAACTATCCAACTCGAGTACAACTTGAAACTGTGTTTAAATGATTTTGTGAGTAGATCAACCGACGAGGCTTGGGTCTTCCTCGAAGATTATGACGAAGAGGACCAACAATGGAAATCGATTCATGTATCATACCGTGAACGTATGAGAGGAGTACACGTAATAGACCCTTTGTTTTTCCCTATTGAGGACTTCCAAGTCGAAGGAGGAATGCCTAAGTGAGCCCTTCGGAATAGGCCAATTCCCTAGCCCACAATAGTGCTCACTTCTTAATATCATCCCAACCGGTAAAACCATCAAAAATTATCATGGCCAAGCCCTGATAATTTTACGAACCCTTCGCACTTTTATCCCACAAACCAAAACGCTCAAACTTCTCTAACCGCCCCTCGATCTAAACCTTCAAATAAACCATATAGGCATCCTAACTCATCAAATTAACCTTTCCAATCTCCTATTCTACAATCGCAAGATATCACTCATCTAGAAAAATAAATGTTAGAAAATAACGGTAAGTTGAAGCAAATCATAAATGAAAAGATGGAGATAATGATGAATTTGCTATGAGGTAATTCAAACAAAAAAGGGAAAATTACCTAGTCAACCCAAAGTATAATTCTCAAGGAGTGCATCTTTGTAATGACAAAAATGTGAATCCAGTTAACGCTATCACCACAATGTGGTCTGGAAAGAAGGTAGAAAACCAAGTCGGCAAACCCAACATTCTTCAAAAGTCTACCCATGTTCAAAATTCTCAAACTGATTTGACACCCACTCTTGTTGGTCCAATCAACTCTCATTCTCCATTCAAGGTTGGAAATCTCGACCACTCTTCATCTTTTGATGTTGGCGACCCCAACATTCCAGCTTCTATAGTTTCGTCGCTTTCACCTCCTAATGTGACATCCTCTTTTTCAAACGAAAGAACTAACGAAAAAGTCATAAACACAAAGTTCCTTTTCCTCATAGACTCAGCACAAAGAAGAAGTCCACCAATTTCGATAAAATTCTTGGAATTTTCAAACAATTTCGAGATAACATACCACTCCCCGATATCATTGAGCAGATTTCCCAATACGTGAAATGTTTCAAAGAGTTTTATACTCAAAAACATGACACTAACATCTTAAAAACTGCTTTTTTGACCCAAAATACTAGCTCTTTCCTTGCAATTTGTGCCTCAATCAAGTATAAGGACCCCGCTTGTCCTAAAATCAGCTGTCGAATAGGTAATACTCACATCGGTCTTGCTTTACTTGACCTCGAAGCAAGTGTTAATCTTTTTCTTATACTTTGTATTGTCAACTAGGACTAGGAGAACTGAAACCCACGAACATCACAATTCAATTAGCTGATCGATCTGTCAAAAAGCCCTTAGGCACAGTTGAGGATGTGCCGATCCAAATTGAGCAATTTTATTTCCCCATGGATTTCATAGTCCTAGAAACCAAACCTGTTTCAAATCATAATGGTCAAATCCCTGTGATATTAGGTCGTCCCTTCTTAGCAACTCCAAATGCTATCATAAACCATAGGAATGGTTAACTTAGACTTTTCTTTGAACACCTAACCATCGAACTAAACATTTTCAATCTTAATAAACAACTAAGGGATTTTGAAACAGACAAAGTTGACATGATCCAAATGCTTGCAGATGGAAATTTTGGTGATATGTTAGACTCTCCAATGATGTGTGTCGATCACATAATTCCGATTTCAATGTACATGAACACGCCTCTGAATTAAATGATTTGCTAGACCTCTCTCACAATTCGCAAAAATTTGGTCAACCAATGTCAACTGAAGTCGCAACAGAAGTACCTCCTAATTTGGAACTCAAACCTATTTGAAATGACCTTAAGTAGGATTCTTGGATTCGTCTAAAGTCTCCCTATAATTTGGCCTTCAATCTCAATAAGTATCAAGAAAAACAACTTTTGAAAATCCTAATGGAAAATAAAGAGGAATTGGATGGGTAACGCAGACATCAAAGGAATAAGCCCCTCGATCGTTGAATATCGTATTCATTTAATGATGAGGTCAAGCCCACTCGCCCAGCTCAAAGGCATCTAAATCCAAACTTAAGAGAAGTGGTGAAGGAGGAGATCATTAAATGTTTGGACAATGACATCATCTACCCATTATCTGATAGTACGTGGGTCAGTCATGTACAAATTGTACCAAAGAAATCGGGGCTAATTGTGATTGTGAATGATAATGACAAACTTGTTCCCACAAAAATCAAAACCAAATGGCGAGTTTGTATTGATTATCGAAAACTTAATTCAGCCACCATAAAAGATCACTTGTCCCTTCTTTTCATCGATCAAATACTTGAACGCTTGACCGACCATGAATATTACTGTTTCCTTTACAGTTACTCTGGCTATAACTAAATTCTTATTGCGCTAGAAAACACAAATTGAATTTCACTTATCCCTTCAAAACTTTTGCCTATCGTCGCATGCCCTTCGTTCTTTGTAATGCTCTTGCCACTTTTCAAAGGTGTATGATGAGTATATCTCTTATATGGTGGAGGATTTTCTTGAAATATTCATGGACGATCTTTCTATTTATGTGTCATCATTCGATCAATTGCCTCCATTATTTAAAACGTGTCTTAAAACGATGTAAGGAAAAGTCACTTGTGTTTAATTAGGAAAAATGTCATTCCATGGTGAGGAGAGAATAGTCATAGGCCATGTTGTTTCAAAAGATGGTCTCGAGGTTGATAAATCTAAAGTAGGCTTAATTGCTAACCTACCTCCACCTAGATCAGTTAAGGACATTCGCTCGTTTCTTGGCCATGCTGGAAGTTTATAGGAGGTTCATCAATGATATTTCAAAAATTTGAAAACCACTTTCAAATCTGCTTACCAAAGACGTTAAATTTGACTTTTCCAATTAATGCAAAATGTCATTTGAAGACCTTAGCACCTATAATCCAACCCCCAGATTGGATCTACCTTTCGAAGTAATGTGTGATGCCTTTGACTTCTCCGTTGGAGCTATGTTAGGCCAATGAGTCGATAAACTCCCTTATGTCATCTATTATGCTAGAAAAACTCTAAACAATGCTCAGTCGAACTACTCAACCATAAAAAAGATTTTTTTAGTAGTTGTCTTCACTTTCGAGATGTTCATATCATATCTCAAAGGTTCTAAGGTCATAGTGTACACCGATCATGCCGCATTGCACTGTCTGCTTTCAAAAAAAAGTTGCTAAGGCCCACTTAATATGTTGGAAACTCCTTCAAGAATTTGACCTAGAAATATGAAATAAAAAAGGTTTTGAAAATGTCATAGTCAATCATCTCTCTCATATTGTGCATAAGAATGCCAATGGCACCCAAATCAATGATCACTTTTCTAATGAACAAATATTTCCCGTTTCTAGTACACCTTGATTCGTCGATATAGTAAATTAATTTGTCACAAACAAAATAACTTCCTATCAGTCGAAACGAGATAAAAAAATTCTCTCCAATGTTTGAAACTTTTATTGGGATGATCCTTATCTCTTTAAATACTGTTCTGATCAAATCATTCATAGATGTATCCTCGATCATGAATATCATAGTATTCTCTCTTTTTCACATGATCAAGCATGTGGAGGGCAGTTTGGAGCAAAGAAAACCACTGCATAGATTTTGCAATTTGGATTCTATTGGCCTACTCTTTTTCGTCACGCATGTGAATTTTATGCTAAGTGTGCTTAATGCCAACAAATGGGCCGAATCTCCAAGCAAAACGTGATGTCTCTAAACCCAATCCTTGTCATCGAAATTTTCAACGTTTGGGGCATCGATATTATAGGCCCATTTCCCGATTCCTTTGGAAATCCTTACATCTTACTTGCCATAGACTCCGTCTCTAAATGGGTTGAGGCCACCCGAATGAACGAAAAAAAGTCGTTGTCAAATTTCTAAAATAGAACATATTTTCTCGTTTTGGTATGCCTCGAGCTATTATAAGTGACAACGGTACTCATTTATGTAATCGTGCCATCGAATCTCTCCTTAAGAAATACTCGGTCACTCCTAAAGTATCAACTCTATATCATCCACAAATAAGCAGCCAAGTCAAAATTTCCAACAGGCAAATCAAACAGATTCTTGAAAAGACTGTCAATTCTAACAGAAAAGTTTGGTCATCAATTCGACTGCTGCTCTTTGGGCATTTCGCATAGCTTATAAAACCTACCTTGGAAAGTTACCACATCGCTTGATTTTTGGAAAAGCATGCCACCTCCCAACCAAACTGGAACATTGAGCACTTTGGGCAATCAAATACCTTAATTTCGACTTGGAAAAAGCGGTATCACACTGAAAGCTATAGTTATCAAAAGTTGAAGAACTGAGAAATGAAACCTACAAAAATGCAGAAATTTATAAAGAGAAAATGGAAATGTATCATGATAAATCCATACTTCAAAAGACATTTAAAGTGGGCCAAATGGTTCTCTTATATAATTCTAGGCTTCATTTATATCCGGGCAAACTAAGATCTCGATGGACTGGGCCATACATTGTAAAGACACTGTACCCGTATGGCACGATCGAAATCGAAAATCCAGTGGATGTATCTATTTCAAGGGTCAATGCGTAACAATTGATGCCATCCCTAAAGTTTGAGCAATATGAGGACAATGAATTCATGGACCTCCACGAATCTAATTATGCTTCATGAGGCACCTCGATCATGTTAGTTTGTAAATATTATGTTTTCCTTTTTTTAGCATTTGCATGATTTATACAGTAGGGACACTGCCTCATTCAAGTACGGGGTATCATTCATATTTCATTTGCCCATAATTCATTTGTTATCTCATGTTTCTAAAAAAAATCAAACACAATTTTTTTAGACTGGTAAAACAAAGTAAGTTAACGGTCTCTATCATTTGATGGAATTATTTTTTGTGATTCACTAATATCTAATGAAAGATATAATGAAATGTTGAATTACGAGCGATAATAGTGTAGTTAGTATATAGGGAGATCCATAAGTGATGGTTATGAAGTCTGTTCTAAAGTGTAGTCTTTGTTTAATAAGTGGTTGATTTAATGTATATGCATTGAAATTTTTAAATCTTTAAAGCTAAGTGGTGCTATGATGATTTTATGCAACTCTCTGCTATTCTTCTCTTAAAAAATATAAAACAAACTTTGTATATAAAAATAAATGCCTAAGTTATTTACTTATGTTCACTAGTCACGCTCTATATCATTCTCACATAAGTCCGCAAGGCAGTGCATGAATGGTATACATTGGCCTTATATGTTCACTCATCATGCTCTATACCATTCTCACGTAATCCCGTGAAGCAGTGCCTGGATGGTACATGATGGCCTTGGTTTTCTACGTTAGGCATATTAATTTTTATTTATTTATTTTTTAATAGAGAGAGTAAGCAATTGAAACCTAAGCATCTTCTTGATTTCATTAATTTGACTAGTTATAAAAAAGAAATAAAAATACTACTTTGCCAATTATGACAAGCAAATGATGAATTTTTCATGGCCGCACTATATTATCAATTGAAACAACTGGCCAAACTAGAGTTTAATGGATGAAAACTTGAATTATGTTGGGAATTTGTGACTAGTTGAGGAACCAAAAATTTCTAGGGTTTGGCCTAGACTTATATATTACTATATTGCAACCATTCTGAAATAAATCGATTTTCATTTGTATATAAAATTTGCATTCATATAGGTACATTAAGAGCATCACATATTGCATTTGGACATTTGGGTAGTATGCATTGAAAATCTTCATGAGGCACCACTCGTCCTACCAGGAAAGCCTAGAGGTTTAATGGCTTGTTTTTTAGGCTTAATGCAACTGTGCTTTTTACAGAAGTATGATGAAAAAATTGGTTAGGTCAGGTAGATAAACGGTCTTTATTCGAGGATGAATAAAAGTTCAAGTGTGGGGGAATTTTTTGACCTCAATTTATGCATTTTCTTTATGAATATTTTACCTTAAAAATAGTACTATGCATTGCATTTTGTATGTGTTTTACAGGATTTTAAGGCGAGACCAAAGACCGAGGAATCATAAAGTAAAGCTGCCAAATTGAAGATTTATTATGCAAAAACATCAGTGGTCTGGTGGTTATATGCTTCAAATTAAGAGGTCAAGAGTTCAAGGCTTGGATAACATTTTTATGTAGGAAAATATACACATGGATTTGATTAATGCCAATTATTGGTGTATCTATTGGAGAGAATATCTTATGGATCCACCAAATCAATCAAAATTTGACATTTTCTACACCATTAGATTGATTTTATGGCCATATATATTGCTCTTCACTTGGATAATATTTGGGCTAGATTCATTACTTCTACATGAAGAAAAGGTCTCTCCACACCTATAAATACTCTCAAGTGAAGATCATTGAAATATCTCGTTTTTAGAATAGCCTTTCTTCTTGTTTTTATTATATTTTCTTTTAATAGTAGTTGGTTAACGATGGCTGCCAATTAGGTTTGATAGCATTTTAACTGCTACAAAGTTTTTATTTTATTTTCAATCATTGTTATTTTCTTACATGCAAACTTTATTAAACTTCTATTCTTCTTCTCTTTGTTTATTTCGCATTTGTCTACATAATTAATTGTGTTATCTAGTTAATTAGATTTGATACAACATAATTACTATTTTATTCTGTGTTCTCTGTTCTTCTACTTAATTATTTTATCGTTTTGAATAACTATTGTATTTGATATAGATTCGATTAGGTTATAATTTGTTTCAAACATAATATTATTTTTTATTTATTTTGTTTAAAATTCACCTTAATTTCGTTTAACACGCCCAAGGTTTTCTTTTAAAAACAAGGAATTTTTAATGACACCCTATGTTGGATGCATATTACACAACTGTGCACCTGTAGAATGTATTATAATTTGTGTTTTCTAATCTCATAGAAAAGTCCATCAGAAATATTCTAACTAGAATCAATAGAATTTTTTCGAACATGAAATGAAGCCAAATCTTTGATGCCTCATCACTAAAATATCTTCCTTTCAGCTGTAATGACCACCGCCCCATTTTAGGTAGGCTATGTCAATCCAAATCGGAGATTTATAGATGCTTCAAGTTCATGAATTATTTGCTGGAAATAATGATTATAATAAGATATTTGGAAAATCTTAGAGTCTTGCTATGCAAGGGAGACCAATGTACTACTTTAGTAACAAACTGAGATACCTGAAAGCATGTCTTAAGGAATAGAGTGTCAACAAAAATAGTATGAAAATATATTAATTTTCTTATATCTAAATGTGAAAGAGGCATAGAATGCTGAAAGTTAATCATTAAGATGCATTGGTTAAAGAGCCTAAATTTCTAACACGCAAGCTTCGAGATGCCATATTTCATAATATCTAGACTCTAAACAAAAATCTAAATGTCAGTGGTTGCAATATGGTGACGAGGCTTCATCGTTCTTCTATGCTAAAATGACCAGTATGAGAAATTGGAAAAATGTGATCGGGATGGATGGAAATCCTAATAGGGATGAAGAAGGGTTTATCAATGATTTTATATCATATTTTGAGAAGTTATTCAATCAAAAGGTATGAAGTACACACTTTCCCCCAAATTATTTGTGGATCCATCATATCGGAGTATGGCAAAAACTCTTAAATGATGTGGTGCTAGAGGCCGAGGATGTCAAAAAAGTCGTTTTTTTCCTTTAAAGATAGCACTTCTCTAGGACCAAATTGGTTTAATGCTAAGTTTTTTAAAGAACATTGGAATGCACTAAAAGCTGAATTGATGGAGAAGTTTCTAGATGTGTTTAACATAGGCATAATTCCAAAGGCTTGTAATCATACGTCGATCGATTTTATTCCTAAAGGCCGAGAAGCAAAGGATGTAACAAAATTTAAGACCCATAGCTGCTGTAACATGTTATATAAAATCATTGCTAAATTCTTACGTAACGCAATGAAGTGGTTTATAGATAAGCTGATAGCTTAAAACCTATATGAATTTGATCATGGGTGAAACATAAGGGACAAAATCTTGGTGGCCCGTGAAATTGTAAGAGATTTGAACAGAAACAATAATATGACAATGTGCATCGGAGTTGATCTTCCTAAAGCCTATGACTCAATTAACATAAAATCATTTTGCACATGATGAAATCTATGGGATTTACTTAAAAATGGACTACATTTATTAAAGAGCTAATCAAGTCACCAACTTTCTCCATTAATTATCAATGGGAGTTGCATGGTTTCTTTTGGTAGTAAATGTGGTTTACGATAAGAAGATCCATTATCGCCATTTCTATTCGTGATTGTTATGTAATTTTTCTCACTTCTCATGGATAAGAAAGTGCAAAATGGTAGGATTTCACCCATTTCAAAGACGGATCACCCAATCACTCATGGATATATGCTGACGACATTATCATTTTAAAAAAAGGAGATCGAGAAAGTGCAAGAGTGGTAAAGGATATATTTGCAACTGGGTAAGTCCTCAAGCTCTATCTTAATAATATAAAGCATATGTGTATCGTGGGAAAGGTTGTTAACAGAATTCAGAAGTGAGCAATATCCTTGGACTGCTAGAGGGAGAGTTATTGGTTGGCCATTTTGGGATGCTATTGTGAGGTATTAATCTGAAGGATTGTAATTTTGACAGTATGGCGGAGAAGATTACAAGTACGATTCATGGGAGGGAAAGTAGACTTCTTAGTATAGAGGAAGAATCGAGCAATTAAAATCAACTATTTATCCCATCGTCCAGTTTTGGATGCAAGCGTTTCCAGCTCGGAAAGCCATGCTAAATAAAGTCACAAAGATATGTTTTACCTTCTTATAAAAAAGGGAAACTTAACAAAGTAGCATGGAATGTGGTGTATAGAGAGAAATCAAAGGGGGTATCAAGATAAAAGATTTTAGAGAGGTTAATAAAACACTCAGCACTAAACTGCAATGGAGAGTGATCAACGAAGAAGTGATATGGGCAAAGTGGATGCAGGAGACATGCATAAAAAATAAGTTGTCTTGAGATATTAATACAAGAAACGAGTTACAGCTCCCTATTTTTGATGTTGTTATAAGAAAAGTCCCTGTATATATAAGTATGTAAATTTAGTCCCTATTTTTTGAAAAATAGAAAACGCAAGGTGCTTTGCACTTTTTCTGACAGAAAATGCAAGCTAACTTGCAACTTTTATCAGAAAAGCGCAAGCTAGTTTGCGCTTTTTTATTTCGAATCTTTTTTTTAAATTTTGAAATTTTCAAAAAATTTAAATTTTTGAAAAGTGAAATAAGAAAAGCGCAAGATAGTTTGCGCTTTCTGGTTTACAAAAAACAGGGACTTAATTTACATACTTATTATCATAGGGACTTTTCTTACAACAACATCGAAAATAGGGACCTTCGATGCAAAGCCTCATATTAATATTAGACATGATGACTTAAGGATATAGAAACACATTCTAGAAGCTAGGGGGATGCCATAAAATGTCTTAAGAGAAGAATAATAGATAGAAAGAGCATTTCCTTGTTGTTTGATCCATGGATACAGGGTAGCAAACTGGTAGAAAAGATGGGATACAGTACCATAATTAGCGTTCGAGGGTTAAAAATGGTTATGGATGATATTCTCTACGATAGATAGATAATGCTTTCTAGACGAGACGAGAAATATCTTTAAACTATCAAATTGCATGAGGATTGATCTGAGGAGTATTTGGTGTGGAATACTAATTCAAAGGGCAAATACTTTTATAATTAGGTTTGGAATGAAATCAGGAACAAATATGAGAAAGTGAAGTGATCAAATTTTGTCTAGAAAAGGATTCATTGTCCTAAGATGGCAGTATGCTTATATAGGGCTGCATCTAATCTCCTATTGACCAAAGACCTATTCAAAAATTTTCACCAATGGATCCAACTTGCATTCTCTGCAATCAACTTCCAGAGACCATCTATTTTTCGAACATAATTTCAATATGTACGTTTCGAAGTGGCGTAGAGTTAAGCTGAAATAGCGATGAGTCACATTGTGTTAATTACATTACATCCAAAAATACGTAACGTTATAAAAAAAACTCAAATACAAAAGCAAAAGTACAGATATTTCCTGCCTTACCATTTCAACATGTGTTTGGGTCATCTAAAACGAAAGAGACAATTACATTTTTGAAGTTGATAAAAACCAAAATGTGAAAGATTTCTTGTTACATGATTTTGAACTTAGTGAAAATCAGATCTTGGATATCAAAACAATATAGCTACATTAATATAACATCCCGTAAAATCAACCATGAATAAATAAATTAAATTAAAATAAATATGATAACAGTTGAATATGTAAATTTTATAAAAGTTAGAATTTTACTACAAAAGTTATTCCGTTGTGTTTGTGGCGAAATTCTGATTTGTTTTCATATATAACATGCTAAAAACGGAGCTCAAGCAAAGATGTTATGAGCATTTTAAGTTTTCAGATTTAAATTAATTTAGTTTGAATTCAAATTCAAATTAGAAATCAAATTTAGTGTTTAAATTTTAAAAATTATCTTGGGGGTAAGTAAACATTCAATTAATGTTTAATGTTAAAAAGTTAATTAGGAAATAAAATAATCTTGCAATGGAAATAAATAAGCATTACCCGAAATAGAGGAAACCTTAGTATTTCTTTTCAGCAATTGTTTAGCATATTTCTTTTTGGATTTGAACATGCTTTAGAGATTTTGGGATTCCAAAAATATGATAGACAAAATTCCCCAAAATTTATTTTTAAATCGATATGCTAATTCTATGTTAAGATTCCCAATTATTTACATTAATTTGAAGAAATTTGTTTCGTTATGCAATTTTTATAATTTCTAGTCTATTCCACTTCTTCTTCTTTGGGTCAAATTGTGATCCTTCTATAAAATAAGGGATTTAGATTACAAATTCTATTCGTAGTTTACACCACTATTTCTTATTTATTTCTTTGTAAAAGAGGAGTTGTATAGAATATGGGGTTTAGATTGCAATTTTTATTGCCTGAGATATTCCATTAAATTGGTGTAATAAATTGAGTTTCTATTTAATTTACAAGTGTGTTATTATATTTTTGATTATGAATATATATATTTCTTATTTTGGATATTAGAATCCCACCAAGTCTTGGGAAGTTAAAGAAAAAAGACTTGTAATAATAATTGGTTAGAGAATTGACATTTAACGCTAGTCTAGAGCGTAAAATCCATGTGTTTAGGCCTTATTAGGCGCCAATATTTATTTATCTCTATTTACGTAATTAGCATATAATTATTGCGTATATGGCGTGTTTAGTTAGGCATTTACTTACATTTATTTCCTCGATTAGGAAGGTAATTGATTGTAAGGTGAAAATAAGTGGAAACTTTTATTTAGCCTAATTATTATTTTAAGGCATAATAAGGAAGATTTTTTTATTAGGCCTTATGTATGAAACGGTGAGATGAGTGTGTGTGTGTTACATACGAAGAGTAATCGATTTGTGGCTAAGTCATAGGGATGCAATGTCAATAGAGTTACATAACGGAAGTCTGCCCTTTACTTTGAGACTACCAGTAGTTGTGTACACTTTTAATGATGTGAGATATATTTATGATAAATATTTATAATGACGCGAGATTAGCCCCAAATTCTGTAGGGGAAATCTATCCAACTGATCTTGCTGCCAATTCTTACGGATAGCGGACTAATGTGAGATGTCATTATGAGTATGGGCCATAAGACGAAGGGTCTGCTTTAGGGTTTTCAGGCATTAAGTAGTTGGACCCGCCTCTTTTTCCCAGATAAAGTATTTGATAGCAAGGAGACACGTTAGGTTGTATCTCTACATGGGTCCACTTCTGGAAATAGTCTTAAATAATGGGGTCTGCCTTAATTAAGGTCTTCAATGACCAAAGTCTTCCTATTTTTCACTATGAATTATTAAGAGGCCTATGAGACTCCATATAATGTCAGCTTGATAGTACCATTCATGAGCACGCTTCTTGAAATGGGTCTTAATTGATAGGATCTGCCTTAGTTAAGGTCTTAAATGACCAGAGTATGCATATTTTCCACTTATAAGTATTAAATGGCTAGGGTACCGTCTCTCACATTATTAGCTATTTATGACATCCGATTGGGACATGGGATTTTAGAAACTACTTTTGGAATGGAAGTATTAAGTGTTTGGACCCGTCTCCTTTCCTTCTAAGGAAGTATTAAATGATTTTAATAGTTTTATGTTTGTAGACATATTCTTATTTTGAAATATACTGCCCAAGTACTGAAAAGGTAAGACTCGAGATTTTGATTCGCTAGACATTTGTTGTTCTGACTCCCTCCTCATGACAACACATGTTAAGGACAGAGTGATGGCGGTGACGATGCTTAGAGATGAAGAAGCTTGGCTTGTGGAAGTATTTATTATTATTTGCTTTTATGTGAACCCATGGATTTAGACAGTTGTTGTAACGGATATTATGTTACAGTTTTTATAGGATTTCATGTTATGACATTTTTATGGTTTTGAAATAAATGGGTACACTTTGCTATTATATTTTGTTCCATCCGTTGTGAGTTCTGAAAGTTTAGTTATGACTCTGCAATGTTATTTCTTTGTACTACCAATAGCCTATCTTAGAATGGATCTAAGTTTCGATGGGCCTTTTCTGGGTCGAATATTAGGCCGATTCCATGGTGGGTTGTTACATTTGGTATTAGAGCCTAGGTTACCCAATTAATGGGGGAAAACTATACATATGAGAGACGTATTTTTTATTTTTTAAAAATGTTTTTCAAAGAGATTTTTCAGAGGATTCTTACTATACACACACAAACCCCCCTCTCTTCTTGAACATACACATGTACGCTAGGCAACTTTTTTCTTTCAACATGTAAATACTATCTTAGAAAATCATCACTAAAGATTTAACCTACAGATAGTTGATATGGCATATGTCAATCTTTTTCTGATCAAGGGAACCCTACTCGTAGAATACTACCCATTTGCGGAAAGCCCGAACGACTTAAACAATATCTTACGATTGTTAAGAAAATTCCTATTCCTCCTGCTACATCGGTAGCACATACTACCCCGTT
The DNA here is from genome assembly GCA_030765085.1 of Allium cepa. NCBI lineage: Eukaryota > Viridiplantae > Streptophyta > Magnoliopsida > Asparagales > Amaryllidaceae > Allium > Allium cepa. Next base: position 1,024,634,918 of record CM060945.1, on the reverse strand, counting down.
CTCCAATGCAACACCCCGTCCTGTCGACTTTCCAAAATTGTTCAAGGACTTTCTCAATATGAGAGGGAAGACATACTCTAGAACTAAAGGATATTCAAAAGCTAAAGCTTGGATTAGTAACCATAAAAAGATATTTAGAGAGTTTGGTTGGGATGATTGGCTAAGAAGAAGAATAACAGCTTGACACCTCAGGGAAGAAGCCTTGAATTGGTGGAACTTTGTGACCGATGAGCGCCCGAGAAGGATATTCCCTTGGAATGAATTCAAGGACCAATTTGAGAATCGATTCATGTTTAGAGCTGAGGTTAGCTTGCAAATGGAAAAGTTCATTCAGATGAGATAAGATGATTCTACCCTTATGGAGTACATAGCTATGTTTACTGTTGGCTAAATTCGGGACAAGCCTGATAGACATGCCTATGAAAAAAGCCATGAAATTCGTGAAGAGATTAAATTTCCCGCTAAGAGAAATGTTGTTAACCCAATTACCTATGGGGGCCATGTATGAGATGTTGGTAGAAACGACAATGATGCATGTCACCAATAAGTAAGATAAGGGAAGAGAGAAGGAGAAGTCTGCACTAACCCAAAAGCAAGGAGGTTCCAAGAAGGTGAGCTTTTGGGCCAACAAGAACTCGAAGGGGAAGTTTAAGAATGATGTAAAGGAGTGTAAGAAATGCCAAAGAAAGGGTCATAAAGCTAAAGATTAAAGGGTAAATATGATAAATGAAGCCTTTAAAGGAAGGTGCTTTAACTGCCATAAGGAAGGGAACCACGAGAATCAATATTCTAAGATGGCTAAGGACGGATCAAGCGAACATGCCTACGCTTTTGAAGCTGTCAATGTTGTCAGTAAGCCACCAAGAGACTAAGGAAAAGTAGCTCTAGAAGGTATAACTCTTATTTTTGGGGTTACTATTCATACCTTATTTGATTCAGGGGCATCACATTCCTTTATAGTTAGGGATGTAGTAAATTCCTTAAACCTTCAAACCCAGATGGTCAATAGTCCAATAGTGGTTTCTAATCTCATTGAGAGGTCGACCCATCTTTCTCTTATTTGCAAAAGCCTAGTGTTTAGACATATACGACGTTGATTTTATATATACCGCGTACGTTCTAAATTTCGATGGGTATGAGCTTATCTTGGGTATGGATTGGTTGTCATATTATGTAGCTATTTATGGTTGTGATAAGAGGCTAGTACGATTAAGGAGTCGTGGAGGTCATGATCTAGAATTTCTTTGTACACTCAAAGCTTTAATTGAGTTAAGCCATTTATACTCACTAAATCTATCTGCTGTTTGGGATCCATCATCTGTACCCGTAGTTTGTGAATTTCTTGATTTTTTCGAGGAGGTCTCGGGTCTTCCACCCCTTAGAGAGATTGAGTTTTGAATCGAGTTGGAGGACGCAAGACCTGTCGCTACACCTTTGAGACATATGGCCCTTAAAGAAAAAAGGGAATTAGATAAGCAAATATCAGAGCTATTGGAGAAAGGATTCATTCATAGGTGTACTGAGTGCGGAGCCCTTGTTATTTTTGCTACTAAGACAGATGTTTCTTTGAGATATTACATCGATTATAGGGAGTCAAACAAGTTAACAAAGATAGGTACTCTCTACCTAGGATAGATGACCTGTTCAACCACTTGTAGGGCTAAAGTATTTTCCTAATTAGACTTAGCAATGGGATTTCATCAGTTGAGGATTGCAGAGGAAAGCAAGCCAAAGACCACATTTCATACTCCAGGTGGGCTCTATGAGTGGGAAGTAACACCTTTTGGACTGATGAATGCCCAACATACTTTGTGGATTTTATGAGTAGAATATTTAGAGGGCAACTTATTAAATTTGTCCTGGTGTTTGTTGATGACATCTTGGTTTTCTCCAAAGAAAAGAAGAAGCACGAGGACCACTTTAGGGAGGTATTGGCGACTTTGAGAAGAAACTAACTCAAAGATAAGTTTTCTAAATGCCACTTTAAGAGAAATAAAGTTAGGTTCCTTGGGAATTTTTTTTCGGAACAAGGATTGACGGTGGACCCTGCTAAAGTGGAAGATGTCCAAGTATGGAAGAATCCTAGTAATGCATCAGTTGGCAGGCTACTTAGGAATCATCAAGAGCTTTGCACAAATAGCAACCCCTTTAATCCGATTGACTAAGAAAAATCTAGTTTTTGTTTGGGATGATAAATGCACCAACGCATTGGAGAAGCTTAAGGATTCATTGACTAGTGCACTTGTGCTTACTATTCCAGATTGAACCAAACCATTTATAGTTTTCACAAATGCAAGTGTCATAGGATTAGGGGCAGCTCTTATGTAAGAAGATAAGGTAATTGCCTATACTAGTAGACAACTAAAGGACTATGAGAATATTTATCTAGTGCATGATTTATAATTAGCAGCCATTGTTTTCCTTTGAAGATATGGAGACATTGTCTCTTAGAGAAAATGTTTGAGTTATTCACTGATCATAAATCTCTTAAATACCTATTTTCCTAAAAAGATTTGAACCTTAGGCCATAAAGGTTGATGGAGTATGTAACATCCTTTGACTTTGGTGTTCAATATACTCTTGGAAAAGGGTACATAGTCTCTAACGCCCTTAGTCGGAGACATGCTATCCTAGGCGCTATATATGAATAGAGACAGTTGGATTTTCTCTCAAATTTTAACCTCCAACCATCAGCAGAATCCATCCAAGGTTTTCTATCAGTTATGGAGATTATACCTTCCTTGATGGACGTATAGGGAATAAGCAAGTGAAAGATGAAAATTTAGTAGAGATTTTAGAAAAATTGAGAAAAGAAGAGCATTTTCCCCATGCTAGGAGGTAGTCAGTTGATGAGAAGGGATGTTTGAAAAGAGATGGATGACTTGCATCCCAATGATTGATGATTTGATGAGAGATATGCTTATGGACTATCACCACTCAAGGATGACCATTCATCTTGGAGGAAATAAGGTGTACAAGGACTTAAAGAGAATTTTCTTTTGGAATGGAATGAAGAGGAGCGTAGATGAGTTTGTTGCTAGGTTTTTGACATGTCAAATGATAAAAGCTAAGCAAGGGAAGCCTAGTGGATTATTACTACCTTTGGAAATTCTGACTTGGAAGTATGAACATATCTCGATGGATTTTGTGGAAGATTGCCTAAAAGTCAAAAGAGCAATGAGGCTATTTGGGTTGTTGTGGACAAACTGATCAAGAATTCTCATTTTGTTTCGATAAGGAGAAATGCAACTAGTGCCTCTCTTGCCTAGATTCATATTAAAGAGGTAGTTTGTCTACATAGAATTCTTGGAAGCATAGCCAGTGATAGGGGCCCCTTGTTCACTAGTGATCTTGGAAGAGCGTTGTAACGACCCGTCAAATTTATAATATTTAATAAATCAAATTAATATAATTTCTAACTTGATTATGAATAAATGTAGAGATTTGGTATAGTAGTTGCATTTTGTGTAACTATAAAAGTTTATGATAATAAGATATGGATAATGTAAATTGGCAAATTGAGTTAAAGTTAATTTTAAGAAACAAACAAACGTTAAATTGGTGAATGTTAGTATAAGTATTAATTTGAATGGTATTCATTAATATAAAGATGTAATTAGTGTAGATAGTAATAATTTATGTCTGTAGTGAAAAGAAAAGGAAACTGATAGAAACATAAAATTTATTATTATGTAAACAAAAGTATAGTTTGAACAAATTTATGAAAATTGAATAGAAACAGTGTTTGTAATCAGTTTGGTTATTAATAATTGAAAGATGGAGATGCGTAAATACGTTAATGGATTTATAATGGGAAAGAATGAAAATTTATATAATAATAGGCATTTGATTCAATTAAGGGAATTAAATTTTAAATTAATGGTCATTAAATAAATTCAACGTTTTGTGAGAAATCATAATAGTTGTGTAAAATATGTACAAACTTCGATTTGGAATTTATTGGATTTATAACGGTTCTGTTATTAAGTGTATGAGTTTAAAAGTTATTCTTTTTGTAAGGTAATAGAAGAATGCATAAAAATAAACAGGACTTAATAGAATCGGATACTTAATAAATTGAATAAATTGCCCATTAATGTAGATATGTATAGTGGACTATAAATGGCCTAAGCAAATTAAAATAGGATAATTATTGAGATTTGTAATATAAGAATAAATAGTAACATTTATTTGCAAGGGATCCTATTTAGGACTAGAATTTGGAGTAATGACTATAGTTTGTTTATCTACCCTTGTTTCTTGTTAATTTAAATTTTGGGAATTTATTCAATCTATCCGCCAATTTACTGCAATTAAAGTGAAATGGATTAGTGATTGAGTAATGTAAATATAAATAAGATGAAAAACAAAGGAAATCTCAATTATAATAATTTATGTAGAATAAAATAAAGAAATCAGTAAATGATAATGTGAAAATGTGGATGAAAGGAGATCTTAAGTAATAATAACTTTGTTAGGTAGGTGATAACGGAATTTCGTGTATAACCAAATAAAAATCCAAATTTACTTGTAAATCAATTGCAATCAATTGAATTTATTGCAATATAATGGATTTAACATTTAATAGTTTACGTAATTATTATTTGGAAGAAATGGGAGTTATTTGAAAAAGTATGAACCAAATGATAATTTTCTTATGGGATAGTGAAATAAAATAGATATAAAGGTTTCAGTTATACATTGAAATTCATATTCACCATAAAATGTTAATTGAAACCAAAGAAGTTAATATAGGAATCGAGCCTTATTTATTAATAGGGATTTATTGCGATAGTTAATTTCATAAAATAAAGGTAAAGCTAACTCAAATTTAGCTGGACTATTGTTGGTATAACTTTAGAAGCAAGATTTATTTAAGATTTGAGTATTTAATTCAACAAGAGGTATTTACGACAAATAAAATAAAATTGAACGTAAAATATTACGTTATTAGATTGAAATGGAATTTGTAAACATTGAGTGAAATCTTAAACTAATGTTAGTATTCGTCGTATTTACAACAATAACTTTGAATAATAGAAAGGAAGTGAATATAATAAATTAATCAAATTTATAGTGTTGAATTCGATTGGATTGGAATTAATAAATAGTTAAGAAAAATAAGGGTTATTAATAATTTGGAATTTAATTTATGGGAAAGGTGAATTGCAAATCATATGAGATGAAATAGAAATCAAGTTATTTATTTAATTAGATCTTTAGAATATAATTTATAATTTCCAATTAATAAGAAGTGCAAGTATTAAACACTGCAAATAAATATACTTATAAATTTTAAATTCACATCCAAGCTTGTTAAATCAATTGGAATTGATTGAATTATCTAATTTTTGAAATTTGGCCAATATAAGAAGTTGAAAAATAAAATTTGATTTTCTTGATTTATTTAATTGATTTAATAAATATTAAAAATAGCCATTTTTGTCACGGACTCGGATTTCGACGAAACCAGTTTCATCGGGTCCGTATCGGTGAATTATTATAGGGTTTCAATTTTCGTATCGATCGGACTTGCCGTTTGATTGTACGGACGCGAAACGCCTTGAAATCAATTTTATTGAAAATCAATTTGAAATCAATTGGAAATCTTGTTTTTAGCATAACTTCTTCATACGATCGAATTTGGACGCGAAACTTTTTCCATCGCGTTCAGAATATTTTAAAACACCTATTTGGATATATAGTTTTAACAGATTCGGTTCCGGGGTCAGAACGGGCTTTTTGGGCCAACTACCGTTTAGCACGTTCGTTATCCGTACCCACCTAGCCTTCTTCTATTTGTCTATATATATGCGATCATAAACCCTAGCCTCCTTTCTTCTGTCAATTGAATATACGTACATTTCTTCATCTCTTTCTCCTCTCCAATGGTTGCAAAACCTAGATCTATCCACAGTTCAAAATCAAAAGTCAAAACTCAAAAATTTCAGAAAATTCCAGAAAAAATATATGTTGGAGTATTCGATACGCGTAATCTACTGGTATAATTCGTTTTTCAATTGGGGCTGTCGTTTGCTCAGAATAAATTCAAACAGTCCGTGACCTTCCATCATCATCGTCGGAAACTTCGTCAGATCGCCAAACCCTTTCTGGGTTTTGGAGAGGGAACCGAGGAGATCGCATCCATGTGGTTAGTTTAGCATTTCAACGGTCAGATCAACGGCAAAAATTGATTAGGGTTAACATTTTAGTGGCGGCCGGTGGGTTTTTCCACGTCGTTCGAACGTGAGGGTGGTCGGCCTGGGGGCGTGACACATGGCGGCGGTGCCAGTGGGTTCGGCGGCAGAGAGGAGGCGGTTCTCGATCAAAGGCGGCGTTGTTTTTCCCATATGTGCGTGCGTTCCTGAAGCTTGATAAGGGTTGTGCGTGAGCAGGTTCGTGGGTACAGGGAGGAGATGTTCAAGTGACGTGGCCTTCTATTTCAAATTGGTTTGGTTCAATTTAATTTTTATGTTCAAGCACGTTAAATTGAATATCTTTTTCATACGATTTCCGTTTCACGCGAATTTTTTTTGTTAGGATCGTAATTTTATTCCGGACTCGATGACGCTGGTTTGGACGAATTCTGAGACGGGCGAATTTTTGAGTTTAAATCGGATTTAAATTCGATTTAAATTCCAAAGGTGAGTGTTTTAACCCACTCACAATTACTAGAAGCTTTTATGTTTGTTAAATAAATTTTAGAAATGAATAGAAATTTATTTATGAGCTTTTGGCATGTTATTTCATTCATATCTGTTGAATTGCATTTTATTAAATTTAACTGTAAATTTAATTGATTTATTGCGTATTAATTGGCTGTTAGAAATTATTGTTTGCATATGAACTGCTAGTTAACAGTTATATAAATTATCACTGAATATAAACTGTTAGATTAATAGTTGATAAATATAATTTGAGATAAAACTGCAAATTATTACCTGTTGTATATTACCAAACATATATGGTTATTGACTGATATTGATTGATGTTTGTGATTGGATGATGGATGTGTTGTTGAATGGATGTTTTATTTGGATATTATTAAACTGCAAGTTAGTATGCATTTTTCATTTTCGGGATTGTGGTTTGAAATGATAAAACCGCAAAGTTTATTTTTAAATTGCGGATTGAAATGATAAATATCCGTATCACTTGACCATAGGATAGAAAATTATATACAGGCACCGCGGTCTATATATAACTATTTTAATGTGATTTCTATGGTTTGGATGGAATACGGTTTATAATAATCTTAAATTTTATACTGTATAAATATTTTTCTTCCGTATTTATGTACATGAAAAGTTGGAAATTTTGAAATAAAAAGGTGTATAAATTCCCTTAGTAAAATGGAAGAAAATTTAGAAAATGGAGTTGGATAAATTTATATCATATGTTTAAATGTTAAGTTTGGAAATTTAAGATATGATATTTATAATTGGATTTTTCCCAAGATAAATTGAAATGAATATTCTAATATGAATTTGAATTGGAAAAATATTCTAATATAACTGGAATCGAAAAATACATATGTTTTATTACTAGAAATTGGAGTTGTTTAAGGATTTATGTGAATATTCAAACTAAATAATAAAACATTTAATTTGTTGAAAGAATATATTCCAATTTTAGTTTTTGAATATTAATACTCCAATGGATTTATATATATGGAAATTGAAATGGTTTTGGAACTTAAGAGTGATATCTAAATTATGGTTTTAACTTTAGATAAAGAAATATTTCCATAAAGCCATATAACTTATTTCTTTACAAAGTGACAGTAAAGTTAAGCCTTTGAAATTCATATACCGTTGAATATCCAAACCATTTGAGTTTTAAAAGTTATGGTTTGAAATTATGGATTTCCAAAAATATTATGCTTTGAAAATATTCGATTTTCAGATATTATGAAGTTAAAGCCTTTTTATTATTGGAAAGGAATTATATTTGGGATAAGTGGTAAAATATGGTTTTGGGTTTTGGAATGATATCGTAATATTATGGTTTTGAAATGGATTATATTCTGGTTTTAAAAGTATAAACTGTTTTAAATAACCGCGGTGTTATAATAACGATGGGTTGGCAAAGAGACCGGGATCGGATATGGACATACTCTCTGTCGATACCGAAAACCACTTTGACTAACCGTGTACGCGGTGGAGTTCCAGAATGAAGTAGGTGGTGGCGACGTTTCCTGTAAGGTAAATACGTGGACCCAACTCCCGTGAGTTGGCATAAGGTGGCTAAAACAGGAGCGATTCTCAGGCCAATGAGGTCATTCCTCTGATCGGACGCTCCTCTTCGATATTATACTTTGACTTGGATTGATTCAGTGGCCACTTCTATATTTTGATTTTGGGGGAGTTAGTTCGAGGTGGGCGGCAGCTGCGCGCTGCGCGTTACCATCAGCCTGGATAGCAATTGGTATATCTACCCTGGCATTGCCTAGTTGTGCCGTGTCACCTACCCTATCGCGCCTTGTACGAGTTTGGTTTTCTCCCGTAGCCCGTGTGATATCCTCTAGTGGCTTCCCGATCAGGAGGGACTATGATATTGGATGGACTACTGGGACTATTACGTGTTAAGGGCTATATGGGTAACCCCTTAACGCTATTAAAAAGTAAGTTTATTTTATGAATAGACGCTATTATAATAGCGCAATATACTATATAGTAAATAGTTTAACGGATCCTTAGGAGATGTAAATCCCGAGCATCTCTTGAGTTACTGTACTCATATTTATTTCTGTTTATTTAACTCACATAAGATATTCTAGCCTGACTCGAGTGTTTTTGTCTTTTCAAATTCGCTCGGGTCAGTCCGAGCATTTCAGGATAGCAGATTTAGCTTGGAGGACGAAGACGAAGATTCAGCATTATTTATATATAGTATTGCACCACACACTCTTTATATTCCGCTGCATTGTTGTATTGGTATGTGTGACTCTGATGTTCATTGTATAAGTGAAATAACTATTTTGTAAACTGTTTTGAATTGTATATTTATTATTATATTTTATCCTTCCGCTGTGAGATTCTATTTTGTTTTATTTCTTCTCTGTTTTTCTTATTTACCCCCATAACAATCCGCCCTTGCGTATGCTTTGAATCGGCATGTGTGTCGTTTTAAAGTGTGCGAAAAGGCGGGACGTTTCATCTGGTATCAGAGCTTTGGTTTAGCGATAAACCTTGGCTTTGTGGGGTTTGATTCTTTGTTAATAGGGTAGAACTATCCTATGGGAGTCGCTGAGTGTATATATAAGAGAGAGCGTACTTGTTAGTATTGATAAAAGATTTTGATATTGTGTTAATCTGTTCCGCTTTGTATTTATAAATTCTGGTTGATGCATGGGACGCTATGTCATCAATAGGGATTTCTAAACACTTAATAGGACAGACCGACATAATATTTGTTTTTATTATAGGTGAATGAAATAATTTTGCCCATTATATTTTCTATATATATAAAAATATTTTTATAAAGATATATATATATTTGGTTGCTATAGATTGGATGTTAGGCAATAAGAATATTTGTAATAAATTGAAGCTAAGTGAAACCTAATAAACCAAATTTGGAGATTTTAGAACTTAAGTCAGGGATTTTTGAAATGTACTTTCAAAGAATTTATGAAAAATAATGATTTGGTTTATAGGAAATTTCTTATATAAAAAGTATGATTTGGAAGTATAATAATATTGTCATATATATTTTCCGATATGAATATTCCGTTTTAAATTCGGGAAATTTGTTTTAAAAGAAGATTTTGGGGAAATAAATTCTGTACTTTCCTCTCTGTCGCTGGAAAATAATTTCGGTGATGGCGGCCGCATCATCGTCTTTCATTTTCGAGTTTCGAAGGGGAAAGGCCACTGCAGTAAATACTGCTGCAAATCTATTTTGAAATTTTCGAAAAATTTTCTTTTATTGTTCTAAATATAATTAGAGATATTGAGTTGTAAGAACTTATTTATCTATTATTTTGAAATAAATTGAAATTTGACCCGGTATTTAAATTCTAATTTTTCCATTAATTAATTGCTTAAAATTTGTTAGTGAATTAAAAGTTAAGTAATAAATGGATGGAAACCTCTAATTTAAGTAAGAAAATAATGCTAGGTATAAGTGAAGTAAAAGTTTTTAACTGATAAATAATGGAAAAGATTTATTGAAGAATGAATGAATTAAAAGAATGGAGATTTAACTTGTATAAGTCAATTGCATCTTCTTTAACATAAATAACTTACCCATATATAAAAGTTGAAATGTTGAATAAGAAATTGGGATTGAATATTTTACAGGCAGTAATTTAGAAAAAAGAAGTATTCAATAAACTACTGTTGTAATAAGAATTTAATGGTATAAACTTAGGTTATAATTGAAATTTTATTTAAAATAAAGTTAAGAATTATTAATAGATGATATGAACCTGAGTATATAACATGAAATTCAAAATAAGAATTTATTTTATGATTTTCCACTTAAGTATGTTTTAACTCTCCCCTATTCTAATATAATGGAAAGTAGGAAAATTTTAAATGACTGTAATCCATAGTTAATAGAGAAAGAAAAACTTCCACTTATAAGAAAGAATATTAGCAGATTAAGAATTTAAGGGCAAGTTGAAGTTGTAGTTATAAAACGAATATATGTTTGTTGAACCATAAAATAAAGATATTCAGAATATTGTTGTTATTAATGAGATTTTATTTTATAGACTTAAGTAATAAAAGGAAACTTAAGTAATAAAAAGGGAAATACAAATATAAAGGATTTTTGTGATAATTGGAAAATAAAACTTGTCAGAAACAAAGAAATCCCTCATAAATGAAGGAAAGAAATCAAACCACTGAATTATGAAATAAATGTATAATAAGCTATTTTGGTGTTGATTTGGATTGTTGGATTGATGTGGTTGTTGAGTAAGGAATTTTGGAGTTGTTGAATGAACAAATAATCTATCTTTGTTCCATCTAAGGCTGTTGAGCAACGGATGCACTTGATAGTTATTCTTCATTCGTACAACTTCAGAATTTGAACCCGAACAACTGATTGTTTGTTTGATTGAATGATTGTTTGTTTGTAGTGTGTGCTGTTTGTTGAAATGTATGGTTGTTACATTTGATTGAATATGAATGATTGAATCTACCTAAACAGTCACTGTAAAATAAATATTTAACTTTTTAGATTTTATAAGTGAATACAGGTGATGGAAGCCACTGCTACTGCTTTGGTTCCACAAAAATAATAAGCGTATATTGCCCGACAAATAGGTACGTTTTCGGATTACGTTTAAAAGCGCTATTTTATATATTTTTCCCATGTGGGATATTTTATTTTGGATATATATGTAAAATATTTGTATATTTGGATATTATATTTTCTCCAGAGTCCCTCCGTACAAAGGAGACTCTGCCAAAATTTTTCGTAAATTTTGGACTTAGAGTTTTGTTGAAATATTTTTCCAACTTTAATAATTCAAGTATTAAAGGATATAATAATTATAAGACAAGTATATTTCATTAAAGGAAATTAATCCAGTAAAATATAAGTTAATATTTGAAATTAAATATACTGATTTATTCTCCCTCCTCCCTTCTTTTCCTTTTCGGGGACGAAAAGTTTTGAGTGGGGGAGATTGTAACGACCCGTCAAATTTATAATATTTAATAAATCAAATTAATATAATTTCTAATTTGATTATGAATAAATGTAGAGATTTGGTATAGTAGTTGCATTTTGTGTAACTATAAAAGTTTATGATAATAAGATATGGATAATGTAAATTGGCAAATTGAGTTAAAGTTAATTTTAAGAAACAAACAAACGTTGAATTGGTGAATGTTAGTATAAGTATTAATTTGAATGGTATTCATTAATATAAAGATGTAATTAGTGTAGATAGTAATAATTTATGTCTGTAGTGAAAAGAAAAGGAAACTGATAGAAACATAAAATTTATTATTATGTAAACAAAAGTATAGTTTGAACAAATTTATGAAAATTGAATAGAAACAGTGTTTGTAATCAGTTTGGTTATTAATAATTGAAAGATGGAGATGCGTAAATACGTTAATGGATTTATAATGGGAAAGAATGAAAATTTATATAATAATAGGCATTTGATTCAATTAAGGGAATTAAATTTTAAATTAATGGTCATTAAATAAATTCAACGTTTTGTGAGAAATCATAATAGTTGTGTAAAATATGTACAAACTTCGATTTGGAATTTATTGGATTTATAACGGTTCTGTTATTAAGTGTATGAGTTTAAAAGTTATTCTTTTTGTAAGGTAATAGAAGAATGCATAAAAATAAACAGGACTTAATAGAATCGGATACTTAATAAATTGAATAAATTGCCCATTAATGTAGATATGTATAGTGGACTATAAATGGCCTAAGCAAATTAAAATAGGATAATTATTGAGATTTGTAATATAAGAATAAATAGTAACATTTATTTGCAAGGGATCCTATTTAGGACTAGAATTTGGAGTAATGACTATAGTTTGTTTATCTACCCTTGTTTCTTGTTAATTTAAATTTTGGGAATTTATTCAATCTATCCGCCAATTTACTGCAATTAAAGTGAAATGGATTAGTGATTGAGTAATGTAAATATAAATAAGATGAAAAACAAAGGAAATCTCAATTATAATAATTTATGTAGAATAAAATAAAGAAATCAGTAAATGATAATGTGAAAATGTGGATGAAAGGAGATCTTAAGTAATAATAACTTTGTTAGGTAGGTGATAACGGAATTTCGTGTATAACCAAATAAAAATCCAAATTTACTTGTAAATCAATTGCAATCAATTGAATTTATTGCAATATAATGGATTTAACATTTAATAGTTTACGTAATTATTATTTGGAAGAAATGGGAGTTATTTGAAAAAGTATGAACCAAATGATAATTTTCTTATGGGATAGTGAAATAAAATAGATATAAAGGTTTCAGTTATACATTGAAATTCATATTCACCATAAAATGTTAATTGAAACCAAAGAAGTTAATATAGGAATCGAGCCTTATTTATTAATAAGGATTTATTGCGATAGTTAATTTCATAAAATAAAGGTAAAGCTAACTCAAATTTAGCTGGACTATTGTTGGTATAACTTTAGAAGCAAGATTTATTTAAGATTTGAGTATTTAATTCAACAAGAGGTATTTACGACAAATAAAATAAAATTGAACGTAAAATATTACGTTATTAGATTGAAATGGAATTTGTAAACATTGAGTGAAATCTTAAACTAATGTTAGTATTCGTCGTATTTACAACAATAACTTTGAATAATAGAAAGGAAGTGAATATAATAAATTAATCAAATTTATAGTGTTGAATTCGATTGGATTGGAATTAATAAATAGTTAAGAAAAATAAGGGTTATTAATAATTTGGAATTTAATTTATGGGAAAGGTGAATTGCAAATCATATGAGATGAAATAGAAATCAAGTTATTTATTTAATTAGATCTTTAGAATATAATTTATAATTTCCAATTAATAAGAAGTGCAAGTATTAAACACTGCAAATAAATATACTTATAAATTTTAAATTCACATCCAAGCTTGTTAAATCAATTGGAATTGATTGAATTATCTAATTTTTGAAATTTGGCCAATATAAGAAGTTGAAAAATAAAATTTGATTTTCTTGATTTATTTAATTGATTTAATAAATATTAAAAATAGCCATTTTTGTCACGGACTCGGATTTCGACGAAACCAGTTTCATCGGGTCCGTATCGGTGAATTATTATAGGGTTTCAATTTTCGTATCGATCGGACTTGCCGTTTGATTGTACGGACGCGAAACGCCTTGAAATCAATTTTATTGAAAATCAATTTGAAATCAATTGGAAATCTTGTTTTTAGCATAACTTCTTCATACGATCGAATTTGGACGCGAAACTTTTTCCATCGCGTTCAGAATATTTTAAAACACCTATTTGGATATATAGTTTTAACAGATTCGGTTCCGGGGTCAGAACGGGCTTTTTGGGCCAACTACCGTTTAGCACGTTCGTTATCCGTACCCACCTAGCCTTCTTCTATTTGTCTATATATATGCGATCATAAACCCTAGCCTCCTTTCTTCTGTCAATTGAATATACGTACATTTCTTCATCTCTTTCTCCTCTCCAATGGTTGCAAAACCTAGATCTATCCACAGTTCAAAATCAAAAGTCAAAACTCAAAAATTTCAGAAAATTCCAGAAAAAATATATGTTGGAGTATTCGATACGCGTAATCTACTGGTATAATTCGTTTTTCAATTGGGGCTGTCGTTTGCTCAGAATAAATTCAAACAGTCCGTGACCTTCCATCATCATCGTCGGAAACTTCGTCAGATCGCCAAACCCTTTCTGGGTTTTGGAGAGGGAACCGAGGAGATCGCATCCATGTGGTTAGTTTAGCATTTCAACGGTCAGATCAACGGCAAAAATTGATTAGGGTTAACATTTTAGTGGCGGCCGGTGGGTTTTTCCACGTCGTTCGAACGTGAGGGTGGTCGGCCTGGGGGCGTGACACATGGCGGCGGTGCCAGTGGGTTCGGCGGCAGAGAGGAGGCGGTTCTCGATCAAAGGCGGCGTTGTTTTTCCCATATGTGCGTGCGTTCCTGAAGCTTGATAAGGGTTGTGCGTGAGCAGGTTCGTGGGTACAGGGAGGAGATGTTCAAGTGACGTGGCCTTCTATTTCAAATTGGTTTGGTTCAATTTAATTTTTATGTTCAAGCACGTTAAATTGAATATCTTTTTCATACGATTTCCGTTTCACGCGAATTTTTTTTTGTTAGGATCGTAATTTTATTCCGGACTCGATGACGCTGGTTTGGACGAATTCTGAGACGGGCGAATTTTTGAGTTTAAATCGGATTTAAATTCGATTTAAATTCCAAAGGTGAGTGTTTTAACCCACTCACAATTACTAGAAGCTTTTATGTTTGTTAAATAAATTTTAGAAATGAATAGAAATTTATTTATGAGCTTTTGGCATGTTATTTCATTCATATCTGTTGAATTGCATTTTATTA
Organism: Allium cepa; assembly: GCA_030765085.1. NCBI lineage: Eukaryota > Viridiplantae > Streptophyta > Magnoliopsida > Asparagales > Amaryllidaceae > Allium > Allium cepa. The sequence continues at coordinate 1,024,619,861 of CM060945.1, read as the reverse complement.
AATTTAACTGTAAATTTAATTGATTTATTGCGTATTAATTGGCTGTTAGAAATTATTGTTTGCATATGAACTGCTAGTTAACAGTTATATAAATTATCACTGAATATAAACTGTTAGATTAATAGTTGATAAATATAATTTGAGATAAAACTGCAAATTATTACCTGTTGTATATTACCAAACATATATGGTTATTGACTGATATTGATTGATGTTTGTGATTGGATGATGGATGTGTTGTTGAATGGATGTTTTATTTGGATATTATTAAACTGCAAGTTAGTATGCATTTTTCATTTTCGGGATTGTGGTTTGAAATGATAAAACCGCAAAGTTTATTTTTAAATTGCGGATTGAAATGATAAATATCCGTATCACTTGACCATAGGATAGAAAATTATATACAGGCACCGCGGTCTATATATAACTATTTTAATGTGATTTCTATGGTTTGGATGGAATACGGTTTATAATAATCTTAAATTTTATACTGTATAAATATTTTTCTTCCGTATTTATGTACATGAAAAGTTGGAAATTTTGAAATAAAAAGGTGTATAAATTCCCTTAGTAAAATGGAAGAAAATTTAGAAAATGGAGTTGGATAAATTTATATCATATGTTTAAATGTTAAGTTTGGAAATTTAAGATATGATATTTATAATTGGATTTTTCCCAAGATAAATTGAAATGAATATTCTAATATGAATTTGAATTGGAAAAATATTCTAATATAATTGGAATCGAAAAATACATATGTTTTATTACTAGAAATTGGAGTTGTTTAAGGATTAATGTGAATATTCAAACTAAATAATAAAACATTTAATTTGTTGAAAGAATATATTCCAATTTTAGTTTTTGAATATTAATACTCCAATGGATTTATATATATGGAAATTGAAATGGTTTTGGAACTTAAGAGTGATATCTAAATTATGGTTTTAACTTTAGATAAAGAAATATTTCCATAAAGCCATATAACTTATTTCTTTACAAAGTGACAGTAAAGTTAAGCCTTTGAAATTCATATACCGTTGAATATCCAAACCATTTGAGTTTTAAAAGTTATGGTTTGAAATTATGGATTTCCAAAAATATTATGCTTTGAAAATATTCGATTTTCAGATATTATGAAGTTAAAGCCTTTTTATTATTGGAAAGGAATTATATTTGGGATAAGTGGTAAAATATGGTTTTGGGTTTTGGAATGATATCGTAATATTATGGTTTTGAAATGGATTATATTCTGGTTTTAAAAGTATAAACTGTTTTAAATAACCGCGGTGTTATAATAACGATGGGTTGGCAAAGAGACCGGGATCGGATATGGACATACTCTCTGTCGATACCGAAAACCACTTTGACTAACCGTGTACGCGGTGGAGTTCCAGAATGAAGTAGGTGGTGGCGACGTTTCCTGTAAGGTAAATACGTGGACCCAACTCCCGTGAGTTGGCATAAGGTGGCTAAAACAGGAGCGATTCTCAGGCCAATGAGGTCATTCCTCTGATCGGACGCTCCTCTTCGATATTATACTTTGACTTGGATTGATTCAGTGGCCACTTCTATATTTTGATTTTGGGGGAGTTAGTTCGAGGTGGGCGGCAGCTGCGCGCTGCGCGTTACCATCAGCCTGGATAGCAATTGGTATATCTACCCTGGCATTGCCTAGTTGTGCCGTGTCACCTACCCTATCGCGCCTTGTACGAGTTTGGTTTTCTCCCGTAGCCCGTGTGATATCCTCTAGTGGCTTCCCGATCAGGAGGGACTATGATATTGGATGGACTACTGGGACTATTACGTGTTAAGGGCTATATGGGTAACCCCTTAACGCTATTAAAAAGTAAGTTTATTTTATGAATAGACGCTATTATAATAGCGCAATATACTATATAGTAAATAGTTTAACGGATCCTTAGGAGATGTAAATCCCGAGCATCTCTTGAGTTACTGTACTCATATTTATTTCTGTTTATTTAACTCACATAAGATATTCTAGCCTGACTCGAGTGTTTTTGTCTTTTCAAATTCGCTCGGGTCAGTCCGAGCATTTCAGGATAGCAGATTTAGCTTGGAGGACGAAGACGAAGATTCAGCATTATTTATATATAGTATTGCACCACACACTCTTTATATTCCGCTGCATTGTTGTATTGGTATGTGTGACTCTGATGTTCATTGTATAAGTGAAATAACTATTTTGTAAACTGTTTTGAATTGTATATTTATTATTATATTTTATCCTTCCGCTGTGAGATTCTATTTTGTTTTATTTCTTCTCTGTTTTTCTTATTTACCCCCATAACAATCCGCCCTTGCGTATGCTTTGAATCGGCATGTGTGTCGTTTTAAAGTGTGCGAAAAGGCGGGACGTTTCAAGCGTACAAACAGCTTTGGGTACTTCTTAGAACCTTAGCACGGCATATCATCCATAAACCGACGGACACATAAAGAGAGTGAATAGGGTTTTGGAGGACTTGTTGAGAGCTTGTTCTTGGATTTCAGAGGACATTGAGAGCAGCATCTACCTTTGGTTGAGTTTGCGTATAATAATAGCCATCAAACGACGATTAGTATGACCCCTTTTGAAGCACTTTATGGGCGACCATGCAAATCGCCCAGTTGATGGTGGGAAACCACCGAACCTGATTTAATCCATGATACAATGAAAAAACTAGAGTTGATCAGAAAAAGGATGAAGGTAGCGCAAGACCATCAAAAATCTTATGCGGATAAAAGAAGAAAAGAGCTTGAATTTGAGGTTGCAGATATGGTATTTGTTAAATCTCCCAGCTTAGAAAAGTTGTTAGGTTTGGAAAGTCTGGTAAATTGGTGCCTAAATTTGTTGGGCCTTTCAGAATTCTGAATAGATTAAGAAAATTGGCATACTGGGTGGAGCTTCCTGAAAAGTTGGATGGAATCCATAATGTTATCCATGTTTCTCACCTTCGGAAATATCTTCATGAGACCGCTAATAGAATAGAGCCCAATTAGTTGGGGGATTTTGAAATAGAGCCAACAGTGTCTCGTACCACCACATACATTGTGGAGCATAGTAACATGAGACTATGCAATTAAATAATTAAGTTGGTCTGAGTAAATTGGGGGATTATCCGGGGGGAAAGCACATAGGAGACCGAAGAGAAGATGAAGAGCACTCATCCAGAGCTTTTCACCGGTAAGTTTTCTCTCCAAAATTAGGATTTTGGTTGCATCATGGTTACTAGATTGGATGGTAGGAGATGGTTGTTACACTTTTTCACAATCTCATTACACTCGCATGTTTAGGATATTTGCATACATACTATCATGACACGATTACACACTCACAAGAGGGTTGAAATCATTTTAGCATGTCTATAGTACATAATCACATTGCACAATTGGTTGAGTAGATGGTTGTGTAGATAACTTGGTTGTATAACTTGGATGTTATAACGCATTACGCCATTCGCTCCATGGAAGCTCGAGATGAAATCCTTTTTGAGAAGGGAGAATGTTACCCTATAAAATGAACTATAAATAAATGAAGTAAATTAAATTAAACATGATAAGTGTTGAATATGAATTTTTTTTGAAAGTTGGAATTTGACCATTAAAGTTATTCCATTGCGTTGTGGCAAAAAATTTATTTGTTTCAACATGGTGAAAACGAAGCTTAAGCAGAGAAGTTATGAGCATTTGAAGTTTTCAAATCTAAAATAATTTAGCTTGAATTCAAATTCAAAATGAGAAATCAAATATAGGGTTTAAATTTTAAAAATTAGCTTGGGGATTAAGTAAATTATAATTAACGTATAACATTAAAAAGTTAATTAGAGAATAAAATAATCTTGGAATGGAAATAAATAATCGTTCCCCAAAATAGTGGAGCGGCCGACCTATATAGGTCAACCAATTGACTATAACGGTCGACCGGTTGGCCAAAGGCGATGGACCACTTGCAACAAAAGTTGCTAGTGGCAGCAAGGGTTTGAAGCTATGTTTTATTTGGTTGTACCTTCCAGATTTACCTGTTTTCTACCTACTTTGATCCTATGTTTTTGGTGCGTTTCAACTCCTATAAATAGAACCCTATCCTCTTCACTTTTATTCATATTATTTTGGGGAATACGAAGAAATTCTGCCATTGCTATCTCTCTCTAATATGATTCAGAAACTCCATAGAGATTTCATGTAAGAATTTAACTTATTTCTTATTTTTTTCTTCTTCCTCTAATCTATTCTTATCCTCTCCTTCTCCAATTATTTTGAATCTAATGAATATATACACCTCTTCCTATTAGGTGTATGTACATCAAAAGAGAGAGGGTCCGGACAGATCAGAAGTCTACAAATCCATTTGAGTGAAGCTAAGGCTAATCTATGAGTAAAAACCTTAGTATTTCTTTTAAAAATTGTTTAATATATTCTTTTTGGATTTGAAGATGTCTTAAGGATTTTGGGATTCCGAAAATGTGTCAAGTAAAATCCCCCAAAATTCCTTTTTAATTCAGTAGTCAATTCTATGCTAAGATTCTCAATTATTTATATTAATTTGATGGAATTTGTTTCATTATGCAATTTTTGAAAATTTCATAGTCTATTCCACTTCTCGTTCTTCTTTGGGCTAAATTGTGGTCTTAAAATAAAATTAAGGGTTTAGATTACAAATTCTGTTCGTAGTTTGCAACATTAATTCTTATCTATATCTTTGTAAAAGAGGGGTTGAATAGAATATGGGGTTTAGATTGCAATTCTTATTGTCTAAGTTATTTCATTGAATTGGTGTAATAAATTGAGTTTCTATTTTATTTACAAGTCTGTTACTATAGTTTTGGTTATGAATATTTATTCCCTATTTTGGACATTAGAATCCCATGAAATATTTCGAATTTGAAGAAAAAGGACTTGTAATAATAATTCGTTGGGGAATTGACATTTAATGCTAGTCTACAACGTAAAATCTGTGCGTTTAGAACTTATTAGTCGTGAATATTTACTTATCTCTATTTACATAATTAACGTATAATTATTGCATATACAGTGTGGTTAGCTAGGCATTTATTTACATTTATTTCCTCCATTAGGAAGGTAATTGATTGTGAGGCAAAAATAAAAGGAAACTCTTATTTAGCCTAATGATTATTTTAAGGCCTAACAAGAAAGATTCCTTATAAGGCTTTATTTATGAAACGGTTCGATGGTGTGTGTTTATATGTATATATATACATACACATATATGTATGTATGTAGAGTAATTTATTTATGGCTAAGTCATAAGGATGCGAGGTCAATAGAAGTTACATGACGGAAGTCTGCCCTTCACTTTGAGGTTACCGGTAGTTGTGTATACTTTTATTAATGTCAGATATTATTGTGATAAATATTTGTAATAACGTGAGGTTAGTCCCAAATTCTATAGGTGAAATTTGCCCAGGCGGTCTGGCTACCAGTTCCTATGGATAGCGGACTAATGTGAGACGTTATTATGAGTATTGACTATAAGACGAAGGGCCTTCTTCGAGATTTTGAGGTATTAAGTTATTGGACCCACCACTTTTGTCCAAATGAAGTATTAAATGGCTAAGGGAACATACTAGATGGCATCTCTACAAGGGTCCGCTTCTGGAAATAGGTCTTAAGTGATGAGGTTTGCCTTAATTAAGGTCTTAAAAGACAAGAGTCTTCCTATTTTCCACTCGAAAGTATTAAGTGGCCTATGAAATTCCATATAATGTCAGCTAGATAGTACCATTTAGGTGCATGCTTTTGGAAATAGGTCTTGAATGATAGGGTCTTCCTTAATTAAAGTTTTAAATGACTAGAGTCTGCCTATTTTCCACTAAAAAGTATTAAGTGGCTTCGGTACCGTCTCTCACTTTATTAGCTATTTATGATATATGACTGGGATATGGGATTTTAGAAACCTACTTCTGGAATGGATAGTATTAAGTGGTTGGACCCGCCTCCTTTCCTTATAAAGAGTTATTAAATGATTTTCATGTTTCTATGTTCGTAGACCTATTATTATTTTGAAATATACTGCTCAAGTACCGAAAAGGTAAGACTTGAGGTTATTATTTACCAAAAACTTATTGTTCTAGCTGCCTCCTCATTACGAAATAGTTTAAGAATGGAGTGATGGCAACGACGATGCCTAGAGATGGGAAAGCTTGGCTTGTGATACTATTTGTTATTATTTGCTTTTATGTGTACCCATGGATTTTGACAATTGTTGTAACCTATATTATGTTACGATTTTTATGGGATTTTGTGTTATGACATTTTTATGGTTTTGAAATGGTACATTTTGCTATTATATTTTGTTCCCTCAGCTATGAGTTCTAAAAGTTTAGTTATGGCTATACAATTTTATTTCTTTTTACTACCAATAGCTTGCCTTAGAATGAATCAAAGATTTGATGGGCCTTTTCTAGGTCGAAATTTAGGCCTATTCTGTAGTGGGTTGGTACAATTAATTACACAGATGGGAAAATACTTAAAGAATGGATGCTACGTCCAATCACTCATCCTCCTTTCCCCGTCACTCTATGAGGAGGTTCAAAAAAAGTGGTCATTTTGATGTAGACAACATGCGATAATAGCAACTGGGCTATCATGTTAAGTTTCTCTAAACTGCACATTAGTAATATTAGAATTATCCTTTCATCCGTAGTTATTCATGAAACGTGTTATGAATAACCATTATAAGTGCTATGTAAAAAGTGGACTTGCAGTGATAAGTTTACAGGGTGGAAGTTATTGTCTTTTATGAGAAGAATAGTTGTGATTCGCATTTCTGATAGATCTCCAACACAAACACACTCAAATATCATGCATGCTTATTTAAGAATAGAAAAATGACCTTGAAGAGAATGACCTCAAACAACAGAGCAAGTAGTCAGATCATCTCTTATTGATGAGCTTAAAGGAACCAAAGACAGTTATGGAGCCATCCAGAGCAAAATCGAACAAGATTCAATAGACTACCTATGGTAGCTTTAGACTATCTTCTTATTCAAAGTAGATTTGGAAACATAATCGAGATGAAAGGATCTTAGTTGGAGATATTAGATTGGTGTAAAATCATTGATTTATAGTGACAAAAGTGTTATTTGGTAAGAGAATATAAAAGGAATTTTTTTTAGAAGTAGCTTATGCCGTTATGAGTTATTTTATGTCCGGTGAGGGAATAAAGTGTTGTATTGAGTGAAGTAAGATAACAGAAGTAGTCGAGGAGCTTTATTTGTATCAAGCTGGGTAGCGGGTGTGTAATTATTTGAACAGTGATTTGTAGGATTCAGGAGAATGGGCTTAGGTTGAGTTATAGAGAATATTGTACATATACTTATACATTCTCCTTTCTCTCCTTTTCTATGTTAATAAAGGGCCTTTGAATCTTTGTTTAAAAAAATTGTAAATTCAATACAAATAATCATCAACTAAACATATATACATAAAAAAAATCAATGCACTCAGCGGAAAAACTATTAATTAATTTTTAATGCACACTCTGATCATTGACAAACCAAAGTACAACAATTCAATGCTTAACCACCAAAGATTTAATATTCAACACCACTTTCGACTCTACCGGTCAAACCAACCTCTTCCTCGGGTACTAATTATTCCAAAAATGTTAGAAGTAAAAATATTATATGTACATATATAGAAAATAGCAAAGTCATCCCTAGTAATCATCTCATACACCTATTATCCCTTATTATGAGATAACTACCCAACATACCCAAGGGCACATGGACTCTAAGTCTCATCTAAGGCCACCAGTAGTGTCTCATTTATAGAATGTATTGTTTTGAACCTACTATGACACCAAATTATAACACCCTACCTCTATACTCGTACTATCCAAAAGTACTACTATGTAGTACTGTCGGATAATACGGAGAATATGACTATATGGAGTACGCACGTGAATATTCCCTTGGACTAACACCGGTACAAATCACGAATCATATAATAATTAACATAGTTATATGCGGTCTCATTACAAGGCAATAGTCTTCAGGATAGAACACTACACGATAAATAATAAAAAATAAAGAACATAAAGTCATCATCATAGTGATAATATACAATATGAAATATATATATATATATATATATATATATATATATGTAAGAGACGGTGTGAATACAAATCATCTCAGATATCATCTATCCCAAATAATATACAATGTGTCTACAATATATATATATATATATATATATATATATATATATATAATACAATTGCATGCATGTGATGAATCTATATCATACAAATAAATACCACTAATACTTAATATCAAGTCTCCAATATGCCTATAAATACAAACTGGTCTCTTCGTCCCTGTATCTGAAATGTCTCGGACCGACATGATATTACATAAATAACACACAAATCAGACTATATCTAAATCAAGGGGTCAATACATACATACAAACATACATGCATACATACATACATACATACATATATATATATAATATGCTCATAGATAACGTGAGTATATCAATTGGCAACTACTAGGAAACCCATGTATATAGAGGTTAAACAATATATATAGTATGTACATGATACAATAACATTAACAAACAACATCAAAGCTTCTCTAAAGGAAAGTCATTAATCAAAGTATGCTTCAAGAAGTCATTACCCATATAAAATCATATCTAATAGTATTAAATCAGAACAACATCAAATAGGTGACTTATCCGTATCTAAATCATCATCAAAATCTAAGAGTCATCAATAAATAAGATATCATCAAGTATAGTCAGGTTAGCACACAGCATTGCCTTAGTACTCTCAATCTAACATAACTAATTATTAAGTTTAATATAAAATATAGGCAGTCTATTAGTAAAATCATATACTATAATAGATATGAGATTCAGTATAATCTGGACATCTATCATAGGTAATCTCATATATAGTAACTCAGAGTAAACCATGATGGAAGAATGACTGTACGATAGACATAAAGTCCCAACTAGAGTCATATGTCAATATGTGGGTCATCTAACCATTATCTTTACTTAGGTGAGGTATATAAGTAGTATATGTCTATCTATTATAGTGTTAGCACCAGAAGTGAGACTGATGGTCGTTTGACTATTTCAGAGTCACACATATGGGTCGCCTAACCCGACTTTACAGTCTTGGTTACCTCGATGGTCATCGTGACATGAGTGTCAACTACTTATAGTAAATAACCGAATAAATATAACATTACCGTCCAATACCACCGTGTGATACTCAGTTGTTTATTTAATGCTCATGAATTGTACTAAATCTCCATAATGTATTAATATCTCAGTTATTGATTTTGATGATAACAACCATATGCAAAACTATAAAATATAAATACAAATGCTTTTCCAAGTTATATAGTATATAGGATAGAATATTACACAGGTATTGAATCGAAGACTGTACGGTATAAAGACTCAAGAGATAGACATGAAAACTCATGAGTTTAAAGACCAAGCTATGAAGATCTCAAGATTATAATTTAGAGTGTAGAGTCATAGCATATATTGTTTAAGTCCTTGATAACAATCTTTGATATCTATCTCCTATTTTATTATCTTTCATACTTTTAATAAAAATCAATTTCAAAATATTTTATAAAGTTTTTCTACGTTTGAAATGTTTATAAATTATGTTTGAACTATTTTACGAAGTATCAAATTATTTTACAAAGTATAGAATTTTCAAAACAACTTAAAAGAAAAGAGTTTTCATTTTTAACTATTATTTGTCGATATAGAGGTATAGGGTATGTCGACATATATACCGTTAATTGGTTTTTTAAGTTTTGATAGGAAGTGTCTATTTGTTGTAACTCTTCATAAATGAACACATCTATTCATTTGCTATATAATGGGAAGTGCAAATGAATTTTTGAACACCTTATTACTTACTTTCTTCCCTCCTCTTAATTTCTTGAAAATTCTCTTGAAAAATATACTCTAGTCTCTTCAAAATCATATAGAATCAATTCATACTTTATTGTGTTGATTCAATACTACGTTTTTCTACTGTTTTGGAAACATCTATCCCTTAGTTCAAATATCAAAGTGCTATCTAAGAGGCTATAGGATCCATTATATCCAAAGTACAAGTTTTTAACTTTGAAAAAATTATCAACTCTATTTGTATTTGCTTGGGTATGCTTGTAGCCCATTCAAATCAAGTAGGTGTTCTTGTGTCCCGATTCAAACCAAGTCGGTGTGCTTATAGCCTGGTCAAATCAAGCGAGTCTTCCCTTAGTTTGGAAATTCATGAGGGTGTGTCTCGTAGCCTTAAAATCGAGATTTTATTTGGGTTTGCCTGCTGCCAGGTTAAAGATTAGCATTTGAAAATAAATCTGCATAAGCAATTGCACTAGACTGGATGTAGAAGAAATCATAACTAGTATAAAATCCCTGGTGTCATCTCCTTAACTCTTTAATTACTTTATTGCTTTTATTTTTATCCATGATTGTATCTTTGATTGATTGTTAGCATAATTCTATGTTGTTAATCTATGATTTAATATCAAACTTGGAATAAAATTAAAAGATTTACATAAGTTAGAAAAAACTATTCATATCCCTCTAGCGTTTAATTAGCCTTAAGATCCATAATTCCGCAACCCACATTTGACATCAGAGCGCTAGGTTTTTAGAAATTTGTATTTTGAGTTTTGAAAAGTGTAAATGGCTAGAATAATTTTGTTAACACTTCTTTTAAAACTTTTATGGAAATTTTTTTTGTGTAAACCAATATATTACTTTTAGGCAAATTAGAAATTAATTATTTTGAAAAGTCACTTGATTTTTTGGAATGGTATAATGTTGAATTGCAGGAACAAGTTTGTTATATGGCTATTGGTGAACATACACTTGATATTTAAACAACACAAATGAAGAAGGACAAATGGATACTGGATAGTGGATACTCAAGATACATGACTAGAAATTTGAAGATTTTGAAAGATATTGTTTACAAAGATGGTGGATCAATTAACTTTGAAGACAACTCTAAAGGATATGTGATTGCTATCGGCAATGTCAGTAACTTTAAAACTCCTATTATTTATAATGTTTTGCTAGTTAGGAATTTAAAACATAACATGCTCACTACTAGTCAATTAAATAACAAGTGTTTCAAAATTTAGTTTGAAAAAGATATTGCCACATCAAAGATAATGAGTCAAACATTATCTTTGATAGTATTAAGAAACGTAACATTTATATTTTAAATATGTAAGTGTGTAATGATAATCTGTGTCTTTTGGTTAAATCTATCGACCCTAGAATTTAACACAAAAGATTTGTTCATTTGAATTTAAACTCCTACCCAGAGTCGCTAAATATAAACTCTGTAGGGATCCCCTAAAAATGAGTTTTAACATCAACAACTTCTGTGATGCCTATCAACAAGGAAAACTTCATAAAATTTCTTTTAAATCAAAAGATATGATTTCTACTGCTCACCCTCTTGAACTTCTTCACCTATATCATTTCAAACCTTCATAAATACAATCAATAAATCATAATAGATATTTTTTTGTAGTTGTATATGAATTTTTCTTAATTTACATGGACAATTTTCTTAAAACTTAAAAGCGATGCATTTGAAATGCTTAAAATTTTAACTAAAAGAATTCAGCATCAAATATCTACTAAAATTAAAATGATTAGGAGCGATCATGGAGAAGAGTTCGAAAATGAAATTTTAAAAAAATTGTAATAGGAAAGGGATTACATATAACTTTTCTTTTCCAAAAACAGTGCAACAAAATGGAGTAGTAGAATGCAAAAAATAGAAATATACAAGAATATGCTAGGACGAGGTCGAATGATAGCTTAAAATTTTTGGGGCTGAAGCAGTTGCTACAACATGCTATATTTTAAATGAATACTAATAAGACTTTTGACAAAGGAAACTCCTTATGAATTATTTTATAATAAAAAGCTTAAAGTCTCATACTTTACAGTGTTTGGTAGTAAATGTTTTTTATTAAATACAAAAGATAATTTTGATAAATTTATTGCTAAATTAGATAAATGAATTCCTATTGCGTATTCAAATAGAAGTAGAGCTTACCGCGCTTTTAACACCAAAACTAACACCATTAAAGCGACATTATATGTTTCATTTGATGAAAAATTTAAAATCAATAATACCAATTTTGATGAAGAAGAAATATTAATAATGAAATTAAAAATAATGAAATCACCAATAATGAAAATAATGGTAATTCTGAAATTCATATCCAATAAAAGAACTAAAATTTTAAAGATCATCCTGCAGAAATATTCCAGGAAATATGGAGTCAGCTGTAAAAACAAGAAATCAATTAAATAAAATAGGTAATGTAGCCTTTATTTCAATTAATGAACCTAAAAATCCAAAAGAAGCATCATTAGATGATTCATGGATTCTTGCTAAGCAAAAGGAATTGAATCAACTCATGAAAAATGACCTTTGGGAATTAGTTCCAAGACCTTAAAGTAAATCTACAATAGGGACTAAGTGGGTCTACAGAAATAATGTAACGACCCGGAATTTTGGCAATATATTTTAATAAAATATTTAATCTAATTTAAATTAAATACAAGCTTTTCATTTTATAAACTGATAAGATCTTGGTCATTTATCAGTTATATATGTTTTTTAAAGGAAATTTTGATTTAAAAATTTAAAATAGAATCTTTCAAAACTTTTTAAAATAAAATCTGTCCTTTTCAATTGAAATTAAAAAGGTGTTATATTATTAATATTTAATATAATACATATATAAATGTAGTCTTTAATAATAATGTTTAAAATAAGCAACCTTATCAATATTAAACATAAACATAAATACATAAGTATAAAACATAATTGTGAATATAAGATATAAATAGAAATATAAGATATACAAATACAAATAGAAATAAAACTGGGAAAATTATGCTAACAAATATGATCAACTGTTGGCTGTACATAAACAGGAATATATATATATATATATATATATATATATATATATATTAACACATAGGTGCTGTATAATCAATGCATAAGCCAATCCAGATCTAGAACAACTTTATATAAACATATTAGAAAGGTTTAAAAACAATACCCTGTATATACATATGAACAATACAAAGATGACAAACTATCCATAACATATTTAAAAATATCTTTGTACCAAATATAAATGAATCAGCAACCATAATTATATGTAAACACATTTGAAGACATGCATTAAATTAGCACAATAAATTGTCAATTCGAATTGCAGGAAGATCTTTCAGCCTCTAAAAAGAAGAAGAAAAATCAAACCTGGTCAAACAAGTAAGACTGTCCCAATTATAACCTTTTTGTTCAAAGCCCTTTCTATATATACATCATATTATTTGGTTCGTTTACAAAACTTGAGAAGCTAACTGAGATAAGAAAGAAAAAAATAATAATAAAGTCTTTACAAACTCAATTAAATTCAACAACAAAACAAGGAAAGCTTTCTGGAAATTCAAACTGCAAGTGTTTCAATCAAGAAGTTGACCTTTGTTCAGATTGTTTCAAGTGAGTAAACATACTTTTTTTGAAAATTTAATCATGATAAATTAGTTCATGAAGTTTGTGTTGTTATACATTGTTAACAAGAGGACCTGTAGCGATTTTTGTTATATGGAAGCTTTATTATGCTTATGTTCTTTATTGTTTTAAATTCTGGGCAAGAAAGGTAGGAAAATTTAACATATTATCTAGCAGAACATTTTAAACTTAGGATGTTTAAACTAAATAAATTTGTTTACTGTTAAAACACTAATCTGGAAATGGTTTAAAGTATGTGAGTGGTGCCTGGCTTCTGTATGTTCAAGTTTACAGTAAAGAAATCAATATGTGTAAAACTCAAATATTTTAATTTGTTAATTCGAATTCATATCTTAAATAAACCTGCAAAGTTAAGGTTGTTAAAATAAAAACGATGATTTTTAAATCAATATTCAAGGCGCAGTTCGAGAATGAATAAAAGATGCATTTTATCAATAACTGTTGATTCAACAAATTTTAATTGTTGAAATTTATTGTGAAGCAAGCTTGGTGATTTACTAACACATGAAAAATGCTAAAAAAAATTCCCAACGCAAGGATTTTTGGGATGAAGCAAATATAGGGTTTGGGTTTGTGTTTTTCTATGGTCTGTTAATTTCTTGTTTTCGGCACCATGGTTCGATCGAGTATCACGCAATTCTGGGTGAAGGTAGGGGAGGGTATGGCTGAGATACGGCCGGAGTTGCGAAGCCACAGGTGGTTGACGTTAGTGGTCCGAGGCGATTTTGTTAGATGCATTCATGTAGTTAGTTCGAGCGTCAGGTATTTTTCGATTTCGAGCATTTCGCGTTGAATTAATGCTTGTTTTCGAACGTGATGTTGATTTGGGGTTTGTAGGAGACGACGAGGGTCGCCGGAGGGACGGCGAACCACCGTGCACGTGCAGGTTGGCGTATGTGCCTGTAAGGTCGCGTTTGAGTCGTCGCAAAATTTTTGCTCGAGGAATTGGGGGATTTGCCTCGAGTTCGAACCCGGGTGCAAGAGCGAGGTCGTATAACTAAAGTTATATTTTTTACTTAACTTAAAATAAAACGAAAATGAAGAAGAATGGGTAATAGAAGAAGAAGGAGGTAGGTGAGAAGAGAGGAACGCGGAGAAAACAGGAGTGGGACACGAGTTCTACCCGGGTAAACCAAGTGTTTGCCTCGGGTTTATTTTTCTATGTGAATCAGCCTAATACTTTAAGTATTTTGTTATACAAAGTTTAATATTAATTAAGTAAATAATGTTAGCTAGTTTTAAGTTAAAATTTGATTTTTAAAAGAAAGGTTTGTAAAGGTAAGATGATTAATTAATGTAAAGTATAAGGAAATTAAAAATGTAAATTAATTTATACATGTAATTAAATAAATAATTTAAGATTAAATAGATTTGTAATGGAAGATTGACATTAATAATTTTGTTGTTAAACCAATTTGAACTTAAGATTTTAATTAACCACTTAAAGTTAATTAATAATAGTTAACAAATTAAATGATTAATTAAGTGGTAATTAATGATTAATTAAATAAGTAGTGATAACTAAATGGGTAATTAACTTTTATTAATTAACAATTAAGGTTATTAATTAATAATTAATTAATTAAGTAATTAAGAAGTAATTAATAAAGGTAATAAGTTGATTAATTAGCGATAAAGCAAACAGAATAATAATGGTTTATCCTTAAGTAATTAATTAAGTTAAGTTAATCAAACTATTTTGATATGAATTGATGATCATTGTTTGATTTATTATGATATCTATTGGGTGATATTATATGATATTTTGTGATATATTCTGGATATATCTGTGATGACTGTGTATGATCTATCTGTGATGACTGTTATGTGAATTCAAAGTGTAGAATTTAAACTGTTTAAACTAAGTAAACAACTTGACCCTTAAAATGGCGTTTGGATTTCGATGAGAATGGGATCGGGTATCAATTCAATATTCTGAAAACCACATCGATCCAAATTAATCAATAGGTCGTGACATATAAATTGAAGATCAAGATGGTGTTTCAGAGTGCAAGGGTTATCGTCATTAACTTTGAGGGTGATTCCAAAACGAGTGTATCGAGATAATGCCTTCGGTTTCGTTCGAACCCAGAACGAATTTGTATGGATTGAATGCTTTCAGCACATCGTCAGGCGGATGATGAGCATTCTAAGAGATATGTTCTATAAAGGTAATCGCAACCTCAAGCCTCATCAACTGAGAATGGCTAAAACATGGGAGATGCAGCAAGGTTAGGTGGGTCATGCCCAAGCAGGACGAGGTATACCCCTGTCTAGATGTCCTTTTTTATTTCGTCTGTATGGGCAGTTGTATGCCACAACTATGGGGTTATCTTGTTCGGGACTGTTCTGTAAGGAATGGTTCCAGCCTTGTGTTGTTGGGGGTCGGGAGTGATCCTCGGTATGGTGATCTAGACCCCGTACTGTGACGGGCGGTACCCCAGTAGCCCTGCCATTAATGGAAACCCATTTTCCCTACGTGACCATACGGTTTTGTTTTGTATTACCCACTTTTGTGGCTAGTAGTTGGAATTTAATAATGTAACAATTTCGGCTATTTTCTTTTTACTTGAAAACCCTAGACACTATTATAATATCACTGGATTTCCTATAAAACGTTTTGGTTAGCATAAGATAAAAACTTACCCATATTTATGTGTAGGGAGTCTTACGTGATACCTTTATTTTCAAATGATTTTCAAAGTTAAACAAATTTAACCCGTTTACTCATACCATACCCACGTTTGATCTGGAGTTTTTTTTTTTCGTAAACTCTTGGGTACTCAAATTTTTATGAGTAGTCAAGTGATAGGTATCTGGAGTATTGAGTTTCTGGAGGAGCTTTGGAGCAGAAGTCTAGACGTATGTATCTATCTATATAGTTCCGCTGTGTAGTAGTGTATGATGTATTTTGTATGTATGTGGTGACAGATATGTATATGACTGTCATGTGTATGATATTGTATAACTCTGATGTATGTATAACTATGTAATAGTTATGTGATGTATTATATTTTGTTCCATTCCGCTGTGAGATTCTGAGATTTATATTCTTTCTTTCTATTCTTTTCTATTTCTATCCCTTTCTTTCTTAATGATGATATGTCTTTCTGGGGTTAGAAAGGTGGGTCGTCACATTGGTATCAGAGTGCTAGGTTGAGCGAATACCTAGGCTCTTGAGTAATATTTATCTTGAGAGTGCGTATTTGTATTTTCATATAATTTTATACCTATCTAAATTTGTCGAGTTACCTATTCAGGTGGCCAACATGAGTTCTGGAAGAAGAGGAATAAGTAGGGGCAGTACCTCTATTGATAATGGGCAAAGTCAAAATGTTAGTGAGGTTGTAAATCCAGTACCGCCTCAGGTTAGTTTTGCTTCTTTATGCCAAGACTTCATCAACCTTGGAGGCCAACCATTTAAAGGTTCAGAATCAATAATTGAAGTTCAAGCTTGGCTATGCTCTTGTGAGCGCATCTTTAAGAGCACAAATTGTCTGATGAACGGAAAAGGGAAATGGCATCGTGGCAATTGCAGGGAGGCGCAGCAGCCTGGTGGGATGCAACAATAGCAAATATTTCTGAGGAAGTCATTTCATGGACAGATTTAAAGAGTTATTTGAGGAGAAATTTATGCCAACAGTAGGGAAAACTCAATTGTATCAGGATTTTCTGAATTTGAAGCAGGGTGACATGTCTATAGCTGAGTATGAGACCAAATTCAATGAACTTTCTTGCTATGGACTGGGGCTCATTGATACTCCCCGCAAAAAGAACGAAAAGATTGTGCAAGGGTTGAAACCAGAATTTCATGAAAAGATGACGGTGCTTTTGAAAGGATCTTTTGTTGATTTAATTGATATGGCTTTGAGATATGAGAATATGAAGAGTAAGAAATCAATGGCACCAGTTGCGGCTTCGGTAGGGAATTTCGCTAATCCGAATAAGAGAAAGTTCAATCCCAATTGGAGGAGACCAAATAAGAAGAAGCCTGTAAGTAACAACAGACCTCGCAAATGCTACATTTGTCAACAAGAAGGTCACTTGGCGAATAAGTGTCCCAGAAGAGGATTCCAGCAGCAGCAGCAACAACTGCATCAGAGTGGTGCAGGATCAGCAATGGTTCAGAGATCGTTGTGTTTCAATTGTCACTAGCCAGATCATATGATCAAGAATTGTCCACTTTTGCAAAGGGCACCTCAGAGTAAGGTTTTTGCTCTATAAGCCGGTCCATCTACTTCATCTAAAGGCAAGGGAGTTTTGGAAGGTACTTTACTTTTAGATGGAAAGTATATTAAAGTTTTGTTTGATTCGTGTGCTTCTTTGAGTTTTATTTCTCTGGAATCTATAGAGAAGTTCTTTCTTACCCCTAGTACCGTAGATTGTCCCATCTTCGTATTTAATCCTATAGGAGGGGTTACCAAATTAGATACGATCTGTAAGGACTTGAAGATTTCTTATTTATCCCATAGTTTTTCTTGTGACCCATATGTGTTGAATTTTAAGGGATTTGATCTTATATTGGGAATGGATTGGCTTGACAAGTATAAAGCAGTTCTGAATTGCGATGAGAGAACAGTTTCGTTGGAAACCGATTTGGGTAGAATTTCCAGAGTAACGTGTGATAATTCTGGAATTCACTTGAGTAGTCTTTTGCATGGAATTGAGACTTCTCAAGAGGAGATAGAAGATATCGATGAGGTCCAAGATTTTGCTGAAGTATTTGAAGAAGTTAAGTGTCTGCCTCCACATCGAGAAATAGAGTTTCGTATTGATTTGATTCCAGGAGAAGTGCCGGTGATTCAGCCCAGTAGGAGAATGCCTCCTAGGGAGAGGGAAGAGTTAATTAAGCAGACTCAGGATCTTTTGAAGAATGGGTTGATTAGGCCCAGTTTTTCCTGTTGGGGCTCTGCTGCGGTGTTTGTCACTAAATCAGATGGATCGCTAAGGTTCTGTGTCGATTATAGAGAATTGAACAAGGTGACAATCCGTAATAAATATCCTCTTCCTCGTATCGATGATCTCTTTGGCCAGTTGCGTGGAGCTTCTATCTTTTCTCAACTGGAGTTAGCTTTAGGTTTCCATCAGCTGAGGGTAGCTGAAGACAGTATCCCTTTGACTGCATTTAGGGGACCAAATTGTTTTTATGAGTGGTTGGTTATGCCATTCGGGTTAACCAACGCTCCTGCCTACTTTGTTGACCTAATGAACCGAGTCTTTGGGGATTTATTGAATAAGTTTGTTCTGGTATTCATTGATGATATCTTGGTCTACTCCAAATCTGAAGAGAAGCACATGCAACATTTGAGAATTATATTAGAGACTATGAGGAGGCATGTGTTGAAGGCAAAGTTCTCGAAGTGCCATTTCTAGAAATCGAAAGTCAAATTTTTAGGCCATATTGTTTCTGGTGAAGGTATCTCGATAGATCCAGCAAAGGTTGAAATTATTCTGGAATGGAAGCAGCCAGAGATACCGACTGAAGTTCGCAGTTTTCTAGGATTGGATGGCTACTACAGAAAATTTATCTAGGATTATTCCAAGATTTCTTCGCATCTGACTAAGCTGACTAGGAAAGGAGCTAAATTCTAGTGGACACCCCAGTGTGAAGAAGCTTTCCAAGAGTTGAAAATGAGGCTAACCAATGCACCAGTGCTTGCTATTCTGGATGGAAAGAGCAAATTTGAAGTTTATACTGACGCTTGTATAGTTGGTCTGGGAGTAGATCTGATGCAGAATGGAAGGGTAATTGCGTATGTGAGTCGGCAATTGAAGCCACATGAGAAGAAATATGCTACGCACGATCTAGAACTGTTAGCCATTGTTTTTGCTTTGAAGATTTGGAGACATTATCTTTTGGGAGAGAAATTCGAATTATTCACGGATCACAAACCATTGAAATATCTTTTCTCTCAAAAAGATCTTAATCTGAGACAGCAGCTGTGGGTCGAATTTCTGGCATCTATGATTTGGATATTCTGTACACCTCGGGAAAGGCGAACGTCGTAGCTGATGCTTTTAGCAAGAACGCAGTCCTATCTCCTCTGGAAGTTGTTCCATCTCTTATTGAAAGGATTTCAACCAAGTAAGAATCAGATAGTAGATTAAGAGGAATCATCAAAAGAGTTAGGAAGGGTCAGTGTTCCAGTTTTGAAATTGATGGCCAAGGGACACTAAGGATCAACGGGAGGATCTGTGTTCCGAATTTTAAGGAATTGAAGCAGGAAGTCTTATCTGAGAGTCATCGCTCTAAATTGAATATTCACCCGGGAATCTCGAAGATGTATAAGGATATGAGGAGAGTTTTCTGGTGGCTGAATATGAAGGAAGATGTAGCTACTTTTGTTAATAGTTGTGCCATCTGCCAACAAGTTAAAGGAGATCAACAGAAGTCGGCTGGATTATTGCAGCCTTTGGAAATTCCAAATTGGAAGTGGGAGATGATTTCGATGGATTTCATCGACGGTTTGCCTAGAACCAGGAAAGGAAACGATGGTATATGGGTTATTGTGGATCGTTTAACTAAGAGCGCCTATATTATACCCGTTAAGGCAACTCGTACTGCAGCTTCTCTGGCAGAGATTTTCTTGAGGGAGATATTCAGACTGCATGGTGTTCCTGTCAGTATAGTAAGTGACCGTGATCCAATTTTCACCAGCAAATTCTGGGAGGCTCTGCAATCAGCAATGGGAACAAGTTTAAGATTGAGTACAGCCTATTATCCTCAAACAGACGGAGAGGCTTAATTGTATTCTCGAGGATATGTTGTGAGCTTGTGTTTTGGATTTTGGAGGATCGTGGGAAAACCATCTTCATCTAGTGGAATTCTCTTATAATAACAATTATCAGGAAAGTGTTAAGATGGCTCCTTATGAAGCTTTATATGGAAAACCGTGTAGATCCCCATCTTGTTGGATAGAATCGAAAGATCGTCTTGTTCTCGGACCCGACCTAATTCGAGAAGCTTCTGCGAAAGTTGAGCTTATCAAGAAAAGGATGAAAGCTGCTCAGGATCGTCAGAAGAAATATGCAGATAAAAGGAGAAGACCATTGGAATTTGAGATCGGAGATATAGTTTTTATCAAAGTTTCCCCGATCAAAGGTGCTATAAGATTCGTAAAAAATGGGAAAACTTGCTCCGAGATTCATTGAACCATTCCGAGTATTGGAAAGAATTGGAGCTGTAGCTTACAGATTTGAATTTCCAGAACGGATGTTTGGAATTCATAATGTATTTCATGTATCCTATTTGAGGAAATTTGTTCATGACCCATCACTGGTTGTAGAACCAGTAGTCCAGGAGGATTTGGAAGTCGAACGCAACTTGACTGTGGTCAGAAATCCTGTTCGGATTGTGGATCAAGACGAGAAGCAACTCAGAAGCAAAGTAGTGAAGCTCGTCAAAGTGCAGTGGAGTGAGGATCCCAGAGATTGTACCTGGGAAACTCTCGATAGTTTTAGGAAAGCTTATCCGGATTTGTGTCCGGATAACCAGTGATGTTTGTTACGGTAGACTGTTTGATTGTTATCTATTGTATGAATGATATGTATGTTTGGATTGTTAATATAAAAACTTTTGAATTAACTTTTGTTTTAAATTTCGGGGACGAAATTCTTTTAAGGGGGAAGGAATGTAACGACACAGAATTTTGGCAATATATTTGAATAAAATATTTAATCTATTTTAAATTAAACACAAGCTTTTCATTTTATAAACTGGTAAGATCTTGATCATTTATGAGTTATATATGTTTTGTAAAGGAAATTTTGATTTAAAAATTTAAAATAGAATCTTTCAAAACTTTCTAAAATAAAATCTGTCTGATTCAATCGAAATTAAAAAGGTGTTATATTATTAATATTTAATATAATACATATATAAATGTAATCTTTAATAATAATGTTTAAAAATAAGCAACCTTATCAATATTAAACATAAACATAAAAACATAAGTATAAAACATAATTGTGAATATAAGATATAAAGAGAAATATAAGATACACAAACACAAATAAAAATAAAACAGGGAAAATTATGCTAACAAATATGATCAACTGTTGGCTGTACATAAACAGGAATATATATATATATATATATATATATTTGTGTGTGTGTGTGTATATATTAACACATAGGTTCTATATAATCAATGCATAAGCCAATCCATATCTAGAACAAATTTATATAAACATATCAGAAAGTTTTAAAAAGAATAACCTGTATATACATATGAACAATACAAAGATGACAAACTATCCATAACATATTCAAAAATATCTTTGTACCAAATATAAATGAATCAGCAACCATAATTATATGTAAACACATTTGAAGACATGCATTAAATTAGCACAAAAAATTGTCAATTCGAATTGGAGGAAGATCTTTCAGCCTCTAAAAAAAAGAAGAAAAATCAAACCTGGTCAAACAAGTAAGGCTGTCCTAGTTATAACTTTTTTGTTCAAAGCCCTTTCTATATATAGATCATATTATTTGGTTCGTTTACAAAACTTGAGAAGCTAACTGAGATAAGAAAGAAAAAGATAATAATAATAAACATCTTGTCTTTACAAACTCAATTAAATTCAACAGCAAAACAAGGAAAGCTTTCTGGAAATTCAAATTGCAAGTGTTTCAATCAAGTAGTTGATCTTTGTTCAGATTGTTTCAAGTGAGTAAACATACTTTTCTTGAAAATTTAATCATGATAAATTAGTTCATGAAGTTTGTGTTGTTATATATTGTTAACAAGAGGACCTGTAGTGATTTTTGTTATATGGAAGCTTTATTATGCTTATGTTCTTTATTGTTTTAAATTTCTGGGCAAGAAAGGTAGGAAAATTTAACATTTTATCTAGCAGAACATTTTGAACTTAGGATTTTTAAACTAAATAAATTTGTTTAGTCTTAAAACAATAATCTGGAAATGGTTTAAAGTATGTCACTGGAGCCTAGCTTCTGTATGTTCAAGTTTACAGTAAAGAAATCAATATATGTAAAATTCAAATATTTTAATTTGTTAATTCGAATTCATATCTTAAATAAACCTACAAAGTTAAGATTTTTAAAATAAAAACGATGACTTTTAGATCAATATTCTAGGTGCAATTCGAAAATGAATAAAAGATGCATTTTTATCAATAATTGTTGTTCAATAAATTTTAATTGTTGAAATTTATCATGAAGCAAGCTTGGTGATTTACTAACATAGGAAAAATGCTAAAAAAAATTTCCAATGCAAGGATTTTTGGGATGAAGCAAATATAGGGTTTGGATTCGTGTTTTTCTATGGTCTGTTAATTTCTTGTTTTCGGCACCATGGATCGATCGAGTATCACGCAATTCTGGGTGAAGGTAGAGGAGGGTATGACTGAGATACGGTCGGAGTTGCGAAGCCACTGGTGGTCGACGTTAGTGGTCCGAGGCGATTTTGTTCGATGCATTCGTGTAGTTGGTTCGAGCGTCAGGCATTTTTCGATTTCGAGCATTTCGCGTTGAATTAATGCTTGTTTTCGAACGTGATGTTGATTTGGGGTTTGTAGGAGACGACAAGGGTCACTGGAGGGACGGCGAACCACCGTGCACGTGAACGATGGCGTATGTGCCTGTGGGGTCGCGTTTGAGTCGTCGCGAAATTTTTGCTCGGGGAATTGGGGTGATTTGCCTCGAGTTCGAACCCGGGTGCAAGAGCGAGGTTGTATAACTGAAGTTATGTTTTTTACTTAACTTAAAAGAAAAAGAAGAAGAATGGGTAGTAGAAGAAGAAGGAGGCAGGTAAGAAGAGAGGAACGCGGGGAAAACAGGAGTGGGACACGAGTTCTACCCGGTAAACCAAGTGTTTGCCTCGGGTTTATTTTTCTATGTGAATCAGCCTAATATTTTAAGTAATTTGTTATACAAAGTTTAATATTAATTAAGTAAATAATGTTAGTTAGTTTTAAGTTAAAATTTGATTTTTAAAAGAAAGGTTTGTAAAGGTAAGATGATTAATTAATGTAAAGTATAAGGAAATTAAAAATGTAAATTAATTTATACATGTAATTAAATAAATAATTTAAGATTAAATAGATTTGTAATGGAAGATTGACATTAATAATTTTGTTGTTAAATCAATTTGAACTTAAGATTTTAATTAACCACTTAAAGATAATTAATAATAGTTAACTAACTAAATGATTAATTAAGTGGTAATTAATGATTAATTAAATAAGTCGTGATAACTAAATGGGTAATTAACTTTTATTAATTGACAATTAAGGTTATTAATTAATATTAATAATTAATTAATTAATAAGTAATTAATAAAGGTAATAAGTTGATTAATTAGTGATAAAGAAAACAGAATAATAATGGTTTATCCTTAAGTAATTAATTAAGTTAAGTTAATCAAACTATTTTGATATGAATTGATGATCGTTGTTTGATTTATTATGATATCAATTGGGTGATATTCTATGATATTTTGTGATATATTCTGGATATATCTGTGAAGACTGTGTATGATCTATCTGTGATGACTGTTATGTGAATTCAAAGTGTAGAATTTAAACTGTTTAAACTAAGTAAATAACTTGGCCCTTAAAATGGCGTTTGGATTTCGATGAGAACGGGATCGGGTATCAATTCGATATTCCGAAAACCACATCGATCCAAATTAATCGATAGGTCGTGACATATAAATTAAAGATCGAGATGGTGTTTCAGAGTGCAAGGGTTATCCTCGTTAACTCTGAGGGTGATTCCAAAACAAGTGCATCGAGATAATGCCTTCGGTTTCGTTCGAACCCAGAACGAATTTGTATGGATTGAATGCTTTCAGCACATCGTCAGGCGGACGATGAGCATTTGAAGAGATATGTTCTATAAAGGTAATCATAGCCTCAAGCCTCATCAAACGAGAATTGCTAAAACAGGGGAGATGCAGCATGGCTAGGAGGGTCATGCCTAAGCAGGACGAGGTATACCCCTGTCTAGATGTCCCTTTTTATTTCGGCTGTGTGGGCAGTTGTAGGCCACAACTTTGGGGTTATCTTGTTCGAGACTATTCAGTAAGGAATGGTTCCAGCCATGTGTTGAGGGGGTCAGGAGTGATCCTCGGTACGGTGATCTAGGCCCCGTACTGTGACGGGAGGTACCCCAGTATCCCTGCCATTAATGGAAACCCATTTTCGCTAAGTGAGCCTACGGTTTTTATTTGTATTACCCACTTTTGTGGCTAGTAGTTGGAATTTAATAATGTAATTTTTTTGGCTATTTTGTATTTACTTGAAAACCCTAGACACTATTATAATATCACTGGATTTCCTATAAAACATTTTGGTTAGCGTATGGTAAAAACTTACCCATATTTACGTGTGGGGAGTCTTACGTGATCCTTTATTTTCAAATGATTTTCAAAGTTAAATAACTTTTACCCGTTTACTCATACCAGACCCATGTCTAACTCGAAGTTTATATTTTGTTTTTCATAAACTCTTGGGTACTCAAATTTTTATGAGTAGCCAAGTGATAGGTATCTAGAGTATTGAGTTTCTAGAGGAGCTTTGGAGCAGAAGACTAGACGTATGTATCTATCTATATAGTTCCGCTGTGTAGTAGTGTATGATGTATTTTGGATGTATGTGGTGATAGATATGTATATGATTGTCATGTGTATGATATTGTTGATATTGTATAACTCTGATATATGTATAACTATGTAATAGTTATGTGATGTATTATATTTTGTTCCATTCCGCTGTGAGATTCTGATATTGTTATTCTTTCTTTTTATTCTTTTCTATTTCTATCACTTTCTTTCTTAACGATGATACGTCTTTCTGGGGTTAGAAAGGCTGGTCGTCACAAATAAAATGAATGAATAAGGAGAAGTCATCAAAAATAAAGCTCGTTTAGTTGCTCAAGGTTATAGTCAGGAAGAAGATATAGATTTTGGTAAAACCTTTACTCCTGTAGCTAGATTAAAGGCTGTTGGAATTTTACTCACTTTTGCAAATCATAATAACTTCCAAATATTTCAAATGGATGTCAAAAGTGCCTTTTTAATTAGTTTAATTAAAGGAGATGTTTATGTAGAACAACACCCACTTTTTGAAGATGAAAATTGTTCAAATATTGTTTATAAATTAAAGAAAGCTGTACATGGTTACAACAAGCTCCTAGAGCATGGTATGATAGACCTAAATCCTATTTATTACAACCTAACTTTGAAATGAAAAAAAATAGATAACACTCTATTTATTAAAGAAATAATAATGATATTCAACTTATACAAATATATGTAAATGATATTATATTTGGGTCAACTGATGAACAATTAAATAAAAAAATCTGATATAATGACTAAAGAATTTGAAATGAGTTATAAGAGGGAACTAACTTTCTTTTTAGGATTACAAAAAAGACAATTAAGAATGATATTTTTATAAGACAAGAAAAATATGCTAAGGAACTTGTTAAAAATTTTGTTATATCAAATACTAGCAGTAAACCAACTTCCATGGCAATAATAAGAAATTAAATAAGAAACAACTCAAAAGATGTAGATCAAAAACTATATAGAGGTAGGATAGGATCCTTATTCTATACAACTGCTACTAGACCTGATATAATGCATAGTTTTTGTCTCTGTGCAAGATACCAAACTCAACCTAATGAAACTCACCTAAAATACGTTAAATGAATACTAAGATATGTATAAACACACTAGACTATAGACTCTTCTATCCACAAGAAGATTCCTTCGATTTAATTTCATATAGTGATGCTATTGTGCTGGATGCAAATCAGACCGAAAAAGCACAAGTGGAACTTGTCACTTTTTTTAACATTCTCCTGTTTCCTAGTTTAGAAAAAAGCAAAATTTTGTGTCTCTATCAACAACAGAGGTAGAATATATCTCAGAAACATTATCATATTCATAAATTTTCTACGTGCAACAGACCATAAAAGATTTTGGTTCAGATTTCTCTAAATCACCAATATACTATTATAACACTAGTGCAATAAATCTATCTAAAAATACAAAACATCATGCTAGGACCAAATATATAGACCCATGACACATTTTTTGAGAGATACCGTAAATAAAAGAGTAATTTCATTCGAATTAATAAATACTGAGAACCAAATAGTCGATATATTAACAAAGCCATTAATTCAGACATCTTTTGTTAAACTTAGAAGAGAGTTAGGAATATGTACTTTCTTTGAAATATAAATATAATAACGTATATATTGTAAATTCAAAAGAAAGCAAAAAAGTCAAAATAACCTACATATGTCGAAATACTATCTACCTATATGTCGACATACACTGTAGAAGTTTGAAATATATTTTACCGTTTAAATTCAAAATTCAAAATGTGATTATAGAACCACAAATTTCTACTTCTTTCTCATTTCCCTATCTTCTTCTTTCTTTAAACTCCAAATAAAATAAAAATAAATGGATTCTTCAAGTTCCAAGGCCAAGAGATGAAACCACCCCCTTAAACTTTGAAACCTCCACTCTATGCCTTTTCCAATATACTAATATAGCCAAAGTTATCAAAGTTGGGGATGATCTGATGCATGTCCTCAACATGTTTTCAGAAACAGAGGTTGTTCAACTATGCCTCTTAAAAGAGGAAGAAAAGCAAGGGCGTATCCTTTGAATCTCCAGAAATATCTATTGGATAATGCAGCCAATCCAATAGTGATCGAAGAAGAAACTCTTATTCTTGTCATTCACAACACCTTGAATGATGAAGAGGAAGAAGAAAAGGAAGAAGAAAAGGAAGAGGAAGATGTCACTGAAGATGATGATGGAGTCAAATGTGCAGAAGAAGTTTACTTTGATCGAGATGGAAATCTTATGGAACAAAAAGGATATTTTTGTCTCCATTATCGCTTTTGTCCCATCCATAAGTCTCCTATAATAAAAAAGAAGCATTAATTTGTATGTACAATTTGGCTTATCTAGGTTTAGATTGATTAAGTGCTATGAGATTTTGATTTGATTTGATTAAATATGTATGCCTGGATTGATAGTTTAATTTGTATAGTTTGATAAATAAAGATTGCCTTATCTTATTTTTTTAAAATCTGCTTATCATTACAATATGTTTAGTGTTACCCCGCCTTTTAGACAAAGTCGGGATATCAACAAATTGGCTAAAAAAGTATGAACATAAGGATTGGAGAATGATAGGAAACATGGCTATGATTGATACCGTCAAAATTGGACCAAGCTCCAATCAAGGTAGGATCGATTGGGAATAATGAACAAGGCTTGGAAAGGCTACATTTCAAATTTCAGAACAAACGAAGTTCATATGATCGAGTTATGGATGGATCAATATTGGTAAAAAGTGGCTATAGATCGATCTCTTTGTATCGATCATGGCGGTAGTTAATTTGGATCGATCGGTCTTGGGATCAATGGCTTTCGTATAGATATAATGTGCATCGATTTGGTTGGACACGGGAAGAAGGAAGGCGGCATGCTTCGTATCGGTCAGTGATGGGATCGATACGAAGAATGAAGCAACAGTTTTAGGAACTCGGATGGACATTTCGTATTGATCGCTTATAGATCGATACGAAGGAGTTAGTAGGGATCGATACGAACAACATGGACTGGAGCATGGCTTAGATCGGCACAAAGCAGGGAATGGATACCAACGGCATGGATACGAAGCGTATAGCTAAGCATCGATATGAGTAGAAGGTTTTGATATCGATACAAAGGCACATGTGATAGATACGAAAGGCAGCAGCTGATCGATATAGGAGATAGTGACTGATGGATATGAATAGACAAAGGATGGACCGATACGAAGATGGGCATAGAGGATCAATACGGAGAAGGTGAGCGGGGATCGATACGATGAGAGGAATGGGTTAATGGATAAGAAAGTTATCGAATGGATGGATACGAAGTAGTGGAGCCAGTCAAGTAATGAAGAGCTCAACATGGATTTAGGCATGGAACTCGAATCGATGTGGAGGCTATGGCTATGGATATGGGAATGAGATGGATATGAAGGCGATCGATGTGAATCGGTCGATACGAAATGACCAGCCTACTTCCAAACTAGATGTTGGATCGATCATAACTCACAAATAGCAAGTCCAAATACCATGAAATTTTCACAGGAGCTTCCTTATGCACTCAAGAATGTTCATGATCGATCTTGGCTTGATTAGAGCCAATTCGGATCGATACAAATTGTACCTGGATCGATCCAAAATCACCTCGAATCGATCTGGCGGGCCCATCTGCGCAAGTGAAAAGTTATTCCAGGTTTTGAGGCGGATATTTTCAGATTTTCACCTATAAATAGCAGCTCCATGGATCTAGAAAAGAGGATCTTCTTCTGCCCTTTACGCTGGAATTCTGCCATTTTGTTCATTGTTTTCAAAGGCTTGTATTGTATCAATATAAAAGGAATAAAAGAATCGATTCAAAGTGCACGTAGGTCGGAGATAGCTGAACCACTATAAATCTTGTGTTCTTTGCTTTTTTGCTTATTTTAATTTCACTATTTCTTCATTTTTTATTCTTTGCTTTATTTGGATCTGAGATCAGTGCTTGGATATTGTGGATCTGTATGTAAACATTGGTGCTTTCACTACTTCTGGGGTTTGCGACCAATTTGGTGCAAACACTTTGGTGCTTTCACTAAGAAGGAGTAGCACATGCTACATCAGATTTGGTGTTTAGATTTGGAAAGCTAAAGGATTGGATCTGAAGCTATGGCTAAGCAATCAATAAGGAGATAGAGGACAAAAAGGAGTCACCACGAAGGAAGTCAGGAGGCATGTTCAGGAGCTAATCAGACCTCAATTTTCATCACCAGAGATGAGATGGAGGTGATGATGGATGCAATGTAGGAAGGGATGCTGAAAAGGCAGGAGGAGATGATGCATAACCTACTACGACAAGCTGGACAAGCTAGAGTGCATAATCAAGAGAACGCAACTGCATGAAATGCTGGGAATAGGGATCGTGAAGCTGGAGCAGTAGGATTGGAGATAGTTTGGAATCAGGATCAGAAGCATGGAGAAAACAGTATGCAGGACAATCTGGAGCAGCTCCCGCACTCAAGGGTATACCTACACATCATGTCGGCTCAATTCCAGGAAGGGTGCCAGACAACACTATGTAGTTTGGTGTTGATCGAGATATGGATGCTCATCCAGAAGGATAGGTTCCAGGATTCCCTCGCGGACTCGGAGGGTAGGTTGGAGATCGCAGATAAAGGCTACCACTTGATGACAACGAAAGGTTAGCAGACATGATCAGATACGCTATTTGGGAAGAATTGGTGAATAGAGATTTCGAGGACGTGAACAGGTGTCCCTTCACTCCTGTGATCAAGCAGGCTAGGAATCCACCTGATTTTAAACTACAAACACTGGAGATGTACAATGGGAGAATGGATCTTGCTGTTCATTTGACAGGGTACATAAGACACATGGAAAAGTTAGGGGCATCGGAGGAAGTCATGGTGTGGTGCTTCTTTTTGTATTTGATGGATATAGCAGCATTATAGTTTAAATAGTTGGAGAGTGGTTCTATTGGCGCATGGACGGAGCTGATTAAGTGGTTTATGAGCCAATTTCGGATCCACATAGTCAGGCCTAAGAATGTGATGACCTTAACATCAACGAAGTAGTGGAAGGGAGAATCACTTAAGGACTTCTTGACCAGATTCAATACGGTAATGGCTTCGGTGGATCGACCCGATCCGTCGATGGTTTTGATGGCAGTAGTCTTAGGAATTGTGGATGATTAAGATTTCATAATATCATTGGAGCAGGATCTGTCGATGGATCTCAGAGAGTTTTACCATGTAGCAGAAAGGTTTCTATGATAAGAAGATGCAAAGGCTGAGAGAGAAGGGAGAGAGGCTGAAGTTTACGCGACAAAAGGTGGAGGTCCACCAAGAGAGGATTTAAATAAAGACGATAGAGGCAAAAGAAAAATGAATGACAATGGTGGCACATCCAAAAGGAAAAAAAGGGAATCCAAATTCTCTTCTTATATGGACTTGACTGGAACTCTGGAAAGAATTTACTTGGGTACTCAAGGACCCCTCCAATATCGAAGGGCGGCAGAAAGGGAACCCTCTGAAGATAAGCGGGCATCGAAAAAGCATTGCCTATTCCATGAGCTGAATGGACAAAACATGAACGAGTGTAGGCATTTGAATGATATTATTGAGGAACATGTAAGGAATGGTTATCTACAACGGTACATAAGGAATCGAGCTGTGGCAATGGAACAGGAGCGGCCACCACCCACCTTAAGCGAAGATGGAATAGGATCTAGGCAACGTCAAGAGCTTGTTATCAACTGAATGGATTTATAGGTTTGAATATGTAATAAACCTCGAAATGATGCGGCTAAGTCATTTACACATGTATGGGATGGAGGAGGGTCCCTAGGCATGCTCTGGGATGATGATAAACCATGATGCTCGGGTTTATGAAATATTATTTTCTTTTTATTTACTGTGAACTTTGGTTTCTTTTTTGGTACCATGGACATTTGATTTTTTGGTTGTACGGACTTTTATGTTGTCAATGGGGCTTTGTGTTGATTGGATTTGGATTGATGTAATAAATAATACAGATTTCGCAGTTATTGTCCCGACCGGAGAGACGGGGCAATAATCGCTAGTTATGAGCCCCTTCGTCGGAGAGCGATGGAATGGACTCGAACACAATACAAAAGTCCTCGACTAGAGAATCGAGGCTGGAGATCATAAAAACCTTGAGCGGAGAGTCGAGGCCGGAGAATACAAATGTCCTAGACTGGAGAGTCGACGCCAGAGAATATAAAAGTCCTCGACTGGAGGGTCGAGGTTAGAGAATATAAAATGACCCAGAGAGGTCATGGCTTTGGATTTGGACCCAATGATGTCCCAAACTTGGATAAGACGACCTATGAGGTCTATGGATTTGAATTTAGACCCGTAGAGGTCATGGATTTGGATTTCAGCTTCGAATGGCCAAGGATTGGCTGTGGACCCGAAGTGGTCCCGGATTTGGATAAGGGCCCGTAGCGATCCCGGATTTGAATAACAACCCGAAGAGGTCATGGATTTGGTTATTGGATTTTGGAGATGGATGGACTGAAACTCGGTTGACAGGTTCGGATGGCTATGAAATTGGCTAAGGATTTGGTTACTGGATTTGGAATTGGATATTGACTCGGAGCAGTCGTGGATTTGGACAAGGATATGGCTATGGCACTTGGATATGATGGCTTGGTGATGGATTGGATTATGAATCGGATGATATGGCTATGGATGGAATATGGACTGTGGCCGACGGATTTAAAGCTATTCAAAACATGCCTTCCTACCACAAGGCATGTTTTAGAGGGCAAATGTTACCCCGCCTTTTGGACAAAGCTGGGGGGATATCAACAAATTGGCTAAAAAGGGATGGACATAAGGATTGGAGATTAATTGGAAACAAGGCTATGATCAATACCATCAAATTCCAATCAAGGTGGGATCGATTGAGAATGATGAACAAGGCTTGGAAAGGCTACATTTAAAATTTTAGGACAAACGTAGTTCGTATGATCGAGTTATGGATGGGTCAATATCGGTAAGAAGCGGCTGTGGATCGACCTCTTCGTATCGATCATGGTGGTAGTTAGTTTGGATCGATCGGTCTTAGGATTAATGTCTTTCATATCGATATAATGTGCATCGATTTGGTTGGACATGGTAGAAGATAGGAGGCATGCTTCGTATCAATCAGTGCTGGGATCAATACGAAGAATGAAGCAACAGTTTCAGGGACTTGGATGCACATTTTGTATCGATCGCTAATAGATCAATACGAAGGAGGCAATTGGGATCGATATGAACAACATGGACTGGACCATGGCTTAGATCGACACGAAGCAGGGAATGGATCGATGGATAAGAACGACATGGATACGTAGTGCATAGCTAAGCATCGATACGAGTAGAGGGTTTGGGCATCGATGCAAAGGCACAAGTGATGGATGCGAAAGGCAACAGTTGATTGATACAGGAGATAGCGACTGATGGATATGAATAGACAAAGGCTGGACCGATACAAAGATGGGCATAGAGGATCGATATGAAGAAGGTGAGCAGGGATCGATACGAAGAGAGGAATGGGTTGATAGATATGGAAGTTATCGGATGGATGGATACGAAGTAGTGGAGCCGGTCAAGTGATGAAGCGCTCAACATGGATTTAGGCGTGGAACTCGGATCGATGTGGAGGCTATAGCTACGGATATGGGAATGAGATGGATACGAAGGCGATCAATGTGAATCGATCGATACAAAATGACCTGCCAACTTCCAAACTAGATGTTGGATCGATCATAACTCACAAATGGCAAGTCCAAATGCGATAAAATTTTCACAGGAGCTTCCTTATGCACTCAAAAATGTTAATGCTCGATCTTGGCTTGATTGGAGCCAATTTGGATCTGTACGAATAGTACTTGGATCGATCCAAAATCACTCCGGATCGATCTGGCGGGCCTACTGTGCATGAGAAAAGGTATTCCAGGTTTTGAAGCGGATATTATCAGGTTTTCACCAATAAATAGCAGCTCCATGGATCTAAAAAAAGGACCTTCTTCTGCCCTTTAGCCGGAACTCTTCCATTTTGTTTATTGTTTTCTAAAGCTTGCAATTGTAATTTCAATATAAAAGGAATAAAAGAATCGATTCAAAGTGGACGTAGGCCGGAGATAGCTTACCACTATAAACATTGTGTTCTTTGATTTCTTGCTTATTTTAATTTCGCTATTTCTTCATTTTTTATTCTCTACTTTATCTGGATTTGAGGTCTGTGCTTGAATATTGTGAATCTGTGTTTAAATAATGGTGCTTTCATTACTTCTGGAGATTGCGATCAATTTTGGTGCAACTATTTAGTATTCTTTGATTATTTTAATCCAAAACTATTGATTTGGAATCTACAAGTTTATAATTATTTCATTTAGGAGGATTTTTATTTTTCACCAATTTTTGTTGATGATAAAGGGGGAGAATAATATAAAATATACACATGTATATATTCAGAGGGAGTTATCTAACTCAGCGGGAGTGACATCATATTTTATATATAGGAATATCTAATGATTGTCACCACCAAAAAGGAGGAGATTGTTAATACCTCAGTTATTGATCTTGATGATAGCAGCCATATTTAACCATATACAAACATATAATATATAGATAATATGCTTTGTCAAGTTATATAATATATAGTATAGAATATTACATAGGTGTTGAATTCATGACTGCATAGTATAAAGACTCAAGAGATGGACACGAAGACTCATGAGTTCAAAAACCGAGATATGAAGACCTTAAGTTTATAATTTAGCGTATAGAGTCATAACATATATTATTAAACTACTTTATAGAAATATTTGATCACTATCTCTAATTTTCTAATCATTTATATTTTTAACCAAAATAAAATTTCAAAATATTTCATAAAAGTTTTTCAGAGTTAAAAATGTTTGTAAACTATGTTCAAACTATTTTACAAAGTATCAAATTATTTTACAAAGTATAGGGTTTTCAAAATAATTTAAAAGAAAATTGTTTTCTTTTTTAAACTAGCATATGTCGACTTATATGTATAGGGTATATGGGCTTACATATCGCCAATTAGTTTTTTAAATTTTTAAAGGAAGTGTCTATTCATCGCAACTCTTCACTAATGGACACATCTATTAATTTGCTCTATAAATGGGAGTGCAAAAGAATTTTTTAACGACTAATAACTTACTTTCTTTCCTCTTCTTACTCTCTTTAAAATTTTCTTGAAAAATATACTCTATTCTCTTAAAAATCGTATACAATCAATTCTTACTTCATTGTATTGATTCAACTACTTTCATACTATTTTGGAAACATCTCTCTTAATTTAAAGATCAAAGTGCTATCCAATAGGATATAGGATTCATTTTATCCAAAGTACAGAATTTGTCATTGGAAATACTATCAGCTCTATTTGTATTTTCTTGGGTATGCTTGTAGCCCCTTCAAGTCAAGTGGGTATGCTTGTAGCTCAATTCAAATCAAGTGTGTGTGCTTGTAGCCCAGTCAACTCAAGTAAGTCTACCTTGAGTTCGAAAATTCAGGAGGGTGTTCCTCGTAGCTTTGAACTCGAGATTATATTTGGGTTTGCCTTTAGCCTAGCTAAAGATTGGCATTTGAAAAGAAATCTGTACAAGTAATTTTTTAAGACTAGATGTTGGAGAAATATGAACCAGTATAAAATCCATGGTGTCGTCTCTCTAACTCTTTACTTTATTTCTTTTACTTTTATCTATGATTACATTAGTGATTGATTGCTAGTATACTTCTGTATTGTTGATCCATGGTTTAATATCAAATTTGAAAGATAATTAAAAAGATTTACATGTTAGAAAACACTATTCACCCTCTTTAGTGTTTAATTTTCCATAAGATCCATAATTCTGCAACCCACATAATATTATATATAATGAGTCCAGAGAATAACTGGAGAAATATTACCAAAAGTCCCAAACCGGATGGTATTATAACTCCATTTATTCAGATTCTTCGTCACATGGAATTAATTGTCACAAAATCATTTGCACAGAATTAATTGTCAAAAAATCATAGTGAAGGATGTCATCACCGTATCACATCAAAGCCACTAATCATGTCAATATCAACGGTGAATCATTCATAATATCCAAACCAATATAGAAGAGACGAGAAAGCAGAAACATATAGTAAGACCTCCTAATAAAATATAAAACATACTTTAACAATATTTATTTAAACATATTTTATTATAAAATATCGTTTAAAATACTTTAGAATATGAATTAGAAAGCATTTCTTATTTTATAAAATTTATATAAACTTCCAAATAAATATAAAAAACCTAAAACTGATTTCCCTTTCAATAAGCTACTAACTTTTAGTTATTATAAACACTATATTTAAATAAAACATTTATTTATAAAATCATGTTCTCCATTCTTAATTTTTATTTCTCATAAAACATATTTTAATTATTTATTTTTTTATTTTTAATTATTACTTTTTATATATTTTATATATTTTGTATTGTAAGAAACATGCACTGGTGTTCAATTAATGGCACCACCAGTCGATCGGTTGTGCCATCGATGTGTTGCCTAATCGGTCGTTTTTGATCTATTTCGGGCCTTCTCCTTCTCTTCCTTGCCATAATCTCATTCAATTCAATGGGTATACACACATATTCATTTGTACAACAATCATGCATACAATATATATACAACTAATTGATTTAAGCATAGGTTCGTGAGCGAAAACACTCACTTGAAGCTTCTAGTTTATGATTCCTCACCATTTTTTCACTCTAGGTTTCCAACCTTAGCTTTTGATTTTGAGTGAGGTCTAAATGCATATATTTGATTTTGATAATTTTTGGAAATTTATTGGATTTGGTTAAAATTTTAGAAATGAGGAAAGTTTTCTATATTTTTGTGTTTTTTATGAATTCAGAAGTTAGTAGAGAGAAAAGGAAGCTCGCTGAAATGAAAATGTTCACAAAGGTGATAATTCTAGACTTAGAAATGTCTTGATATAAAAACATAGGACTTTGTGCTTGGGTTTGTACAAGCCTTGATCAGTTTTTTTTCTATTTTCTTTTCTTCTTTTCTTTTACAAACCATTTTCTATTCAATTCAAATCACTATAAAATTTCAAATAAAAATCATATTCATATCACTTTAGTGATAAAGCAACATTATGGAATTTTATAGGGTTTATTTCTGTAATCCGACTTATTTTAATTTACTAATTCTTTAATTACATTTTAGATCTATTTTATTCTTTATTTAGATAAAATAAACTCCTTTTTCCTTTTTGATATATATATTTCTTATTTTATTTATAACTAATATTAACCTTTATAAAAAATTTCAATCACTTTTACCTTATTTTAAGTCATTTAAGAATTCAGAATATTAATTTGATATTAATATAAAATATTCATATTCATATTCAAATTCATTATCTACTAATAAATTATAATTCCAAAATATTTCATTCAACATTCCTTTTTACATAATTCTTTCCAAAATAATTCAGATTCCATCGATAAATAATTTATCATAAAACTCCAGCATTTCAAATAATTACCAGAATTATCCTTATTTAATATTAGAAATCTATTATAATTAATTAAATAATTATTATTAACTTTAATTAATTGCTCCTCCATACTAGGTTGTTAAAATATATGCTCTTCATTATAGTTGCATTTGATTTTCGATTATAATAAAAAGTAAACATGCTCCGTACCACCATTTGAAATTGCCTTCATAAATTTCTTAAAATCAACCATGCTTAGTATTGTCGAATGAACTGAAGCGCTCACATTTGGTATTGTCAACAAAAACTATGCAATTTTCAATTTTTTTATTGGATGAACAATAATAGTTTATCACATAATCAATTGGATTATGATATCTTTTTAATGTCGCGCTAATGACAAAGGCCTTCCTTAGTAAGAGATTATATTTGCTTGGTACAATTATGTAAATTTTGATGTTTTCAATTCTTTTTAATAACTCTGATGTAGTGCATACAACAGTTGCAAATCCATGTGAATAAAGGTGCATACAAATGATTTAATCAAGTAAGAAATATAAATTATTAAACAAGATCGAAAATTTAATGTTGCATTCAACTATTGTTTGTGTATATATCAATGCAAAATAAAAAAGAAATTTCTTTATCTTTTCCTCAAACCGTTGTAGAACCTTACTCTGTAATATAAAAATAAAAATTAGCTAAGCTGACTTAAATTAGTTAAATAATGTTGAAGTAACTACTTTATTTTTGAGGAAAATAAGTGATCCTCCAGGGAAGGAGAGCACTCCTTGAAGTAACTACTTTATAGTCAATGATATTATCATCAATGGTTAATTGGGATTTTAATCATGTAAAATTCAATCGGAATTAGACTATCAAAATGAAGACAAATGACTCGAGATCTTGGAAACACAATTAGAAGGAGTGGAAAAGCATGTTTAAAAGAAGCCATCAATATTGGGGCTAAGTAAATCACTCGGTACCAAGAGGTTTCTCTCGATACCAAGAGGTTTATCCAACAATTTTGGCCCCACAAACTCCATATATTTCATACTCTACCTAATCCACTCATCATCAAGTGGTTTTCTCAAAGTTTGGATGAGCAATTCTAAGAACTAATGAGAAAAAAGCAGTATAATACATGTATTATTGGGAGAATCATCGAAATCAACTCAAAGTCTATGGAAAAGACCTTAAAACACATCAAATAGGAGTTAAAAGAATGAAACAAGTTGTGGAATTGGATTTGCACAAAGCAAAACCAATCAGTACCGAGAGGAACCTCTCGGTACCGAAAGGTTTAAGTGGCTCATGGGCCCATATGCTCATATGTACAAAATTGGACTTGCTTCTGAACTTCAACGCAAGCGAGTACTTGAACATATGCACTTGTTTCTCTATAAACATCAACTCTACAGCAACTAAAGAAAGGGATCTTCACTCTGATCTTGCTTCTTCTTCACCTTCTATCTCTCCCTCACGACAGTCACCTATGCAGATACTAGTGAAAGTTCCAAGCTTATGAGCTAGTCAATCACTTGTACTAGTGACTTTAATTGTCTCTTAAATCCATAATCAATAAAACTATTAAGTGGATGTAGGTTGCCGAACCACTATAAAAATATTACGTCTCTTTACTTTTCTTCATTTTCTGCATTTTCCTGTTATTTCTACTAGATCTAAATTTGGGTGTTATGCCACTTTTGGCGTCAACATTTTAGTGCTTCACTGAGAATGTGAACCCAGGGTTAGATTTAGCTTGCTATTGTGGATTTGAAGTGTTCCAGTGTTAGATCTAGAAGTTTTGCTTGAAGAATTTGGATGTTAACTATTGAAATCAATGGCGCCTAAGAGGTCCAATAGATCATCTGGAGCAGTAGTTGGATGTGATGAAGGGACTCCTCACCATGTTGAAGTTTTTAAATAATAGGTAATACTGGGATCATCTACTCAACAAGAAGTGGTTATTAGAGGAGAATTTGACACGATGCTGCAAGGATTGAACCAGAAAAAGATGGATAGTCAAAAAGCACTAATGTGTAAAATAGATGCTTTGCTAACCTTGTGACCATCGAAACTAGAAGAACTAGGAGGGAAACTTCACCTACGATAGAACAAGAGAATTCCTCTATTTTGCCTAAATAGAAGAGACTGAAAGCAAAAATAGATGGTAGGAATCATTGGAGTTGTTAAAGGACTTTCAAGGGGAAGCAAAAGTGCTTTCCCCACAAGAAAGCCAATCGGTACAGAGAAGATTTCTCTTGGTAACAAGAGGTATATAAGAGGAATTGGTGCACAAGTAGTTGATGCAATGGTGGTCTCTGATGAGTAAGTGGATCTATAGCTTGATGATGATGATTTGAGTTGGATGTCAATGATAATAGAGACAGATTTCAAACAACTACAGCGCAACCAACAACATGCCCAAGAAGTACTAAGGAGCGGTCCCAAAGACAAGATGACCTAGGTATTAACCGGTAAATCGGGATCGTTTGCAGAGTCAAATACTCAGCCCAGTCCCTGATAGCTGACCATCATATTACCATAGTAATGAGAAATACACGGTTGGTGGATGAAAGCAAAGGAAGAAAGAATGAGGATTGGGGCTCCCACCAAGTATGGCTCCATTCATGGAAATATTATAAGAGAAGAGTACCTTAGAAAGTTACGATGTCGACGATGCCATCATACGATAGAATTACTGATCCCAAGCAACACTTTGTAATGACCCCTCATTTTGACCATCGAAAGTCAACACCGAACACTACCACCGTTTTCCAATGTCGTGCATCCAATCCACAAAAGGCAGATTATTTAGGTAAATAAAAAGAAAGGAACATAGAATAGAGAAAAAAATAGAATCTCACGGCGGAATTAATAATATATAATATAACAAGGACAATAGACCTGTCCCTCCAAACATACAAAGTATATCATAGTTAAAAAAACCTCAACAGTTGGACAGTTGTAAAATCC
This sequence comes from Allium cepa, assembly GCA_030765085.1. Lineage (NCBI taxonomy): Eukaryota > Viridiplantae > Streptophyta > Magnoliopsida > Asparagales > Amaryllidaceae > Allium > Allium cepa. The sequence continues at coordinate 1,024,580,176 of CM060945.1, read as the reverse complement.
CGACCTTACAAATGCCGATAGGTAAATATATAAGACAGCGAAAAATAAATGCCTTGGTAGGTGAATCTTTAGCTCCCTTTTAAGATCTCCATAACTTCAAAGACAACCTGGGAAGTACTTGGTCTAACCCAAGCATTATAAATAAATAACACCCGGATCAGTCTGGAAAAACCAGCTTGAGATTACTCAATTAATGGGAACATATAAAAGTTCTGTAAGACAACGCCGCTGACGCGGAATGGGATTTTTTTACCTCAAAAGAATAACGTCTAAATAGGCAAGAGAAGAAATAAATATTAGAAAACAAATCCAAATATGAATGGACATAATTAGTATTAAAACTAGACTCGAAAGAATGGAAAATAAACCGAGTAAAATCCAAACTGGACAGAATGGATAGAATAAGGAAACGGTCCAACTTGATAGGATGGACTAAATAATGTGACAACCCGAACTTGATTGAATGGCATGAATAAGGTAACATTCCAACTTTATTAAATGGACCAAATCAATACTTAAATGCCGTGATGAGGAGTTGTCTCTACTCATGGCAATTTAAAGCTAAAATAGATTTAGGGTTTTCAAATCAATTAAGGAAAGGAAATTTTCCATCAAATGACAAGGATAACAAAGCTGAACGGAGTAATAAATCATCTTAGAATGACGTTAATAAAGTAGCAAAAGTAACCGATAGTTGAGATACCAACTATCGAGGATATAAAACGATCGTATATGGAAATTAAGTCTTATATACTTATTACCACTCGTTGAATTCAAACTTGTAATTTTTTCGGGTTAACGATAATACCGGACAAGTCAAGGTAGTGTTACCTCAAAGTCATGTCCAATGATTATTCTTAACTTTTGAAATAGCGACAGGTTTACTTCTTCTATGTTTAGTGATAATTATACAAATAAATCGTTTCCATACAAGTGATTTACTTTACGAAAATAACTGATTTCCATAAATGAATCAAAAAAATTCTTTTAAAAATGAACTAAACTTGTGCTTGATTTCCATATTTACACATTGGCAAAAAACTTTTAGAATTATTTCGTGATTGTTAAAACGTTAAGAGAATAATTTTTCCAAGTGCCGACCCCGAAAGCCTAAACCAACTTCAGACCGAACACCTAGAAGATTATCCAACTTAACATCCCCATAATGAAGATCTAATTTTTTTAACTTAAAATAATATTAATTATCCTGAAAGATAATTAATTACATTTGAAATCTCTTTTAAATAAAAAAATCCATTATCTTTAATAAAATAGATAATTATTTCCAAACACTTTTATAACATTGGTAATTAAATTTAAAATCTTTATTAAATCAATTTATTAACTTTAAATTGGTTTATTTAACCAATTTTATTATATTTTCTAATTTACTTTAATCACTTTTATTAAATCGATTAATTAATTTTTAATTCATTATATTGAAAAGATTAATTAAATTCAAATAATCATTAGGTAAAAATGAATAAGTCATCTCAAAGATCATTTATTAAAATGATAAGTAATTCTAAGTCCTATTAATTAAATTTGAAATAATCATAAATTAATTAGATTAATTGAATCCAAGCCTCATTTGTTAAAATGATTAATTAAAATATCATTTGTTAAAATGATTATTTAATTATAAAACCTCATCAATTAAAATGATTTAACTAATTTCCAAATATCATTAGTTAAAAGAATAATTTAAATTTTAAAACAATCATTAATTTAAATGATTAATAATTCAAACATCGTTATTTAAAATGATTAATTACTTTTAAATATCATCAAGTAAAATGATTATAAATTTCAATTATCATTAATTAAAATAATTAATTAAGTTCAATAAATTAATTAAAATCCATTATCCTTAGTTAAAAGAATTTATTAAACTCAAATAATCGTTAGTTAAAATGATTAATTAAGTAAAAAACATCATTAGCCAAAATGATTTATTAAATCTAAAGATAAACCAATTTTAATCATCATTTATTAAATTGGTCAATTAGTCTCAAAATCATTAGTTAAAATGATTATTCATTTTAATTACCATTAATCAAAATGATTAACGAATTTTAATCTTCTGTTTAGTGGAAACACAAACTCAAATTCATATGAAGGGTTTTGGGGATGAAATTTAATATACGATGGTATGGCGAAAATCGCTAAGACGATATTTAAATTATTAAATGTATCAGGAACTAATACCAATTAACTACTAATATAACAACATATGGATGTGAATAAATAATTTATGAGTGAGAAACCATTTTGGGTCCCTCTATAAATTTTTGCTACAAAACAATGGTTATGGATAATATTGTTTCTTGAAGATTTGACCAGGCCACTAGGTACTCGGCATTAGCACACTGTTTAGCTATTTATGGATCATTCGGCATCAACATACCGTTCGGCATTCTGAACGCTCGGCGCAAATGATTCGTCTGCCATTCACGTTCGAATAAAATTCGTGAGTACTCGACATTGGAAAGTGTTCGGCAATCCAGGGACGTTCGGCATACAAGGAACGTTCGGCTTCCATAGACGTTCGGCAATCCAGGGACGTTCGGCAATCCAGGGACGTTCGGCATACAAGGAACGTTCGGCTTCCATAGACGTTCCCAGGGACGTTCGGCATACAAGGAACGTTCGGCTTCCATGGACATTCGGCATTCAGGGTCATTCGGCGTTCCAGGGACGTTCGGCACGACTAGGTCGAATGGCATTCAAGAGCGTTCGGCTTCTAGAGCGCTCGGCGTTCATGCTTCACTTGGCATTCCTAGACTGTTCGGCATTCCAGCCTCTTTCGGCTTTTTCCTCGTTCGACATCGATTCTCGTTCGGCCTGCGCACCTCGCTCAACACACCGCATCGTTCGGCATGAAGATGATGGTTCGGCATTTGGCCTTTCAGCATGTTCGGGTCGGCATGCAGATTTTACTCCATTTGGGTCGAGGTATTCAGCTACCAGGCCCACCAGGGAAGTCCAACCCACCTTCGTCTATAAATAGAGAGGCAGGGGCACAGTGAAAGGGAGGATAATTTCGAGAACACTGGGGAGACTCTGCCGCATTCAACCTTCATTTAAAGACTTAATCTTTTACTTAGTAATTGTATTCAAGTAATTGGAAACGAATTGTATTTGTAATCAACTATCAAGAAAAGCAATAGAAATCAACTTCAAAGTGGACGTAGGCAGTTACGCTGAACCACTATAAATTTGGTGTTCTTGTTCTCTGCATTTAGATTTACATACTGTCTTCTATTTTAATTTACTATCTTCATTAATCTCTCTACACAATCTTTCTTAAGGGTGTTAGTGGCCAATTTTGGTGCTAACATTTTGGTGCTTGCACTGAGAATCGAATTCTCAGGCTGTTAGGATCTGGATTGTAGCTACTGGATTGCATAAATCCCCCCGAGGAGATCCATGATCATTCACCAGGCATCTGTTGATTCTATTCAGAGTTACAACCAACAACTCTACTATGGGAAGACCACGAACCAGATCGGCCTCCCACAACGCAGATGTCCACGAGACTGCTAGCGTGCAACAAGTTGGACCTAGAAATCAGCAAGCAACTCGAGGTGCAGGGCCCTCCACCCAAAACCAAGCGGGAGTTGTTTCCCGAACAGAGTTTAACGACTTGATAAGAGAACTCAAGGAAAGTAGAAGGCAAAATGCTGAGAAGATTCAAGCCAACACTAACCTCATGACTCAGCTCACTCAGCAGCAGCGTCGGAGTGTTGGAGGTAACCCTGCCCCTTATTCTGAATCTGATAGTTCAACCTCAGCTGATGAACCTCCTAGGTGTAGACGCCGTAAGGATGAAGGTGCACAGGCAGGTGTCACGGATCGATCGACTAAGGATCAAGCCCGTGAGGGGACTGGACGCCTGAATCTCCAAGACCCAAATTAGGCGGGACATCAACCCGTACGGTCCCGTGGAACGGAACCCAATCTTCCATCCTCCATAAAAACTCCAGACTTAACAGCTATGGTCAGGCAGTTGATGAGAGAGAACCAAAGCTTGACCAATGAAGATTGAGGAGTGTCCAGAAGCCATACTCCCTTTACAGATGGTATCCTACAGGTTGAGTACCCCAAAAAGTTCAATATGCCGACTATCCCAGCCTACGAAGGGAAGACTGATCCCAGGCAGCATGTGGTGAGGTACGGATGGATGATGGATTCTACAAGAGCTAATGATGCAACCAAGTGCAGGTGTTTCCCAATCACTCTATTCGTAATTTCCACCATGTGGTTTACTCGACTTCCCCCATGATCTATATCCAGCTTTGACGAATTGGCAATGAAATTCATAGAACAATTCAGGATACACACCACTCGTCCAAAGGATGTGATGTCCTTATCAAGTGTAATCCAAGCTCCGGGAGAGTCATTGAAAGCATACTTACAGAGATTTCATGTTGCTGCTGCCGAAGTGAGCAATCGAAACGACCATGCAATTTTGATGGCGGTAATGCGTGGAGTGGATCCAGACTTTGAATTTGGAGATTGGTTAGCGGGAAAGCCCCCAGCCATGCTGGAGCGTTTTTATTCGAAAGCTCATCAGTTCATAAGAAGGGAAGAAGCTCGATGGAGAAGACGAGACAAGGCACCAGGACCTGCTCAGGAGACTGTGAAAAGTAACGTCGCCATGAAGCAAACTGGTGATAATTCGAGAAAAGCTCAAGTCAACGCCCAAAACAAGCCTGGGCAGTCTAAAGGATCCGAGGTGGAAATCCCAGAAAGAAAAGAGAGACGGGGAAATGGAAGTCAAGGATCCCGACCTACAATGAATACACCCCGCTCAACGCATCTCTTTAGAACATCTATTTGTCAACTTGCAACACTTTTCAATATAGAAAACCACACCCAAAGGAATCAACGGAGGAACAGAAGCGGACTGGGACGTATTGCCGCTTTCACGAGTCTTATGGACACAACACAGAGGAGTGCAGACACCTCCATGACGCTATAGAAAATTTGATTAGATAGAAGAAGCTCCATGAGTTTGTCAAAGACCCACAAGATGGAAGACAAGAGACATCAGACCCTGGACGCGGGTCAGCTACACGCCAACCAGAACAACCTGCTCAAACTGTGGGTAGATTGATTATCAACACGATTGCTGGCGGACCTCATCCTGCGGATAAGAATTGGCAGGAGATGGAGCGATATGCTAACTCTTTAAGATATGCGGAGTATGAGTGTTGTTCGAATGTGGAGGATGGGACTCTTGCAAAACAGGAGCGCACGATGGATGATGATATTGTATTCAGGAGCAGAGATGCGGATAAGGTAGAGGCTCCTACCATCGACCCGATGGTCATATCTACGACAATCGGGCCGGTGTTTGTGAAGAGAATTCTAATTGATTGCAGAATTTCCGTTAACATCATCTTCAAGAAGGCATACAACCAAATGAAGCTGGAGACTAAGCATTTGAAACCATCTAAAGCCAGAATCCATGGCTTTAACGGTGCAGCAACGGATGCAGTGGGATATGTGGAGTTACCAGTTGAACTGGGGCAAGGCGAGTATAGGAGGGTGCTAATCCTACCATTCATAGTGTTGGATGTTGACTCTCCATATAACGTATTTCTAGGACGTCCAGCCCTGGTAGAATTTAGGGTAGCGTTGGCCCTTGGTGTCTGACGTTAAAATTTCCGACAAACATTAACGTCAGACAGAGGAGTTGGAGTGGTACACGGTGATCTGGCGACCGGTCGTGCATGCCATGTGGCTGAGTTGAGAGAAGCTTGACGTAAAGAGAAAGGAAAGGTTGCGGACAACTCCGTCCGCATCCAAAATTCTGATGATTGACAAGTAGCACTTGAGCCTTGGCTCGGGCAACATTCTCGGATCAATAGAGACATAGATCTGGGAGATGATGATGGGGGACCCAGAGAAACAAATGCAGCACCGGCTGAACTAACAATTGACATCCCAGTCAGCCAGGATGACCCGTCACGAATTCTTAAAATTGGATCACAATTCGACCCCGTGGTGGCCGAGAACCTCACTGACTTCCTCCAAGCGAATCTTGATGTTTTCGCTTGGACACACTCTGAAATGTGCGGGGTTTCTCCAACAATTGCGAGTCATATGTTGAACATAGACCCAAAGTACGTTCCCGTAAAAAGAAATGGAGAGGTATGGACCTGGAGAGGTCTGCGGCTCTCAAAGAGGAGGTGGGCAAACTCAAAGCCAATGGTTCGTCCGCGATGCCCTCTATCCTGAATGGGTATCTAACCTAGTGCTAGTGAAGAAAGAAAATGGAAAGTGGAGAACTCGTGTTGATTACTCCGATTTGAATAAAGCATGCTCGAAGGATAGTTTCCCTTTACCTACAATCGACCAGCTCGTCGATTCTACCGCCGGACACGAATTATTGTCATTTATGGATGCGTATTCAGGATACAATCAGATCCCGATGCATATTCCAGACCAAGAGCACACAAGTTTTGTCACGAATATGGGGCTATATTGCTATGTAGTAATGCCCTTTGGATTGAAAAACGCAGGAGCAACTTATCAGCGTCCGGTGAATCGAATGTTTAAAGACCAGATTGGTAAGATGATGGAAGTCTATGTGGATGACATGCTCGTGAAGTCACGACAGTCAAACGACCACATTCGAGACTTAGCAGAAATGTTTGATATACTCATACATTATGGTATGAAGATCAACCCCTTGAAGTGCTCTTTTGGTGTGGCGTCGGGAAAGTTCTTGGGTTTTATTGTGAATGCACGTGGAATTGAAGCTAACCCGGAGATGATTCAGGCTATCCAAGATATACAAGTGCCCAGAACCATAAAACAGGTGCAAAGCTTGAATGGAAAGGTGGCCGCGCTGAGCCGATTCATATCCAGGGCCACAGACAAGTGTATTCCTTTCTTTGATGTTATAAAGAAAGGATAGAGGAATTTCGAATGGACATCCGACTGTGAGGAAGCATTCCGTGCTCTTGTAAGGCGCTTAGAAAGTCCCCCGGTATTGTCGAAACCAATAGACCACGAAATGTTGTACGTATACTTGGATGTATCCCAGCACGCTTTCAATACAGCCTTGGTTTGCGAGGAAGACCGGGTTCAAAAGCCAGTTTACTATGTTAGTAAACGCTTGATGGGGGTAGAAAGAAATTATCCAAAGATTGAAAAACTAGCCCATTGCTTGGTGATTGCATCGCACAAGCTTCGTCCGTATTTTCAGGCCCACTCAATCAGTGTTTATACTAATCAACCTTTGCGGCAGATACTCCAATGACGGAAACTTTCGGAAGGATGTTAAATGGAATATTGAGTTAAGTCAGTTCGATGTTACCTACCTGCCGCGAAGGGCCATACAAGGACAAGCACTAGCTGATTTCATCGTTGAATTTACTATGTCAGACGAATCAAACGACCACATTGTCATACCTCCCGTTCGATAGAAGATGTACACCGATGTGGCATCTAACGACCGTTGTTCAAGGGTTGGCATAGTTCTGGTAACTCCTGAGAACCGATCAGTTTGCTACACTTTGAAGTTTGAATTCACAGCAAAGAATAACGAAGCCGAATATGAAGCGTTGATTGCCGGCTTAAGACTTATCAAAGAACTGGGAGTAAAATCGATTGAAATCTTTAGCGACTCGCAGCTGGTGGTGTACCAAGTGCGAGGAGACTATCAAGCAAGGGGGCAGAGACTTGCCCCATATTTGGTCCGAGTTCAGGAGCTGCTAGCGAATCTCGAATATTTTGTTATTTCACATGTCCCACATGAGAAAAACAAAGCGGCCGGTTCATTGGCAAAATTCGCAAGCACTGGCGATGCACAGCAAATGGGATTATTTCCTGTTGAGACCCTCCATGCTTCGAGTATAGATATGATGGAGATAGATTTCGTGTTCAAAACCAAAATCGAGAAGGAATCGTGGATGACCCCAATCAGGCAGTACTTGCTATTCAAGATCTTACCCGAAAAAAGGAGCGAAAGACGACAAGTCCTTCGTAAGGCTTCACGATATATAATTCAAGATGAGGTGATGTATCAGAGGGGATTCTCAACCCCCTTACTCCGGTGCGTGGCCCATGATGAGATAAAACGAATATTAAAGGAAGTCCATGAGGGAGAGAGCGGTGACCATATTGGGGGCCAGACATTAGCAAAGAAAGTCCTCCGTTATGGATACTACTGGCCAACTGTGAATCAGGATGTTGTAGACTATGTGAGAAGATGTGACAAATGCCAGATATACGCAAAAATCACGAGAGCTCCACCGACTGAACTCGCGCAAATGGTTAGTCTCTGACCATTTGCAATATGGGGGATCGACCTAGTTGGTTCTTTACCCATAGCCAAAGGTCGAGCGAAATATGCAGTAGTCGCGGTCGACTACTTTACCAAATAGGCAGAAGCAGAGCCTCTGGCCATAATAACTACCAAGAAGGTTATTAATTTCATCGTACGAAATATCATATACCGTTTTGTCCTTCCAGGGACCATCATTACAGACAATGGGACTCAATTCGAAAGCAAGGAGTTCAAAGAATTTTGTCAGAAATATGGCATTGAGAAGAAGTTTGCAGCGGTTGCTCACCCGAAAGCCAACGGACAAGTGGAAGCCGTAAACAAGATATCAAGTCCATATTGAAAAAGCGTCTGGAAAAGGCTAGAGGTAAGTGGGTGGATGAACTTCCAACGGCACTTTGGGCCTATAGGACCACCCACAAGACCGCGACTGGCCACACTCCATTCGCATTGGCATATGGCGCGGAAGCTGTCATACCCGCGGAACTTGAAATTCCATCACATCGGGTAACTTATTACGGCCCCGCGTCGAACTAGAATCTTTTATTGGAATCGTTGGACTTCATTGACGAAAAACGTAAAGAAGCCAATTTGAGAGCGACTGCATGTAGACATAGAGTCCCTAAATATTATAACGAAGAGGTCCGACCGAGAATTTTTGATGTGGGAGAACTTCGTTTTGAAACGTGTTTTTCCGGTCCCGTCTCATATGAATCCCGCATGGGAAGATCCATACGTCATCAAACGGAAGCTTGGAGAAGGAACTTTCAAGTTAGCGACGTCGATGGTGCGACACTCCCCCGAGCATGGAACAACGAGCACTTGCGGCATTATTATACTTAGTCTATTTCTTTCATGTGTTAATTGCATTTATTTCCAGTTCGCTTTTATTTCTAGTTCTTGGCATGTAGTAAGACAATTTAGCTTGCTTTTATTAATAAAGGCTTGAAGCCATCTTTTCCATGAATTACTATTGTTTCTGCGCATGATGATCCTGTGACAGGCAAATGAAACTATATTATTCTGGCTGACGTACGAACACGTGTAGACACTCAAATCTCCAAGTCCCCAGAGTGCGGACTGGAGTATCTAAGTCCCCGGAGCGCGGACTCGAGTATAAACGACTTAAATCTCCAAGTCCCCCAGAGTGCGGACTGGAGTACTCTAAGTCCCCGGAGAGCGGACTAGAGTATAAACGACTCAAAATCTCCAAGTCCCTAGAGTGCGGACTGGAGTAATCTAAGTCCCCGAAGAGCGGACTCGAGTATAAACGACTCAAATCTCCAAGTCCCCAGAGTGCGGACTGGAGTACTCTAAGTCCCCGGAGCGCGGACTCGAGTATAAACGACTTAAATCTCTAAGTCCCCAGAGTGCGTACTGGAGTACTCTAAGTCCTCGGAGAGCGGATTCGAGTATAAACGACCCAAAATCTCTAAGTCCCCAGAGTACGGACTGAAGTACTCTAAGTCCCCGGAGCGTGGACTCGAGTATAAACAATTCAAATCTCCAAGTCCCTAGAGTGCGGGTTGGAGTATTCTAAGCCCCCGGAGCACGGACTCGAGTATAAACGATTCAAATCTCCAAGTCCCCAGAGTGCAGACTAGAGTACTCTAAGTCACCGGAGCGCGGACTCGAGTAAAAACGATTCAAATCTCCAAGTCCCCAGAGTGTGGACTGGAGTACTTTAAGTCCTCGGAGTGCGGACTCAACTATAAACGACTCAAATCTCCAAGTCTCCAAAGTGCGGACTGGAGTACTCTGAGTCCCCGGAGCGCGGACTCGAGTATAAACAACTCAAAATCTCCAAGTCCCCAGACTGCGGACTGGAGTACTCTGAGTCCCCGATGTGTGGACTAAAAAATATTCTAAGTGCTTGAAGTGCGGAAGGTAAAATGAACAACTCTCAAAGAATCTCCAAGCTATATGAAGGTGAACCGAGAAGTCCATGTTATTCACAACAACTTAGATTTAAATCACAATCACACAAAAATTGAATGACAAGAGCCTTTTGAAAGACAAAAAAACTAAGTTTTATTCGCCAAAAATAAGTTTCTACTACAAACCCCCCAAAGTTCGGAGTCGACAATCTATTTACTAGAACTACGGAAGTAGATGAAAATAATCACATAACCTAAACTAACTCTCGTTGAATGAGAGTAATGATTACTTCTTGTGCTTCTTCGAATTCTTCACCTCCGTTGTCTTCTCAGACGGCTGCTCTCCTCCGCGTTTACCCTTGGTACCCTTCTTTGATGGAGGGGTAGCAACTGAAGAAGTATGGGGAACATCCATAGGCTTGGACCCGCCAGGAAGGACGACCTTTAACGGCTTGTTCAAAGGTTCGTCCAGGTCCACAACTCGAGGCTCAACTTTGTTCTTGGCCGTCTTCTCCTTCTCTTTCTCGAGCTGCTCCTTCATGCTTAATTCAGATGTGTGCTCAAAGGCGCCTGTAATTTCTACTTTATAACCCCAGTCGGTAGGAGAGGAAGTTTCGGACTTGTCCTCATCAATCGCTCCGATCACCTGAGCATCCGGACCAGGAGCCTCCCCCGCGTGAGTAGCCTCACTTGTTTTCTCCTCCACTTCCTTGGCAACATCGCTCCTCGGAATAGGCTCAAGATCAGAACGGCCTACACAAAATCACGTAAAGCAAGTATTAGAATACGATAGCTTCTGGTGGGAAACGAAAGCTCTTGGAATGTTAAAGAAAAAAAGTTTCCTACCAGGTTCCGGCTGTCCCTCAGCCGTCAAGGGGGTCTCACCCTTCGGAATAGGGGACAAAACTTGAACACCAAGGCCGGGTTCCTCCGGGTCATAGCCAATGTGTTGTTCAAAAGGATCGATTATCGACCGACTGGTCGGCTGGGTAGGCACATGAGATGGAGACTCAATCCTGGATGGACCGGCAATAACTTCTTTTCCTTTTATGGAAGGGGAGCCTTTGCAATAAATAGCTTTAGCCGCTGATAGGTCCGAAGGCTCATTTCCCTTGAGGAATTCTTTTATCAAGGCCCCCTCGTCAAGCTCCTCAATACCGTGTTCGGCCTTTTTGATTACAATTAAAGTCTCCCACGCCTCGGCCAAAGATTCGAGATAGCCCTCGCCCAGAAAAGTCAAGTCTCGATGCATGAGAACGCGGGCATTGAATTCAGCGATTAGCGGGTCAAACATGCTTTTGACCTCCTCCCTACCTTCTTCTCTAGCCTCCTCTAGATGGGAGTCGATATCCATGGATGCTATCTTCTTGCCGTCTTTACGGATTCGCTCTTTAACGTATCGACTTTGGAAAGCTCGTCCTCAAGTTTCTCCTTTAAGAGTCGAGTAGCGACAATCTCATCACAGTATCGTTGTGACTCTTCTTGAGCAGCCGTTTTCTCCTCTTTCTCTTTACGAAGCTGCTTCTAAAGTTCTTTAACCCGGAGACAGAATGTGTCCCTCTCTTTTTGTACCGAATCTTATTCCAAAGAAAAAGCCCCACAGTGTTGTACCGCCTCGTCGAGTTCTTTTTTGTGAGTCGGTTCCAGAAGAGTTACGGCTTCGAGGGTGTCCTTGGCGCTCTGATGGGCGGCATCAAGTTCAGACTTGTAAGTCGTAATCTCTTTGTCCTGGGCGTTAATGATATCTTTGTCGTGGATAGCCTTAAGCTTCAGGCGATCGATCTCATGTTGGCGCTCCATGGAGACTTCAGAAGTTTTTCAGCCAAATGAACAAGCGGTCATGTGGAACATAGACGTCGTTGGTACAGGCGATGGCGCTCTGCTTGACATGTCCGGGAATATGATGAATCGCCGGGAGGAATTTCAGGCCATCAAAGCAGATTTTTGAAAATTTATCTTTAAGCTCGGCCAGCCTCTCCAATACTGTTGGATCTGTTGCAGGAGCAGGAGGAGACGGCTTTGAAAGTTCAGCTCTCCTGTGAGGATCTCGGGACTGTCAAGTGGAAGAGGAGTCGGAGTGTTGGTCCCAGGGGACATCGGATTGCGACCCCATGTAGCCGCGCTTATCTTTGCTTTGCTCTGGGTGACAAGAGGTATCCTGGTGGTATTTCGGATGATAGTAAGTTTTCTTCCGAGATGATGAGTCCTGGGAATGATAATCTCTATCACCGTCACCATCTCTGTCCCGACGTCTTCCGGAACCCGAGTCCCATCTAGGTTGATAAAAGATAGACGAACCACGAAGGTGATCGAATCCATGTGAGCACCCCATGTCACCTGCACAGAATTTAAATAACAACGAATTAGCAAAGAGTAGCGTGACGACGAAAATCTAAGTAAAAATTGAAGTGCAAGTGTTTGTGCGTGTCCTAGTGTTTCCCTCCGACGGACCAGTTGCTTTACTAATGGAAGTTTTTTCTCCCTGGCTTTGGGCTAGAGCGCTCGCATCGCCTCTGATGGGCGAGTGAAGTCTAAATGCTTCCGGATCGTCGTAGTCATAATTGAGCAGGTCATTGGGAATGGAGAGGTTCAATATGCCCTTTAAAGAACTTTCTACATGCTGTGAAGAAGCCTCTTTCTCCGTTGAAATGAGCATAACTTTTGAAGTTCCGCCAACTTTCTCCTTCCTAATCTTGTACGTCAATCTCCTTGTCCTCTTCGAAGGGGAAGATGATGTTTTGATGTCATGCATTTCGACCATCGGATATTGAGCGGGACCCAAGTTCTCACCTTGTGCTTGGGTGTTTCATTCCCTTTAATTTCCCCCTCTTTCGGTGCGTCAGGCGTGTGACGTGATGACTCGGCTAATTTTTTCCCTTTGCCAGAGGCAGGCCTGGGTACGGAAACGCCTTGAGGAAGGCTTATCTGACGGCCTGCTGCCAACAGCCCAAACCTTGTAAGCGACTCATTTGAAATGAGAGTCTGGATGTCTCTTTCTTTGGCAGGAAGGGCTCGAATAGCCTCGACGGCCTCAGAGTATCCGCGACCATCAGGACACAGGTTGATACCTGAAAAGTTGAAACAAGAGTTAGAAAACGCATAGCCCCGACCAAGCACAAACATCAATCCAGTGAAAAGACTTACTTCCTTCAACCCATCTCCTCGCGAAACCAGGAGGGCAACGCACATAGAACCATTCCTGTTTGTATAGGGCAAATTTGCTCCACGCTCCGGTTAAAATCTAGCATTTGTGGTGTGGCTCGAGGAACACAAAAGAGGGGCTATCTCTCTGCTCCTTGATCATATATATATATATATCTGATGTCGCCCGGAGTTGGAGGCCTAGAGAGGACGGTCATGAAGAGGATGAAGGTACTGTAGATAAATGTGTGGCCGTTCGGGTGCAGTTGTGACGGGGCAATGTCAATGTATTGCAGCACATCCCGAAGAAATAAGTTGAATGGAGGCACACTACCAACCCAGCACATGAATTTATTACAAGCTGTGTATCCAACTGGAGGCAAGTGTGGACGATCATGCCCCGATGGAACCAGCACGTCGTTGAAAGGGATTCCATGGATAGAGCATATTCACCGGAGCGCAACTTCATTAACCTTCGAAGCCTGTGAATCAACAGGGTTATCCAAGAGAATTGCTGCCTCTAGAGCGTCAGGAGCTAAGTTATGGGCAGGAGAGGTTGACGGATTTGAAATATCTACGACTTCTTGTTTTGAAGACGGCCCGGGTCTATCTGGGATTGTGGCAGAACTAGATTTCCTAGACATCTCCGATAAATATTGGATTTAGCAGAGCACCTGTTTGAACTATACTCGAAAAATAATCGGCATTAGACTTAACAACATAAATTCCTCCCCCTCCTCCCGTGCGGTGTGTGGACTAGTGCAATCATTCAAATATAAACGTTGAGAAATTATAGGTCACATAGTTGATGGTATAAAGTTGAACTTTGGACTGTCATTCTCGAAGACCGTCATCGCTGACCGTCTCCGAAAGCCGGCCTAGCAATGTTTTCAATTTTGGACTCGGACAACGACATTGTACGTCAAGAGCTTTTATCTGTTTTTATCGACTTCAGTTTAGGCTTATGAATAATTGAAACTAGGAAGTTATCAGTTCAGATCAGTTCGATATGCTAGTTTGCTTAGGTCCAGGTCTTTGTTTTTGTCTTATGATTAGGCAAGGTGAGAATGTTGTTCGGCCTAGGCACCGTTCGGCCAAGACATTGTTCGGCCTAGGTGTCGTTGGTCAAAGTATCGTCTGGCCTAAGTTTTGCTCGACCGAAATAACGTTCAGATCCTATCTAATTTGTACAACCTTCCTATCCTTCCATCCCACTGCTCGGCATGTGGTAAATCATGCCAAACCAAAGTTACGCCGAGCCCCAACGCTCGATATTCCATCCTTAACTATACCAAGCAACGAGGACGAGTCGTTCGGTGAGTTATGCCGAACCATTCTATTCGGCATTCCAGCCCATTCCTGCTCCTCCTTTAGTCTTCCCTCCAATCTCATTCGGCACGAGGGAACCATGTCGAACCACAATACACCTCCCAGCAACTCCCTCGTGTACTCGGCTCTGGCCACTTCTCTTTCCCTCCATACCATCTAGCCCTAAAAAAATAGCCTAATCGAATCGAAGTTCGATTCTTTCATCCACGCAACACCTATCGGCTACAGTTCTAATTTATGAACTCGAGCCTCATGTTAAAACCTTTTTATTCGGAGAAAGGATTTAAATAGAGGGATCGATACCTAGTTAGTAGATCGAGACTTGGAGAATTCTGGAGTTGAGGGCGCGGTTTTGATTAATGCCGAATGGATTAGGAAGGATTGTTAAATCTTTGGAGGCTATTAACAGGCGAGGTTTGCAAGTACAAGGTAGCGTAGGTAAAAAAGTGAAAAAGAAGAAGATGGAGCAGGCCAGCCTTTATAGGGAAGAAGAAGAAGTCGAAGAGATGATGACCGTTAGAACCGGTCAAAACGAAGTCGTTCGGCATACAGGGAGCGTTCGGCTTCAGCTTTTCTGTTCGGCACTCGCATACCGTTCGGCACACACCATCACACCTTCGGAGAAATAAACCAAGGATCGAAGAGGAGCACAGAGGACACGTAATTCAAAGTGCATCATGTTCGATCACACGATACACTTTGGGGGGCAAGTGTTTCTTGGAGAATTGACCAGGCAACTAGGTACTCAGGATTAGCATACAGTTCGGCTATTTATGGATCGTTTGGTATCTACATACCGTTCGGCATTCTGAATGCTCGACGCAAATGGTTCGTCTAGCGTTCACTTTCGAAAAAGATTCGTAAGTACTCGACATTGGGAAGTGTTCGGCAATCCAGGGACGTTCGGCATACAGGGAACGTTCAGCTTCCATAGACATTCGGCATACAAGGAACATTCGGCTTCCATAAACGTTCGGTAATCCAGGGACATTCGACAATCCAGGGACGTTCGGCATACAAGGAACGTTCGACTTCCATAGACGTTCGGCAACCCAGGGACGTTCGGCATATAAGGAACGTTCGGCTTCCATGGACGTTCGGCATTCAGGGTCATTTGGCGTTCCAGGGACGTTCGGCACGACTGGGTCGAATGACATTCAAGAGAGTTCGGCTTCTAGAGCGCTCGACATTCATGCTTCACTCGGCATTCCTAGACTGTTCGGCATTCCAGCCTCGTTCGACATCGATTCTCGTTCGACCTGCACACCTCGCTCAACACACCGCATCGTTTGGCATGAAGATGATGGTTCGGCATTTGGCCGTTCGACGTGTTTGGGTCGGCATGCAGAGCTTACTCCATTTGGGTCGAGGTATTCAGCTACCAGGCCCACCAGGGAAGTCCAACCCACCTTCGTCTATAAATAGAGAGGCAGGGGCACAGTGAAAGGGAGGAGAATTTCGAGAACAATGGGGAGACTCTGCCGCATTCAACCTTCATTTAAAGACTTAATCTCTTACTTAGCAACTGTATTCAAGTAATTGGAAATGGATTGTATCTGTAATCAACTATCAAGAAAAGCAATAGAAATCAACTTCAAAGTGGACGTAGGCAGTTACGCTGATCCACTATAAATTTGGTGTTCTTGTTCTCTGCATTTAAATTTACATATTATCTTATGTTTTAATTTACTATCTTCATTAATCTCTCTACACAATCTTTCTTAAGGGCGTTAGTGGCCAATTTTGGTGCTAACAAATATATATAATCATATGGGTTTATAACAATCAAATTAACATGTCATCCATTTTCTGAATGGAAATTCAAGAAAACAATCAATCAAATAATTTAACTAACATCCAAGCAATCAATAAATATTTATAACATCATTGATATGATAAAATAGAATTTAATGTGAGTTAAACTCACCTTAAGTTTCGTTTCCGCCAAAATGTCTTGATTTTGGACTAAACCCGAACGGCCGTTCAATTTTAGCCTAAATTTTCACTTGCTTCAAATTTGACCTAACTAACTCCATCGCGAAGATCTCGATGACACGAGTCCAATACAAAAATCGAATTTCGAATCCGACCTCGTATGAGCGAGATACAAAATTTTATAAGTTACAGACAATTTTAAATTAATAAATAATAATTTATATGTTGCAACGACTCAGAATTTCAATCATTTGAAATTTGTATATTTAATTGACTTTAAATATTCACAAGTAAATTTTGTTAGCTGAATAACTTATATTCGAAATATAAGGATTCAATCGGATAATTAAATTGTTAATTTGACGTTTGAAATTGCAGAAATAATTGAATTTGAATTTTATGTGAATGAAAATGAATTATAAAGATGAATTAAATTCTATTTGAATTAGAACGATGTTAGAGGACTTTTAAAATTTAATTAAAAGTTAATTTACAGAAATTGAACATTTTAACATTTAATTAATGTGTAAAAATAGTCATTTTTCAAACCATCTCGGATTTCGATGAAACTAGTTTCATTGGATCCACAATATTATATTATTGTAAGATTTCAAATTTCATGTCAACTGGATTTACGGTTCAGTCGGGGCAACCTAAAACGCGTAGAAATTTGTTTGAGTGAATTTTAAATTTAAATAATTCGACTCGAAAACCTATTCCAAATATGATCGAATTGTCTCTCGATATATATTCCATTGTGTTCAAAATAGGGGTAAAACATTATAAATGCCAGGCGGTACGTTTCGTTTGGAGTTCGGAAAGTTTTCGGATGAATAGTGCACGAGAATTTTCTATAAAAGAACTTCAACATTTCTTTTTATTCATTCAAACCCTAATTGCTTTAAAACCTAGCTGTCGTCTCAGTTTCAATGACCATAATTACCTGATTCTTTCTCCTCATTTTTCTTGCAATCCATCAACCAATTCGAAAAACTTTCTATATCAATATTGTTGAGCTCGGCAATATCTCTAATATGAACGGCTATGATTAAATTTGGAGCAGAGGATCGACGTGGATCCTGATGCAAAGGTGGCGCATTTCGACATGTTTTTCAAAGCAACGACAGCACGATGGGGATGTGGTCATTGGCCAGTGGTGGAGCGCGGCTAGGGCGTTCAAGCGGTGATGGCCGATCATCGTCTCGACGTTCGTAGGTGGTGTGGCCTCAAAAAAATTCGAACGACTATATGGGTTTCTTTACGTGATTATAGCCTGGGGAAGGAAGAAGAATAAATGCGGCACTGATGTGAAGTTGCAAAATCAACGACCGTGATTTTGATTTAAAAGGTTTAAAATATAAAAGAAAGAAAATTGTGAAATTAATTAATATATAAATTCGTACAAACTTTAAAAATGCATAACTTTGTCATACTAGGTCCGTTTTTGACGCAACAGATTGCGTTGGGTTTTTAATGATGAGCATTACATTTTAAAGCTAGTTTGAAGTTGATTGGATTTAGTGTAAATTTTGAGTAAAATTAAACGGCTGTTTAATTTTATTCGGAATAAAACACTACAACTGCTATTGGAACCAAAGTGAGTACAATTCACTCTTTCTACCTCACTGATTTTCTTATAGAAGTGAGAATAAATGTTATTTATGCCGATTGATGATTGTTTGAATGATATATGATATATTGTATATATATTGATTGGTATTAGGATGTATTCCTGCCTATTGGAGGAGATGAGACCTTATACGTTCCCGTGTATGAGCGGATGACCCTTTATATGCGCGTTTGCCTCGAACCGGACATTGTACACATATTCTAATATGTATATTTGTTGCAGATGACAGGTTGGAGGGATCCAACTAGATTCCTCACTAGTATTGGTTTCATTTACAAATATTGTGATATATGATGTTATCACATGATATATGATGTTTTGGATGTTGTGATTGATGTATCTAGTGCTGTTGCAGCATTGGGCCTATTTCTACGATTTTAAAAATGTTTAAGTGATGATTTCCAAATTTAAAAGGATTTTCAAGTAATTCTAAAAATAAATGTTTTATTAAAGTTTGTATTATTAAGGAATGAATTCATACTAAATAAAGATTATATTTTTTATGCTATAAAAATTATGTTTTTTGTGAAACATATTAAAATGTTATATTTGAAATGTGAGGTTGATTACTTTTCAATGAAGTAAAATTGAGATTTTAGAAAAATATTATAAACGGTTTATATATAAGATTTATAAAATTGATATTTTATAAATAAAAATAATGGGATTGTAAAGGAATTTTATAAGTGTTAAAGTGAAGTTATAAATGGATTTTATAAGTAAATAGATTTGTGAATTTGTGAAGTTATAAAAAGAATGATTTTGTAAATAAATGAATTATATGTAATTAACTTGTAATTTGGATTTTGGTATATAAATGAGATAAATGGAATTTGTCAATAAAGGGAATTTATAAATGGAAGTTATTATTTAAAATATATGTGGAATTTATAAAAATTGTTTTATAAATTCGAAATCAATTGATTTTGATAAGCTAAATATAGAAGTTTATTAAAGGAATTTCATTCACAATTTTGGACAGTGGATTATCCTTTAATAAATATGTAGAAGTAATGAATTTGGTAAACGAAATACATTCACGATTTTGGACAGTGAAAATCTTTTGAATTAAAAGAAATGTTTGGAAAGTGATGTTTTAAATGGATTTAAATGTTTTGAAGATATTTTAAAATGTGTTAAGTATCGAAACCGTAGATTTCGACATCCATTGTTGATATAGATGTTTCGAGAAATAAGGAAGTATGGAGTATAACACTATTGTTATAGTAAATGATTTTCGAATGGAAATGTTTTGTATAGTATATTGGATTTATATACCTATCTTATTTTGGAATCCCTATACTAGTGATTTTGGGTTGTCGTAACGATGTTTTACGAAACATTCGTTTTGATCCAATAAATGTGTTTAAGAGAATGATTTCCTTTAAAATTAAATATATACTTAATCATGATTTAAGTATATGTAATATTTTCTAAGTATTAAAAATAAATTGATTTGTGAATTACTCATTATTAAATAAGTATTTAGAAATATTTTCCAATATAGAAATTGGAATGGTTTGAGAATTATATCTTTTTAAAGATAATTTGAAGTGAATATTTAAAAAATGATTTAATTCATAAAAGATTAATTAAAAGGGCATAGCGATTGCTTATGGTGCCAAATATTTGTTTGTTTGCTTTGATAGCAAAAGACCGAATATCAAATTTGGCCATTTTCGTTCCTCGACTTGATGTGGGAACTATTTACTCATACACTTAGTACGTAGCCATCTGTGTAGGCTTGATTATCATTTGTGTTGAGGATGTTGGTTCGTGTAGTACGGAGTATTACTCCAGCTTATCGAGCTTTCTTCTTGGCTGAAGGATAGCAAGTTGAAAGTTGGAGACGTGAAAAGTTTATGAGACTTAGTTTCAATGTGAGGTTGAGAAACTCTTTTGCGTTATTGGTGCGAAGAGACCAGGATCAGGTTTATCTGAAAACCACTTCGGACCAATGTATATGCGTTCAATTGTGCAGGTTGGTTATGATGATATTGGTATTCTGGATTTTCATATTGGAGGACTGTTTTTTGATCATTTGGTGTTAAAATCCCAATATACATCCATTACCAGTAGTCTCTTCGTTATGAAGTATCCAATGCAAGGATTATTCGCTACTAATCCTAGGGATTTTCCGACAGGATGTGGTACGAAAGTACCTTCGGTTTGTCCTGTTCCTGGACAACTTGTATGGATGTTTGTCTTACATTGCATTTCTAAAGATTACATACATGATTTTTTACAAACTTACATCAGTGGCGGCGGAGAATGCAACTGCTCTTAGCTTAACACGCTCCTAGAGATGTATGAGCTTAAGGGTTGTATTTTTATGGAAGGCGGTAAGTAGTCAACGGAAATGGCAGTGTGGCATTCAAAGTGATGTGATATGTGATTTATGAATGGTAATTGTTACCTCAGGCCTCATCAACCGAAAATGACCAAAATAGGGTTAGATGCAGCAAAGCTAAGTGGGTCGCCCCTAGGTAGGGTATAATCATCCTCTTATAGGTATATCTTTACACGCTATGACGCTGTGTATCGGATTATTGTGGTTTGTATGCTAGAGTGCCCTCGGTAAAGGTCGGTAATTACCAGCAGATAATATATTCGATACCATTTAGTTATAGAGGTGGGTCGGTCTTATGTTGGTAGAGGATCCTTTGTGATGGTCCTCGGTACATTCCTCTAGAGATGTACTACCGGAAGGTAGTCCCTTCGCATGGTCATTTGTATGGAAATCCAACTCCACTACGTACTTTCCATTTTATTTGTGGAGCCTAGTATACTGAAATTTAATAATGGTAACAATTTCAGTTATTTTGATTATTATTTGTATACTAGACACTAGTATAATATAAGAGGATTTAATATGAAATGTTTTAGTTATCGTAAGGTAAAAACATGTCCGTGTTTATGTGCGGGCGTGTCTTACGAGATACTTTTGTTTTTAAAAAAAAAGTTTGGTACTTTAATAAATTCAGTTGAGTGTGTTTCTTACGCTGGTTTACCAGACTGATCCGAGCGTTCTTCCCTTTCAAAGCTCGGGTCAGGCTGAGTATATTTATAGGTATAGATTTAGTGCTATTGGAGCTTAAGCAGGAGAGCTGGAGATCCTCATTTCGTATACACGTATCTATTTTGATTATCTGATGCGCTTTGTTGTTTATATTATCGACAATTATAAGGACATGTTATTATAACTGTCCAGGCTAGTGATTTGTGATAAATTGTTGAACTCTGATTTATGTATTTGTATGCAGTTTCTGTTTTGTAAAGATCATTGATATGATATTATATGTTTTTCGCTGCGATGTGAGATTCTATATTGTTCTATTTGGTTCTATCTTCTCTTCTCTTCTTCTCTTTTTTTCTTTCTCCTGACTTTCCATCAGTCTGTGCTTTTGAGGTCGAACATGCGTGGATTATAGTCGATTCAAAGGTTACGGATTTGTGAGTCATCTCACGTGGTGTCAGAGCTTAGAATTTGTATATTCCTATGCTTTGATGTATACTCAATATAGTTTGGGATAGTAGTACCCTGATTGAGTTTGAGTTTATTATATATATGAGTGTGTATTTGTTAGTGAATATGAAAATATTTTATATTGTGTTTACTTATCCGTTGAGCTGTTTGTGAATTCTGATAGGTATGTGGGACGCCATATTATCGATAGGGATTTCTAAACACTTAAACGAGGTAAGTCGACATAATATCATTTTAAACTGGGTTAATGAAATAATTTTACCTCGATTATATTTTATATATATAGGAAACAATTTTTCAGAAATATTAAAGTGTATATAAATAGATTGTTTGGTTGTTTGAAAATGTAAACATATATAAGTTAATAAAAAACTGGTTGAATAATCTAAATAAAAACAACAATTGTAAAAGGATAAATTATATAAGCAAATGGATTATAATGTATGGAATTATAATTAAAATGATTTACAATTATGAAATAATCTTAAATATAAGAAATGAAACTATATGAATATATTTATAAATATGACTTATAAATAAAAATGAATTTAAACCAATTATTTGAAAATTTTGAATCCCGTTGATTTTGGAAGTTATTTTTCAAAAGTTAAAGAGATTATATTATTATAAATCTAAATAAGATAAATAGATTTGGAACGATCTTATATAAGTAAAGTAAAATAGTGAAATTATATAAGTAAAAAGATTTATAAATGTGATTTATAAATAAAAAGGATTTTTTTAAAAGAATAAAAAGCACTGAATTCACTATTGTTGGGAAATAATAAGGGTGATGACTGCATCATCATCAGTATCATTTTCGAGTTTCTATATGATTGATTTGCTGCCAATAGTAAATTGAAATTTAAGTTTTTTTTGTGATAAACAAATTTGAATTTAAAAAAAACCAATTTGAAATTGATGAATATAAGTAGAAATGAGTTTGTACTCATAGTATGAAATAATAAAATTTTAACTTTAGTAAAGTTAATAAATTTGAGTTAGTATAATAAAATATATGATTTGAAATTTAACTAAAGGGAAGTTAAATAAATTGAATTGGTTTTGAATTGGATTAAATAAGCTATTGAAATGGAAATTAAACTTAAGAGGTAAAGTGATTATATAATATGAATTTGGAAGTTTAAATAATCCTAAGTTGTAAAGTGATTGTATAACCTTGAATTGAAAATATAAAATGAGTTTTGTGAATGGAAGTAAACTTAGGTAAATATTCATGGAAGTTTAAATTAAAAGGTTGTATAACTTATGAAGTTAGAAAATGTAAGTAAAACCGATTGTTAAAATGGTTAGATAGTTTTGTTAGGCAAAACGAAATCAGAAATTGAATGGTGATATGAATTTAACTTAAGTAATGTTGAATGAAGTTGAATTTGATATTAAAATGAATTAATAAAGTGAAGTGATGAATATGAATTTGAGTTATATAAGGAAATTCAATATTAGTGGAAAAATGAATTAGCAATTAAATAACTGAATGAAAGTCAATTGAATATCAACTAATTGAAAGTAAAAGTATTAAACCAATTGGAAACTAAATGTGTTAAACCAAATTAAAGGTAAGTAAATATGAATGTTGAGAGTAAATTAAATAAGTTTGGTAATGTTGGTTATACATTAGTTGTTAGATAGATGTTAGTTGATTGAATAGAAATTCGTATGAAATTGAGTTAATGAAATTAAAAGCTAAGTAATTGAATTGAAATTGGAAGTTAGTAAATTTAAATAGAATTGATTTGATTTAGAAGTGAACAAACTTGAATGTAAATTAGTGAATGCAAACTAATTGAATATGAATAAATGAATGTTAGTAAAATCCAATGTAAACGAATTGAATGTGATTAAATTGAAAATCAATTCAATGAATATTAATGAGAAATGAATGCATGTTGATTTGTTTGTTGATTGACTAGATAGATATTTGTTTGTTGGATGTTAGTTGGATGATAGTTGTATGATGGTTGGATTGATTGCTTTTCATTGCATTAGCTATATTGGCATATATAGTTGTTGTATTGGTATATGTTGTATATTGATATACTTTCATAAAAACATGTTTCTCATTTTGTAGGTGCGGATGGCGTATGCTTCGCATTTGGAGCTCGTTTTCGTGCTATATTAGCCGTATACGCTCGCTAATAATATATAAGGTACATATTTCGGATTATATATCGTACTTTTACTTTTTTTTCCCTACATGATGCCTCATCCTCGAAGATGAGATGTATATTTGTGATAGATATATATTTTGTGATCCTACCATGATCGAACCATGCAAAGGATACACTGGAGATTTTTTTTTGAAAATTTAAGGCGTTCGAAATTTTTTGGGAATTTTGGGAATTTTTTTTGATAACTATAAAAGTTATATGATATTAGTGACTTTTAAAAGATAATTATGAATGTATTTGAAAACTTAGAAAAGTTGTTATAAGAAGTTTAACTAAATGATTTTGGAAAAGTTAATGGATTTTGTGGCTTTTTCTTACATGGTAATTTCGAGGATGATATTCTTTTAAGTAGGGGAGAATGCAACGACCTAGAATTTCGGTCATTTGAAACTCGTATATTTAATTGATTTTATGTGATGAACTGGAATTTTGGACAATATCAATTTAATAATCTTTATTAATAATTAAATTCGATTGATAACTTTCTTTTATAATTTTAATTTAAATTGGCAAATTTAATCTTTCAAAAGCTAATAAATATTTAAATTGGCAATATTTATTAATATCTTTTCTAACAATTTAAAATTGATAAGATTTATCATTCAAAGCTAATAAAAATGTTTTCTATTTGTAATGTATATATATTGGTATATATATATATATATTGTAAATAGGAAGTCTTTGATTTTATAAATGATATGTCTTCAAATTGTAATATATATGTATGTATATATTGTGATTTGAAGTTATGTTTTAAAATTCAATATAATAGTTTTCAAAACTAATGTTAAAAATAATTTCTATCTAAAATGTATATATGTTTGTATATATTGAAGTTGGGAAAGTTTTGTTTTGAATTTAATAAAAGTATTTTCAATAT
Source organism: Allium cepa (assembly GCA_030765085.1). Taxonomy (NCBI): domain Eukaryota; kingdom Viridiplantae; phylum Streptophyta; class Magnoliopsida; order Asparagales; family Amaryllidaceae; genus Allium; species Allium cepa. Next base: position 1,024,555,406 of record CM060945.1, on the reverse strand, counting down.
TCAATATATATATGTAGATTGTAATTTGGAAGTTATAATTTAATATAATGCATTAATTGATTCAAAAACATAAGTAATTTATAAATAAACATTTACATAAATTCACATTTGTATACATATAAAGATTTAAAAACTTATTAATAAAAAGATAAATATAATAATCATTTAAATATAATACATAAATATTTATAAATTTAAATAATTTAATAAAAAGGAAAAAAAGGTTTAAACACTTGTAAACATGATGAGACATGGTTTCAACATTTGTAAGTTATGTAACACAAAAGTTAACAAGTGTCATTCTTCAATTTAAATAAAATTAAAATTTTATAAATAAAACATGTATTAGAAGAAACCTGAAATTGGTTCCCAGTTCAAAGGTTTTATAGTCCAATATCTTCTGTTCTTCTTCCTAAATAAAAAATATATAGAAATAATACAAACCTGGGAACTTAAATCAAAAGGAGAATCAAATTTCAAAGGACCGGTTCAACAAATAGTTTCAGCCTGTTCAAAATTAACAATAACATGCTATAGGAATCAACTCAACAATTCAGAATCAAATTCAAATCAAGGGTAACAATTCCTGATCAAAGAAATTAAAGCCCGGAACAAGAAACCTGCTCCTCTGTTCTTTTAAAAAAAGGATGAGTAAACATTTATTTTAAAAACGGTTTTAGATCTGAGAATATACTTTAATATTTGTGAAGAATCCTTGTCGTAATATGGTGTTTGCATATGATTATCTGTGAATACATGATCGTATAAATATAATATATGCCTGAGGAAATATCTGTATAAATATAAATATACACTCCTGTATCTTATTTAATGCTTCAAAAATTATAAGGAAAATTCATATCTCTCCCTGTAATCAAATTTGGACTTCGATCTTCAATAGAAAGTTGATTGTTACAATAAAATGTTAATTATAAAAATGGTTTCAAGAATTTGATTTTAGTAAATAGTTTTAAAAATGAAAAATAACAGTAATATATAAATATATATTTGAGTCAAAAATTAATGAATTCAATTTCAGGTTTTGATTGCATGATTGGATTCGTAGTAGAATATCATGATTTTTAATATGAATATCATGATTTTTAGTTTGGTAATCGTTGGGATAATTTGTTTTGAACGGAATGGGTAACTTTGTCGATTGTCGGTGATGGACGCGATATCATGGGTCGATGACGTCAGGGGTAGCTGGAAGATTGGTGGGCTCGGGAAAAATAGAGGAAGGTTTTATCATCGACCATGGAGGTCAGGCATGGGTGAACTAGGGTTCGATGGTCGTTTTGGGACAATGATGTTCGCAAGGAAATGGTGAAGGCCATTGGGGAACGGAGATGTTCGCGATAAGGGGAAAAGTTTCATCGGTGTGTGGCGTGGCTTCAGGCTGGGCGGCGGGTGATTCTGAGGTCGGAGGCGAAGGCCAGGGGTTTTCTGATCGAGGTGACTTACAGTTTTGGGTCGTTGGATCAAATTTTGGATTTGAGGGGAGACCGTCGAAGTTTGTGAGTCGGTTGTGGCTGGAAGGTGATCGCCGACATGCTGATGACCTCGGTGAAGAAAGATTAAGGTCAGACGATTGGGACATGTGCGCACATGAATGATGTATTAGGTGATGGAGAGTTATGGGAAGAAGCTGTTTCCTCCGGATCAATCTTGAGATTTTCGTGCGTATGACTCGAAGGATTTTGGGGTGGGTAATTCTTGTGTTTTACTCGGTGAAAATCATGGATTTTCTCAGGTTTCTTTGACGTAGGCTCGGGTTGATTTTCATCAAGTATCAAGTTTCAAAATTTTAAAAAAATGGTTTTATCAAAAGTAAAGAAATTCAAGTTTTAAGTTAAAGAAGAAAGAACAAAATTTTAAAAGCAACAAAACAAGTTTTCAAAGTAAAGTACTTAAACAAGTTTTGAGTATTCAAAAATTTATTAAATGATTATTTTCAAAGTAAAAGTATCCAAGTTTAAGGTGTATTCAAATAAACCAAGTCTCTAAAATATATAATTTGAACAAGGTTTTGAAACAGGTTACAAGTTTGAAATTTAAAATCAAATGTTTTAAATTTGTTTTGTAATTTTATTAGATTAATTAGGTAATTAATTCCTAATGGTTTCTAATATAAAGTTAATGATATAATAAAGTATTTAGGTTAAGATATATAATTTACCTTTACTTAAATCAAGGTTGTAATTAATTAAGAATAATTAATTAGTAAAATTAATTTAAGATTAACTACTTAATTTAATTAATAAGGGTTGATTAATTAATATTTATAATCAAAGGATAATTACTTAATAAAAGTGATTAGTAGATAGTTAATGATTAATTTAAAAACACTGACTAATGATCATGAGATGATTAATCTAGGTAATTAATCAATTTAATTAATTAAGATAATCACTTATGAATTAACTAAGTATAATTACTTAGTGAAGTAATTAATGGATAATTACTAAATGTAATTAATTTAGAGAATAATTAGTCAATGGAAGTAATTAAAGAAAATTACTTAATGGAAGTAATTAAGGATTAATTACTTAGTATAATTAATCAAAGGATTAGTATAATTAATTAATGTAATTAATTAAGGTAAGTAATTACAGGACGGTTAATTACTGTTTATGATTAATTAAGGTTAATTAATGGAAGTAATTAATTAAGGATCATTAATCAATGTAATTAATAATTGATTAATGAGAATAATTAAGGAATAATAAATTATTAAGGGATAATTAATTTGTGTAATTAATTAAAGGCTAATTACTTAGTGTAATTGAAGAATAATTAATCAAGGATGATTAATTAAAATGGATAATTAGAGGATTAATTAAATTGTAATTAAGTTTTATTAATTGATAATTAAGGTTTATTAATTAATAATTAAAGGATGATTAATTTGTAATTAAAGATTAATTAATTGATTGATAAGGTAATTAAGAATGATTAATTAAATGATTGTAATTAATTAATGATTGATTAAGCAGGGAAGTAGTGATTAATTCTTAAGTAATTAATTTAATTTAAGTTAATTAAATTAATTTTAATATGGATTAATAATTCTTGCTTGTTGACGACTGTTTATGTAGAACGACTGGATTGATTGATACTTATTGAATGATATTGGTTATATCTGTGATAAATGTGTGATATTTATCTGTGAATGATGCTGTGTGAATTCAATGTTTTGAATTGAATTAAATTGTTTAAACCTTAAACAACTTGACCTTTAAGAAACATTTGGATTTCGATAAGACTGGGATCAGATATCAAATTTGATTATCCGAAAACCACATCGATCTAAGATAAACGATAGGTCGTGGAATCTCTAGCGAAGAACAAGATGAAGTTTCAGAGTGCAAGGGCTGTTGTCGTTAACTCTGAGGGTGATTGCAAAATGAGGGTAACGAGATAGTGCCTTCGGTTTCGTTCGAACCCGAAATGAACTTGTATGGATTGAATGCTTTCAGAACATCGTCAGGTGGACGATGTACATTCTAAGAAAGACGTGTTCTATAAAGGTAATCGTAGCCTCAAGCCTCATCTACTGGGAATGGCTAAAACAGGGGAGGTGCAGCAAGGCTAAGTGAGCCGCGCTCAAGTAGGACGAGATTTTCCCCTGTCTAGAGGTCCCTTTTTATTCGGCTTAGTGGGCAGTTTATTCGCGACAACTGCTGGTGTTGTCTTGTTCGGGACTATCCGGTAAGTGATGTTTCCGGTCTTGTGTTGCAGGGGATCGGGGGGGATCCTCGGTACGGTGATGTAGGCCCCCTACTGTGATGGGCGGTACCCCAGTAGCCTTGCCATTATATGGAATCCAATCTCCAATAAGTGATCTCGGATTTGATTGTATAACCGACTTTGTGGCTAGTATGCTAGAATTTAATTAATGTAACAATTTCAGCTATTTTCTATTTTATTTGAGAATGCTAGACCCTATTATAATATAACCAGAATTCCTATCAAGTGTTTGGTTATTGTAAGGTAAAAACTTTGCCATGTTTATGTGTGGGAAGTCTTACGAGATACCCTTTCTTTCAAAGGTTTTCAAAGTTAAGCAACTTTAACCCGTTTACTCACACCAGAACCATGTCTAACCCGGAGTTTATTTTCTGTTTTATTAAACTCTTGGGTACTCAAATTTTTACGAGTAGCCAAGGGATTCATGTTAGCTTTGACGAATTCTGGAGGAGATTTGGAGCAGGAGGCTTCAGTGTGTAGATATATAATGGTTCCGTTGTGTCTATATCTCAGTGATGTTTTCAATTGTTTGTTAGACAGGTGTTTAAAACTGTCTAATTTGTGATGTATAAGCTAGGTATCTCTGATGTATATGATACAATGTAATATCTTATATGATGTAATATATTTTATTCGTTTCGCTATTGTTTACTGTCTTTTCTATCTTTTCACTTTTCTATCCCTTTCTTTCTTAATAATGATACGTCTTTCTTTGGAGTGAAAGACGTTTCGTTACAGTTGGTATCAGAGCACTAGGTTAAGTGAATACCTAGGCTTTGGAGTGATTTCTTTTCTTGAGAGAGCGTTCTTATATATATATATATATATATATATATATATATATATATATATATATATATTTATATATCTACCCGATTTTTTCGGTTACCTATTCGGGTTTTCCAATATGGGTTCTAGAGATAGGAAGGGTAGTGGTGTGTGTAACACGACTACCGCTAATGGAAAAGGCCCTAGTGTTGAGGTTGGAAGAGTATCTGTCGAGACTGTAGACCCAATACAGTCTTGAGTAAGCTTTGCAGCATGGAGATTTATCTGTATTGGAGTATGAGACTAAGGTCGATAAATTGCCTCGCTACAGCATGGTCTCATTGTCACCCCTTATGTAGGGCAAGATGTTGGTGTTTGATTTGAGGCCCGGGTTTCTTAAGAAGATGTTTACCCTCTCAAAGGCTCTTTGTGAAATTGGTTGATATGGTTTTGAGGATCAAAGAGCTTATGGATTAGAATTCTTTCGTAAGCTATGGTAGTAGTGCAGCTTGGAGGTGTCTTGGGTGCTTGTAGGAGGGTCGTCTGGCTAAGCAGTATCATAGAGGTGGAGTTCGGAAGCAGCAGTGTCGACCCGTTTCTTCGATGGTTCAGAAGTCTTTGTGTTCTATCTGTCGGCAGCCCAGGCATTTGGGAAAGCTTGCTCACTTCTTCAGGAAGCTCAACAGATCAGAATGTTTTGTTCTGATAGTAGACATCAGATTTTTCTTCTGGTAGATAAGGCATTCTTAAAGGATTGACATTGTTTTGGATTAGCTGTTCTTGTTTGTAAAAAGAGGACAGTTTCTTTGGAATCTGAATTGGGTAAGATCGCAAAAGTGACTTGCGATAATTCAAAAAAATTCTCGGAGTAATCTTTTGCATGAGATTGAGACATCTCAAGAGGAGGTTAAAGCTATCCAAGTAATCAGAGATTTTTATGATATCCTCGAGGAAGTCAGAAGTTTGCCCACATCAGTGATTAAGTTCCGTATTGACTTGGATTCCAAGAGTAATACCGATGGTTCAACTTAGTGGAAGGATGGCTCCTAAAGAGAGGGGTACTGGTGAAGCAGCTCAGGTTTTCTCGAAGAAGGATTAATCTAACATAGTTTTCTTGTTGGGGTTCTACTGGGGTGTTTGTGACCAAGTCGTATGAGTCACTAAGATTTATGGATCTGATGAACATAGTTTTTGAAATGTGTTGATCAAGTCTGTGCTCGTGTTCATCGACGACATTCTCATTTATTCCAGATCAGTGTTGTGCAGTGGAAGCGAGTTAGCAGCTGTTCTAGAATGGAAGTAATCTCAGATGCCTACGGAAGTTGTAGTTCTCTTGGATTAAAAGGGTTCCTGCAGGAAGTTCATCTGGGATTGTAATAAGATTCTTCTCACTTGACCCTCTGAATGTGAAGAATTTTTTCAGAATTTGAAGGTGAGATTGGCAAGTGCACATGTTTTGGTTATGTGGATAGGAAAAGTAAGTTCATAGTCCACTGATGTTTGTTGAGTAGAGTTTGTGTTCTAGGTGTCGGTGGATATTGGGAGGACCCTTTGGTTGAATAGGATCCAAAGATTGGTTTGTTTTTGGTCCAGTTTGTTTCAAGAAGCATCAGCAAAGGTTGAGCTGATCAAGAATGATGTAGGCATCCCAGGATCGTTAGTAGGAGTTATGTAGATAAGATAGATGAATTTGGAATTTGGAGTTGGAGATTTGAAATTTGTTTAAGTTTTCTCCGATCAAAGAAGCAATGAATTTGGTAAGTCTAGAAAGATAGCTCAGAAGTATATTGGATTTTTTTTTGTGTTCTCGAAAGGATAAGTTCTGTGGTCTTCGAGATGGGATTGCCAGATCGGATGACTGAGATTCACAAGGTATTTCACATATCTTCGAGGGAGTATGTGTATGATCCATTACTGGCTGTGGAACTAGCAGTCAGGAGAATTTGGAAGTTGAGCTGGGCTTGAGTGTGCTCGGATATCTTGTTCAGATTTGTAGATCTAGAGGAGAAGGAGCTCTAGATCATAGTGTGTAGCTAGTTAAGGTTTTGTAGAGCGAGTATCCTAGAGATTTGTACCTGGGAAACTCTAGATAGTATTAGGAAGGTCTGCCCTGATTTATGTCAGGATAACTAGGTTTGTTTGTTTAAATAAATTGGTTGCTATGGTTGTTAGAGTATGATTGATATGTATGCTTTGTTAGAAATTAAAACCTTTGTTGGATTATCGAATTATCTTTGCTTTTAAATTTTAGGGATGAAATTCTTTTAAGAGGGGATGAATGCTATGACCCAGAATTTTGGACAATATCAATTTAATAATCTTTATTAATAATTAATTTGGATTGACAATTTTATTTTATAATTTTAATTTAAATTGGCAAATTTAATCTTTTAAAAGATAATAAATATTTAATTTGGCAACATTCATTAATGTCTTTTGTAACAATTTAAAATTGGTAAGATTAATCATTCAAAGCTAATAAAATGTTTTCTATTTATAATGTATATATATTGGTGTATATATATATATATTATAAATAGGAAGTCTTTGATTTTATAAAAGATATGTCTTCAAATTGTAATATATATGTATGTATATATTGTGATTTGAAGTTATGTTTTAAAATTCAATATAATAATTTTCAAAACTAATGTTAAAAATAATTTCTATCTAAAATGTATGTATATTTGTATATATTGACGTTGGGAAAGTTTTGTTTTGAATTTAATAGAAGTACTTTCAAATTTCAATATATATGTAGATTGTAATTTAGAAGTTATAATTTAATATAATACATTAATTGATTCAAAAACATACGTAATTTATAAATAAACATTTACATAAATTCACATTTGTATACATATAAAGATTTAAAAACTTATTAACAAAAAGATAAATATAATAATCATTTAAATATAATACATAAATATTTATAAATTTAAATAATTTAATAAAAAGGAAAAAGAAGGTTTAAACACTTGATGAGACATGGTTTCAACATTTGTAAGTTATGTAACACAAAAGTTAACAAGTGTCATTCTTCGATTTAATAAAATTAACATTTTATAAATAAAACATGTATTAGAAGAAACCTGAAATTGGTTTCCAGTTCAAAGGTTTTATAGTCCAATATCTTCTCTTCTTCTTCGTAACTAAAAAAATATAAATAATACAAACCTGGGAACTTAAATCAAAAAAGAATCAAATTTCAAAGGAGCAGTTCAACAAATAGTTTTAGGCAGTTCAACAAATTCAAATCAAGGGTAACAATTCCTGATCAAAGAAATTGAAGCGTGGAACAAGAAACCTGCTCCTCTGTTCTTTTTAAAAAAAGGTGAGTAAACATTTATTTTAAAAACAGTTTTAGATCTGTGAATATATTTAAATATTTGTGATGAACCCTTGTAGTAATATGGTGTTTGCATATGATTTTATCGGTGAATGCATGATTGTATAAATATAATATATGCATGAGGAAATGTCTGTATAAATATAAATATACACTCCTCTATCTTATTTACAGGCTTCAAAAATTATAAGGAAATTTCATATCCCTCCCTGTGATCAAATTTAGACTTCGATCTTCAAAATAAAGTAGACTAGTTACAATAAAATGTTAATTATAAAAATGGTTTCAAGAATTTAATTTTAGTAAATAATTTTAAAAATGAAAATTACAGTAATATATATATATATATATATGTATGTATGTATGTATGTATGTATGTATGTATTTATGTATGTATGTATGTATGTATGTATATTTGGGTCAAAATTAATGAGTTCAATTTCAGGTTTTGATTGCATGATTGGATTTGTAGTAGAAAATCATGATTTTTAATATGAATATCATGATTTTTAGTTTGGTAATCGTTGGCATAAATTGTGTTGAATGGAATGGGTAACTTCATCGATTGTCGATGATGGACGCGATATCGTGGGTCGAGTTTGATGTCAGGGGTAGTTGGAAGATTGGTGGGCTCGGGAAAAATAGAGGAAGGTTTTATCATCGGCCGTGGAGGTCAGGCACGGGTGAACTAGGGTTCGATGGTCATTTTGGGATGATGATGTTCGCAAGGCAATGGCAAAGGCCATGTGGGATCAGAGATGTTCACTATAAGGGGAAAAGTTTCGCCAGTGTGTGGCGTGGCTTCATGCTAGGCGGCGGGTGATTCTGAGGTCGGAGGCGATGGCCAGGGGTTCTTTGGTCGAGGTGAGTTATAGGTTTGGTTCGTTGGATCAAATTTGGGATTTGAGGGGTTTCCTCGAAGTTTGTGGGTCAAGTGAGACTGGAAGGTGATCGCCGACATGCTGATGACCTCGGCGAGGAACGATTGAGGTCATACGATCGTGACATGTGCACGCGTGCACGATGTATCAGGTGATGGAGAGTTTTGGGAAGAAGTTGTTTCCTCGGGATCAATCTCGAGATTTTCGTGTGTGTGACTCGAAGTATTTCGAAATGGGTAATTCTTATGTTTTACTCAGTGAAAATCATGGATTTACTCGGGTTTCTTTGAGGTAGGCTCGGGTTGATTTTGACTAAGTATCAAGTTTCAAAATTTAAAAAAAATTGGTTTTACCAAAAGTAAAGAAATTCAAGTTTTAAGTTAAAGAAGAAAGAACAAAATTTTAAAGGCAAAAAAACAAGTTTTCAAAGTTAAAATATATATCAATTTTTCAATGTAAAGTGTTCAAACAAGTTTTGAGTTTTTAAAAATTTATTAAATGACTATTTTCAAAGTAAAAGTATCCAAGTTTAAGGTGTATTCAAATAAACTGAGTTTCTAAAATAAATAATTTGAATAAGGTTTTGAAACAGGTTTTCAAGTTGAAATTTAAAATCAAATGTTTTAAATTTGTTTTGTAATTTTATTAGATTAATTAGGTAAATAATTCCTAATGGTTTCTAAAATAAAGTTAATGATGTAATAAATTATTTAGGTTAAGATAAAGAATTTACCTTTACTTAAATCAAGGTTGTAATTAATTAAGAATAATTAATTAGTAAAATTAATTTAAGATTAACCACTTAATTTAGTTAATAAGGGTTGATTAATTAATATTTGTAATCAAAGGATAATTACTTAATAAAAGTAATTAGTAGATAGTTAATGATTAATTTAAAATCACTAACTAATGATCATGAGATGATTAATTAAGGTAATTAATTTAAGATAATTAATTAATTTAATAAGATAATCACTTATGAATTAATTAAGTACAATTACTTAGTGAAGTAATTAATGGATGATTACTAAATCTAATTAATTTAGAGAGTAATTAGTTAATGGAAAGTAATTAAAGAAAATTACTTAATGGAAGTAATTAAGGATTAATTACTTAGTATAATTAATCAAAGGATTAGTATAATTAGTTAATGTAATTAATTAAGGTATGTAATTACATGATGGTTAATTACTGTTTATGATTAATTAAGGTTGATTAATGGAAATAATTAGTTAAGAATCATTAATTAATGTAATTAATCAATAATTAATTAATGTAATTAATTAATAATTAATTAATGAGAATAATTAAGGGATAATAAATTATTAAGGGATAATTAATTTTTGTATTAATTAAAGGCTAATTACTTAATGTAATGAAGAATAATTAATCAAGAATGATTAATTAAAATGGATAATTAAAGGATTAATTAAATTGTAATTAAGTTTTATTAATTGATAATTAAGGTTTGTTAATTAATAATTAAAGGATGATTAATATGTAATTAAAGATTAATTAATTGATTGATAAGGTAATTAAGGAATGATTAATTAAATGATTGTAATTAATTAATGATTGATTAAGCAGGGAATTGGTGATTAATTCTTAAGTAATTAATTTAATTTAAGTTAATTAAATTAATTTTAATATGGATTAATAATTCTTGCTTATGGATGACTGTTTATGTAGAATGACTAGATTGATTGATATCTATTGAATGATATTGGATATATCTGTGATAAATGTGTTATATTTATCCGTGAACGATGCTGTGTGAATTCAATGTTTTGTATTGAATTAAATTGTTTAAACCTTAAACAACTTGACCTTTAAGAAACGTTTGGATTTCGATGAGACCGGGATCAGATATTAAATTTGATTATCAGAAAACCACATCGATCCAAGTTAAACGATAGGTCGTGAAGTCTCAAGTGAAGATCGAGATGGAGTTTCTGAGTGCAAGGGCTGTTGTCATTAACTATGAGGGTGATTGCAAAATGAGTGTAACGAGATAGTACCTTCGGTTTCGTTCGAACCCGAAACGAACTTGTATGGATTGAATGCTTCCAGAACATCGTCAGGTGGACGATGAGAATTCTAAGAAAGATGTGTTCTATAAAGGTAATCGTAGCCTCAAGCCTCATCAACCGGGAACGGCTAAAACAGGGGAGGTGCAGCAAGGCTAAGTGAGTCACACTCAAGTAGGACAAGATTTTCTCCTGTCTAGAGGTCCCTTTTTATTCGGCTTAGTGGGCAGTTGATTCGCAACAACTACCGGGGTTGTCTTGTTCGAGACTATCCAGTAAGAGATGGTTCCGTCCTTGTGTTGCAGGGGATCGGATGGGATCCTCGGTACGGTGATCTAGGCCTCGTACTGTGATGGACGGTACCCCAGTAGCCCTGCCATTTTATGGAACCAGTTTGCACGAAAAATGGGCAAACACCTCCAAGTCGTATGATTTAGTCGATTTTATGTTGTTCTCAGTGATTTGGGTGATTTATGCAAATATGTAAAAAGCAGGGACTAAACTGTAAAAGACACACAGATTTATAGTGGTTCGGCCAGAATGTGCCTACGTCCACTTCATATGTTATTCTCCTTCACTATCCGGATTACAAGTACAAAGCTTTGATTACAAGTGTATGAAAGTCGTTTAAAAGTTCTGTCCGTGCTTGAGTTCTCCCCTCGTCCCCGCCATTGTTGTACCCCTACCCCTCTATTTATACAGTGAGGCTGGGGGTAGGGGTCTTGGATGTATATAGTTGCTGGTGGGCCTGGGCTGACGTGATCTGGCCTGGCAATGTTGGTTCTGTAATGTCTTGGTCCGGTGGTGAGTAGAGCATGGGTTGGTCTGGTGGTGATTGGAGCGTGATCTAGTCCGGTAGTGGAAGGAGCGTGATTTGGTTCGGTAGTGCCTTGGTTGTGCCTTGGTTCGGTCGTGCCTTGGTTCGGTCTTACCTTGGTCCGGTGGTGAGTAGAGCATGGGTTGGTCCGGTGGTGAGTGGAGCGTGATCTGGTCCGATAGTGGGAGGAGCGTGATTTGGTTCGGTAGTGCCTTGGTTGTGCCTTGTTTCGATCGTGCCTTGGTTCAGTCGTGCCTTGGTCCAGTGGTGAGAATACACCCAACATTTAACCCCCAAAGTGGGGCATATGCCTACATATGCTCACTTTGTTTTAGATCATTCGGTTTGGACACTCTCATTCGGCCCAAGTGCCGAACCAGTTGGTCCGGTTATCCTACGCTCGCCTATAAGTATGGGCTTCACGCCTCTGTCATTCTTTACTGTTTGAAATAGCCGAACCAAACCATTGTCTGCCGAATCGTGTCACCGAACCAGATTTTACTGCCGGACCAGGTGAGGCTTTCTTCTACCGAATAAACTTTATTCTTGAACTACCGAATGAACTTTAGGGAGTATGAGTGCCGAATGGACTCTTAGCCTCGAACTACCGAATGAAACTTAGGGAGTATGAATGCCGAATGGACTCTTAGCCTCGAACTACCGAATGAAAATTTTGTGCTTTGAATTATGAATGAGATTCCAGACTGTATGTACTTGTTTGTTTATATCTCTAAATTCCTGGTTCTAACGACATGCTTTCTCATGTTGCAGATAATGTCTCATAAAGTAGAAACTCGCTCTGACAAAAAGAAATCCAAGGACAAAGGAGAGTCCTCCATAGTGCCCCCAGTCCGGGCAGAATCAGAACGACATGGACCGTCCCCGAGATCATTAGTAGTTGGGCACGGCCCTCAGGAGCTCTTGGACTCACCGCCTGACTGCTTTCCCAGCTCCCTCAAAGATGAGCAACTTGACGTTATATCCAGATCCTTTGGGATTGACAGAGCGCATATGATGTTGCCAGGGAAAGGAGTGATGCTGTATAACCCCCCTAAAGTCAGCTTCATCACATACTTGAAGGTGGCCCCTTTCCAGCTTCAGCCCAACTCCTATGCCATCTTGGTGAGTCTGTTCATTATCTTCCAGAGAAAATACGGACGTCCCCCTTCCAACCGGGAGATCCGGTACCTGTACAACTTGAGAGGCTACAAGAAGGGGTCTCCATATATTAGCTTAGAATCGGCCGTGTCTTTCAAGCCAGTCCTGGACTTATATTCAAAATTTAGCATGTTCAAGAAGGAATAGTCCTTTGTCAAGGATGACTCTGTTTCTTTCCACCGCTTCACCTCTGGCTGTAAGTTGAATCTCATTTATAATTTCCGTTCTTTACAATGCTCCTCCTTATGTGCTTTATTTCTTGCTAGCGACAGGTGGCTTTGCGGTTGTAGAGAACGATCGTCTGGTACAGATGGCTGCGGAATAGAAGCGATTCCGGAAAACGAGAGGGCGGCTTCTTATTTGATCAGGAATGCTACTCTTTTGGGGCTCAACTTGATTCTGCCACGCCAGTCTGTGGTCAAGCAAAGAGACACAGCTGAGGAGAGGGCCGCCAAAGCTAAAGGAGGGGCTATAGCGAAGAGCGGCAAAAAGAAACTCTTTTTGAAACATCCAATTGCGGGGGGGAAGAAACTTAAGAAGTCCGATGGACCCTCCCCCAGCACATGTCCAGACATCTTGGAGGAGGAAGATGTAGAGGAGGAAAGAGGCGAGGATGAAGGAGGTGAGGTGGAGGGTAGAGAAGGTGATGGTGATGGTCATAGCGATGATGGTGGCGACGGACAGAGTGGCGATGGCACTGGGGCTTTGTCTTCTAAGCAAGCAGGTGTGATCTAGGAGTGGACAGATGATGCTTTCCGCCTAGCTTTTGAAGGGTTGGAGGAAGGATCGGCTTTAGTGGAGAAGTCTAAGAAAGCTGACAAGGCCGAGACTGACGCTGATTCATCTTCCAAGAGCGCTTCAGCTGAGGAAATTCCTATGATTCAAGGTGAATTTTTGACTCCTGCAGACTCCATTAATGATAGGGATTTCGGAATATTTTATTGTCAGCTCCCGTCCTGGAATGAGATCCAGGACTTATTGTAGTATCCTACTCCTCCCCAGGGTTTGTATGGCAAAAGCGTCTCTTTACTCTTCTTAACTTGATATATTTCTTGAATTATAGGTTAAGGTCTGCTTGTAACGCTTGGCTCCCAGAAGCGGGTAAGGCAGCCAAGACATCAGATGTTCGGCACCGTCTTGAACAATACAAACTTCTCAAGGCTTTTACTAAACCAAAGCCTTCGACTAATTGCCCTAGAGACATAGTCGGCTACCGCCCTCTTCTTGGAATTATCGAAGAGGACGTTCAAAGGAAGAAGAGGAGTCGTGCCTTGTTTGAATCCCCACCAGGTACTTAGTCTCCAACTCAGCTTCTTCAGGATACCACGGAGGAGAATATTAAATTTATACCTTCTCCGCACCTATCTAAAAATCCTACTGTTACCCGGATAAGTTATCCCGGCTTGGCTTGTAAACCGTTTTCAGGTCATCCGGATCTAGATCCGAGTTCTCGTGATATTACCTTTGATTAGGCTACCAGTGAGCACTTTCTCCCCCGTAATCCTATGGTGAGAGTATTAGATGAAGCTAAGTCCCTGGACCTTGATTTGCTGACCACTCGGGTTGTAACTTTGGGGGACGAAGCTAAGGCAAATATTGACCAAGTTGCTGAGGAAACTAGAAAGCTGATGGGGCATCATGCCCGACTGGTCAAGGCTGGAGAAGAAATTGAGAGTGCTAACATTCGACTGTGGCTAATGGTTTCCGACCAGGTTGAACAACTTGCTGATCAGGCCATCCAGATCTCTCAACATGTGTAACGATCCAACTTCCAAACTCCAGAAGGTTGCATCGTTAAGAAGAAAGAAAGGGATAGAAAAGAGAAAAGAAAAGAAAGAAAGAACAGACAACATCATAATCTCACAGTGGAATCGAATAAATTATAATATATCACATAAAACTTTACATAGTATCATATACATCAGAGTTAAACAGCTAATACAACACAAACTAGACAGTTATAAACATCTGTATAGCAATTACAATTCAAGTACATCAGAGAAACAGACTCAACTCAAACACAACGAAACCACTAATTATATCTACACGCTGAAGCCTCCTGCTCCATTATCTCCTCCAGAACTCGTCAAAGCAATCCTGAAACACTGAGTTTAATAAAACAGAAAATAAACACTCAGGTCAGACAGGGGTCTGGTGTGAGTAAACGGGGATAAAAGTTGCTTAACTTTAGAAAATCCTTTGAAAACGAAAGGGTATCACGTAAGACTTCCCACACATAAACATGGAAAAGTTTTTACCTTACGCTAACCAAAACATTTGATAGGAAATCCAGTGATATTATAATAGTGTCTAGGGTTTTCAAAATAAAATACAGAAATAGCTGGAATGGTTACATCTCACGTTCCAACATAGTTGGGCACAATCAAAACCGTACAGGCACTTATTGGGTTATGGATTCCATCAATGGCAGGGCTACTGGGTACCGCCCGTCACAGTACGTGGCCTAGATCAACGTACTGAGGAGCCACCCTAACTCCCCTGCAACACAAAGCCGGACCCATTCCTTACTGAATAGTTCCGAACAAGACAACCCCGCAGTTGGCGCGGGATTCCAACTGCCCACACAGCCGAATAAAAAGGGACCTCTAGACAGGGGAAAATCTTGCTCTCAAGTGGGTGCTACCCACGAAGCCTTGCTGCACCTCCCCTGTTTTTGCCATTCTCGGTTGATGAGGCTTGAGGTTATGATTACCTTTATAGGACATATCAAATCTTAGAATGCTCATCGTCCACCTGACGATGTTCTGAAAGCATTCAATCCATACAAGTTTGTTCCGGGTTCGAACTAAACCGAAGGCATTATCTCGTTACACTCGTATTGGAATCACCCTCAGAGTTAACGACGATAACCCTTGCACTCTAAATCACCATCTCGAACCTATAAGTACTATTCCGTCAAACTCATTACGGAATCACCCATAGAGTTATACTGACGTATAGCCCTTACACCTCGATTCTTCACTTGCTCCACTTGGATTAAACGTCCTAACGTTTAATAGGAATCGATGTGGTTTTTGGATATCCAAATATGGAAACCCGATCCCGGTCTCATCGAAACCAAACGCCATTTTAATGTCCAAGTTGTACTTAAGGGTTTTAAACAATTAACTTATTCATTGTTATCTATTTCACATAGATAGATAAACTACATCTCATAATAGATAAGCACATTCATATCATATCAGATAATCTGTATCATCCATAAACAGATAATCATCACAACCAAATAATCCATCACAAACTATCATACTTAAACCAAACATTCATATCATATAGATACAACTAATCTCATTACTGAGATCACAACCATTCAATCAATAGCATCCGTAAGCAATGGTTTAATCATCAATTATAATTAATTTAAAATGAATTAAATTATTTACAACTATCTCTAATTAATTTAAAATAAACTAAATTAATTACTCATTTAAACCCTGCTTAGCATCCATTAATTAATTAACCCAGTTAATTAATTCACTTCCTAAATATTTAACTTGATTAAACAACTTTGATTAATCATTTACTAATAAGGAATTAGTCTTTAATTAATTTCATAAATTAATTAATTAACCTTAATCATAAGTAATTAATAATTAATTACTTCATTTATTAATTAATTATAATTAATTATATTTGTCCTTAATTAATTACAAATAATTAATTACTTATTTTAAATCTAACTTAATCAAACAATCCTTAATTACATCATTAATTATAATAATTAATGATCTCTAATACTTAAATAAATTACTTAATTAAAACTAATTACATTTAGGAATTAATCTAATTATTAATCACCTTGATTAATATCCAATTAAGTAATTAACTATCTTAATTACTTATTTATAAATTAATTAACCAATAATTAATCATTAATTAATTCCTTAATTAATTACAAAAGTAATTATCCAAATTACTAATTACATTTCAGTAATTATCATTATTACTTCTTCAAGTAATACTGCTCCATTAATTACAGTAAATAATTACACTCTTAAAGTCATTAGATGATTTATTTAAATTAATTAAACTAAATTAATTAACTTAACAAATCACAATATTAAAATTAATTACAATAAGTAATTAATTTCTTAATTACTTAACAAATGACAAATAATTAGATTAAATTAATAAATCTTGTTAATTATCAAAAATTAATTTCCTTACTTAATTACTAAATTATCCTTAGATAATTATCATCATTTATTAATTAACACATTTCATTTATTTATATACTTAAGAAAATTTAATTTAGATTAATAAATCATTTCTAATTAAAATTAATCTAAATCATTACTTAAAATCAAATAATTAAGTAAATCCTTAATTATCTAAAGTATTTTTCAAAATAATTCAATTACTTATTAAATGACTCATTTAAATTCAAAATGTATTAAAACAATACATTTCTAAAAATTAAATTCAAATTCCAATTTATTTAAATATTCAAATGTTTAATTATTTGAACATTAATTCCAAAAATAAATATAAACCTTAAAATGAAAATGAATGTTTAAACAACATTCATTACTTAAATATAAAGAAAGATTCAAAAATCAATTACTTGATAAATTAAGCATGGAAAATAAATTGATTATTTTCAACTTCCAAATTTAAATCAAACACTTCATATTTTAATCCAAATACTAAAGGAAACAAATTCCTTCAATTTTAAACTTATTTGAAATCAAATTTTATTTTCAAATCTATATCAAACATTGAAATATGTTCATTCATTCTTCTTTAGATTTATAAACTGTTTGAAATCAAAACTGGGTTTCAAAGTAAATTTGAAACTGTTTTTAATTTGATTTCAAACCAATTTAAATCTTGTTTAAAAATGTTTAAATCTGTTCAATGTTTAAAACTTACAAAACTTGTTTAAATCAAAATCTGGTTTTTAAAAGGTAAACCTGAAACTGTGTTTTAAACTTATTTTAAAACTGAATTTAAATCTTATTTAAATTTAAGATTTTCATTTTTAAAACTTTGAATTCAAAGTAACATTTGAATTCAGATTCAAGTTACACTTGAATCATGTTGCAACTTAAAAATATGAATTTTATTTAAAATACAAACTGCAAAATTATAGGTCTTTAAACCTGCAACAGTTTTAATATTGATTTAAAACCAAATTTAATACTTGTTTAAATTTAAAATATTACATTTTTAAAAGCTTTGAATTCAAACTCTATTTGAATTCAGATTTAACTTGCATTTAAATCAAATTACAACTTAGAATGTGAATTCATTCAAAATTCTTAAAACTGCAAACTTCCTGTTATAAAACCTGAAATAGTTTTAAAAATCTTGATTTAAATAGAATTTAAAACTTTGTTCAAATTTAAAATTTTCATTTTTAAAACTTTGAACTCAGAACTCCATTTGAATTCAGTTCTAATTCATACTTGAATCAGGTTTCAACTTAAAATATGTATTCCATTAAAATTCAAAACTGCAAATACTCTCTGGTTTAACTCTGCAACCAACTACCCGAGAACCCATCAGTTTTACTTCGAGTTTACCTACCCTCTGCTTCGAGTCAGAAGCATAAAAACTCGAGGCTTACTTCGGGAAAAATAAACCCTGCACACTTCCAATATGTTACCTGAGTCAACATGCAACCAAGACCAACCTGCCAACACCCAAAAATACCACCTCCAGCCACCATCACCGACACGAACTTGGCCATAGCTACCTCTACACTTCCTACACAATCTCTCAAAATCCTAACCCACTCAATGCAACAGAGAACATGAGCATATGCTAAGTACTGCACACTTAAACCCAGGGTTTTGAAAACCTGGAAACCCAAATATCATCTCCTCCCCTTTTGATCATCCATCACCAATTTCCTCTAACATACTTACATCAAAACTCCACTACAGTAGGCATCTTAACCCCCACAAATACTAGCCTTCAGATATTTTCCAAAAATTTCCCCCTTTGTTTAAAAACAGAAATGTTTTTCCCAACAGTTTAATTAAAACTGTAATATTTGTTCTTTTTTTTAATACAACTAAAACATGATTTAAGATCATAATTTTGATTTATAACAAAATTTAGAACCCTGAAGTTATGCTAACAACCAAACTTTGTTTACATATTAGTTCTAACAGGGAAACAGACCCAGAGATAAGGGTTTTCTAATAACAATCGTAGTTTAAAAAAAAAACAACAGGTGTGCATATATTCCAGCAACAACAACATATATATAAGTTTACACAAGCATTCATCAATACGCAATCACTCAACATACTCATTCACATGCAACTGATAATTCAAAGTCTAAGAACAATGAAGCATTGCAGTTTAAATTCAAGGCAGTTTTGATTTAGGGAAAACAGCTTGCATTTGATATTTAATGTTATAAATTGCTTTAACTTTGATTTTTAAAAGAAACTGTTTTAAAAATAAAAGCTTACTCACCTTTAAAAATTTGCAGAAAACAATTTGATGCCGAGCACAAGCTTAAGTGCAGATCCAATTTCCAGAAATGCATAATGAAATGCATGTTGATCTTGGCTTCATTTGATTACAGAAGTTGATCTTCTGTTTTGATGAAGATTGCTTTTTGATAATGATGCATGCAGACCCATAACTTCCTTGCTTAAATTTGCAGTTGAAATTGAACTTCAGTTGATGTTGAAGCTTGTAGAGTTTAGATGCAGATTTGAAGAAATTGAAGTTGAGACTTAGCTTCAGAAATGAAGATTTTGATTTGCATTTTGAAGAAATTTATTTGCAGGTTTTAAAGTTTGTAATTTGATTCTTAAACATGAGTTAGAAATGGGGTTTTAGATTTACTGAAATTTTGATTTCAGGTTTCAAATGAGAAAAAGTGTTTTTATCAAATGTATTTGTTATGTTTATTGTCAATAAAAATTAAATTTCAAAAACAAAACAACATGCCATTTGTTATGTTACTTTGTTATGTGATTACAAGTGTCCTTGCATTAGTTAAATGATTAACACATATGCATGTTAATATTTAAAAGCTATTTATAAATTTATAATGTATTTGAATTATCTTAAAACATATCTAATTAATTTAAGCATGTTTTTAAATGTTTATTAACATTAGTTTTTAAATAAACACATATAAACTATACACTTACATTTAAATGTTGGTTTAAATATATTTTTAAAATAAAATTCTTTATAAAACTAAATTTCAAAAGAAAAGAAGATTTTTTTTAAAAATAAAGGAAAGGTTGAATTAAATTTTATCAATGTTATACTTTAACAAAAATGAATTAATTCTTATTTCAAAGAGAAAAACAATTTTTAAAATAAACAAAATAAAATAAACTTTTATTATAAAACAAAATTTAAACTATATTTATTTTTATAAACAAAATAAATGTTCACTTACATCTATGGAAATTATAAGAAAGATTTTTAAAACAAACTTTTGAAAAGTTTACAATTTAAATCAAATTAAATCAATTTACAATTTATACAATTATATATAAATTAGAAAATATCCTTTATTTAATATAAATTAAAATTAAAACCAAATCCTCTATTTACAATGTATAAACATTTATACATTATAAATAAAATATTTTTAAAATAGTTTAGAAAGATAAATTTATCATTTAAATATTTTTAGCTTTTGAAAACAATATCATTTAACAAACTAAATAATTATAAATTTCCAAAAGAAAATTTCAGTTTGAATTAAATTATTAAATCAATATTTCACATTTTAAAATAATTATCAATGAAATTATTAAATAATTATTGCCTAAATTTCCGGGACATCACATTCCTCCCCCCTTAAAAGAATTTCGTCCCCGAAATTTAAAAGCAAAGGTAATTTAATAGTATCATACAGATTTTAAATTTAAAATAGCAAACACAAACTATCAACCAAATACTAGCAACCATAGCAACCAATTCAAACAAACAATTCTAATTATCTAGACAAAATTCTGGATAGAGTTCCCTAGAGTTTCCTAGGTACAAACACCGGGACACTCGCCTTACAGAATCTAAACTAACTACACCACTCAGATCTAGAGCTCCTATACATCTAGATCTACAAATCTAAATAGAATACAGGACTACAGACAAGTCCTGATCAACTCCCAAATCTCTCAGAATACTGATTCTAAAACCAAGGATAAACCATACACGTACTCCCTCAGAGATACGTGAAAAACATAACAAATTCCAGCCATCCGAACTGGAAATTCAATCCTGTAGATCAGACACTTAACTCTCAAGAGAAAACAGAAAGATCCAATACTCCTATCCACACATCTTTCCTGACGATCCTGGGCTGCCTCAACTTCTAGGTCAATCAAAATCCTCCACACAAACTCTACTACAGATATCAGAAGACTTCAAACAAACCACTCTATCTGGAAAACAAATAGATACAAACAATCAAGTCTCCAGATCCAAAATGGATTTCCTGTAGAAATCCTTTGATCCAAGACAAAACTCAAATTCCCAAAGAATCGATGTTGCTTCTATTCTGGAATAGTTGCCACCATGCTTCCACTGCACAACTCTGATTTGAGAATGCTGTTGATGAACATAAGTATAAACTTGATCAACTTATCCCGGAATATTGTTCATCAAATTCCATAAATCTCAGTGATCTATCCGATTCGGTCACAACACACAGCAAAAATTCAACCAGAAAACAGATCCGATAAATCCTTCCAACTTAAACAGATCACACTCAAAGAATCTCCTATAATGCTGAATCATCGGTAAAGCTCCAAGAATCAAGTCGATACAGAACTCAATCTCTTGATACGGATGCAAATCTCAACTCCTTCGAAGATATCCAGAAAATACCACTTCGATAACTCAAACATCCTCTAAAGATGCTTCAATCCAAACAAAGATCACTCAGAGAACTTTCGAACCATCGCAAGTCACTTTTGCGATTCCACTCAGTTCAGATTCCAAGAAATCGTTCTCACATCAACAATCAGAACAGCTAAATCCTTCAAAAGAAGAAACTAATGGTCCATCTCTTAACCACTAACATCACACCCAACTGAGCTTCCAGAAGAAATGGACAAGCTCCACCATCTGCCCGAACTACTGACAGAAGAATCACAGAGATTTCTGGACCACCAAAGAACAGGCCACCCACTGCTGCTACTACTGCCAAAAACTTCCTTATCCAAAAGCTCATCGAACCTCAAAGCTACACCAGCCTCTTCACAACAGAGTCTTCCAAAAGTCAGATATCTCTCGGGAAACTCGCTCCCAAACCAGGCTCAAAACACTCTGCCAAACTGAGTCTCAATCTCAAATATAGACAGAACTCCTTCCTAAGGTTACCAAAATACCAATGCAGGCTTCAGAACTCCCAACTGATCCAAACTCAAGAAAAACAACTCACATGAGTGCAACCAAGCTTACAATACAAAATAAACTCTGAATCTTAAAAAGATTTCCTTCAAAGATTAGCGAAATCTTTCTCACCAAACTGCAAAACTACTCAAAATGTCCAAACTGCCCTAGCAGATCACTTCCAACCTCAAATACTTGAACTCTAACCATTGGTAGTTGTGTTACACACACCACTACCCTATCTACCTTTATTACTTATATTGGAAAACCTGAACAGGTAACCCAACAAATAGGTAGAAATATATATATATATATATATATATATATATATATATATATATTAAAAATTACAAATACGCTCTCTCAAGAAAACACCACTACAGAGCCTAGGTATTCACTCAACCTAATGCTCTGATACCAACTGTAACGACCCAACTTCCAAACTCCAGAAAGTTGCATCGTTAAGAAGAAAGAAAGGGATAGAAAAGAGAAAAGAAAAGAAAGAAAGAACAGACAACATCAGAATCTCACAGCGGAATAGAATAAATTATAATATATCACATAAAACTTTACATAGTATCATATACATCAGAGTTAAACAGCTAATACAACACAAACTAGACAGTTATAAACATCTGTCTAGCAATTACAATTCAAGTACATCAGAGAAACGGACTCAACTCAAACACAACGGAACCACTAATTATATCTACACGTTGAAGCCTCCTGCTCCATTATCTCCTCCAGAACTCGTCGAAGCAATCCTGAAACACTTGACTACTCATACGTAATATGAGTACCCAAGAGTTTAATAAAACAGAAAATAAACACTCAGGTCAGACAGGGGTCTGGTGTGAGTAAACGGGGATAAAAGTTGCTTAACTTTAGAAAATCCTTTGAAAACGAAAGGGTATCACGTAAGACATCCCACACATAAACATGGAAAAGTTTTTACCTTACGCTAACCAAAACATTTGATAGGAAATCCAGTGATATTATAATAGTGTCTAGGGTTTTCAAAATAAAATACAGAAATAGCTGGAATGCTTACATCTCACGTTCCAACATAGTTGGGCACAATCAAAACCGTACAGGCACTTATTGGGTTATGGATTCCATCAATGGCAGGGCTACTGGGGTACCGCCCGTCACAGTACGTGGCCTAGATCAACGTACCGAGGAGCCACCCTAACTCCCCTGCAACACAAAGCCGGACCCATTCCTTACTGAATAGTTCCGAACAAGACAACCCCGCAGTTGGCGCGGGATTCCAACTGCCCACACAGCCGAATAAAAAGGGACCTCTAGACAGGGGAAAATCTTGCTCTCAAGTGGGTGCTACCCACGAAGCCTTGCTGCACCTCCCCTGTTTTAGCCATTCCCGGTTGATGAGGCTTGAGGTTATGATTACCTTTATAGGAGATATCAAATCTTAGAATGCTCATCGTCCACCTGACGATGTTCTGAAAGCATTCAATCCATACAAGTTTGTTTCGGGTTCGAACTAAACCGAAGGCATTATCTCGTTACACTCGTATTGGAATCACCCTCAGAGTTAACGACGATAACCCTTGCACTCTAAATCACCATCTCGAACCTATAAGTACTATTCCGTCAAACTCATTACGGAATCACCCATAGAGTTATACTGACGTATAGCCCTTACACCTCGAGTCTTCACTTGCTCCACTTGGATTAAACGTCCTAACGTTTAATTGGAATCGATGTGGTTTCCGGATATCCAAATATGGAAACCCGATCCCGGTCTCATCGAAACCAAACGCCATTTTAATGTCCAAGTTGTACTTAAGGGTTTTAAACAATTAACTTATTCATTGTTATCTATTTCACATAGATAGATAAACTACATCTCATAATAGATAAGCACATTCACATCATATCAGATAATCTGTATCATCCATAAACAGATAATCATCACAATCAAATAATCCATCACAAACTATCATACTTAAACCAAACATTCATATCATATAGATACAACTAATCTCATTACTGAGATCACAACCATTCAATCAATAGCATCCGTAAGCAATGGTTTAATCATCAATTATAATTAATTTAAAACGAATTAAATTATTTACAACTATCTCTAATTAATTTAAAATAAACTAAATTAATTACTCATTTAAACCCTGCTTAGCATCCATTAATTAATTAACCCAGTTAATTAATTCACTTCCTAAGTATTTAACTTGATTAAACAACTTTGATTAATCATTTACTAATAAGGAATTAGTCTTTAATTAATTTCATAAATTAATTAATTAACCTTAATCATAAGTAATTAATAATTAATTACTTCATTTATTAATTAATTATAATTAATTATATTTGTCCTTAATTAATTACAAATAATTAATCACTTATTTTAAATCTAACTTAATCAAACAATCCTTAATTACATCATTAATTATAATAATTAATGATCTCTAATATTTAAATAAATTACTTAATTAAAATTAATTACATTTAGGAATTAATCTAATTATTAATCACCTTGATTAATATCCAATTAAGTAATTAACTATCTTAATTACTTATTTATAAATTAATTAACCAATAATTAATCATTAATTAATTCCTTAATTAATTACAAAAGTAATTATCCAAATTACTAATTACATTTCAATAATTATCATTATTACTTCTTCAAGTAATACTGCTCCATTAATTACAGTAAATAATTACACTCTTAAAATCATTAGATGATTTATTTAAATTAATTAAACTAAATTAATTAACTTAACAAATCACAATATTAAAATTAATTACAATAAGTAATTAATTTCTTAATTACTTAACAAATGACAATTAATTAGATTAAATTAATAAATCTTGTTAATTATCAAAAATTAATTTCCTTAATTAATTACTAAATTATCCTTAGATAATTATCATCATTTATTAATTAACACATTTCATTTATTTATATACTTAAGAAAATTTAATTTAGATTAATAAATCATTTCTAATTAAATTAATCTAAACCATTACTTAAAATCAAATAATTAAGTAAATCCTTAATTATCTTAAGTATTTTTCAAAATAATTCAATTACTTATTAAATGACTCATTTAAATTCAAAATGTATTAAAACAATACATTTCTAAAAATTAAATTCAAATTCCAATTTATTTAAATATTCAAATATTTAATTATTTGAACATTAATTCCAAAAATAAATATAAACCTTAAAATGAAAATGAATGTTTAAACAACATTCATTACTTAAATATAAAGAAAGATTCAAAACTCAATTACTTGATAAATTAAGCATGGAAAATAAATTGATTATTTTCAACTTCTAAATTTAAATCAAACACTTCATATTTTAATCCAAATACTAAAGGAAACAAATTCCTTCAATTTTAAACTTATTTGAAATCAAATTTTATTTTCAAATCTATATTAAACATTGAAATATGTTCATTCATTCTTCTTTAGATTTATAAACTGTTTGAAATCAAAACTGGGTTTCAAAGTAAATTTGAAACTGTTTTTAATTTGATTTCAAACCAGTTTAAATCTTGTTTAAAAATGTTTAAATCTGTTCAATGTTTAAAACTTACAAAACTTGTTTAAATCAAAATCTGGTTTTTAAAAGGTAAACCTGAAACTGTGTTTTAAACTTATTTTAAAACTGAATTTAAATCTTATTTAAATTTAAGATTTTCATTTTTAAAACTTTGAATTCAAAGTAACATTTGAATTCAGATTCAAGTTACACTTGAATCATGTTGCAACTTAAAAATATGAATTTTATTTAAAATACAAACTGCAAAATTATAGGTCTTTAAACCTGCAACAGTTTTAATATTAATTTAAAACCAAATTTAATACTTGTTTAAATTTAAAATATTACATTTTTAAAAGCTTTGAATTCAAACTCTATTTGAATTCAGATTTAACTTGCATTTAAATCAAATTACAACTTAGAATGTGAATTCATTCAAAATTCTTAAAACTGCAAACTTCCTGTTATAAAACCTGAAATAGTTTTAAAAATCTTGATTTAAACAGAATTTAAAACTTTGTTCAAATTTAAAATTTTCATTTTTAAAACTTTGAACTCAGAACTCCATTTGAATTCAGTTCTAATTCATACTTGAATCAGGTTTCAACTTAAAATATGTATTCCATTAAAATTCAAAACTGCAAATACTCTCTGGTTTAACTCTGCAACCAACTACCCGAGAACCCATCATTTTTACTTCGAGTTTACCTACCCTCTGCTTCGAGTCAGAAGCATAAAAACTCGAGGCTTACTTCGGGAAAAATAAACCCTGCACACTTCCAATATGTTACCTGAGTCAACATGCAACCAAGACCAACCTGCCAACACCCAAAAATACCACCTCCAGCCACCATCACCGACACGAACTTGGCCATAGCTACCTCTACACTTCCTACACAATCTCTCAAAATCCTAACCCACTCAATGCAACAGAGAACATGAGCATATGCTAAGTACTGCACACTTAAACCCAGGGTTTTGAAAACCTGGAAACCCAAATATCATCTCCTCCCCTTTTGATCATCCATCACCAATTTCCTCTAACATACTTACATCAAAACTCCACTACAGTAGGCATCTTAACCCCCACAAATACTAGCCTTCAGATATTTTCCAAAAATTTCCCCTTTTGTTTAAAAACAGAAATGTTTTTCCTAACAGTTTAATTAAAACTGTAATATTTGTTTTTTTTAATACAACTAAAACATGATTTAAGATCATAATTTTGATTTATAACAAAATTTACAACCCTGAATTTATGCTAACAACCAAACTTTGTTTACATATTAGTTCTAACAGGGAAACAAACCCAGAGATAAGGGTTTTCTAATAACAATCTTAGTTTAAAAAAAAACAACAGGTGTGCATATATTCCAGCAACAGCAACATATATATAAGTTTACACAAGCATTCATCAATACACAATCACTCAACATACTCATTCACATGCAACTGATAATTCAAAGTCTAAGAACAATGAAGCATTGCAGTTTAAATTCAAGGCAGTTTTGATTTAGGGAAAACAGCTTGCATTTGATATTTAATGTTATAAATTGCTTTAACTTTGATTTTTAAAAGAAACTGTTTTTAAAAATAAAAGCTTACTCACCTTTAAAAATTTGCAGAAAACAATTTGATGCAGGGCACAAGCTTAAGTGCAGATCCAATTTCCAGAAATGCATAATGAAATGCATGTTGATCTTGGCTTCATTTGATTACAGAAGTTGATCTTCTGTTTTGATGAAGATTGCTTTTTGATAATGATGCATGCAGACCCATAACTTCCTTGCTTAAATTTGCAGTTGAAATTGAGCTTCAGTTGATGTTGAAGCTTGCAGAGTTTAGATGCAGCTTTGAAGAAATTGAAGTTGAGACTTAGCTTCAGATATGCAGATTTTGATTTGCATTTTGAAGAAATTTATTTGCAGGTTTTAAAGTTTGTAATTTGATTCTTAAACATGAGTTAGAAATGGGGTTTTAGATTTACTGAAATTTTGATTTCAGGTTTCAAATGAGAAAAAGTGTTTTTATCAAATGATTTGTTATGTTTATTGTCAATAAAATTAAATTTCAAAAACAACACAACATGCCATTTGTTATGTTACTTTGTTATGTGATTACAAGTGTCCATGCATTAGTTAAATGATTAACACATATGCATGTTAATATTTAAAAGCCATTTCTAAATTTATAATGTATTTGAATTATCTTAAAACATATCTAATTAATTTAAGCATGTTTTTAAATGTTTATTAACATTAGTTTTTAAATAAACACATATAAACTATACACTTACATTTAAATGTTGGTTTAAATATATTTTTAAAATAAAATTCTTTATAAAACTAAATTTCAAAAGAAAAGAAGATTTTTTTTTAAAATAAAGGAAAGGTTGAATTAAATTTTATCAATGTTATACTTTAACAAAAATGAATTAATTCTTATTTCAAAGAGAAAATCAATTTTTAAAATAAACAAAATAAAATAAACTTTTATTATAAAACAAAATTTAAACTATATTTATTTTTATAAACAAAATAAATGTTCACTTACATCTATGGAAATTATAAGAAAGATTTTTAAAACAAACTTTTGAAAAGTTTACAATTTAAATCAAATTAAATCAATTTACAATTTATACAATTATATATAAATTAAAAAATATCCTTTATTTAATATAAATTAAAATTAAAACCAAATCCTCTATTTACAATGTATAAACATTTATACATTATAAATAAAATATTTTTAAAATAGTTTAGAAAGATAAATTTATCATTTAAATATTTTTAGCTTTTGAAAACAATATCATTTAACAAACTAAATAATTATAAATTTCCAAAAGAAAATTTCAGTTTGAATTAAATTATTAAATCAATATTTCACATTTTAAAATAATTATCAATGAAATTATTAAATAATTATTGCCTAAATTTCCGGGACATCACAACATGAGGTCCCCTCAAGACAATTAAAGGAAACCATGGAAAAGGCCAGTCGAGCAGAGTTACGGAAAATGGAGGCTGCTTGTAAGGTACGGATTGATATGGCTATCGCGACTGTGGATGAGGTCCGGAAAGCGGATCTCGGGCGAGTACAGGAGTTATCCGGGAAACTTGAAGCCGCAGAGCTTACTCAAACCAAGCCGAAGGAGGAGATGGAGGCAATGAGGAAATCCTTTCAGGCTGACTGCTCGCGATACCAATCGGAGAGGGATGCTGCTACTGTAAAGTTGTTGGCTTCTGAGGACCGAATAAGGGAGTTCAAGGAGAATGAGGGGATAATGGATGAGATGCTTCAGGACATATACTTTCGCACTTGGAAACAGGGCAACTTATCTTGGATGGATGATTATCCCCGAGTCATGGCCAGGATTTATCTCAGGGCCCTGGAGGGTGGCATGGCCTTTAGAATGTATGTAGTCACGGCTCAATTCACCAAGGAGGAGAAAGCGGCGGTGAAAGAGGGTATGCGGCTGCTTACTGTTGAGGAGATTGGTGTGCAGTTAGAGGATGATAATCAAGGAGCAGATGCTGGTAAGTCTTCCCTTTTAGCTTCTCGTAACTTGATTGCTTATTGTTTTATGACTATTAATGGATTCTCTCCCGAATTGCACAGGCGGGACCTCTGGAGCACCAACCACCTCTGGTTAACATGTTGAGAGTTCGAATCCCGCGGTCAAGGAGTTCTCGGAGGGCCAGTAGGTTAGAGGTAAAGCTCTGACGCGGCCGATTCCTTGACTTGATTTGGATATCTTTTGGTTTGTTTGATATTCCTGCCTATGTCAATCCCAAAACATTCGTGTAACCTTCAAGCTATAATTGTGTTATTGGTAACGAACGACTTTACTATGTAATTTCAAACTTAGGCTGATTCTGTCATATTTGAATGCTTTTGTCATTTTAGTGTGTTTCATAAGAAATACAGCTGTGCACACGCCCGTGATTTTATTGTGTTTGATGTCAAGTTCTTGCTTAAAACATAATTTCATATCTTGCAATATTAGTGTGATGTGCGAATAAATTATAGCTACGTATTCATATACAAAAGAAAAAAGTACCGCCCTTCATGTTTTAGCTGTAGATGGTTGCTTTGAATGCTTTGTATGACTAAGTATGGGATGCAGCTGAGTGACCTGTCATCCAATTGTGAGTTCCTGTCCCCATTAGTGAGCGTCTCCTATTTCGTGTCCTATACTTTAGAGATCGTTATAGAGGATAGGAGGAAAGTTTTTAAATAAAATAGAAATATAAGAAATAGTAAAACTTCCAATCACGGAAGGACTGCGATGTGCTTAAGTTCGTGGAAAACGGGTTTTGTAGTCACTTTCCCTAGCTGTGGGTCTTGGAGACATTTATCACCCATCTTACGCCTCCGCGGTGAGTTTTTCTTTTTTACCACAGCTATAGTTAAGACACTCGGAGCCGAGATCGTGCACAGTAACTACCCGGGCCATTATGGCCCGTAATCGTGGGTACTATTCGATTTATCGTGGCCGGCTAGCGTGGGTGCCGATCGTCAACTGTGAACTACCCCTGGCTGGCCACACCTTATGTTGGGGTTTAAAGTAGGTTCACGGTTGTCGGCGAGCCGAACGTCGTAATGAGCTGCCTAGGCGATAGTCGGCCTACTCGGTGGCTTATAATCGGCTCATTACAGTTGGCTTTAAGGGCCGATCGTGAGCAATGAGTTAACCCGCAGTAGAGGGATGCTGGAGCAAAAGTGTCCCATTGGCGAGGGCATAGATTCGTATAGTACCTGTTAGGTCTTGTCCAGGTGAAGTCGCGCTGTGATGTGACTTGAATGGAAATGCCATTACACAGGATTTTGTTCAACATAAAAGGATAAAGTTAACAAGCATCCAAGATATAAAGGAACAAGTTAAAAAAGAGATAAGTTTTTAAAGTGGTTCGACACGAAAATGCCTACGTCCACTGATTCTCTTTGTTAATTCACTTCATATGGGCAGTATAAGTTAAGAAAAGTATCGACGAAGGTGCTGGATGTTCCATGCCCTCTGGAACACCTCTCCGTCCACTGTTGACAAAATATAAGCTCCGTTGTGGAGATCTTTATGAATTACATATGGTCCGTCCCAGATTGGATCTAGTGCTCCGGGGCGCGGGAAGACTCGCTTGAGGACAAGATCTCCTTCTTGTAAGCTACGATGCTTGACATTGGAGTTGTATTGTGCTACCACTTTTTGCTTGTGAGCTGCTGCTTTGAGTGTTGCATCGTTTCTTCTATCTTCAATTAGATCCAAAGACATGTGAAGGAGTTCTTCATTCTCTTCTGGGTTATACTGGATCCTACGATGGGAAGGCACTACAGTTTCGACTGGGAGCATGGCCTCCGATCCGTATACCAAAGAGAAAGGAGTTTCCCCGTTGATGTTCTGAAAGATGTGCGGTAGGCCCAAAGTGCCGTAGGAAGCTCATCCACCCAAGCGCCTGTTGACTTTTCAACTTTCTTCTTGATTAGAGTTTTGAGAATTTTGTTGACAGCTTCAACTTGTCCTTTTGCCTGGGGGTAAGCTACAGATGAGAAGCTTTTGTGAATTCCGTGCTTTTGGCACCAGTCGGCGAACTCTTCGCTATCAAACTGAAGTCCATTGTCTGATATGATTTTGAGTGGAACCTCGTACCTGTATAGAACATTTTTGATTAAGAAGTTAATAACTTTTGCCGAGGATATTTTATTTAGAGGTTCCGCTTCCACCCATTTGGTGAAATAGTCGACTGCCACTATAGCATATTTTGCTCCGCCTCGGCCCACCGGCAGTTCGCCAATCAAGTCAACTCCCCATACTGCAAAGGGCCAAGGGCTGGTCATTTGAGTGATCTCTTTTGTTGGTAGTCGAGGAATCTTAGCAAACTTCTGACATCTGTCACATTTTTTGACGAAGTCTAAGGCGTCTTTGTTTAAGGTGGGCCAGAAATACCCATATCGCAGTATCTTCTTTGCCAGAGTCTACCCTCCAATATGATCTCCGCAGCTTCCTTGATGGATGTTTGATAAGATTTCCTTGGCTTCCCTTCCAGCGACACACCTTAATAAGGGGTTAGAGAAGCCGCGCCGATAGAGGATGCCTCCTTGTATTGTGTATCGGGAAGCTCTCCTTAAGATTTTCTTGACTCCGTTACGCCCATCAGGCAGTGTGCCATTTTGTAAGAATTTTCGGATGGGAGTCATCCAAGTTTCCTCTTCGATTGCATCTATCAGATTCACTTGCTCGAAACTCGGGGTTAGTTGCTTTGAGATGGCTACTGTTCTGGAAATGGTGTCGTCTCTCATGCTAGCTTGCTTTGCCAGTTCGTCGGCCTCTTGGTTCTCTTCTCGAGGAATGTGTTTGATCAAATAGTGATCCAATTGATCGAGTAGCAGCTTGGTCTTCTTCAGATATGCTGTGAGTCGTTCTCCTCGAGCCTGAAATTCTCCTAGTATTTGATTTACAATAAGTTGCGAATCACTATGAAGACATAGAGAACCAACTCCAATCTCTAGGGCCAGTTCTAATCCAGCTATTACTGCTTCATACTCTGCATCGTTGTTGGTGGCAGTGAATTCCAACCTTAGAGCATAATGTAGCTTCCTTCCCCTGGGAGTGATTATTACAATACCTGCCCCCGAGACTTGTTCGTTTGATGCTCCATCCACAAAGAGATTCCACTTGATGTCTTCTGCTATTTCAGATTGCTCTTTACCTTCGTTGGCAGTGAATCCGGCAATGAAATCGGCCATGGCTTGTCCCTTGATGGCGGTGCGAGGATGGTAGGTGATATCATATTGACTCAGTTCATTGCACCATTTAAGTAGTCTACCAGAAGTGTCAGAACGATGGAGTACCTGCCTTAGCGGTTGATCGGTTAGAACTCTAATGGAATGGGATTGGAAATAGTGTCGTAGTTTCCGTGATGTGATTAGTAAACAGTATGCTAGCTTCTCAAGTTTAGGATATCTGGTTTCTGCCCCCGTAAACCTCTTGCTCACAAAGTATATTGGCCGCTGTGCGCGGTTGTCTTCTGTCACCAAAGCGGCGCTCAGAGCATGAGATGACACAACAAGGTATAGGTATAGCACTTAGCCTTCGTTTGGAGTTGAGAGTACTGGTGGTCTCTGGAGGTGTTCGATTAGGTTGAGGAAGGCTGTTAAGCATTCGTCAGTCCATTCGAACTTTCCTTTGTCTTTCTTTAGAGCTACGAAGAAAGGGATGCACTTGTCAGTCGCTTTAGAGATGAATCTGCTTAGGATGGCCACTTTCCCTTATAGGCTTTGCATTTCTCTTCGAGTGGAAGGTATCCTGATATCTCTCAGAGCTCGAACTTGTTCAGGGTTTGCTTCAATCCCCCTGGCATGGACGATGAATCCCAAGAACTTTCCTGATGATACTCCGAATGAGCACTTTAGAGGATTCAGCTTCATTCCATATTGGCGAAGTACTTGAAACATCTTGCCCAGGTGGCTTACGTGATCGTTGGCTTTCCTCGATTTTACTAGCATGTCATCCACATAAACCTCCATAGTCCGTCCTATCAGTTCCGCAAACATCTTTTTGACGAGGCGCTGATAGGTAGCTCCGGCGTTTTTAAGTCCAAAAGGCATTACTCTATAGCAGTAAAATCCCCGGTCAGTGATGAAACTAGTGTGGTCTTGATCGGGGGCGTGCATAGGAATTTGGTTATATCCTAAGTATGCGTCCATAAAAGATAAGAGTTCGTGCCCGGCTGTGCTGTCCACCAGCTGATCGATTCGGGGGAGTGGGAAGCAATCCTTTGGGCAAGCGTCATTTAAGTTGGAGAAGTCAATGCATGTTCGCCACTTCCCATTAGCCTTCTTTACTAGTACCGGGTTAGCGATCCACTCTGGGTAGATGGCTTCTCGTATGAAGTTATTGGCAAGCAAGTTCTTTACTTCTTCATCGAGGGCTGCTGATCGTTCTGCCCCCATACTTCTCTTTTTCTGCTTTACTGGAACCTTGGTAGGATCGATGTTTAGTACGTGGCATGCCACATCTGGGGGTGATTCCAGTCATGTCATCGTGCATCCATGCAAATACATCCAGGTTGTGGCGGAGAAAATCAATGAGTTGATCCCTCAATTCTGCTCCTAGTTGAGATCCAATTTTCAACAGTTTACTTGAGTCGTGTTTGTCTACAAATACAAACTCCATAGCCTCTGCAGGCTCGGCGGTGGCCTCCTCCTCTTTGACCTTGGGGTCTAATTCATTGAAAGGATCACTGGTATATCGAAGAGGAGTGGCTTTCTTTAGCTGCTATGCTTCCAAGTTTTTCATGCAGGGAGTAGTCTCTGCATTCTTCCCTTTATCCTTCCTGCGATTATTGCGAAGTTCAGTTACATAGCAATCTCGAGCGGCGTCTTGATCTCCCTCTACTTCCCCTATTCCATTGGCTGTTGGAAATTTCATCTTCAGGCACCACGGGGCCAGGACAATTTGGAAGTCAGACAAGGCTGGTCTTCCTAAAAAGGCATTGTAGGCCGAGTGGTTATCTATTAGCACGAATGTTTGTTTCCGCACAACGGAGCGGGGGTGACTTCCTATTTCAACAAAGAGGTCCAATTGCCCGAGGGGCATCTTCGCGTCTCCAGTGAAACCGTGTAGTGGTTTGTTGCAGGGAGACACATCCTTCATTGACAGCTTCATTCTGTCGAAAGCATGCTTGAATAGGATATTTACTGAGCTTCCAGTGTCTGCAAGAATTCGGAAAACTTCGGCTGGGCCGAACCGGGCAGAGATGACCATAGGATCCATGTGAGGGTACTGCCTTCCTTCTAGGTCACGCCTATTGAATGTAATGTCATCATTCTCTTTTCGCTTCGGGTGGCGTTCTTCCATAGCAGAATTAACGCAGCCTTCATTGTTTCTAAGTGACTTTCTGTATCTTTCCATCTCTGTCCAGTTCCCGTCGGCGATGTGTGGTCCTCCCGATATGGTATGGACCACTATCTTCTCTTGACTGGAGCCGTTGGTGTTGCGATTTCCCCCCTATTTCTGGGAGGGGTAGCCTTGGGTTCTCATTGGCAGGAGCTGGGTTCTTGTTCTGACCTTTTACATAGCGTTTCAGTCTCTTCCTTCTGATGTGTTCTTCAATTAAGTCATGGAGATGATGGCATTCATTGGTATCATGCCCATGAGATTCGTGGAAGCGGCAGAACATTCCAGACTTAATTGCGTTATTTGATTCCTTCTTGTATGGGGGGCGTCTGTATTTAACTTCGTCTTGGGTGGCCAGGAAGATGTTTTCGATTGTTTCATTCAAAGGAGTGTAAGTGTCAAATCTCGGTCCTGACCGATATAGATTTTTTTCTCCCTTTTTTCCCCCAGCATTGTCTCTAGAGTCATTTCTTCGAACGTCCTTTGCTACAGCGGGTGTGTCGCCATGAGCTGCCTTGGTTTGTTGCCCTGTCTGTCTTTCAGTGGAAACGTCTTTAAGTCTCATATATCTTCCGGCTTCATGGAAGAAATCGGGTAAGGTAGTTGGTTTTTCTTTCGTTAATCTTCTAGCAAACTTAGTATCCGGATGCACACTACTACAAAGGGCCATTAAGATAAGTTTCTCATCGGCATCTTGGACTGCGGCCGCTGCAGCATTGAATCGGGTTAGATATTGCTGCACTGTCCCTCCAGGCTACTGTTTGATATTAGATAGGGAATAAGCGTCCTTGGGTTGTTCCACATGAATGCGGAACTGGCTGATGAACTTTTCTTTCAACATTTCCCATGAGCTGATGGATCCTTGGGGTAGATGGCAGAACCAGGAGGTAGCTAGATCTGCCAAGAATAGTGAAAAGCATTTGCACAATACTCCTTCTGTGGCTCCGCTCATGAGCATATGTTGTGTGTATCTCTGCAAGTGTACAACGGGGTCAGAGATTTCCTTGTAAGGTTCCATTGTTGGAATTTTCCATTCTCGGGGGGTGATGGCAATTTCAATATTGCGGGTGAGAGGGCTGGCTACCCTAGCGCCTATCCATCGACCTCTTTGATCCCGTTGGACGCACTCTCTGAACAATCGCGCCATCCTTTCATCATAATTTGGAGTAGGTAGAAATGAGTTTGGTTCTTCTCTGCGAGATTGATTCCGTCCAGACGACCTATAGGGATGGTATCGTCTATCACTCCTAATATTTTCCAGTGGCTGTCTCTGGTCTTCTGGAAGCACGCTAGGGTCAGCTATAGTTGGCCCTTACCTTGATCTTCCCCTGCTGGGTTCTGTTCCGAGCATTTCCTCGGGTCCAACATCGGGCTGGACTCTAGCTCGGCCCCGTTCATTGGAGTTTTCGTGGCTAGGTAGCATGACAGGCTCAGCTATAGCCGACCCTCGCCTGGTACCTCCCCCGCTGAGTTCGGTTCCAAGCGTTTCCTCGGGTCGGAGTTCGGGCTGAGTTCGGGCTCGGCTTCTACCATTGCTGTTTCTGTTGTTAGCTTCTTTGAAGAAGAAAGATCTTTGTCGCCTCCGAGATCCTCCAGACTGGGACTCATCCCATGATTCAGTATTGCGGTTGGATTCTTCAGCATCCCTTAAGTGGGACATGAGTCGGTTCACCAAAGCTTCTTGTTGGGATGTGAAGCGGCCAGTCACTTCAGCCACAACCCTGTCTAGATCTGCCCTAGTAATTGCTGCCGGCTGTTCCGTGGCAAGGGCTGCCGGATTTGCCTGCTTTTCATTTGGTAATGCTGTTGGAACGGGACGATTCTCTTGATCTGGGATCACTGGATCTGGAATACTGCTAGTTGTGACGTTCTTTCCTTTGTTCACATATTTCTTCTGCCTGGGAGGCATGTTTTCTGAGCAATGAGCAATGCTGTTGGAAGAAGGTTAAGTGGGAAAAGCTGAAGCTTTGAGCTCCCGCTCTCAATGGAAGCACCAAAAATTTTGCATGAAAAACGGGCAAACACCTCCAAGTCGTATGATTTAGTCGATTTTATGTTGTTCTTAGTGATTTAGGCGATTTATGCAAATATGTAAAAAGCAGGGACTAAACTGTAAAAGACACACAGATTTATAGTGGTTCGGCCAGAATGTGCCTACATCCACTTCATATGTTATTTTCCTTCACTATCCGGATTACAAGTACAAAGCTTTGATTACAAGTGTATGAAAATCGTTTAAAAGTTCTGTCCATGCTTGAGTTCTCCCCTCGTCCCCGCCATTGTTGTACCCCTACCCCTCTATTTATAGAGTGAGGCTAGGGGTAGGGGTATTGGATGTATATAGTTGCTGGTGGGCCTGGGCTGACGTGATCTGGCTTGGCAATGTTGGTTCGGTAATGTCTTGGTCCGGTGGTGAGTAGAGCATGGGTTGTTCCGGTGGTGAGTGGAGCGTGATCTGGTTCGGTAGTGGGAGGAGCGTGATTTGGTTCGGTAGTGCCTTGATCGTGCCTTGGTTCGGTCGTGCCTTGGTCTGGTGGTGAGTAGAGCATGCACTACTACAAAACAGGCCATTTGCATCACCTCATTTGAATCGGTTTAAGTAAAAACTGATGCAAATAGAACTATTTGCATCAGTTATGTCTTAATAACCGATGCAATTGGTACGTGGAAAGTAATAGGTAATAAAAAAATCAAATTTGCATCAGTTGTCACCAACAACTAATGCAAATTCGTCGATGCAAATAGTTTTAGTCGCATCGGTTTTAACGTCAACCGATGCAACTAAGTCCAAAATAATAATTTACGCATCGGTTCCCTTACGGAGGCGATGCAATTTCAAACTACTTAGGTCATTCGTCACTCACTTTTACATCCCGCCTTTCCAAAAAAAATTCGCCGCTCCCATTCTTTTCCCCAAATAATTCGCTAGCTTAAAAAAAACCCCTAAAATCACCGTTTGCTGGATTGATTTTGAGCTTCGAGTTTGCTGGATTGATTTTATATTGGTTGCTGTTCTTTGTGTTTGTGGAGGTTTGTGTTGAGCAGTCACTTTTAGTTTCAAAATTCGTTTCAAATCATTACCTGAGTAGTCAAAGCGTACAAAGTTTGTTCATACGATCACTGGACTCAGCTACAACCAATCATACGAGTGGTAGGTAAAAATTACCACTCTTTACAGATCTCTTCATCTTGTTGGTTAATAAATGTTTTATGTTTGGATCTCATTAATTGGATTTTGGCCAGATCCAATATCTCAACTGATGATCATTTACCTATAGATT
The DNA here is from genome assembly GCA_030765085.1 of Allium cepa. Lineage (NCBI taxonomy): Eukaryota > Viridiplantae > Streptophyta > Magnoliopsida > Asparagales > Amaryllidaceae > Allium > Allium cepa. The sequence goes on along the minus strand of CM060945.1, from coordinate 1,024,517,605 downwards.
TCTATCTTATCTTGTTATACGTTTGAACCAGAGGGTAATTTTTCATAATTTTTTATGAAATCATGATTCGCTATTCGGATTTTTTTTCGTCTTCGCTTTTTATGAAACCAATTACCTATATAAGTCAAGCGTTAAAGGGTAAAAGCATTCATTTATCAACGTATGAAAAAGAATTACTGGCTCTTATGCTAGCAAATCCCGGTGTCATGGTAGGTAAATCTTTCTGAAAAATGATATTTGAACCAACTCTTTTTTTTCAGCTAAGAAACATGAAAGACGCAATGTATTTTTGTTGTAGGTGGTAAGCTGAGTTTGTATGCCACTGGGCTAGTTTTCCGTTCAATCTGATAAGGACCATAAATTTGGAGACAGTTTAGTTGTTTTTTGATTGCTAGTAGACAATTATCTATATAGTTGCAACCTTATAAATACCTATCTCCTTGCTGAAATTCTATTTCAGTTCTGTTAATATTAGCATATTTCACCATTCTTTTTTTTTAGCTATACTGTCTTTTAGCAATTCTAATGCTATGTCCCTTGAAAGGAGTGTTTTCTCTATTGATTGCACTTTTGCTGTCTTAGGCAAATTGTAGGATCTAGATTAACCCTAGAGGGGGGGTGAATAGGGTTATAGCAAATTTTCTCGAATTAAACACAGAAACAAACTGCTGAAATAAATATGCTTTAAAGTAAATCACACACAAAATTTACCCAGCTTCGGCAACCCCTGCCTACTGCTGCATTCCCAGATTTCTATTAGAATTAAACAGTATCACTCTTACAAACACTCTACTAGACTCGCAAACATTTGCTCCCGCTCACAAACACTCTACTAGACTCGCAAACATTTGCTCCCGCTCACAAACACTCTACTAGACTCGCACACCCTGCTCCCGTCTATAGAGTTTCGTTTACTCACAAACTCTGCTCCCGCCTACTATAGAGCTTTGCTTACTCGCAAACTCTGCTCCTGCCTATAGAGCTTTGCAAACTCGCACACCCGGCTCACTGAACTAATTCTAACTAGACAATCTGACACTACCTAAACCCTAGGTGGTGATTTACATAATTTTGATTCGTAAAGTAAAAACAAAAATTAAACGGTTAAACAAATAACCCTAATAAACTAAAGCCTTTAGAAAACAAGGCCGGCCCACTCTTTATTCTTTAACCCGTTCCTTATTTTCTTCTTTGTATTTGCTCCGTTCGTTGTTTTGAGATAGTGGCGGCTTTGTCCTTCAATCCAAATTAGGGCTTTCGTTCGTGATTCAAATTAGGGTTTTCGAAGTAGCGACTTTATGTTGATCGATTCGATGATTATTCGCGTGTAGCCTTGATCGATTGTTTTCCTTGTTGCTCACTTCGGCTGCTTCGTTGATCGAATTCTTTCCTTGCTTCGGTATGTAATTATATGCTTTTGCTTTACTGATTTTATGCTTTCTGGAATTCGATGAATTGATTGCCGATGATGATTGGGCTTTTATATGCGTTCGAATTCCTTGAATTACGTTCGTCTAAATATATTTGAATTCGTCAATTTACTTGCTCTGGCCGCTTGATCTTGTATTGATGCTTGGGATTTCACTGACTTGTTCGTTTCTTTACCACCACGTCTCTGACTTGTTCAATAACGTATATTTGTTACTTGATGGTCACGGCGTTGATTTGAGATTGTAATGACCACGGCTTGATTTTTATGTATGAACACGGCTTTGATTCAATTCCGTAATGACCACGGCTTCGACTCTGTTCCTTTTTCTGTTGACTTATTGGAAAACAGTTTTGAACACTTGATTAGCTTGCGATGTTGAATTTGTTTATGCTATAATCTTGTTCATCCCTCTTGTATACCTGGTGTATCCCGGTCCACATGACACTGGTCTTGATACTGTTGAACACAGCACTCCTCTGCTGTTGGCCACTGACCTCTGGTCAGTTTTTGTATTCGTCCCCGAGCATTTCTGATCTGTAGCTTTGTTCGTATGTTCATACATTACTGTATGTAGCTCATTGTGTAGTGTGCTTCGAGTTGTGTACTCGGGTGTGATCTGTGCATTTCTTTTTCATGTCGTAGCTTGATTCATGTATACATTCATGAATTATCTAGTTGACTTCCTGCAGTTGCATACACTTTGTCATTCTGGCCTTGAACCTGTACTTGTAGTTTTTCAACCTAGTTTTGACACTTGCAGTTGTATCGCTTGATATTCATTCTTGTAGTTTGCGTTCATGTACTTGCTGTCGTAGATGTTGCACTGCTTCATTCTGATTGCATACACGTTGATGCTTGTGGTAGATGTACGGTTCACTATATATATATATATGTGTGTGTGTGTGTGTGTGTGTGTGTGTGTGTGTGTGTGTGTGTTTCCTTCAGTTGCATTGAGCTCTGTTGTTTCATTGGTTCATTTGATATGTTGTCCACCTGAGTTTGAGCATTTGCACATTTGTTCACCTGCACTTGTTACTTCTGTTCACCTGTATCATGCTTGGCTTTGCGGTTCATCCTGTTTCACTTTGGTCTGCTGTCATGTTTGCTATCCACTGCAGTTTGTGTTGCTCACCATGTTGCTCATACATGTTTTCATTCACTTGAGTCTTGTGATTTACATATATGTGCATATATACAGTTGCTCGGTCCTTGATTGTTTCAGTATTCATGTTGTTGTGCAGTAGCCGTGGTCTATGTTGTTGTAGCATGCACTCGTTGTTTTTTCCAGTTGCACTTGAATCTCTTGGCACTGCTATTAGCTTTGGTGTATGTCTTTAATTTGTGCAGTCCATGTTGCTATGTTTATCACTTGATTGTGTAACTTGTGGTTTCATTGTTGCACTCGAGTTTTGTTACTTGAGCTGCTTTGTTGAGTTCCATTTGACTTGACTGTACTTGTACAACTTCATTGTTCCTGTGTTGAATCCATTTTTTCAAAAAACTCGGGTTTGACCTTGTGCTCGAGTCGTGATTTTGAACATATTGCACGTGTGTTGAACCCGGCTTTTCATTTGGATTTGACCTGTGCTCACCTGTCCCTGTAGCATTATGAAGTGTATATAGATGTGCACGGCCTTGTGGAATATACAGTGATACACTGTGTATGTCACAAGTTGTTCGTGTATGATGAATTCAAATTTAAATGATGACGAACAACCCAAATAACTGAGGCAAATATTATTTTCAAAATTCATCTTTTATTTTATATTGCAAAAATATTTTATTTTCAATTTTACTGCGTTAGTAAATATTTTTGCAGATTGCTCAGATGCTGGATTCAAACTGGAATGCAGTTGAAGATAAATACCAGTGTGAGTGATATGTAGTGAGGTGAACTGTAAATATGAAATGTGATGTAATTGTAATCAAAGTTGTATAGTTATAGTGGGAGCTTGAAATTGTACTATTCAAAGTTGTAATAAATATTTGTTTGAATAAAATATTCGTTTGAATTCAAATTCTGTGTTATTAAATTTATTCAACAAATATTTATTTAATCTGTGAAAACAAAATAGTATATTAACAAATACATTTAGACGTACGTATATATGTTTATTATCATCAAACAAAAATCATATAAGCGCAGAGCGCATATTCAACAATCTCCCCCTTTTGATGATAACAAACATATATTTAAGATTTTGAATGTATTAAATATATTTGATCGTCAATTTGCTCCCCCTATTTAAATGCTCCCTCTCTACACAATACTCCCCCTACATATATGCATACAAATAAAAATATGTAAATGAGCCTGTATGCAAATGGAAAATTATTTGACCTTTGCTTGATTCTATTTGACAAGATCTTAACTTTTCTCTCCCCCTTTTGTTATCAGCAAAAGAATAACAGTGTTATAAAAATAGGGATGAAGTAACAGACATGAATAAAATATTTAACTCAATTGAATATAAATATCAAATTTCAATAAAATTCAAACAAAAATCCTAATTACCCTTGTCAGACGCATATTCCACTTTTAGAAGTGATGGAAATAAAATCATCAAAAAAAAAACATACAGTTCTGTCTATTTGTGGTATGTTTATTTCAGGAAATTTGAATATCTACTAACCATGCATAACCGTTAGGACTTTTAAATGAGATTAGTAGTATTCCAATTTAATTTTTAAAATGAATTCAAGTATCTTCTAACCACGCATAACCGTGAGGACTTTTAAATGGGATTAGAATCAACTTGTCTATTTAATCAATTAATTTTGATATGCGTTCCATACATGCATAACCGTGAGGACTTTTAAATGAGCATGGAAGCACATAATCAAAAATCCAAGTAATTCACCCATGCATAACCGTGAGGACTTTTAAATGAGAGTGAATACTTTGGATATTTATTTTATTGAAGAATATAATAAATTGAAGCACAGACAATTTCCTTTATAATAATAAATTGAAGAACGAATAATTTCCTTTGTAAACTACCACAAATTTACATACCATATATGATTTTGATCAGTGATGGTCGATAGAAAGATGGTAGAAATAGAAATGATCATGGAACTTTTACCCAACAAAAAAGTTTTTATAACTCTTGTTATGAAATTCTAAAGAAATTTTCTAATTATACTTTCTTGAGTTATAAATATGATAAATATCTACACTCATCACTTTTTCAATCACTATTCATCTTTTCGATAATCAAAGGGAGTCAGATTAGTCAAAATAGTCATTTAAAATCAAATTCAAAAAATTATAAAATCAATTTTTCAAAAATGACTAATCTGTAAATATGGTCAAATATGATTTTCTCGAGGGGTTATATGAGAAAAATTCTGCTATTTGAGAAATTATTTCAAGTGAAAAATATGCAGATATTTTCTTTGAAAAATGATGCAGCAAATGAATGTTTTAAAGATTAATCACGTTACGCTAATAATTTTTCTATCAACTATATTACCAGTGTAATCTGCATCTGAATTTAAATTTCACTCAATATTCACTCGTTGGATGTCAAATACCAGATTGTGAAATTTCAACAAATTATCTCATAATTGTTTTCAACAATTTTTAAATGAAATTCTCTTGAATTTGAATTGAGACCGTGTTAACATTCAAACAAATATCATAGTGTCAGTTTCAAAAACAGTTATTTTCATGAGTAATCAACAGTCAATCAAAAACAATTTCTTGAAGTTTCAACAATTTCTTAAAATCCTTTTTAACAGCTTTACGCATGAAATTTGAAATCGTGCAAATTTACAAGCAGTGACCAAAATGTCAAAACAAATATATCTATGTGTAGCATGAGTAATCAAAGATCAATAAAATATCATCATTAGACCGAACAATTTATATGGATTAGTTCAAAGTTGAAAATCTGATTGGTCATCATTTAAGCACAAAATAAGGTCATAAATAAGAACTAGTCATGTAGGATCATGTCAAGTAAGTCCGAATCAGTCAACCATCATAATTACTCCAAGTAATTCTATTTAAAGATGATTGGTCAATATTTTGAAAAAAATCATAGAATCAAAATCATCATCTTTTGTTCATCTCAATATTGGCTGATTTAATTCAGATTATGGTGCATATTATCACATTTAATATATCGTTCAAAACATATTTACCTGTTTTACCTTTACGATAATTTTTCGTCGTTGTTCATTGTGATTCTGTCACCTTTATACTAGGCTAAGGAACTTTGCTTTGTTGCCCGTTGGGTTTTTGGAACAGCCAAAATCCAGAGAACACTGTTGTTGTTCCTTAGCCTGCCGCCACACCTACACGATGAAAGATTTTTGTGACCTATTTGTTTATATAGGTCCATGGTTTTTAGTGGCAGAACATGAAAAATATGTTAGTGGAGACCCAAAACTATTTATATATGTTCCTTTTGGCACCCAAATTTGTTTGACTTTCATGGATTTTATATTTGTGCCTTTTGGAACCCAAATTGGTATAGTTTTCACGTGTTTGGGTCTATACCAACAATTATTTTGATTGTGTCCAAATTTTCTACAAATTGTGCATATTAAATTGACTTGATTAAATTTTGTGTTCTTGTTCCTATGACTATGATGTCCAATTATTTCAGATCGAGCAAAGACACTTTTACCTTTTGCATTATCATCATCTTGTGATTTCCCAAAACCTAGTCCTTTTCTGTTGTTAGCAAAAATTTGATTTCCCAATAACATTTTGAAAGATTTTTCTCCTTTTGAAAAGTTATTCAGAGATTTCTCAAGATTTTGGACTTTGGTTTGTAATGTTGTGTTTTCAGTTACAAGTGAGGTGCATCTATTTATAAAATCCTTTTTCCTAGTGTCAATGTTTTCCTTAAGACTCAAGTTTTCTTTTTCGAGATTCTCAGAGTTATTCTTAAGTCTTATCAATTCTGAATCTAAAATTTTACATTGGTTACATTCTAGGTTTTGAATATTTTCAAGTTCAGTTTCTAACCTAGAATTTTCATGGGCGAGTTTCCTCCTTTCAGATTTCAGTTTTTCAATTTTTGATTCAAGACTATTAATTGTTTTAGTAAGATCTAAGCACATAAAAACAAGATCTCTATAGGAATACTCACCTACCTCACTAGATTCCTCGGAGCTTGCTTCTGAATCTGATTTTGCCATAAGACACAAGTTAGCCTCCTCTGAGCTGCTATCTGAAACTTCCTCTCCTTCTTCATCATCCCAAGTTGCTGCAAAAGCCTTCTTTTTCTTTTTCTTCCCTTTGTTGTTTTTGAGAAGTGGGCATTTTTGGATGAAGTGTCCGGGCTTCTTGCAGTTAAAGCATGTTAATTCATTATCGGAATTTTCAGAGACTTTTGATCTATTACCCTTTGTTTTCTTCTTGCGTGGCTTGAATCTCGACCATTTTCTAAGATTATTGACAGCCATTGCAAGCTCTTCAATTGGATCTTCTTCATCTTCATCGCTCTCTTCTTTGCTCTTTAAGGCAATCGTCTTCTTCTTTGGTTCGGAGTTGTTGCGTTCTTCCTTTGCTTTTAGCTCAAGCTCATATGTCATCAAGTTACCAATCAACTCCTTCATGCTTAGTTTACTCAAATCTTTCGATTCTTGGATTGCCGTGACTTTTGCCTCAAAGTTCATCGGTAAGACTCGTAGTATCTTCCGCACAAGCTCTACCTCAGTGAAGACCTTCCCAAGCGCTCGAGCGTTGTATACCAAGGTTGAAAAGCGTCCAAACATATCCTTTATGCTCTCGCCTTTGTCCATCACAAAGTTTTTGTATTCATTGCTGAATAGGGCTAGACGAGACTCCTTGACTTGAGAAGTTCCTTCGTGTGTCACCTCCAAAGTGTGCCAAATTTCCTGTGCTGTTGTACAATGAGAAATTCTATTAAATTCATTTTTATCAAGAGCACAGATCAAAGCGTTCATTGCCTTGGCATTTGTGGTTTTTAATTTCTTATCGTTAGCATCCCATCTATCCTTAGGTTTAGGAATCTCAGTACCACCAACAGTTATAGTGGGAGGTTTGTATCCAGTTTCAATAATATCCCAAACATCATAATCAACAGAACTAAGATATATACCCATCCTAACTTTCCAATAAGCATAATCATTCCCGTTAAACATGGGTGGCCTAGCAATAGATTGCCCCTCAGAAAAAGCATTATTCGGTGAATTCATGACTCTAGAGTTAAAAACAAAATACCGGGCTCTGATACCACTTGTAGGATCTAGATTAACCCTAGAGGGGGGTGAATAGGGTTATAGCAAATTTTCTCGAATTAAACACAGAAACAAACTGCTGAAATAAATATGCTGTAAAGTAAATCACACACAAAATTTACATAGCTTCGGCTCACCCTGCCTACTGCTGCATTCCCATATTTCTATTAGAATTAAACAGTATCACGCTTACAAACACTCTACTAGACTCGCAAACATTTGCTCCCTCTCACAAACACTCTACTAGACTCGCAAACATTTGTTCCCGCTCACAAACACTCTACTAGACTCGCACATCCTGCTCCCGCCTATAGAGTTTCGTTTACTCGCAAACTCTGCTCCCGCCTACTATAGAGCTTTGCTTACTCGCAAACTCTGCTCCCGCCTATAGAGCTTTGCAAACTCGCACACCCTGCTCACTGAACTAATTCTAACTAGACAATCTGACACTACCTAAACCCTAGGTGGTGATTTACAAAATTTTGATTCGTAAAGTAAAAACAAAAATTAAACGGTTAAACAAATAACCCAAATAAACTAAAGCCTTTAGAAAACAAGGCCAGCCCACTCTTTATTCTTTAACCCGTTCCTTATTTTCTTCTTTGTATTTGCTCCGTTCGTTATTTTGAGATAGTGGCGGCTTTGTCCTTCAATCCAAATTAGGGCTTTCGTTCGTGATTCAAATTAGGGTTTTCGAAGTGCCGACTTTATGTTGATCGATTCGATGATTATTCGCGTGTAGCCTTGATCGATTGTTTTCCTTTTTGCTCACTTCGGCTGCTGCGTTGATCGAATTCTTTCCTTGCTTCGGTATGTAATTATATGCTTTTGCTTTACTGATTTTATGCTTTCTGGAATTCGATGAATTGATTGCCGATGATGATTGGGCTTTTATAGGCGTTCGAATTCCTTGAATTACGTTCGTCTAAATATATTTGAATTTGTCAATTTACTTGCTCTGGCCGCTTGATCTTGTATTGATGCTTGGGATTTCACTGACTTCTTCGTTTCTTTACCACCACGTCTCTGACTTGTTCAATAACGTATATTTGTTACTTGATGGTCACGGCGTTGATTTGAGATTGTAATGACCAAGGCTTGATTTTTATGTATGAACACGGCTTGATTCAATTCCGTGATGACCACGGCTTCGACTCTGTTCCTGTTTCTGTTGACTTATTTGAACACAGTTTTGAACACTTGATTAGCTTGCGATGTTGATTTTGTTTATGCTATAATCTTGTTCATCCCTCTTGTATACCTGGTGTATCACGGTCCACATGACACTGGTCGTGATACTGTTGAACACAGCACTCCTCTGCTGTTGGCCACTGACCTCTGGTCAGTTTTTGTATTCGTCCCCGAGCATTTCTGATCTGTAGCTTTGTTCGTATGTTCATACATTACTGTATGTAGCTCATTGTGTAGTGTGCTTCGAGTTGTGTACTCGGGTGTGATCTGTGCATTTCTTTTTCATGTCGTAGCTTGATTCATGTATACATTCATGAATTCTCTAGTTGACTTCCTGCAGTTGCATACACTTTGTCATTCTGGCCTTGAATCTGTACTTGTAGTTGTTCAACCTGGTTTTGACACTTGCAGTTGTATCGCTTGATATTCATTCTTGTAGTTTGCATTCATGTACTTGCTGTCGTAGATGTTGCACTGCTTCATTCTGATTGCATACACGTTGATGCTTGTGGTAGATGTACGGTTCACTATATATATATATATATATATATATATATATATATGTTTCCTTCAGTTGCATTGAGCTCTGTTGTTTCATTGGTTCATTTGATATGTTGTCCACCTGAATTTGAGCATTTGCACATTTGTTCACCTGCACTTGTTACTTCTGTTCACCTGTATCATGCTTGGCTTTGCGGTTCGTCCTGTTTCACTTTGGTCTGCTGTCATGTTTGCTATCCACTGCAGTTTGTGTTGCTATCCATGTAGCTCATACATGTTTTCATTCACTTGAGTCTTGTGATTTACATATATGTGCATATATACAGTTGCTCGGTCCTTGATTGTTTCAGTATTCATGTTGTTGTGCAGTAGCCGTGGTCTTTGTTGTTGTAGCATGCACTCGTTGTTGTTTCCAGTTGCACTTGAATCTCTTGGCACTGCTATTAGCTTTGGTGTATGTCTTGAATTTGTGCAGTCCATGTTGCTGTGTTTATCACTTGATTGTGTAACTTGTGGTTTCATTGCTGCACTCGAGTTTTGTTACTTGAGCTGCTTTATTGAGTTCCATTTGACTTGACTGTACTTGTACAACTTCATTGTTCCTGTGTTGAATCCAGTTTTTCAAAAAATTCGGGTTTGACCTTGTGCTCGAGTCGTGATTTTGAACATATTGCACGTGTGTTGAACCCGGCTTTTCATTTAGATTTGACCTGTGCTCACCTGTCCCTGTAGCATTATCAAGTGTATATAGATGTGCACGGCCTTGTGGCATATACAGTGATACACTGTGTATGTCACAAGTTGTTCGTGTATGATGAATTCAAATTTAAATGATGACGAACAACCCAAATAACCGAGGCAAATATTATTTTCAAAATTCATCTTTTATTTTATATTGCAAAAATATTTTATTTTCAATTTTACTACGTTAGTAAATATTTTTGCAGATTTCTCAGATGCTGGATTCAAACTGAAATGCAGTTGAAGATAAATACGAGTGTGAGTGATATGTAGTGAGGTGAACTGTAAATATGAAATGTGATGTAATTGTAATCAAAGTTGTATAGTTATAGTGGGAGCTTGAAATTGTACTATTCAAAGTTGTAATAAATATTTGTTTGAATAAAATATTCGTTTGAATTCAAATTCTGTGTTATTTAATTTATTCAACAAATATTTATTTAATCTGTGATAACAAAATAGTATATTAACAAATACATTTAAATGAATGTATATATGTTTATTATCATCAAACAAAAATCATATAAGCGCAGAGCGCATATTCAACAATCTCCCCCTTTTGATGATAACAAACATATATTTAAGATTTTGAATGTATTAAATGTATTTGATCGTTCAATTTGCTCCCCCTACTTAAATGCTCATCTCTACACAATACTCCCCCTACATATATGCATACAAATAAAAATATGTAAATGAGCCTATATGCAAATGGAAAATTATTTGACCTTTGCTTGATTCTATTTGACAAAATCTTAACTTTTCTCTCCCCCTTTTGTTATCAGCAAAAGAATAACAGTGTTATAAAAATAGGGATGAAGTAACAGACATGAATCAAACATTTAACTCAATTGAATATAAATATCAAATTTCAATAAAATTCAAACAAAAATCCTAATTACCCTTGTCAGACGCATATTCCACTTTAAGAAGTGATGGAAATAAAATCATCAAAAAAACATACAGTTCTGTCTATTTGTGGTATATTTATTTCGGGAAATTTGAATATCTACTAACCATGCATAATCGTTCGGACTTTTAAATGAGATTAGTAGTATTCCAATTTAATTTTTAAAATGAATTCAAGTATCTTCTAACCACGCATAACCGTGAGGACTTTTAAATGGGATTAGAATCAACTTGTCTATTTAATCAATTAATTTTGATATGCGTTCCATACATGCATAACCGTGAGGACTTTTAAATGAGCATGGAAGCACATAATCAAAAATCCAAGTAATTCACCCATGCATAACCCTGAGGACTTTTAAACGAGAGTGAATACTTTGGATATTTATTTTATTGAAGAATATAATAAATTGAAGCACAGATAATTTCCATTATAATAATAAATTGAAGAACGAATAATTTCCTTTGTAAACTACCACAAATTTACATACCATATATGATTTTGATGAGTGATGGTCGATAGAAAGATGGTAGAAATAGAAATGATCATGGAACTTTTACCCAACAAAAAAGTTTTTATAACTCTTGTTATGAAATTCTAAAGAAATTTTCTAATTATACTTTCTTGAGTTATAAATATGATAAATATCTACACTCATCACTTTTTCAATCACTATTCATCTTTTCGATAATCAAAGGGAGTCAGATTAGTCAAAATAGTCATTTAAAATCAAATTCAAAAAATTATAAAATCAATTTTTCAAAAATGACTAATCTATAAATATGGTCAAATATGATTTTCTCGAGGGGTTATATGAGAAAAATTCTGCTATTTGAGAAATTATTTCAAATGAAAAATATGCAGATATTTTCTTTGAAAAATTATGCAGCAAATGAATGTTTCAAAGATTAATCACGTTACACTAATAATTTTTCTATCAACTATATTACCAGTGTAATCTGCATCTGAATTTAAATTTCACTCAATATTCACTCGTTGGATGTCAAATACCAGATTGTGAAATTTCAACAAATTATCTCATAATTGTTTTCAACAATTTTTAAATGAAATTCTCTTGAATTTGAATTGAGACCGTGTTAACAATCAAACAAATATCATAGTGTCAGTTTCAAAAACAGTTATTTTCATGAGTAATCAACAGTCAATCAAAAACAATTTCTTGAAGTTTCAACAATTTCTTAAAATCCTTTTTAACAGCTTTACACATGAAATTTGAAATCGTGCAAATTTACAAGCAGTGACCAAAATGTCAAAACAAATATATCTACGTGTAGCATGAGTAATCAAAGATCAATAAAATATCATCATTTGATCGAACAATTTATATGGAATAGTTCAAAGTTGAAAATCTGATTGGTCATCATTTAAGCACAAAATAAGGTCATAAATAAGAACTAGTCATGTAGGATCATAGCAAGTAAGTCCGAATCAGTCAACCATCATAATTACTCCAAGTAATTCTATTTAAAGATGATTGGTCAATATTTTGAAAAAATCATAGAATCAAAATCATCATCTTTTGTTCATCTCAATATTGGCTGATTTAATTCAGATTATGGTGCAGATTATCACATTTAATATATCGTTCAAAACATATTTACCTGTTTTACCTTTACGATAATTTTTCGTCGTTGTTCATTGTGATTCTGTCACCTTTATACTAGGCTAAGGAACTTTGCTTTGTTGCCCGTTGTGTTTCTGGAACAGCCAAAATCCAGAGAACACTGTTGTTGTTCCTTAGCCTGCCGCCACACCTACACGATGAAAGATTTTTGTAACCTATTTGTTTTTATAGGTCCATGGTTGTTAGTGGCAGAACATGAAAAATATGTTAGTGGAGACCCAAAACTATTTATATATGTTCCTTTTGGCACCCAAATTTGTTTGACTTTCAGGGATTTTATATTTGTGCCTTTTGGAACCCAAATTGGCATAGTTTTCACGTGTTTGGGTCTATACCAACAATTATTTTGATTGTGTCCAAATTTTCTACAAATTGTGCACATTAAATTGACTTGATTAAATTTTGTGTTCTTGTTCCTATGACTATGATGTCCAATTATTTCAGATCGAGCACAGACACTTTTACCTTTTGCATTATCATCATCTTGTGATTTCCCAAAACCTAGTCCTTTTCTGTTGTTAGCAAAAATTTGATTTCCCAATAACATTTTGAAAGATTTTTCTCCTTTTGAAAAGTTATTCAGAGATTTCTCAAGATTTTGGACTTTGGTTTTTAATGTTGTGTTTTCAGTTACAAGTGAGGTGCATCTATTTATAAAATCCTTTTTCCTAGTGTCAATGTTTTCCTTAAGACTCAAGTTTTCTTTTTCGAGATTCTCAGAGTTATTCTTAAGTCTTATCAATTCTGAATCTAAAATTTTACATTGGTTACATTTTAGGTTTTGAATATTTTCAAGTTCAGTTTCTAACCTAGAATTTTCATGGGCGAGTTTCCTCCTTTCAGATTTCAGTTTTTCAATTTTTGATTCAAGACTATTAATTGTTTTAGCAAGATCTAAGCACATAAAAACAAGATCTCTATAGGAATACTCACCTACCTCACTAGATTCCTCGGAGCTTGCTTCTGAATCTGATTTTGCCATAAGACACAAGTTAGCCTCCTCTGAGCTGCTATCTGAAACTTCCTCTCCTTCTTCATCATCCCAAGTTGCTGCAAAAGCCTTCTTTTTCTTTTTCTTCCCTTTGTTGTTTTTGAGAAGTGGGCATTTTTGGATGAAGTGTCCGGGCTTCTTGCAGTTAAAGCATGTTAATTCATTATCGGAATTTTCAGAGTCTTTTGATCTATTACCCTTTGTTTTCTTCTTGCGTGGCTTGAATCTCGACCATTTTCTAAGATTATTGACAGCCATTGCAAGCTCTTCAATTGGATCTTCTTCATCTTCATCGCTCTCTTCTTTGCTCTTTAAGGCAATCGTCTTCTTCTTTGGTTCGGAGTTGTTGCGTTCTTCCTTTGCTTTTAGCTCAAGCTCATATGTCATCAAGTTACCAATCAACTCCTTCATGCTTAGTTTACTCAAATCTTTCGATTCTTGGATTGCCGTGACTTTTGCCTCAAAGTTCATCGGTAAGACTCGTAGTATCTTCCGCACAAGCTCTACCTCAGTGAAGACCTTCCCAAGCGCTCGAGCGTTGTATACCAAGGTTGAAAAGCGTCCAAACATATCCTTTATGCTCTCGCCTTTGTCCATCACAAAGTTTTTGTATTCATTGCTGAATAGGGCTAGACGAGACTCCTTGACTTGAGAAGTTCCTTCGTGTGTCACCTCCAAAGTGTGCCAAATTTCCTGTGCTGTTGTACAATGAGAAATTCTATTAAATTCATTTTTATCAAGAGCACAGATCAAAGCGTTCATTGCCTTGGCATTTGTGGTTTTTAATTTCTTATCGTTAGCATCCCATCTATCCTTAGGTTTAGGAATCTCAGTACCACCAACAGTTATAGTGGGAGGTTTGTATCCAGTTTCAATAATATCCCAAACATCATAATCAACAGAACTAAGATATATACCCATCCTAACTTTCCAATAAGCATAATCATTCCCGTTAAACATGGGTGGCCTAGCAATAGATTGCCCCTCAGAAAAAGCATTATTCGGTGAATTCATGACTCTAGAGTTAAAAACAAAATACCGGGCTCTGATACCACTTGTAGGATCTAGATTAACCCTAGAGGGGGGTGAATAGGGTTATAGCAAATTTTCTCGAATTAAACACAGAAACAAACTGCTGAAATAAATATGCTGTAAAGTAAATCACACACAAAATTTACATAGCTTCGGCTCACCCTGCCTACTGCTGCATTCCCATATTTCTATTAGAATTAAACAGTATCACGCTTACAAACACTCTACTAGACTCGCAAACATTTGCTCCCGCTCACAAACACTCTACTAGACTCGCAAACATTTGTTCCCGCTCACAAACACTCTACTAGACTCGCACATCCTGCTCCCGCCTATAGAGTTTCGTTTACTCGCAAACTCTGCTCCCGCCTACTATAGAGCTTTGCTTACTCGCAAACTCTGCTCCCGCCTATAGAGCTTTGCAAACTTGCACACCCTGCTCACTGAACTAATTCTAACTAGACAATCTGACACTACCTAAACCCTAGGTGGTGATTTACAAAATTTTGATTCGTAAAGTAAAAACAAAAATTAAACGGTTAAACAAATAACCCTAATAAACTAAAGCCTTTAGAAAACAAGGCCGGCCCACTCTTTATTCTTTAACCCGTTCCTTATTTTCTTCTTTGTATTTGCTCCGTTCGTTGTTTTGAGATAGTGGCGGCTTTGTCCTTCAATCCAAATTAGGGCTTTCGTTCGTGATTCAAATTAGGGTTTTCGAAGTGCCGACTTTATGTTGATCGATTCGATGATTATTCGCGTGTAGCCTTGATCGATTGTTTTCCTTTTTGCTCACTTCGGCTGCTGCGTTGATCGAATTCTTTCCTTGCTTCGGTATGTAATTATATGCTTTTGCTTTACTGATTTTATGCTTTCTGGAATTCGATGAATTGATTGCCGATGATGATTGGGCTTTTATAGGCGTTCGAATTCCTTGAATTACGTTCGTCTAAATATATTTGAATTTGTCAATTTACTTGCTCTGGCCGCTTGATCTTGTATTGATGCTTGGGATTTCACTGACTTCTTCGTTTCTTTACCACCACGTCTCTGACTTGTTCAATAACGTATATTTGTTACTTGATGGTCACGGCGTTGATTTGAGATTGTAATGACCACGGCTTGATTTTTATGTATGAACACGGCTTTGATTCAATTCCGTGATGACCACGGCTTCGACTCTGTTCCTGTTTCTGTTGACTTATTTGAACACAGTTTTGAACACTTGATTAGCTTGCGATGTTGATTTTGTTTATGCTATAATCTTGTTCATCCCTCTTGTATACCTGGTGTATCACGGTCCACATGACACTGGTCTTGATACTGTTGAACACAGCACTCCTCTGCTGTTGGCCACTGACCTCTGGTCAGTTTTTGTATTCGTCCCCGAGCATTTCTGATCTGTAGCTTTGTTCGTATGTTCATACATTACTGTATGTAGCTCATTGTGTAGTGTGCTTCGAGTTGTGTACTCGGGTGTGATCTGTGCATTTCTTTTTCATGTCGTAGCTTGATTCATGTATACATTCATGAATTCTCTAGTTGACTTCCTGCAGTTGCATACACTTTGTCATTCTGGCCTTGAACCTGTACTTGTAGTTTTTCAACCTAGTTTTGACACTTGCAGTTGTATCGCTTGATATTCATTCTTGTAGTTTGCGTTCATGTACTTGCTGTCGTAGATGTTGCACTGCTTCATTCTGATTGCATACACGTTGATGCTTGTGGTAGATGTATGGTTCACTATATATATATATACATACATATATATATATATATATATATATGTTTCCTTCAGTTGCATTGAGCTCTGTTGTTTCATTGGTTCATTTGATATGTTGTCCACCTGAATTTGAGCATTTGCACATTTGTTCACCTGCACTTGTTACTTCTGTTCACCTGTATCATGCTTGGCTTTGCGGTTCGTCCTGTTTCACTTTGGTCTGCTGTCATGTTTGCTATCCACTGCAGTTTGTGTTGCTATCCATGTTGCTCATACATGTTTTCATTCACTTGAGTCTTGTGATTTACATATATGTGCATATATACAGTTGCTCGGTCCTTGATTGTTTCAGTATTCATGTTGTTGTGCAGTAGCCGTGGTCTTTGTTGTTGTAGCATGCACTCGTTGTTGTTTCCAGTTGCACTTGAATCTCTTGGCACTGCTATTAGCTTTGGTGTATGTCTTGAATTTGTGCAGTCCATGTTGCTGTGTTTATCACTTGATTGTGTAACTTGTGGTTTCATTGCTGCACTCGAGTTTTGTTACTTGAGCTGCTTTCTTGAGTTCCATTTGACTTGACTGTACTTGTACAACTTCATTGTTCCTGTGTTGAATCCAGTTTTTCAAAAAACTCGGGTTTGACCTTGTGCTCGAGTCGTGATTTTGAACATATTGCACGTGTGTTGAACCCGGCTTTTCATTTAGATTTAACCCATTATCAAGTGTATATAGATGTGCACGGCCTTGTGGCATATACAGTGATACACTGTGTATGTCACAAGTTGTTCGTGTATGATGAATTCAAATTTAAATGATGACGAACAACCCAAATAACCGAGGCAAATATTATTTTCAAAATTCATCTTTTATTTTATATTGCAAAAATATTTTATTTTCAATTTTACTACGTTAGTAAATATTTTTGCAGATTTCTCAGATGCTGGATTCAAACTGAAATGCAGTTGAAGATAAATACGAGTGTGAGTGATATGTAGTGAGGTGAACTGTAAATATGAAATGTGATGTAATTGTAATCAAAGTTGTATAGTTATAGTGGGAGCTTGAAATTGTACTATTCAAAGTTGTAATAAATATTTGTTTGAATAAAATATTCGTTTGAATTCAAATTCTATGTTATTTAATTTATTCAACAAATATTTATTTAATCTATGATAACAAAATAGTATATTAACAAATACATTTAAATGAATGTATATATGTTTATTATCATCAAACAAAAATCATATAAGCGCAGAGCGCATATTCAACAATCTCCCCCTTTTGATGATAACAAACATATATTTAAGATTTTGAATGTATTAAATGTATTTGATCGTTCAATTTGCTCCCCCTACTTAAATGCTCCCTCTCTACACAATACTCCCCCTACATATATGCATACAAATAAAAATATGTAAATGAGCCTATATGCAAATGGAAAATTATTTGACCTTTGCTTGATTCTATTTGACAAAATCTTAACTTTTCTCTCCCCCTTTTGTTATCAGCAAAAGAATAACAGTGTTATAAAAATAGGGATGAAGTAACAGACATGAATCAAACATTTAACTCAATTGAATATAAATATCAAATTTCAATAAAATTCAAACAAAAATCCTAATTACCCTTGTCAGACGCATATTCCACTTTAAGAAGTGATGGAAATAAAATCATCAAAAAAACATACAGTTCTGTCTATTTGTGGTATATTTATTTCGGGAAATTTGAATATCTACTAACCATGCATAATCGTTCGGACTTTTAAATGAGATTAGTAGTATTCCAATTTAATTTTTAAAATGAATTCAAGTATCTTCTAACCACGCATAACCGTGAGGACTTTTAAATGGGATTAGAATCAACTTGTCTATTTAATCAATTAATTTTGATATGCGTTCCATACATGCATAACCGTGAGGACTTTTAAATGAGCATGGAAGCACATAATCAAAAATCCAAGTAATTCACCCATGCATAACCCTGAGGACTTTTAAACGAGAGTGAATACTTTGGATATTTATTTTATTGAAGAATATAATAAATTGAAGCACAGATAATTTCCTTTATAATAATAAATTGAAGAACGAATAATTTCCTTTGTAAACTACTACAAATTTACATACCATATATGATTTTGATGAGTGATGGTCGATAGAAAGATGGTAGAAATAGAAATGATCATGGAACTTTTACCCAACAAAAAAGTTTTTATAACTCTTGTTATGAAATCCTAAAGAAATTTTCTAATTATACTTTCTTGAGTTATAAATATGATAAATATCTACACTCATCACTTTTTCAATCACTATTCATCTTTTCGATAATCAAAGGGAGTCAGATTAGTCAAAATAGTCATTTAAAATCAAATTCAAAAAATTATAAAATCAATTTTTCAAAAATGACTAATCTGTAAATATGGTCAAATACGATTTTCTCGAGGGGTTATATGAGAAAAATTCTGCTATTTGAGAAATTATTTCAAGTGAAAAATATGCAGATATTTTCTTTGAAAAATTATGCAGCAAATGAATGTTTCAAAGATTAATCACGTTACACTAATAATTTTTCTATCAACTATATTACCAGTGTAATCTGCATCTGAATTTAAATTTCACTCAATATTCACTCGTTGGATGTCAAATACCATATTGTGAAATTTCAACAAATTATCTCATAATTGTTTTCAACAATTTTTAAATGAAATTCTCTTGAATTTGAATTGAGACCGTGTTAACAATCAAACAAATATCATAGTGTCAGTTTCAAAAACAGTTATTTTCATGAGTAATCAACAGTCAATCAAAAACAATTTCTTGAAGTTTCAACAATTTCTTAAAATCCTTTTTAACAGCTTTACACATGAAATTTGAAATCGTGCAAATTTACAAGCAGTGACCAAAATGTCAAAACAAATATATCTACGTGTAGCATGAGTAATCAAAGATCAATAAAATATCATCATTTGATCGAACAATTTATATGGAATAGTTCAAAGTTGAAAATCTGATTGGTCATCATTTAAGCACAAAATAAGGTCATAAATAAGAACTAGTCATGTAGGATCATATCAAGTAAGTCCGAATCAGTCAACCATCATAATTACTCCAAGTAATTCTATTTAAAGATGATTGGTCAATATTTTGAAAAAATCATAGAATCAAAATCATCATCTTTTGTTCATCTCAATATTGGCTGATTTAATTCAGATTATGGTGCAGATTATCACATTTAATATATCGTTCAAAACATATTTACCTGTTTTACCTTTACGATAATTTTTCGTCGTTGTTCATTGTGATTCTGTCACCTTTATACTAGGCTAAGGAACTTTGCTTTGTTGCCCGTTGTGTTTCTAGAACAGCCAAAATTCAGAGAACACTGTTGTTGTTCCTTAGCCTGCCGCTACACCTACACGATGAAAGATTTTTGTAACCTATTTGTTTTTATAGGTCCATGGTTGTTAGTGGCAGAACATGAAAAATATGTTAGTGGAGACCCAAAACTATTTATATATGTTCCTTTTGGCACCCAAATTTGTTTGACTTTCAGGGATTTTATATTTGTGCCTTTTGGAACCCAAATTGGCATAGTTTTCATGTGTTTGGGTCTATACCAACAATTATTTTGATTGTGTCCAAATTTTCTACAAATTGTGCACATTAAATTGACTTGATTAAATTTTGTGTTCTTGTTCCTATGACTATGATGTCCAATTATTTCAGATCGAGCACAGACACTTTTACCTTTTGCATTATCATCATCTTGTGATTTCCCAAAACCTAGTCCTTTTCTGTTGTTAGCAAAAATTTGGTTTCCCAGTAACATTTTGAAAGATTTTTCTCCTTTTGGAAAGTTATTCAGAGATTTCTCAAGATTTTGGACTTTGGTTTTTAACGTTGTGTTTTCAGTTACAAGTGAGGTGCATCTATTTATAAAATCCTTTTTCCTAGTGTCAATGTTTTCCTTAAGACTCAAGTTTTCTTTTTTGAGATTCTCAGAGTTATTCTTAAGTCTTATCAATTCTGAATCTAAAATTTTACATTGGTTACATTCTAGATTTTGAATATTTTCAAGTTCAGTTTCTAACCTAGAATTTTCATGGGCGAGTTTCCTCCTTTCAGATTTCAGTTTTTCAATTTTTGATTCAAGACTATTAATTGTTTTAGTAAGATCTAAGCACATAAAAACAAGATCTCTATAGGAATACTCACCTACCTCACTAGATTCCTCGGAGCTTGCTTCTGAATCTGATTTTGCCATAAGACACAAGTTAGCCTCCTCTGAGCTGCTATCTGAAACTTCCTCTCCTTCTTCATCATCCCAAGTTGCTGCAAAAGCCTTCTTTTTCTTTTTCTTCCCTTTGTTGTTTTTGAGAAGTGGGCATTTTTGGATGAAGTGTCCGGGCTTCATGCAGTTAAAGCATGTTAATTCATTATCGGAATTTTCAGAGTCTTTTGATCTATTACCCTTTGTTTTCTTCTTGCGTGGCTTGAATCTCGACCATTTTCTAAGATTATTGACAGCCATTGCAAGCTCTTAAATTGGATCTTCTTCATCTTCATCGCTCTCTTCTTTGCTCTTTAAGGCAATCGTCTTCTTCTTTGGTTCAGAGTTGTTGCGTTCTTCCTTTGCTTTTAGCTCAAGCTCATATGTCATCAAGTTACTAATCAACTCCTCCATGCTTATTTTACTCAAATCTTTCGATTCTTGGATTGTCGTGACTTTTGCCTCAAAATTCATCTGTAAGACTCGTAATATCTTCCGCACAAGCTCTACCTCAGTGAAGACCTTCCCAAGCGCTCTAGCGTTGTATACCAAGGTTGAAAAGCGTCCAAACATATCCTTTATGCTCTCGCCTTTGTCCATCACAAAGTTTTCGTATTCATTGCTGAATAGGGCTAGACGAGACTCCTTGACTTGAGAAGTTCCTTCGTGTGTCACCTCCAAAGTGTGCCAAATTTCCTGTGCTGTTGTACAATGAGAAATTCTATTAAATTCATTTTTATCAAGAGCACAGATCAAAGCGTTCATTGCTTTGGCATTTGTGGTTTTTAATTTCTTATCGTTAGCATCCCATCTATCCTTAGGTTTAGGAATCTCAGTACCACCAACAGTTATAGTGGGAGGTTTATATCCAGTTTCAATAATATCCCAAACATCATAATCAACAGAACAAAGATATATACCCATCCTAACTTTCCAATAAGCATAATCATTCCCGTTAAACATGGGTGGCCTAGCAATAGATTGCCCCTCAGAAAAATCATTATTCGGTGAATTCATGACTCTAGAGTTAAAAACAAAATACCGGGCTCTGATACCACTTGTAGGATCTAGATTAACCCTAGAGGGGGGTGAATAGGGTTATAGCAAATTTTCTCGAATTAAACACAGAAACAAACTGTTGAAATAAATATGCTGTAAAGTAAATCACACACAAAATTTACCCAGCTTCGGCAACCCCTGCCTACTGCTGCATTCCCAGATTTCTATTAGAATTAAACAGTATCACGCTTACAAACACTCTACTAGACTCGCAAACATTTGCTCCGCTCACAAACACTCCACTAGACTCGCAAATATTTGCTCCCGCTCACAAACACTCTACTAGACTCGTACACCCTGCTCCCGCCTATAGAGTTTCGTTTACTCGCAAACTCTGCTCCCGCCTACTATAGAGCTTTGCTTACTTGCAAACTCTGCTCCTGCCTATAGAGCTTTGCAAACTCGCACACCCTGCTCACTGAACTAATTCTAACTAGACAATCTGACACTACCTAAACCCTAGGTGGTGATTTACAAAATTTTGATTCGTAAAGTAAAAACAAAAATTAAACGGTTAAACAAATAACCCTAATAAACTAAAGCCTTTAGAAAACAAGGCCGGCCCACTCTTTATTCTTTAACCCGTTCCTTATTTTCTTCTTTGTATTTGCTCCTTTCGTTGTTTTGAGATAGTGGCGGCTTTGTCCTTCAATCCAAATTAGGGCTTTCGTTCGTGATTCAAATTAGGGTTTTCGAAGTGCCGACTTTATGTTGATCGATTCGATGATTATTCGCGTGTAGCTTTGATCGATTGTTTTCCTTGTTGCTCACTTCGGCTGCTTCATTGATCGAATTCTTTCCTTGCTTCGGTATGTAATTATATGCTTTTGCTTTACTGATTTTATGCTTTCTGGAATTCGATGAATTGATTGGCGATGATAATTGGGCTTTTATACGCGTTCGAATTCCTTGAATTACGTTCGTCTAAATATATTTGAATTCGTCAATTTACTTGCTCTGGCCGCTTGATCTTGTATTGATGCTTGGGATTTCACTGACTTGTTCGTTTCTTTACCACCACGTCTCTGACTTGTTCAATAACGTATATTTGTTACTTGATGGTCACGGCGTTGATTTGAGATTGTAATGACCACGGCTTGATTTTTATGTATGAACACGGCTTTGATTCAATTCCGTGATGGCCACGGCTTCGACTCTGTTCCTTTTTCTGTTGACTTATTTGAACACAGTTTTGAACACTTGATTAGCTTGCGATGTTGATTTTGTTTATGCTATAATCTTGTTCATCCCTCTTGTATACCTGGTGTATCACGGTCCACATGACACTGGTCTTGATACAGTTGAACACAGCACTCCTCTGCTGTTGGCCACTGACCTCTGGTCAGTTTTTGTATTCGTCCCCGAACATTTCTGATATGCAGCTTTGTTCGTATGTTCATACATTACTGTATGTAGCTCATTGTGTAGTGTGCTTCGAGTTGTGTACTCGAGTGTGATCTGTGCATTTCTTTTTCATGTTGTAGCTTGATTCATGTATACATTCATGAATTCTCTAGTTGACTTCTTGCAGTTGCATACACTTTGTCATTCTGGCCTTGAACCTGTACTTGTAGTTGTTCAACCTGGTTTTGATACTTGCAGTTGTATCGCTTGATATTCATTCCTGTAGTTTGCATTCATGTACTTGATGTCGTAGATGTTGCACTACTTCATTCTGATTGCATACACGCTGATGCTTGTAGTAGATGTACGGTTCACTATATATATATATATATATATATATATATATATATATATATATATGTTTCCTTCAGTTGCATTGAGCTCTTTTGTTTCATTGGTTCATTTGATATGTTGTCCACCTGAGTTTGAGCATTTGCACATTTGTTCACCTGCACTTGTTACTTCTGTTCACCTGTATCATGCTTGGCTTTGCGGTTCATCCTGTTGCACTTTGGTCTGCTGTCATGTTTGCTGTCCACTGCAGTTTGTATTGCTCACCATGTTGCTCATACATGTTTTCATTCACTTGAGTCTTGTGATTTACATATATGTGCATATATACAGTTGCTCGGTCCTTGATTGTTTCAGTATTCATGTTGTTGTGCAGTAGCCGTGGTCTTTGTTGTTGTAGCATGCACTCGTTGTTGTTTCCAGTTGCACTCGAATCTCTTGGCACTGCTATTAGCTTTGGTGTATGTCTTGAATTTGTGCAGTCCATGTTGCTGTGTTTATCACTTGATTGTGTAACTTGTGGTTTCATTGCTGCACTCGAGTTTTGTTACTTGAGCTGCTTTGTTGAGTTCCATTTGACTTGACTGTACTTGTACAACTTCATTGTTCCTGTGTTGAATCCAGTTTTTCAAAAAACTCGGGTTTGACCTTATGCTCGAGTCGTGATTTTGAACATATTGCACGTGTGTTGAACCCGGCTTTTCATTTGGGTTTGACCTGTGCTCAGCTGTCCCTGTAGCATTATCAAGTGTATATAGATGTGCACGGCCTTGTGGCATATACAGTGATACACTGTGTATGTCACAAGTTGTTCGTGTATGATGAATTCAAATGATGACGAACAACCCATATAACTGAGGCAAATATTATTTTCAAAATTCATCTTTTATTTTATATTACAAAAATATTTTATTTTCAATTTTACTGCGTTAGTAAATATTTTTGCAGATTGCTCAGATGATGGATTCAAACTGGAATGCAGTTGAAGATAAATACGAGTGTGAGTGATATGTAGTGAGGTGAACTGTAAATATGAAATGTGATGTAATTGTAATCAAAGTTGTATAGTTATAGTGGGAGCTTGAAATTGTACTATTCAAAGTTGTAATAAATATTTGTTTGAATAAAATATGCGTTTGAATTCAAATTCTGTGTTATTTAATTTATTCAACAAATATTTATTTAATCTGTGAAAACAAAATAGTATACTAACAAATACATTTAAACGAATGTATATATGTTTATTATCATCAAACAAAAATCATATAAGCGCAGAGCGCATATTCAACACACATAAGAAAGAATAGTAGGTGGTGTCTACCATAAAGTGCTTCAACAGGGGTAGATCGAATAGGTAGTTTCCATGTTATATTATGCCAAAATTCTGCTAAACTTAACAACTTTACCCACTCATGTGGTTTATGACTACAATAACACCTTAAGTAACACTCCAGTACTTTGTTTGTAATTTCTGTTTGGCCATTGGATTGTGGATAATAAGAAGAGCTCACAGCTAGAGTACAACCTTGTATTTTGAATAATTCTGACCAAAAATTTCTTATAAATATAGAGTCCCTGTCACGTATAATGTATTTAGGTGGACCATGAAGCTTGTACACCCCATCAAAGAAAACTTTAGCTACCTGATATGTTGTATATGGGTGGGAAAGTGGAATAAAGTGTGCATATTTAGTTAATCGATCAACCACTACAAATATGACTGTAAATTTGTTGCATTTAGGAAGGCCATTGATAAAATCCATGCTAATATCTTCCGAAATTTTCTGTTGCTGTTGGAAGAGGCTGAAGTACTCCAGGATATTTAACATTTTCTCAATTATTTCATTGACAAATATCACAAATTTTCACAAATTCTTGTATATCATTTTTCTAGCCATGCCAGAAAAAACTTGTTTCGACCCTTTAAGAGTTCTTTCAACCGCAGAATGACTGGCAAGTGGTGTGGAGTAATATTCATTTAATAGAATTTGCTTAAATTTATCATCATTTGGACTGATAATAATTTTTCCTTCATATAAAAATAGTCCTTCAATTTTTTTGAACTTTGTGGCATCAAATTTCCCAAAATGTAACTTCAGATCCATTTCCTGAAAATAAGAATCCGATAGTACTCTTAGTTTAACTTCTTCAATCCAGTCACAATGTGCTAAAGAAATAGCATGAATCTCCAATGTAGGAAAAAATTCAGTCTCCAATGTTAAGATATCAAAATTATCTCTTCTAGATAAGCAATCAGCCATTGTATTTTCATTGCTAGATTTATATTCAATGGTGTAATCAAATCCATGCAACTTAGCAAGCCACTTATTTTGAATTCCTGAATGAAGTCTTTGCTCTAATAGATATTTGAGGCTTTTATGATCTGTTTTTATGATAAATTTCCTTCCAAGCAAATATTGAGCTCATTTTTTAATTGCTAGCATAAGAGCCAGTAATTCTTTTTCATAGGTTGATAAATGAATGCTTTTACCATTTAACGCTTGACAAATATAGGCAATTGGTCTGTTATTTTGAAGCAACACAGCCCCTACGCCACCCCTAGATGCATCACATTCAACAATGAAGTCTTGAGAGAAATCTGGCATAGAAAGGTGGAGAGATTAAGCACTGTTTCAATGTATCAAATGCTACCTGAGCTTCATCGATCCAAGAGAATGCATTCTTTTTTAACAAATTGGTAAGTGATTTAGCAATGACTCCATAATTTTTCATAAATCTTCTGTAATAGTTTATTTCAAAGATAAGTGGAACTGAACATCCTTTCAATTACCCAACTTTCGCCAAGTTATAAAAAAAACAAATTACAAAGAAAAATGTAAACAATAAAGTATGAGCTTAATAAAGTATGAGCTTGCTTTAACCGACTCTCTTCATCATTATGGGTTATTTTTGTATGGTTATATGTTCAAAAGAAACATTTATTCAGAAATGGTCGGTGTCATGTAGCTAAAATAGATTGCTGCAATTTTTGTTCTGTTGAGTTAACAATGATAAAAATCAAACCTTGGTCTAAAAACAAAGCTATCATACTTCAGTTCAAGTACAATATGATGGCTTGTACATAATAATATGAATAGTTCTGGTTATAGTATTGAAAACAACACTTAGTTTTTGGGCAGAGAGAAGGAAAAATAAAAATGTGCTTATTTGAGCAAAAGGAGAGATTTATATACAGTAGAAGTAACGATCACTGTCTAGTGGTTGGTAATCAACAATATAGCGATTACTAGCACTGATGTTGCTACTAGAAGAGTTTTTTTTATTGTGAGTTTCGAGATATTTACATTTACATTTTTTTAAAAACTGCTCTCCTCTCCAACATTCAACTCCATACCATACAATTGCCTGCACACATATAACTTGCACTTCATTAAACTACTCATACATATTAACTCCACCCACTGAAAACTGCCCACGCTCACCCCACTCCTCAATGCACTTTCATGTCAACACACTACCACTGCCATATCTTCACATCCCTGCATATAATAGCACTCTATTCACAGCATTCTGTGCATTTTTCTCTGCACATATAAAAAAACAAATCCACCATTTCACTCTGTTACATTTCCACTCTGCATTCATACAATTCACCCTCTGCATGAACTACCCACTACCTCTGCCTGAACTGCCATCTTATACTTGCATACATACCATCCCAGTGCTTCTCAACTTGCTTCAACTCGTACCACTTATACCACTCTATCACTCATAACATCTCTATTACTTCAACTTGAAGCCTGCTTCTACCATCCATACCATCCTAGCGCTCTCAGCCAAAGTCTAGAAATTTGCATGCACATATTTAGTTCTCATCCACCTAGGTCATAAACATTCTTTAGTCAGAAAAGTCCAAATTAGTTTAGGAATAGCAGTTGTACTCAAAGCTGACAACTTCCTCAAACCAATTCCCCATTCCATTTTTGGTCTACATAAAATATCCCAAGCAATTTTATGTGACTTGCCACCCCAAAAAATTAGCACAGAAGGATTCAATCTTTTTTAAGTAATGATGTAGGATGATGTTAAATTATTAACTAATATAACAAGATGTGAAATGGGTTATTTAATGTCAGCGGGCCTAAATGAATGGTAGTAGAAGCAGTTGGGGTAATAACAGTTTGAAGTTGTAGTGATGTGAGAAGTAGTATGTGCAGTTTGGAGTTTTAAACTTGCAGTTGTTTGGAATATGGAGCGAAAACAGCTTAAAAATCATGCTATTCTGGTTTATTATTTCCGTTACTTTTAGTTTTTGTACTCATAATGGTCAAGGTCATAGTTTTTTTTTACTGTGACAGTTGGAACCTAGTGTTCTTTCAACAATGATAAAACGCAATGGTACCTATAATACTAGGCACTACAATGAGAAAACTAACTATTGTTTGTGCCTAATATTAGTGACTTAATCAGGTGGTGACAGTTTGCGGTTAATGATGGTGGAGATGGATTGTATGAAGTGTTGCAATGCATGTGGTAAGAAGGATTCCAGCAGTGGGGTAAGACGAAGGGGATCACAACAGGTGGTTGTTGAGGCCTGAAGAGCAGCAATGAAGTGTAGTATGTTTGTGATCTAGTTTGGGTTTGAATGATGATGTGCTGATGGAACGGTAATGGTGGTGTTGAAGTTCTCTGGTGGTATGAAGGTGTGACAGGAAATATTGTAGAAGGCTGAACTATACGCAGTGGGGATGGAGATATTAAGGTGATATTAAGGTGGTTGTAGCTGTTCGGATTGGGGATGTTGTAATATGAAGGGTGAAGTAGTCGATAGTGTAATGTATGTTTTGGTTTTGTGGTGATGGTTCAAAGCAAAGCAGTGGATGTTAGCAATGGTTGGTAGTAGCAAAAGGTGGGTTATGGCAAGATGAAGTGGTAAGGCCGGATGCAGAAGTGAAATAGAGAGAAAGGTTTGTGAATGGAAAAGTGTGGTATATGTTTGATATATGTGATTTGTAACACAAAGTATTTGATGGTTTATGTTTCTACGGAAGTAGACAGTGGTTTAAGAAGTTTGTACTGCAGTTTTTGAAGATGTGGGGGTACTGATGATTATGGAGTGGATGTTAGTTGGAGGAAGGTGATGTGGCAAGTGAATTAGCAAGCAGGGGGAGTTTTGGCAGGTGGCAGTGACTGTAAGCAGCAAGGGCAGAGGAGTAATGAAGTTGAAAGGTGATAATGCACAGAAAGGTAACTAGGAAGGGTATACGAAGGCACTGTTGTGAAGGCACGAAAAGGTAGAAAGGTAGCAGAGATATGAAGGCATTGTTGTGAAGGAAGGGTAGTATGATGATGGCAGTATGGGTTTGTCAGGCAATTCAGGTGATGGTTGGTTAATTGTTCAGAGGTAGTGATGGAATGATGAAGTATGTTCTGGTATGTGAATGGATATTTGGTGGAGATGATGCAAGTATTGGTGAAGGAAGAGGGGTTATAGTTTGATATGCAAGAGGAACCAGCAGCTGTAGAAATGAAGTGGATGTCGAATGAAATTGTTGTGACTGGGTTGAATGGAACAGTATATAGTGGAGTGCAGTGAATGAAGGCGGTGTAGTGTTGTAGGGTTGTAGAAGTAATGGTAGGGGATGATGTGATATGAAGTGCACAAGTGCACAGTTGCAGTTTGTTGTAGAAGTTCTACTATGTTGTTGTAGAGGGGAGGAAATAAGGCAGCAAGCAATTGAAAAATGCACTGTGATGCAATGTTGCAGGGGATGTTTGATGTAACAGTTTAATGGTGATGGTGAAAATGAAGCAGTTAGATGGGCGAATGTTGTTGACAGGCAGCTGATAGTTTGTAACTAAAGGGTCAGAGAATGGTTTGAATGACAGAGGGGCAGTGGTGGGTAGAAGTTTAGGAATGGTGATGTACAGGTATGAACTGATATGCACAATTTTGAGGATGGGCAGTGGGGTGTTTTGTTTTTGGTTTGATAGGTTTGATTTTGTTGTGGCTGACTTGATGACAGTGGCAGTGGTAGGGAAGAAGTGGTCTGGTAGATGGTCGCAAGCAGTTGAATTTGGTAGTGAAGTCATATGGTTGTAGTGCAGTGGCAGTATGTATGTAGGTGATGCAACGGTAGAAATGGTAGGCAGTTTTTCTACTATGGTTTGTGAGCAGTAAATGGCTGACAGGGAGGAGGTTGTGTGTTTGTGTTTGTGACAGTTGATGGTGGTATGTTGTATTGGTAAGTGAGGAGTGTAAGGTGGTGAATGAATTGTATGGCAAGTTAATGAGTGTGGAATGGCTTTGGCAGGGTTAACAGGCAGAACAATAAGAAACAGTGAAGTAGGAGAGAATAAGAGGCTTGTATGAAATGTACACTTGTAAACGGACACTTGTAAATATATGTAAAAGAATCGAAATAAAAATTTTGTATTTTTTTGTGTATGTTTTTTTCTTTTGTATATATATATATATATATATATATATAAAGATTATCAATAATATATATATAATATATATATAGTTTATTTGAGTACTGTAATAATGGTTTCTGAGGGATTAGTTTGCATTGGTCGTTATAAAAAAACCGATGCAATAGAGGGATTAGTTTGCATCGGTTTTCAACAACAACCGATGCAACAAGTTCCTTTGTTGCATCGGTTTTCATTACAACCGATGCAACATGGGGGCTGTGTTCAAGCAACCAACCATGATATTTTGCATCAGTTGTTACTAACAACCAATGCAAAAAGGATGTTTTTGCGTCGGTTTCAGAACTGATGCAAAAGTATTAAGCCTGTTGCATCGGTTGCATATGCATCGGTTGTTGAACTGATGCAAAAGGGGGGTAAACAACCGATGCAAATGGCCTGTTTTGTAGTAGTGATGGGTTGGTCCGGTGGTGAGTGGAGCGTGATCTGGTCAGTTAGTGGGAGGAGCGTGATTTGGTTCGGTCGTGCCTTGGTTCGGTCGTGCCTTGGTCCGGTGGTGAGAATACACCCAACAGAACCCAATCTCCAATAAGTGATCTCGGATTTGATTGTATAGCCCACTTTGTGGCTAGTATGCTGGAATTTAATTAAT
The DNA here is from genome assembly GCA_030765085.1 of Allium cepa. NCBI lineage: Eukaryota > Viridiplantae > Streptophyta > Magnoliopsida > Asparagales > Amaryllidaceae > Allium > Allium cepa. Next base: position 1,024,487,152 of record CM060945.1, on the reverse strand, counting down.
GTTACAATTTTGGCTATTTTCTATTTTATTTGAGAACCCTAGACACTAGTATAATATAATCAGATTTCCTATCAAATGTTTGGTTATCGTAAGGTAAAAACTTTTCCATGTTTATGTGTGGGAAGTCTTACGAGATACCCTTTCTTTCAAAGGTTTTCGAAGTTAAACAACTTTAACCATTTACTCACACCAGACCCTTGTCTGACCCGGAGTTTATTTTCTATTTTATTAAACTCTTGGGTACTCAAATTTTTACGAGTAGCCAAGGGATTCAGGTTAGCTTTGATGAATTCTGGAGGAGATTTTGGAGCATGAGGCTTTAGCGTGTAGATATATAATGGTTCCGCGGTGTTAATATCTCAGTGATGTTTTGAGTTGTTTGTTAGACAGGTGTTTATAACAGTCTAATTTTTTATGTATAAGCTGTGTATTTATGATGTATATGATTCTATGTAATATCTTATGTGATTTTAATATATTTTATTCGTTCCGCTGTGAGATTCTGATATTGTTAAGTTCTTTCTTTTCTATCTTTTCTCTTTTCCATCGCTTTCTTTATTAATAATGATACGTCTTTCTGTGGAGTGAAAGACGGGTCGTTACATTTTAAATATTCACAAGTAAATTTTATTAGCTGAATAACTTATATTTGAAATATAAGGATTAAATTGGATCACTAAATTGTTAATATAACATTTGAAATTGCATAAATAATTGAAATTTGAATTCTGTGAATGAAAATGATTTATAAAGATGAATTAAATTCTATTTGAATTAAAATGATGTTAGAGGACTTTTAAAATTGAATTAAAAGTTAATTTGCAGAAATTGAATATTTTAATATTTAATTAACGCGTAAAAATTGTCATTTTCAAACCGTCTCGGATTTCGACGAAACCAGTTTCATTGGATCCTTAATGTTATATTATTGTAAGATTTTAAATTTCGTGTTAATCGGATTTACGGTTTAGTCGGGGCAAGCTAAAATGCGTAGAAATTTATTGAAGTGAATTTTAAATTTAAATAATTCGACTCAAAAACCTATCTTCCAAATACGATCGAATTGGCTTTCGATATATATTCTATTGTGTTCGAAATAGGGGTAAAACGGTATAAATGCCAGGCGGCATGCTTCGTTTGGAGTTTGAAAATTTTTCGGATGAATAGTGCATGAGAGTTTTCTATAAAAGGACCTCAACGTTTCTTTTTATTCATTAAACCCTAATTGCTTTAAACCATAGTCACTTTCTTAGTTTCAAGGACTTAGAATTGCTCGATTCTTTCTCCTCATTTTTCTTGCAATCTATTAATCGATTCGAAAAAATTTCTACTGCAATATTGTAGAGCTCGGCACAATCTTCAATATGAATGGCTGCGATCAAATTTGGAGCAAAGGATCGGCGTGGATCTCAATGAAAATGTGGCATGTTTTGGCACATTTTTCAAAGCAATGGCAGCACGATAGGGATGTGGTCGTTGGCCAGTGGTGGAGCTCGGCTAGGGCGTTCAAGCGGTGATGGCCGATCGTCGTCTCGACGTTCGTTGGTGGTGTGGCCTTGAAAAAAATTCAAACGGCTATATGGGTTTCTTTGCGCGATTATTGCCTAGGAGAGAAGTAGAATAGATGCGGCCCTGATGTGAAGTTGCAAAACCAATGGCCGAGATTTCGATTTAAAAGGATTAAAATATAAATAAAAGAAAATTGTGAAAATAATTTATATATAAATTCGTACAAATTTTAAAAATGCATAACTTTGTCATACGAGTTTCGTTTTTAACGAAACGAATTGCGTTGGGTTTGTATTGACGAGCACTACATTTTAGAACTGGTTTGAAGTTGATTGGAGTTAGTGTAAATTTTGAGTAAAATTAAAAGGCTGTTTAATTTTATACGGAATAAAACACTACAACTGCTATTGGAACCAAAGTGAGTACAACTCACTCTTTGTGACTCATTGATAATTTTATATAAGTGAGAATAAATGTTATTTAGGTTGAAAGATGATTGTTTGGATGATATTATATATATATATATATATATATTGATTGGTATTTGGATATATTCCTGCCTATTGGAGCAGATGAGACCTTATACGTTCCCGTGTATGACCGGATGACCCTTTGAGCGCGCGTCTGCCTCGAAGTGGACATTGTACACATATTCTAATATGTATATTTGTTGCGGGTGATAAGTTGGAGGGATCCAACTAGAGTCCTCACCACTATTGGTTTTATTTGCAAATATTGTGATATATGCTGTTATCATATGATATATAATATTTTGGACGTTTTGGATGCTGTGATTGACGTATTTAGTGCTATTGCAGCATTGGGCCTATTTATGGAATTTTAAAAATGTTTAAGTGATGATTTTAAAATTTAAAAGGATTTTCAAGTAATTCTGAAAATAGATGTTTTATTAAAGTTTGAATTGTTAAGGAATGAATTTATTATAAATAAATAAAGATTATAATTTTTATGCTATAAAAATTATGTTTTTTTCTAAAATATATCAAAATGTGATTTTTGAAATGTGAAGTTGACTATTTTATAAAATAAGTTAAATTGAGATTTTTAAAAATATTATAAACGGTTTATATATAATATTTATAAAATTGATATTTTATAAACAAAAATAACGGGATTGTAAAGGAGTTTATAAGTGTTAAAGTGAAGTTAGAAATGCATTTTATAAGTAAATAAGATTTTTGAATTTGTGAAGTTATAAAAAGAATGATTTTGTGAATAAATGAATTATAAGTAATTGTCTTATAGTTTCCATTTTGGCATATAAATGAGATAAATGGAATTTGTTAATAAAGAGAATTTATAAATGGAAGTTTTTATTTAAAATATATGTGGAATTTATAAACACTGTTTTATAAATCCGAAATCATTCGATTTTGATAAGTTAAATATAGAAGTTTATTAAAGGGATTTCATCCACAATTTTGGATAGAGGATTATCCTTTAATAAATATGTAGAAGTAATGAATTTGGTAAACGAAATATATTTACGATTTTGGACAGTGAAAAATCTTTTGAATTAAAAGAAATGGTTGGAAAGTGATCTTTTAGATGGAGTTAAATGTTTTGGAGATGTTTTAAAATGTGTTAAGTATCAAAACCATAGACTTCGACATTCATTGTTGAAATAGATATTTCGAGAAATAAGGAAGTATGGACTATAACATTGTTGTTATAGTAAATGATTTTTGAAAGGAAATATTTTGTGTAGTATATTGGATATATATATCATCTTATTTTCGAATCCCTATACTAGTGATTTTGGATTGTCATAACGATGTTTTACGCAACATTGGTTTTGACCCAATAAATGTGTTTAAGAGAACGATTTCCTTAAAGATTAAATATATATTTTCTAAGTATTGAAAATAAATTGATTTGTGAATTACTTAGTATTATATAAAGTATTTGGAAATATTTTCCAATATAGAAATTGAAATGGTTTGAGAATTATATCTTTTTAAAGATAATTTGAAGTGAATATTTGGCAAATATTTAATTAATAAAAGATTAATTAAAAAGGGCATAGTGATTGCTTAGGGTGCTAAATATTTGTTTGTTTACTTTGATAGTTAAATAACCGACTATCAAATTTGGCCATTTTAGTTCCTCGACTTGATATGGGAACTATTTAGTCACACACTTAGTACGTAGCCATCTGTATAGGCTTGATTATCATTTGTGTTGAGAATGTTGATTCGTGTAGTGCGACTATCGAACTTCCTTCTTAGCCGAAGGATAGCACGTTGAAAGATGGAGATGTGATAAGTCTATGAGATTTTGTTTCTGTGTGAGGTTGAGAAACGATTTTGCGTTGTTAATGCGAAGAGACTGGGATCAAATTTATCTGAAAACCACTTCGTACCAACGTATATGCATTCGATTGTGCAGGTTAGTTATGATGATATTGATATTTCAGATTTTCATAGTGGAGGACTGCATGTTGGTCATTTGTGGTTAAAATCCGAATATACGTCTAGTAGCAGTAGTCTCTCGTTATGATGTATCCAATGCAAGGACTATTCGATACTAATCCTAGGGATTTCCCGATAGGATGTGGTAAGAAAGTACCTTCGGTTTGTCTTGTTCCTGGACAACTTGTACGAATATTTGTCTAACATTGCATTTCTAAAGATTACGTACATTGCTTTTTATGAACTTATAATAGTGGTGGCGGAGATGGCAACTTCTCTTAGCTTAACACCCTTCTTGAGACGTATGAGCTTAAGGGTTGTATTTTTATGGAAGGTAATTAGTAGTCAACGGAAATGGCCATGTGGCATTCAAAGTGATGCGATATGTGATTTGTGAAAGGTAATCATTACCTCATGCCTCATCAACCGGAAATGACCAAAATAGAGTTAGATGCAGCAATGCTAAGAGGGTCGCTCTCAAGTAGGGTATGATCATCCTCTTCTGGATATATCTTTACACGCTATGACGTCGTGTATCCGATTATTGTGGTTTGTATGCTAGAGGGCCCCCGGTAAAGGTCGGTAATGACTGGAGGATGATATATTCGGTACCATCTAGTTACAGAGGTGGGCCAGTCTTGTGTTGGTAGAGGATCCATTGTGATGGTCCTCGGTACATTCCTCTAGAGATGTACTGCCGAAAGGTAGTCCCTTCACCTGGTCATTTGTATTAGAATCCAAACTCCACTACGTACCTACTATTTTATTTGTAGAGCCTAATATGCTGGAATTTAATAATGGTAATAATTTCACCTATTTTGATTATTATTTGTATACTAGACACTAGTATAATATAAGAGGATTTGATATGAAATGTTTTGAGTTATTGTAAGGTAAAAACATGTCCGTGTTTTTGTGTGGGCGTGTCTTACGCGATACTTTTGTTTTGAAAGGAAAAGTTTGGTAATTTAATAAATTCAGTTGAGTGTGTTTCTCACGATGGTTCACTAGACTGCTCCAGGCGTTCTTCCCTCTCAATGCTCGAGTTAGACCGAGTATATTTACACCTATCTATTTCGATTATCCGTTGTGCTTTGTTTTTATATCATCAACAATTATAAGGACATGTTATTATAACTGTCCAGGCTAATGGTTTGTGATTGATTGTTGAACTTTGGTTTATATATGTATATAGTTTCTGTTTTGTAAAGATCATTGATATGATATTATATGTTTTCCTCTGTGATGTGAGATTCTATTTTATTCTATTTGATTCTATCTTCTCTCTTTCTTCTCTTCTCTTCTTCTCTCTTCTTTTCTTTCCCTTGACTTTCCGCAGTCTGTGCTTTTGAGATCGGACATGTGTGGATTATTGTCGATTCAAAGGGTATGGATTTGCAGATCGCCATATATATATTTACAACTATACCCTCAAGACTCCTTCTTCCTCAAATGACAGTGCACACCTGACACTGCCCATTCACACGTGCATGCATGACCATACGCCACCTATGAAATCTCTACACGCCCATACCAAAATCCACGCCCAAAAGCCTCTTGTCCAAATCGCATCTTGATGCATGAACAACTGCGACCTGGCAACTGCCGCACCATCCCTCAATGAATCGTGCCTCCTCCAATTTGACACAGGATGCCATTTTTAAACGACCCGAAAACGATCTCCAATCGCCGAATTGATGTCCAAAAATTCCATAATACCCACCATTGCCCCTCAACATCGGCCATGGCTTAATCAAACTCTCCGAATCAATGCTGCACCTTCTAAATCAGGTAAAGGATTGAAGCTCCAGTTGAAACCATATTTTAAAACTAGTTTTCTTATTTTTAAATGAGTATAACATTATATTTTGAATTTTGAATTCTTCCAAAAGAAAGAAGCCTCATATGTTTGTAGTGAAGCATACATAGGAAGAAGAAGGTATAGGTCTGGAACAGTGGAGTTATGGCATGAACAGTGAGGGTGTGGGCAAGCATAAAGCAGAAATGGCGCATATGTATGTGTGTGTGTGTGTGTGTGTATACTATTTTAATTTTAAAATATTTAACAAAACATACCAAAAATCTCGAACTCCAAACGAGAAGTGCCATCTACATTTTATATGTTATACCTTTACTTCGAACACAATTGAACTTGTCTAAAGCTCTAATTCGATCGTATGCAGAAAATAGCTTTTCAAACCAAATTACTATATTAAATTTCCGATATTAGTTTCAACACGTTTCGATCTCGCACGATCAAACGATGCATAATATAAATCATAATTACGGATCCAATGAACCTAGTTTCGTCGAAATCCGAGACAGTGCCCTGAAATGGCTATTTTACAGATTTAAATATCGTTTTTATATTTAATTATCGATATTTATCCAATTTATTATATTTGCAAATAAATTTACAAATTGAATTCATTAATATTATTTGTTAATTAAAAGGAGATAACTAAAATTATTAAATCCATTTAATTAACATTTAATTTATTATACAAATGTTTAATTATTCCCTATATTTGAATTGTCATGACCCAAAACAGACTCTTAACCCCACTTGTCCAGTCTAAATTTGAACAGAAAAGCGGATAGTAAGAAAAGAAAATAGAAAGGAGATAGAAAGAGGATGGAAAGAAAATAGAACAACGCAGAATCTCACAGCAGAAATGAATAATCTATAATATAGAACAAGTCTTTACATAAACAAAACTGCAATTAATATATAACCGATAACAATCAGAATATTTTAACATATTCAGTACAAACAGTTATAACCACTTGTCCTTACAATGGCTGATATACACAACTATATGCAACGAAATAAAATTCATCTACGAGAATACGACTTAGGCCCTTCAGCTCCTCTCCTGAAGATCTCCTCGATCCAGCTAAACCTGGAAAATATGCTCGGTCTGACCCGAGCATATAAGAAAAACCACGCCTGGGTCAATCTGGTAAAACCAACGTGAGTATTTGAATCACAAGGAATTTCATTCGTTATAACTTTCATAATCCTTTTAAAATCAAAGGTTTCCCGTAAGACCACGCTACAAATAAAAACGACGGGTTTTCTCTTACGATAACCAGAACACTTTTTATAGAAAGTCAAATGATATTATAATATTGTCTAAGTACAAATACTTATTCAAATAGTTAAAATGCTTGCATCTCACATTTCAGCATAGTTAGGCACAATCAAAACTGTGTGGCGCTTATTAGAGAATGGATTCCATATGAATGACTAGGTATTGGGGTATCACCTATCACAGTACATGTCTAGAACAATGTACCGAGGACCACGCCGGGATCCCCTACAACACAAGACCGGACTATCCCTAAACTGGATAGACCGAATATGCTATCACCCTAGGTGTTCCCACCTTTTTCTAGCTCCTTCCATGTATCGTAGTAATAAAATGATATCCGAGGGTATCTAGAAAGGTGATAAACATATCCTAATTGGATGCGACCCACTTAGCCTTACTGCATCTCCCCTACTTTTCAGTCACTCTCGGTTGATGAGGCTAGAGGCTACGATTACCTTTTCAAAGGAATTTTCACTTAGAATGCTCATTGTCCTCTAATGACAATGCACTGATAGCATTCATCCATACAAGTTCGTTCTGGGTCCGAACGGAACCGAAGGCACTATTTCTACTACATCCGTTTTGGAATCATCCCCAAGATTAGTAGCGATTTGCCCTTGCACTTTACTGCTCCATCGTCGAATCCATGCTCTAGTCTTCATTCAAAAACGTACTCATTGGATCGAAATGGTTCCAGATAAATTACCCGATGTCAGTCTCTTCGAAACAATGTTCGATATTTCTGGTAAACTCAATCCCGGTTCTTTATAAAATACACCGACGAAAATAAGATCGGAGATCACCTCCCAACCATTAGTGGACGGATTCCTTATCATTGCCTTAGAAGAACGAAACGAGTTTATATGTACAGTTTTAGCACCTCGAACGGTAACTATAACACATATTCCCATGTTTCTTCTAGATATTCCCAAAGTTATGCTTTTGGGTCCAAAATTGATAGTCAGTTATTTAACTATCAAATATACAATCATCTAAACGATGGTTTCATTTCCCACTGAAAACATTAAGCCTTATTTAATTTTAAATTTCAATAAGTTAAAACTACTTAATCAAAAAAGTATATGCTTATCTCACCGGATAAGTATATTCACAAACCATTCGTTCCAAATATTTAAAAAAAATCCCTTTAAAATAAATATGGGAAAGCACCACTACAATATCAATCATGAATTTAGAGCTCAATGGTTACGTCTCAATCCCAGAGAAATTCAAAACTTAACTGCAGGCACTCTCTACCTCCGTTTACGCCATGAAAGTAAACCATTACTTTTCGAAAACTTTGTTTAATAATTTTTTCCAAAATAATACTTATAAAGTTTTCGATATAATCTTTTCAAGTTCTAATTAAGTAAAATACTTATTTATAAAAAATTCTACATAATATATTATTCCTAAAACATTATTAATATTTAATAATTCATCCTTGAAATAAATATACTTTAATACTAATCTATCTCTTAAGTAATAATTAACTTTAAACAATCAGTATAAAATAACATTAATTGATATTTAATGTACCTTAAACAATTTAGATAATTTTAAAATAATAATTGATAATTTCTTAAACAATTTTTAAAGTAGTTACTTTAAATCATTATCAAAATATGTACCTATCAACTTTAAAATATCATTAATAAATGACAATCATTTTTAAACAAATTTTGGTTTAAAGTCAACCCCAAATTAGAAAAGAAGGCACAATAATTCCAATGGCACTTAATCAAGTTACCGTTAAACTTCAAACAGTCCAGAATAATAGATACACGTATTCATATCAATCAGTTTTTAACAATCAATTCAACATCATATTGCCTAATATAATTATCAGGAAAATAAATAGATGTCCGTACATATATAATAGCAGATCAGGGTTTAATTTCTGCTAGTAAATGTTCACAAAATAGATATATTCAGTAATAATGGCAGAACGGTGATTTATTCTACTAACACGGGTCCAATTGAAACAATTAGCGGAACAATGTTTTGTTCGCTAAACATATGTCAAATATCGTAATTAAATTAAATTAACTTGGTATTATTTTTATCAGGAAAATATCTTCAATATGTGGTCATATAAAATTAACGTCGATTTTTTATTTTAAAACGGCATTCAAAATCTGTCCGTTCCAAAATACCGTAAAATTTCATTGGTTTGAATTCTACAACAGGTCGTACGACGATGTAGCGCTCGTCGATACGAACCCATCGCAATCAGTTTTGCGTCGAATGGGTTTCGTATGCATCGACTATATCATTTTAAAATTCACACGATATATATATATACATTTAAAACATTTTAATTTTTAAACCTCTTTATAATTTCGTTTGGGCTAAAGCCCATTCCAAATATCAGAAGGAAAAAAAGACCCGCTTTCTCTCTCATTCCCTTTCTTTCTTTTCGTTTCCCTTTTCTAATTTACTAGCCAAGATCAAAAAGACAACCCACCTAAAACTCCTTGGACTCGAACTGGAACGCACGACTCGAACCATCATTCCCTAGCCACCAAGTATCAAACGCAACACCGGGAGCTACTTCAAATCTGCCACCAGCCATCAAGAACGGAACATCCCTCCTCCGTGCACGCATGAACGTGTGTGCATGCACACGAACAAACCCCGCCATCGTTCGACCAATCGAGACCACGCACATACGCCCCTTTTCACGCTCAACTATCCTCTCCCCCTAACTTCCCCTCCAAACATCTCTAGCCAAATTCGAAGAAGCATGACCATATACCAATCGAAAGCCCGCCCAGTGTACATGAGAAGAGAAGTTAAAGTCAGTATCTCTCATGGAAAGAGGAGAAAGTGGCGCGTCAAGATTTAAGTAATAATCAAAAAGTTCATCAAGCTCATGTGAAGAAAGAAAGCAGTCCACTTGAGCAAGATCAACATTGAGGTTACCTGGAGAAGCAGACTTTACTATATCAACTTCGAAGTCCTGCGCTTCAGCACTTTCTTGAGTCTCATCTCCAGTGTAGGCAGCGGCACTTTCAATAACGGCTTTAGTAGGAGGAGGAGAATGGGAACTGGAGCCAGCAATATCGATATCGACTGAAACAGAAGGTAGAACTGGGTCGGTATAAATTGTCTTTCCTAAATGTTCTCCTTCTGTCGTTTCAGCTCTCTCTTTGACAAGCTGCTCCTTTCCCCTTGCAAGAGCGGCACATGCATCATCATCTAGATAATGCGCCATTAAATCTACTTCAGCATATCCGGCTCCTCCAAACATATCAAGTATGGCCTCCCACACTTTGGCCAAAGTGATTTCATATGCCGGCCCCAAAAACTTAAGGCTACCACGCCCCAGAACGCTATGGATGTAAAACTCGAATAGAATGGAGATGACTTCAGCTTTAGTTGCCATATGAGACTCTTCGGCTGCAGCTTTGCCGGCAATAGCTTCGTCACGCTCCTTCTCAACTTTGGAAAGTCGAGCTTTCAGCAGTTCAATCTCCAAGTTCTGGGCATTGGTTTTCTCTCGAAGTTGAGCAACGTCAGCCCGGTAGTTTTCTACAGCTTGCTGCCACACTTCAAATTTGGCTTCAGCATCTCTCCGGGCCGCATGAGCGTCTCTTACTTGTTTTTTAAGCATTTCCTCTCTCTGAGAGTAGGAAGTGGAAGAAGTGGCGAGCTCTTCCTTTAGTTTTTCCACTTCTGCTTCAAGCTTGTCATCATAAGTGGCTATGCTCCTCATTTCCGCATCATGCTGTTCAAGAGTTTTCTGCCATTCAGATTTGTCGTTTTCCATTGTTAGCATGGCCTCAAGATTCGTGCGATTTACTCTCTGAAGCTCGTCGACAAGCTTCTGCCAGCTAGACATTCTCTCGATATCAAGTTTCACAGCATCAAGATTGCGCAGCATAGCCTGCTTGTCAATCGGGACCAAATCAAGGTCAAAGCGCACTCCCTTCAGGCACCAATGCAGAAACCGACTTTGAAGAGTGGCCAAGCCTTGTCCAACCTGATATGAGGGCCTTCCAATAATTGTTTGAATATCAGTACAAGCAAGGGCTGGAGATTGAGAAGGTACAGGAGCAGCGGGCCTTTCACGAAGTTCGGACGCTGGCTTTTCGCCATGCTTGGCCCTTTTACTAGCATCTTCAGGGATGTGGCTTTTCCCTTTATCATCACGGAATTTCCATTTATGAGAATTATCTTCCATCTGGGAAGAGTCATGTCGCTCATCTCGTCTTTCGTGGCGTTCTTCATAGGCGTGCCTTTCACGAGCTTTCCTCGCAGCTCTTTCTTCGTCAGTTTCCCAAGAGCCAGGAAGATACCTCCTGGGGTCATAAGCACCGCGCTTCCCATAGCGCTGGAAATTGTCGTAATAGGAGCCACTTCTTCCCATTGGAGAATCTGAAAATGAAGAAAAGGATAAACTCAGAAATCTTAAAAGCAAGAGAGTTGAACGCATATAAGTGCTGAAAAGTCCTAAGTGTGTGTAACGTGCAAACTACGTGCTTCGAATCACGAACCACTCCTGGGTTGGGGGGTGATGACGGGTCTAACAGCCAATGTCATCTCTTGGGCTGATGAAGTTTGTTGCAGAACGGATGTCACTTCGACTGCTGAAGAAGTAACTTTAGCAGTGATAGGATCATCTTTAAAAAACTCCTATGAAGTAATCATCAGGTCACTCAACCCCTCAAAAGTATCATCACCGCTATGCCTAGCGGGGCTTACTCTCTCAGTTTCTTCGTCACCAGATTTCCCGGATTGTTGGAGAGGTTCCTCTTTTTCGATGACCAGGGCAAGTGCAATTTTTCCGGATGACCCCGCAACATCAATTGAAGTAGAACACTTTACCAATGAAGCCTCAACGGTATGTTCTTTCGGTGCAAGTTCTCCAACGGGAGCTGGGGCATCCGATGTTTTTACTGGAGAGTCGGGGACTTCATGAGGTTGGGTAGAACGAGAAGGGTGCAAAATCCCGTATTGGTGCAGAAGTTCATATTTCAACAAAAACTTAATACTTCTTTCTTCAGCCGGCACGACACTTAATCTATCAAAAGTCGTCTTGTGACTAGGATTTCTAGAGGGAGGAGGAAGTGCTGTAAAACAAAAGAATGAAGTTAGCACTTAGCAATTCGGATCTTGAAAAGCTAAAACGAAAAGAATAGGAATGGGCAATCTTACTTCCTTTTCTCCAGATGGCATAAAATCCTAGGGGGCAGCGGACGAAGAAGAATTGATTCAGAAAACCGTGAGCACTTTCGGAAAGATCGGTGATAAGTTTACGATTTCTGTCACTTCTCACGAGTATAAAGGAGGGGTGGTCTTTATTCTTTGCGAATGTGCATAAGTAGCAAATTTCTTCGAAGCTCGAAAGACGGTTAAGTGTCCTCCTGAATAAAACACACAATCCCATCAGGATGGCGTAGCCATTAGGATGTAGTTGAAAGGGAGAGATGGTTAGCCGGAAAAGGAGTTGATGAAGAAATTCATTGAAAGGGGGAATGGCACCATAAAGGCACATCTGACGGTTGACAGCGACAAAACCGAGAGGTGGCCTGTCAGCAGTATCACTTGGGCCAGGAAGTGTAGCATCCGCTTCGGCGATCCCAAATTGAATTCATAATTGGTTGAATGCCCGCTGACTCATGGTAGGTGGAGTTCTCTCCGGAGGATCAACCAATGGGTCGGCTATCGGGAAGACTCCTTTGGATTGCTCGATTATCTCTTCTTGAGAAGACATTCTACACAAGGAACTGGATATTCAAATATGAAGGTGCACGTTTCCTAAATGTGTGAAGTGTTGTGCAGAACTAATAAAATAACGAGAAAATATAACTGAAATTAAACTAATTAATAGTTGTCAGTTAAAAAGCTTCAGGGCTTGTTGTTTTAAGTTCAAGTACAGTCTTGAAGCAAACAGATTAGCTTTGGTTGATTAATTCAGCATTGCTTTAATACTTCACTTGAGTTTGTTGATTCACAGCATCTCATATAATTTCTTTAAGTTGATTATCTTTATCGACTAATCTGTCATTCGATGTGGACAATCAATGGAAGTATATTCGCCCTAGTTTTCTGCAAATGTTTTGTTCAGCAGGTTGTTAACTTACAAGTGGATATGGTCTGTAAAGAAGTCCAGACAGTTCAATGTTCAAACAGTTTAAAGTTCAAGCAGTTCATTCTAGCAGTTCAAGTTAGAAGTACAATCAAGTTCTATCAAAATTCTGAAGCTTTCAAGTTTTGTTCAAGCCCTTAAGTCACAATCCAAGTCAAAAAATTCTCTAAGTTCTAAGTCGCTCACGACCTAACAGATGGGATTGAGATCGGTCTAGGTCGCAAGAAGCAACTCAAAATTTGTTCAAGTCCTAAGTCGTTCGAACGACCTAAGCACTAAGTCGTTCACACGACCTAAAGACTAGGTCGCTCACGCGATTTAAAAGTTAAGTCAGCTATTCTAACTCGACCGCGACCTAAAACCTATGCCGCAGGAAGATAGGTCGTTAATCTGCTAGGTCGTTCTACTTTAAGCTTTGAGTTGTTCCAGTAAGTAAAGTCGCGAGCAAGATAGGTCGCATGAGCCACATTCAAACCAACAACCCCAATCCTGCTTTCCAATTACATTTTGCCACGCGTCTACTTCATGTGTATCGCCCAGAGGCGTCATGGCATAGCTGGCTAACCACTAACCCATTAACCCGATAACCCCTCAACACCAAAGTCGCCTAAAATCGAGCCAAGTTATTTCAAATCCATCAGGAACCTGATACATTGCCATGATCGCGAGAATCATAATGACAGTGCGACCGATGACAAGCAACAATCAACCGTAATATGACTTTTGGTGAAGCACAGCGTAAGGAGTTGGGTTAGGGAAGGAAAATGTGAAGTTCATAACTCAATGGTGATCAAGGGTTGAATAGTGAGCAAATCCACTTACACGATGAAGATGATCGGTGACTACTTGGTTGAATTCTTTCCTTCGAGAGCTCAGTAATTCGTTAATGGCGGTTTCGAACAGTCAATAAGGTGAAGGAAGAAGAAAACGACCTAACAACTTATATAGGGGAGAGAAAGGAACACGAATCGACACGAGCGGCCTAACTCTCTCATAAGTCTCCCGCGACTTAACGATTTAAGCTTACACGGGTTAAAAGATATCGAAGCACACGACCTAATCCTTAGGCGTATACTTCGAGGGGCAAGTGTTAACTCCTCTTCTCCGCGACTCAACGACCTAGAGGATTGAAAGGCTCAACGACCTAAAGTGATCGAAAACCCTGCGACCTACAAAGCTCAGCGACCTAAAGGAATAGATGGTCCAGCGACCTATGAATCAACGAGTTAACAGCGACCTAACTGCTGAAGCGGGTTAACGACCTAAGGGGTACTACGACTTAACGACTTACAGAAGACCACGACCTAACAACCCAAGCGACCTAACACGGATGCGAGACCAACGGCGAGCTAGTGACATAAAGTACTAAACGAGTTAAGCCACTCAGCGAGCTAATGAGTTTAACTATTTGAAGAATGTACGACTTAAGGCGGAGTGCGACCTAGCGACTTAAGTATCCAACGACCTAGCGACCTAAGTATCCAAAGACCAAGCGAGCTAAAAAAGGAAGCGACCTAGCGAGCTCCAGAACAAAGCCGCATATATACTCTCTCTCATTAGGTCGCTTGCGACCTAAGCAAGCCGATATAACATTTATGCTTTAAGTGCTAAGTCGCTAACAGCCAATACCTGGTTGAAAAGGGGCTTCACTAGGTCGTGGACGACTTAAGCTACTTCTGGACCGATCTCCCATAGGTCGCTACTACCTACTAACTCGCTCAGATGGCCTAGTACGGCCTTATTAAGTCGTAAACCACATCCCCTAGGTCGCTGGCGACCTATGACCTATCCAAGGTCGCTCGCGACCTACGACCTAAAGCCGAACTCTCCTATAAATACGGCGCTAGCTCCAATATTCAGGGGATCTTTTTGGGCTCATTCCTGGAACACCGATACTCTGCTGAATTCTTGATTCACTCGACACTTCAAACACGAAAGGCATCTCAACTAACTTCAAGAGGAAATCTAGCACAATCAACATGGATTCAAAGAATTCTTTTACATCTGAGTTCTAGTTGTTTCTCTCATCAGCATTGCAATTCAAGATTGTTGTAAAGTTGTAATTGATTCAGTAATAAAGAGGATTAAAGTGGACGTAGGCTTAATCTAAAGCCGAAGCATTATAAAATGTTGTCTTTTACTGCTTTCCCTGGACTTTCTTACTTGTTTCTAATTCCCGTGTCCACGGGTGGTGCTTTCACTTAACTCTACGTACACCGGGGTGTTATGGTGCTTTCATTGACCATATACCTTAGCCTGAATCTGCATAAGAACTCAGGTCCATTTGTGGATTATCTGCTACAGAATGTAGTTTAGTTTGCAGTGATTCATGGTTGTTTTAGTTTTATTTTGTGATTGGTGTTGTAAGTTTGTGCATGTGGTTGTATTATTGGCATTGAAATCTGTCAAGATAATGGTTGTAACTGGTTCTAAGTCTTGTGGTATTGTAACTGTTTGTAATGATACTTAAGTCAATAAAATGAGTTTATACTCTTTCCTTTCAAAAAAGAAAGCCTGCCCAGTAAACCCCTCCCACGGCCACCACGACCACGTGGAACCAATGCCACCTACGCCACTTGGATCATCCACGTCCGTAGCACCTCCCAGCCCATGGCAGCGCAGCTCGATGCTCTCCTCCCCTACTATTGACAAGAAACTCGATCCCAAACTAAACAATGCCCTAAACCCTAAAAACCCCTCACCATTGCCAATCGAAACCAAATTCAAAAATTGGCCGCGGTGAACCCCTAGCTTATGTCGCTAGGCTCCTCCTCAGCCAAAACGCAACTTCCCTCATCAACCCAGTCGACGAAAATAAATTTATAACCAGATTTGGTCATCTTAAGATTTCTAGCAATATAGGCCTTCAAAAATCATGAAATTTTCACTAAAATTCCAATTTTTAGATGACAATCACATCCATGGTCTTGATTCGATGATTTAAACAACCTGGATTTTGTCAAAAACTAAGTTGTTTTCTGTATTTTCAAAATTTCACATAATACATAGCGCTTTAAACAGATTTTAGTGTATTCTATACTCAGATTCAAACATTTGATCTGTTAAGGTTGTTGGGTAATTCGAATTGAATCAAGAGATAAAGAGTTTTAAAACCAGAGCATAAGGATATATTTAATATAACCGAGTAGATCAAACATTTCTAGGCATTCAAAATTTAAATCCACCTTAAGCATGTTGAAACCCATTGAAGGCTTCCAGTTGACTCCAAGTTTTGATCCGAATGCTCTGAAATCTTTCCTTGCTTTGAACTAGAATAGGACAATGCTTTTTTTTACAGAGTGTTTGTTTACAGGCTTTTAAACTTAAGCTACTCACACACCTCTATATATACACGCTCTATCAAAAAATGATGTATTTTGTATACCTACATATTTTAGGCTTGAGAGGAATCTGACTGCCGGTACAACATTTGTGATGGGTTGAAATGAAATTTGAGGTGATATGGTTTGAGGTTGAAAAGAAGTCAAAATAAATGCTTTTTGGTTTTTACTTCTTATGACCACGTGTAACAAGCCATAATTTTAATAAATATTTCGATTCCATTTATTTGAAAACTTTGGTTTTAAATCATTTAAAATTTGAAATTTCGGAATTTTCCAATGTAATTTTGGATTTTGGTTATAAAATATTTTCCAAATACAATAAAATAAATATTTTCTAAAATTTTATATTTTGGTCAATTGTGGTCAAACTTTGACTTTCAGTTGAAAATTTTAAATTTGAATTTATTTATTTCTAATCTTTTTCTTTTAAACTATACTTGATTTCGATATTCGCGCTGCTTTTATTTTCGTAAAATTCTATTGTATACTTTTAAAATTTGATAAATTTCAGCATTTTACACGCGATTATTTTCCGTATTTTTATTTGTTATTTATATTGTCTATTTCCTATCTTCATTTCTATTTTCTATTTTGTTTGGACTTTTATTTGATTTTATTTGATTTGGGCTTAGGAAATCAAAGAGACATAGGTTGCCTATTTTAATGGTTGCCTTTTCCTTTCCTAGCCTTTTCATTTGCTAGCTGTCCACTTCACCTCCCTAGCCATTCACTTCTTTACTCATTCACGAACAGTATGTTTCTCATTTCATTCCCTTTCTCATTTTATGTCCTGAACAAAAATATACAGCAAGTTCTTTCCCATGGCTTCCTCCTTTCTCTTTTCTTTTTCTCCTTTCTTTTGTTTTCTTTCTCCTATGCAATGCTCGGCCACATGCTATAGCCGACCCCATCTCCTCCACCACCACCACTATGACTGGCCACTCCATCCCTTATCAACATCCCAAGCCCTAGCCGTGACTCCATGATGCAAAACTTCATCACCAAAGCAGTTACAAACCCTAGCCGACCCCTTATTGCATCACTCTCCTATTTGCTTGCCTCGGCCACCCCTTATTCCTCCACCACCTTGCCATGCTGTGATCTACACCTACTCCTAACCATGAATTGATGTTCACTTTACCAAGCCTAACCCAGGCCGAGCCACACAAGCCATGGCAGAACCAATAGTACACAAGTCCTTGCCTCTTTGCCTTCCTATTGAGTTTTACCTTACCATCCCTTCACATTCCATACCCATAGCTGTGCATACTTACCCTCAACCAATCATGGCCGAGCCTATTATGCCACAAACCATCATGGCCGAGCATAACATGATGATGGTCGAGCCATTCCTATGGTGGCCGAGCCTAGTTGTACAGGTTATGCCATTTTATCTCATCTTGTTCATATCTTTACATTATTTTGATTCATATTTTGTTTGTGTTGAACCATATACTTATGTTTGTGATATTGTGTCATCTACAAGATTTGGATCTTGACTCTCCATCTACTCGAATTCGATTCGTGCTTTGTCGTGCTTTACGGAGTTTGTTCGTGTGTTTTGAATTGTTATCTCCAGCTTTGGAAGGTGAGTTTATCACTCTTGACATTCGTACTTATATAATTGTGAAACAATGACAATTGAATTATAGTTGGTGATATGATAGCAATTTATATATGCCTGTGATATGATATTTCATGATGTTATAGCCTGATATTTATTTGTTACATCACCTGATATGATATGCCATATTATACTATTTACTATTTTCCTGTTTCTCACACTACAAGTATCCTGTAGAATAGAATCACTATGGATCGAAATGATACATACCCGAACGGACATTAGAATAAGGAAAAATCGTTATGAGCTGAAATGATAGGCTCAAGTGATTTTTATTTTATTTTATTTGACTTGGGATTGCGGGTTTGAAATGATAGAACCTGGATTTTTCTTTTAAATTACGGATTGAAATGATACATATCCGTATCACTTGACCTAGATTAGTAAATATTATACAGACTCATGGTTAATTTTCAATATAATACCTTCCTAAAAATTTATTGAGTATTTTGAATTTTTAAATATATGAAAGTTTAGCTTAAAGATTTGATTTAATGATTTAAAATATAAAGAGATATTGGTTTTCTATAAGTTAAATGTTTTTTATAAGTCAATAATTGGTTTTAAATTATAATTTAAAGATCTTTATTGATGATAAATAACTTAATAATTAAATTTGATTTAATATGGAAATTTTAAGTCTAACCTAGTGATTGTAAAAGATTTTATTTTATGAAATGGATATGTTTTTGTAAAATAAATAATCATGATTTAGATGGTAAAATGTATCTTAAATTTTGACTTAACTTGATGATTGTTTCAAATGGAAATGTTGAATTTAGCTTTGGTAAAGAATATCTTATTTATGAAATGGGTATTTTAAAAATAAAGTGTTAAGTTATTTGTCAAAATAAAAGTTAAGTAAAATAGTGTACTTTGGACTTAATAAATGAATTACAGTTAATATGGATATGTTATTTATTAATTTTATTTTATTTAATGATCAGTTGAATGATATCCAAATGAATATTTTCTGAAGCGTGAGATATGTTTTTAAGTTAAAAATGGCTAAAATTGAGGTTTTAATGTTTCTGAAATACTATAATAAATCTGGAATTTGTATTGGAAGCATTTCCAAAATGTTATGGTTTTAAGGTAGCATTTGCTAAGTGCTACCATTTTTGAAATATAACTATGTTCTAAAGTACTAATTTTATCAACTATAGCACTTTATAAGTGTTGTAGTTTCTGAAATTGAACTGTTTATGAAATACTAAAATATTTACTGTAACATTTTATAAGTGCTGCTGTTTCTGAAATTGAACTGTTTTTGAAATACTAAAATATTTACTATAATACTTTATAAGTGCTGCTATTTCTGAAATTGAACTATTTTTGAAATACTAAAATATCTACCGTAACACTTTACAAGTGCTGCTGTTTCTGAAATTGAACTATTTTCGAAATACTAATATATCTACTGTAACACTTTATAAGTGCTGCTATTTCTAAAAAATACAATGTTTTGAAATTGTTGTAATTGAACAAATAAACTTTGAAAATGCTACAAGTCTGGAAATTGAATATTTGATTTGAAAGGACAGCGACTTCATATTCCAATGGTTTAAATGAATTATTTTGATTTGGAATATAAACCATTTTTAAAATTTATAACCACGGCTTATAATAACAGTTGGTTGTTAAAGTGACCGGGATTGGATATGGGCATACTCTCTGTCGATACTTAAAACCACTTTAACAACCATGTATATGGTGGAGTTTCCAGAATGAAATAGGATGGTGGCGATGCTTCTATTTGAGGTATATACGTGGACCCGACTCCCGTGAGTTGGCATAAGGTGGCGAAAACAGGAACGATTCCAGGCCAATGTGGTAGCTTCTCTTATCGGACACATTCCTTCGATACCATTCTATTACTTTATGGTTGATTGGGGTACCCTTTGATTTTTGAGAGCATGGCTCGAGGTGGGCGGTAGTGGCTGCAACGCGTTACCACCAGTCCGAATGCGTAATTGGTATATCTACCATGGCATTGCCTCGTTGTGCCGTGTCACCTACCCTAGCGCGCCTTGTACGAGTTTGATTTGTGTCGTACCTATGGAGTATTTGTGGTAGCCTCCCGATCCGGAGGTACGATGGTACTGCATAGACTATTGGCACTATAAAATGTGTTAAGGGGGATATGGGTAACGCCTTAACGCTATTTTTAAATATATTATACTTTACTCTAGACATTATTACAATAGCGTATATTACTATATAGTAGATAGTTTAACGGATCCTTAAAGGACGGACGGTCCCAAGCATCCTTTAAGTTACTTGTGCATTTTATTACAATTCACTTGAGTTGGTTTACATTGTATAAGTATGTATGTCCTGACTCGAATATTTGTGTTTATTTTCTTTACGCTTGTGTCAGCCTGAGCATTTCAGCTTTGGTTTCACCTTCTGGAGCTAGGATTGCTGGATATCATCTATCTGTCTAGTTGTTATCTATTTCCATTCAGTATTTTCTCTTCAGCTTAGGTATTGGTGGACATTTATGTATTGGGATTTTTGTTGTATTTACTTTTAAACTATGATATTTTGTACTTGTTTTGAGGCTGTGATGTAGTAGCTTCATGAACTACTACTATTAGTTCTATTTCCGCTGCGAGTTATTCTGATTTATCTATGTCTGTGATTCTGTGATTGATTTTATTTGCTTCAAATTATATTACAATCTTCCGTTTTGAATTATTCAACCTACACATATATGGTTTTATTGTCGATTTGAATGGTCCAAAATAATGGGTCATTACATTTGGTATCAGAGCTTTTGGTTTTAGGAAAACCTTAGCCTACGGAGCAAAAACTCGTTAGAGATAGGGTAGAAATACCCTAGAATGAGTGAAATCAATCTTAGAATCCTTTCTTTGTGGTAGAACGTATTTTAAAGTATAAAATGTTTTCTCAAATGATCACAAAGGATTTTAAAGAGTATTTTGACATAAAACTTTTCTTGTTTTGAAATCAAATTTTTTTCTTAACTTCTTTCCTTCATTATCTGCCTTGTTAGTAATTTCTTTGTTTAGGATATTCATTCTAGTGAATCTAACCTTATCTTTCCTTATCTTATCCAATCTTGTCTTTTGTTTCTTAATTACCATTTTCCTACTCAGCAGAAGGGCAAGCTATCTGGTATTTTTCTGTTACACTACTCCTGTTTTTTTTTGTTGATTTTAGCTTTATTCTGGGAACTCTTAGGAGTCATCAGTGGAAAGCTAAATTCTCGAAATACCCTTTTTGGAGGGACGAAGTCCGATTCCTCAGACATATTATTCTAGTAATGGAGTTTCTTTTGATCTAGTTGAAATTGCCGCGATCAATGTAAGTCTTCTTCTCTTCTCTCTTTGTGGATAGATTGACTAAGTCAGCCCATTTCTTTCCGGTCAGGTCTACCTATTTTGTTTGGCTGAGATCTATATGAGGGAGATTGTTCATTTTCATGGAGATTCCATTTTTACCAGTCAGTTTTGGAAAGCTTCTCAAGAATCTTTGGGTACTCATCTGAGTCTGAGCATTACTTACCATCCACAAACCGATAGTCAAATGGAAATAGTGAATCAGATTCTCGAGGATCTTCTTCGTGCTTGTGTTCTTGATATGGAGGATCTTGAGAAGATCATCTCCATCTCGTTGAATACACCTATAACAATAGTTATCAGGTATATTTCAATCTTTAGTTTTAACCTTATCTTAACCCTTTATCTATCTCATTTATCTTTGAATTCTTTTGATTAGAATTCCCTAAATTCGAATTTCTATCCTTATTTTGAAACCCATTCTAGAATCATCGTGGGAGGCAGTGTATTTACATTAATATTGATGTTTTATATGTTGTGTGTTTGGGTTGTTGATGTTGATTTGGGATATCATTCGATTCATCTGATCAGCGATATCGATAGGATTTCCAAAACACTTTAACAAAACAAATCGACACAATTTTGTTATCAAATTTGGTAAATGAGAATTTTTTTATGTGATTTATACATAATACTTTTATAGATTTATATTATCTGCTAAAATTTATTTTGATAGGATGTGAATAAGTTTGATATGAAATTTATTAAAACTGAGATTTTAAAGGATATGATTTTATAACTTGATTTTGGTAATTTAAATAAATATATCAAGTTGATTTAAATGAATTTATTAAGTTTAAATATATTGAAGGAATATTCAGTTATTTGAAGATTAAAAGTTTTATTTAAATGATATTGAATTTATTAAGTAAATATTTCAGAACTAAATAATAGTAAAATTGAATTTGGTACATATATGGAATTATCAAAAGTTTGGTTTTGAAATTATGGAATATTTAAAGTTTTGAAATGTATGGAAATTGAAATAGTTTATTGAGAACTGAATTGAGTTGAAATTAAATAGTTAACTGAATTGGTTACTGAAATGATAATATTTGAATTCGTTTATTGTTTTGAAAACCAATGACTATTGACACAAGATATAAATAAATAAATTTATAAAGCAGAGTTTAGAAACTGATTTGGAATTTAAATGAATCTAAATTATGGATTTGAGAATTAAATTCCGGTGATCTCAAACTTTGGTTTTAATGTTTAAAATGTATACCATTTATGTTACTCCTTGAGATGAGAGTTTTGATGACAACAACCTTAGAATAAGATTATAAAATATAAATACTAACATTATAGTTTAGATATATATGTATATGCAGGTACCAAGAATGAAGACTATACAGTAAGAGAATCAAAATATCAAGATTGAAGACTCATGAGTATCAAGATTATCAAGAGTTTAAGATTTCAATAGTAAGTAATTTAATTAGCAACTTTGTTAAAACTCCTAGAAAAGCACTCGCATCTTAAAATCCAGTTTATTCGTGGAATGGAATCCACTTTGAGCCCGTTAAAGGGAAGGAACCTACGAAAAATCTAGTGGAACATTGTTTTTTATCCGCTAACTTTTATTCAAAATGTTTTACAAAATTATATCATTTTTTCAAAATGTTTTCAAAATCTTCCTTTTAAAAGAATAAAAAACATCTATCCTGGTTTCAATACTTTTAGCCTCAAAATAATCTTTATTTTCAAAATCAAATTATCCTTGGTTTTAAACTATCTTTTAGTAATAATAATATATTTAATTTTTAATATTTATACTTAGATTTAAATATAAAATTATAGTAAAATTTTATATATATACCAAAATATTATTCTCTGTATTTACTTATGTATTTTAACTATAGTTGAGTATATTTATAAAGTTTAAAATAGTTTTAATATAAGATAGAAGTTATTTTCAAAGAAAAACAAATCACCAAAATTCCCTTTGGCATGTTGACATCCTCGAGTATCCCATGTCGACATGGTAGCAGTTGATTTCAAAATTTGAATTTCAAAAGAAGTGTCTATTCGTCATATCCCTTTACGAATGGACATGGCTGTTGTTGTACTATAAATAGGGGCTGTTTTGAACGAATTTCTAATCATATTTTTCTGGTTTTCACTTCTCTTCTTCTTCCACATTTCTTTATACGCATTCTTACCATTACTCTACCGAAATCAACATTGAATCTAACTAGATCATTTCTGGTTTGATTCTCTATCACTTTCTCAACAAGATCTCAGTGCTATTTAGAGTTATAGACTTCTTAGTAATCAATTTAGCGAGAAAAGGTGTGATTATAACCTTGGAAATCAATCAAGTGAGAAAAGGTGTGATTGTAGCCTTGGAAATCAATCAGGTGAGAAAAGGTGTGATTGTAGCCTAGGAAATCAATTAGGTGAACTTATTGCCCGTGAAATCAAGTATCTTTACCCAGAGGATTGTGAATCTGGAGTGGTGTACCTTGTGGCCTTAAAATCGAGGGTGTAAATGTACAATTGCTTTTGAAAGGAAATCCGTACTTGTGTGTGGGACTGGATGTAGGGTAACTCCGAACCAGTATAAAATTCGGTGTGTTCTTTCCTTTATTTCTTTTACCTTATTTCTGCATCTGTGTTTGATTCTATGATCGTATCTGTGTCTGAATATTGCATACATTTGTGTTCAAATTAACAGAAACTCAAAAAGATTTAGTAATTCCTTTAAAAACTATTCACCCCCCTCTAGTGTTAATCCTAACCTTAAGATCCGTATTCCGCATTTCTCATATTAGGTATCAGAGTAAGGTTTTCAAAGTTTCATAATCTGATTTGAATTTTTTTTTAAATGGCTATGTTTAAAAATTTTGTTAATACTAGTTTAGAAATATTCAGATCATCATTGTCTCATGAGTCTACATATAATCAATATTCAAATTCATGTTGTCTACTAAGATTGTTTAATGTGCAAGAAACATGCTTTATGGGGTTGAGGAATCAATCCACAGCGGACAAATTGTAAGATCAAAAAGAATAAATGGATACTCGATAGTGGATGCTCTAGATACATGGCTGGCAATCCAGATATGCTGAATGATATAATATACAAAGACGGAGGACTGGTTAACTTTGGAGACAATTCAAAATGATATGTGATTGGCATCGGAAAAGTCGGTAACTCTGAAACTCCTATTATTACTAACTAGTGCGTGGCCCGTGCTACGCACACGGGCATTGCTGGTATTTACATGTAATTATAGGTCCAGATGAATGTAGTCCAAATGTTTGTTAAAGCAGTATGCACACATCATATGCAGTGCTAGTTCTTAACTGCTACAGTGTTATGGGCAGTGTTGGGGTGGTTGGAAAGTGTTGGGAGAGAATAAAATAGTGTTAAAAATTTGAAGTATGGACATACTGAATATTTAGAAATAAGTCGGTCCTTTAGGTGATTAGTCTTTGTGGATGTAAACAGCATATTAGTTGCTAGTTTGAGGTAAGCCTGTTTGTTGTTGAAAGTTAGTAAGTGTAAGTTCTGTAACTAACTGTACATGGGTAGGTAGACATTGTGTAAGTGATGGTAAAATTTAGGAAATGGGGTGAACAAATCGTTAAGGAAGTGTGAACAATTATTGGTCAGTTGAAACCCAGTCAGGGTGTACCGTCAGGTAAATGCAGTAGAGAATATGACAAACGTTGCGTTTCAGTTGTAATTAAAGAGGAGATTTTACTGTTATTAATAATAAATACGTCGTCCATTGTCACTGCACAGCTTATATGTGGATAAAGAGAAGTTTTAAAAACAGGCTAATGTCACATAATATATAAGTGTGATAACAACAACGAAAAATGAAATGATACAGTAAGTGACGCATGTTTCGAAGGTGGACAAAGTGTCAGATTATTTAAGACACTTGACTTTCGTACACTTCGTAAGCGTATCTTTTGACATATTATCTGTGAGATAAATAAAAAACTTTTAGTTCTTTGAATTCATAGCAATTTAATGTTTTCTAAAAATTTGTTTTGTCGCATGTCATCCAAGAAGGAAATGATATGCAGATGGAGATGCCTTTTTTTTCCACGTCAAGGATTATGAAGAGTGAAGTTAACCACATCTTGTATATTAACAGTACATCATATATTATTCATGCAGTACATTTGTGCACTACTCTAGTCAGATAGGCAGTGAGACATTTATTTTTTGAAATGATGAGTTTTTCAACTGGTGCGTGACAGTTGTTTACTGGCGTAACTTGTTTATCACGTTGACAGTCCCTGTTTGAAAATGTTGAGTACGAAGTTGTGGAGAGAACGCATGTGATGTGGGTGTTGTCACCATCTACCTTATGTATATCATTATGAGTAAATATATTATGTAGGTAGGTAGTACCATCTGTACAGGTGGATTGTTAGTGCAGAAAGAGTATGAATCATAAGAGTTAAAAGAAAACATTGTGCAATATTTTACAGAGGACAGTACACTGCACTGTCCTGCGGTCGAAATGTATGTGTAGGAGCGAAAGGAAGAGAAGTGGGATGAAGCGGTGGTGCGTTCTGTAGTTATGCAGTAAAATAGAAGGTTTTAGTTGGGAATATGAGGTTTATGTAAAAAAATCGCGTGAAAACGTTGCCAGTATGGAAGTGTGCATATGCTTCAAACTGTAAAGAATGAGATTAATAGTTGGAACACACGATATTTTGAGTTTGAAAATGGTTGGTGTCAAGTAAGTTGTCGCTGGTGAAAGCTAAGTTTCTAATGACTGCAAATTGTCTTTCATATGTGTACGAAATAGGAGACTAAGAGGGTCTGTTTAAGCTACCGTTCTAAAAATGCTTGAAATACCGCTGACAGGTACGGGGGGAGAAGAGTCTATGCAGTGATGGAGAGTGTTATGTATTAACAGTGGTTAGCACTAAAGTGAAATGTATATACGGAAAACATAAGTGGATAGTGTAAAACTGGGACATTTATAACATGGAACAGTGCCTAGAAATAAAGGGGTACAAACAATAGTACAGAGCTTCAAACGTACGCAAACATATGCACTAACTAAACAAAGATGCCTTTTTCGTCTATAGCGGAAGGCAGAAATAGGTACAGGAGGAAATAAAGATGGTTGGTTACAAACATAACAAAGAAGATTGGACTTGGGAAGTCAAAGTTCGAATGGTGACGCGGATGTATGATAGTTTGTCATGCAATTGTTCATATGGCTGCCTTCTTCTTCCTCTTATTACCAGTCAGTCGCCCACGTTTTCCCTGCCTACCATTAGGCAGTGTCAAACAGCTAGGATCATTCTGACGGTCAACGGTGTGTTCTGGTATGCTATCATCCTGTACACAGTCGTCAGCCTCCTACAGGTAAGGGCAGTTTATATGGTAGTTAGTTTGTGTGTTATGTGGAATTAAGTGTAGAGTGTGGGTTGGAGCACAAACCTGCTTAACTTTAATTGTCTCTGTGTTTAGCACACCTGCAGAAGAAAAGCAAAGTGATGGTTGGTACAGTGTATGTAAGATATAGTGAGAAAAATGGACTGAGGTTGGAGAAAGAGTTGCACCAGTTTTTGTGACAGTGCTGGATTCAGCAGTTAGCTGGGTACCATCACCTTCCTTTGTATCCTTTGGTTCCATGGGTCCAGGTCGATCAGCCAGAGAGTTGTTAGGTTGGTGAATATGTGAAATTCTACTAACAATCAGCGATTTCCCATAATTCATAGTGTCGTACTTCGACAGTTTGAATTCAAACCTAGCTTCTGTACCCATCAAGCTGGTGAACAGTTTAGTAATTACTTCGTCACAGTTGGTCTATTAAAAAAGAGAAAGTAGTGTTAGGTAGGCTGAGGCAGGGGAGGAAGTAGTGGGACAACAGTTGTGTGGTCAGGTTAGATTCTTAGAAGTTTGCAGTGTAAGTTGATAAATTATTGTAGTTGTAAGATGTGTACCGTTTTGGATATATCCATCATCTCATCGACGCTCCGTTTGAGGAGGTAGGCAGCATCTTTGTCAAAAGCAGTCACAGTCGCAGTACCGGTGTGGTCAAAAACTTTCATAGATAACCTATACCTGTGATGATATAACATAATGTAAGGGAGTTGAAATTGAACGATAAACTAACTTATACAGACCTGTTAAGTGGATGGGTAATAATGTTATTGCATTTAGAGCAGGTAAAACCGGATGCTTCCTTTGTCACCGTCTTCCTACAAATGGGACAGGACAGATAATTCCAAGCTGATGATGTGTTAATCCTCATCAATGTTGTGTTTACGACATACTTCTTTGACTGCATGGGATGGAGAAAGTGAAAAATGATAATCAAAAAGTAAAGGTAACATAATGATAGAAATGGAAGATATTGAATTACGTGGCAGTCATTAGATCGTATGTCGTTT
Organism: Allium cepa; assembly: GCA_030765085.1. Lineage (NCBI taxonomy): Eukaryota > Viridiplantae > Streptophyta > Magnoliopsida > Asparagales > Amaryllidaceae > Allium > Allium cepa. The sequence goes on along the minus strand of CM060945.1, from coordinate 1,024,459,311 downwards.
AACATATTAGCGATGGTACTTCTAATTTCTGGTTCATAAGGAGTTGAAGATGTAGACCGTTGACGCTCAATCGATGTAACGGTACTGCCTTCACTGTCAGTGACACTGAAATATAATAAAGTGTCAATGAGGTGGAGGAGAAATTGCATGCATCAGCAGTAGTTGGTAGAAATTAGTTGGAGGTATACCCAGAAAGTAATTTTGCAATGTCTGGACAGTCGGTGTTGAAGTATATTTGTTTAGCGTTGGTGGATGAAAATGTAAACTCTCCTATAATTATTAATTTGGAGATAAGATTGGTATTTGGCAATGAAATATAAAGGAGTAAAACCGGTTTACCTTTGAATAGTTTGACTAACATAGAAGTGAATATCACCGACGGTGGTTGTTGTTCCGATTCAATAGCGGACACATCGTTGAGTTCAGTTTTGTCAGCCCATGGAGTAATAGTTGTATTTTTTAAACTGTGTAAAAGTTGAAAGGGAGAGTGTTAGTGAGCAAATATGGGGACGTAAATGTGATACAGTGATAAATGTTAAACTTTCCAGTATAAACAGTAATCTCTCTTTTAGATGTTTGACATCCGGTCCTTGTTGTCAGTTGGACAACATCTGAAATTCCTCGTAGTACCCCACCAACATCTGGTAAGAAGACGAAAAATGGAGGAATGTGAAAAAAGTAGGAGGAGAGGTGTTAGTGGAAACGGCAGAGTGGTAGGATACAGCGTGTAAGAGTAAGAAAAATGAGTTTACCTGTAAGTTGAGCCACCTTATCTATGCGTTGACCAAGAGTTTCATTATCAACAAAACCAAATTTGTATTTTGAAATATTGTACTGTGTTGGTGGCAGCAGTTTGACTTTGGTGTCAGTACGAAGGATGATCATCAACTCCTCATCTATAGGACGATACGTATTCTGCGAATGGTAGACGTTGAACTTTTCAATCTCGTATAAGCATTGTTCTTCAAACGTCTGTGAGTATTTGTCTACCAAACTCTTTGGCACCACAGCATGCTTTTGGTTGCCCTGCGGTACGGTAAAGTGTGATTCAATTGCAGCGCAGAGCTAAGGGGTAAATAAAATGTGCAGATATTAACTGTGTTTGTGAGCTACCTTTATGTCGAGAAGATGAAGATTTGTCGAGTAAATCTCTTTAGCGGCTTTGGAGATTGAATTCCACATTCTAGACAGTCGTACATGTATGTGATCCCAGTTAGGACCCAGTTGTAACTCAGACAGTAGTTGATATTGGTTTGTCATTCTGATATCCGTTAAAAGAAATAAAAGAAAGCTTAACATCAGTGGCTAACAGACCGGCAGTAGAACAGGTAGAAATTTTATCATCTGTACTATGGTAGGTGGTGTAGAAGTGTCAGTGGCGGAAGGATTTTAATTTTGTTCAGAGAGAGGGAATTACCCAGGGAGCAGTGTGCAGTGGGAGATAACAATTTGCTGAGGCGTAAGGTGGACAACAAATGAACAGGATGAGTTATTTGTAGTTTCATACTGAAGAGCGTAACTGATGCGCAGTGTAGAAAAACCATTGTTGTACCACGTTTACCAACGTTGGGTTGAAACTGTTCGTAGTGGTTGTAGTTACGTAAGGAAATGGGTTTGATTGGTTGACTGGGGGGAAATAACTGTACGTACAGGACAGGTGCAAACCAAAAAAAATTACATGCCTTTGAACAGTTTAGTATTTGGTGATAACAGCTGGATGTGTGTGAAAGATTTGGAGTTCGTGGATGGATTGCAGGTGTACTACCTATACACTATATTTGAAGTCAATTATACTTTTTATTTTGCACGTAGTGATGATGTATGAACAGGTGGGTGAACAGTGAGGTAGAATTTTATTGTACGTAATGATGAAATATGAACAGGTGACAGTACAGTGCGTTAGTATGGTCAGTTATGGAAAAGGTGGTAACACATTTGGTGGTAAGGGAGGATAAAAATAAGGTAGTATGTGCATGATGCCTAAAAATATAGGGAAATAATAGAGCAGCACGTAGTGAAATATGCGTATGCTGTTAGATTAAACTGAAGATGATAAGAAGGCAAAGGTTGAATTTATAAAGTAGAGAGAACAGTTATAAATAAAAATATTACTTCACTCATCTGTATATTACTGCAACGATGAATATAGAAGAATGCGGTTGGTAATACGAGTCGTGTGATTTTGATGGAGTGAAAGTTATTAATTTACAGAGCATTCAGCTGAAGACAACAGTATGGTCATACATTTTACTCTGCTATCCAAATTGGTGGCAGAGAACGTAATGAAAGAGGACAGTTGAAAATGACAATCAATACAAATTCGTCTTTCGCTCTGTATCATAGGAAAAGTGTGTAGTTTATTCATACGAAGATAGGGGACAATTGACTAGAAAAATATGGTACTTAAATTACTTATTCATCCAATTTACTCATAATAATACATATATACAGAGGAGTTAAGACCCTGACAAAATATTTTAGGTCTGTCCACGTCTGTACGCCTTATTCTTCATATTGCTGTCCAAACAGCTTCCACGGTAGCTGGCGTACATTCACTCCGTCTTCATTCAGCCTGGGAACGACAGTAATATGTTATTACATTTGGCCATATGTTATGAGCCGGTAATGTGGGATCCGACCTCGCACGTCATGTGCAGCTGTGGTTCAACACTTTGGGACCGGCCTTGTTTCCGTTTCTGCGGGCATCAGTTGTTCTTTTTTTGTGCTCTGCAGTTTGGGCACACTGCCAAATCCGTTTCATTATCAGTCTCTCTTATGTGCAATTCAGTAAAACTGTATAGCGCACAACAAATTTGTTAGTTTAAGTCCAAGATGGACACAAATTGTCCTGTATTATGAAACCGTACCTGCTTTTGAAATCTGGTCAGACTGTTACTGTCAGTGGGTAGATGATGAGGCTGAATTGATGAAAAAGAGATAACCAAATTGAGCAATTTGCAAGCAAGCCTCCGATACTCATGTTAACAGAAGCCAAAATGAACCTGTCAGTGAAATGGATTAGTAAATGGTAAGAAAAATATTTTGCAAGAACAAATGGGAGGATATTTTTTTAAAAGAGTATATAATTGTCAACCACAGAAGAACACTGACTATCCACATCTCTTCCAACAGAATTGTCGTGGCTTTATATTCACGTTACACATTTGTTCCTTAGTTACTGTAATTTACTGCGTTTCACTGAGGACAAAATGAATATTTCGTTTTCCACCTTCACTATACCTGTGTGTAAATTATAAATTGTAAACATAACCTGTATACCTCTGTTTTTGTAGAAGAAGTAAATGGACAAATATCATTGGTTGTTGAAAATGTCTTATCAAAGCAGAAAGGTAGCAAATATGAAGCAACACAGGTATATGATAAATGAGGTGAAGAAGCAAATTTCAATTCTATTTGTTTATGAGAAATGAATGATGAACAGATATATGTCTATATATATGTGTGTGTGTGTGTATGTATATGTGTGTGTGTGTGTGTGTGTGTGTGTGTGTGTGTGTATCAGTGCAATCATGATCCGCATTCCAAAGTTAAAATAGAATGTTGTTAAGTTAGTAACTTGGAGAATAATTTTTAACAACGCAGGAAAATGTGCCTATGTGCAGAAAATTGTTTTTATGTACTATGTGAGTGCTAACGAACATCCAAATTAAGTATACGTAAGACGTGAAGAGTAGCAACTGAGAATAGTTGAGTATTTTGAACTATGAAAGATGATTGTATATTGACTGTATGCCGGTAACAGTAAAATCTGGTAAAAGTAGTCAGTAATATGGCAGACAAAACTGTTGAAGTAAATTGCTGCAAATAAGCAGTTAAATACTTAAACAGGTCGTAAATTTGAATTCATAGTATTGAAATGTGCCTAACATTTGGTCATACAGTTTGAATAATAATCGATATTCAGTTTGTAGTTTGAACTAAATTGAGTGGAGGTATGGGTGTTAATGGATAAATAAGCACTAATTAACGGTTGTGTTGTTTGCTTGTAATATGTATGTTTTAAGACTGTCGGGACAGTTAATGGAAAAGTGAAACAAACAGGAGAAAAAGTGGACTTTAGGTGAAAGCACTTACTGTTGCAAGTTTTTAGGTCGAAGGGAAAGAATTTTGTAGCCTCTACAATGCCTTTCTTTCCTCAGTTCTGCCTGTAAGGGTAGATTTCATGAGCAAAATCTTATTGTACCATTTCATTCATGTTACAAATGTTTATTGCATAAGAGTGTACTGTCCGCTGAGATAAAACTCCAAACTGTTAAATAAATAATGTTTTGAAGAAATAAAACTAACCGAAAAATAAGCTGATTAAACGTATAACGTATACTACAGAAGAAAGAAAGAAAACACATTGATCATCCACCCGGTTGTTTTGTAAAATAGGGGAAAAAATTGTAATTAAGTACATGCAGCATTGCTAATGAATATACTGCATAAAAACTCCCAATCACATCATAAATGGCCAAATTGTTTTTTTCAGTAACGGACTAAGGTTAAGAACTACAAATTTTACATATGTCAATTAAGAATATTGAATGATGATCATCACAGTATGTGCTGCCTTTTTCTTAAAACCAATTTACTATTCTTAAATTGACATCCATTCTTACGTTGGTCGAATAAAATCGACCACAAACTGTGAACTGAATTTGAAATTTAGAACTGAGTAATAAAAATGAATTATGTCAAAAAGAAATGCAGAGTTACTTGCACAAGTTAATATTTAACACAATAGCGGAGGCATGTGATCAGTGTAAAATCTAACCATCTCAACATAATAAACTTACGATTTGTATGGGTAAACAATTTCTTCATAAAGAGAGTAAGAGTGGTTAAGTTAAATAAGAGATAGATAAATGATGTAAATAAGCAATAACAAATTTATACATCTACTCGTCCGATGAACCAAAGCCAACATCCATCTTGAAATCCCTAGATCTAGTGACTGTTATATGAAAGTTGAGGCTATGTAGAAGGGATCTGAGGAATGACGAAGAATTAAGACAGAAGTAAAAAAGACAGTAAAAGGAATGAAATTGAATTTAGGAAAGATGAGTGAGAGTGAGGAGTAAAGGCACAGGGTGGAAAACATATGTAGTAAGGGCATATGAGACACGGGAAGATATATTTGTTGCAAACTTCTCACTGCCATTAAGTGAGCTATAGGGAATTACAACTCCATATTTATAGTAACATGCTTGAGTTGCCATTTTTATCATTCAGTCATTGTTATTTGTTGCAAATCAAATAGTGTATTATCCTGAAATCATACAACCAACTGAAGACAGGAAATTTCTGTAACAATCAGTGATCCAGAAAATTACCATGGTAGGAAGAGTTCGGTTTGCTGGAGTCATTGAAGTTGTTATACAACATCGAGTAGGCATTACAGCAAATTGAAACAACAAATGTTGCTATCGTACAATATTTTGGCCTGGCAATTAAAATTATGGCACAAATAAAAATTTGATAAGCACGTGTGTTAAAATAGAATGAAATATCTATATTTTTAGTGGTCAAAGAAAATATTGACCTCTGGAAGGATTTGCGTTCTTCGGCATAATGTGACTGAGCGTCGTGTCTCTAAATGATGTAAGCACAGAGATCTTGGCACCATATTGTACATGCGTAAATGTAACTTAAGTATCTTCTTATTTCTTGCATTCACATGATAAAATATAATAATATCAAAGTTAATTATACCCGATCTGCAGCTGCCTGTAGTGTGTGGTGATCTCCCCATTCCCCAGATCTAAAATACAACCAGAATATAAATCAAAAAAGAGAAGGAAGAAGTAGCAGAAAAGGTAGGTACTGAAATTTTATGTTATATTCGAGAAACTAAACTACACTTTCCAATTTGTGGTAGATAAACTTCTTAAGTTGGTCTATACAATTTTTATTACTTTCTCCATGTACATCCTCCTACTGCATGCTATTGATGCATGTAAATCATCCATATAAAACGTAATCATGTATCATATGTAAAGTAATTAGGATTTGTCCGAATAGTTGTTGGTTTTTGACAGCATAACTAATTCCTTACCGGGAGGGATTCCAATGTTACCATTTCAATTTATTGAGTAAGAAATTGGCAGATCACGCAACCCTTTGAAGAAGTTTGCAAAAGATATCTAAATAAGTTGAGATTGCTAACGGGTTCATGTTTTTCGGTTGAGTTCTTTATTTCATTAAAACGTACCTTTCAAATAACTTGTGGAACTGTTTAGGCTGAAAAGAAGGGGAAATAACAGGTATATTTTTCATGAACTGATAGTGGCACCAAATTTTTGCCATCGGGCACTATATATTTGTGGAGTACTTCGCTTCAAATATTGTTACTGTATCATTGAATAGCTTAAAAAATATATTTACCTGCTTAGCTACTTCTCTTCGAAACATGTTTTCTGTAATCAGGATTGCGGAAGAGCTAATCTGGTAGAAATCGAAACATATTTGTAGAAAGTAAAATTGATAAAAATAATCAGTGGAAGAAATGGTCTGAAAATTTACATAGTAAATAACATACGGAGTCAATGTTTAATTTTGGTTAAAAGAAAAATTATCTGAAGAAATGAACCTGGCAATTCCCATCACCTTCAACTTGCAATTCAGCTAATCCATATGTAGCAAGTCTGAGTACATATATCAGTGGAAACTATACATAGTACAGAACAATGATAATAAATTGGAATAAAACATGTTATCAAATATTCTCAAAGTATTATAATTTGTCCCAACTTAAAAAGTGTTGGTGAGTATGGCATGTTAAATATTTAAAATTCAACTTATGTTGGGTGAACAGCATTGCAAGTATCAGTAGGTACATTACGATTACTGGATTGATATTATTGCTAACAGCAGACAATATCACTAATCCAATCATGATTTCCATTGCAAAAACAAACCATAGATGTTAACTATGTATATCAGGCAATGAAGAGTAAATGTTGTTATGCGAAATGAAATCGTTGATGAACAATTTCTTCATGAACAGAATAAGATTGGTTAACATAAATAAGAGATATGTTAATGATGTAAATAAGAAATAACAAATTCATACATCAAATCGATACCAATCGATATACCATATTGAACATTATGAACCTTTAATATAACACTATATAACACTTTAATGGATAACATCGGATTAAAACTTCCATGTTTTGATTTTTGACTAAAATGAATTGTGAAAAAACAAAAATATTTAAAGAAATCAAAGTTACAAACATCGATTACAGATCATGGAATAATGTGGGGTAGAAGATGAAAAGGAACCTGTCATGTGTTAGTTGGTAAAAAAGCAAGTGTGCACAAACCGACATTCTCATTAACAAAAAATAGGGCATATCTGGATGTTAAAAACAAAAAAGAGGGCGACACCGGAGTTTGTTAAAGGAAAAAAGGAGAACAAAAAGAGACGTACTATGATGGTTAATAAAAGACTACTGCCAAAGTGTCACAAAGGACAGGTAGGGTAATGATGACCGCTACTGCTTGGACTAAGCAAAAGTACATACTGATTATCGGTGATATGTAAACATTGTCCACAATGTTTATATATTTGTTTCAGTACTTATGAGTTTACAAAACGACGTCCGTAAACCCATATGCGGTACAGTTAGCACACAGTAAGCGTTAAAACTCAAAAACATATAACATCCGTGTGCTACAATCTGCTACGTGTAAGTAATTGTATAATTCAATTACTTATCACACCGTCTAATTTATACATGCTAGAAATACCGAGTGAATAAAACTTATACGTACGTATATGTCGAACAGTACAGTCAACTTTATTCACAGTACTATAATTGCAGTGCACGTTGCCGTGTAAAAAAAATAATGTTAAATTAAGAACAAAATGTGGTTGGACATGTGCGTAAAGGTAAAATAGTCATTAATTTATTTTAGCATGGGTCAAGCAGATAATTACCTTTCCAGGAGTCAAAGGTCTTCGTTGTCCAGCATACATTAGCAGTCCATCTGATTTCCTATAGAAAAACGGTGGAGAGCAAGTTACCGGCCCGTATGAGCTGTCTTGGAAAGCAGACCATACTGTATATCATAAGTTGCTTAGCTGTAATGACACAGTTAATAAGAAGAACTGTACAAACAGTAGGGTGAAACGTAAACAGGAGTGGAAAGCATCATGTTCCCAGTGTTATGTGTATTAGTTTCCTCGCAGCTGCTACCATTACTATGTATACCGTAAACGTACAGGTTTTGGTAAATGATCAAATAAGTTGTTGACCTTTTTGCTCGCTCAGATCAAATCATCGAGTTGTGATAGTATATTAGTAAGTGATTGTAGGTCAACAAACAGGTAATGGTAATTTGCAAACAGAGGTGTAATTCAACTTTTTTGTAAAACAGTTAAATTAGCTCATCGCACTACATTATTTCATATATGTTTCATAAACTTGTAGCATGCATAACAGTCAAAGGTAACATCATGTATTGTAAGAAAACTATAAATGCCTTAGTGGCATTTTCAATGTCTAAAAGATTGCGTAGTCAAAGCAGCGGAAGGGGGTTGTAACGCTCCCAGCGAAAAACATGAATATCTTGGTACAGATATTGGATTTAAAATGGGAGTGAAGGCAGCGAAACAAATTGGTGTCAGGTTTGTTAAGCCGATAGGGGAGCGAGTACAGAAAATTGTCAAAATGTAAGTGGTAAGAAGTCCGCCTCAGAACTCCACATCAACTGACCCTGAGCTTACAGTAGCAGATTCAGTTTTATACTGTGCAGTTGTGCTACTGTACGGTTTGTGGTTCAAGGATGGCGTCGGCACCGTGCACTAAATCGGAACATCAGAAACACAGGTGGAGGAAAATGATAAAAGTTGGGTCATGCGTACAGTGGAGATCGGGTAAGTCATGGACAGAGTATTAGGAAGCCCCAAAACGGAGAAAGAAATAGTAAAAAATTACTGACCTATTTTGCAGTGGAGGGTTAGGCCCCGTGCCCAATACGTCGAAGGCCGCAATCGTAGCCGGATCGAAGCGGACAGCAGGTACGCAGGCAGATGTGGATTATAGATCGTACAGTAGGGAAGCCGAGTGCGGGCAGATGGGAAGTGGGGCGACAGATGACCCAAAGCGAACAACAGGGAGACGGTGGATTTATAGATGTAGGATTAGAAGAGGAGGGTGGACGTTGAGGATGGGAGAGAGCGATAGTGGAGGAAAGCGGTAGGCGGGTGTGCTGGTTGACAATTGAAATGGATCGAGAGGAGGCAGGGGATGGGGAGAGGAACAGTTGCTGAAGAGAAGATGGGAAAGGAAAAGGAGCGGTTCAGATAGGACACGTGGCGGATAGAAGACTGATCTGGTTTCTCCTTTCCTATTTAAGTAATAGATGTTTTGCTAGTTAAGAATATGAAACATAATCTGCTAAGTATAAGTCAACTTTGCGATAAAGGATGCAAAATTAAATTTGAAAAAGTGTCACATTGAAGATAATAATTCAACCATAATATTTGAGGGAACTAGGAAAAAGAATATTTATATTCTTAGTATGAAAGTTTCAAATGATAACCTGTGTCTTTTGGCAAATACAAGTGACCATTGGATTTGGCATAAGAGATTTGGACATTTGAATTTCAACCTCTTAACTAGACTGTCAAAACATGATCTAGTAAGAGGTCTCCCTAAAATGAATTATAAAGTAGATAGTCTATATGATGCATGTCAATTGGGAAAACTTAGGAAAAGTTCCTTTAAATTAAAAGATATGATTTCGACCTCAAAACCTCTTGAATTACTCCATCTTGATTTATTTGGTCCATCTCAAATTATGTCAATAAATCATAGTAAATATTTTTTTGTAATTGCAGATGATTATTCTAGATTTACATGGACAATACTTTTGAAACACAAAAGTGATACTTTTGAATGTTTTAAGAACTTTGCAAAAAGGATTCAAAATTAACTTTCTCTAAAAATTATAACCATCCATAGCGATCACGGTGATGAATTTGAAAATGAAAAGTTTAAGGAATTTTGCAATAAAAAGGGAATAACTCATAATTTTTCATTTCTAAGAACTCCATAACAAAACGGAGTAGTAGAATGTAAAAATAGGACGATTCAAGAGTGTGCGAGAACTATGCTTTCAGATAGTAAATTACCAAAGTATTTTTAGCAGAAGCAGTTGCTACCGCCTGTTATATTTTAAATAGAATTTTAATTAGACCTTTAACTGATAAGACATCTTATGAACTTCTTCACTCAAAGAAACCTAAGGTATCTTATTTTAGTATTTTTGGAAGTAAATGTTTTATTCTAAATACAAAAGATAACTTAGATAAATTTGATCCTAAATCCGACAAAGGTCTCTTTATTGGATATTCTAATAGAAGTAAAGCAACAGAGTGTTTAATTTAAGAACTAACACCATTAAAGAAACAATGCATGTTTCATTTGATGAAAATCTATAATTTTTTGAAGATACAAATGATGAAGAGGATTTAATCACTCAAAATCAAGATTCAACCGAAACCAATAATGAAATTAATCATCCTAATAAAAGGACTAAACTTTTAAAAGATCATCCTATAGAAAATATACTAGGAGATACGCAATCTGTTGTTAAAACTAGAAATCAACTAAGTAAAATGAGCAATGTAGCCTTTATATCAACTATTGAACCCAAAAATCCAAAAGAAGCATCAACTGATGATTCATGGATTTTGGCTATGTAAGAAGAACTAAATCAATTCACTAGAAATGATGTTTGGGAACTTGTTCCTAGACCTGAAAATAAAAATATAATTGGAACTAAATAGGTTTATAAAAATAAAATTAATGAACAAGGAGAGGTAGTTAGAAATAAAGCCTGGTTAGTCGCTCAAGGCTATTGTCAAGAAGAAGGAATAGATATTGATGAAACCTTTGCTCCCGTAGCAAGATAAGAAGCTATTAGAATTCTACTTGCTTTCGCAAATCATAATAATTTTAAATTATTTCAAATGGATGTTAAAAGTTCCTTTTTAAATGGATTTGTAAAAGAGGAAGTATATGTTGGACAACCGCCACTTTTTGAAAAATTACCAAATCATGTTTACAAACTTAAGAAAGCTCTGTATGGACTGAAACAAGCTCCTAGAGCCTGGTATGATAGACGAAGATCTTACTTGTTACAATCAAATTTTGAAATTGGTAAAGTAGATAATACTTTTTTTATTAAAAGAAATAAAAATGATATTCAACTAGTACAAGTCTACATAGATGATATCATTTTTTGATCAACTAATTTTGAAATGAATAAAGAATTTTCTGAAATAATGACAAAAGAGTTTGAGATGAGTGATATAGGTGAATTAAACTTCTTTCTAGGATTGCAAATAAAACAATTAGATAATGGTATCTTTATTAGTCAAGAAAAATATACTAAAGACCTAGTTAGTAAATTTTGTTTGACTACTGCAAGTGGAAACCCACTCCCATGGCAGCCAATGATTACCTAAGTAAAGAAGATCTCTCGAAAGATGTAGATCGAAAATTATATAGAAGAATGATTGGATCACTACTCTATATCAGTGGTAGTAGACCTGATATCATGCATAGTGTTTGTCTCTGTGTAAGATATCAATCCCAACCTAAAGAGACCCACTTAAAAGCCGTGAAACGTATCATAAGATATGTTAAACACACCTTTGATTATGGCTTACTTTATCCTAAAAATGATTCTTTTGACTTAATATCTTACTGTGATGCGGATTATGCTGGTTGTAAATCAGACCGAAAAAATACAAGTGGAACTTGTCACTTTTTAGGGCATTCTCTGATTTCCTGGTTTAGTAAAAAGCAAAACACGGTTTCTTTGTCAACAACTGAAGCATAGTATATTTTTGCTGCTTTGGCTTGTTCTAAAGTAATATATATGCAACAAACTTTAAAAGATTTTGGTTTAAATATCTCAAAGTCACCAATTTATTGTGATAATGCTAGTGTAATAAATTTATCCAAAAATACTACTCATCATGCTCGAGCTAAACGTATTGATATCAGACATCATTTTCTCAAAGATAATATAAGCAAGGAAGTAATTACTCTCGATTATATCAATTTTGAGAATCAAATTGCTGATATATTAACAAAACCCTTAAATGAATTTATATTTACTAAATTAGGAAGAGAATTAGGTATTTGTTCTATAACTGAAATATAAAATATAAATAACAAAGTATAATAAAAAATTAAATCAAAATAAATCAAATAGTAAAAATATCAAGCACCATGTCGACATCCCCCCTCTACCCATGTTGACATATAACGATTTTTTTTTTTTGAAATTTTTTTCCCACCAAAATTCAAATAAGTGGTTATATATTCTTCCTATTTTAAAATTTTGATCATGCTCTCTGTCTCTCTATGTTCTAACTTCTGAAATCAATTAAACTATGGCCTCCTCTTCCAAATCAGACAAAAATTCAACCTTTTCGTCTCCTTCTCCTACTTTTGGACCGTTTCAACGAACTACGCTTGCACGAGTGACAAAAATGGAGGATTCTTGGAAGGATGCACTATAACTAATGACTGAAATTCAAGTGATGCAACTTAGGATGGCCAAAGAACAAGAACGACAAGGCAAAATCCATAGAAATTTGCAAAAGTTTCTAATGGACAATCATGCTAATCCAATCTTGATTGATGAAGAGTCTTCAGGAGATCAAGTGTAAGACGACAGCAAGGAAGAAGAAGAAGAAGTAGAAGTCCCCATGGAAGAAGAGCACGTTGAAGATGACGACAAGTCGTTTGCGTTGGCGAAGTGTGCTTTGACAAGGATGGAAATCTTATCGAACAACGTGAAAATTTCTGTTTCCACTATCCAAATTTTTCAGTTCATATATCTCTTATTTTCAAGGACATGCATTAGTTTCTTTTTTCTCTTTTCTATTGTTGTATATTTTTTCTTATGTTCTCTACCCACATGTAAATATAACAATATAATTAATAAATGATTGTGTTCTTATATTTTATCACTATTATAAATATTATCTTGTATGGATTCTAAGTTAGGGAAGTTATTAGTTTAGAACTAAGTTTTAGTTTTAGAATTAAGTGTTGATTATTTATGATAACACTATCATTATAATCACATAGTATTAGCTTAAGGGGGAATAATATAGTTTGGAGTTATATAGTTTCAAGTTAGTTTTTGTTGATGACAAAGGGGAGAAGTATAAAATAGGGTAGTTAGGCATAGATTAAAGGGGAGTTTATTAGTTTTAGGGGGAGTTATTAGGGCATAGATTAAGGAGGAGATTATTAGTTTTAGAGGGAGTTATTAGGATAGAAGTAATATTTTATAAACAAAGGTTGTCATCATCAAAAGGGGGAGATTGTTAGTCATTGAGATGATAGTTTTGATGATAACAACCTTAGAATAAGATTATAAAATATAAATACTAACATTATAGTTTAGATATATATGTATATGCAGGATTTAACCATGCATGTACCAAGAATGAAGACCGTACAATATAGAGAATTAAGATATTAAGATTGAAGACTCATGAGTATCAAGATTATCAAGAGTTCAAGATTTCAATAATAAGTAATTTAATTAGGAATTTTGTTAAAACTCCTAGAAAAGCACTGGCATCTTAAAATCCAATTTATTCGTGGAAGGAATCCCCTTCGAGCCCGTTAAAGGGATGGAACCCTAAGTAGGATGGAACCTACGAAAAATCTAGTGGAACATTGTTTTGTATCCGCTAACTTTTATTCAAAATGTTTTACAAAATTATATCTTGTTTTCAAAATGTTTTCAAAATCTTACTTTTAAAAGAATCAAAAAAATCTATCCTTATTTTATTACTTTTTAGCCTCAAAATAATCTTTATTTTCAAAATTAAATTATCCTTGGTTTTAAACTATCTTTTAATAAAAATAATATTTTTAATTTTTAATATTTATACTTAGATTTAAATATAAAATTATAGTAAAATTACACACACACACATATATATATATACCCAAATATTATTCTCTATATTTACTTATGTATTTTAACTATAGTTAAGTATATTTATAAAGTTTAAAATAGTTTTAATATAAGATAGAAGTTATTTTCAAAGAAAAACAAATCACCAAAATTTCCTTTGGCATGTCGACATCCTCAAGTACCCTATGTCGACATGGTAGCAGTTGATTTCAAAATTTGAATTTTAAAAGAAGTGTCTATTCATCATATCCCTTCACGAATGGACATGGCTGTTGTTCTACTATAAATAGGGGCTGTTTTGAACGAATTTCTAATCATATTTTTCTTGTTTTCACTCTTCTTATTCTTCCACATTTCTTTATACACATTCTTACCATTACTCTGTCGAAATCAACATTAAATCTAACTAGATCATTTGTGGTTTGATTCTGATTCTCTATCACTACCTCAACAAGATCTAAATGCTATTCAGAGTTATAGACTTCTTTGTAATCAATTTAGTGAGAAAAGGTGTGATTGTAGCCTTCGAAATCAATCAAGTGAGAAAAGGTGTGACTGTAGCCTTGGAAATCAATCAAGCGAGAAAAGGTGTGATTGTAGCCTAGGAAATCAATTGGGTGAACTTGTTGCCCGTGAAATCAAGTATCTATACCTAGAGGATTGTGAATCTGGAGTGGTGTACCTCGTGGCCTTGAAATCGAGGGTGTAATTGTACAATTGCTTTTGAAAGAAAATCCATACTTGTGTGCGGTACTGGATGTAGGGTAACTCCGAACTAGTATAAAATTCAGTATATTCTTTCCTTTATTGCTTTTACTTTATTTCTGCATCTGTGTTTGATTCTGTGATCATATCTGTGCCTGAGTATTGCATATATTTGTGTCAAATTAACAAAAACTCAAAAAGATTTAGTAATTCCTTTAAACACTATTCACCTCCTCTAGTGTTAATCCTAGCCTTAGGATCCGTATTCTGCATTTCTCACAATTTAAAGGTATGTTGAATATGAATTTTAAAATGTTTAAATCTATGCTCTTCTCTCATGTCGCTAGAAAATAATTTTGGTGACAGCGGCCACATCATCGACATTCATTTTCGAGTTTCGAAGAGGAGAGACCAATTCGTAGCTTTGCTACACTTTTGTTTGATTTAAATTTGTTTGATTTAATATATAAAAAGGAAGAAAATTTGATTTAAATTTCTTAAGTATGGCTTGATTTAATATATATAAGTATATGATTTTAGAATTGACTGGATCTAGTATATAGCATATATATATATATATATATATATATATATATATATATATATATATTTACCTCTTAATTATTGAGATAAACCGAAGATTTAATTTCTTAAATTTATGACTTCGGTATAAATTTGTTTGATATAAAATTTAGGATAAATAATTGAATTGAAATTTTTATTTGTATAATACTAAATTGCATTCCAATATAACTTACTTAATTATTCAGAAGTTAGGCATGTAATTTAATAATATACAACATAAAATGGTGTTAAAGGAATTTATAAATAAATTTGAGTAGTTATGATAGGAGTAAGCATACTTAATATATGTGATAAGATATATTAAGTGGAATAAATTTAATAATAATTTGGGATAGAGAGGAAGATCAGGGAAGCTTGCTCCTAGGTTTATTCGTCCTTTACTATCTCAGAGAGGATTGGTTCTTTAGCTTATCGTTTGGATTTTCCTGAGAAATTTTCTAAAGTGCATAATGTATTCCATGTTTCGCACTTGCGTCGATATCTGCAAGGTCCATCTTTGATTGTCCAGCCTTCTTCTCTCGAGAGTTTGGATATTGATCCTAATCTTACTGTCGAGGGGAAGCCACTTCATATTGTCAAAAGAGGTACGAAGCAGCTAAGAAGGAAATCTGTCAACCTGGTCAAAGTGCAGTGGAGTACGGATGATCGGGATTCTACCTGGGAGACGGAGGAGAGCATGCATGCTTTGAATCCGGAATTGTTTGTTTCAGGTACTGTTTGCTTTTCTATCTTATCTTTCCTTATTTTCGTGTCTCGTTCCTTTTTGAGGACGAAAAGTTTTGAGTGAGGGAGAGTGTAACAACCTATAATTTTAATAAATATTTCAATTCCATTTATTTGAAAACTTTGGTTTTAAATCATTTAAAATTTGAAATTTTGGAATTTTCCATTGTAATTTTGGATTTTGGTTATAAATTATTTTCCAAATACAATAAAATAAATATTTTCTGAAATTTTATATTTTGGTCAACTGTGGTCAAACTTTGACTTTCATATGAAAACTTTAAATTTGAATTTTTTTATTTTTAATCTTTTTCTTTGAAACTATACTTGATTTTGTTATTCGTGCTGCTTTTCGTTTTCTAAAATTCTATTGTATACTTTTAAAATTTGATAAATTTCAGCGTTTTACACGTGATTATTTTCCGTATTTTTATTTGTTATTTCTACAGTCTATTTCCTATCTTCATTTCCATTTTCTATTTTATTTTCTATTTTCTATTTTGTATGGACTTTTATTTGATTTTATTTGATTTTGGGCTTAGGAAATCAAAGAGACATAGGTTGCTTGTTTCAATGGTTGTCTTTTCCTTCCCTAGACTTTTCATTTGCTAGCTGTTCACTTCACCTCCCTAGCCGTTCACTTCTTTACTCATTCACGTACAATATGTTTCTCATTTCATTTCTTGAACAAAAAATATACAGCAAGTTCTTTCCCATGGCTTCCTCCTTTCTCTTTTCTTTTTCTCCTTTCTTTTGTTTTCTTTCTCGTATGCTATGCTCGGCCACATGCTATAGCCGACCGCATCTCCTCCACCACCACCACTATGACTGGCTACTCCACCCCTCGTCAACATCCCAAGCCCTAGCCGTGATTCCATGATGCAAAAATTCATCGCCAAAACAATCACAAACCCTAGCCTACCCCTTATTGCATCACTCTCCTATTTGCTTGCCTCGGTCACCCCTTATTCCTCCACCACCTTGCCATGCCGTGATCTACACCTACTCCTAGCCATGAATTGATGTTCACTTGACCAAGCCTATCCCAGGCCGAGCCACATAAGTCATGGCCGAACCAATAGTACACACGTCCTTGCCTCTTTGCCCTCCTTTTTAGTTTTACCTTAACATCCCTTCATATTCCATACCCATAGCTATGCATACTTGCCCCCAAACCAATCATGGCCGAGCCTACTATGCCACAAACCATTATGGCCGAGCATAACATGATGATGGTCGAGCCTATTCCTATGGTGGCCGAGCCTACTTGTATAGGTTAAGCTATTTTATCTCATGTTGTTCATATCTTTACATTGTTTTGATTCATATTCTGTTTGTGTTGAACCATATACTTATTTTTGTGATATTGTGTCGTTTACAAGATTTGGATCTTGACTTTCCATCCACTCGAATTTGATTCGTGCTTATCGTGCTTTTCGGAGTTTGTTCGTGTGTTTTGAATTGTTATCCCCAGCTTTGGAAGGTAAGTTTATCACTCTCGACATTCGTACTTATATAATTGTGAAACAATGACAATTGAATTATAATTGGTGATATGATAGTAATTTTTATATGCCTATGATATGATATTTCATGATATTATAGCCTGATATTTATTTGTTACATCACTTGATGTGATATGCCATATTAAACTGTTTATTATTTTCCTGTTTCTCACACTACAAGTTCCCTGTAGAATAGAATCACTATGGATTGAAATGATACATACCCGAACGGACATTAGAATAAGGAAAAATCGTTATGAGCTGAAATGATAGGCTCAAGTTATTTTTTTTAATTTTATTTGACTTGGGATTGCGGGTTTGAAATGATAGAACCCGGATTTTTCTTTTAAATTACGGATTAAAATGATACATATCCGTATCACTTGACCTAGGTTAGAAAACATTATACAGACTCATTGTTAATTTTTAATATAATATCTTCCTAAAAGCTTATTGAGTATTTTGAATTTTAAAATATATGAAAGTTTAGCTTAAAGATTTGATTTAATGATTTAAAATATAAAGAGATATTGGTTTTCTACAAGTTAATTTTTTTATAAGTCTTTTGGACATACTGCAGCGAATTATGAAAAGTCTGGAGTTATGGCAAGTTTGGATATGAATAAAATTTCTACGGGTATTGATAGTATTGTTGCCCCGAGCAATAACCCCATAGATACCTCGATTGTCTCAGGACAAGTAATAAATCAGAGAAACTAGAAATGGAAAGTAGTGAAAAAAGATAAAAGGCAGTGGATGAGATCAAATATTAAAAGGAACAAGGTTGTGAAAAATGCTGAAGAAACCAAATCTGATAAAGAAAAAGAAATAAGAAGTGAGGAAATAGAAGAAGGGGAAATTGATAATGTTATTCCTGATAAGACTGTTAATGAAGAAGTTACAAATTGTTCTACTGAAATTACAGATATTTTGAAAGATAATGGCTTTCACGTTCTTGCTGATATTGGTGAATTGGATTCTGCTGTGAATTCCAACATTCCCAAGCCTGTTGTGAATGTTGTTCCTTATAGCACTGCAAATAAATGTACCACTATTAGTCAAGTTCTGGAGAGTATCCCTGATATCTTACTCGGTAGTGACGCGAGTTACTGCTGTGGAAAAAAGGATTATACTGCCAAACCACAAAATGCTCCTCCTTCACACATCAACCAAATTACTTCGCCCAATCAAACAATTAAATCAGTCCTCCTTTGTTCCAAACAACTAATTGCTCTTCTTTCACCCATCAATCCTTTTTCTTCGCTCAATCAATCATCTATCGCTGACCAGAATGGCTCATCAAATACAACTCTTTCTATCTATGATAAGCATGTACCACATGTTGCAAAACTTGTGGATACCCAATAGGAAACTGTTCAAATATCTGTTGTGCACGTGCACAACATAAACAGTAGCTTACCCAATTCTAATCCTAATCCTAACATTTTTGTTTGTAAAGTAACATCTGAAAAGTCAAGTAACCCTCAATCTGATCCTACCTCATCCAACTCGCAACTTGAAAAACCTTATGACCATATTATTGCGCCATTTGTATGGAAACCCCCTCCCCTTACTTCAGCTCCCATTTCCACATGCGGCTTCACTGCGTCTGCTGAACGAAGAGTATCTCATGATCAAAATGGTCTCTCCCCAGTTTGTAAACTCAAGTCATCAAAGAAATCAAAGCACCAAACAGATATGGATCTCAATCCATGTGAAGGATACACAACCACGTCCAACATTCCTGGACTTAATTCTCAAACCACTCCGCTAACTAGGGGTAACAAAAAGAAGCTTCTTAATAACCAACTTGTTGATCAATGTTGAACAACATAGGTGTATGGAATATTAGAGGTGCCGATTCCGATTCTGATGTTAAATTAAACCAATGTAAAAGCATTATCCACACTCATTCACTCAGTGTCCTTGCAATCTTGGAAACAAAACTAAACTCATCTCTTTCCACTCGTGTTGTTAACTTCATTAGCCCAGCCTGGATGATGCTTCATAATCTAGCGGAAGCGCCTTTCAGCAGAATTCTTATCATATTCAACCCCTCTGTATTTACCCTTTCCCCGATCCTATCTAATCCCCAGCTAATTCATTTGCATGGTTTTCATGTCCCTTCCTCTACCTCCTTTTATTTCACTGTTATTTATGGGTATAACTCGGTTAATGCCAGACAATCCTATCTGGATCTCCTCCCTGCGTTTAGGCAAGAATCTCACCCCTGGATTGTTATGGGAGACTTTAATTGTTCTTTTCAGCTATCTCACAGGCTTGGTGGGAATCCTTTATCGCCGAGGGAAGTAAAACCACTAAATTTAGCAATTAATCATTCTGAACTTATTGAAATTCCTTCAGTTGGTGCTTCCTATTCCTGGAAAAACTCTGGAAGATCCATGCCTCGAACTTTCACCAAAATTGATCACGCTTTCTCTAATCTTTGTGCTCTTAACAAGTAGCCAAACCTAAGTAACTTCCTCCCAATGCCTGGTCTCTCTGACCACTCCCCCCAATTTCTTTCCTTTGGTGCTGCCATGGATAGAAGAAAGTCTTCATTTAAAGTTTTTAACGCTTGGGTTCTTCAACCTGATTTTTTCGCTATTGTTAACAAGGCTTGGTCTAATAATTTTTATGGTAACCCTATGTTTTTTTGCAGTGTAAACTTCGCGCGGTGAAAACTGATCTCAAAATATGGTCTTTACGTAAATATGGCAAGGGCAACTTGGCTTCATCCAGCCTCACTCTCAAACTCCAACAAGTACAAGAGTCTATGCATGCTGATCCTAATAACCTCGAGTGGGCTGCGCTTCAGGCCTCTTTATCTTCATAACTTTTCGAAGCGCTTCAGCATGAGAATATGATGGTTAAGCAGAAGACCAGATTGGAGTGGTTTAAGGATGGTGACAGAAATACTTCCTTCTATCATTCTACGCTTAAAGCTAAGCATTCTAAAGAAACTATCAGAGTTCTTAATGATGAGAATGGCGTACTTATATCTGAACCTACTATTATTGCTAAAATGTTCCTTGACCATTTCAGTGAGCTATTTGGTAATAGTAATAATTTCTCCCCTTCGCTTGACCTTCTTGACTCGATCAGCATCGCCAGAAATTCTCATAATGATCTGCTCTTTTCTCTCTCAATGCTAACTCAACTGGAGGGCCTGATGGATTCAATGTGAGTTTCTTCACGGCATGTTGGGGCACGGTCGACCCAACTTTCCTAAGGGCAATTCATAACTTTTTTAATAAGTGCAAATTAATTGGCTCGTTAAATGCTACTAACATTGCCCTTATCCCCAAGGTTAAAAATGCTTGCCATGTTACTGAGTTTAGACCTATTTCTTGTTGTAATACCATATATAAGTGCATATCAAAGATCATAGCGAATAGAATCAAACTGGTGCTGCCTAACATTATATCACCCAACCAAGCAGCCTTTATTAGTGGCCGCAGTATTCTTGACAACGTGTTATTGTCCCATGAACTGTTGAAAGGGTACAAATCCTCCATGGTTTCCCCTAGAGCTATGATCAAGCTTGACATTACAAAAGCATTTGACTCCTTACATTGGGATGCTATTGTGAGAATATTGGGCCTGATGAATTTCCCCAAGCACTTCGTGGCTTGGATAGAAGCTTGTATCTCAACTGCAAGGTTCTCTTTAGTGGTTAATAACAATAATGTGGGTTACTTTCGAAGTATGCAAGGCATCAGGCAGGGAGACCCAATGTCAACTTATTTATTCATAGTAGTAATGGAAGTACTAACTCAAATTTTTGTACAGCAAGTCTATTGTGGCAGCTTCTCTGTTCATCCTAAATGCAAAGAGCCTCTCATCACTTCTCTTATGTTTGCGGATGACCTGGTTGTCTTCTTCAAACCCACCATGTCCACAGTGGACTCTATTATGGAGGGCCTTGATAAATTCTTCAAGATTACTGGCCTTTCGATCAATTTAGGCAAGTCTGAAATGATGATCGCGGGAGTGAACAATGAAACAATAAACCAAATCACCTCTCGTACCTCCATTTCTCTTTGTGCTGACTCCGCCATGTATCTAGGTATTCCCTTGGCTACTTCTAGAATTTCATTTGCACAATGCACGCCTCTGTTCGAAAAAATCACTACTAGGCTTGCTGTGTGGACTAACAGGATGCTTAGTCAAGCAGGAAGACTCACTCTCATTAACGCTGTTTTGTTCTCTATGTCTGTGTATTGGTCGCGGGCCTTCATCCTTCCTTTTAAGCTGATCAATATGATAAGAAGAGCTATGGCTAACTTTTTCTGGCATGGAACTGTTATTTCAAATAAAATTTCTCCCTGTGCATTTTCCAAATTGGAGCAACCTAAATTTAGAGGAGGTCTTGGAATTAAAAACTTGCTTCTCTGGAATCATGCTGCCATTGTCCAACATATTAACAACCTACTGAACAAAAAAGATAATATGTGGGTCAGGTGGTCTTATAAATTTATTATTGGCAATAAGAATTTTTGGACTATGAGTACTCCTCCTTCGTGTAGTTGGACTTGGAGAAGTATTCTTAACCTGAGGCAAGAAATTCTACCTTGTGCGCAAAGTATTATTGGTGTCAATAGTCGTATCTCCTTCTGGAATGACCCGTGGGTTAAGGAGGGTACGATTCTTGGTAAAATGCTTAATTACAATCAGCAGGTTCAAACTGGAATTAGTTTGAATGCGTATGCGAGCAACTTTATCCAACATGGTCGTGTTGAGCTCCCATTCTCGAGTAATCAAATTGTTAGACTTCTATGGGATCAAATGTGCAGTTATAATATTGTTCAATCTCAGAATGATGGCATAATTTGGAAATGTTGCTCGGACAAGTACAAAATTGGTGGCATGTTCAAATATCTTGTTACTCGAAGTAATGCTGAAATATTCAGTTGGCATAAACGTATCTGGCTAAATCACAACTCTGCAAGACAAACCTATTTCTATGGAAAATTTTCAGTAACACTTTAAAAAAAAGTCATGTTGCGGCAGAGAGGAGTTACTATTGACACCAATTGCAGTTTCTGTCATTCTGCCGAGGAGAATACCCTCCATTTGTTTTTTCCTGCCCATATGTTTACAAGTTATGGTACTTTACTGTTAGCCTTACCACGAACAGAAGAACTGATATGGTAAGCGAAGTGGAATGGGATTTAATTCATAAGGCGACTAGATGGAAATGTGAGGCAACTTATAAGCATCTTTTCACTCTGAAGTTTTTACTACAATGATATGGGATGAACGAAATGCAATAATATTTAACAATAAAAGGAAAACTGTAGTGCAAATGAAACATGCTATTATTGATGGGCTGAGGTCCGGAATTATGGCCTCAAAACATTCCTTTGAATCGGGATTCCTTGATGCTCTCGGTTGTTAGTGTGCTAGTCTTTTTGTGTTGATGTGTTTTGTTTGTTTGGTTTTTAGTTTTTTATTTTTCCTTTTCCTTTGGTATGCCTTGTCTTCTGATTGTCTAGTTTCTATGTTTCCCCTGCTTGCCTGTATGTGGGTAGCAAGTTCTTCTATCTATGTATTTCTTCTCGGTATATCAATAAATGGTAGGGGTCCATTTTTAACCCCGCTGGCCTTGCCAAAAAAAAATAATTGGTTTTAAATTGTAATTTAAAGATCTTTATTGATGATAAATAACTTAATAATTAAATTTGATTTAATATGTAAATTTTGAATCTAACCTAGTGATTGTAATAAATCTTATTTTATGAAATGGATATGTTTTGTAAAATAAACAATCATGATTTAGATGGTAAAATGTATCTTAACTTTTGACTTAACTTGATAATTGAAAATTAAGTTTTTCAAATGGAAATGTTGAATTTAACTTTGGAAAAGAATATCTTATTTATGAAATGGGTATTTTAAAAATAAAGTGTTAAGTTATTC
This sequence comes from Allium cepa, assembly GCA_030765085.1. Lineage (NCBI taxonomy): Eukaryota > Viridiplantae > Streptophyta > Magnoliopsida > Asparagales > Amaryllidaceae > Allium > Allium cepa. The sequence continues at coordinate 1,024,435,900 of CM060945.1, read as the reverse complement.
GTTAAAATAAAAGTTAAGTAAAATAGTGTACTTTGGACTTAATAAATGAATTATAGTTAATTTGGATATTTTATTTGTAAAATTTTATTTTATTTAATAATCAGTTAAATGATATCCAAATGAATATTTTCTGAAGCGTGAGATATGTTTTTAAGTTAAAAATGGCTAAAATTAAGGTTTTAATGTTTCTGAAATACTATAATAAATCTGGAATTTGTATTGGGAGCATTTACAAAATGCTGTGGTTTTAAGATAGCATTTGCTAAGTGCTACCATTTCTGAAATATAACTATGTTCTGAAATACTAATTTTATCAACTGTAGCACTTCATAAGTGCTACTATTTCTGAAATTGAACTGTTTTTGAAATACTAAAATATTTACTGTAATAATTTATAAGTGCTGCTGTTTCTGAAATTGAAATGTTTTTGAAATATTAATATATCTACTGTAACACTTTATAAGTGCTGCTGTTTCTGAAAAATACAATGTTTTGAAATTGTTGTAATTGAACAAATGAACTTAGAAAATGCTACAAGTCTGGAAATTGAATATTTTGTTTGAAAGGATAGCGATTTCATATTTAAATGGTTTAAATGAATTATTTTGATTTGGAATATAAACTATTTTTGAAATTTATAACCACGGGATATAATAACGGTTGGTTGTTAAAGAGAACGGGATCAGATATGGGCATACTCTCTATCGATACCTAAAACCACTTTAACAACCATGTACGTGATAGAGATTCCAGAATGAAGTAGGATGGTGGCGACGATTCTATTTGAGGTATATACATGGACCCGACTTCCGTGAGTTGGCATAAGGTGGCTGAAACAGGAGTTATTCCATGCCAATGAGGTAGCTCCTCTTATCAGACACATTCCTTACATTCTATTACTTTGTGATTGATTGGGGTACACTTTGATTTTTAGGAGCGTGGCTCGAGGTGGGCAGTAGTGGCTGCTACGCTTTACCACCATTCTGGATGCGTAATTGGTATATCTACCCTGGCATTGCCTCGTCGTGTCGTGTCACCTACCCTAGCGCGCCTTGTATGAGTTTGATTTATGTCGTACCTATGGAGTATTTATGGTAGCCTCCCGATCCGGAGGTACGATGGTACTGTATAGACTATTGGCACTATAAAATGTGTTAAGGGAGATATGGGTAACGCCTTAACACTATTTTTAAATATATTATACTTTACTCTAGACATTATTTTAATAGTGTTTATTACTATATAGTAGATAGTTTAACAGATCCTTAAAGGATGGACGGTCCCAAGCATCGTTTATGTTACTTATGCATTTTATTACAGTTCACTTAAGTTGGTTTAATTGTATAAATATGCATGTCCCGAGTTGAGTGTTTGTGTTTATTTTCTTTACGCTCGGGTCAGTCTGAGTATTTTCAGCTTTGGTTTCTCCTTCTGGAGCTAGAATTGCTGGAGATCATCTATCTATCTGGTTGTTATCTGTTTCCATTTAGTATTTTCTATTCAGCTTATGTATTAGTGGACATTTATGTGTTGCGATTTCTATTGTATTTACTTTCAGACTATGGTATTTTGTACTTGTTTCGGGACTGTGTTTTAGTAGCTTCATGAACTACTACTGTTATTTCTATTTCCGCTGCGAGTTATTTTGATTTATCTGTGTCTGTGATTCTGTGATTGGTTTTATTTGCTCCAAATTATATAACAATCTTCTGTTTTGAATTATTCAACTCAGACATGTGTGGTTTTATTGTCGGTTTGAATGGTCCAAAATAGTGGTTCGTTATACCAGGCAAAGTCCATGTAAATATATATGTTTGCATTTCCTTTTCCCTCATCTGACTTGTAAGTTCTTTCCTTTTTCATTTTTACTACCATTCTGTCTTATATTTTTGCATGCTTTGTTTTACTTTTTACTTGAAATTTTGACTTTACTCTTTATTTAGTTCTCTTTTCTTTTGATTCATAACAAGCTTCCATATTTTTTGAAGAATCAGGTAGTATTAATTATTGTAGCTTCAAGACTTAATATACAAAATATATTATTATCTAGCTTATTTTTTTTAAAGATGTGAAATTCAAAGAAAATGAAAATTCTGCTATTTTATTTTAGAATGTATGAAATGACATTTTGTTATAACCCTATTTTATAAAAGATTCCCTTCTTAAAATGATAAAAATGATTTTATAAATTTTCTCATTTCTTTCATCATATATTTTCATCTACATCTCTTCTTTCATTTTTCAATATATATATATATATATATATATATATATATATATATTCTTTCCAATAACTATATTTATTTAGTTCATACATATATATATATATCACTTACCATTACATATTGTTTTTAGCTTACAATATTTATTTGTTTATAAACATTACAAAATTTCCTTTTTGAACTTATATATGCATACATCCTTCTTAACTAATATGTGTGTGTATGTGTATTTGTAAGAAAATCCAATTTTAAACTTTTTCTATTTATTATACATTGTATTTTCTCTAAGTCATATCATTTCTATTAAAATATTTTCTTTTCTCATCTCATCTATATTTATCAGAATCGAATTTTTTCTCAATATATATGTATATATATATATATATATATAAATACTATTGTTATGAATATATATATATATAATAAATTCCAATTAAATCAATTTTCTATTTTATTTATAAAAATCTGGAAATTCAAGTATTATTTTGGTTTGAAAACTGTATAATATTGCCAATTGTTATTTAACGAGGATATATGTTTTGATTAAAATATCATATTATTGAATATTGAAAATTAATATTCAAAACATGAGACGTCAAATATCCCGGGTCGTTACATTCCTCCCTCCTTAAAAGAGTTTCATCCTCGAAATTCCTATAACCAGGCTAGTAACTAAACTAATCGAATTTTAATTTATTAACGAATTTATAAATACCCATATCACACAAGTCAATATACATATCATATATATTCCCAAATATCAGTTACACCTAGTATCACTAGAGTACTTCCACAATTACCGTCATCATATACACATATATACATACATACATATAGATACATTCATACATATTATATAGTCATTCCAACATCTACTGAGATATTTTACTGGACTACAATCTAACAAACATGACGTCTACGGGTGACTAATACATACTAATAGGGTATACACTACCAAGGGACCACTCAACCCAAGCCAACACTCACTACGGACTCTCTCCATCCGAGTCCTCATTTCGGGTCCTTTCAATTCCATGGACTCAACATCATTATCCGGAACCCATGCAAGCACTGGGCATGGTTTCAGCTAACGGTTATCCCCATTTGCAACTGGTTCGTTCTCAACCTCACCCATTTTCCAGATGATAGCGTCATCATTCTCCAATTCGGGTTCTTCTTCTGCTTCAAACTCCTCTTCATCCTCAAACCTCCTTGTCCTTGAATTCTTCTTCATTTTCGAATTCTTCCTTAGGCTCCTCTTCTGCTTCTTCCTTGGGCTCCTCTATTAATGCGATGGCTGCTTGATAGGCTCTATTTCCACATCTAACTCTTCCTCATATATCGATGGCTCATTAAGATCCTTTATAATCCTTCTAACTAAGTCATGATTTCCATCTCTCCTAACCTTCGAATGTGCTCCTCTTCAATCGATACTACGGTTTCTTTACAATCAATTAACAAGAGCCAAGAATGAGATCCTAAGGTTTCAGGAATTCATATATGCTAAAGAGTACATATATAGGTTCACGCTTCAAATAACTTTTCCTTTTTAAATTGCTACCATTCAAAACTTTACTTAAGTAATACCAAAATCTTTTTCCCATAAATTTGTTTTAAACAATTTTTTCGAAATCACAGGAGCTTGTAATTCTCAAAAATCTCTTTTATAAATCAATTATTATAAAACTAGCCTTTATCCATGAAAAACATTCCTAAAATATTTATTTTCAAAATATTCCAAATTCCTTTAGTAAACAAAAGTTACTAAAAATCCAAATTTCCAAGGTTCCTACCTTACATGACTCAGATCACTAAGGAAATACTCAAGCTAAAGGAACCGGCAATATAGGGCACTCAAAGCTAATGGCTATGACCACTCAATCCTAGATGATATATTATCATCATTTATCAAACATTACCTCAAAATAACATATATTATGAAAATCATGCCTTTAATATATAAAATATATTATGGGATTTTTTTTTCATTTACCCACTTTAAATAATATTATGTCCGTCGGCCTTGTTCAAGTATTAGAGATCCCTATCAATAACGTTAGCTACTCGTACTGACCAGAATACATATGCCACTCATAAGACAAATTAACACAATATAAAAACACTTTTATATCACTAACAAATACGCACTCTCGTATATATACACACGCTCAAAGTTACTCTAGGGTACTAATGACCCTATCTTTAATGAGTAACCCCACTAAAGCCTAGTATTCACTCAACCTAAGCTCTGATCCCACGATCATCCTGAAGATGACGGCATGCCTCCTTGTTCATCCTCAAACCTAATTTTTTTTATGAAAATCGATCATCTCAAAAATTATCGAAGCCTAAACTACTAAAAAATGTAATTTCTTCACTAAAAATCATGTTTTCACCCTATGATCATGATTATATAAATGAATCAAGGTTTTATGGATATTGAATTTTGACCAAAAATTGTACTCTTACTGCAAATTCAACATTTCAACCAAAATATAGCATGGATCGATCTAAAGCTATCTTTAGTGTACTCCTTACTCAAAAATAAACAAGCTACTAGTTTACACCATCTTCAAATTTGAATTGGAATGGGAGGCATTAATTTTTGAAGGCAAAGCATACAAAGTTTTAAACACCGTTAACAATTTTATAGAGAATAATATAAACACTTCTATGATTTTTTTTCTTTTTTTTTCAAAACTAATCCCACCTTAAACATGTTGCTTTCTTTTTTCATCAAGTTGAATCTTATTTTATGATATGGATCCTTCAACCCTAGCCTTTGATTTGAATTTGAAAGAACAAAGGTTTTTTTTTATTGTTACAGAGCCTTATATTTTTACAGGTTTTTTGTTTTACAGTGTTTATTTGTTTCATAGGCTAAACAATTGAAGCTGCTCACACAAGCTTATATGCATATATACACGTTTATACCCAGACTTAATGTATACGTATAATACTTTCTTGGCTCAAAAAGATTCTTCTATACTATATAAATAGATGGATTGAAGTGAATTTACGTGATTAGAGTTGATTTTTAGATGGAGTATGTTTTTAGTTTTTCCTATTCTAGACCAGACAACTATATATGCTTATATACTGTAACATCTCGCCTTTTTGTACGTTTTAAATCGACAATAATCCACACACGTCAGACTTAAAGCATACAGAAGGGATGATTGTTATTGGGGGTGAATAAGAAAAAGCAAAGAAAGAAAAAAAAACAAAACATAATCTTGCAGTGGAACGACAAAATATAATAATCAAATAAACAGTTCATGAAGCTGTTTTACAAAACATTTGATTATACTTATACCACAGATATCAGAGTTACACATACCAGAGAATAAATAAATAATGCAGCGGAATAGTATGAATGCAGTGGAATAATGTAATAGATAATAGTACAAAATCTTCGTCTTCGTCCTTCGGAAATAAAGTCTTCAAATCCTGAAATGCTCAGGCTGACCCGAGCAAATTGAAAAGACAAAACACTCGAGTCAGGACTAAAAGATCTTATGTGAGTTAAATCAACAGAAATAAATATGAGTGGAACGGCGTCAGAGATGTTTACAAGATTTGACATCTCCTATCCAGTGTCTAACGTAAGTGCAGCAACTTAAGAGATGCTCGGAATTCACATCTCCTAAGGATCCGTTAAACTATTTACTATGTAGTAATATACGCTATTATAATAATGTCCATTAGTAAAATAAACTTACTTTTAAACAGTGTTAAGGTTTTACATTTTCTACCTTAACACGTAATAGTGCCAGTAATCTATAGAGTACCTGCATATCTCCTAATAGGGAGACTACGAGGAGATAATCCCTAGGTAAGACACAAATCAAACTCGTATAAGGCTCGCTAGGGTAGGTGACACGGCACACAAGGCAATGCCAGGGTAGATATACCAATTACGCACACGGGCTGGTGGTGACGCATAGCGCGCAGCTACCGCCCGCCTCGAGCCACATCTCCAAAAAAATCAAAAGTTAAAAGTGGCCACCAAATCAATCTCAAAGTCAGAATATAATATCGAAGAAGTGTGTTCGATAAGAGGGGATACCTCACTGACCCGAGATCGCTCTTGTTTTAGCCACCTTAAGCCAACTCACGGGAGTCGGGTCCACATTCATACCTTAAAGGAACGCCGCCACCATCCTATTTCACTTTGGAATCTCCACCCCGTACACGGTTGTTAAAGTGGTTTTCGGAATTGGCAGAGAGTATGACAACTTCCGATCTCGGTCTCTTTAACAACCAAACGTTATTATAACACCGCGGTCATTTCAAAATAATTATACTTCAAACTAGAATATAATATCCATTTCAAAACCATGTAAATACAATATCATTTCCGTTTCAAAAACCAATCAATATGATATCATTTTATTAAAACCCAAATCAATATAATATCATTTTTATTTCGAATATATCCTTTCCAAAATCATAGCACTTTCAAAATTATAATATTTCGAAACCAAACGCTTGAAATATAACCTTCCAAAACATAATACTTCGAATTTCATAGCTTCAAAACCATAACTTCCAAAACTTAAATGGTTTGTATATGCAAACAGTATATAAAATAAAAAAGTTTGAATTTAAAATTACTTTATAAAGTAGAATAATTTCCTCGACTTCACAATTTTATTTACTTTAAATTAAATCCCAATTCATAACTTTCAACTCACTTTCAGTTTTCAATAAACCATTTCAATTTCAATATATTTCAAATTTTGAGTATGAAACAATTTCAAAACTAAGGTTGGTAATTACGATTCAACAATTCCATTTTCTATTATTTTGTTTTGAAATATTTGCATAATAAATCCATTATCATTTAAATAAAAATCAAACTTCAAATAACTAAATATTTCCTTCAATTTATTTTTACTTGGAATATTCGTTTAATTTATCTTAAACCAAAATCCAGGTATAAAAATCACACCTTTAAAATCTCAATTTTATTAAATTTCGAATCAATTTCATATTTATCTTCCATCCTTATTCTCAGTTAAGTCATTATAAACTCTAAAAATATAGTTTAAATAAATACTTGACCATATTATATCTTAATAAAATCAAACTTTACTATTAAACTTATTTTATACTTTAAACCAATTTTATACATAGCTTAAAACCAAGAATTTAACTATATATAAAATAACATTTATAAAATATCCAAATCAATATCTCATAAAACCATATATTTCTTTACAAAACCATAGAAATCACTTCAAAATATTTTTATATATAGACCATGGTGTCTGTATAAAATTTTCTATCCTATGGTCAAGTGATACAGATATTTATCATTTCAATCCACAATTTAAAATATAAATACGTTTATATATCATTTTAAACCGCAATCCCAAATGAAATAAAATCCATAACAAACTTGCATTTTATAACAATATAAAATACAACATCCATTCATTCAATACCAATCATCAAACATTTATCACAATCATCATCCAATTCAATCAGTAACAGCAATATTGAACAGATAATAAATAACAGGCATTTACTGGCAGTTTATATTCAATAATAAATTAAACAACTATTTAACTGGCAGTTTATATGCAATAACAAATTAAATAACAATTTAATTCAAATAAATTCAATTTAACTGAGATGATGATTAAAAATAAGCCAAACAGTCATAAATAAATTTATAATCGCATCAAAAATTAAATTAACACACATAAGAAATTTTAGAAGTTGTGAGTGGGTTAAAACACTCACCTTTTGAATTTAAATTGAATTTGAATCCAATTTAAACCTAAAATTTAAACAGTCTCAGAATTCGTCTAAACCTACGTCAAAATGTTCGGAATTTGAAAGTGATCCTAACAAAAGAAACTGTGTGCAAATCGGATATCGTATGTGAAAGTTATTAACATAAGAACACTTAAATCAAAATTTAAAGAAAATAAAATAAAAAAAGAACCCACCCAATCCAGAGCGGCCACGTCGCCCCCTTCTTCCTCCTGAACCCCAACGCACGCATAACCCTAGAAATCGCGGACCACAGATGCCTCAGCCACCACCAAAAGCCACCGTACCACGCGACTACGCCACGATCCAATGCTTCCCGTGCGACGCCAGGTGCCAGCCGACCCTTCCGGCAACCATCAGGACGAACGGGGTGGCCCCACGTTCGCTGGAAAACAAACGGCTCCGCTCCATACACCCCCAAATCGCGGCGACTTCCGGCGCTAAAACCCAATCACGACCGTGCCGATCGACCCCCTATACTCCCTCTTCGACGCAGCACCATCGGATCGAGCTATCATCGAAGATCTACCGTCAAAAACGATGGCCCTATATGGGCGGCCAAAATTTCTTCCTCAATTTCTGGTCAAACGAAAACCCCAATCGAAAAATGAATAGCATAATTGACTTGCGCTCCTTGAGGGCTTTGAATTGATATGAAATTTGATATTTTTTGAGGAGTTTGAATTTTTGAGTTGAAATTTGAATTGAAATAGGGTTGTGAAATTCAAGGTTTGTCTACCATTGAAAAAGAGGAGCAAAAGAACTTTCTATACATAAAGAAATAAAAAATAAAAAGGCTGCTAGGGTTTATAATAGGATATATATATATATATGCAGGGCTGAGAAATAGACGAACGGATACGATTGGTTTGGACCGTTGAACGATAAATGCCCTGAAAAGCCCGTTCTGATTCCGGAACGAAATTAGGCCAACATATATATCAAAATAGATGTTTTTGAATATTTTAAACTTGACGTAACAGGTTTCAAGTCCAAATTTCATCTTTTGAAGAAGTTATGCTAAAATCAAGTTATTTCAAATTGATTTCAATTAAATTGATTTCAATTAAATTGATTTCTAGGCGTTTCGAGCCTGTACGATCAAACGACAAGTCCGATCGCTATGAAACTTGAAATCCTACAATAATTCACTGTTACAGATCCGATGAAACTAGTTTCGTCGAAATCCGAGTCAGTGGCCAAAATGGCTATTTTCTAGTTAATTAAATAATTTAATATTAATTTAATTAATCACTTCTTCAATTAAAATTCTATAATAAACAAATCTCATCATTTTTTATTTCTTAAACCTTCCCAATAATTTAGACAAGTTTAGATATCCAATTTAAGTTAATTAATTTACCCTTCACCGTATTAAATTTCAAATTTAAATAAATTCACTAATTATCAATTGAAATTCCAATAAACCCATTTATTTGATTTTAAATCCTGTATTCAATAAATTATCATCAAATTGGTGAAATTAACATTGGTTCATGGTTTATTACATCAATATTCTCAAGTTTCATCTTAATCTCCCTTAACGTAATATTTAAATATTTAATTTCATTTATTTACAATTAATCCAATTGTTAGATTTCATTTATTTCAATTAATTCAATCTATTAAATTTAAATTAATAATCTTGATTCCCATTCTTTATTTATTATCAAACAACAATTATTATAGTTACTTTCTAGCATTGATCCTATCAAATTACAATTTATTACATATTATTTTATCAATTAATATAACTTTGAATCTATTTTTCAATTTACTAATAACAATCAATTAAACCTTACAATTTGTTTCAATTAATTGTGATTGCACTAAATTATTTATTTATCAACTTGCATTAATATTATTACCTTTATTTTAGTGATTTGATTATTAAATTACATATTTTTTACTTTCTATCTGAATTAAATTACTAAAACTTATTAATTTAACAAAATTTAATTATCGAAAATTATAGGTCGTTACATTCCCCCCCACTCAAAACTTTTCGTCCCTGAAAAGAAAAAAGAAGGGAAAAGAAGAAATTAAATAGTCAATATATCTTATGCAAAATATAAAATTTATAAACAATGAATTTACAAAATAAAATAATTTACACAAAATATACATAAATTTATAAACAATTAAATCTTTTATTTTCAAAGTTAACAAAAGTTTGGAAAGCATTTCATAGAATTTCTAAGTCCAAAATTTATAGGAAATTTTGGCAGAGTCTCCTTTGTACGGAGAGGCTCGAGAGAAATTATAATATCAAATATAACAATATATAACATATATTTTCCAAAATGATATATTCCAACACGAGAAAATAATATAATAACGTTATAAAACTGTAATCCGAGAACGTACCTATTTGTCGGGCAAACAATGCTTAATTACGTAACCAAAAGCAGTAGCAATTGCTTTCATAACCTGTATTTCACTTATATAATCTAAAAAGAGTTAAAAATTATATAAAATGAAATAGTTAAGGTTGTTTCAACCATTAACAACAAACTAGTATAGACAACAATCACTTGCAACCACATCACACAATCAACATAATTCAATTATCCATCCATATCGAACAAAACAAACAGTTGTTCGAGTTCAAAATTTTAAATTGTACAGAATGGGAAAATAAACTATTAAGTGCACCATTTACTCAATAGTCTTAGATGAAATTAAATAGATTATTTATATATCCAAACAAATTTAAAATATCTTTGCCCAAACAACCATAAACCAAACAAACAACAATTCCAAATAATAGATCAAGTTTACTTTTATCAATTTCATTTCATAACAATTGTTGTTTGATTTCTTTTTCATTCGTACAATGATTTATCTTCTTAATTTACATTTAACTTCTTACAATTTTCCATTTATTTTCATTTATTCATGTCATGCAAATTTTCTTATTATTGTATTACATTCACTTATTCACTACTTAATTTCATTTATTTACAGTACTCATGTCACATTCAATTTCTTAGCATTCCAATTCATTCACTTAAGTTTATAATCATTTATTTATAATACTTACCTTTCTATCTATTTAATTAGTAGCCTTTCAGTTATACTTAAGTTTATAACAACTACAACATCAAATTCTTATTTATTAATGAATTTCATTGAATACTTTCATTATTTAAAATTTTTACTAGTATAATATCCTATTACATTTTCTTATTAAACATTAGAACTTTTAACATTTGGTAAGTTATATATATACTTTTAAGGATGTAATTGAAAATCATACAAGTTTATCCCATTTTTCTTTTAATTAATTTAATGTTCAATAAATATATCTTTTGTATTATAAGTTACAATTTCAACTTGCTTGCTATTTCATTTATAACCTAGAATTTAATCTCTTATTTCATTTAGAGGTTCCAATTATTAATTAGTTACATTCCATTTCACTACAATAATTGAAATTATTAATTAACGGAACTTAAGAACTAAATATCGGGTTTAATTTCAAATCATTTTAAATAATAGATAAATATATAAAGTATATCTCCAATTATATTTAAAACAATTCAAAATTTATATTTGTTTATCAAAATAAATCTGTAGTAAAACTACTACAGTGGCCTTCCCACTTAGAAACTCGAAAATGAATGTCGATGACGCATGCACTCATCATCGAAATTATTTTTCAACGATAGAGTGGAGAGCACAAAATTTATTTCTTTCCTAAATTTACTTAAAATAATTCTTTAAAATTATATTGAAATATTTACATCAAAACATACTTCTAATAATATTATCATTATATTTCAAAATCATTCAAAAGAATTTTTCAAAACCCCAGAACTTAAGTTCTAAGTTTTTAGTCTTTTATTTATTTTATTTTCAATCTTATTTCCAACTAATATCTAAATTTCTCTACCAAACAACAAATATATTACAACTGAATATATATATATATATATATATATATATATATATATATATATATTTATATATCATTTGTAAAAAAATTATTTTACATATAGAAAATATAATAGGAAAAATTATTTCATCCACCTATATTCAAAACAAATATTGTGTCGGTCTATCCTATTACGCGTTTAGAAATCCCTATTGATGTCATAGCGTCCTATGCACCAACTAGAATTTATAAATACAAAACGGAACAAATTAAAACAATATTAAAACCTTTTTATAACACTAACAAATACGCTCTCTCATATATATACTCTTAGTGACTCATCATCATAGGGTATTACTACCCTATTAATAAAGAGTCAGACCCCAAAAACTAAGGTTTATCGCTAAACCAAAGCTATGATACCAGATGTAACATCCCGCCTTTTTGTACATCTTAAATCGACGATAAACCACACACGTCTGACTTAAACAATACAGAAGGGCGAATTGTTATTGGGGTGAAGAAGAAAAAGCAAAGAAAGAAAAAAACAAAACAGAATCGTGCAGCGGAACGACAAAATATAATAATCAAATAAACAGTTCATGAAGCTATTTTGCAAAACATTTGATTATACTTATACAACACATATCAGAGTTACACATACCAGAGAATAAATCAATAATGCAGCGGAACAGTATGAGTGTAGTGGAATAATGTAATAGATAATAGTAACACAATCTTCGTCTACGTCCTCCAGAAATAAAGTCTTCAAATCCTGAAATGCTCAGGCTGACCTGTGCGAATTAAAAAGACAAAACACTTGAGTCAGAACTAAAAGATCTTATTTGAGTTAAATCAACAGAAATAAATATGAGTGGAACGGCGTCAGAGATATTTACGGGATTTGACATCTCCTATCCAGTGTTTAACGTAAGTGGAGCAACTTAAGAGATGCTCAGGATTCGCATCTCCTAAGGATCCGTTAAACTATTTACTATGTATTAATATATGCTATTATAATAATGTCTATTAGTAAAATAAAAGTTACTTTTAAATAGCGTTAAGGCTTTACATTTTCCACCTTAACACGTAATAGTACCAGTAGTCTATACAGCACCTGCATATCTCCTGATCGGGAGACTATGAGAAGATATTCCCTACGTACGACACAAATCAAACTCGTACAAGGCTCGCTAAAGTAGGTGACACGGCACATAAGGCAATGCCAGGGTAGATATGCTAATTACGCACATGGGTTGTTGGTGACGCATAGCACGTAGCTACCGCCCACCTCGAGCCACACCGCGTAAAAATCATAAGTCAAAAGTGGCCACCAAATCATTCTCAAAGTCAGAATATAATATCGAAGGAGTGTGTCCGATAAGAGAGGCTACCTCACTGGCCCGAGATCGCTCCTGTTTTAGCCACCTTAAGCCAACTCACAGGAGTCGGGTCCACGTTCATACCTTAATGGAACGTCGCCACCATCCTACTTCATTCTGGAATCTCCACCGCATACACAGTTGTTGAAGTGGTTTTCGGAATTGGCAGAGAGTATGACAACTTCCGATCTCGGTCTCTTTAACAACCAAACGTTATTATAACACCGCGGTCATTTCAAAATAATTATACTTCAAACCAGAATATAATATCCATTTCAAAATCAAATAAAAACGATATCATTTCCGTTTCAAAAACCAATCAATATGATATCATTTTATTAAAATCCAAATCAATGTAATATCATTTTTAATTCAAATATATCCTTTCCAAAATCATAGCACTTTCAAAATTATAATATATCGAAACCAAATGCTTGAAATATAACCGTTCAAAACATAATACTTCGAATTTCATAGCTTCAAAACCATAACTTCCAAAACTTAAATGGTTTGGATATTCAAACAGTATATCAAATAAAATAGTTTGAATTTAAAATTACTTTATAAAGTGGAATAATTTCCTCCGCTTCGCAATTTTATTCACTTTAAATTAAATCTCAATTCATAACTTTCAATTCACTTTCAGTTTTCAATAAACCATTTCAATTTCAATATATTTCAAATTTTAAGTATTAAACAATTTCAAAACTAAGGTTGGTAATTACGATTCAACAATTCCATTTTCTATTATTTTGTTTTGAAATATTTGCATAACAAATCCACTATCATTTAAATAAAACTCAAATTTCAAATAACTAAACATTTCCTCCAATTTATTTATACTTGGAATATTCGTTTAATTCGTCTTAAACCAAAATCCAGTTATAAAAATCACACCTTTAAAATCTCAATTTTATTAAATTTCAAATCAATTTCATATTTATCTTCCAACCTTATTCTCATTTAAGTCATTATAAACTCAAGAAATATAATTTAAGCAAATACTTAACCATATTATATCTTAATAAAATCAAACTTCACTATTAAACTTATTTTATACTTTAAACCAATTTTATACATAGCTTAAAACCAAGAATTTAACTGTATATAAAATAACATTTATATAATATCCAAATCAATATCACATAAAACCATATATTTCTTTACAAAACCATAGAAATCACTTCAAAATATTTTTATATATAGATCACGGTGTCTGTATATAATTTTCTATCATATGGTCAAGTGATACCGATATTTATCATTTCAATACGCAATTTAAAATATAAATACGGTTATATATCATGTGACGACCTGTCTCTTCGACCCTCAGAAATCGACACTAATACATCCACAGTATTCACGGGCCGTAAATCCAAGTGCCGGAGAGGCATATTATCAGGGGTGTACAAGAAAATAAAGATAGAAGATAGCAGAATAATATAATCTCATATCGCATTCAACATTTATGATTATACATAATGATCAGAGTCAAATACAAATCTAGCAGGATAGTAATAACCGTCTATCCATACATATTCTAGAAATACACACTACATAACACAGAGGAAAATGGGTAGATAACTACATAAGGTACTTCATCTTTATCGCTCCAAAAGACTTGTCCAAAATGCTCCCAACATGCTCCAAAATTCTCCTAAGGTATCCTGACTACACAGCTGCCTGGAAAATAGGCCACCCAGAGTTTAAAGGGAAAAACAAACTCCGGGTCAGTCATAGGACTGGTGTGAGAACTCAAAGTACGATGTTTGAAAACAAAAAGGTATCTCATAAGACCACGCCGCACATAAACACGGAACGGGTTTTTACTTATGATAACCAAAACTCTTTATTACGTAAAATTTAGTGATATTATTTTTAATGACATTCTTTGAAAACATTTTCAAATAAACTTATTAATCTTAGCCGAAATGGTTACCCATATAGCATTTCGAGGCTATTCATTACGCCAATACAAACAAAACCGTAGGTTCTTATTGGAGAATGGGTTTTCATACAAATGACCAGGTGAAGGGACTACCTTCCGATGGGTACACCTCTAGATGGATGCCTCGAGGAACCATCACAAAGCTCCTCTACCAACATAAGACCGGCCTATCTCTATAACTAGATAGTACCGAATATGTCATCCCTCGGTCGTTACCGACCTTTATCCGAGAGCTCTCTTCGCATACATCCACATTAATTTACATCCCGAACGTCATAACGGGAAGAAATATATCTAGAAGGGAATGATTGTTCGCGCCAAAATTGGTCACAAACCCCAAATACCGTGAAAGCACCAGTGTATGAACACAAACCAATGATATTCAAGCACAACTATCAGATCTCAACAAGTAACAAGCAGTAATTCAGAAATAATGAACAAAGACACAAGTTTTATAGTGGTTCGGCTATCTCCGGCCTACGTCCACTCAAAAGTTTTATCCTTTTATTGATTATCCTTGATGATTACAGCAATAAATATAAAGAATTTCTAGTAGAATAGCAGTATCGAAGTGTAGAAATGAATCCGGCAGAGTCTCGACGTTCAATCGCCAAAAAGATCCTTTTCCGTAAGCTCTGGGGCTCTATTTATAGGCGTAGGAGGCTCAGATCTCGCTCAAACTTCAGGAGACTTCTTCTGGCACGTGAGTGGGCCCATGCGACCGGCCTAAGGAAATTTGGGCCCACTTTGGGATCGATTCGAACTCCATTCGAATCGATCATAAATTCATCCAATCAAGGTGAAATTTGGTGTGGACATCCTTCAACATGTAAGCAAGCACCTGTGAAAATTTCATTGCATTTGGTTCAGCGGTTTGGGAGATATGATCGATTCGAAATTGGGTTCTTCACTGGCTGTCGTCTTCGAATCCACTGCTTCGAATCCATCTTGTTCGAATCCATCCAAAGCGCGTACGCATCGATGACGTGGCGCGAGCTTCCTGGAGCAATCCTAAATTTATGTCGAGTTGAAGGCTTCTTCTCCTGGAGACGTGGGCACTCTTCACCATTACTTCCTTGATTCGTGGATCTTCCTCGTTCGCATTCATGGCATTGCTCGTTCGCATCCATCCATTCGTGCCTTCCTCCGTATCGATCCCATTGGTGCTTATCGATTCGAAACGATCATGGGGGCATCGATACGAAGTGGTCATGAAGGATAGATACGAACGAGACCTCACCTGATGGATACGAACGAGGTTCTTACCCGATGGATACGAAGGAAACCTATGTTGCCATCGAGTCGAAGTCCTTCATCCTGCTTTGCCTTTGATCGGTACGAACACTATCGAGTCGACTCCATACCGATCGATACGAACGGCATCGATACGAAGTCCTCGCCTTCCGATCGATACGAAGGCCATCGATTCGAACCATCCCTGTGCCTTGCCTTCGATTGATGTGAACCTGATGGAGTTGGACTGACCAAAACCTGATGGGTACGAATCCGATGGATTCGAAGTGATCATCACCTCGACCCCCTGATGGGTTCGAACAGCATGCCTTTTCTACCTTGCATCAATCATAACTCCTTCATACGAACTCCGATTAACCTGAAATTTGAAGCATAGCCTTTTCTAATCCTTATCATCATCTCCAATCAATTTCGTCCCGATCGGAGTTCAGCCAAATTTCGACGACATCGATCACCGCCTTGCTTTCAATCGATCTCCAATCCCGATGTCCATCATTCCTCGCCAACCTGCTGATATTCCAGCTTTGGCCAAAAAGCGGGATAACATTTGCCCCCCAAAACATGCCTTGTTGTAAGAAGGCGTGTTTTGTATAGTTCCGATCCCAATATCCAAAGTCCATAGCCATATCGCCAGAGTATGTCATCCTTGACTGCTCTGCGTCGATGTCCAATTCCAAATCCAATAGCCAAAGCCTTAGCCAATCCCTTATCCATCCGAACTCGACAACCGAGTCCGAATCCATCCTTATCCAATAGCCAATAATCGAATCCAGGACCCCTCCGGGTCGATATTTGAATCCATAACCTCTCCGGGCTCATGCCAAGCATAATCCACACTTGACGACCGTGGTCTAACCTCTCCGGGTTCTTGTCAAGCGCAATCCACACCTGACGACCGTGGTCCAGTGTCCCTGGACGTTGTACAAAGCCATGGCTTAAGTCCTAAGCCGAATCCTGGTCTCTCTGGAACCTTGCCAAGCATTGTCCATACTCGACAACCTGAAATGGTAACCGATAATATAGGGCCTAAGTCCTAGGCCGAATCCTGGTCTCTCCGGACCCTTGCCAAGCATTGTCCATACTCGACAACCTGAAATGGTTACCGATAACATAGGGCCTAAGTCCTAGGCCGAATCCTGGTCTCTCCGGACCCTTGCCAAGCATTGTCCATACTCGACAACCTGAAATGGTAACCGATAATATAGGGCCTAAGTCCTAGGCCGAATCCTGGTCTCTTTGGACCCTTGCCAAGCATTTTCCATACTCGACAACCTGAAATGGTAACCGATAATATAGGGCCTAAGTCCTAGGCCAAATCCTGGTCTCTCCGGACCCTTGCCAAGCATAGTCCATACTTGACGACCTGAATGAGTCAATTTACCACGTTCGTGCAAAGTGACTCGCCCCTTGCCAGGCATAATCCATACCTGACGACCGTTTATCAAAAACCAGATAAAAATCCAATCAAAGTCCAATCCAAAATCCAAATCCAAAATCCAAAACTAAAAACAATCATCCAAAGGAAAATCCAAATCAAAAGCAAGCAAAACCAGGAGTTCAACCCAAACTCCAAAGAAAAATCCAAAAAGAAAAGCAGCGTTCAATCCAAAAGCAAAAGATAAATTTCGCAAGCCATAGGATCGCAGTTTGTCATCATTCAAAGCATGCCTAGGGGCTATCTCCATCCCCATACATGTGTAAATGACTTGGTTGCTTGCCAGTGGTTCGCTACTTATTTCATATTATCCAGGTCAATGGATAATCAGTCGACCGTCATCCCTGGGCCTCACATCATCACGGTGTGAGGTAGTCGGTGGTTGCTCCTGCTCCACCATTGCATTCCGAGTTCCGACATATTGCCGTAGTTGTCCATTCCTTACATGCTCCTCGATTATATCCTTTAAGTGCCTGCAGCTGTTGGTGTCATGTCCATCTAAAACATGGAAGAGGCAGTGCCTTCCTGATGTCCTCTCCCGTTCTGATGGTTCTCTCCTAGCCGGCCTCCGGTAGGGAAGGCGATTCCGAGTATCCAGGTATATCCGCTCCAGTGTCTCGTTCAATCCTGTGTATGTGGAAAACTTTGGATCCTTCCATCGCTTCCTAGCGTTTCCAGAATCATTGTCCAACCTCCTTTTCCCTTCGTCTTTATCCAAACCTTTGCTGGATGGTCCTCCACTCTCAGTTGCATTAACCTTTTCTACCTTTAAATCCATACTCGCATCTTCTTGCCGAAGGAACCTCTCTGCCTCGTGAAAGAATTCCTCGAGATCCTGTGGGGGATCTCGTATCAGAGATACCTTGAAATCCAAATCCTCCCTGACTCCTGATACTGCCGCCATTAAAACAATTGATGGATCAGGCCGATCCACCGAAGCTACCGCCGCACTGAATCGAGTTAGAAAAGCTCAAAGCGATTCATCCATCCTTTGCTTTACCGATGTCAATGTCATCACATTCTTCGGCCTCTTGACATGAACCCGAAACTGTCCCAAAAACTTTTCCACCAATTCTCCCCGAGTCCTGATAGATCCTTCACCCAGCTGCCTAAACCACATTGCAGCTAAGTCCGTCAAGTACAAAGGAAAGCATCGTGCCATTACTTCCTGCGATGACCCCAGCACCTCCATGTGCCTGGTGTACCTCATCAGGTGATCAGTTGGGTCTGCCTTACCATCATACACATCCACGCTAGGTAGCTTGAAATTAGGTGAATTCTGAGCCATCTTTATTTCCCGAGCGAACGGACTCCTGTTCACTCCTTCCAAATCTCTGTTGGTCAAACCACCTCGCACAGTTTTCCTGATTGTCTCTACTAATCCAGTATTTTCTGTTGGGGGTTGCCCCCATGCCCCCGAGGGAACTCTGGCATATATTCTTCATGTGGCTCATTAGCAGCAATGTTAGCCCTAGCCTGTTGAACTCCTCCCAAAGGTCCTCCTATGTTGGATCCCGTGGGCCTGCCCCCAAGCCCTTGTTGATTGCCTTCTGGCTCCGCATCCCGTCCTCCATTGGGTTCCAAAACCCTAGTTCCTTGTTCTGCATCCACCGTGGCTGTAGCTGTTCCTAAGTTCTGCATCCCTGCAGCTCTTATTTTCTCAAGAAAGTCTACATCATTTCCTGTTGGCTCTTCAACAATCTCTCTTGCAAAGAATTTGTCATAGCTTCCATTTCATTCCGAGTTATGCAGATCGAAGCTTGTCCTTCCCCAGCTCTGGAGGATGCTTATTGACTTCCTTCCTGTTGGCTTCTCTCAGCCCTTTTCCTTCTACTATTTTGCCTAGTCATTGTCTTCAAACCCAAAACTCCTTAAAATCTCCAAATCTGCACTTCAAATCCGGTGTAGCGGGTGCTAGTCCTTCTCAGTGAAAGCACCAAAGTGTTCGCGCCAAAATTGGTCACAAACCCTAAATACCGTGAAAGCACCAGTGTATGAACACAAACCAATGATATTCAAGCACAACTATCAGATCTCAACAAGTACCAAACAGTAATTCAGAAATAATGAACAAAGACACAAGTTTTATAGTGGTTCGGCTATCTCCGGCCTACGTCCACTCCAAAATTTTATCCTTTTATTGATTATCCTTGATGATTACAGCAATAAATATAAAGAATTTCCAGTACAATAGCAGTATCGAAGTGTAGAAATGAATCCGGCAGAGTCTCGACGTTCAATCGCCAAAAAGATCCCTTTTCCGTAGGCTCTGGGGTTCTATTTATAAGCGTATGAGGCTCAGATCTCGCTCAAACTTTAGGAGACTTCTTCTGGTACGTGAGTGGGCCCACGCGACCGACCTCAGGAAATTTGGGCCCACTTTGGGATCGATTCGAACTCCATTCGAATCGATCATAAATTCATCCAATCAAGGTGAAATTTGGTTGGACATTCTTCAACATGCAAGCAAGCTCCTGTGAAAATTTCGTTGCATTTGGTTTAGCGGTTTGGGAGATATGATATTTCGAAATTGGGTTCTTCACTGGCTGTCGTCTTCGAATCCACTGCTTCGAATCCATCTTGTTCGAATCCATCCAAAGCGTATGCGCATCGATGACGTGGCGCGAGCTTCCTGGAGCGATCCTAAATTTGTGCCGAGTTGAAGGCTTCTTCTCCTGGAGACGTGGGCACTCTTCACCGTTACTTCCTTGATTCGTGGATCTTCCTCGTTCGCATTCATGGCATTGCTCATTCGCATCCATCCATTCGTGCCTTCCTCCGTATCGATCCCATTGGTGCTTATCGATTCGAAACGATCATGGGGGCATCGATACGAAGTGGTCGTGAAGGATGGATACGAACGAGACCTCACCTGATGGATACGAACGAGGTTCTTACCTGATGGATACGAAGGAAACCTATGTTGCCATCGAGTCGAAGTCCTTCATCCTTCTTTGCCTTTGATCGGTACGAACACTATCCAGTCGATTCCATACCGATCGATACGAACGGTATCGATACGAAGTCCTCGCCTTCTGATCGATACGAAGTCCATCGATTCGAACCATCCCTGTGCCTTGCCTTCGATCGATGCGAACCTGATGGAGTCGGACTGACCAAAACCTGATGGGTACGGATCCGATGGATTCGAAGTGATCATCACCTCGACCCCCTGATGGGTTCGAACAACATGCCTTTTCTACCTTGCATCGATCATAACTCCTTCATATGAACTCCGATTAACCTGAAATTTGAAACATAGCCTTTTCTAATCCTTATCATCATCTTCAATCAATTTCGTCCCGATCGGAGTTCAGCCAAATTTCGACGACATCGATCACCGCCTTACTTTCAATCGATCTCCAATCCCGATATCCATCATTCCTCGCCCACCTGCTGATATTCCATCTTTGGCCAAAAAGTGGGATAACAATGATCATACCCTACTTGGGAATGACCCACTTAGCCTTGTTGCATCTAACCCTGTTTCGGTCATTTCCGGTTGATGAGGCTCGAGACTACAATTACCTTTTCACATGGCACATCTTCTTTCACTTTGAATGCCACATTGCCATTGCACATTCGCACCACTAATTTCTACAAACATATAACTTCCTGAGCTCGTATGTCTCGGGAAAGGGTGTTAAGCTAAGAGAAGGTGTATTCTCCGCCACCGACTGATATACATTTATAGAAACCACTCATTATGATTTGGAATGCAAGGTCAGACATTCATCCATACAAACATCTTCATTCTTCGAACATGTAAACTGGTTCGAAGTGGTTTTCGGATAGGAATTAACCAAATCTAACCCTGGTTCCTTCGAAATCCAATCATCGATAAAAATGATGTAATTAGGTGATTGTTTTTCGATTCATTCATTTTCCCTTACTAAAATATCTTCGAGAGATATATATTTTCAAAATATTCTTTTAGTGAATACAGAATCATTTAAACCTCTTTTCAAATCATTTTTAAAGAGTATCTTTTGAGAAAATAGGATTATAGAAATCATTCTACTTTTATCCAAAATCAACTTTCGTATTCAACAAGTGCTATGGGCGGAATAACGGTGAGATCACCTTTTAAATTTCACGAATAGGACAAGTTCTCCCTTCGGATTTTAATAATGAGTATAAGAAGATTATTTCTATAAAATCCAAGTTGAGCATCCTGGCTTTCCTTTCGATATGTTCCACCCCTCGCCTAAAAGAGAAAACTTAGGCCAGGTAAGTTCAGGGCACTGGTTGCTCCATCCCTAACCTTAGTTACACACCTTGTTTTCACTTTTAGATCTCACAGGCGGGACACATGTACTAGTCGGTTCTGCATACTCAATTTCCCTTTTTAAATCGCTTAACTGTTTGTTCAACCACCTTTGAAATAATGTTAAATTGTTCAACTTTCTTTTGAAATGCTTTATTATTCACTTAAAAACATTTACTAAGGATGTGGGAAAGAATTGTTAAGTTTCAAATTTTATTTCAAAAGTTATTGAAAAGCGTTGTAGAAAGTGTTGCAAAAAGTGCTTTTAAAGCTATATTCTTCAAAACAACTTTTATATCATTTAGAAATTCATCTTTTCAACTTAATCACTTTTAAAACATTTTGAACGATTTTTAGAATTTATTTCATATTTTTAAAATGATTATTTTATCAATTTCCAACTTTGGTCACTTAGTGCAAAACAGGATTTTTCTTGGAACTTGATTTTGCCATATTTCAAAACATACAAGATGAAATCCTGATTTTCTTTTTTTTATGAAAGATATGGATATAAGGATTTGGAAAATTCTTACTTCAAAGAATTTCGAACAATATTCCACTTCGTATGTTCATTTGAACTTTTGATGCGAAAATGCGAACTACCGTTATGCGACGCGTCAAATTTTTGGCGTATTTTGCGATTCATATCCAAACTTTGTCAAAACAAGTTTAAACACTTAGGAATCATTTCTAAAGTATTTTCAAACATTTTTCAAAGGTATAAATGATTCCATATCACATTTCATTTCTTTTGGAAAGTGATTTCCATGTGATTATACGTCGTGTAAATCCGTGACTTGTTTCAACAAATATATTAAATATACAACTAATAAACATGCAAAACAATATTTATATCATTTTAACATATTCTAATATGTCATATGAACTTGCATATCAATTTAACAACATTTTTATTACAATGTCATATAAGTGTCATTTATGTACATATTTGCTTACTAACTTATGCAAATGACTTAAAGGTGGTTGCTTTATTTTTCAAACACTTATCAAACATCATTATTAACATAAAAAAAACATATCACAACATCATGACCAAATACATACAAGTAAATTAGGAGTTCTCATATTGTTTGGTTTTGGCGAACGTACAATCGGCTATAGCGAAGCTACTCGACGTTTTTAGCTTACGATCCCTTGAACGCTTCAACTTAGATGGCTCGCCTTGGCTTGTGGAAGGCTAGGAATGCTCGGCCAAATGGAGAAAGAGGAAGGTGGGAGCAATGTGAGAAAGGAGGTGGAGTCTAAAGTGGTTCGGACGGTGTTTTGTCGATATTTTCTTTATTTTATTTTTGGAAATATTTTGGCATATTTTTGTTAATGTTGGAAGCCATTAAAGGAGGTACCAAAAAGCTTGAAATTTTGAGAAGAAGAAGTGTGAAAGGAAGTGAGAAAGTGGGTATGTATTTATAGAAAATATTTGAGAATAAAATATAGATTTGTGCTTTTACTTAAATAACATTCCTTAAGAATGAAGTAAACTTATTTAATTCAAAACTTACCATCCACATTACATCACATGTTTAAAATTCAAATACTTTAGAGTTAAGTAAAGAATAAGAATGATTACTTTACTTTATATCACTTTCTTTACTTTATGTCACTTTCGATGTGACATATGTTTTGTCTTTTTTAGTTTAATTTTGCGAATTACTTTCTAGAATTTTCTAAGTGTGATTACTAAAAGTAACCTTGTTTAGTTAATATTTAACTATCTTTATATGTTACCATATTTATTAAATTGTATACAAAAAGGTGCAAAATGTTGTGACAAATTTAAATCAACAAAACGTTGTTTTTTTGACAAAATATTTTACGGTCATATTTCGACGTTTTATTTAAGATATTTATTTATGTAACCAAATTTAAAAATAAATTTGTATAATGTCATTTAAAAATATAAACACTCATAAATAAATTAAAATAATTTATTAAACCATTTAAACATACTTTTCTAAAATAGGATTTTGTCACTTTTGTCGATATAAGCAAATGTTACTATTTTTAAATATATTTCTATTTTCAAATCCTATCTAATATTATTTGAATCCTAAAACCATTCATATTTTATATTTAAAATCACTTTAAATATTATATTTTGAAGTGGTTAAATTTTGGGTCGTTGCATATCATTTCAAACCGCAATCCCGAATGAAATAAAATCCGTAATAAACTTGTAGTTTATAACAATATAGAATACAACATCCATTCATCCAATATCAATCATCAAACATTTATCACAATCATCATCCAATTCAATCAATAACAGCAATATAGAACAAATAATAAATAACAGACATTTACTAGCAGTTTATATTCAATAATAAATTAAACAGCTATTTAACTGGCAGTTTATATGCAATAATAAATTAAATAATAATTTAATTCAAATAAATCCAATTTAACGGAGATGATTGTTAAAAATATGCGAAACAGTCATAAATAAATTTCTAATCACATCAAAAATTAAATTAACACACATAAGAAATTTTAGAAGTTGTGAGTGGGTTAAAACACGCACCTTTCGAATTTAAATCCAATTTAAATCCAGAATTTGAACAGTCTCAGAATTCATCCAAACCAGCATCAAAATGTTCGAAATTTGAAAGTGATCCTAACAAAAGAAACTGTGCATAAATCGGATATCGTATGTGAATGTTATTAACATCAGAACACTTAAATCAAAATTTAAAGAAAATAAAATAGAAAAAGAACCCACCTAATCCAGAGCGGCCACGTCGCCCCCTTCTTCCTCCTGAACCCTAACGCACTCTAGAAATCGCGGCCTACAGATGCCTCAGCCACACCTAAAGCCACCGTACCACGCGACTATGCCACGATCCAATGCCTCCCCTGCGACGCCAAGCGCTGGCCGACCCTTCCGACAACCATCATGACGAACGCGGTGGCCCCACATTCACTGGAAAACGAATGGCTCCGCTCCATACACCCCCAAATCACGAAGACTTCAGGTGCTAAAACCGAATTGCGACCGTGCCGATCGACCCCCCTACACTCCCTTTTCGATGCAGCACCATCAGATCGAGCTATCATCGAAGATCTACCGTCAAAAACGATGGCCCTAAATGGACGGCCGAAATTTCTTCCTCAATATCTGGTCATACGAAAACCCCGATCAAAAAACAAACAGCAGGATTGACTTGCGCTCCTCGAGGACTTCGAATTGATATGAAATTTGATATTTTTTGAGGAGTTTGAATTTTTGAGTTGAAATTTTAATTGAAATAGGTTGTGAAATTCAAAGTTTGTCTGCCATTGAGAAAGAGGAGCAACAGAAATTTATGTACGTACAGAAATAAGAAATAAAAAGGCTACTAGGGTTTATAACATGACATATATATATATATATATATATATATATATATATAGGGCTGAGAAATAGAGGAACTGATACGATTGATTTGGACCGTTGAACGATAAATGGCCCGAAAAGCTCGTTCTGACTCCAAAATGAAATTGGGTCAACCCATATATCAAAATAGATGTTTTTGAATATTTTAAACTCGATGGAACCGGTTTCAAGTCCAAATTTCATCGTATGAAGAAGTTATGCTAAAATCAAGTTATTTCAAGTTGATTTCAATTAAATTGATTTCTAGGCATTTCGAGCCCGTACGATCAAACGACAAGTCCGATCGCTACGAAACTTGAAATCATACAATAATTCACCGTTATAGATCCAATGAAACCTTGTTTCGTCAAAATCCGAGTCAGTGGCCAAAATGGCTATTTTCTAGTTAGTTAAATAATTTAATTTTAATTTAATTAATCACTTCTTCAATTTAAATTCTATAATCAACAAATCTCATCATTTTTCATTTCTTAAACCTTCCCAATAATTTAGACAAGTTCAGATATCCAATTTAAGTTAATTAATTTACCCATCACCGTATTAAATTTCAAATTTAAATAAATTCACTAATTATCAATTGAAATTCCAATAAACCCATTTATTTGATTTTAAATCCTATATTCAATAAATTATTATCAAATGGATGAAATTAACATTGGTTCGTGGTTTATTACATCAATATTCTCAAGTTTCTTCTTAATCTCCCTTAACGTAATGTTTAATATTTAATTTATTTATTTGCAATTAATCCAATTATTAAATTTCATTAAATTTCAATTAATTCAATCTATTAAATTTAAATTAATAATCTTGATTCCCATTCTTAATTTATTATCAAACAGAAATTATTATAATTACTTTCTAGCGTTGATCCTATCAAATTACAATTTATTACGTATTATTTTACCAATCAATATAACTTTGAATCTATTTTTCAATTTACTAATTACAATCAATTAAACCATACAATTTGTTTCAATTAATTGGGATTGCACTAAATTAGTTATTTATTAACTTGCATTAATATTATTACCTTTACTTTAGTGATTTCATTATTAAATTACAGCTTTTTTTATTTGCTTATCGTATTAAATTACTAAAACTTATTAATTTAACAAAATTTAATTATCGAAAATTACGGGTCGTTACATATACTTACTTACCCATTAGGTTTATTAAGTTTTACCAGGAAAAAGTTTAAATCTTACTACTTGTAAGTTTGCTTTTGTTACATTTGGTACTTGCTTTTGATTTTTGTTTTACTTTTGGTACTTATCCCTTGTATTACTTTTACTTTCACTTGATTTCTAACATGATTTCATATATATATATATATATATATATATATATATATATATATATATATAGACACAAATGTTTTGTAAACAATAGTGTAACGACTGTCTTTTTGGATGGTTTAAATCAACGATAAACCACATACGTCAAATTCAAACCATTCAAGAGGGAAGATTGTTATGGGGTAAATAAGAAAAAGCAGAGAAAGAAAGAAAAAAAATATAGAATCTCGCAGCCGAATGACAAAATATAATAATCAAATAAACAGTTCATGAAACGGTTTATAAATAACATTGATTAAACCTTTATAATTCAGATCAGAGTTACATAAAACAAGAATAAATTATAAATAAATGCAGCGGAACAACATGATGCAGGGAATAAATGTAGTAAATAATAATAGTACAAATTCTTTGTCTTCGCCCTCCAGAAAGAAGTCTTCGATAAACTGAAAAGCTCAGGCTGACCCGAGTGAATTGAAAAGACAAAACACTCGAGTCAGAACTAAAGGATCTTATGTTAGTTAAATCAACAGTAAATAAATATGAGTGTAATGGCATCAGAGATGTTTACGGGGTTTGAAATCTCCTATCTAGTGTCCAACATGAGTGCAATAACTTAAGAGATGTTCGGATTACCATCTTCCAAGGATCCGTTAAACTATCTACTATGTAGTACAATATGCTATTATAATAGTGTCTACAGTAAAGTATTAAAAAAGCGTTAAGGTGTTACCTATATCCCCCTTAACACATTCTATATAATGCCCTAGTCCATACAGATACTGTAAACTCCACCCATAAGTAGGCTATCAGGGAGCACTCCATATGTATGACAGAAAACAAACTTGTAGAAGGCGTAATAAGGCATGCGACAAGGCACTCGAGGCAATGTTCAGAGTAGATATACCAATTGCGGATCCGGACTGGTGGTAACGCATAGCAGCTACTACCGCCCACCTCGGAACGCACTCCTAAATCAAAATCAAGGTGCGGCCACCAAATCAGTCATACAGTAATAGAATGTTATCGAAGAAATGTGTTTGATCGGAGGAATGACCTCACTTGGCCCGATGTAGCTCCTGTTTTAGCCACATCAAGCTGACTCACGAGAGTCGGTGTCATGTAAATACCTTATACAGAATCACTCGCCGAACCATCCTACTTCATTTATGGAATCTCCATCACGTACACAGTTGTTAAAGTGGTTTTCGGTACTGTCAGTGAGTATGACGGTATTTGATCCCGGTCTTTTTAACAACCAAACGCTTATTTCACACCGGATTGTTCTTTTACATTTCAAAAGTCAATTCACAATTTATATCAAAATATCATATTCTCAAAACCATATCACCTTCGTAATCATATTCACTTTCAAACCCATATTCACTTTAAAACCATATTTATTTCCAAGGTCATATTCACTTTTGAATCCATCGATAAGATAGTTTAATTAAATCCTAGTTCCAAAAGCATCATATTTACCCAAATAGGTCATTTACAAAAAAAGTATCAATTCCAAATTTCAACTTTGGTTGTACCATCATCGAGGATTTTAAATATAATTACTTCCATTTTACACGGTTTGAGATTTTAGAAAATAGTTTAGATAGTCATAAATAGTTTTCATAGAAAAAAAGTAGTTTAAATAGATTTAAAATAGTTCAAATAGTAAAATTAGTTTAAGTAGATTTAAATTTGATTTAGTTAGATTTTATGATTTTAAATAGATAAAATATAGATTAAATAAATTTTATTGGATTTAAAATGATTTAAATAGGTTAAATATAGGTTAAATAGATTTAAATTATATTAAATAGGATTAACTAGATTAAACAAATTTAAAATATATTTAGTAGATTTAAATTATATTAAATGGATTTAAAATAGATTAAATAAATTTAATTAGTATACGATACGTAAAATAGATTAAATTAGATTAGATAGGTTATAATAGATTAAAATAAATTAAATAGTTTGAATTGATTAAAAAGGTTTAAATTCATAAATTAATTTAAAATATATTTCAAAGTTATATCCAAACATTTTCAATAACTCAATTCCGATAAATTCATTTATATTTGACACTTTAACTTGTAATTCCAATTTAAACCCTTTGAATAATTCATTCAATCAGATTCCAGTTCCAACATTTATGCTTGGATTTTTGAAAATAATTTAGTTTATATAAATCAATTTCTATTTCAAAATACCAGTTAACTGAATTCAGAATTTAAAGATTTTAATAATCATTTAATTTAACCAATCCAGTGTCTGTGTATAATTTTCTACCCTATGGTCAAGTGATATGGATATTTATCATTTCAATCCGCAATTTAACATTTTACAGTTATATATCATTTTAAACCAGAATTTCGAATTAAATAAAAATACATAAAATCACTCGAGTCTATCATTTCAACTCACAATGATTTTTCCCTAATCTATAGATCGTTCGGGTATGTATCATTTCAACCCATATGGAACTTGCAATGTTTTAACAATATAAAAATCAACATCCAGTCATCCAATATCAACGATCAAACATCCATCACAATCATCATCCAAATCGATCAATAAATATCAATAGATAACTGATAATCAATAACAGTTATTAAATTGACAATTTAAATTCAACACTAAATTAAACAATGCTTAGATGCAATAAAGTCAAATTTACTAGAATGACAACTTAAACATACCGGCCATCAATCAATAAATTTCTAATCATATCATAAATTTATTTTAACTAACATAAGATTATCTAGTAGTTGTGAGTGGATCAAAACACTCACCTTTGATTTTAGGCCATAAAAGTCCAAACAGAAGTGCGAAAACTCAACAGCCTTCAGATTCAACGAAATTAATTTCATGCTGTTCGGAATTTAAATATGAATCCAAGAGAAGAAATCGCGTGTGAATCAAAGTTTATATGCAAAAGATATTCATGTTATAAGAAATATTATTAAAATAAAAATCAGTATTCGCATTAAAAATAAATAAATAAACCAATTTTAATACTTACGTTTTTCTCAAGACGAGGCTTAAGGAAACGATTGAAGAACAACTGAGATGAGGACAAGATGTGTACGAGAAACGAAAAAAATCATGTTCCATAAAAAAAGCTTTTAAATTTGCAAGAATAAGGGCTTTTGATTATGAGGTGTCAGGAGAAACAAATGCAAATGAAGAAATAAGCTGCAGGTTATTTATAATTTGGAAATGAAAGTGGATGGACAAAAGTAAATGTCACATTTTATTTGAAAGCTCCAGGCTTTAATAATGCATAAGGAAATGTACGTAGGAATGGAAAAGTTTGCAAACCAAAGGAAAGTAAAATTTTGTATACATGAAAATGAGGTGGCAAGAATTAAATACAACCTAAAAGCCTAGGCTCATGTATTAATTAGAAAGAGAAATGAATAGATCAAGTATTAATAATAAGGTAACTAATTTAAAACGTTCATGCAATAATTAATAAGAAAAGGAACGAAGGGACCATGTACATCGCACAACCTTTTGTAATTCAATTTTTTTGAAACATAACAAAATTAACTTTATTAACTCACATAATATTCAAATATGTAAGCATTTAGGTTTTTATCTATGCATAATAAAATTTTTATACTTACCTTAAAAATGAAAACGATCAATTTGGTTTTCCCAAAATGATCTTTTATTTCCACTAAAACGCCCTTTTTGTTTAACACAAAACATGCGTTTCTGTTATTAAATATATTAATTGCAATCAACGTTTTCTTTCCTCTTAATTGAAATATTTGAATAACATTAATTGCAATTACTTGCAAAGTTAAATTTCAAAACAATCAACTAAAATGGATGGAAAATAGGACAATTGTTTATTTAAACATGTTTATAAATTTGTTGTTTATACACTAGAGTAATAAATAACTTACTAAAATAGATTATTTTCCTATTCTTGTAATCAATCTGTAAGCTAAAACATGGTTCAAATAAACAAATATTTCTTCCTTTAAATCAATCATTCTATTCTTTATTTTAATGAAATAAAACCTATATTCACAAATGAAACATTCATTTTATTTGGTATGCTCTTTTCATGAAATCAAACTTTCCTTATATTTTCACAAAACATAAGCTACTTTTAATTACACCTATTAATTTACAACTTTGTATTCTCTCTCCTATTAATTGAAAATTTTCAATTACATTAATTATAGTTTATTAAGTTTCAAAATGGACTAAGTGAATGTAATGAGAAGTAGAACAATTATTTCCTATCTAATAGTAATTTAAACATATTTATACACAGTTGGATGCAAACAGTAATTACACATTTCTTACTAAATAATAGTTTTTCATCTCTACATTCAATCTTTCAGCTACTAAACATTTCAAATAAATAAACATATGTTTACTTCTTTACTAAACTTATTCATTTTCTTCTATTATTTTGATTTACACTCCTACTATTAAATTAACCAATACCTTATGAAATTATTAACATAGGTTTCTATCTTGTTATCCTCATTTTCAATAATTGACGCCTTTTCTTATATTAACCACAATATTTTAATTCCAATTAATTATATTCTAATTACAATAAATTGATTTAATTAGATTTTAATCTTTTTATTCAATCAATCATTACTCTATAGATATAGTTAACATATGTTTATATTTTATTACATTAATGTTCTTCAATTTTATTTTAGTTTCCATACATAATATTTAATTGCATTTATTGCAATTTATTACCGACTTGATTTCAACAAGTTAAACAAATAGCTAACAAATAACAATTGTCACCTTTAGCTTAATTTAATAACATTTATAAGTTGATTATTTACAAAAAATGTTATAATTATTTGCACAACACTAATTTTATTCAATTACAATTTATTACATACTATTTCATTTGTTAATACAACATTTAAATGATCAATTACTCCTTTAATCCGATTACCAATCAATACACACATCATTACAATTAATTTACAATCTATAACCAATTATAACTTTTTAATCATTTTAATTAATTGGAATTACACTTAAAGTAGTTATCAAATATCTTAAATTAATACTATTACATTTCATTCCAGTTATATTCTTACTATTAAATCATAATTTTTTTCTTCCAACGTTAAATCACAACACCTTATTAAATTAACTAATTTTAATTATCGAAAATTATGGGTCGTTACAAGGAGATAATAAGTGGTTTTAAAAAAAAAACTTCAAGCCTTTATACACACACACTCTCTTCCATTAAAATATGCAACTCAAGGCAAAAATTAAAATTTTGCTATTTTATTTTAAGTGTAAAAGTAACATTTTTAACAAAACATTGTTTAGTAAAAGATTCCTTTTAAAAAATGATTTAAATGATTTTATAATTCTTCTTACATCTATCATCATATTTTTTTTTATATGTATATCCTCTTATATATTTACTTCCTTCATTATTATATATATATATATATATATATATATTTCTTTCGATAACTATATTTATTTAGTTCATTCATATATATACATATATTTTACTTACCATTGCATATATTGTTTTCAACATACTATTTTTATTTAGTTTATAGCATATAATATGTATTCGTTTTATAAGTACTATATATTTCCCTCTTGAATTTATATATATACGCACACATTTTCCTCATTAATATGTATATAGGAAAATCCAATTTCACACTCTTCTATTTAAAATACACTATATTGTTCATAAGCCAAAAATCATTTCTATTTAAAATATTTTCTTTTCTCATCTCATCTGTATTTATCTGAATTGAATTTGTTCTCAATTTATATATATGTACACATTTTGTTGTTATGAGTGTATATATATATATATATGAGAAAATCCAATTAAATAAATTTTCTATTTTATTTATAAAAATCTAGAAATTCAAATATTATTTTGGTTTGAAAACTATACATTATTGCCAATTGTTATTTAAAAGGGATTTTTGTTTTGATTAAAATAACGTATTATTGAATATTAAAAATTAATATTCAAAACTCGAGACGTCAAATTCCCTGGTCATTACATGAATTATCAGTTGTTAAATTCTAAAATTCACTTATTTAAATATTTAAAATTAATTAAACATTTAATAATCAAATTGACCAAAATTTTGGTTTGTTACATTCTCCCCCCGTTAAATGAATTTTGTCCTTGAAATTCCTAAGGAATAAAATATTTCCAAACCCTTATGTTTAAAACTATCAATCTAAAATTAGTTATTAAACTTATTTTCAAAATCAATTAGCCAGAATAGATTTTAAGATTTCCAAGAGTTTCAAATCCATTCACCAATACCAACTAGTTTCTCACATTCATTCATTTATCCCGAGTTATAACTAGTTTCAAATCCATTCACCAATACCAACTAGTTGGCTAGAAAATATAGAAATACCAGAAATCCATGATAACTAAACCAAAACATATCAATCACCTAGATCGTTCATATCGGACATAACGATCGTCCTTACCATGGAAACAAACTAGTACCACTCGTGACGATCGAATACTAAGGATCATCCATACCATAAAACAACCCTAGCCAATAACTGAAAGCTTTCCATACTGATCCAACGGTCATAGAACATATGCAAAACAAAACGGATTTAAGAAACCCATAAGTTTATCTTTTAAGGATTTATCATCCCTCAGCCGAACCCTAAAAGAAAATATAAACTAAAGTGCCAAATAATACCGCTTTCGGTAATCGCTAAAATTTAACCACAACGTCCCATAATGCCCGGTGAAATTCTAGTACTTACTAGAAGCTAGTAAATCTCACTCGTTACAGATACTACTAAAAAAACATGAACTATATTCTGTTAAGGATCCAGCAGCAACATGCAACACACCAAAAGAGAACATAACTCTAAAGTGTTTAATGCTTCCTAATAGTATTCGCTAAGGGGTTAGTGAGTACCACTCAAACATTAAATTTAATGAGTTATACAATATTAACTGAAGTTTTACTCGAGAGCATTTAAACCAATTGGTAACACTATGTTGAATATGAGTATTTTCCAAATTATAGAATTAACATTCTCAAAAAATTTCATTTTAAGAAAACATAAGTCGCACGGGACTGCCAAATGACAAAAAATATTATAAGAATTTAAGCTTTGAAAGTAATTAAATATATATACGCACACACACACATATACAAAGGTTTTCTAAAATTACTTTACATAAAATATTATTTTCGAGTTCCTTTGTTCAAAATCCATAATTTAATAATTATTCAACTTTTTATAACATTCTCTATTTGATAAAGTATTACATAAATCCAAATTATTCCAAAAATGCACTTATATATGTATATTTATCTCTAAATTCCACATAGAATATTTATTTAATAAACCATCTTCTGAATAGGTCCTTGTAGTTTATAAAATCCATATTGCTCTTATGCAATACCATATGATTATTTAAACCTCTAATTACAAATAAGTTTATTTACATTTCAAAATCATTCTTATTATATAAACAATTATAAGTATATCTATTTACACTTTTAAATATCCTTTATAAATAACACAACTTTCTTCTTATAAGATTAAGCAGAAATGGTTCAACTAGAAAATCCATTCACTTTGAAGATCCTTGCTGAAACCGTGCGATCGAGATTTGATGTTGTACTATGGAATCTATGGCATAACCATTACTAAACAAATTCATAATTCAAAAATCCATAAATAACATTGAAATCATCACAAGACAGTATGAAATAGGACATTAAAAACAAGCGAATATCAAAAAGGAAACGAACGGGCAAACAGACGAGTGAACATAGCGATCAGGGAGGGAAACAAGCATGACCTGGGACTCAACCCAAGCCTAGACTGGTCATTGGTCTGGTTGGATCGGTAGACCAGTAAAACTGCCAGGGCAGATTCCCAATAGTGCATGCCGCTCCCAGATCATCTGTTGGTGGGGGTTTCCGCTGAATTGAACCTAGACTTCAACTACACTAAGTTAGCTATCATGCAAGCAACCAACCAACTTCAAATTGATGATTTAAAGGACTGTATAAATAAAGATTTCCAATAACAGTAAATATCATAATAGAAAATGCAAACACCCCAAGCAATTCAGGCATATTTGACATCCAATTCATCTAAAACAGCAAATGCATCCAATATGAATCTAGAGAAAGATTGTTTGAGTTGTTAACTCACCTTTATAGCTTGAATTAGATGCAATAAACTTGAATTCTCCTAGGCTAAGACCTTCAACAAATACCTAGTTTTAATTTCAGAAATTACAAAACAAAATTATAAACAAGAGATGAAATTGAAATTAATAATCCCTAGTTGATAACCTAGTAGGTGTAGGAGGTTACCTTCTTTCAATTGCTACTAGAAATTTCCAAAAGCCCTAC
This sequence comes from Allium cepa, assembly GCA_030765085.1. Lineage (NCBI taxonomy): Eukaryota > Viridiplantae > Streptophyta > Magnoliopsida > Asparagales > Amaryllidaceae > Allium > Allium cepa. Next base: position 1,024,400,649 of record CM060945.1, on the reverse strand, counting down.
GTTCTAAGACTAGAAATTGGAGATTTAAGAACTAGGGTTTATGCTAGAGGATTTTTGAGTTTCACATTTTCTGGCAAGGAAGAAAACGAGAATAAGAGTTTTGTATGTACTTTAATTCTCAATCTCATATTCTTATCTTCTTGGACCAAGAGGATACGATTATAAACCTAATAAGCAAGTGTTACTAATTCTCTTTTTAATTAGCAGTATTGCTAACTTTTAATTTTTCCTTTATCACTTATCACATATTCCATGCACTAAATAATACTTTATAAATTATAAATTTAATTTCATAAAACTTTACATTACTAACATGGTAGGAATTATAATTTTAAATCAATATTGAAGGGTTTTATACAAATTCAATCTAACCTTAACAAATATAAATTATCATTGTCCTTCTATAAAGATGGATTAACATTTCCAAAAATCTTGTTTCTAAAAATAATTTCAATGTAACAATTTTCAAAAAAGCCAAATTTGAATAATTGGTTTAGTCATATTTCAAATTTAAATTGAAATTTTCATTAGGAAATGAAACTCATTTCTCAATTAAATTAGATCAATTTTTCTTAGAAACTAGATTTAATTTCATGATTTAATTTCACAAATCACAAATAAAAATTAATTATCCATAATTAAACTTAATTAATTAGGTAATTAACAATAGGATTGTTACAGATTCCCCCTTAAGAAAATTGCATCCTCGCAATTTCCTTAACACAAGCAGTCTTTAATTTTAAATTTTAAATTTCACTTAAAGATAATTAAGATATCCTACTTTTTATTATGTAAGAGACTTATTAAATTTTCCAACTGATTCATAAATTATGAATTAAAATTTTTCTCACTAGGTGAAATAACATTAAGCCGTGGAATTATTGCGACCCACTTCATTACTTACAATGTTGATTGCATAAGCAATCAACAATGTCTTACCAAGTCTCTCCACTTTGCACAACTATTTTATGATGAAAAAATTATTTTAGTTTATTTTTCACTCAAAATATATTTCTCAAAATGATTATTCTTAGATTCTCATATCAAAATGTCTCGATTGACGTTTAGAAATTATAGCGTCCCATATATCGATCGAGATCTTTAAACAGTTACTAGACAAGTTAACACAATACTTAATTAAAAATTTAGTTATGTCTATTTTGTTAGTATTAGAATTCAAGCATCCATGTTGAATAAATACAACTAAATAATCAATTCCTAACAACCCATCAACTAAATCAAATAACTTTTATCCTAAGTTCTATCCATAAAATGCAAAAGCTCCAAAAAAGGTACTTAACTATTTCTAAAACTAAATCTAAGGCAGCCTAGCAAAAGAAAGAACACTTTCTAAAATAAATAAAACTATACCTAGCTATGCTAATCCATCAGAAGTTCCACCGGCCTTCCCCTTTCCTTCCTTCCTTTATTATATGGGCATGCAGCTATCAAGTAGCCCTCTTTCCTTTTTCTTGTAATGGTAACAAATACCCGCTTGAGAAGAAACTTTAGGCTTCCTACACTCATTCGAATAATGGACCCTAGTTACACAATTGAAACATGCAACTTGACTCCTATGTGTGGTGGTAGAACCAGACTCATCATGCTTCTTCTTCTTACCCTTAGCTTTGGAACTCCCTTGCTCAATTGGTTGTTTCCTTTTCTGGTTGAATCCTTGCTTTTGCTTTCTAGGAGTTTCTTCCTCCTGACTGTCCTTCACTGCCTCCTTGAGACGAAGTGTTGAATTTACTAAGGACTCAAAAGGCATATCCATATGAAGTAACAGAGCTTTCTTTAAAGACTTATGAAATCCATAAATGAACTTCCGATTTTCTTCTTCTTAGGGTATTGATGAAATCCAAACCATACTTGGATAGTGCCTCAAATTCTGCTAACTACTCCATAATAAAAATTTGATTCTTCCTAATCTCAATGAATTTCCTAGCTATTGCTTCCTTTCTGCCTTTCGAAGAAACTCCTGCTTGAATCTCTCTCAAAACTGAGCCCAAGTAAGTTGATCCTTTTCAACCTTCACTACTAACAAGTCATATCATTCCAATGCCCTTTCTTGTAATTGGCTAAAGGCCACTTGAATCCTTCGGGTATCATTAAGATTCATGCAATAAAAGATCCTCTCATACGTCTTTATCTAGGCCTGGATCTCAATGGGCTTCTCCATTCCCTTAAAGGGCCTACCTCCTAAACATCCAAAGTCAATGCAAGAACATGCAAAATCAACACGAACCAATTTACACTCAGAAGTAGCAGTCTTGACAGCATGAACAATCTCTGCTACTTAGGAATTAAAAACATCCCTTCTATTCCAGGATTACTGGTCGATCCTGGTGTAACTCTAGGTCTACCTCCAGCCACTACTCTAACTTCACAATCCAAGCTCTAATTTTATTTTTAATATAACAAGTTAAAAATCAAAAATACATCCCAAATGATTAACCTAGATCCATTTTATATTCATATCCTTAATTAGTAGTTGAGTTAACTATCTACCATACAAGCCAAGGGATAGGATACTAAGTCATCTAGGTCTCGGATCTGTGATACGTTATATTATAGTGTTCTAACTCAACTCTGAAACCAAGTTATAACGATCCACCGCAATACCCATATTATTAAAGAACATTATAAATAACGTCGTCTAATAATACAAAGAATACGGCTTGTTAAGGGTGACCAAATATGAATATATCTTTAATCTAACACTGACACGTCATACTTACTGTTTTTGCTAAATATCTGGAATGAAATTTAACGTGTATAGTCTCAGTTTAAAGAATTAAACACATCGGTATCTCAAAATCAGAACAATATATCATATAAACAACAGTCATAGATCACAACGAATAATTTAAATCATATACAATACATACTGCGAGTCTACAAAATGAAATACTAGACTCACATAATATACATCCAAAGTAAGTCACTATCTCAAATAGTACATCCCATAATACAACATATGAATACACTACAGAAGGTAAACTAAGATGTCAAAATGTCTATCATCTACAAGCACACCTACCCAAAAGTCAGGCTAGACTATCTCTAAGGGCGAGAACAAGATATAGTATAGGGTATAAGGTACAAATAATGTAAACTAGTTACATAATTGATTTAATCAGAACTTATCGCAAAACTCAAGAACATATTTAAATCCATAAACACTAGACGTCCATATTAACCGAAATAAATCATATCAATCGCCTAGATCGTCTCTATCGATCATAACGATCGTCCATACCATGGAAACAAACTAATATCAATCGTCCCGATCTGATACTGAGGATCTGATACTAAGGATCGTCCATACCATAAAACAACTCTAGCCATAACCAGGAGTTTCCCATACCAATCCAATGATCGTAGAATACATTACATAACACAAAAGGATTTAAGAAATCCATACGTGTATCTTTTAAGGATTTATTGGCCTTTGGCCAAACCCTAAAAGGAAATATACTCTAAAGTTCCAAATACATCACTTTCAACAATCACTAGAACTTAACCAAAACGTCCCCATACCACCTGGCAAAATTTCGGTATTTACTAGAAGTTAGTAAATCTCGCTCGTTACGAATACCATTGGAAAATCTGAACCATATTCTCTTAATGATCTAGCAACCCTATGCCGCACACCAAAAGAGAATACAACTTTAAAGTGTTAAATAATTCCTAATAGAAATCACATGAATTTAACCAAGGCATCCCATACTACCTGGTGAAATTCGAATATTCGCTAAAAGGCTAGTAAGTACCACTCAAATATTCTATTCAATGAGTTATACAATATTTGATAAAGTGTTACTCGTGTGCATTAAAACCAATCGGTAACACTAAGTCGAATACGAGTATTTCTCAAATTATAGAATTAAGGTTCTCAAAACATTTTGATTTATAGAAAAAAAAAGTCGCACGATATTACCAGATGACAAAAAATACTATAAGAGTTTAAGGTTTGAAAGTAATTAAATATAGTCTTAATATATATATATATATATATAATGGTTTTCTAAAGTTACTTTATATAAAATATTACTTTCGAGTTCCTCTATTAAATATCCATAATTTAACTTTATATAAATATTCACCCATTGAACAAATATTACATAAATAAGAATTATTCGAAAAATGCACTTATATATGCATATTTGTGTCAAAATTCTATATTCATTTAATAAACCATGTTGTGAAAATATATATAAGTCCTTGTATTTTATAAAATCCATATTTACTCTTATCCGAAACCATATAATTATTTAAACCTCTAATTAGAAATAACTTAATTTACATTTCAAAATCATTCTTATTATTTAAATATATAATAATAAGTAAGTCTATTTACACTTTCAAATATTCTTTACAAATAATATAACCATCTTCTTACAAGATTAAGTAGAAATGGTTCAACTTGAAAATCCGTTCTCTTTGAAAATCCTTGTTGAAAACATGCGACGGAGTTTTGATGTTGTGCTATGGACTCTATGCCATACCATTTTAAAACAAATTCACAATTCAAAATACCATAAATAACATTGAAATCATCATAAAGCAACACGAAATAGGACATCAAAAGAAAGCAAATGTCAATAAGGAAACAAAAAGGCAAGCAAACAAGCAAATAGAGCGATTGAGGAGAAAAACGAGCACAACCTAGGTCTCAACCTAGGCCGTGACTGGTGCACCGGTCTGTTGGGACTGCTGGACAGGTGACACCACTTGGGTTGAGTACCAAGTAGTACGCGCGGCTCCCAGATCACCCGTTGGCGGTGATTTTTCACTAAATTGAACCTGGACTTCAATTACACTAAACTAGCTATCATGCAAGCAACCAACCAACTACAAATTAATGATTTAAAGGATTATATAAAAGGGTTTCCAATAACAAAAAATTCCATAACAAAAAATGCAAACACCCCAAGCAATTTAGATAGATTCGACATCCAAGTTAATCCAGAACAACAAATACTTCCAATAGGAATCTAGAGATAGATTGTGTGAGTTGTTAACTAACCTTCATAGCCTGAATTAGATGCAATAAACTTGAATTCTCCTAGGCTAAGATCTTTCAACAAATACCTAGGTTTATGTTTAGAAATTACAAAACAAAATAATAAACAAGAGAAGAAACTGAAATTAATAATCCCAAGTTGATGAACTAGAAGGTGTATGAGGTTACCTTCTTTCAATTACTACCAGAAAATGCCAAAAGCCCTATGATCTCAGACTAAAAATTGAAGATTTAAGAATTAGGGTTTATGCTAGAGTAGTTTTGAGTTTCACATTTTCTTATAAAGGAAGAAAATGAGAATGAGAGTTCTATCCTTACTTTACTTCTCAATCTCATATTTTTATCTTATGGGCCAAGAGGGTATGATTATAAATCCAATAAGCAAGTATTACTAATTCTCTTTTTAATAGTAGTGTTGCTAATTTTTAATTTTTACTTTATCACTTATTACATACTCATCTACAGTAAAAAATGTTTTATAAATTATAAATTTGATTTCATAAAAACTAACAATTACTAACATGTTAGAAATTATCATTTAAAATCAATATTGAAGAGTTTTATATAATTCAATCTAACTTTAACAAATATAAATTATTATTACCCTTTTATAAAGATGGATTAATATTTCTAAAAATTTCATTTTGAACAATAATTCCAATATTAACCACTTTCAAAAATGCCAAATTTAAATAATTGATTTAATCATATTTCAAATTTAATTTGGAATTTTCATTAAAAAATGAAATTCATTACTTAATTAATTAAATCAATTATTCTTAAAAACTAGATTTAATTTCAAAACCACAAATAAAAATAAATTATCCATAATTAGACTTAATTAATTAAGTAATTAACAATAGGGTAGTTGTAAGTTTTGACGGCTCCAAGCTTTGATTAGATGGACATCGACTGGATTCTGGAGACTGGAGAAGAGGAGGAGTCTGGATAACTCCGATCAAAGGCTACCTGCTCCCGAAAGGCAGGAAAGAATGGAAGAAACTCCTTTAACAAGCACCACGATTTGTTATGCAAGATGGAGAGTTATACAAGAGAGGATTCTCAACTCTCCTACTTCGATGTGTGGCCAAGGATGAGGCAAGGATGTTCCTCACGGAAATCGATGAAGGCAACTGTGCTGATCAAACTACGGGACAGACTTTGGCAAAAAAGATACTTCGCTATAGATATTTCTAGCCAACAATAAATCTAGATGAATCTAACTATATCAAACGGTCCGGTTGATGATAGAGGTTTGCGATGATTCCAAGATCCCAGTCTTCAGAACTTACATAGAATGTCAGCCTATGGCCATTTGTGATTTACGGAATCGACATTATCAGTATGCTACCGGTAGCGAAAGGAGGAGCCAAATATGTCATCGTTGCAGTGGATTACTTGATGAAATGGGCTGGAGTGGAACCGTTTGCCACAATTACAATGAAAAAGGTAATCAATTTTGTAACAAAGAATATTTTTTGCAGGTTTGAAGTGCCCTAGAAAATCATCACAGATAAAGGAACTCAATTTTCAAGTAATGAGTTTAAGGATTTCTACAAGCCCTATCAAAACGACAAGAGCTTCTCCATCGTAGCACATCCGCAGTGAACGGACACGCGGAAGCAATGAACAAAATGATCAAATCCACCTTGAAGAAGTGGTTGACAAGAGCTAAAGGCAACTAGGTTGATGAGCGTCTGCTAGCACTTTGGCTTATAGAACAACACATAAGTAAGCAACTAGGCACTTCCTATTTGCTTTGGCTTATTGATCGAAAGCAATAGTCCCAGTAGAACTAGAAGTCCCCTCTCAACGTAAAAGGAATTTCAACCCAAAGTTGAGCAAGGAGCTCCTGCTCGAGTCTTTGGACTTGGTTGATGAGAAGAGGGAAGAAGTCGAGTTAAGACAAGCTGCGCATTAGAAAAATGTAGCAAAATACTTAAATGCCAAGGTTCACAATCATGCTTTTAAGGCAGGAAATATGATTTTTAAATGAGTTCATCTAATTACAGGAGTGCTCGGTCCAAACTGGGAAGGACCCTACATGATCGATTGGAAGCTTGGAGATGGAACATTCAAGCTAGCAACTATTGATAGAATCTCAATCCCACGTGCATGGAACAACGACTTGCTGCGGCACTGCTACACCTAGTTTCTTCTCATTTTCTTTCGCAAATAAGTCAACTAAGGATACCGAGGGCATTGCAAATAGGCAGGACTTGCCACTTTTTCCATTTACAAATAAAGCTAGCTTCTTGAACCAATGGAACCGTATTCTTATAAGAAAAACTCCTGAGCCGTGTGATTAGCGACATAGTTGACAAAATGCTCCCTTATCTTGGGATAATCAATGAAGAGTGCGGACTCAAACTGTTGGTTCGATGGGGATTGTTGACCCTCAACCGTTGAAGAACTAGCATTTCCCAGAGATAGGCAATGCTAGGAAGGTCCAAACTGAAGGGTCGATAGGAAAGTCAACCCTTAACCTTCTAAGAACTGGCGTTGCCCTGAGATAGGCATGTTGGGAAGGTCCAAACCATCGGGTTAGTGGGAAAACCGACCCTTAACCTTCTGAGAAATGACATTTCTTGGAGATAGGCAATGTCGGAAAGGTCCCAAACCATAAGACTGAAAGGGAAATTCAACCGCTAACCTACTGAGAACCGGCATTGCTCGAAGATAGTGACACCGAGAAGGTCTAAACCGCCAAGTCTATGGGGAAAATCGGCCCTCAACCTTCTGAGAACTGGCGTTGCCTGGAAATGGAAGAGTTAGCAAGGGCTAACATCAATCCCAAAGAATTTGGCATTGCCCAAAGAAAGGCGACATCAAGGGGAAGAACCATAAGTCTTTAAGAATTCGTCGTTGCATGGAGAAAGACAATGACGAAAAGGCTGGTCAATTTAAGTAACCTTCAAAAATTCATTATTGCTTGGAAATAGAAGGTAGTCGTAAGGACCTTCAACCTGATTTAGGAGACAACTGAGTCACTCAGCTTCGGCCTTTAGGAATTCTTCTTTACCTGGAGATATGAATCTTAAAAGAGAGAATTCTCTAAATCGAACTGCTAATGTGTTGGATTCTGGAGATAGAAACCAGTGAACAACTGAATTTTTGACTCTAAACTTAAAGGAACCCAGGTGCAACCCGAAAATTGGCGGCATTAAGGGTATAATTGAGACGACCCGTCTTTCTCTCCACAGAAAGACGCATCATCTTTAAGAAAGAAAGGGATAGAAAAGAGAAAGATAGAAAAGAAAGGAAAGAAATAACGTCAGAATCTCAACAGCGGAACGAATAAATTATATTAATCACATAAGTATTTACATAATATACAACACCAATCAGAGTTACACAAATTATACAACACATACTAGACAGTTATAAATACCTGTCTAGTTATTACAACTCAATACAACACAAACATTTGACTTAGAGAACACACAACGGAACACTATATATATCTACAACGCTGAAGCCTCCTGCTCCATTGCTCCTCCATAATTCATCAAAGCTAACCTGAATCCCTTGGCTACTCGTAAAAATTTGAGTACCCAATAGTTTAAGAAAATAGAAGATAAACTCCGGATCAGACATGGGTCTGGTGTGAGTAACAGGTTTAGGTTGCTTAACTTTTAAAAATCCTTTGAAAACAAAAGGTATCATGTAAGACTCCCCACAAATAAACATGGGTAAGTTTTTACCTTACGCTAACCAAAACATTTGATAGGAAATCTAGTGATATTATAATAGGGTCTAGGGTTTTCAAATAAAATACAGAAATAGCTGGAATGCTTACATCTCACGTTCCAACATAGTTGGGCACAACTAAAACGTACGATACTTATTGGAGATTGGATTCCATACAATGGCAGGGATACTGGGATACCGCCCGTCACAGTACGTGGCCTAGATCACCGTATCGAGGATCCACCCTAAATCCCCTGCAACAATAGGCCGGAACCATCCCTTACTGGACAGTCCCGAATAAGACAACCCGGGAAGTTGTTGCAATCAACTGCCCCACACAGCCGAATATAAAGGGACTTCTAGACTGGGGTAAATCTCATCCTACTTGGGCATGACCCACTTAGCCTTGCTGCACATCCCCTGTTTTAGCCATTCCCGGTGGATTTGGCTTGAGGCTACGATTACCTTTAGAGAACACATCTCTTAGAATGCTCATCGTCCACCTGACGATGTTCTGAAAGCATTCAATCCATACAAGTTCGTTCCGGGTTTGAACGAAAACGAAGGCATTATCTCATTACACTCATTTTGGAATCACCCTCGGAGTTAACAACAATAACCCTTGCACTCTGAATCTTCATCTTCACTTGAGATTCATGACCTATTGTTAATTTGGATCGATGTGGTTTTCGGATATCCAAATCTAGAAACCCGATCTCGGTCTCATCGAAATTCAAAACGCCATCTTTTAGGTCCAAGTTGTTTTAAAGTTAAAACAATTCAATTCTATTATCTATATACACACAAATAGATAATTCACAATCTCATAATAGATAATCTACATTATCATCACAGTATATAATTCGCAATATCATCACAAATAGATAATTCACATTATCATCACAATTTAGCCAAAGCATCCATATCACAAATCAGCACATATCTCATATCTGAGATCTCAAACCATTCAAGGCAATCTATATCATCCATCCATACACAGGCAATAATCTAATAATCATACCATCTATAATTAATTTTAAATGAATTAAATTAATTACTTCATTTCTAATTAATTTAAAATAAAATAAATTAATTACTTCATTATATAAATCCTACTTACTTTATCATTAATTAATTTCAATCCAATTAATTAATTAATCATTCTCTAAGTATTCATCTTAATTAATCACCCTTGATTTATCATTCTCTAATTACTTTAAGTAATTAGTCTTTAATTAATTACACAAATTAACTATCCTTAACCATATATAGTAATTAACCTTTAATTACTTCATTAATTAATTAACTATAATTAATTACATTAATCCTTAATTAATTACAATTAATTAATTACTCTATAATCACTAATTATTGATTAATTAATCATAATTAACCTACCCTTAATTACATCATTAATTACATTAATTAATGATCCTTAATTACTCCTTTAATTAATTATTAATCATATTTAATAATTAATCTTTAATTAATCTTATTCATTAATCCACCATGATTAATCATAATCAGTAATTAATTATCCTTAATTACTTCATTAAATAAATTAATTACTCCTTAATTAATTACATTAAATAACTAATCTTTAATTAATTATATTTATTAATCATCCTAGATTAATCTTATTAAGTAATTAATTACCTTTAATTAATTACTCCTCTTAATTATCTTTAAATAAAATTATTAATCAAAATCTTAAATTAATTGCACTAAGTAATTAATTATTAATTACTTTCACTAAGTAATTATCCTTCATATTCATCACATAAAGTAATTATTCTTCATTAATTACATTAAGTAATTAATTCCTTTAATTACTTTCATTAAGTAATTATACTTAAACAATTCCATAAATGATAATCTTAAATTAATTAATGTAATTAATTAATTAAAATTAATCACATTAATTAATTATCTAATAATCTTTAGTTAATGATCTTCATTAACTATTAACAATTCTTTAATTACTTTTCTTAAGTAATTAAACTTAGATTAATCATTACTAATTACAAATTAATTAATCTTTATTAACTAATTAATTAATATCTAATTATTTAATTAATTAAGTGCTTAATTATAACTTAATTAATCTTTAATTACTTGATTAATTAATTTCTAATCATTGATTACAAATTTAATCTTATCTAATTAATGATTCTTAATTACAAATTAATTATTCCATAATTAATTAACTTAAACCTTAATTAATTAATTTACACCCTTAATTACTTAATTAATTAATCCAAATCATTAATTAATTAAATAAATTAATTAATCATTTTAATTACCTTAATAATTTAATGAATCTTAAATCATTAAATACTAATTAACTTAAGATAAAACTTTCCATATTAATGATCAAGTTATCATTAACAAAGCATTTAAAAATAATTTACTTTTAAATTTACTTTTAAATTTAAGATTTAAAATGAATACAACTTTAACAAAGTTTAAAACAATTTAAAAACCTTTTAATTACATGTTTAAAGAAATACTTATCTTCTAAAAGGAATTTGAAAGAGTTTTAAAACCAAATTCAATTTAAATTTAAATCAATTTAAAATAAACTTTAAATATTCAAAGTTGTTAAACATTTTAAATTTAAAAACTTTATTTTATTTCAAAACTAGGATACAAATTCATTTAAATCTAGATTTAAACATAGATTTAAAACTTGTTTAAATCTTTTACTTATAGATTTTAAAATCATTTTATAAAATACTTTAACACTTTAAAGTGTTAAAACATTCATTTTTATAAAACTTATTTATTTAAAACTAGGATTCCAATTCATTTTGAATCCATACTTTAATCTGCTTCAAAACTTTGATTAAAACTTGCTTTTCATTTTTAAATTCAGTTTAAATTCAAAATCTAAAACACTAACAGGTTTTAGAATCTGTAACAAAATTTTGACTCAAGGCAGACTAAAATACTTCGAGCCAAAACACTCCAACTTCGAGCTATTCCCTAAAACAACTCGAGTAAAACTTGAGTACAAATCCATTTCTACAACCCAGGCTAATCAAAACTCAGATCATCAGAAAACAAGTGCACCATGCACATGCACGGTGGCTCTGACCACCTTCAATCATCACCAAATCATCGAGCAAGTCAATGATCATCCCTAGATCAGACTATGACCATCAGATTTTCACCATCACCTCGGAATCAAGATCGAGCAAATAAACCCAAAACTAGAACATCCATCAAAACCTGGAAACTTCATCGTTATCGAGTTTCCGATCATCAGAGTGGCAATGCCTTCGGCTACGACTTCATCAACAACCACTCTCCCATTTCCCAAAGACCCATTACACTCGATCCACCAGAACCACCGTCTCGATCAAATTTATCCAACCTGTCCAAACTAGGTTTACAAACCTAAAGTGATCGCCGCTGCCACCACGATCATCTGCACACCCATCCAATATTTTTCCTTGATTCTCCGATCATTCTTCCACCATCAGGAAATACCCCAATCATCCTGATCCACTAGATCATCTGAAGCAACCCAAAATATCCAAACTGATCAACCAAGAACTGCTCCTTCATTTCTTAACTAAAAATTATGATTTTATTCTTAAAAATCATGTTTTTGTTTAAGAATTCGATTTATGTTCCTGAATACATGAATCGGGGAAATTGAATTTTTACTTGTCTGAAGCTTATATTGTTGTTTTTGATTTCCTGTGGTATTTCAAATTTAATTTAACTTAAACAAAATTTTAAAACCTTCTCTATGAAAAAACATACAAGTTTTATTTAAAACTTAAATCCAAACAAAGATTAGATTAAGGGAAAATGATCTTTGAATCAAAAATCTGGAGCCTGGAATTCAAAACAGAGAAGTACTGATACACAGCAACATGCACACAACTATATACATCCATATAAATACAGAACCATCTACATATATTCACACAAACATAATTATCATAGAAATTAACATGCAACCATATTTAATTAACTTATTTTTAATAAAAACGTTACTCACCGGATTGCAGATGAAGATTAACAGAGCACCATTGATATTGAAACAGTTTGAACTTTGATTTTAAATCCTAAGTGCCTTTGCTTATTTGATTTAAAAACTGTAGTTGCATGCTTGTTAAATGATGTTACTGGATCTTAAACTTGCTTCAGCCAAATCCCAGGTTGTTGAATTGATGAGATTACAGATTTTAAAATGCTTTCTAGGTTGTATTTTGAGAATCTCTTAGAGGCTTTTGATTTGCAATTTTTGTTTGAGGAGTGAATTTCAAATTTGCTTTTGATAATGAAAATGAGATTACGGATTTGTTTATTTTTTGAAATTGAACTTGCATGCTTGAGTTGCTTGCCATTGAAACACGCAGAGATGATTCAGATTTGAAAATAAGTTGTCGACAGGATTTTGAAAATGAAGAAGGTTTGTAGGCTTTTAATTTTGATATTGCATTACAGGTTATTGCTTGATAATTTCTGGTTTGTAAAGATTGATCATAGATTGTTTCAGCCGAAGTTTTCTTAAGTTTTGGAAAAAGAATAGAAAAAAGAATGAGGGTGAGAAGAAATATGTTTATATAAGTAAATTTCTGATTTAATTAAAATAAAAGAAAATGAAAATTAATAAGGACACTTGTCTAATGTATTAACATTTTTCATCTTGTTTTATTTATTACTTAACGCATGTTATTAGGTTACTTAAGGTATTTACGCTTGTCTTTTCAAGTAATTTCTTTTTATTTTAAAATGTTAATAAAAGATTTTTAACTTAATTTATAAATTTATAAATATTATTTATATATAAATATAGATAACTTTAAAGAAAATAAAATCAATTATACTTATAAATAAAAGCTTATCCAAATATCTTTAAAATGTCTATCTTTTGAATTTCAAATCTTTGAATTCAAATTCAAATTAAATCCTAAAATCCAAATTTAAGAAAAAATCAAGTTATATATATACATATATAACTACTTATTAAAATTTGAAAATAACAAATCCTATGTTCCTTAAAATCTATTTATATTTATAAAAACTAAGTATTATGATTATTATTTAAAAACAAAAAAAATTGACAATTTTAAATAATTTACAAAATAGATTATCTTATTATTATTTTCATATCATATTTATCAAGAAATATTTAAAATGAAAATAAAACAAATAAACATTTATCTTAAGTATTTTAAAACTATATAGTTATTTATTTAAATAGCTTTGAAAAGCTTTATATCAAATTTAATCAAATTTCCAAATTACTAAAAAGATTAGAATTAGAAATTTTGCTTTATTTGTTAAATTCCAAACCAAAGCCCTTCTATTTACAATATATATATATATATGTTATAAATAGAAAATATTTTATTAGCTTTTAAAAGATAAATTCACCAATTAATTATTAATTATAAGAAAATTATTAAATCAATTCAAATTTTATTAACAAAAGATTATTAAATCAGTTTAATTTTTAACACAGATTATTAAATTGACATTGCCTAAAATTACGGATCATCACAATAATACTTGAATCGAGCGATATAATCATAAGTTCCTAGAGATAGGAACTAGCATACAAACAGGACTTCTATGATGGTGCTAATGACCGAGTGAGACATGCTCGGTCGAGGATAGGCGAGGATAGTCGTAAAGAATCAAAATCCGGAATTGTTGGATGTACTCAATCCCGAAGTGGGATTGAGGACCAGACTAGGGGCAATCAGATAAATTGCCCATAATATGTGCAACACCCCTAATTTGGCATTAGTTATTTAATTAATTAGACTTCGAAAATGGAATTTGTGCAAACAATGGAATTTGACAATGAAATTGCCTTCATCATGAACTTTTTAGCAACATTCATAATTGGAGTTTTGCGATCGGACTCTAAATGTAGAAGTTACGAACAAAAATGAATTCGAAACGAAAATAATCAATTAATAGGAAATTAACGTTCTTTTATTAATTACCCAAGCCCATAGGCCGAACCATTATTGGGGACGTTCAACCCCCAGCGGTCGACTGGTGACCCATAGGCAGTCGAACGGTGGCGACCTGGCGGCTCCAATAAGCCTAGGCTTCAACGGCCCAGATTTAATATATTTCGATCTAACGGTTCTGGTTGATTCTAGCACTTATAAATTTAGGCCTAGCCCTTCCTTTTCTTCTTATAATTTTATGGATATCATTTATTCCTCTCCATTTTCTTTCTAAATTATAAAGATAAGATATTTGTATCTTTATTCATATAAATTGAAGAAGAGTAGAAATCTAATAAAAACGAGAAAAGAATCAACCATATGCATATTTGAGGTAATTTATATATTTATTTCTATCTGTTTTCTCTCCCAATCCCAAATCTCTTCTTAAATATATAATTCTAATGTATGTATATGCCCTTTTATACATATCCCTTGGATTAAAAAGGTTTTGGAGATGAATCAAAGGTTTTACTCCAGATCTGGAGATTTCGATCGCTTTTAAAAGGTGAGTGAGAAATTTATAGATTGTAATAATATGAAAATTATCCCGTTGGTATCTGTTTGATTTTTATGTCTAATTAGATAATTGTATATCAGTTGTAGGCAACAAATTAAATATGATCTGGATATAATAAATATTGCCTACATATTCTTGTTTATGAATTGATTTAGCATTGTACACAACCTGATCTAGAAATTAGTACCAAAAGTATGAAATTAGAATATTGAGTCGAATGAAATTTATTCCAAATCTGAAATAGGTTGTGTAATAATGTTATACATTGGATTATTACCCTAATCTTCTTAGAATATAAACTTTTATATATTTGGAATTATTGAAATTTAGATCCGTTTAATATTTTTAATTAGTTTGATTTCTTTCCCTTTTAGAAAGATATAGCATTTGATCTAACAAGGAATAGATGCAAATAGAAAGAGAAAGAGATGTGTAAGGTATAAATTCGATGTAGTTTACACTGTCTCTTTCGATAGTAAAAAATGATTATTCTTTGTAATTTCAAATGATGTAATCTTTTATATTTTAAAGTTAAATGTTGTGTTTTAGACTAATTTATGGAAATTATAGCGGATGATCTTTTCAGATATGATTCCAACAATTTAACATAGAAAAGTATATTCTAGTGAAGATATATAACTGTAGCATATTTGATAAAAGTAAATATTTGTATTACTGCACTTACAATAATTGCATTCAAAATTAATAATGGCATTTGCATGTAATATTTGTGTTTAAGATAATTAACTAGTGGGAAAAGAATTTAAAAGGTTTAACTCTAATAAACGGTAATAAATATGAGACGTGCAATTCTAATGGAATAAATATAAAAGGTTACAAATTAGAAATCACTAATTATACATAAATGTCTTAGAAAATGTCCATTAGGATTTTATGGACAAATTGACAATTATGAGCATTAAACAGGGATTTATAGGTAGAAAAATATTTAAGATAAATCTTATTGCCTTAAATAAAAAGGGAATTAGTAAGATAAGTCCAATTTCTATCTAAGACACTATAAATAAAGACGTAGGATGGTTAATTGGACTTAGTGATGCAAGGCCAGTAGAGTCACTCAACGGAAGATTGCCCTTCATTTTTGAGGCTATAAGAAATCAGGCGTACTTACTATTGATGTGAGATATCACTAATCCTAGAACCCATGACGACGTGAGAGATTGGGCTTGCTTTCTTAATTGGAGAGTAATAAATGACCCAAATAGGAGTAGTGAGGGATATCTCCATAGGGATTTGCTTCTAGTTTGATGTCTTAAGTAGCTGAAGGGTCCGCTTCTCTCCTAAAAGGAAGTACTAAGTAACCTAGTGACATTCCAAATAAATAATAAGGATGTCTCTAAAAAGAGTTTACGTAAGTGTTGAGGTCTTAAGTGGCTGAAAGGCCCGCTTTGGTACTGAAAGAGAAACCTAATGAGATGTCATATCTATAATTAAAGAGTGAGAGTGGATATCTTGGGAAGGGTTCGCTTCAGGTTTAAGGTCTTATGTGACTGTAGGGTCCTCCTCTTTCCTATAAAAGAAGCATTAAATAGCGCAATGAGATTGCCAAGCAATAACAGCTAGATAGTACCGTTGAGGAGCACACTTCTGGAAATAGGTCTTAAATGATGGGGTCTGCCATATTCAAGGTCTTAAATGACCAAAGTCTACCTATTTTCCACTTGGAAGTATTAGGTGGCTTAAATATAGTCTCTTACATTGCTAAGGCCATAATAACAATAGTACTATTTAGGAGCATGCCTTGGAGATAGGTTTTAAATGATGGGTGCCTTAGTTAAGGTTTTGAATGACCAGAGTCTCCCTATTTTTTTAATAAAAGGCATTAGTGGGTTAGGTACTGTTTATTACATGGCTATGTTTTATCGGCAATATATACGGTAATAGTTGGACATTATATGTCGAAAGCCTTAAATAGTGATTGGAGTGTAGCTAGGACCTACAGACCATTGATAACATTGTTAGGAAACCACATTGGGAATAAGTCTTAAATGATGGGGTCAATCTTGATTAAGGTTTTAAACGGAAGTATTTCTCTTTTTAAAAGTATTATAGAAGGCCGCTTCATATTTAAAAGTACTAAGTGACTAATTAGTTTGGAAGTATTGGGTGGTTAATATGGCTTCATTAGTATTTTGTACCTTGGGAAGGGGTATTTAGTAATCTTGTGTGAAATGCAAGGTTAAATTATAATTGTTAAACTTAATGGACATAATAATCAAATGGCCACCAATCGGTATAAGTTTATGTGATGGACAATTTATATTCCTAGTCACCAGAATATTGTTATGACCCCCTTCTCATTACAACCCACATGATAGAATTTAGAGGAACATGTCATTGGAGTTAGATGTGCTTCTTTGTTGGACAAGTTTTCTTTCTCTCATGCTCGATGTTGATGCGACAATCTGTTATCCAAGGAGTACCATTAATTTCAAGGTTGTATTTATAGTCAGTATTCTTATCCTATTATTGTTTTCATTGTGAGTTTATAATTTTTTTAATCTTTGATTATGCTCATGTTTATTTGCAGGTACCAAATCCAACGATCAGTGCTTTGATGGACTTAGGTTTTGATATTTGTTGAAATTTAGGCCCATCAAGGTGCGGGTTGTTACATTTGGTATTAGAGCCTAGGTTAGTAGATCAAAGGGATTAGGATAAATTGAGAGAACGTATTCATACTTTCTTATCGATAATATTATATTTTTATGCTAGATTCTAAGAGTTCCGACTATAGACATAGTTATGTTCCACACCGAAGGAATGGGAAAAGCAATTATGAGTTGGAAATATCTTAGAGCTAAGATTTTCACATCGACTTCGTAGTACCCCATGGAGTGCTGGCAATGCTTAAAGCACTGTTGATGAAGAGCACGAGTGCGACATATGGATGAATCTCGTAGACTAGAGGTGTTCGATTGGACGGTTGAGATTTTAGCTACCTTATGATTTTGGATTTTGAGTTCCAGTCGGAGATACACAATCATCCCAAAGGGATAGGAAATCAGAGTCTTTATATCGTAATTGTCCAAAAGCAAGTTTTGCAAGGGTGCATTCATTGATCACTACTTTGATGGAAAATCGAATTTTTATTTGAAAAATCAACGTCAATTTCTTAGTCTAAAACCTGCAAGAGAATTTTTATAAAGTATATTTTGAAAATGCCTTAGATTTTTGAAAAAAGGATTTTCAAAGGATTTCTTTTTCCAAAGATTTATTTTGGATATTTTGTTTTGGGAGAGTTTTAAAATTTTAATTTTCAAAGAAACACGTATAATACTAGATTAGTCGTGTTAGGAATTTTTGGTTTATGAAAGATTAGTTTTACAAATCCCTATATATATATATATATATATATATATATATAAGTAAAGGCTTGATTTTGATTTTTGACAAGAAAAAAGTTTTCCAATTTGGAAAATTCGAGTTTTAAAAAGGTTTTTGGAAACTCTGAAATATTTATACATATATTTTATTTTAAGAGGGGTTTAGGTATGAAATAGTTTCTATTATTTGGAAACAAGTACAAAGGAGCATATACTTAGCCCTTTTGGTTTTCAAAATTAAGGGTTTTTATAATTTCTCTCTTTAAGATACAGAACAAAATAGGAATGACATTCAATTTTGTTAGGGATATAAAGTGTTGTTGTACCTACCAGCTATTGGAAAAAACATTTCCGTGTGAAGTAGGCAGAAAATAGTAGGTGGAATATTTTTGGGTTTTTGGAAATGTTGTTGGTCGCAATAGTTTTATTGAGGCTATCGTAATCTTGCCAAGGAAGAGTCTACACGGTAAGGTAGATACCGTCATATGGAAGGAAGAATTTCTCTAGGTGGGTTAAGCTAAAGATGGTGTGCGAAATGGTCATCAGAATATTAATTAATTTAACCGACCCTATTGGGTCCAGGTTCAGGCCATGTCCAAATTTGGGCTAGCGGTCGAGCAAGCGGTTGACCGGTTTTCCTAACAGCAGTCGACCGCTAGGTGGATTTGGGACAAACCTGAACCTGGAATGCGACTAAAAGCCCGCCAAACCTTCTACTGCCACACTTCCTTACTCTCTTATTTTTTTAGCCGAACCCATTTCCATCTCCCCCTTCCTTTGTTTAACCAAAGCCTCTCTCCTACATTCCTCCACCAACCAACGCCAAGATTCTTGTGCGTCAGTCTTTCCTCACCACTACTCTGGATCTAACCATTATCTTCCTTTTTTTTGACTATGTCTCAGCCCATGGCACCGCCATGCACTTGTAGCTCTTCCTCTCATCGTCCTTGCCTCAATCCATAAGAAGCCACCATGCTTGACCGAAGCGAGAGGAAGATATCCACCTATATTAGAATGGCAAACTTTGATTTTCTTCTTGGACGACCAGTGAAGTTTGGAAATTTCACCACTCTTGGGCTTGAAAATCTTTTCATCGCAGCAGGACTTGCACCGATCCTCTACTTCGAGACTTATGAGCGGGAATATTACCCATGCTACGTCCATCTTTTCGATGCAAAGATGGCACAGAATATTGATGATGGCAACAGTTACATTGAGTCCGAGGTAAAGAGAGCTCGAATTTTAGAGATATCTGCAGTAGGTGGAGATTTGGATGACATAGAGATGACTGATCTTGAGATTCTTCAACGTATCTTTTCTACAAATTTCGATGATTGGAGGACCAATAATTTACGACCAGTGGCCAGTCTCATTGTGTGCATAATTCAGCACAATATCATTCCAAACACGGGGAGACATAACCAGATCTACACTTTAGTGCGGAAAGCCACTTAGCTATAATTGGTGGCATATCCGTCAATTGGACTAGTGTCTTGATGCTCCATATGGTCGATCTGGGAGTTGGTACCCCAAGCACTCACTTTCCATATTGCCACTTGCTCACTTGAGTGTTTAGGCATCACGAGGTAAATTTGAGCGGAGATCCAGTAGTGAGGAAGGTCCTTCTCACCATCAATCGGACCACCATGAAGAGGATGAATATTCCTTTACTACCTTCAACACCACCTGTACCAGCACCAGGGCCGTGCACCAGCAGCAGGGATAGCGCAGGGCGTCGAGGGATACACGAATCCCGAGCTTGTTGCTATATGTCAGGTTCAGGTATAGCTCGGAGAGATTAGGATGAAGCAGCAGTGCCAAGGGCATGAGATTGGGTGCATATCCACCACGCTATGCCAATTTTGCGGTCACGGCAATGGCTCGAGCTCCAGCCATGGAGCGAGACCTTCTCACAGTTATAGGGGTATTTTTTCAAGGTTGTTGTAACTTTCATATCCAGCATTTGTTCTTTTCTTTTTGGTTGTTGCGTTGTAAAATTGTTAGTTGTCTTTTATAAAAGGCACGCATGATATTAGAAATTTCAATTCATCTTCTGTATTATTATTTCTAGATACGCAAATTGCTCATATACATATATATATATATGCATAATAGAGAAATAATATAAATATGAGAACCTCATAAAGACACTTAACTAATAGTAAAAGCAATATAAGACCGAAAGTTTATTAGAAATTTTAGCAAAGGACATAATAAAGTTGTTTTGATATCATGAGTCATTGCTCATGTTCCTTAAAAGCTATCTTTTTGAATAATAGTTCTATTGATAGTTCTAAATAAAATGTCAAATTACTAAGTAAAGGTTTGTTGTAGAATTTTGAAATTTGGTTTATGCGTTTAGTGCACAACCGACATCCGACTACGCTGAAATTGTGGCTTGATTTATCAAAATTTTTGAGAAGAAAAATATTTTAAAAAATTTCCTCTTGATTTTAAAAATTCACTTTTGAAAATAAATAAATAAAGTTTTGTGTTTTACTTATTTTTGACTCTTAAATTATTTTTAGAGTTTTTTTTTTCAAAATTTTATTTCAAGTGAAAATGTGCATCTGAATATTTTGGAATTTTATTTTCCAAATGACGTACAAATTGAAAACGTGAGAAATATTTTGTTGAAACTTTAATTTTGAAGGCCATATGATAAGCGTAGGGAAGGCAAATAGAGTTAGAATTTGCAAATTTAGTGGTCCATTAGGGTCGATGATGCGATAAACGCAAGCGATAACAAGAGAAAAGCTGTTTTAGCCTTGAAATTTCTATTCCCATACCTTGTCAACAACGTGGGCAAGTCTATTTTTAGACTTAGTTCCATTTTAGAGCTTGAAAATTAGCGTCCTTATGCGCTTTATACGCGGAAAATTTGAAGTAAATCTGAGGAAGCGAAGAATTTCCATTGTACTATAGGAATAGGAAGATTATAGTGTGGTAGGAATGTAAAATTTTCCACAAAAATTCCTTTTTTCGTCATAAGAGTAAAGTTTATGAAGCAATTTTTCGATGCGTTAGATTATTGGATGGTAGGAAGTGGATGTGTTTGTATGAGTTTAGGGGTTTTTGGTTGAAAAGATATTAGAAACAGCTGTATACATGTAGAACTACCAGTATATATGTTGGTTGTTTGCATCATGTTTCCAAAAATGTTTTCAAAAGAAAAGAATTCATGTTGAAGGACCCGATTTAGAATCATTCTGCATATGTACATTCTGTGTGGTGATACAATAATATACTATGCACTTATGCACGTTTGGTTGCAAAAAAATTTCTACACTGAAAACCCCCACACTCCTTATTATATCCAAAAAAGGCACACTAAAAATGGTGCCTTATAGGTATAACTAAAGCATCATAGAGGCTAAGATTCACAAGAAAAATAAATAATAACAGTGGAAACATTTAAATGGTGACTTATTATTCAAAATAAAACTTTAAAAATAAGTCTAAAAACATCATATGTCTCAAATACCAAATACACATGTCATATGAAAAATAGATCTCAGTCTCATAAAATCAGAGTACAATAAAAATAAAATCATTCCCCTCATAAAGTACCAATATATCCAAAGTCAAATGAAAAGAAAATTGAAAGGAAGAAGAATACACGAATAATGAGAAAGTCTGCAAATGGGACTCTAAGAAATCCAAATCTACTGTCCTCACCACTGCTGGCCTATGGGGAGGTAAAGGGGAAATAAAGGACTGGGTCAGACTAAAAGTCTGGTGAGTGAAAGTAATTACTAGCATTTACAAGCAAGATAAAGATAATACACTAAGCAACAGTTATAGCATAAAAGGAAAATACGGAAAAGGTAAAACTGGGATAAAATACCGTTTCTGATTCTATTAGACTATTTGCTTTGATTGCTTGACTGCTTGGACCCGTCTTAGATTGTTGTGATGAGGCTGAAATCATAATACTATTTTAATTAGGCAAAATCCTAATTCTACCCATTGATCGGCCTTCTATCTCTGCTGTGCCACTATGAGCTAGTCCCATCCTGTGGGTCCCACAGCAAAAGATACCTATTTACCACTTGGAACGCAGTAGCGACTTCTTGATACCGCACGCTCGTTCATCGCCGGTACACACTAATTGTTGCTCCCTTTTGTGACCACCTACTTACCCTATCAATGTAAGCATGCCTAACTTCACCTAATCTGTTGTGAGACCATTAGTCCTAATCTAAAAGGGCCCTGTCTAACCTCACCTAAGTTTTTTGTGAGACCATCGGTCCTAGTCTGAAAGAGAATGCTGTTGGTACGTGTCCTAACAAATAAAATCTAGTTGCATCCCTTTTCCAAATCCCCCGATTTGAGCTTCTTTCTATTGGCCACTTATTTACACTATGTCCCAGCCTCACCTAACTAGTGTGAGACCACCCAGCCTCACCAATCTATTATGAGACCATCAGTCCTAGTCTGAAAGGGAATGCTATTGGTATGGGCCTTATTTTCGTTCTTGCTTATTAGTGTAAGTTCTTAAAATAAGCCTCTTTTGTTATCTCTGTTATATTTGCTTATTAACTTAATTGTAAGTTTTAAAATAGGTCTTTACTGTTCTTCCCGCCTAATTATAACCAACGTTATAATTGTTATTCTTCTTTTCTATCTTTTTAATTATAACCACTAGCTATAAATATGCTTGCAAATGTCTCAAATTTGCCTATTTCAGTCTATCTTCTTTTTATTACGGTCTTTCTTACTTTACATCTAATTTCTGTAAATTTAATATTTAATTCTGTTTAATCCATATTAGTGAATTATTCTCTTTTTAATGTTTTATTCACGTAAAAAGGAATAAAAAGAAACTAACATTTACAGGCTAAATTCTAATGTGAAACAGATGTAAATAAATGCAAACAATAGTAAATAACTGAATAAAATAGAATGAAAAGAACTTTAAAAACTAGCTGTAAATAACTTATATAAAAATTGTCAAAAAATTGCAGAAAAACTACAACAATTGAGAAACCTATTATTTTAAATTACTTAAAAATATAAAATAATTACTAAACACTCACCTATGGTCCTTAGCTCTTTTACTTAGTCTTCCTAGATCCAATTCTAGAACGTAGAATATTTTTATCAAAAAAAATTCCTCCTTGGAATTTTTTTTTCTATTAAGGGTCCAGCTTTTGGCAATGAACCCAAATAGGAGAAAATCTGAATGAGGAAAACAGCTACGCCTAGGGTCTTATTTATAGTGTAGTTTAGAGATCTCAGACCATTGGATTTGAAGATCAAATCTGGTACAACCACGTCATAGGCTCACTAGGAACCGTCGAATGGAAGCACGGATGCACAGGATTGAAGAAAATGGGAAAAACACGTCATCTTTTTGATCTTGGCAAATGGTCGTTCAAATATAGAGGCGGGTTGACCTGGATGCCGACCCATGTATGCTGAGGGTCGACCTACAGGTTGACCTAGCTATGGTGAGGGTGGACCTGACCTTGTGTGTGTATGTGTGTGTATATACATTATTTTCTTCAATTCTTGTTTTTTTGTAACTTCTTCATTTTAGCTCAGATTTTGACAAATTATATATGAAAATTGACTCGAAAATAACCAGTGACACAATGGTGCAACTCCCATGGCTCAATTATGATAATTTCACAAACTTGTTTTATTATTTAATTAATTTGTTAATTAATTATTATAACTTAAATTTCGGGTTGTTACATTCTCCCATCCTTAAAGGATTTCGTCCCCAAAATATTCAAGGACAAAAGAGTGAGATAAATATTTTCATCCAAATTCTACAACCATATACTCAACCACCATCCATTATATCCATTGTTCTTAAGTTTCTAAATAGTGCACTGTTAATGTCCCTAACTAATGCAAAAGATTAGGTGGTCTACTGATTTAGTCAACCTCCTTTGTATGCAATCATGTTGATACTATATATCCAAATGAATGCAAATTCCCTAAAGACAACTAATAGTTATACATGCATGCTACAATCATCATCCAAATGCAACAATCATATGCTAATCATCCATTTACAACAACCATGGAAATAAAATAAAAATGAAAATGAGCACACATCCATATGCATGTGCATTAGTGACCTAGTTAGGCCGATCCCTAAGAGATAATAGTGCCTAGTGTATATATATGCGTCCATTAGCATCCACTAGCAAGCACTTGCAACCACTAGCATCCATCGTACATAACATGTTCTAGTAACATGTTTACATTCAGTCCTACCACCCATAGGCTAAATCCTAATATCTACCCTCCTAAAGGATATTAAAGGAATGAATCTGTTCAAAACTAAAGATGGAAATAGGAAATTCAAAACGTACTATTGAAAAAATACGGATAAGAGATACATATTTTCTCTTCAGCCTCCAACGTAGCATCTTCAATCTATCTTCCCACTACACCTTAACCAAAGGGACTTCCTTATTCCTAAGCTTCTTGATATCACATCCAATGATCTTGGTAGGAACGCGACGAACTGATGCTTCTCTCTCCACTTCAACTTCCTCAAGTTGACTAGGTTCCATTACCTCTGGTGAATCATGTAAGCACTTTCTCAAGTGTGAAACATGGAAAACATCATGAACTCCTACGGGCCTTTCCGATAGCTTAGGATTTTGAATTTGAATTTGAATTTGATAAATCCTACCTCAAACTCAATATTCCTTCTCTGCTTATTTGCATAGGATTTTTGCCTATCTTGGGCTGTCTTCATTCTCCTTCAAATCAAATCAATCTTTTCTGAAGTCTCTCTAACCATTATGGGACCAAATAGCAATCTATATGTAGACTCCAACCAATAAGAAGGTGACTTGCAAGGTCTTCCATAAAGAGCTTTGAAAGGTGCCATCCTAATGCTAGCTTGAAAAAAATTATTATATGTGAATTCCACTAAAGGAAGATGCTCCACCCAAGTTCCTCCAAAATCAAGAATGCAAATCCTTATTAAATCCTCAAGAACTCTATTAACTCTCCCCGTTTGGCTATCCATCTAGGGGTGATAGGCCGTACTCAATCTAAGTTGTGTCCCTAAAGCCTCTTGCTAGCTTCTCCAAAACTCGCTAGTAAATAGAGGGTATCTATCGTTCACTATGCTAGAGGGAACTCCATGAAATCAGACTATCTCATGAACATAAAAGGATGCCAAATAAGGTGCCATACTCTTACTCTTGACCGGAATGGAGTAGGCGCTCCTAGTCAAACGATCTACAATCACCCAAATACTAGTATTCCCCTTCCTAGATCGGGGTAAACCATCTATGAAGTCCATCGAAACACTATCCCACTTCCATTAGGGTACATACATTGGTTCAAGCAATCCATTAGGCTTCTACTGCTCTGTCGTAACTCTTTGGCTAACAGGACACTTTGCTGAAAACTCTGCCACATCTTTCTTCATGCCGCTCTAATAAAACACTCTCTCTATTTCCCTATACATCTAATCACCAGCCGGATGAATATTCATTCGAGAATGGTGTGTTTCTGCTAGAACTGCTCTCGTCAAATCATTAGTGCGGGGAACACAAAGTCTTCCGTCTCTCCTTAGCCACCCTCCACTATCGATGGAAAAGCATTGGAGATGTCTAGAGACCTCTCCTCTACTAATCCACTCTAGAATATCCATAAGTTCCTAATCCTCTCACTGTTTCGAGCCAATCCGATCTATGAGGTTTGGCTTAACCTCAAGTGCTGCCATTAATTTAGGGGTAATGTCCGTAGAGGACTTAAAATCAAAGGTAGAAATAAACTCTAGGTTTTTCCACTCCACAAACATTGGACTAAGGTTTGCTCTCTTTCTACTAAACGCATCCACAACCACGTTTCCTTTGCCAGGGGTGTAAGCTATCTCAAAATCATATGATGCTAGAAATTCCATCCAACACTATTGCCTCAAGTTTAAATCCTTTTGTGAGAATAGGTACTTCAATGATTTGTGGTTGGCGAAAAGCTCGAGCCTTTCTCCTAGCAAGTAATGTCTCCAAGCCTTTAGTGCAAAAAAAATAGCAGTTAACTCCAAATCATGGGTAGTGTAGTTCTTCTCATAAGTTCTCAACTATCTACTTCCATAGCATACTACCCTGTCTTCTTGCATCAACATTGCCCAAAGACCCATCCCACATGCATCAGTGAATTCTATAAAAGACATAGCACCATCGGGTAAAACTAACATTTGTGCACTAGTTTGGGCCCTCTTTAGCATCGTGAAGGAATCCTCACAATCTACCACCCACACGAATGCCATATTCTTCTTAGTGAGGCGAGTAAGCGGTGTTGAAATCTTAGCGAAATCTATGATAAACTCCCTAAACAGCCAGCCAAACCTAGGAAGCTTCTAACTTCGGTAGCATTCTTGGGGCCTTCCAATCTTGCACCGCTACTATCTTAGCGAGATCAATAGCCAAACCCTCTCTTGAGATGACATGCCCCAAGAAACGCACCTCCTTACGCCAAAAGTGGCACTTCGAGAATTTTGCTTTCAACTGATTAACCCAAAGTGTACGAAGAACCTCTGCAAGATGAATAGCATGCTCTTCCTTACTCTTGGAAAACACCAAAATGTCGTTCACGAATACTATAATGAACTTATTTAAGACATCTCAAAAAACACAGCTCATCAAATCTATGAAATAGGCTAGGGCATTATTTAGCCCAAACGGCATAACCAACCACTCAAAAAATCCATCGGGTGTCTTAAATGTTGTCTTATCTATGATATCGTCTGCGACCTTGAGCTGATGAAATCCAGTGGCTAAATCAAGTTGAGAAAATACTAAAGAGCCAACTAACTGATCGAAAAGAACGTCTATCCTAGGAAGGGGTGACGGTTCTTCTTTGTGAGCTTATTCAACACTCTATAGTCTACCAAAAATCAAAGTGAACCATTCGCCTTTGTAGCGAAGACGACTGGTGCTCCACACTCAGATATGCTCCGTCTGATGATTCTTTCTCCAATAGCTCACCAATCTGCTTATTTAACTCCTTCCTCTCCCTAGGAGCCATATGGCTTACGGTCAATGTCACTGGCTTTGCATTGTCATTCAGATAGATTCAAAAGTTGATCTCTCTCTTAGGGGGTAGTCCCCTAACCTGCTCAAAGATATCTGGGAAATCTCAAATGACTGGAACAGAATTTAACTCTCCTAGTGATGAATCAAGGGAATAAAGAAATCTCAACATGACTGACCTTTGTGGGTCAAAAGAAACCTTGAAAGTCCTACCACTGCATGTCTCTAATCTGATGACTCTCCTCTTGTAGTCCAATATCGCTTCATAAGTGGATAGTCAATCCATCCCAAAAATCATCCCAAATCCCAAAAATCCTAGTACATAGCGTCATAATCAAACTCTATGCCTAGTATAAAAAATTTCAAACCCCTACAAATCATGGATAAATGTGTCGATCCTCCTATGGGGTTTGAAACAACTATAGGGTTTACTACTAGATTAATACCTAAGTGCAAACAATCAACCAAGGAACTAGAAATGAAAGAATGCGATGCTCCGGAGTCGAAAGAGTCCAAATAGGAAAACCTAAAATAGAGATCAAGCCTTCTATAGAGAGTTTCCTACCTCGATCCGGTCCATTACTAGAAGATGTTGCATCCAAATCCTGTACTTGCACTGTAGGTGCGCCTGATCTTTGCCCCGTCCTCTGAGGACAAGCTCTACTAAAGTGACCAAGCTGCCCATAATTGTAACACCTCCCCTTCATCGATCCCTTCTTACAGTCCTTTGAGAAATGCCCAACCAATCCACAACTATGACATTTCCCGCCTTTCTTGATCCGCTTTCTTTCCTCTTGTCCTTATCCTTTTTATTCTTCCCCCACCGCTTCTTAGAGTTTTTTGATTTAGGGACCCCTTAACCTCTCCCTTCAGCTGCCCAGATGCAAGCTGAACTCTCTGTTGGTCCTCCAATCCTAATAGCCCAAATATTTGCTATGTATTCCTTTACCAAGCTCGTGCCTCCACGAAATTCTCTGTGTCGGAAAATGTTTTGCCCCTAGACTAGAAAAATCCTTGCATAGCTTTGAAAAATTGGCTGATGTATGTGGATTAATGGGATCTCTACCTGCTGGTGCTGCATTGAATGATTTCCCTTGCACCTTTGGTACCGTACCTCTACGGAACCAGTCAACCATATTGTGCAAAGAAAAGAAAATTTAGGCTCGAAAGAATCGAAAGAAGGTTGAAATGGACTTTGAGAGGATTTTCATAAAAACCCTTTTATATCTGAAAACTATTTCTAAGAGTTTCTTTCTAAAAAATACTTTTAAAATATGTTACCTTTGAAAAATACTTTACTTTCTAAAACAAGTTTTTAGGAATCCTGTAACGTTAGGCTCTGATACCAAGTAACCCCACACCCCTTAATATACCAAAAAGGGCACATTAAAAGATGTGATGCGTTGTAAGTATAACTAAAGCATCACAGAGACTAAGATTCACAAGGAAAAATAAATAATAACAACGGAAACATTTAAATGGTAACTTATTATTCAAAATAAAACTTCAAAAATAATTCTGAAAAACATCACATGTCTCAAATACCAATACATATGTCTTATGAAAAATAGATCTCGGTCTCATAAAATAAGAGTACAATAAAAATAAAAATCATCCTTTTCATAAAGTACCAGTACATCTAAAGTCAAATGAAAAGAAAACTGAAAGTTAGAAAATTACATAAAGAATGAGAAAGCTCTACAAAAGGGTCTCCAAGAAATCCAAATCTACTGTCCTTGCCTCTCTTGGCCTATGGGGGGAAAGAGGAAATTAAGGAGTGGGTCAGACTAAAAGTCTGGTGAGTGAAACTAATTACTAGCATTTCTAAGCAAGATAAAGATAATAGACTATGCAACGGTTCTAGTATAAAGGAAAAATACAAAAAAAAAGGTAAAACTGGGATAAAATACCATTTCTGATTCTGTTAGACTGTTTACTTTGATTGCTTGACTCTTTGGACTTGTCTTAGATTGTTGTGATTAGGCTGAAATCATAATCCTAATTTAATTGGGCTAAATCCTAATTCTACCTGTTGATCGGCCTTCTATCTCTGTTGTGCCACTATAAGCTAGTCCCATCCTATGGGTCCCACAGCAAAAGACACCTATTTAGCGCTTGGAACACCATAGCGACATATTGATGCCGTAGAATGGTCATCACTGATACACACTAACTTTGGCTCCCTCTCGTGACCTCTTACTTACCCTATCAGCATAAGCATGCCCAGCCTCACTTAATCTGTTGTGAGACCATCAATCCTATCTAAAAGGGTTTTGCCCAGCCTCACCTAAGTGTTTTGTGAGACCATCAGTCCTAGTCTGAAAAGGATTGTGGTTGGTACGGGTTCTAACAAACAAAATATAGCTACGCCCTATGTCCAAGTCTCCCAATTTGAGCTTCTATCTATTGGCCACTTATTTATCCTGCGTCTCAGTTTCACTTAACTATTTTGAGGCCATCAGTCCTAGTCTGAAAGGGTCCTGCCCAGCCTCACCAAATTTGTTGTGAGACCATCAGTCCTAGTCTGAAAGGGAATGCTGTTGGTACGGCCCCTATTTCTGTTCTTGCTTATTAACTTAGTGCAAGTTCTGCTATATTTGCTTATTAACTTAATTGTAAGTTTTAAAATAAGCCTTTATTGTTCTTTCTGCTTAATTATAATCTACGTTATAATTGTTATTCCTATTTTCTGTCTTTTTAGTTATAACCACTAGGTATAAATATGCTTGCAAATGTCTTAAATTTGCCTATTTCGGTCTATCTTCTTTTTATTGCAGTCTTTCTTATTTTACATTTAATTTCTGTAAATTTAGTTCTTAATTCTATTTAATCCATATTAGCGAATTATTCTATTTTTAATGCTAGATTGGCTTAAATTGTCTAAATGGAATAAAAAGAAACAAACATTTACGGGTTAAATTCTAACGTAAAACAGATGTAAATAAATGCAAATAATAGTACATAACTGTAAATAACTGAATAAAATAACTGAATAAAAATAACTGAATAAAATATACTAAAAAGAACTTTGAAAACTAGCTATAAATAACTTATATAAAAATTGTCTAAAAATTGCAGAAAAACTACAACTATTGAGAACCCTATTACTTTAAATTACTTAAAATCTAAAATAATTAATAAATACCCATCTGTGGTCCTTAGCTCTTTTCCTTGGTCTTCCTTGATCCACTTATAAAGCGTAGAATATTTTTATCAAAAAGATTTTCTCCTTAGAAATTTTTTCTATTTAGGGTCTAGCCTCTGGCAATGAACCCAAATAGGAGAAAAACTGAATGAGAATAATAGCTAGGCCTAAGTTCTTATTTATAGTGTAGTTTAAGGTTCTCAGACCGTTGGATTTGAAAATTAAATCTGGTGAAACCATGTCATAACCTCATTGGGAACCGTCGAATGGAAGCACGTACGCACAGGTTGAAGAAAATTAGAAAAAAAAAGGCCATCTTTTAATCTAGGCGAATGGTCGTCAAATACAGGGGCAGGTCGACCTGGGTGTCGACCCATGTATGCTGAAGGTCGACCTAGCTATGGTGAGGGTCGACCCTAGGGTCAACCTGAACTTGTGTGTGTCTATATATATGTATATATATATATATATGTATATATGTGTGTATGTATGTATGTATATGTATGTATGTGTATGTATGTATATTTTAGTTTTCTTCAATTTTGTTTATTTCGTAACTTCTTCGTTTTAGCTCGGATTTTGACACATCATATATGAAAATTGACCAGAAAATTGCCACGGATACAATAGTGCAACTATCGTCGCTCAATTATGATAATTTCACAAAATTATTTTATTATTTAATTAATTCTTTAATTAATTCTTATAGCTTAAATTTCGGGTTGTTACATACACTCACTAGTTGTGTAGTTTAGGATAATTAGGAGTCAAAATCTTGACTGATTCATAAGTAAAAACTTCGGGGATGAAATTATTTTTAGGGGGAAGAATATAACACCCCATAATTTGGCATTAGTTAT
The DNA here is from genome assembly GCA_030765085.1 of Allium cepa. NCBI lineage: Eukaryota > Viridiplantae > Streptophyta > Magnoliopsida > Asparagales > Amaryllidaceae > Allium > Allium cepa. The sequence goes on along the minus strand of CM060945.1, from coordinate 1,024,369,069 downwards.
TTAATTAGTTAGTTAATTAATTAGGCTCCGAAGATGGAATTTGTGCGAACGATGAAATTTGACCACGAAACTTGCTGCATTGCATTCTTGGTGAAATTTTTAACACCTTTCATATTTAGAGTTTTGCGATCGGAGTGCAAACAAAGAAGTTACGTAGGAAAAAAGCAGTCAAAACTAAAATAATTAAATAAGAAGAAATTAACATTTTTATATTAATTACCCAAACCCAGTGGCCGACCCATCATTGCAGACGGTCGACCCCTAGCGGTCGACCTGACCGATGACCCATAAGCGGTCGACTGGTGGCAACTTGGAGGTCTAATAAATCTAGGCCACAATGGTCCATATTTAATACATCTCGATTTAACGGTTCTGGACGATTCTAGCGCCTATAATTTCAAGCCTAGCCTTCCCATCTCCTCTTTTTATAGAGGCAGTAGCGAAGCTCTGCCATTTCTTCTTCTCCACTTTCTTTCTAAGTTATAGAGATAAGATATTTGTATCTATATTCATAAATCGAATAAGAGTAAAAATCTAATAAAAAGGAGAAGAGAATCAACCATATGTGTATTTGAGGTAATTTATATATTTATTTATATCAATTTTCTCTTCCATTACCAAATATCTTCTCAGATTTTTAATTCTATTGTATGTATATACCCTTTTACAAATATCTCTTGGATTAAAAAGGATTTGGAGATGAATCAAAGGTTCTACTTAAAATCTAGAGATTTGGAACGCTTTTAAAAGGCGTGTGGAAATTTTTATAGATTGTTATAATATGAAAATTATCCCATTGATATTTATTTGATTTTTATGTATAATTGGATAATTGTATATAAGTTGTAAGCAATGAATTCAATATGATCTGAATATAATAAATATCGTCTACATATTCTTGTTTACAAGTTGATTTAGCATTGATACAACCTGATTTAAAAATCGGTCCCAAAAAAGTATGAATTTAGAATATTGATTTTAATGAAATATATTCCAAATCTAAAATAGGTTGTATAATAATGTTATAAATTTGGATTACCCTTATTTTGTTACAGTATAAAATTTTATACATTTGGAATTGTTGGAATTTAGATCCATTTACTGTTTGTACATTAGTTGATTTCTTTCTCTTTTTTAGAAAGATAAAATGTTTGATCTAGCAAGGAATATATGAAAATGGAATGAGATGTGTAAAGTATGAATTTGTTGTAGTTTACACTGTCTACTTCAGTGATAAAAAGAAATGATTATTCCTTGTAATTTCAAACGATGTAATATTTTATATTTTAAAGTTAAATCTTTTGTTTTGGACTAATTTTTGGAAATTATAGTGGATAATCTTTTGAGATATGATTCCAACAATTTAGTATGGAACAATATATTCTAGTAAAGATATATAACTACAATATATTTGATAAAAGTAAATATTTGTACGTAATTACTGCGTTTATAATAGTCAAACAAAAAGCTAATAATGACGCTTACATGTAGTATTCATGTTTAAGATAATTAACTAATGTGAAAAGAATACAAAGTGTTGAAACTCCAATAAATAATAATAAATATGTGAGCTGCAATAATTTGATAGGGTAAATGGATTAATGGGACTGATAAAGTGGAATAGATAAAAAAGATTACTAATTTTAAATTATTAACCATACGTAAATGTCTTAGGAAATGTTCGTTAGGATTTTAAGGATAAATAGACATTTATGAACATTAAACGGGGATTTATGGTTAGATGAATATTTAAAGTAAATCTTGTTGCCTTAAATAAAAATGGAACTAGTAATCTAAGTCCAATGTCTAACTAAGATAATATAAATAAAGCTTAGAATGGTTAACTGGACTTAGTGGATTAGTGATGCAAGGTCAGTAGAGTCACTCGACAGAAGACTGTCCTTCGCTTTGAGACTACCAACAGTCGAGTGTACTTACTATAGATGTGAGATATCGATAATCTTAGGAATCATGCCGACGTTAGAGATTGGCTTGCTTTTTAATCAGAAAGTATTCAATAGTCCAAATTTGGAATTAGGGGCGGTGATGAGATCTCCATAGGTTTCGCTTCTAGTTTGAGGTCTTAAGTGGCTGAAAGGTTCGCCTCTCTCCTAAATAGAAGTATTAAGTAACCTAGTGAGATTCTAACACTACAATAAAACCAGCCTTTGGTTGCATAAAATGTGGCATTTTTCCTTAAATGCAACCAATAACATTTCAGCCTGTATTATAAACGCGGCAAAAAGATTTCATTGTCCCGCGCATACCAAAATGTTTCCGCGTAAATACAATAAACGTAACCAGTATGTTTGCGCTCTCTCACTTAGAAAATTTTAACCTAATCGCAAATTGCTTCAACAAAAGCAAAAAAACAAAGGTCGATTCCCTTTCTTCTCTCTGCATCGTCATTGCATCATGTCTCTACATTGTAGTTTAATGTCATCATTGCTTCTACTCTTCTATGGTTTTCTCCTCATCGACGATTTTCTCCTCATCGTAGAAAATTTGAGGTATGATTTTTATAAATCGATTTTGTGATTAGGTTAATTAGCTTCTAATCAGGTTATTTTACATATGATTGAGGTTCTGTCCTCTCATGACCTTAATTAATTTTCCAATGTTCCTGCCGTCGAAGTCTGTCCGCTCATCCAGAAGCATTTTCATAATTCCAATTCAGATGGGTAATGTCTTACTTATTAGCTTGCAACCTGTTGGATGAAATGTCAATTTTTATTTATCATGGTTTCAGATCTTTTACCAAGACAGTGCTAAAAGCGTTCAGTTTTCACTAAACAATTTACTGAGAGTGATGGCTGGAAAGAGGTCCAAAAATTCAGAAGAAGCCATGAGAGAGTTGCAAAAGTAAATCCAGAAGGTGTTCAAATTGGGTGGAGCATCAAATCTTGGAGATTTCAAACCATTTTTAAGATGGATTGAATTTTATTAGAGCTTTCTGAGATTGCTGGTCATGTTGTTAAGTTCAAGTAAAAGATAAGTTTCAGATTATTGGTCTCTGTAAGTTAATATACATGGGATGTATGCATTGATATAATTTTTTAAATCAGTCGAAGCAGTATGTTCAATCATCTTTGGTGTTGTATGATATTGTTCCAATGTTAACTTTGTCTCTTTTGAGAGCAGTTGCATTTTTTGTTTCTACTTCTTCAATATGTACAGTCATAAGTTGATTGTCATTGCTTTAGGCTCAGTTTTTTGTTTAGTTACTGCAGTTCCTATGATTAATTAAGAAAAATTTATAATAGTATAAAGTAGCTTTTATGTGCACAAAAAGTACTTAAATTCAACTTAATGTAGTCAGTTGAAATAACCCTTGTAACATCAAAAATTTGATTTATAGCCTTTACACTGTTACCCCAAAATTTAACTGATTTACAATTCAATTTTTTATGATATATCTGTAAAAAAGTTATATCGATTATTATCAACTTGTTAGACGTTATATAGTTTATCTATTTTCTTATCGAACGCAAAATATTCATTGTCGTCTTGTAAGGTTTAATTGAGTCTCAACTGGAAAATTGCTTGTTGATTGTATGTTATCTATAACTGAAATATTGTCTATGGATGAGCAGTGCTGATCAGTTTGGGAGCCGACCTATACAATAGAAACTTATGACAATAACAGCTGAATGCAAAAATATGATCTATGTGGAGATCATGCCTCATGCATATTCTTTGATGACTGATGTATATGGAAATTATTTAATCCAGAATGTACCGTGACTTTAAAGTACTGTTTATTTAGTTTCCAATAATTGTTAGATTTTATTGGGTGCAAAAAGTGAATTATTGTATTCTTTTTCAGTATTTAAGAATGGATCTTCAATGCGAAGAAGGGAAAGGAATTGGCTGAAAAGCTAACAGGGCATGTACTTCAAATAAGCATAAGTATTAACTAATAAGTGTTAAATAATTTAATAGTTTACAACATAATAAATTGTAAGTGTTATGAAATCTAGCAATTAAAAGAAGCATGAATATTCCATCTCCTTGATACTATCAATTTACTTACACCCGATTATACTTCTGGGCGTGTGTTAACACAATTAATTAAAAATTTAGACATATTGTGTTAAAATTGCATGAGAAGGATCCATTATTAGACTGTAAATACCAAATAACATAGGACTCCTATTAGAATGTTGGACATACAAGTTTCACTTGTTAGCCTTTTTTTCCTTTTTTTGTAGAAATTTATTAAATATAAATTATACGAAAGCAATGGTTTTGTACGAATATTTATTTATTTTCAGTTGCTTTTTCTTAACTGATGCTTATAAAATAAATCCAATTTATCTAACAGCGAGTGATTTCAATTCTTAATATTTTGGATGAGCTCTTAAAACACAAGCTACCTTATTACAAAATTTAACAGATTTAATTACATAGCAGGTATGGACTCAATTTTCAGTTTCGAAACTTTCTAGTGTTGACATGAAAGCAGGCAAGTGAAATTTCGAAAGGATATTGTAAGTGGTTCTTGTTTATTATAATATATTTCTTTGTATTCAGTATATGAATTTTTGATATAAAACCTCTTATGTTTATTTTAATATTTTTTAGAGAGGCTTAACATTCCAATGATTGTATCATTTAGGACCGACAATTGGAACCAAGAGCCGTAAAATCAAATTGAAGGCAGTTTAGTGTTTTTTGTATGGACAGAGGTGTTGTATACACTGTAACAGTAGTGTTGTGATAGTTGAGTAGTGATATGGCAAGGTAGTAAGTCAGTTTGATATAGGGAGGGGATGGTAACTTAAGTGAAGAAAAGAAGAGGGTTTTTATGGAGACAAGGTGGAGGCAAGGCAGTGACATGTAGCAAGTGATGAAACAAGGCACTGTGGGGTAGTAAATGTGTTGTTTGGTGGAAATTGAAGTGGTTGATGGTGGTAAATTTAGGAAGTAGTATGAAGTGGATGGAGTGGTATGTAGTTATAGGCTGTGTATCAATGGCACAGTGAGACTGTTGTTTCTGCAGTGTTAAGGTGCAGGGTTGTTTGGTTGTTGTAGTTTGTAGACTGTATTGTGAAGTTTCAGGTTTGTGAATCTATTCTTATGAGCAAAAATAGAGATTTGTCACACATAACACTGGACAGCACAAAAATTTTCATTGGATATTTGTGAATTATGATACATACATAGACATCAAAGAAGATCACGTAAATCTTATTACTTCCATACCTTTTCTATTGAAAGCGACCATTAGCTCTAAAAACCACTTAAATTTTCACATCTCTCTCTTAATTCATTATCCTACTTCTTGCAATTATAGACGCATTATTACCATATCCTCGCCTCGTCTTTCCAGCCATTGTAATATGCCACTGCATTTATTGCAAATTAATTAGCATCTGGTCCTTTCAATAAATAACTCACAGTGTGATCTGGATGTAAATTACTGTACATTTGTACATTGTATCCAACTCTTTTTTGTTTTGAATAAAAAGCAAAATATTTATCACTATACGCAAGCTGAATGAAAACAGTATAGTATATATCGTAATATGGCAAAAAATAAAAAGTCAGAAACATTTGACTGCAACTAGTTTATGTGATCATAAACAATTGAAAAGTCAGCAAAATTCCAATTAACTGTAACCCTTAAGCAGTGGAATACACACCGATTTACAAGTCAAAGGCGTGTCTTAGAAAAGGAATAAACTAAGTAAGATCATAAATATAAAACATTTTAATTTTATAGACTAGAAACTTCCAATTAGCCATCCATCTATATATATCTCATCCATGCTTTGATGCTCCTTATATCAAAACTCACCAAGAAAATAAATAAATACAATCTTATCTTCAAAGCATCAAACCAACTTTACAATTTGATTAGCAATGGGAGAAGAATGGGATCAACCTTTTCATCAAAATTCAATTACGAGAGTAGAAAACGATGATGCAGACTTTAATTACTCATCCTCTGAAGATGAAGCAGATAATAATTCATGTTCATGTGATGCAGCTCCATAGAATCACATCAAGTGAGTATTAATTAATATGTTATATTGAATTGATTGTTTCTTATTCTGCAGTTTTTGGTACATTAACATGATTTGTGAATCTACTCTTATGTGCAAAAATAGAGATTTGTCTCAATATGGGCCAGCTGGCATCACTCAAAAAAGATTTTTTTGTTGGGTATTTCCTGCTTATATAAATAAAACAAAGCTGCATTAAGTATGCACAGAAAACTATTTGCCCATGTTATTTCAAAATTACATGTGTTGTATTTTGTTTTTTCGTACATAGTTATTTATACACTTGCAAGTTATCAAAATTATGTTGTAATTTAGATATGTGTTTAGTGCTGGCATCAAATTATGGAGATGGCTAAGAAAGAAGGCTTGGAAGGCCGATGTCCAGCTTGTCGCACCATATATGACAAACAAAGAATCATTACAACTGATAACTGCAAAAGGTTTGAGCGTCTTTGTCAGGGAAAAGTTTCTAATTAGTTACATTAGTATTTTCGTTATTAAATGGTTATAATATAACTGGTAAGATGGTGACCGAAGAGAAAAAGCAGAAGTCATAGAGGGCAAAGAATAAATCTTTATCGACAATAGAAGATAGAAAGCAACATAGCAATGTGCGGGTTGTACAGATATGTCTAGAGTGTCTGGACTTTGCGGTACTTGACATGAGCGAATGCCAACCTCTGTACCTGGATTTACAGGAATTTTATGAAGGTTTGAATATGAAAATCGAGCAGCGGGTTCCTCTACTCTTAGTTGAGGGACAAGCTCTAAATGAAGCCATGGAAGGCCAAAAAAATTATGGAAATGCATTTTTATTGACTTCCACACATGTATTATTTGATCATTTCGTTCATTTATCTATTATTGTCTTTCGAACTCTCAATTTTTTGTAGGGGCATCATCACCTTCCTGAGACTAGAGGTCTTTGCCTTTCTGAAGAGCAGACTGTTAGCACTGTTAGGATTACCACAATATGCTTATAAATGTGAATTTTATACCTTTTATTACGCTATTGGGTTAATATCTCCAGTTAAATGCTTTTTTTCATGAATTTTTAAAAGGCCTCGGATTGGGGCAGGTAACAAAGCAATGGATATGGCAACAGAACCCTATAGACTTGCTAGACGTTGTAATGTAACAGCTATTCTTATTATGTACGGGTTTCCGAGATAATCATAACTAATACTAATTCAAAAATGAATTTAGTATTTAGTATAAGAAATTAAGCTAGCATCTTAATCTCGTTTTGTGAATTTGCAAGGATTTACACTATATTGGTTTGTTATATTTTTTTTCATTTGGCACCCAAAGTCTTTCTCTTGGCCTGAATCTCGCATGTTAGTAGCGTACATAGCAGGCTTATCATTGTATTCACATTATGATCTGTATGACAGTCTAAAAACATTTAGACTAATTACTCAGATCATATGTTGCAAAGTTTTCAAAAAGCTAACTAGTTTTTTTCCTCTCCATTTTATATAGGTTATTGACAGGGTCAATACTTGCTCATGAGATGATGCATGCCTGGCTGAGGCTCAAAGGTCCTTTATTTTATTTTCTAATCATTATTATCTATTTCACTTGTGCATGCAATAAAGAATTATGGGTAATCGAGCGTTTTGTTAGCACCAGTTTGGTATAAAATTTTATTAGCACTTGATGTGTAAAATGATTATTGTATGTGAGTTTGGTTATTTTATCAAAAAACTGTTGTATTAGAATGGTTATGGATATCCTATTTGATTATATGATTAATATGTTTTTTTAATTGTTTGAATATGATGATTATGTGAGCGATTGTTGATTGATATAGTAGAAATAAAATAGACCATCAACAGGAAATAATAGCATGAAAAAACAATGCAAAATGATCAACAACTTTTAGTAGCGTTTCAAAAACGCTATGAAAATACATATAGTGGCGTTGAGTAAACGCAACCGTAAAGTAGGGGTAAAGTTGGAAATTCTATTGGTAGCGTCAAAAATCCTTTTGGTGGCGTTTTATACACGCTGCAAAAAAAGAATTTAGTGGCGTTTCATAAACGCTGCAGTAAAACGATTTATGGTAGCGTTTAAATAAGTGCAACTAAAAATTAGGTATTTTTAGTCGCGGGCTTTATAATAGCGTTCATCAAAACGCTGCTAAAACTTTTAGTAGCGTTTTTTGAGCGCTACTAAAAATCAAAATTCTTGTAGTGTAAATAAATAAATAAGGATGTCTCTAAAAAGGGTTTACTTTAATATTGAGGTCTTAAGTGGCTGAAGGGTCAGCCTCCCTACCGAAAGAAGTAATCTAATGAGATGCCATATTTATAATTAAGGAGTGAGAGAGGATATCCCAAGAAGGGTTCACTTCAAGTTTGAGGCCTTAAGTGATTATAGGGTCCTCTTCATTCCTATAAAAGAAGTATTGAGTAGGCTAATGAGATTTCCAAGAAATGACATTTAGATAGTACCATTGAGGAGCAAGCTTTTGGAAATAGGTCATAAAGGGTGGGGTCTACCTTAATTAAGGTCTTAAATGACCAGAGTCTACCTATTTTCCATTTGGAAGTATTAAGTGGCTTGGATACAGTCTCTTACATTGCGAAGGCTGTAATAATAATAGTACCATTTAGGAGCACACCTTAGGGATAGGTCTTAAATGATGGGATCTTCCTTAGTTAAGGTCTTGAATGACCAGAGTCTTCCTATTTTCTAATAATAGGTATTAAGTGGCTTAGGTACTGCTTATTACATGGCTACGATTATATCGATGATAAATGTGATAGTAGTTGGATATTAAATGTCGGAAGCCTTAATAATGGTTAGAGGACGTGTAACTATGACCCACCGACCATTGACAACATTGTTAGGAAACCACCTTGTGAATAGGTCTTAAATGATAGGGTCCACCTTAATTAAGATCTTAAATGGTAGAGTCTGCCTATTTCTCTTTTAAAGTATTATAGAAGCCCGCTTCATACTTAGAACCACTAAGTGGCTAATGAGTTTGGAAGTATTGGGTGGTTGATATGGTTTCATTAGTATTTTGTATCTTGGAAAGGGGTAGGTAGTAATCATGTGTACAATGCAAGGTTAGATTAGAATTGCTAGGCTTAATGGACATAACATTTAAATGGAAACCAATCAGTAAGTTTGTGTTATGGACAGTTTATATTTTCAGTCACTAGAATATTGTTCTGACCTCCTCCTCATTACAACCCATATGTTATAATTTAGTGGAACGGGTCATTGTAGCAGGATGTGCATTGTTGTTGGAGAAGTCTTCTTTCTCTCATGCTCGATGCTGATGTAACAATTTGTTTCCATGGAATACCATTAATTCCAAGGTAGTAGCCATAGTTAGTATTCTTATCCTATTATTGTTTCCGCTGTAGGTTTAGATTTCTATCAATCTCTGATAATGCTCGTGCTTATTTACAGGTATTAAATCTAATGTATATGCTCTAATGTACTTGGGTTTTGATATTTGTCGAAATTCAGGCCTATTAAGGTGCGGGTTGTTACAATATGTAATCCCTCATAAGTGCCTGGACTCTGACACTCAGAATAACCAGCCTTTTGAACATGGGAATACATCAAGCACTTGGCCGTAATAAACACGACCGAGCCTAAACAAGAGTAGCCGTAGAGTTAGCTAAACAACAGTTCTGTATCGATAAATAGAACATTTTGGCAGTTATAAACCGGGCAAAGTAATAGGAAATAATTAAAACAATAGGAGGAAATTTATTTACATGCACTGAGCTTAGTGCATATGCATATTACACAAAAACAGAAGAATATAGTATAGTGAAAACTGCAGTACAAGCAGTTATATTATGGACATAGACAGTCATACACAAATAGGCACAGTACATAAAAATGCAAATAAATAAATTGAAGAGATATTACATAACAAAAGTTAATCATTCATCACCATCAAATTTTATCTACATCAAATAGTAGGGGCCATACCCACACAAGCTACGACTGTTAGAGAAAAAGCAAAAATAAAGACTCCACAATATAAAATACATGACCCTCAGTCGACAAGCTCCAGGTACTATCCAGTTACTCTTCCCCTTCTTTCCTCTTTGTCACATTTGCCGCTACCTTCTTCAGGGCAAGTTTTTGTTTTTTCTTCCTATCTTTAATCATCCTGCTTGGGAGAGTATCGCCCTCTGTATGTGTAGACTCTTCACTAATCGTGGTATGAGGATATTAGAGTTTCCAGTATGAGCTTTATTGGGCTTAGTCCAGGGAGGCCTGATCTTGAGTATAGGAAATTTGGAGGCGGGCTTGTTGGAGTAGAATCGGCAGGCTTCACGATACCCTACTTAGACTTCACATGAATCTTCATGAAGTTGACCTTTAATCTCTCCACCATTGTGGTGTGATCGGGTCATCTACAATGTCTATAATAGCGACTTCTTCTTTTTCTCGAGACACAAAAATGTCCTCTTGCCCTCCAAAGGTGTAATCTTCTAGGGACAGAATCAAGCCTAAAATTGGAAGGTAGTACATGAGAAATAAGTCCAATAGAAATAGAAGTTGACTTCGAGAATATAAGAGTAGCGCCTGATCCTTGGGTAGCTGGAGGTGGAGGAGGAAGGTGTGTCCGACCTACAAGTTAAAACATCATGGTAAAGTTTAATGATGGATTCACAGGAACTGAAGCTTCTTAAACACCAGAGAGACTAGAGATATACCTAAGCTTGGGCTACGATCCTTATAGGAAATCATCACTCCTCCTCTATGGTCCCATGATCTTGAGTTTGACACATAGAGGAAGAGATGTTAGGCTTATGGGAAGAAGTTGCTATAGAAATTGGAATCAAACTGGCAGTTTCAGAGCTAACCCCTATGGACGCCGTAATAATCATTGCTGGCTCTCCAGATTTTGGAGTAGACATTTCATGCTAACCCTATGAGCTTAGGTCAGTGAGAGCTTTAGCTATGGTGGCGGTGGCAGCATTGGCCTCTTCTTTAGCCGTGATCCCTTTTCCTACTACGAGGATATCTATGTCTTCATCTTCGAGGTACTGTGTGATTATCTCTTCCTCAGAGCAGTTATCTCCAGCACATGTGGCCTAACACAATACCTCTTCCCAAGCAGCAACGAGATTAACAAGATAATCATTCCCCAACTATCTCAAATTTTAATGCACAATGACATTGGTGTAGAAATGTTGGTGACCATCATTGAGCTTGTCTCTCCCCCTAACCTTTGCCTCCTAAAGATCTTTGAGCTCACATGGAGAAATTTCAAGCTCAATATCATAAGCAAGCTTTTCAATCAGTAGGACCTCCATGCCATTAGCCAGATTTTGTTTTGCTTCATAGAGCTTCTGGAGCTCCTCTTGAATCCTCTTGAGCTCGACCGCCTGTTCATTAATAGTCCGATACCTAGCTCTAATGATCTCATGTTTTGTTGTGACAGCCTGGCCTTCTTATCAGCCTGCTTCTTGAACTTGATGCTCCTAGAAACAGCAACTGTTAACTCACTTATAAATACGAGCTTAGCATTGATTTGGGCTTGCCTCATCTTTTCCATCAATTTATCGGACTTAGCCTTCACCTCGAGGGACGCATCCCTCTCTATGGTGACCTTTATCAAATCCTCTTTCCTTCACTTCAAAATCCTTTCGTAAGTGGAATTTTCAGAACAGAAAGACGAATATTGATACTATTGATTTTATTCATGTTCGAGAGGTCCTTGCATAGCATATTCCACTTATTTCCTTCGTCATTATGCTTTTAGACATTTTGAACATCCCGACCTGCCACTTATTTTGAAATGTCCATGATGCCTTAGTCAAATTTAACACCTTAGATGAAAAGGTCGGGAAATGCAGCATGCAGATGTGGAGGACTAGCCAGAAGGGTAAACGAAGAAGCATAGACTCCTTCTGAATTAGGTAGAACTGTAGTGACTAGAGCATGGGAAGCATGAACTCGTCATTGAGGAGTAGTTTGAGCTTTAGAGCATGGAGGAACAACGCTGGAAGAAGGACCGCCACACTCAACTGATTCTCTCTGGCATTTCGAGAGATCACGTCTCAACTCGATTTTGGCCTCTCTCTTCCTTCTCTCCCTCTCTTTTTCCTTCTTTTCTCTTTTATTTTCTCTGCCTGCTCAATGGCCTTCTTCGGCCTTCTGGTTTTTTCTCCTCCGCTACTCCTCATCGGTCTCACAATGACTCTAATAGGTGGAGTGAGGCGGATGGGGATTAGGTGTCTTCTCTCTATAATCATCTCCACTACGTGAGAGAGCATCGTATCTTTCATGACCTATGGACCTTGAAATAAGGAAAAGATAGTATATAAATTGGGACTTTAAAAAATGAATTCAGGGAGGCGTGTTCATGATCCGCTAAAGTGTATGACATCGATGACCCCCTAAATAATCTACAGACTGTGTTGGCAAGGAGCTAAAGATGGAGTCTCGCCACCTTTGCTTACGAAGTAAACTAGTGAGAAAGTGAAGCCTAAACTAGTTTCTCCTAGAATGTCATGAACGATGATGTCAATCTCGCCAATATCACTTAAAGGGATAAAGACATAACTAAAGAGGCCAAATAGAGGTAAAATCTCTCCCGAGGGAAATATAGCTTGATCACTAACCGCTTTAGAAATTTCTATGATCATGTGCTCCTGACGGGGCGAGCTGGGAAGATTAAGAATCATATATTGCATCTCCTCGTATGATTCACCCTCTTCTTCTTTACTAGCGTGATAGTGACTATCGCTACCACTAACAACCTTTCCTTCTTCTTTAACCATCGGCTCTTTCCCTTCTAACCCGCTTACTCCCTCATCTTCTTTGGGAATTGGGGACATCTTAACATCTTTATCCCTATCACTGGAGATATCAGCGTCAAAGTGCTCTTCAGACTCTCTCTCAGCGGGCTCATCTGAGTGCACCGCACTAGATTGACCTATGACATCTCAAGGAAGATTCTTTTCGAAGCTACGAGTAAGGATGGAAGAGCATGCACGAGCTTTAGAACTTCCAGGAGCTGGTGAATCAGAGGCAATAAATCTACAAGGGCTCAGCAAATTACACCATCATAAGTTTTTCATTCGTCGGAAGGAATGCGACGAGGTGTTGCTGGACCTAACTTCTCGAAGGCCCTTGAGCATAGTCTCGTGCAGAACGCCTATAAAGAAATAAACATCAAGTTGATAACTTGAGTTAAAGAAATCCAAGTGAAGGTATATAGAAAAGGAAACCCCCTTCCTAATAACTAGAATTTATTAAGTCCGTACGGACACCACATGTAGAAGTACCCATTTTTGAAGTACGAACATTTATTGTGAGAACTCTCGATGACTTACATCGGTACCAAGCTTTAATTATCGTATATAATAGAGACTCTTGCCCTTCCTTGAAATGAAGTAAATAATCAAGTTAAAGAAAAGTTAGAGCTTGGCTGAACCGATTCATGAAGAGGACATAGAGAGAAATCAAAGGAGCATATCTGTTGTATTTGGGACAAAACCAACCCAAGTTCTTGGAGAACCATCAAAAGAAAAGGGTACATCCAAAGCCTCTTAGGATAGAAAAATTCAACTAACAATGAGCAACCAAAGTCTACATCCATCTACTCATCCATCATCCACGATAACCATAGTCCTTCATATTTCTAATGCAATTATTTATTTTTGTGACATGGAATGCATATGAACCTAAGCTAATGAAAAAATGTAGTCGGTCTATTGATTAAGTCGACCTCCTGTTTATGCAAGTATGCCCATGCTATGCATACAAATATATGCAATATCAAAATGATAAACTGATACTTCTATATTTATGCTCAACTATACATCCAAATGCGACATCAATATGTATAACATCTATAACCATGCATCTGAATGCGACATCCATATGCATAACATCCATGGATAATAATCAAAAATTAGAAAACAAGAAAAAATATGCGCATGATATGAATGTGTGTACCTATATGGCCAATCATTTTAACGTGAGCCTAAAGGACTCAATATTCTAGTGCATAGAAATGCAACCATTCGCATCCATGAACATCCATATACAACCACTAGCATCCATCACCCATAACATGTCATATTGATATGTTTATAAACACACCTATCATCTAAATGTCTATAACATCCCTTTACTTGGAGGCCTATAACTAACGGCTACAGATGGTGCAATCATCCATAGTTATTAATCATTGACGACCAAATACGGCGGTGCTAGATACATTGATACATGGATCGCAGAAAAAAAAATTAACAATTCAAAAAACATATTTCCACATTCCATCCCAAATATTTATTGTTCATTACATAATCCCTAAAGTACATTAACCATGTTAAGCAAAATATATTCATTACAATTACGCCAAGAGCGACATATGAAGATGCCCCCTTTGTTGATCAGGGTATATAGTAAGGCTACTGAATCTGCCTTTACAAACAAAACACACAGCGGAAAGAAAAACTCTAAATAACTATCTGCCTCCTGCACGCCTCCGGAAGCTTTATTCATCTAAGAAGAAAACCTGAGAACCTTAAATCTCAAACTACTCAAAATCAATTGAGTACCCAAGAGTTTAAGGGGAAAACAAAAACTTCGAGTCAGAGATAAAGCCTGGTATGAATAATAATCTAACATCTCAATCCTTTTAGATATCTAGTGAGACCGTGCCGCTTCGCGAAAGGATTATCCCCTCACAAGTATCCTAAAACCTTTATAAAACCAAATTCTGTGCACCTGCATCCACAATGGTTAAACGTACACTTCAAAACATTATGATGATATGCATAATTGAAAATATGTAAGATATCCAATTCCTAGTTTAATCTGACACCCTGTCACTATTATAGTTTATAAGGTCACTGTTAACCTTTTTAGTTTTCATAGGTTTACTGATAATCTTGTTATAACTAAAAAACACATTGTCCTATTCATTATTTTCATGGGATCACTAAGAACCTATAGGCTCCTGCCAGTTAACTTAATTAATTCATAGGTCCTACTGAACCTATTAGACATTCCAGTTACTAATCACTTTATCATAGTTTTCATGGGTTGACAAGGAATATATGGACTTATCCAGTAACTCACTCCACATCCTAGTTTTCATAGGTTGACTAGGAACCTACTGATACTTCCATTATCCACTTACTTATTCTAGTTTTCATGGGTTTACTAGGATCTTATTAATTAATGTCAATTCTTAATCCGTATATAGTTTTCATAGGTTCACTACAAACCAATTAGCCCCTGCTAACTGTCCTTATGCATAATTTTCATGGGTTAACTATAAATCGCTTGGTATGCACCAGTAACCACCATATCATAGTTTTCCTGGGTTTACTATGAACCTCTTGGTTTACCTCCAATAACTACAAAGTTTAGGCATCCTATATTTTTTGTCACCCTGACTCCATAGATGCCATTTAACTCATTTAGGAGTTTAAGTAATTTATATTCAATATTTGAGTTAACCTACTGGTTCTTCTAACCTTTTTCCCCTAAGATACAGTTATGGGTTATCATGTGAATATACTCATTTGAAAAAGTAAAACATTAATTAACAATACCACTCCTGCGGGTTTAAGGTCCTTGAAATACATATCATAAAACATTGTTAACGCCTTTAACTTATATTTTTATCAAGGTGGTACTTCTTCAAAATTACATACTTAAAACCCTTACAAAGCCCCCTTATATAAGCCGTGGGCTTTCCTTTAAAAAATTAGAGTATGGGTTATCAAATCCTTTAATACCAAACCTTTCGACCTTGTTAAAAGGTCTTCGAAACAAATATTTGAATCCTAACCATTCGATACTATTGAAAACATTCAAGACTTTAACCGTTTTGAAAACATTGAAATCTTATAATATAACCTTTTGAAATTGTTATCCCGCTTTTTGGCAAAGCCGCGATACCAAAAGATCACTCGGAAACGGAAAACAGTCAGTCTCAGAAATTGATCGTACTTCGTTTCGCTATGGAAATCACTGAATTTTTTCCGAGTCCGGATTGAGCTACAATTGATGGGACATGAGAGGAAAGATCATAAAAGTTATCATCTCGAATTTCAAGTCAATCGGAGTTCATACGCTCAAGTTATGATCGATTCAATTTGAAAGAAAAGGCCCGAGATTCGAACCCATCAGGTTCGAAACCATCACCTTCGAACCCATCAAGTTCGAACCTACCAAGTTCGTAACAATGGGCCTCGAATCCATCGGAGAATAGCTGGTTCGAATCCATCAAGCATCGGTCGTTCGACTCCATCGATAGGTCTTCGTTCGAACCCATCATTGGAACCATATTCGAACCCATCCAAGAAGCTTCGTTCGAATCCACTGGGTCAGCTAGCCATGGTGACGTGTCCTTCATTGGTTCGAATGCGCCGAGATATTAGGAGTCGAAGCGGTCAACTCGGAGTGAAGACCGGATCGGTTCGAGATTTGCGCTCCACGTCGCTACGAAGGCACGTGCCACCATCGGTTCGAAACCATCGGTTCGAATGGATGGTTTCGAACCAAACAGCCATGCAGAAAACTCCATTTCGAATCCATGATATCTCGCAATCCACTGATCCAAATGCCACGAAATTTTCACAGAACCTTGCATACATGTTGAAGGATATCCACGCCAAATTTCACCTCGATTGGATGAATTCTCGATCGGTTCGAATGGAGTTCGAACCGATGCCAAGGTGGGCCCAAACTTCCTGAGGCTGGGCATGTGGGCCCCCTCACGTGCCAGAAGCGGTCTCCCGAGTTTTCAGCGAAATATCGGCAGCCTACGCCTATAAATAGAGCCCCAGGGCCAAAGAAAAAGGGATCTTCTGACTCTGAAGCGCCCAGACTCTGCCGGATCGAGATCTCCATCATCCTACATCATAATTTTACTGTTGATTCTGAATTTACAGTTGTAATTTGTTGTTGATTGCTGCAACAACTTGTAATCATTGAAAGAAAAGCAATAAAACATCAAAACACTTCACAGTGGACGTAGGCAACACGCCGAACCACTATAAATCGATTGTCTACGCATTTTCTTTGCTATTGATTGGAGTTTTTGTTAGATAATATCTGTTTTGAATTTACATTCTTGACTATTATCTCTTCAACGACTTCCGAAGAGTGTTGTGCCTAATTTTGACGCAAACACTTTGGTGCTTTCACCGAGAACAAACCCAGTTTTTCTCCCATTCGTTGGATCTGTCATCGATACCGGATTGAATAAATCTAAGAGAGAGATCCAGATAAGTGAATCCGACTTCCTTCCCTTCTATTCAGATTTGCATAAAGTCTAGGAAAGGAATTCAATTCTCATTATGGTTAGCACAAGAACCACCTCAAACGTTGTCAATCAAGAAGAACAGGATAGACAGAATCCTGCCCCTCTACCTTCATCTAATCAAGATGCCGCTGGGCAATCGGAACCGTCGGGACCGGTCACCCGACAAGAGTTGCAGTTGCTACTCCAAGAGCTGACCCATAGTCGGCGACAACTAGAAGAACAGCTACGCGCTAACGCTGAGCTAATCAACTAGCTGGATCACCAGAAACGAAAGAGATCCATGAGAGATCATGCTTCTCGCTCCTCCAGTGAAAGTTCTTCATCTTTTGATTATCATAACTGGCCTCCACGACCCCGGTTAGATGGGAGTCGTATACCACCCGTTGGAAACCAACCGACATTGACCGTTGGACAAATAAGAGTTGGTCCGTCAGACAGTTTCCAAACCGGACCCTCCTCCCGAGGAGGTGTCGTTCCCCACCACGCCGTAGAATACCGCACCACTAGCGTTGCGGCCGAACCAGGGATCGACGCTCAAGATCAGTCAGACCTAGACCGTCGTCATAGCGGTCATACTCCTGAACCGTACGTCCCAGAGGACTATGAGCCAAGAAGGCGAGACTTGGACCGTCGACGATATCCGGTTCAAGCCCGAAGTATGGAACGTGATCATACTCCGGCGCAAATGCCGGATCTTTCAACTATGATACGTCAGATGATCCGTGAGCGTCAGGGATTCACAAACGACGATTGGGGAGTTTCTCGAAGTCACACTCCCTTTACGGACGATATTCTTAATGCTGAACCCCCACGGCGATTCCGAATGCCCTCTCTACCCATGTACGAGGGAAACTCCGACCCCAACCAACATATTCTGAAATATGAATGGTCGATGACTGCTGCCAGAGCTGACGATGTAGTGAAGTGTCGTAGTTTCCCCATATCCTTGGGGGGCATCGCTACCATGTGGTTCACCCGACTACCACCTCGATCCATCTCTTCCTTCGATCAGTTAGCTACAAAATTCGTTGAGCAATTCCGCATGCACGTCGCAAGGCTGAAAGATGTCAACACTCTATCTAGTGTCACACAAGTTCCCGGAGAGACACTCAGACACTACTTAGAAAGATTCCATACCGCATGCGTGGAGATTAGTAATCCAAACGATAACTCCATCCTTATGGCGCTGACTAAGGGGATCGACCCCGATTCCGAATTCGGCAATTGGCTAGCTGGGAAACCACCTGCGTCATTGGACCGTTTTCATGCCAAAGCAGCTCAATTCCTGAGATGGGAAGACGCGAAACAGTCTAGGAAGCAAACTGACGCAGGGCCAAATGCGGAAGGGACCCAAAGCAATGTTGCAATAAAACAGTCCGGTGAGAGCTCCGGAAAAGTTCAGTTGAACATTAAAAATAAACAAGCTCGGCGAAGGGAGAGCATGAATCAACTTAAAAAAAAAAGATCAAAATCATGGCCCGCAACGCAAAAATCTGATGTTCGACAGTTATACTCCTTTGAATACTTCACTGGAGGACTTGTATTTGCAGACCCGTAATACAATTCAATATGAAAAACCTGCTCCAAGACCGCCGTCAGAGAGACAAATCCAGACGGGAAAATTTTGCAGGTTCCATGAAGGCTACGGGCACAATACGAACGAGTGTCGTCACTTACAGGATCTTGTTGAAAAACTGGTCAGAGAAAGGAAGCTGGAACAGTTTGTGCGGACACCGCAGCCCAGAGAAGCGGGCCTATCCAATCCAATTAACGAACCCAATCGACCGAGGCGGGAGGACTCGACTTGTCCTCGTGGAAGATTGGTGATAAACGCCATCAGTGGCGGGCCTACTTACTTAGGAGCCTGGAACGACGAAGAACCTCGTCACTGTCACACATGACAGGCTCCTTCAATCTATGAATACTTTGCAGTTTCTTTTACGTTCTGAAATTTGAATTTGTAATAAGGCACTGACTTTGCCACATTTTCTTATTTCAGCAAATAAAATGCTATCTCTTCAAGCTAAAGCTGTGATTCACCGAATACAACGTTCAACAATCACGACACACGAAGAGCTAAGTTCCATCAAATAATGGAATTTATTCAAATAGCGAGTGACTGCATTACAACCGGCCACTCACTAAGTGAAACCCCAGCTCGGGGGCAAGCCAACACATCGAAGGCTGAACTGGACCAACACACGACAGTCCATCCAACAATTCGTTCCCAGAGCGTGAACGGACTCCAACTTCCCACAGCGCGAATTGGAGTATAAACATTCCATAACTCGTTCCCACTGCGCGAACGGACTCCAACTTCCCACAGCGCGAATTGGAGTATAAACATTAAACAATTCGTTCCCAGAGTGCGAATGGACTCCAACTTCCCAGAGCGTGAATTGGAGTATAAACATTCAACAATTCGTTCCCAGAGCGTGAACGGACTCCAACTTCCCACAGCACGAATTGGAATATAAACATTCCATTACTCGTTCCCACTGCGCGAACGGACTCCAACTTCCCAGAGCGTGAATTGGAGTATAAACATTCAACAATTCGTTCCTAGAGCGTGAACGGACTCCAACTTCCCACAACGCGAATTGGAGTATAAACATTCCATAACTCGTTCCCACTGCACGAACGGACTCCAACTTCCCACAACGCGAATTGGAGTATAAATATTCAACAATTCATTCCCAGAGTGTGAACGGACTCCAACTTCCCAGAGTGCGAATTGGAGTATAAACATTAAACAATTCGTTCCCAGAGCGCGAACGGACTCCAACTTCCCAGAGTGCGAATTGGAGTATAAACATTCAACAATTCGTTCCCAGAGTGTGAACAGACTCCGACTTCCTAGAGTGCAAATTGGAGTATAAACATTAAACAATTCGTTCCCAGAGCGCGAACAGACTCCAACTTCCCAGAGTGCGAATTGGAGTATAAACATTAAACAATTCGTTCCCAGAGCGCGAACGGACTCCAACTTCCCAGAGTGCAAATTGGAGTATAAACATTCAACAATTCGTTCCCAGAGTGTGAACGGACTCCAACTTCCCAGAGTGCGAATTGGAGTATAAACATTAAACAATTCGTTCCCAGAGCACGAACAGACTCCAACTTCCCAGATTGCGAATTGGAGTATAAACATTCAACAATTCGTTCCCAGAGTGTGAACGGACTCCAAATTCCCAGAGTGTGAATTGGAGTATAAACATCAAATCCATCATTCTCAGAATATGAACGAATTCCTGAAAGCCCAAATAGATGTGACTGACCATCCAGCGGCTAACTCCGACTTCCCAAAGCATGAATCGGAGCATAAATGTGGATTGCAGGTTCCCGGAGCGCGAACCGAAGCATCTGTGCGAACTCCAACTTCACAGAATGTGAATGGAGTATAAACATCAAATCCAAGTTCCCGGAGTGCGAACTGAAATATCGACACTAACTCCAAGTTCCCAGAGCGTGAAGTGGAGTGTAAACATCAATTCCAGGTTCCCGGAGCGTGAACCGTACTACAGACGTCGATAACTCTCAAATTCCCGTAGTGCGAACCAAGTTATCGATTACAAATTATCCTAAGTCCCCGGAATGCGGACATGTGCTTAAGGTTTGCAACAAACGCAGTCAACCACCAGAACACAAATGCTATTCCCCGAGACTAGGGGGCAAAAAAGCTAAGTGTTAATCGCTAACCAAAGTGATACAATGTCCGAAGTTCAATTATTCATCGATTACAACTTGCGACCAAGATTCTCAGACTTAGCAAATAAAAACGAACTCCACTTGACGGTAAAAACACCACAAGTGCACCGGACCGAAAACATAACACAACAAACACTTAAGCACAAAAGAAATGAGAGTTGAAACAAAGAAACTAAATTTTATTTCAACTAACTGAAGACAAGGACTTACACGTAAATAAGTTCTCCCAAAAAAGAATCCCAACTAGCAGGGGCCGAACCTGCATCTATACACGGCCTACTAACAAAAAACGAAAACAAGTTCCTATCTACCAAAATATCTGCTTGGGAGGCTGATCTATTCTTTCTTCCTTGGCTTCCTTAGTAGCGGTTCGTCGTCAGAATCGCTAGGAACGGAAATCCTTCGTTTGGACGACCTCCTCTCCGGTGGCTGCTCTTCGGCCGGGGGCGTAATATCTACGTCCTCCTCAGAACTTGAATCTAAATGAAGACTCCCCGCCGGAGGAGTAGGAGGGACTGGACCCGCAACGGAAGATGGAATAGTGCCACCACCGACACTACCGCTTTGCCCCTCAGCTTCTAATTCAGCTTGAATCTCGGCCAGGATCTCTTCATCACGAATCGCCTGGGCTTGGCTGGGGGCATCCGCAGTCTGCATTGAAGAGCTAGAGGCCGACGGAAGATCACTGATAATAAACAGCAAGTCTGAAAAAGAGCCACCCTATTGGCCAAGCAGCTCACTCACCATTTGCTCGTCGAGGGATAAGGATCTTCTTTGTGCCGCCTCGGTAGACACCGTCGTCGTCACGACGGTCGTTTCAGTGGTGATGGCCTTATCCCCTTCGCTTGATTCTTGGGTCGTGGCAGTCGAAGAAACTCCAGTCACTAGGAAAAAATAAGAAGTTATTAGTAACTGCTTTAGAACGAGTTCCCTATCTGGAATACACTTGAGGTAAATTCGGAGTACCTTTCTCAGTTTGGCTTGCGGACGACTGAGCGGCCTCAGAAACATGCTCTCGAATAGAAGATAGCCGCGGCTGTTCTGGGTCATAAGCAGGAACAAATTGTGAACCGACCACAGATACAGGTACTACCGAAGGTGGAGCGGTGACTTCAATAACAGTAGCATGATGCTCGATACCTGACCCTTCTCCAACCTCCAGAGATCGACCACCGATCATTTCCTTTTCTTGAGCAATAATAGCGTCATGGAGGACCTTCTTCTCATCATCAGTCAACAACCGGTTTTCAAGTTCAAATCGGTCGACCGATTCATCCGGATGTGCTTCCTCTTCCTCTTTAACCAATCGATCCCAAGCGTTGCGGAGGTGCACCGGGTAATCTTGGAGCCAGGCCAAATTTCGATGTCTCAACACGTTGGCATTGTAGGTGATAAGCAAATCTTCAATATCGGCCTCCAGCCTAGCCTCCTCCTCAACCTCCGTCTCAACCGCCTGGACCTTGGCTACTGCCGCATCCCATTCAGTCCGGAGAATCATGGCTTGTTCACACGCCTCCTGGGCTGCATTGTTCGCATCATCCCTATCCTTGGCGATTTCAGCGAATTTAGACTTAAGCTCGTTCAACTCCTTTAGGGCTGCGTCCCTCTCGGCAGTAACCAATGTGTTCCGATGGCCCATATCCTCTACAGTGGCGTAATGCTCACGTTTCATTCTATCCATCGTTGCTTGGGCTTCATCGGCTCTTTTAATAGCCTCCATTTCAGACTTCCGAGAAGATTCGGCCTCAGTATTTAGCACATCAATAATACGGCTCTTTTGAGCCAACTCAGCCTGCAGTTTCTCGATGGTGGCCCCACGCTCAAAGGCCAATGTCGACGCTCTCTCGGCCGCCTTATACCACGCCCTGTATTGGGTATAAAAGTCATGCACATAATTGTGCGCTGTCTGCTCGGCCTCCGGCGGAATTCTTTTCAAGTGAAGAGGAAAAATATAATTGTCGAAGCAAATATTTGGAAAGTCCTTCTTCAATTGAGCAAGCCTGATTGCCCCTTCTCACGAAATTTCAGTAGGAGGTTGTTCCGCAACTACTGGAGGCATTGCCTCAGATCTGGGATGGCGAGGTTCATGCCTAGAAGATTGAGAGGTCGACTGGTGGTACGAGGAATCAGAAGGACGAGGAACATGGACAGGAGGCTGTATAGGAGCTCTTGGAGGAGGGGTGCGCGATTGAGACCGATGTCTGTAATCCCTATCTCTCCGTTCTTGGCCAGAGTACCCGGAGTACCTACGATCGTAACCCCTGTCTCCTTCTCTCCGTTGTGACTCGTAGTATGAGGAAGATTTGCGAGCATGTCGTAGGCTCCCTAGCATCGAACCGCGTCCAGTCATAATATCTACAAAGCGAAATGAGATTAAAGTTAGTGGTTTCTCGAAACCGATGACCTAGGACTCGGGGCTATGTAGTGTCATGAAATGCGTATGAATATGCATTCCCCCCGACCAACCAGAAGTGTCGACCTCGCTAGTAATAAGAGGCTCGCTCAATTCTAGAGTACGATGGAATTCCTCCAACCCGGCATCATGTTGAAAAGACATATCGTCCGGGATTGGAAGATCGGCAAGCCCTTCAAAAGATTTTCAGTTCTCGGAGGAGACATCTCCGAGATTCTAACTCGGGGAGCGGAACGGGCCATGACAACCAATTTCCATCTCCCCTTCTTACTTGACTTAACCATGGCAGCCTTGCCTTTTCTCTGCTCCGCGACATCCGGAACTACACCCGTAGGCTCGGTCAGCGGCACATCATCGGTATGGGTTCTTTCAGAGTCAGCTTCCTCAGCTATAATAACTTCAGGCTTCTTGTGCTTGACTCGTTTCTTCGAGACGATCCTTAGTGCCACCTCAAAACTTATGCTCTGCCCTTGTTCGATCAACCCGTAAGTCCGGAGATTCCTATCGGTCAAAAGCGACTCGATATCCCTGTCTTCACTCGGGATTTCTCGAAGTACTCGCACCATCTCCTTAAAGTTTTCGCCCACAGGTCGCTGGATTGTCGCTGTAGAAAAGAGAAGAAAAAAAAACATAAGTTTCACTTTGACAGCAATTGCCTTAGTAATTACTTGATAACTCAGCTACACTCACGTCTGAATAACCATCGTCGGGCAAACTCCGGAGGACACCTGACATAGAACCATTCCGTCCTATAATAGCTCAACCTGGTCCAGGACCCAGTAACCACTTGGCAGTTCCTCACCGCTTCCAGAAATGTGAAGGAAGGATAATCACCCCAAGTTTTGAAATTGAACAAGTATCTGATCTCAATCGGGAGAGGTGGTCGATGGAGATATTCCATAAATGCAATGAACAAGCTATTGATCGACGCATATCCATTCGGGTGCAGCTGAGATGGGGCGATCCTCAAAAATGACAATACTTCCCTTATATACTCGTTGAACGGAGGAAGTGTCCCGGCCGCACACGCGTGGCGGTTGAATGCAGTATACCCTTCCGGTGGATTGTGCGGTCTATCATTCGGCCCCGGCAGTAACACATCATCCAGTGACAGGCCGTGCCTCAAGCATATTCTTCCCAACATATCTTCAGAAATATTGGATGGAACGGAATCCGATGGATTTGCAATGAACGACGCATTAGGCAATTCGTCCGGGGCTGGACCGACGATCTCAGGATCAATGTCCGGAACCTCTAGTCTCGGAGAGGCTGTACCTTGAATCTCCTGCTGTTGTGAACTTGACGGTTCCATAACTAGCTAACTCATGAGAAACCATCATTAGATGACAAGAGACCCGTGAATCCCCCAGTGTATAGTGTATGAATGTGTGTTGTGCGGTGTTGTGCATTACTTGGATGAATATCGCAGAATTAAAGAAAACACGCAAACGACAAAGCTACAAAGCCCAGTTGTAATGACCGTCATCGCTGACCGTCATCGCTAAACCCTTCACATAAGGAAAATTGATTCGAATAGAAATTGTTATTGTTCCGTCGACGAGCTTCGAAAGGTGGTAAAGTATGCAGTTTAACATGTCCAAATATGCAGGAGTGAAGCTCGTCAGAATTATGCTCAGAAAATATCAAACTTTGATATCCACTATATGGAGTTTCGAACCGATCACAAGTAACTTGTTCGAACCCATCATCGTACCACTTCGAATCGATCCAAAGGAGCGAGCTTCGAATCGATAGTCAAGTGCCAAGCTCGAATCGATCAATGAAGGGTGACTTCGAATCGATACAGAGGGGCACACTTCAAATCAATCAAAACGCCGAGCTCAAATCGATCAGTGGGGGATAACTTTGAATCGGTCCTTGGTTAATTAGTTCGTACCGATCAGGAAAACCTCAACTTAACATCGATCGAGTTCGAATCGAAACCTTTCGCATCGGTCGTAAAGGAATGTTTCGTATCGAAGCGAAGTTGAGAGCTTCGAACCAATCAATGGCTGCTTTTCGTATCGATCGTTTTGCACCGATACGACCCAACATCATAGTTAACTTGGTGCGAACTGCGCCCCCTCCAAGGGAAATCACAAGGATCGATTCGAAATCTGAAAGAGAATGATGCTGGCCCCCATCGATTCGTATACGAGTCTCTGAATCGATTCGAAATTCCTCCAAAAGCCAGATCTGGTTTTACCAAATCCCTAGAAAGGCCGATCGATGAAGGAGTGATAGGTTCGAGGTAGCTTTGCCATGTGGATTCGAGGTTAATTATCTAGTTTGGGTGATAGGTTCAAGGAATTAAAAACTTGGATCTTGAATGGTTCGAATACAAAACACAGTGCCCTCGTCTTTAAAGCTTCGAAACGATGCAACGAAAAGTGAAAGCAAGGCGAAAGTAAAAAGTGGAAAATGGCGAACCCTCTGCTATTTATATGGCGCGTTGAGAGCAACCGAGACGATTGCTCTTCCGGTAATCTTGACCGGTCGCAACCAGTCGAAGCGTAGTTCGATTTGAAACCTCCTTTCGAAACCGTCGGCCTAGGACCCTGTCGGTTCGAAGTTATCCCCGCGTGTCATCGGTACGAAGCGCACAACAAGGCGACGAGCTGCATCGATGCGAAACACACGCTGGGCCCATCGGTTCGAAAAGCTCTTGTACAAATCAACTAGTTCGTATCCATCCTTTCATACCGGTTCGAATGTTAGTTTCGAACCCATCACAACACAAGTATACTCCATCCATACGAATGTAGATTTCGAACCCATTGGTGCTCCAACACATCGGTTCGAAATGTCACGTTCACGCAACGCAGAGTCGTTTCCTTCAACCTTCTGCATCGGTTCAGGAGAGGATCGATACGAAGGAACCTTCCAAAACAACCATCAAGCTTTGTCTCAATTCAAATTTCAAAATCGGTTCAGGAGAGAATCGATACGAAGTTCAATAGCAAACAAAACTAACACGACTCATGGACGCACGACGTTTGTAAGGGTCAAACTAACATATATGCATATATGTCGAACTAACAATCGATTTTAAACATTTACAGGGATCAAACACTCATCCTGTTACAAATGCAACAGCCAACGGCTAAGCACTATTATACAGCAATCAATCATGTCAACACAAGGTTACAACAATACAGCATACGAGTTTCAACAAAAAAGAGAGCAATGATTGTTCAGAGAAATTGCAGTTGTTCAAAGCACGTCATGTTCCCACAAGACGTACTTTGGGGGGCAAAATTTTATCCCTCTTTTTGGCAAAGCCGCGATACCAAAAGATCACTCGGAAACGGAAAACAGTCAGTCTCAGAAATTGATCGTACTTCGTTTCGCTATGGAAATCACTGAATTTTGTCCGAGTCCGGATTGAGCTACAATTGATGGGACATGAGAGGAAAGATCATAAAAGTTATCATCTCGAATTTCAAGTCAATCGGAGTTCATACGCTCAAGTTATGATCGATTCAATTTGAAAGAAAAGGCCCGAGATTCGAACCCATCAGGTTCGAAAGCATCACCTTCGAACCCATCAAGTTCGAACCTACCAAGTTCATAACAATGGGCCTCGAATCCATTGGAGAATAGCTGGTTCGAATCCATCAAGCATCGGTCATTCGACTCCATCGATAGGTCTTCGTTCGAACCCATCGTTGGAACCCTATTCGAACCCATCCAAGAAGCTTCGTTCGAATCCACTGGGTCAGCTAGCCATGGTGACGTGTCCTTCATTGGTTCGAATGCGTCGAGATATTAGGAGTCGAAGCGGTTAACTCGGAGTGAAGACCGGATTGGTTCGAGATTTACGCTCCACGTCGCTGCGAAGGCACGTGCCACCATCGGTTCGAAACCATCGGTTCGAATGGATGGTTTCGAACCAAACAGCCATGCAGAAAACGCCATTTCGAATCCATGATATCTCGCAATCCACTGATCCAAATGCCACGAAATTTTCGCAGAAGCTTGCATACATGTTGAAGGATATCCACGCCAAATTTCACCTCGATTGGATGAATTCTCGATCGGTTCGAATGGAGTTCGAACCGATTCCAAGGTGGGCCCAAACTTCCTAAGGCTAGGCATGTGGGCCCCCTCACGTGCCAGAAGCGGTCTCCCGAGTTTTCAGCGAAATATCGGCATCCTACGCCTATAAATAGAGCCCCAGGGCCAACGAAAAAGGGATCTTCTGACTCTGAAGCGCCCAGACTCTGCCGGATCGAGATCTCCATCGTCCTACATCATAATTTTACTGTTGATTCCGAATTTACAGTTGTAATTTGCTGTTGATTGCTGCAACAACTTGTAATCATTGAAAGAAAAGCAATAAAACATCAAAACACTTCACAGTGGACGTAGGCAACACGCCGAACCACTATAAATCGATTGTCTACGCATTTTCTTTGCCGTTGATTGGAGTTTTTGTTAGATAATATTAGTTTTGAATTTACATTCTTGACTATTATCTCTTCAACGACTCCCGAAGAGTGTTGTGCCCAATTTTGACGCAAATAGAAATCATTGGATATTACCGTTTGAAAACTTATTGGATTTAAGTTAAAACACGCAGAAGGTCCTCTTTTAAAAACCTTTCGACTACGATGGAAGTAACCTTTTGACCTTGTCGAAAGGTTGGCTTTGAGAGCTTTAAAACATTTCATTTAAAACAATAGACCTCTGTCTTTTAAAGAAACTCCTTCGAAAGCTTTGGTTACACTTTAATTATAAACAAAGGAAAATCATCTAAGTCAAATGCTTTGAAACCTTTCGAAAGCAATGGGAGAAGTGGCTGGTTTTTAAAACATGTAAACCTTTCTCTTTGTTGAAAGCAATGACTTTGATTGGTTGGAAAAAGCGGCTATAACTTTTCGACTATGTCGGAAGGTTCAAAACAAAACAATGATAGGTGGCAATAACCTTTCGACTGTGTCGAAAGGTTTCGAAAAAAAATAGTGGTAAAGCAGCAGTAATCTTTCGACTTTTTCTAAAGGTTTATGACATTTCCTTTAAACATTTGACCTGGTTGAAAGCTACCAAGTTGAAAGCTTTAATTCGAAAGCAACCAAGTTGAAAGCTTTAGTTTAAAAAATAAACATACCCCAACCTCTTTGGCTATCAACCTTTCGACTAAACCCTTCGACCTTGTCCAATTCATTACGACCAAGATACTTGATACCATATGCATTGGTTTGACCTTGTCAAAATCTATAACCTTTCAACTTAGTCGAAAGGTCTGGGTTGGAAGGTTTACTGCCGTAAAAGGCTACAGCATGCTGAAAGTATGATTTTCTCGTTTTTAACTTAAAGAAGATAACTTTCAACTAACCTGCCTCGGTTTATCAAATTCTCATTGGCTAACAATTACATTTCAGATAAGTGCTGCCACTAATTTCAGAATTAAATAATAATTTTATTTTATAAAATTCCCTTCTTCTTAATTAAATAAATAAAACATTTAAGTCCCATACCATAAATAATTTTATATGTTCATCAAATCACTTAGGAGAAATCTAGAAAAATTCCAGAAAATCTATTTTAATAAGTTTTCCAACATATAAAATTTTGAAACCCAAATAATCATTATTTTAGCCGTAATTAATTTTTAGCCCAATAAATCAATTCCTTTACTAGAAAATTAATATAAATGCATATCAGTTCCGATAATTATGAAAATTGAAAACCATCTACAAAATCATGTTTTCTATAACATAAAATTTTCCCATGGCATTTAAGAATCAATTCATCTCGTTTTACCGTAAATCGTGTATATCTTCTCTTAAACAACCTTGTTTAAACATATATAATTCAAAATCAAGCATATCATCATTCCATATATCATAAAAACAGATTTATCTTTAAATCCAAAACAATATGATGTTAAAATCAAAATAGAGATGCAGAAACAACTATTCACCTTAGATTGGGTAAGGAAATTGAAGTTTGATTGAGATTGATTTCTCTAGCTTGAATCCTAAGCTTTATGTTGATTTTCTCTTCTCTTCTTCCTAATGGTCGGCCTTGCTTCCACTTCTTACGGTTATAGATTTTTTTTTGGTGATCATGAACATGTGGGTCCAAGAAAGACAGTATAAGGATGGGAAATGTGGGTGGTTGTTTACCCTAATGCCCTTTTTTTAAATTTCCTAACCATTTATATAAGTTCATTATTTTTAATAAGCACGTCCACCAAGTTTATTAATCAACCTAAATCTCATTATCTATATTATTCTATTTAATTTATTCTAATTAAAGCTCCTGAATAATGTCAATAAAATTAGGGGTGTTACAGGCTCCCCTCCTTAAAGAATTTCGTCCTCGGAATTCAGCAAGGACTAACTAGCAAACTAGCAATCATCTATAATATCTCTTGATAACCATACTATCCTATCTGACTAGCAACTATCTATATAGATCTAGTATAGACATACCATCAAAGCAGATCAGGATAAGCCTCTCGAATCCTATTCTTCGTCTCCAAAGTATAGTTTTTCTCGTTGTCGCTCAACTAAACCTTCACCAACTTGACTGTCTTGGTCCTCAATTTCTTCTCATCTCTCGCTACAACCCGAACTGGTAGTCTAACAAAAGTCAAATTAGGCACTACTGCCAAGTCCTCTAACTCAGCCTGGGGAATAGTAGTCTATAGATCATACACATACTTACGAAGATGAGAGACATGGAATACATTATGGACACCTGCCAATATGCTTAGCAAATCTACTTTATAAGTGAGCTTTCCAATCCTTTCGACAATCTGAAATGGACCAACATACCTCGGAGCCAACTTTCTCGACTTTCCAAAAATCATACCATACCCTTCATCGGTGATACCTTAATGAAAACTCTACCTCGCACTATGAACTCTAAGTTTTTACGCCTTTTATCTGCATAACTCTTCTACCTTTATTGAGCTTCCTTCATCCGTCCTCAGATTAACTCAATTTTTCCTGATGCCTCTCTTACTAAATCTAGACCTAAGACCAATCCGTCTCCCGTCTCTAACCAACATGCTGGCGATTTGCATGATCTTTCATACAATGCTTCAAAATCCATCATTCCTATACTAGCCTGATAACTATTATTATAGGAAAACTCAATCAAATGTAGGTGATCTTCCTAAGATCCTCCAAAGTCAAATGCACAAGCTCTCAATAAATCTTCGAGAACCTTATTGACTCTCTCTATTAGCCCATTTGTTTGTGGGTGATATGTTGTACTCATCTTGAGCTTGGTACCTAATACCTCTTGTAGACTCCTCTAAAATTCGCTAGTGAATAATGCATCTCTTTCGATGACTATTCTACAAGGAATCCCATGAAGCTAAACAGTGTTCTTCATAAACAACTTAGCCAAAACAGGTGCCTTTCTGGTTGACTTTACCCAAGTGAAATGGGAACTTTTGGTCAACCTGTCCACAATAACCTATATACTCTCATTTCCTCGACTTTACCTTGGCAACCCGTCTATAAAATCCATCAATATCGAATCCCAGTTCAAACCGAAATATCTAAAGGCGAAAGTAACCCACTTAGCTTCTGATGTTCGGCCTTCACTTGTTGACAATTAATACACTGCCTAACCCACAAGCCAACATCCCTCTTCATGCCTTCCTAATAAAAGCTTCTCTTCATATCTTGATACATCTTGGTTCTCTAGGATGAATTATAAACTTTGAATGATGACATTCCTCTAGAACTTCTCTCCTTAAGCTCTCTACATTCAGAACGCAGAGTCGTCCATTCTTTCTCAACCATCCTCTTTGGTGAAGACTAAAATCTTTTAGGTCATTAATCTATGACCCTTCCTCAAGCCTTCTAATTCTCTCCACTAAAATTGGATTTTCTCTCTGCTTAGAAGCTATCCTCTCAATCAGCAGTGGTCGAACTTCTAAACAAGATAACATGGCAGTATCCTGACTAAAACTAGCAGTATGTCTTACCTGCACACCACAACTGGCCAAAGCTTCTAGATCCTTCCACTCTGCCAACATTACTAACACCACATTCTACTGTTTTCTACTGAGATCATTTTCAACCTTGTTTCCTTTCCTAGGAGTATATACCGAAATCTTAAGCAGCCAAAAACTCCAGCCATCTCTGCTGCCTCACGTTCAACTCCTTCTGAGAGAATAAATACTTTAATGACTTATGTTCATTATACAACTCAAATCTCTCTCCCTAAAGATAATGCCTCTAAATCTTCAAGGCAAAAATCACCTCAGCTAACTCCAAGTCATGAGTAGGATATCTAACTTCGTGCAGTCTAAGCTACCTAGATGCTTAAGCGATAACTTTGCCCTTCTTCATCAATACTGCTCCCATTCCAGTGCCACATGCGTCAGTGTATACTACCAGCCCTTAGTTACCATCTGGAACTACTAACACTCATGCATTGGTTAACAAATGCTTTAACTTAAGGAACACTTCCTCATATTTGTCAGACCAAACAAACTTCACATCCTTTCGGTAATAGGCAGTAGGTCCAAGAAAACTCCTGATCTTGGTTACCATCTCTAGTCTTTTCCAATTATTAACTACCTCGATCTTAACTGGATCAATTGACAATCCTTTCTCTAAAACCACACGACTAAGTAACTTAACTTCTCTCTTCCAAAAATGACATTTGAAAAACTTCACGTTCAGCCGATTCTGCCTCAGCATCTCCAACACAACTCTAAGATGATTCTCATGTTCCTTTTCATCTTTTGAGTTTACTAAAATGTCATATATAAACACCAACAAAAACCTTTCCAAGTGCTCTCAGAAAACCCGTTTCATCAAAACAATGAAGAAAGCATGCACATTCGTCAATTTGAATGGCATTACTAATCACTCATATGAATCGTACCTAGTCTGAAAATCTGTCAAAGGACTGCTATCCTCCGCCACTCTCAACTGATGGAACCTTATCACCAAATCCAACTGGAAAAATACTCTGGCTCTACTCAACTGATTAAACATATCATCTGTCCTCGGCAGAGGGTACCTATTCTTGATCGTGTTTTCATTTAACTTACGATAGTCGATGAACACCCTTAACGACCCATCTGGTTTCTTCACAAACTCCTCGATTGCTCCCTAAGGAGAACTGCTTGATCTGATAAAATTCATTCCCTCAAGATCCACTAGTTGCACCTTTGACTCCTTCATCTTTGTCGGTGTCATTCTCCTAGGTGGTCTACTAACAGGTTCAACTTTCGGTACAAGGTCTATCCAAAACTCAACAGCTCATTTCAGTTGTAATCCATTGATCGGCTCAAATACATCATCAAACTCTCTAACCACACAAACCTGACTAAGCTCTTCTTCAACTTCCACGGCACTTAACAAAGCACAAGCACTCTTACTGGAATTCTCAACTGAGAAGATGATTCAATTATGACTGTCAGGGTGCCTCAATGATATTTTCCTGTCCTGACAAAATATCCTAGCCTCATACTTACCCAACCAATCCATACCTAAGATGATCCCAAAATCATAAACATACAAACTGCACGCAAATTTATGACCTAAAAAATCAAGTTATAAATTGTAACATCTCATCACAAGAGTTGCATACCCTCTTACTGGATTCACAACCCTTAAGGAAGTAACAAGGTATGTGGGTTCTATACATAACATATCAATCAAATACTGAGATATAAATGAACGTGATGCACCGGTATCAAAAAGTATCCTAACTGGTGTATTATGAATCAAAAGCGTACCTTCCATCACAGTCTTTCCTTTTTCTACTGTAGTGGGTTTAGAAGAAGATGGTGGTTCAATAGCAAACACCTTTCCTCTATCTGCCCTGACTGACTCTAGATACTGGTTTTTATAATGCCCAACTTGGTCACAGTTAAAGCATTTCGCATTCTTCTTCTCCATAGGCTTCATTCTTTCACCAGTTCTATAATCGTGGGCATATTGGCCCTTCCTATCACACTTATAACACACCAAATCTGCCTTCGCTTTCTTAGCGGCCTCCCCTTTTTGGGCTACTTTCTTCTTAAAGAATTTCCTTCCCCTTCCTTGAGAACCTTGGGACTCAACTAGCCTCTCCCTAGCTGAAACAGCAAGCAATTCCTCATGTAGGACGGCCATCTCCACCATCACATGATAAGGCTCTCTAATATGGGTCATTGCCGTCCTACCTAGCTCTGGCCTCAACCCTCTAATAAATTTCTCATTCCTTTTGACATCAGTGTCCACCAAAGCATAACTATATCGAGATAGCTCATCAAATTTAGCAGCATACTCGATCATAGACATTTATCCTTGGACAAGATCCATGAACTTACTCATCAATGCCGACTTGGCAACCTCAAACAAGAACCATTTCTTAAAACTCCTCCTAAAGTCAGCCCAAGTCAACTCTTCCTCTGGCACTCCGGCCGTCACACTGTTCCACCAATGAAGTGCTAACCCCTACAACTGTTTAGAAGATAGCCTTCTCTTCTATCCATCATTCAAGCCTAAATTTGTAAAGATCCTTTCACAGTTCAACAGACACTTCTCTACGTCAATCGCATCTTTCGTTCCAACAAACGGCTTTCCTCCCAGACTGATATAGTCTTTACTCAGCTTCGCATAATTATATCTAATTGGAACTATAGGATTAGCTCCTTCGACAATACCAGCAGCTTCCGCTTGCAAAAGATTAGCCAATAACTGATATAACATCCCCGCATCTACTGGTGGATTTTCAGCACCTGCATTGACTTTAGCATTTTGGTTAGCAATAGCCTGTCACCTTGGTTTCTCTGAGTATTAGGTCGAGCATTTTCAGTGGTAGTGGTGCTTCCTCTACCTAGATTTCCTCTTCCATTTCTTGCCTCCATATCCTCTTTCTCGTATATCTGCATACAAGCCTCAATAAGATACAGAAGAACGATCTAAAAGAGAAGGGAATACATATTTAGATATATACCTATATATCAAATACAAATACGTTGCTATGGCGTTAACTCAAACCTTGATTTTATTTTCAAATTCATTGGATTATGTTTCAAAAATCTTTTAGATTTACTTTTTTATTTTAAATTTTATAAACCTATGCTCCAATACTAACTTATAACATCCCCCTACTTGGAGGCCCAAAACTAATGGCTACGGATATGGCAGTGATCCAAAGTTATTAATCTTCAAGGACCAAATACGGTGGTGCTAGATACATTGATACACCTATCATAGAAATATGAAAAAAACTTAACAATTCAAAAAACATATTTCCACATTCCATCCAAAACATTTATTGTTCATTACCAAAGTACATTAACCTTGTTCGAAAAAATATAATCATTACAATTACGCCAAGAGCGACATATGAAGATGCCCCTTTGGTTGATCAGAATATATAGTAAGGCTACTAAATGTGCCTTTACAAACAAAACACAAAGCGGTAAGAAAAAAATCTATATAACTATCTGCCTCCTACACACCTCCGGAAGCTTTATTTGTCTAAGAAGAAAACCTGAGAAACTTAAATCTCAAATTACTCATAATCAATTGAGTACTCGAGAGTTTAAGGGAAAAACAAAAACTTCGAGTCAGACATAAAGCCTGGTATGAATAATAATCTAACATCTCAGCCCTTTTAGATATCTAGTGAGACCACGCCACTTAGTGGAATGGGTTTTTCCATTACTAGTATCCTAAAACCTTTATAAAACCAAATTCTATGCTCCCACATCCACAATGGTTAAACCTACATTTCAAAACATTATGATGATATGCATACTTGAAAATATATAAGATTTTCCTATTCCTAGTTTAATCTGACACCCTATCATTATTATAGTTCCTAGGGTCACCATTAACCTTTTTAGTTTTTATGGGTTTACTAATAACCTTGTTATAACTAATAGGCACCCTCTCCTATTCATAGTTTTCATGGGATCACTAAGAACATATAGGCTCCTCCTTGTTAACTTAATTAATTCATGGGTCCTTCTGAACCTATTAGTTATTCCAATGAGTAATCACCTTATCCTAGTTTTCATGGGTTGACTAGGAACCTATGGACTTATCTAGTAACTCAATCCATATCCTAGTTTTCATGGGTTGACTAGGAACCTACTGATACTTTCATTAGCCACTTACTTATCCTAGTTTTCATGGGTTTACTATTAACCTTTTGACTAATGTCAATTCTTAATTTAGGTATAGTTTTTCTGGTTTCATTACAAACCAATTAGCCCATGCCAACTGTCCTTATGCATAGGTTTCATGGGTTAACTATGAACCTCTTGGTATGCACCAATAGCTACCTTATCATAGTTTTCATAGGTTTACTATGAACCTCCCGGTATGCACCAATAACTACCTTATTATAGTTTTCATAGGTTTACTACGAACCTTCTAGTATGCACTAATAACTACCTTATCATAGGTTTCATGGGTTTACTATGAAACTCCTGGTTTACCTCCAATAACTACAAAGTTTAGGCATCCTATATTTTTGTTCACCTAGACTCCATAGATGCTATTCTACTCATTCAGGAGTTTAAGTAATTTGTGTTCATTATTTGAGTAAATCTACTGATTCTTTTACCCCATTTTCACAAATACACATTTATAGGTTATCATGTGAATATACTCATATTTGAATAAGTAAAACATTAATTAACAATACCACTCCTGTGGGTTTAAGGTCCTTGATATACATTTCATAAAACATTGTTAACACCTTTAACTTATATTTTTATCAAGGCAATACTTCTTCAAAATCACATACTTAAAACCTCTACAAAACTCCTTTATACAAGTCGTGGGTTTTCCTTTAAAAAATTAGAGTATGGGTTTTCAAATCCTTTAAAGACAAACCTTTCGCTCTTGTCAAAAGATCTTCAAAACAACTATTTGAATCCTAACCCTTCGAAACTATTGAAAATATTCAACACTTTAAACCTTTCGAAAGCATTGAATTCTTAAAATATAAACCTTTCGAAACCATTTGATCTTACCTTTTGAAAAATTATTGGGTTCAAGTTAAAACAAGCGGAAAGTCCTCTTTTAAAAACCTTTTGACTATGATGGAAGCAACCTTTCGACCTTGTCGGAAGGTCTACTTTGAGAGGTTTAAAACATTTCATTTAAAACAATAGACCTCCGCCTTTTAAAGCAACTCGTTCGAAAGCTTGGGTTACACTTTAATTATTAAACAAAGGAAAATCATCTAAGTCGAAAGCTTTGAAAACTTTCAAAAGAAATGGGAGAAGTGGCTGATTTTTAAAACAAGTAAACTTTTCGTTTTTGTCAAAAGCAACGATTTCCAAAGGTTGGAAAAAGCGGCTATAACCTTTCGACCGTGTCGGAAGGTTCTAAACAAAACAATGATAAGTGGCAGTAACCTTTCGACTATGTCGAAAGGTTTCAAAACAAAATGTGGTAAAGTAGCAGTAACCTTTTGACTTTGTTGAATGGTTTAAGACCTTTCATTTAAACATTTGACCTGTTGAAAGCAATCAAGTTGAAAGCTCTAATACGAAAGCAAAACAGGTGAAAGCTTTAGTTTACAAAACAAACATACCCCAACCTCTTTGGCCATCAACATTTCGACCAAGAACCCTTCGACCTTGTCCAATTCATGACATACCAAGGTAATTGATACCACGTGCATTTATTTGACCTTGTCGAAAGCTGTAACCTTTCAACTTTGTCGAAAGGTCTGGGTCGGATACTACCGTAAAAGGCTGAAACATGAAAAAAGTATCGTTTTCTTGTTTATAACTTAAAGAAGATTAACTTTTTAACTAACCTACCTTTGTTTATCAAATTTTCATTGGTTAAAAGTTACTTTTCAGAAAAATGCTGCCACTAATTTCAGAATTAAATAATAATTTTATTTTACAAAATGCACCCTTCTTCTCAATTAAATATATAAAAAATTTAAGTCCCACACCTTAAATAATTTTATGTATTCAACAAATCACTTAGGAAAAACCTAGAAAAATTTCAAAAAATCTATTGTAATACATTTCCCAATATATAAGAATTTCAAACCCAAATAATCATTATTTTAGCTGTAATTTTTAACCCAATAAATCATTTTCTTTACTAGAAAATCAATTTAAAATCCATCCCAGTTTCGATAATTATGAAAATTGAAATCCATCTCCAAGATCATGTTTTCTATAACATTAAATTTTCTCATGGCATTTAAAAATCATTTCATCTCGGTTTTACCCTAAACAGTATATATATTCTCTTAAACAGCCTTCTTTAAACATATATAATTCAAAATCAAGCATATCATCATTCCACATATCATAAAAACACATTTACCCTTAAATCCGAAAGCATATGATGTTAAAATCAAAATAGAGATGTAGAAACTATTAATCACCTTAGATTGGATAAGGAAATTGAAGCTTGATTGAGATTGATTTCTCTAGCTTGAATCCTAAGCTTTATGTTGATTTTCTCTTCTCTTCTACCTAATGGCGGCCTTGCTTCCACTTCTTATGGTTATAAATTTTTGTTTTGATGATCATGAACGTGTGGGTCTGAGAAAGATAGTATAAGGGTGGGAAATGTTGGCGGCTATTTACCCTAATGCCCATATATTTAATTTTGTAACCATTTATATAAGTTCATTATTTTTTAATAAGCACGACCACCTAGTTTATTAATCAACCTTAATCTTCTTATATTCATTATTATATTTAATTTATTCTAATTAAATCTCTTGAATAATGTCAATAAAATTAGGGGTGTTACAAGGTCTCTACCTAAAGTGTATGACACCTAAATCCTAAATTCAAAGATAATCTAAGCTTCTGTAGCTAAAATGGCTTGACTAAGGTAACTACCCCACATAGCCACTTCCACAAGCACCTAGTGACGGCTTTTCAATATTTATGCTATATTCTATCTCTCTTTGGGAATTTTCTACTTACCTGTTCTCTATCATGGACACGGCTCCATGAACCCTATATGGAGTTACCTCTAACTACAGACGCCTCCTATCGGTGCTTGATTCCTGCCTGTTTGGTGCAGTCCTTGTCTTTCTATTAATTGGATCCCGAATACACTAAACAGCTTTTGCCACAATGAAAACTTTCCATTCCAACCATATGTGCATTGGTAACTTTAAACAATCCTTTCTACCAACTCAAATGGTTTTATCTTGCACCAATGTACAACATACTGTCTTAACTCTTTCACTTGTGTATCTAATCTCCACTACGCCTAGAAGCCAAGTGGGATAACTCAATTGTAGATTTCACTCCCTTTTTTTATGAACTTTCCACTTAGCCCTTTGCCATACTTCCTTTTCCCTCAAGGTTTCCCAAACTGGTGATTTTCTAAATATTAAAATATACTACAACATAATTTTCAAATTCAACTCAACTCATGTCATTTCTCGATACACTTGGACTGTTTTTCAAACTCTCTAAACCCATGGTACCTAAGCATCATGTTTATGATCTACATGGATCTATTCCAAGTTCATTAAATTGTAGTTTGGGCTATCTCCCTTTATCCTTAACAACAAAATCCTTAAATTCGTTAGAGTTATAATTTAAGATCATCTTAACCAAATCATATCCACTTAAGGGTTACTTCACTCATATGCAGTTAGTACGCACACGACTTTATATTATATGTCAACCTTCCATAATTTTTTTTAAGAAAGTAATCTTCTTCCAATCTGAGCGATGTTTGAGAAAAGTCCTTTCCTATTCCTTGTTGTTATCCATAAATAGGACCCATTATCAAACATAACCTCTTGTCACTTTATTCCGTTTGTTTCATTTATTCTATGGTTGGTACAACGTAATATGGAACAGTGCTTTACCATCTTAATCTAACACATATGATGTCCATTCATTTGGTTTATACTTAAGGATTTCTACGTTTTAATACATTGGAACTACATCTTTGCTAAAAAGCGTGTGAAATCGGTAACTTTCCACAAATTTTATAAAAAAGGATTTGAGTCATGTTTGGAATCACATGGAATTATCTTTTCTACTAAGATTGAAATAGACAAACAAAATACAGTAACCATTTCTATTTTGTACATCTCTTTCTTTTGGGGTACATTCCTTATTAGTTCAAGTGATACACATTTATATGGAAACTAGATAATTTATGGAAACTTACATTGCTACATTCTTCATTCCAATGAATTAAAATACTACTTAAGTCCCACTCCATTTTATAACGGATTTTTACTACGCATATCAATTATTCAAAAATTTGGCTATGATCACTAACTCTACTTTTTATCTGCTTAAGTCATATAGGTCTACAAATCTGGAACTGATCATACTTTTTCCTCTATGAAGGTTCTGACTAGTTTAGGGACTACTTTTCACCTTATTTTTCGCATTCCAATATATTCTATAATCAACCTTATAATTCCAAGATATATATTAGACATACACAAAACACATCTACACTGATATAAACCACTAACATAAACCAAAAGTTATACTTTCCCATTCTTGTCCACCTGGTCAGCCCATAGCCTTCAAGGGAGCAACACAATACTTGGACCATCCGTAGCCTATAGATATCCTATCCTTACCTATATGTATCAACTTCGCTGCTATAGTGTCGAGCCTATACTTACTGTTCCAGTTAGATTGCCAAATGTAATCAAGGAAATGCCTATTTATTACTTAAAATTCTCTATAAGGATCAAAGTAGACCCAACTTGGCCCTCTTACCTTTTATACTAATTTTTATAGGTACTTAAAATTCTATAGGTGAATATATTTCCTTACTTGGAAATATATTCACCTAAATCAAATTTTTCAGTCTTCCTTATGCATGGATCTTACAATTCCAACCATACTTTGGTGGGAAGATACATGGTGGCATTTACTCCTCACTATTTTTTTGAAATGGTACTTCATATACAACATGTCACTAGGACAACATATCACATGTCAATAAACGTTCGAATCACGCTACGCAAGTTTCGAACTTCTGACCTTTCGCACCAAAGCCGAATCACTTAACCACTTGGGACAATGGTGCTTGTCCTTTACTCTTCACTATTTCAGAAAGTTTGACTTACTACTTTTAACCGTTGATTGGAAAAGTCATTAAATTTCTATTTTTCCTTTTTATCTTCGTCTCAATCATTTAATTCTTTCAAATTCCATAGTTAGTCTTATCCTAGTGGAATGTTCAATCATATTTATCTAACTCCAAATCTATTTCTTTTCTTTTAAAGTTTAAGTGATAGTCAAAATATTCTCATTTTATCTTTTTAAATCAAATCTTTGATTTTTAACTTTCTTTTCCATAAAAATAGTGAGTTTTAAAACTGTAAAACTCTCTTTCATTTCTAGCAAGTATTTCTTTTTTACT
Source organism: Allium cepa (assembly GCA_030765085.1). Lineage (NCBI taxonomy): Eukaryota > Viridiplantae > Streptophyta > Magnoliopsida > Asparagales > Amaryllidaceae > Allium > Allium cepa. The sequence goes on along the minus strand of CM060945.1, from coordinate 1,024,328,344 downwards.
ATGATTATAATTTTTTAATCAAATCATCAAAAATTATTAACTTAACTTAGTAAAAATATAACTTAGACACATCTTTTTAAAATTTCCTTTCATAAATAAGAAATTTTCACAAATCGTATTTTTAACTTATTATTATTACTTTATTATTTTCATTATCATTTTTAAAGTATGATAAAAACATTATTATGAAATATTTTCAAACACGTACCCATTAATTAATGACAAAAGTAGTTTAAAAGTAATGTCGTATAGTCTTTTCAAAATTTTCCATAAGTTCTAAAAAGATAAAATACACATTGGGTTACGTGCGACAATGTGCATAAAAGATAGAATAAAAGCTCTAAAATAAATATTAGAAAAATAATTTTTCATCTATTTCTCTACTTTTACATCTTAACAAATTTCATATGATTTGTTTGATTATTTTATGTAAAATCATAAACCAGCTTTCTTTTCGAACAAAACTTACATTTTATATTCTCTAAGAGACAGCAAAACTTTATAACAATTATTAAAAAAATTCCTTTTGTCAAATTCTTTTAATCTCTCCTTTCAAACAAAATTTACATGATTTATCTGATTATTTTATAGAAAATCATAAACTAAAATATCAGACGTCTACTGCTTCCATTTCAAAAGTTGTCTTACTAAATGCAAAATGCATATTGAGGGTAAATACAATAATATGCCTAAAACAAAGAAAACTTACAATGTTATTGAAAAATAGCTTTTAACAAATTCTTAAATTTTGCTTTTGACACAAGTCCCATAAAATTTATCTGACTATTTTATCTAAGATCGTAAATCAACTTCTTTTCCATTTAAAATATCAGATATTCACTCCATTTCTAACATTTAGAAAACATTTTCATTAGTTAATCACTTAAATTGGAGTAAACAATAGGAACCTAATTACCTACGCCCACTTTTACCTATCAGTGCCTTAAATGCATAAAATATTATGTTCTTCTTTCCGAAGACGGTCAAATCAAGTTTTATTTCCAAATACAATGCTTAATATAAATATGGAAATGCTTCAGCTATTCCTTTAAGTAAATGTGAGTCCTAACAACCACTACCAATAGTGTCTCTGCTTTGACTAAGGAGATTCTCCTAAAGGTCATAAAATCTTCTTTCATATTCTTGTGCTTTATATTCATATTCATTCACCCTTACAATAATAGTTTATCTGTCACTGCTAGTTAGTATAAGAAACCTCTACTAGCATTTCTTACCAAAATAAATAGGAAAGGTCCACCCTATCCCCTAAAAATTATTTTCATTTTACTATCTATGTCTGGGAATTATTTTTCAACTTTACCTACATACAGTATAGGCACGAATAGAAGGAATTTCAACATATATAGATAAAATCTTTAGAAATCTCTTTAAAAACTTTTATCTATACAACACACACACACATTTTCAAAACCCATTCTTGAAAACTTTTTGGAAAACCTTTTGAAAATCCATTTTTTTAGAACCATTCAATAACGTTCTCTCAAGATGTGCATAATCCCTAGGGAATCCTAAGCCTAAATTCTGATAACAAAATGTATCAACATGCACTTTTGGACATGAATCATGCCTAGAAATTATGAGCTGTTGGGTTTTTAAAAGATTAGAGAGCATAATTACAGAGATATATTTCAATGACATTCTACATATTCAGATCTCACAGCAGAAGAAATTAAAATATATATGTGCAAAAAGGTAGACATTTCATAGAAACATTCTCTAAAATACTTTCTTTATAAAATAGATTGTTTCCAAATTAATATAAGGTTAAATTCTAATACAATAAGTAATTGTAAGAGAGTAACATAAAATATTAGAACTCTATCGTTGAGCTCCTTTCTTCCTCGTACTATGTACAATTACTGCTAACCTATCATCCTATTGTGGGGGAAAATGGAGAAAAAGGGGGTAAGTCAAACATAAAGTCTAGTGAGTGAGAATAAGACTAATAAGATGACTAAGTATAATTGTTTTAAATATACTCTAAGTTTCATAGACTGTACATAGTGTCAGTGCATTCCTAAGGTCATATACCTTCCTGGGCGCGACATCGGATGAAAGTCTTGATTGTCGGTCTCGATGTTGACCCTTTCAATCGAAAAACCTCGAGTGCCAACGATTTTATGATTTCTTCTTTCCACGTATCATCTTATCAGTGAGGATGACCCCTTTTTGTGTTCTTTTTCTTGGATGGTCTAGCAATCATTGGACAATTGTTTTGATGAACTATCACTAAACAAAAAAAGAAAGAAGAGAAAGAACTGGGAGTTGGCACCTACATAACAGGTTGCTTGCTACAAGCTGAAGTCACTTCTATGTTCGAGTGCTTTGTGTTAAGCATATCAAAAGTAGCTTCTCATGGCAGAGATTTCTTGTCTACTTTCCGCGTTTTTTGATAAGATTTTTCCCCTGAATTAGGATTCTCGGCTCTTATTGGAGAATCACGGGATGACCAGATTTTAGTGAAACTTTTAGTCCAGCTATAGGTAAAAGTTAGTCAATTGTTGAATCTCCCTAAGGGAAACCTTTTCTCAAAGAGATTAGGTTCCGCAACTACGACTGATGCAATCCACCCTAAGTCCATAGTTATCTAACTCATTCGGCTAAATCTACAGGTCAAAACCTTCCACTATCGATCGGCCAAACCGAGATATACTGTCCCTTTTCTACTCCACTATGCCTTGAGAGGGAGAACATGTAATGCACTTTTGTAAAGAATTTCATTGAATATACCCCATGCTCATCTCTCGATTGTAATGGCAAACTGCCTCTTTTTGCCTACTCTAGTGTTCACCGCGTGCGAATCACCACCAGGACTGGGCTCCACCTAGTACAATCTCGAATCCTATGGCAATTTATGGCCATCTCCAGCGTCCACCAATACTACGTTATGCAAGAAGACATGCCATACGTAAATCTCCTGTTAGGAATGGGCCCCTTTCAGGATGTATTCCCACAAATGTTGCGCTCACCCATATATAACACTCCCTGGAACTAATGTGAATAAATTGCCCTCATCTCACTAAATCTAATTTCTACTTTCGCCTAATGGATTGTCCAATTGCATACATTTATAGATCTTCTGGACCTTATCCACATAACGAAGTAAATTCACCTACAACTCATATAGGGAAATAACTTCCCTAATCTCTTGCATGTATATCAAAATAGTTCAATACGCAATTTTAAATTTCATTAAATTTCAATAATTAATTGGGCGCAAAGCCCAAAAATCAAAATCTGTCCAAGAATAAGTTGGACGGTCGACTTGGAAGCACGGTTGGTTGTACTCCCATGATCGACCATTCCAGTTTTTTTCTTAGGGTACGGTTCCTTTTAGATTTTAATTATTGTGATTACAACAACTTAAAAGACCACAAAAACATCTCATAACATAAATATCACCAAAACCATGCATAAAGATGCCATCTCCAATATAAAACAAATCAATAGAATTCAAGAATACCATATCCAACAGGTGAATCATCCATATAAAGCATCATCATAAAAAATGAAATCACCAAGTGAATCGAACAAGCACATAACGGTGCCTTAAAATGAGTATAGATAATGGACATTCCCTAGTCTGCCATAATCAAAGTAATAAAATGAGCCATCGTCTAAATAGATAGATGACAATATATGTCAAAGAAGAATACAAGGTTGACCATACTCAAGACATAGTCTCAGGAATAATCTCATCTCATATTTTCCTATCTATCACACGCAAACTGAAACCAGATGGGATGTGACGACCGCCCATGACTCCTGCACCCAAAAAGGAAATAGTGCGCTGTAAAATGTGTCAGGCCGCCATGGACGATCATCAGGGTAAGGTAAACACCGAATACTCTATCGTATTACTCACAGCGCATGGATAAAATACAATAGAAAGTATACATAGTGAAGCTCTATAGAACAGAATTCTCATCATATAAGCTCATAACCATTTGATACAAACATCTGAATAGTCAATACATCAAGCCTCACTACATAACACTCAGAGAATCATACAAACAGCGGAACATCCAGTACATAAAGTAAGAAAACAATATGCAAAAGCCTCCAGCTCGTCTTCATCATCAACAGCGTTGGTCACTAACAACAGCACCTGTCACCTGCTACCTAGTCTGCCCATCCCAACATGGATGAACAGCCCAAGGTAATAAGAGTTAAACATAAAACCTTGAGTCAGACAAAAGTCTTAGTGAGCAGTAAATCAACTATCAAACATACCAAAAGAGCATAAAGGGTAAAAAGGGAACTCAACCATCCCACTCCACCTCTTTCTACAGTGATAGCCCCCAGACACACAAAGTAGAAACGAACATAATAAATCAGACATTTAAAATAAAGCTATTATCACTCGAGTCAAGGTCGGTGTTTTCTGAGTACAGACCCCTAAGGCCTAAACCAAGATCAGATAAGCACCCACAAAATATTGCTCTTGAGACCGAGTGACGATACAACCAAAACATCCAAACATCCATGACTCTGGCTATCACTGTTATCATTGCTTCAATATCACCGTTAATTGAATGACCGGCTCATTCTTTCATCCATCCGTCAAGGGCTAATGGTAACCCCGGTTCTAGACATAACTCCGCACGTCGTCGCAGCCCGTGCCTAGGACTATCGAATCTGCCCAGAGTACTTAGCACGTCGTCGCAGCCCGTGCCTGGGACTATCGAATCTTCCCAGCGTACTCTTGCTTTGAGCATGCTAGAACCTTCAATAACGATGAGATCTCAGCCTTCTAGTCATCCTCCTCGACGACTATTCACATACTAGCTCAAGCGCCTCTCGAGCCAACCATTATCAACAAACTCAGACCACATCGCCGAGTTATCAACATGCTTGGGATGATCCCGTCTGGATTAAACCAAGGCTTTCTCATATCATGCTTTGCTTCATCGCATCATAGCAAAGTCCCATCTCAACATCATGCTTTGCCTCATCACATCATAGCAAAGTCCTATCTCAACATCATGATCAAATCTATCCATATGAGCTTTATCATCCGCTTCATATGCCACGAGCAGCTTTCCTTATTCAAGAGCCTTTCCACTTAGCTTTTGAATCATCTTCGACCAACTTGTCCAAATCAAGTCATCAATCAACTAACTTATAACAATCAAATCAATCATTCATCCAAGTAATCAATCATTCAAATAAGATCTAAATAAACAGTTATAACAATAATGGCAATTTCGTAAATAAAGGGTCCAAATCTAACAAGCATGAATTCTAAGTAATATCTTGATGAACGAACTAGCATAGGTTAACTTATAGTAAAATGGATATCAAAACTTCATGAACAATAGATCTACATGCAGACTTGAGGAAAATGCATGAAATCACTATCTTTAACACACAAACAAGCCACCGATCCAATATACTCCTTTGGGTCCGTGTGAGAGATAACCACCACTCACCGAATCACCTAAACACTTCAAAAGCTACCAACTCCAGATCTGGACAGCAAAGGATCTAGCTTGACCGATAAGATTCCCTTCAAACGATGAAATCTCTCTTCGATGGATGGAGATCTTCAACTTTGGTTCTTGGATCTTCGATCTTGATCTTCGATCTTGGATGAATGTAAGCACTAGATTAGAGTGGAGAAAAGAAGTGAAGAAGTTTTGTAGTCGAGCTCTAAAAATGGCAGCACTTCGTCGCTCCAAAACCCAGTGACAAAAAGTGAACCAAAGCCGTGTATTTATAGGCAGAAATTTAGGTCGCTCGAATTTAGGTCGGTCGCTCTTAGGTCGGTCACGACCTAACGACCTAACTATATAGCCGACCTAACGACCCAACAGCTTAGGCACTCACGCGACCTAACAAAAGTCACGACCCAACACACACACGGCTTACGACTTAGCAAATGCCGCGACCTAATAGATACGCGCGACCTAACAGGTATACGACCTAAGCCATAACACACGTTCGCGACCTAACTATACACGGCCTAGCGACCTATCACTAAAGTCTTCTGGACGACCTAACATATAGCAACCTGATATAGGTTGCTCACGACCTAACTACACCATAGGTCGCTCACGACCTAAAGTACAACAACTTATTCTATTTCCTTAAGTCGCTCGAACGACCAAGCTTCCTTAAGTCGCTTGGACGACCTACCTCCCCTAGGTCGCTAACCTACCTAACCGACCTATCTCCTTAGGTCGTTAACTCGTAAGTCGCTGACTTCTCTTAGGTCGCTAATCACCTTAGGTCAGTCTAAACCCTTAAGTCGCTAATCCATAACTCGTTAACCCGTGGCTTTCTAACCCGTAGCCCGCTAGCCTCCTTAGGTCGTTCCAAAACTCCACCGACCTAACTATCATACGACCTAACTCCCTAGGTCGTTCTACCTCACTAAGTCGCTCACGAGCTAACACCGGACGACTTAAGCTTTGGTCGACTCAAACTCTAAACGACTTAACAACATCAACGACTTAATGTCGATAGTTTTACAATCTTTCGATCCGTAAAATACGGGTCGTTACATGGGAGATTGATGGCTGCATGCTTGCTCCAGGAAACCAAGGTCTACTAGCCGCATGCTGTATAGTTGGATCTATTCCTATAGCCTTAGTTACCTCAAAAAAATCATGATTCATATCCACTAATGGCTTGTATACGCATAGCCTCGGTCGTAACCCTACACTATTCCTATAGTAACAAACTACTAGCCTAAGTGACACGAGAGCTAAAGCGCAACTATCCTACCAAAACTGGTGATGCGCGTGAATTATAATATACAACAAAAATGTCATTGATCTGGGCCACGACCCTACGATCAGGCTGCCAAGGTGGATACTGGTCAAATTGGTTTACTTCAAAAACAAAAAGAAAGTTGAATAAAGGTAGATAGACACATATTATATATACAATGGCCAATACACGGCTCTATATATAGGCCAAAAAATGGCTCTAAGGATACTTAACACAACGAGTATCACACACAACATACCCCTATATGAGTATCGTCCATGAGCAAATATTAACCGAATAAATAACACAACGGTGTTCCTCAACACGACGTGTTACTAGTTCATTTATTCACTGCTCATACATCACACTCGCACCTTTAATATTCTATATAATGAGTCCAAAGAATAACTTGAGAAATATTACTGAATGTCCCATCCCAAACAGTATTATAACTCTATTTATTCAGATTCTTCGCTACACAGAATTAAAGATCAAAAACCAATATAAAATGTCATAAATCCATATAAAAGGAAATCATCACCATACCATTTCAAATCAATAATAAAAAAAGCATCAATGTTGAATCATTTATGTAGTCTAATTCAATATACAAGAAAAAAATAAAAAATTTAAAAAATAGGTTATTCAAATGAATAAATAAATATATATATTTATATATGACAATAAATGAGTCAATATTAATAGTGAATTATTCACAACATATATTCTTTTATAATAAAGTAAATACTTCGAAATAGATAATAAATAAATATTTGTATTCTCTTTTCAATAAATTACCAATTTCATAACCTTTTATAAATTTAAATATTGATTTAATGTTCAAAGTACTTTTGGAAAGATTATTTCCTTCTTTTAGAATCCAAAATAGTTTATAAAACCAAATGTTATAGGAAATAATTGTTTTGCTATTTTATATAAATAAATACTATTTTTAGAACAATTTTATAAAATATCTAAATCAATTTGTATACATTCATTATTAATTAAATATATTTTCAAATTTTGAATTATATATTAGATTTCATACATTGATAACTACAAATGTCAATTATGAACCATATCATATTTTCTCATTCAATGATACTGTTTAATTCACTTTATTAACTCTTTAAACTATTTTTACATTGATATAAAGTAACTAAGAATATGAATATTTATATATTAGAGATTAAGAGTATAATTTTAGTTTATTTTAAATTTTAATAAATAAATATATATATATATATACACACACAAAACTAATGCTTGCACAAACATACACCAGATTACACACATGCATGTACAAGATCACACATACACAACACATTTACCCACTCCAACGCTCTACACACAAATATAACGACAAATACTCTCCTACACAAACTCATAGAAAACACAAAAATACACACGGTAATACACACAACAACACTCAATCATGCACACATCCCATGCACATGCATATATCTGCATATATGCACACTATTGTACAACTGCATGATACACACAAATACATAGAAATATACTCACACGCACATACAACTGCGTACACACACCAATACATGCACACACGGCCTAGGTTGCACATGCAACACACTATTGATACACCAGTCATATCTAATCGGTGGACCCAACGGCTATTCAGAGTGTAGGATCAATCACTTTGATCGATCCCTGGTCCTGCATCCCTTATTAATCTGCCTCCAGTCAAATCACAAACCAAGTACAAAGAATAGCAAGAATAATATGAATTTTACATTGAATGTGGGTGCGTACACTAACCTTAAAACAGTGTTTCTTACTCTTCATTACACATGCTCCAAAAATCCATCTCACTTCATGCGTAGGTGTGTATCGAGATCGAGAAGCATGTAGTTGATTTTAAGAGATTTATGATAATTTAATAGGCTTTAAATTGGAATATATGAGAAGTAATGTTTAGGGTTGTGATCGTTTTCTCCCAAAACCAGTAAAGGAAAATGTGAGGATTAAGTTTATAGATGGAGATGAGGTATTTGGAAATAGAATTGTCCAGAGAGGGAAATTTTGGATACCTTAAATTTTTAGGTTTGGATATGAGATATTGGGTTTTGAGCTATGATAGAATAAAATAGGTAAGTGTGTGTATATATATTATTTTCTTAACTATTTTCTATTTAGAACAAATTATAATAAAACCCTAAATAATTTTTTTATTTACGATAATTAATTATCTAATTATCACAATTCAATTTCTAGGATTTATTTTTTTCCATGGTTTAACTTATTTAAATTTAAACTTTATTTTTCTCATTTTAAACCCAATATTAACAAACTCTAAATTTATTTATTTCTCAATTCTTAAACAAGATTATTCATAAAATTATTTAATTTCACCACTTATTATAAAATTCCGTTATCCTGAAATAAATTTCAATTATTTATTTTAATTCGTAAAAATATATTTTTAATTAATTAAACATTTATTATTAACTACCTCTAAAAACCGGGTTGTTCATTCTGATCTTGGACTTTGCACCTTTTTCATCTCTTATCTCTCTCACAATATTCATATAGGTAGATACCATTGGCAGTTCCAAGCTTAGGAACCTGTCAAACCCTTGTACTGGTGATTTAATTCTCTTTTAAATCCATAATCAATAAAAATATAAAGTGGACGTGACCACTATAAAAATCTTGCTTTTACTTTTCTATGCTTTTCTGTAGTTTCCTATTATTTCTACTAGATCTAATCCTACATCATGCCATATTTAGGTGTTGTGCGACTTTTGATGTCAACATCAACCTTTCTTTGGAACCTATACATTATGGTCCAAATTTTAGGAAAAATAGAAGATAATATAATAAATATATTATGTTTATTACCAAGACAGTCATGATACAAAGTGAGACTTATTATATCTGAATCCTCTTTATCCCAGTGATAATAAAAGGATTCATAATGCGACAGTGGTTCTAGTTCTAAAGTGATCTATAAATTGTATAAAGTGAAAATTTAATATAAAAAATATTTACCAGATTTTCTTATTTATCTTGTAACATAGTGTAAGGGTTAAGTATGATGGTACCAAATTATATTTAATGTTCTGGAGTATTTTAGGGAGAATGTGTGTATCTATATATAAATATATATGGACTCCTTTAGACTAACTGCATATAAGTTTAAATATTAATATTTAGTAATAATACAATATAACTTGGTGGTTTCAAACCGATACATAAAAAATAGTTCTATACCATAAGACTATTAGAGATGTTTAGGTTAGTGCATTGAAGTGATGTAAGCAAGTACCATGCATTTCTAGTGGCTTGTATACTTGCATTGTATAAAAATTTGAATGTTTTTTCGATCTTGAATGCCAACAATAATTTATTACATTATTGTTAAAGTTGGATTATCTAACTATGATCATGTGTACCATTTGATGCATAAATAGAACAGTTGTTCAACTTTTGTAGTTAATTACAAACTTTTAATATCTATACAAAATATGATATGTCTGTGTTACAACGTAAAAAACTAATTGAATTATATGTCCTAGATCTCGTAAATAACTTGCTTGAAGTAAAACGAGTAGCTTACTCTTATACATGTCATGATATTTTTTCTTCAAGTCATGACCTGAAGTCCAATGTTCGAACATTGACATCAAATACCTCACTTGTATTCGACTGCTAAAGATTCAAACATCGAGCTCCGGTCAGATGGAGCTTATAACAACATTAGATGAATATAAATAGCGGAAACAAAAGGAATATCATATATCAACACAGATACAACATGATACAATATCCAATACAACATCGATCCCAAATATCAGAGTGATACAAATATGATACAACAATAATACAACAACAGAAACTCAACAGGTTTCCAACATACTTCAACTTCGACAAGGTCTTCAAAACTCCAACACTTCAAAAGATTTCCAATCCAAAGCTTCCAGAATCCGAAAGCTTCCAAAAGATTTCAAAATCCAAGCTATCTCCAAATCACGGATAACTTGCTTCTAGGCTGCCCGTGTGAAAAATTATGGGCACCTAGAGTTTAGGAAAGGAACAATAAACTCCAGGTCAGTCATGAGACTGGTATGAGTAAACCAAAAAAAGTTATTTGAAATAAAACAGTTCATTTTTTCTCAAAAGCAAAACAAAGGAGTTTGAAAGAAATCCGCAATTCTTTTTTTTAAAAATGAAACTGCCATAAGGCCTCCCACCACACACAATGCAAGTGCAAACTTGGAGGAGATTTCTCCTTATGACAGTAAAAAATGCTTGATACGGGAAAAATCTTTTAAATATTATTATTAGTGCATAGTGTGAGAACATTTTCGAAAGTATAATATTAATCTCAGCCAGCATAAACATTCTGTACTATGCCTACTATAGCTACCATCTAAGCAGTGGTGACCACCATAAGTAAATGGCAGGTTATACAACTAAAACCGTACTGGGTTCGTATTGTTTTATTTGGATTTCCAACATATAGTCAGGCAAAGGAACTTCCCACACAAAATGGAACGCCTCTGGAGGGACGTTCCCGAGAACCTAACCGGATCTCTGCTACACGAGACCGGGTTACCTCTGTGACTAGGTAACAACTGACATGAGTAAGCCACCTCACGGTCATTACCAACCTTTACCCGAAGCGCTTCTCAACCGACAACCACAAAGCAATAAGTTTGCAGCAACCACAAAGTAAGTATCTGGGCTCCATACCATGATACCACTTATAGTCCAAAAGGAAATGGACATACCCTCAGAGGGTGCTGTCCCAAATAACCTTGCTGCCACGATTTCTGTTTTGACCATAACCGGGTTGTGAGGTTCGACGAAGTCTCGTCCACAAAGCTATGCTTTTTCACAAAGCCATGCTTTGATCAACAAATGATCAGCCGCACTCAGCATGCCACACTACCAAATTGGAAGTATATCACTAATAACCTTCAACTACATAACCTCTGAGCCTGTACGTCTCAGAGAAGGGTATTAAGCTAAGAGAATAAATTCTCCGCCACCAACAGATATGTATTTGAAAGAAATCAGCTTTATACCTCAAATTGTAATGTCAGACATACAACCATACAAGTTTGTTCCGTGTTCGAACAGAACCGAAGGCACTTCCGAAGAAGTCCTTGCAATCCGGGCATCCACAATCCCGATCGGACTCCCCATCACATATGGAGATCTCTATACCGGAGCAATTCAGTGCAGAGTCATTCGACAGGTTATCCTATCTTTTTCGAAGACGCCCAGTCTTCACCACCGTCTTCAATTGCCATCCATTTCATCGTATCACATATTCAGAATGGGTTTTATGACACAAAGGTCCTCTCCCGGCTAAACCGAATAGTGAGCGCTCAATTTAAAAATACGTGGATGTATCCATCACAAAGATTCATATTCAGGGTTTGATGTGGGTTTCGGATGACCAACTGGAATCCGACTTCCTGTCGCATCGAAATTCAAACGCCATTTTACGGCCCAAAAAGGGTGTTCACATTCACACAGCAATATATTCATCACAAGTATCACAGCTTGGCATAAAGCATTTCATATTACGAAGCATCACATCACATATTAGAAATATAAATCCAACATAAAACATTCATGAATAGTTATACATCTTTAATTAAGATGAATAACTGTTGTGGTTTTAAATTTATTAACCACATAATTACTTTCATTAGTAATCTTTATCAATGATTAATTTCATTAATTACAAATTCCTTAAGTCTTAATCATCTTCATTAATTAATCATTCCTTAATTAATTATCTTATTTAATTAACCCTTAGTTATTAATTAATTAAATCTTAATTACTTTCATTAATTAATTATTAATCAATTACAAATTAACTAATCTTATTTATTAATTAAATAAATCTTAATATTAAGCAATTAATTAAGTAATTACTTTTAAAAATAATTAAATTAACAAACCATTAATTACATAATAAATTAAAAGATAAATTTTTTATCTTTATTAATCACTTTGGCTATCTTTTGGAATTTGTTTAATAAACCATCTTCATTACATTAATTTCTTCAAAAGATTAAGATTAGTTTAAATAACATTCTATCTTAATTACCCTTTTAAATTACATTAGTTACTTAATATAAATAACTTTATAAAATAATGTATCCAAATTAAATAAATTAAAATTTAATTACTTTGAAAATATACTACTTATATCCTTAAATAATCCAATCTTAACTCGAAATCATCAATTTGAAAACATGTTTTGAAAATGTTTTAAAAGTTTGATAAGTTGTAAAATAAAAACTGTTTTATATATCAGGCTCGAGACCTGCTTTGAGTCACGTGCGAGAAAAATTCTCGTTTGCTTCGGGTTTTATCAAAATCAGCCTATGTACTTTTCTTTTTTTCCAAACTTCAAATTTTATTAAGTGTTTACCCAGCATATCACATATCTTACTCGAGTTAAGGCTCGAGATATCACGCAAATCTCTTGAAGCTTGCTTCGAGTCCATATCCTTCTCCCTCAAACCAGACTACTGACACAACTTTGGCAACATGCACATGCACGGTCGGAATCGCCACAGTTGATTGAAGCTCTAGCCTCCATCGAGTCAACGACAACCCCACCTAACATCCACACCACCCAGAAATCCATAACTTCAGCGAACTTGCAAAAGAGTCAATTGTCTCAAAACTGGGTCTAAGCTCGACCTACTAATCCACCTCGCTCTGACGCCAAAGATCACTAGAGGCAATGCGCCTCCATCACGAGCTTCCCATGTCGACCACACCCCTCCACCAAAGGGTCTCATCCAGTCTTATGCAACCTAGACAACGAATTTGGTCAATTTCTGATCAATACAGAAGCATGGGCTAAAACCCTAATTTGATCTCGTCTCAACTCCATGATGATTAGAAAATTTTCTGAGCATTTTTCTCAAGCTACCCTACCCCCAGCGAGCTTCACCCAAGGTCGCAAGATGAACTGTGTCGCCGATCACCAGAAATTTCTAAAATACTTGAATCTATTCATCTTTGCATTACTCAATGAATGCTTACTTAAAAATTTTGATTTAACTTTCAAAAATCATTTTTTGTGATAATAATTCAGATATTATTCTTGAAACTAGGATTTATAATATTTGAATTTCAATATAGTTTGAATTGTGACCGTATTTTCCAATTTTCCAGAAAAGCTTTAATTTATTTTGCTTGAATTCATTTTTATAACTTAAGACATGTCAAAACAACAAACTTTTGTTTAAATTCTGAGATCAAACAAGGATCAGGGACAGGGGAGTTGGATTTTGTACAAGATTATAAAACTCTGTAACCTAGAACAGAGGTGATTCAAAATTGAACTGACATGCATAGGAAAAAATACGCACATGTTCATAGATTTTTTGTGTGCAAACAAATGTTCAAACTTGTTTAAATCCTATATTCAAGCAACACCTCGGACATCAGATATAAGAAATGTTCACTCACCTTAAATATATTTGAAACAGAGGACAACCTTTATGTTGAAGGCTGCAGTTTGATTTTTCTGTATATCCTTTTCTGTTTTAATCTTGAATGATGTTTGAGTTTGTAAGATAATAATGTTTATTTTTCTTTTCTTTCAGGCTTGCTAAGTTTTGTTTGAACGAACAAGACTAATATGGATGTATATATAAAGAAAATAGGTTTTACAGTAGGTGTCTTCTAGTATAAGCTTTCCTCTATTTCCTATTCTTTGGTCAAAGATTGTTTTTCGGAAAAATGAAATGATATATAAATATGTGAAATGACTTTATTTTGGCTGAGGTGATAGTATTAAATGCATATGCTTCCCATCTTGTTTACATATTTATCCCCTTTGATTTTTTTTTTTGTATATAGATATTTTTTTTTGTTTCTTTTGCGTTGCCTAAAAAAATTCACAGCAAACATACCTTTGTGCTTAATATAAAAATTATTATAGTTATTGTTATGCGTTTGTCTTATGTTGCTTACACACAAACCCACTTATATACTTGTTTTTAACATAGTCCTTATTATTTTTATTTCTATTTTAAACTTATTATCAAGCACTTAATTTACATTCATATATTTTTATAATTATATTTTATTTGTTTTGAAATCTTTCAAATTAAATTTCCAAAGTTCAAATAAGTTACCATATTTACATTAATAAATTTTGGGATGTTACAGATATTCCCCCCTTAAGAAAATTTCGTCCTCGAAATTTGAAAGAGAGAGAACAAAAAACAAAGAATATACGAATTCCGAAAGGATAGAGAAATAAATGGCTTACCAGTTTAAGCCGAGATATCCACTCTGCAATTGGGATATGATTTCTTCATGCTATCTTCAGTTTCCCAAGTGCAGTCCTTTGGATTGCCACTCCGCTGTACTTTAACCAGTTTTACAATTTTGTTTCTCAATTGCTTTTCATCACGATCTACAATCTTTATTGATTCTCTTTTAACTGGTAAATTGGGAGTGATTTCGAGATCCTGTCGAGCAGCTTCTTCAATAATACAGTCTGGATCATGCATATACTTTCGCAATGAGAAATGTGGAACACATCATGCACGCCAAATACCCAGCTGAGCAACTGCACTCGATAAGCTAAAGAACCAATCCTTTCTAGAATAGAAAAAGGACCAATATATCGTGGTGCCAGCTTACCGGTCTTTTCGAACCTTAATACTCCTCGCATTGGAGATACCTTGAGAAAGACAGAGTCTCCAATCTGGAATTCCAAATCCCTTCTTCTGCGATCATAATAACTCTTTTGACGACTTTGAGCCTTTTTCAATTTCTTTCATATAAAATCAACTTTCTCTGTGGCTTCTTTAATCATATCTGGTCCAAGGACAAGTCTATCACCTACCTCAATCTAGCATGTCAGTGATCGACATGGACGACCATATAGAGCTTCAAAAGGAGCCATCTCTATACTGGCCTGATGCAAATGGTCCTTCCAAGAACCACCAAAATCAAGTATAAGAGAACACGACCAGATGCAAATGGTCCTCCCAAGAACCACCAAAATCAAGTATAAGAGAACTCGACCAGATGCAAATGGTCCTCCTAAGAACCACCAAAATCAAGTATACAAGCACGCAATAGGTCCTATAAGGTTCGGTTAATCCTCTCAGTCAGCCCACGAGACTGTGGATGTTAAGCAGTACTGAAGTTCAGCTTTGTTCCCAATGCGGCTTGAAATGCCTCCCAAAATCTACTAGTTAAGATCGGGTCATGATCACTCACTATACTGCTAGGAATATCGTGGAGACGAATAATTTATTTCACATATAACTCGGCTAAACTTGCTGCCGTGCAGGTAGATTTCACTGGCAAGAAGTGGGCTGTCTTAGTCAAATGGTCCACAATAACCCAAATTGTTTCATTGTCGTTCCTAGTACGAGGCAACCCGTCGATGAAATCCATCGATCCTTGGTCTCATTTCCACTTCGGTACTTCCAAAGGCTGAAGTAAACCCACCACTTTCTTTTGATCATTTTTAATTTGTTGACAGTTAGTACATCGACTCACATATATAGATATGTCCCTTCTCATCGTTTTCCACCAAAACGTTCTTTTAATATCACGATACATTTTATTGACTCCTGGATGAATGCAAAGTTTGGACTTGTGGCATTCGTCCAAAACTTCACGTTTCAGCTCCGGAATGTTTGGGACACAAATTTGTCCTTTTAATCTTATAACTCCTCTACTATACATTTCAAAATTAGTGTCTTCTCCTTGGCATATTATTTTATAAATTCCCTGAAGAAACTCATCTTCGTATTATTTGCTCGCGATCCTCTTAAGAAGAGTAGGAGCGGTAACAAGATGAGCAAGAATAGCATGCTTTCCACTCAAGGTGTCGGCAACTACATTGGCCTTTCCGAGCGTATATAGAATGTCTAGGTCATAAGACGCCAGACCAACGTTGTTGTCACAGATTCAAATCTTTCTGGGTGAAGAGATACTTTAAAGATTTTTGGTCGATGAATAATTCAAAATTTTCACCCAAAAGATAATGTCGCCATATTTTTAAGGCGAAAATAACAGCCAAAAGCTCTAAATCATGTGTTGGGTAGTTTCTCTCGTGCGGACGTAATTGTCTACTCGCGTAGGCAATTACCTTCCCATCTGCATTAATACTGCACCTACCCATCACCACAAGCGTCAGTATAGACAGATAAGCCTTGGTTCCCGTTAATGATAGTGAGAACAGGAGCGGTAGTCAATCTTTTTTTCAATTCCTGAAAAGCATCATCACATTTTGGAGTCCAATTGAACTTGGCATTCTTCATTGTTAGCTTAGTCGAGGGACTAGTAATCTTAGAAAAGTCTTGAACAAACTTTCGGTAATAGCCTGCTAAACCTAGAAAAATTCGAACTTCTTTCGGAGTCGTGGATCGCTTCCAGTCAAGAATAGCTGAAATTTTGCTCGGATTAACAGAAATCCCTTCTTCATTAATAATATGGCCGAGAAATCTGACTTCTTTGACCCAAAAGTGGCATTTAGAAAATTTGGCGAATAAGATGTTCCTTCTCAAAATCTCCAAGTAAACTTATCTTCTAACTCATCCACAATAATTGTCTCCCACCAAGCTAATGCTTCCAATTTGAGTTGCCAAGAAGCTATTAGTCGCTTTTGATCATCTTCCAACTTCAATCCCCTGAAAATTCTTTCACAGGATCGGATCCAGGCTTGAGCTTCTACGACAGATTCCTTTCCATTAAACGGCTTTCCACCAAGTCTTGAGAAGCTCTTATACAAATCAGCCAGATTCAGCTGAGATTGAGTAGGCACAGTTGCAGTTGCAGGGACTTGACCGGTTGCGGTGGTATTTCCCCATCCCCTACCTTGTCCTTTTCTTCCGCTCATTCTTACTATCTGTAAATAGCAAGAAAACTTGATTTAGGCATACAGACAAGATATCTTAGGAAATATCGATAGTTTAAAAGGAATGGACCAAGAAATTTTAGGGTTTCGGTCTTTCGGTTTATACTGATTCTAGGGTATACTTTACCCAATCTCTAATGAGCCATCTAATGTGTTATACTCTGTAGCTAAAGTTCTTACTCAACCTTTAGCTCTGATACCACTTGTCACGACCCGAAGTCCAACGTTTGAACATTGACATCAAATACCTCACTTGTATTCGACTGCTCAAGATTCAAACATCGTGCTCCAGTCGGATGGAGCTTATAACAACATTAGATGAATATAAACGGTGGAAACAAAAGGAATATCATATATCAACACAGACACAACATGATACAATATCCAATACAACACCGATCCCAAATATTAGAGTAATAAAATATGATACAACAATAATACAACAACAGAAACTTCAGCAGGTTTCCAACCTACTTCAACTTCGACAAGGTCTTCAAAACTCCAACACTTCAAAAGGTTTCCAATCCAAAGCTTCCAGAATCCGAAAGCTTCCAAAAGATTTCAAAATCCAAGCTAGCTTCAAAACACGGATAACCTGCTTCTAGGCTGCCCGTGTGGAAAATTATGGGCACCCAGAGTTTAGGAAAGGAACAATAAACTCCGGGTCAGTCATGGGACAGGTATGAGTAAACCAAAAACAGTTGTTTGAAATAAAACAGTTCATTTTTTATCAAAAGCAAAACAAAAGAGTTTGAAAGAAATTCGCAATACTTATTTTAAAAATGAAACTGCCATAAGGCCTCCCGCCACACACACAATGCAAGCGCAAATTTGGAGGAGATTTCTCCTTATGACAGTCAAAAATGCTTGATACAGGAAAACTCTTTTAAATATTATTATTAGTGCATAGTGTGAGAACATTTTCAAAAGTATAATATTAATCTTAGCCAACATAGACATTCCGTACTATGCCTACTATAGCTACCATATAAACAGTGTTGACCACCATAAGTAAATGGTAGGTTATAAAACTAAAATCGTACTGGGTTCGTATTGTTTTATTTGGATTTCCAACAAATGGTTAGGCGAAGGAACTTCCCACACAAAATGGAACGCCTCTGGAGGGAAGTTCCCGAGAACCTAACCGGATCTCTGCTACACAAGGCCAGGTTACCTCTGTGACTAGGTGACAACTGACACGAGTATGCCACCTCCCGGTCGTTACCAACCTTTATCTGAAGCACTTCTCAACCGACAACCACAAAGCAATAAGTTTGCAGAAACCACAAAGTAAGTATCTAGGCTCCATACCATGATACCGCTTATAATCCAGAAGGAAATGGACATACCCTCAGAGGGTGCTACCCCCAAATAACCTTGCTACCACAATTCCAGTTTCGACCATAACCGAGTTGTGAGGTTCGACGAAGTCTCGTCCACAAAGCTATGCTTTTTCACAAAGCCATGCTTCGATCAACAAATGATCGGCAACACTCAGCATGCCACACTACCAAATTGGGAGTATATCACTAATAACCTTCAAATACATAATCTCTGAGCTCGTACATCTCAGAGAAGGGTGTTAAACTAGGAGAATAAATTCTCCGCCACCAACAGATATGTATTTGAAAGAAATCAGCTTTATACCTCAAATCGTAATGTCAGACATACAACCATACAAGTCTTTTCCGGGTTCGAACAGAACCGAAGGCACTTCCAAAGAAGACCTTGCAATCCGGGCATCCACAATCCCGATCGGACTCCCCATCACATATGGAGATTCTATACCGGAGCAACTCAGTGCAGAGTCATTCGATAGGTTATCCTATCGTTTTCGAAGATGCTCCGTCTTCACCATCGTCTTCAATTGCCATCCATTTCGTCATATCACATATTCGGAATGGGTTTTATGACACAACGGTCCTCTCCCGGCTAAACCGAATAGTGAGCGCTCAATTTAAAAATACGTGGATCTATCCATCACAAAGATTCATATTCAGGGTTCGATGTGGGTTTTGGATGACCAACTGGAATCTGACTCCCTGTCGCATCGAAATTCAAACGCCATTTTACAGCCCAAAAAGCGTGTTCACATTCACACAGCAGTATATTCATCACAGATATCACAGCTTAACATAAAGCATTTCATATTACAAAGCATCACTTCACATAGTAGAAATATAAATACAACACAAAACATTCACGAATAATCAAACATCTTTAATTAAGATGAAAAACTGTTGTGGTTTTAAATTTATTAACCACATAATTACTTTCATTATCAATGATTAATTTCATTAATTACAATTGCTTAAGTCTTAATCGTCTTCATTAATTAATATTTCCTTAATTAATTATCTTAATGTAATTAACCCTTAATTATTAATTAATTAAATCTTAATTACTTTTATTAATTAATTAATAATTAATTACAAATTAACTAATCTTATTTATTTATTAAATTAATCTTAATATTAAGCAATTAATTAAGTAATTACTTTTAAAAATAATTAAATTAACAAATCATTAATTACTTAATAAATTAAAAGATAAATTTTTTATCTTTATTAATCACTTTGGCTATCTTTTGGAATTTGTTTAATAAACCATCTTCACTACATTAATTTCTTCAAAAGATTAAGATTAGTTTAAATAACATTCTATCTTAATTACCCTTTTAAATTACATTAGTTACTTAATATAAATAACTTTATAAAATAATGTATCCAAACTAAATAAATTAAAATTTAATTACTTTGAAAATATACTACTTATATCCTTAAATAATCCAATCTTAACTCGAAATCATCAATTTGAAAACATGTTTTGAAAATGTTTTAAAAGTTTGATAAATTGTAAAATAAAAACTGTTTTATATATCGGGTTCGAGACCTGCTTTGAGTCACGCACAAGAAAAATTCTCGTTTGCTTCGGGTTTTATCAAAATCAACTTATGTACTTTTCTTTTTTTCCAAACTTCAAATTTTATTAAGTGTTTACCTGGCATATCACATATCTTACTCGAGTTAAGGCTCGAGATATCACGCAAATCTCTTGAAGCTTGCTTCGAGTCCATATCCTTCTCCCTCAAACTAGACTACAGATACAACTTTGGCGACGTGCACATGCACGGTCGGAATCGCCATCGTTGGTCGAAGCTCCAGCCTCCATCGAGTCGATAACAACCCCACCTAACATCCACACCACCTAGAAATCCATAACTTCAGCGAACTTGCAAAAGAGTCAACTGACTCAAAACTGGGTCGATACTCGATCTACCAATTCACCTCGCTCCGACGCCAAAGATCACCAGAAGCAATGCGCCTCTGTCACGAGCTTCCCATGTCGACCATGCCCCTCCATCAAACGGTCTCGTCCAATCCGACGCAGCCTAGACAAGGAATTTGGTCAATTTCTGATCAATACAGAAGCATGGGCTAAAACCCTAATTTGATCTCGTCTCAACTCCACGATGATTAAAAAAAAATTGAGCATTTTTCTCAAGCTACCCTTCCCCCAACAAGCTTCACCCAAGGTTGCAAGATGAACTGTGTTGCCAATCACCAAAAATTGCTAAAAAAACTCGAACCCGTTCATCTTTTCATTACTCAATGAATGCTTACTTAAAATTTTTGATTTAACTTTCAAAAATCATTTTTTGTGATAACAATTCAGATATTATTCTTGAAACTAGGATTTATAATATTTAAATTTCTACATAGTTTGAATTGTGACTGTATTTTCCAATTTTCCAGAGAAGCTTTAATTCATTTTTCTTGAGTTCATTTTTACAACTTAAGACATGTCAAAACAAACAACTTTTGTTTAAACTCTGAGATCAAACAAGGATCAGGGACAGGGGAGTTGGATTTTGTACAGGATTATAAAGCTCTGTAACCTGGAATAAAGATGATTCAAAATTGAACTGACATGCATAGGCAAAAATACGCACATATTCATAGATTTTGTGTATGCAAACAAATGTTCAAACTTGTTTAAATCCTATATTCAAACAACACCTCAGACATCAGAGCTTAGAAATGTTCGCTCACCTGAAATATATTTGAAACAGAGGGCAACCTTTGTGTTGAAGGTTGCCGTTTGATTTTCTGTATATCCTTTTCTGTTTTGATTTTGAATGATGTTTGAGTTTGTAAGATAATAATGTTTATTTTTCTTTTCTTTCAGGCTTGCTAAGTTTTTTTTTTTGAAAGAACAAGACTAATATGGATGTACATATAAAGAAAATAGGTTTTACATAGGTGTCTTCGAGTATAAGATTTCCTCTATTTCCTAATCTTTGGTCAAAGATTGTTTTTCTGAAAACTGAAATGATATCTAAATATGTGAAATGACTTTATTTCGGTTGAGGTGATAGTATTAAATTCATATGCTTCCCATCTTGTTTACATATTTATCCCCTTTGATTTTTTTGTATATAGGTATTTTTTTTGTTTCTTTTGCATTGCCTAAAAAAATTCACAGCAAACATACCTTTGTGCTTAATATAAAAATTATTATAGTTATTGTTATGTGTTTATCTTATGTTGCTTACACACAAACCCGCTTATATACTTGCTTTTAACATAGTCCTTATTATTTTTATTTCTATTTTAAACTTATTATTAAACACTTAATACATTCATATATTTTTATAACTATATTTTATTTTTTTTGAAATCTTTCAAATTAAATTTCGAAAGTTCAAATAAGTTATCATATTTAAATTAATAAATTTTAGGATGTTACATTCAATATTGAATAATTAACAGAACATATTAGTTCATCATCCACCATTTAATGACACAACTATTAGGATTTTATTGTGCAAAACCTAACAAAATATAAATATTTGCAAAAGCTTATCTCAAGATCTTATATCGCCTAAGTCATAAAAGGATAATATTAGATAAAAATAATAATATTTGAACACAAACAATGGTAATGATAATTCAAAAACATGAAAACCAGTCAAAAGATCCAACATTTAAGATTCCACCTAACAACTCTCTATATTGATTATCAAAAACAATAGTTTATAATTAATATACCAAATAAAATTAAAAAACGAAAATAGAATCAATAACCTAACTTAGAACGCAGTCTCATCTCTATGACAATGGTTTCTAAGTGTTTGGAATAGAAGAACAAAGCTTGAAGAAGAGAGAAGTACCAAATATATTCTTAACATTTTCCACACTCTTTTTGATAAAGAACAAATGCTATATATAACAATCAACTAATTATTTCCCAAGTCAGCTCATATATGGAAGAAAATAAATTGATTGATCCAATTAGGAAGAGAGAAATACACATATCTATATATGTATATTAATTTGGAGAAGTCCAAATTACTCCTTCCTTCCTGTATTTTATTCCTCTTCTAAATGTGATTTGTATCACATTACTTTAGCACTTTACCATGACACAAAATCACATATATCCAACATGTACTCTATCTCCACCATTAACCAAATCACCTCTTCAAAACGAAAATTAAGAAAGTGACCCTATTGAAGAAAACAACACACCAAGCCTGCCATCTCTAAATCAATCATAACTCTCTTATTCTCATTCACACCAAACCATAAATCATTACCACCACCTATATATAATGCATATCCCCACCATGAGATACACCAAACTACTCGATCTAACACCCCATAAAATCAACCCTAATTAAAAATTAAATTAAGAGAAATTCAATTATTTAGGATAGGGATAAAAATGGAAATCACGAAAAAGTTGAAATTTTTATAGGAAAGTTATTTTGTTGCGTTCGTGGCAAAATTCTAATATGTTTCCTTATATAATATGCTAAAATGGAACTTAAATGAAGAAGTCATGAGTGTTTGAAGTTTTCATATATAAATTAGTTTAGTTCGAATTCCAATTCAAACGAGTATTTAAATTTGAAGTTTGAATTTCAAAAACAACCATGATTAGACTCGAGGATTAGGTAAATGTTAAAGTTAACAATTAACATTAGAAGTTAATTAGGGAATAAAATAAACAGATAAAGGAAACAATTAAACGCTCTCGAAATAAGAGGAGCGTTTGACCAGCATAGCCCAACCGATCGACCCCTAGCGGTCGACCAGTCGATTGTAGGCGTCTGACTTTTACTATACAGTGACGGCTAAGGTTCTTCTACATTAAACATTCTAGATTTATCCCTTTTTGACTTAGTTTCATCCTACGGCTCTGGTGCATTTCAACCGCTATAAATAAGACTCTAGACCCCTTAATTTTGTTTACGAATATTTTGGGAACATCAGTGAAGATCTATCAATTTATCACTTCTAAGATTCAGAAAATTACATTTGGGTTTCAGTTAAGAAATTGTAATCTATCTTTTTTATTTACTTTCTAAAACTCTTCTCCTCTAACCTTTCTGAATCTAATATATATACAAATCCCTTATTGTATATATCAAAAAAGAAGAGATTTGAAGGAGATTGTAATGGAAGTTGCAAATCCAAAGAGAAGCGACGATAAAGACCAACTGTGAGTTGAAATCTTAGTTTTTATATTTTAGTAGTTGAATAGAATGGTTTGGATTTGATATATGCGTTGGGGAGTTTTGAATTACTACAACATCATATTAAAAGTCCGCAAAATTCCCCCAAAGCAAAATGTCAATTCTTAGGATTGGAATCTTAATTATTTTGTGTTAAAATAGTGGAGATTTATGGGTTTTAAGGTTTATGTATTTTACCTTCTGTTCCACTTCTTATGCCTCCTATCCAGATATAATTAAGGTACGTAACTGAGAAATGTGTGTAAAGGTCGAATCTTTATTCGTAGTTTACGTTACCTTTTTCTATATGATTTAATTGAATTTCCCTTATATAGATTCATGTAAAGAAGTTGAATAGAGCGTAGAATTGATTAAATAGTAAGTTCCCATTTTTGTCTTATTCAATTGTTTTAATATGAGATAAGTTAGATTTAGATTTTAGATACAAGTTTATTTATTGCAATTTTGGAAATGAGTATTAAATCCTTGTTGTGGTTGTTAGAATCCCATGTTATGGATATTGGAATTTGGACATTATTGGTAAAATGAAAGAAAACGGAAAGACTTGTATTGTTATGGTTAAAAAGGAATTGACATTTAACGTTAGTTAGGTTGTAATCTTCGCACACATAGAATAATAAATGTGTAATTATTTATATATTAATTAGCGTAATAAACGTACAATTATAAAGCATAATTTTGCAGTTAATTAGGTAACAATTATCATTAAATCCTCCTTAGGAATGTAATTGATGTTTTAAGGCGTAATAAGAAAGGTTCCTTATAAGACCTTTATTTTGGAACGGTGAGATGAATATTATATATATATATATATATATATATATATAGTATTTAAATTATGGCTAAGTCATATGGATGCGAGGTTAGTCAAAAGGCACATAGAAGTCTTCCCATCTAGTCTAGCTACTAGTGTGACTTTGGCGTTGATGTGAGATATCTCATATGACAGGTATTTATGATGACACGAGGTTAGTCGCAAATTCTGCGAAGTTAATCTACCCAGCTAATCCGGATACCAGTTACTACAAATAGTTAGACTAATGTAAGATGTCATTATGAGTATATGTCCTAATACAAAGGGCCCGCTTCAAGGTCTTAAGCTATTAAGTGGTTGTTTGAGGGCCTACTTCTTTTACCTAAATGAAGTATTAGATGGTCAAGGGGCTATTTATTAGGCATAATATGTGGTATCTCGATCGGGGTCTACTTCAGGATAAGGTATTAAGTGACTGATTGAGGGTCCGCCTTTCCATAAAGAAGTATGAAGTGGCTCAAGAGATTTCGTACAATGTCAGCTAGATAGATACCTATGTGGATTCCATATTAGGAATAGGTATTAAGTGATGGAGACCTACTTCAATTGAGGTCTTAATTGGTCAGAGTCTGCCTATTTTCATGTAAAACGTATTAAGTAGCTTGGGTCGCACTGTTAGATATTTATGACGTTGGTAATAGGTTAAGGGATTAAGAAACATGCTTCAGGAATGGAAGGTATGAATTGGTTATTTAAGGACCTGCCTTCTTTCCTTATATGAAGTATTAAATGGTTTAGTTATGTAAGACATGGTCTTATTTAAATTATACCGCCTAAGTACTGAAATAGTAAGGCTCGATATTTCTATTTACCAAAAACTTCTTCTGACTCCCTCCTTATTACAACATAGGTTAGAGAAGGAGAAGATAATGCTTGAACATGGTGAGAGTGAAGCTTGTGGAAGTTTCTGTTTATCATTTTTTTTTATTTTCTATTGTACCCATGAAATATATATTTTTTAAAATGTTATAATGGTCGATATTATGTAATGTTTTATGACATTTGAAATGATTTTGAATAAATGGGTATTTTTATTATTACATTTTATTCCTTCTGCTGTGAGTTCTAAAAGAATAGATGGATAGTTCTGTTTTTTTAATTTTACCAACCTACATCCAGCTTTGGATGGACCTAAGTATCAATGGGTTTTTTCTGGGTCGGAATTAAGGTCTGCTTCGGGGTGGGTTGTTACATTCTATTTCAAAAGCGTTTATAATAACATAAAGACCTCCATACATTCTTTGTAGATTTATCAACTCAACACCCAACTTCCGATAGTTCAATATCTTTGATAGTGTTAAGAATATGCCCTACGGAAAATTATGCATTTGATTATATAACTTAACTATTATAGAGAATCTTATATGTACTTCTAGGTTTATATTTCTATTCTATGAATTGCTATATTGGATATAAGTAATGTTTTATATATGTTAAATATATATAGTAGAAAATCCTTAGAAAAAGTAACTTATCGATTGCACTTTCGAATAAGTTCATAACATCGATGACCACACCACATCTCGGTACTTAAATACTAGAAATAATACTATAACGGTACCCTGCCGATGTATTTTGGCTGGAAATGGAGGATTTCCCAAACTAAAACTGTTAATATATATACCTTTAAGCATAATTCTCTCATCATTCATTCATTCTCTCATCATTTCAACAACAAAAACAAAAACCGTTAATGGTAGAAATGACCAAAGGAAGAAAAAGAAGAAGAAAAAAGAGAGAAAAAGCTAAGGAACCTAAGGAAATTAAAGATCAAGCTAATCCAAAGACTAAGGTGTGTAATATCTGTACCAACCTATGCCTCCGAATCCGCCGATCCAAGTACTAAAGTGGCGCTTGAACTCGAGTCCCGCTAAGAAGTATCATGAAGTTTTTGGAATTATAAGATAATAAACAACTATAATTTTTTTGACATTCCACGCGTTTAGATCTCACAACAGAAGAAAATAAAATATATGTACTGAAGATCGTAGTCTCAACACAGATGTGGTCCGTACAATAACTGAAAAGTAATGTCTCTAAATGACAACATATAGATTACATAATATAAGTGCATGGAGGACTAACTATAAATAAATATATCTTTGGAGCATCGGATTGCCTCCTTCACCCATCTTTTCTTGCTTACTTCACTTACTACTCCGATACCCTATGAAAGATTTAAAGAGGGAAAATGTAGGGGATTAGGTAAGGTCTGGCGAGTGAATTATATCACTAGTGGTATGGTGTTGGTAAGTAACTAAAGTTGAGTTGTAATCAACAAATAGAGGTTCTCTTTAGTGTGAATGTCCTATAAATGTATAAGGAATTAATTATCTTCACAACATGGGTTGACTATCCTTAGCGTGCTTAAATCCAATTATGATTTCCAAGAGTTTCCCCTCATTGACGGGACATATCGAAATTGAATATCCATAGAAACATTTCTAGTGTATGATCTCAACCATAGACCACGTATATGTATTTTGAGTTAAGACTTCCAATGGTAACTGGTTACTATATATTGAGTTAAGATTCTCAACGATAATCATTGCGTTGCACTTGATCGAGTATACCTTCCAATGCTAAGCCTACGCATTTTGGTTAACAATCCTCGCAAAAAAAATTAGTTAGCAATCCCGATGATAGGTTGTCACTCAAGCATTGAGTAACCTTCTCCTTGGTGTTCTTATCTTACATTCTATACCATTACATAAGTATCAACAAGCAGTTTATCCTAACAACCGCATATAGTATCTTAATCACTTATCTATGTATATTTCAATCGATTATCAACATATATTTAAAGTTAATAGAATCAAACATAGGTAAATCCAAAAGAATGTATCCATTTAATTTTTATTTATCAAAATCAACCCAAACTTGTTATACAAAATTGGATCTATAGAAATAGGGGTGTATTCAATCGAATTTATTCTTCCTTCCTCGGTTATAATAATTATTTTTATCAGTTCATCACCTAAGGTTTTCCAATTCTTCCATTTTAAAGGTATTTTTGAACAAAAGCACTTCAAGGTTAAAAACCATATTTTATTTCAAATAAATTATATAATTGGAGATTAACTATTTGTTTACAACATAAGCATTTTCTAGATAAATCCACTCACCTTGAAGGGTTATTTGAAGAAATCCTTTTCCTAACAAGGGAATTGGTGCCTTCCTTCCTCTGTTCCTTGATTTGTTTGTGCTTCTCCATCTCTTGCCTATCAATTTGGCTCTTTCCCCCCTCTTTTAATTTTATTTATCTTCTTTTATTTTTGATTTAAAAATTTAGAGAAGAGAATGGAAAATAATGTGTGGATTAAGGAATATTGAGGAGGAGGAAGAAGAAAAGAACGTACAAAATTAAAGAGGTGATCAATAGGATTTAGAACGGAGAGGAGTGAGTATTAGGTCTATACCTATAGTTGAAAATTAGGGTTATCAGGTAAAAAATTAATATCTATATAAATGTCGTTGGTTCTAATTTTTGCTGATTTTGATCCATTTTATCAAATTCAACAAGTCATATACGTTCCCTAACTGTAAGAAGCATTTCAGACGCAATGAAATAAGTTTTGATGCCCGATTCCAATATTTATGAAAATTTACTATTTTGCCCTCTTATGTATAATTATTTTTTTATTCTTATTAGTGCTTTAATTTATTATTAAATTTCCAAGGTGTTACATTATAACCCCTCTAAAAAGGATTTCATCCTCAAAATCTCTAAAGACGAAAAAATGCAACCTGCTTGTAAGAAAACCAGCATCTACAACTATTTACTCAACCATCAACCATTTGCAAACATTGTCCTTAGTTTAAAATTTCTAATGCTGCATGTACATATAGGTATGAAATGCATATGAACATATGGTAAAGTAAAATTAGGCGGTCTCCTGAACTAGTTGACCTACTAAAATGCAAGTGCTTATGCCATATATCCAAAATGTATGCAAAGCCCTATATACTTGCAGTTCTATAAGGATGAGCAACCATTCAATAATACGAAAAATGTGACAACCGTTATGAATATAACTGATATAATAAAGTAGACATAACGATGAGTGTCATAGGCTAATGCGAACATACTAGCATATATATTAAATATGAATAAATAAAAATATATCAATTAGCAAACATCATACGAAACATTTCCTAGTGACACACTCACATCCATGCCCAGCATCCATACACACTTACCTACCAAATATACTATGCTAAATATAGTGCATTCAAGCAACCATTCTAACTTAAATGGATTAAAGTAGAAAAGTGCTTTGGATGGATAGCTTGGATTGCCTCCTCGGGATCTTAAGTATTGTCTACCGGATCATATTCCACTACACTCTAACCAATCTAATTACTTTATTGCAGAGTCGCTTTCTCCCATACCTAAAAATATAGGTTGGTGCGTGGTGAACAAGCAACTCTCTCTCTCCACTTCAACTTCTTCTAACTGACTCAGCTTGACTATAGTAGGTGAATCATTTAACCACTTACATAAGCATGGCACGTGGAAAAAAATTATGAACTCTCGCCAGCTTTTCAGGAAGCTCCACTCTATAGCTAAATTCCTTACTCTTCCCATGATCGCAAAAGCCATATTGTAACGTCCTGCAAATTTGACACTACAAAATAATAAAAGTAATTAAAAGTGAATTTTAAATAAAAAGGGTGAATTGTGTATCATGCATTGTGAAGGTCTTTGTAAGGTGACCAGTTTGATATATAATTTCAATGTATTCGAAATTACGGTTTCTGAAATAGTGGCGTTATAGTGTTTAAGTAGTGGACTTAACTATTTCAGACCAAACCAGATAAGCAACACATACCCCAACCTAACGACTATATATATGAGGCCATGTAACCCAACCCATCACTTTTGTCTTCGGTTTTCTTTGCTAACCGCAAAGTCAACCCTAACTTCTCCCTAATAGAGATTAGAAAATTAATTAAAAAGTAATTCAAACTCAAAGTGTCCAAAACCTAATTATATATAGTTGGAAACCTCTCGGTGAATGGAAAAGATAGAAAGTGTTCGTCTTTGGGTACGACGTTTGAGGTGGTTGGAAATTGGCAATAAACTGCGGCTGTCCATTTTAAGGCATGGTGATCGACGGTGAAATGGAAACAATCCAATATTCGGAGGGCACAAGCTTTTAGGGCACGTCGATTGTGTCATAGAGGCTTGAGTTTGCGTAAAAAATTACCCAAAGGTAGCGATGGCCATGGACCATGCAAAGGAGACAACAAAAGATGGTCGTGCAACCATGGTTGGGTGGGGAAATCGAAGTAGGTTCGGGTGGTGGTGGCTAATCACGGAATGGTGGTATGGAGTGGTGTACAGCTGTAACGACCCAGAATTTTTATTTATTAAAATTTGAATATTTAATTAATTTTAAATATTAAAAAGTGAATTTATAAGTCGAATAAATTTTTATTTGAATTATTGGATTTAATTGGATAATTAAATCGATAATTTAATACGTTAAATTATGGAAATAATTGAAAATTGAGTTAAATATGATTGAAAATGATTTGTAAAATTTTATTTTATCATATGGGAGTTAGAACGATATTTTAGAACTTTTAAAATCGAATTTGAAGTTAATTTGTGAAAATTGAATATTTTAATATTAAAATCGACTAGTAAAAATAGTCAATTTTTGAACAGTCTCAGAATTGAACAAAACTAGTTCCATTGGGTCCGTAATAGTTAGTTATTACCGGATTTCAAATTTCGGGTCAATCGAAAGTATCGTTTGATCGTGGCAGCTCGAAACGCATCGAATTGTTTTTAATTTTAATTTAGCGAGTGAAAATAGCCATTTTTCAAAAAGTCTCGGATTTCGACGAAACCAGTTTCATCGGATCCGTAATGTGATATTATTGTAAGGTTTCAAATTTCGTGTCAATTGGATTTACCGTTTGTCCGGTACAAATTAAAACGCCTAGAAATCGACTTAAATCGGTTTAATTCAAATTGAGCGTTTACAGCCATAACTCGCACATACTTCCGAATTAGCTTTCGAAACCTGTTCCATTGTGTCCGGAACGTGGGGTAAATCCTAGAAACGCTGGTTACGGCGCGTAAATCGGAGTTCGGAATTTCCGGGATGAATAGTGTCGTTCGTTCTCTTATAAATAGCCCCTACCCTTCATTTAGAAAAATAAAAAATAAAAAAAAACCTAATAAAACCCTAGCCGCCAGTGAAGTGATGAACGACCAGAAATCTCCAACTTTCCTCCCTCTTTTTCTTTCAATCCATCAGTAATTAGGCAAAAGTTTCAACTAGAAACTTGTAGAGCACAACACGAACTAGAGATCCAACGGTCACGATCGAGATTGGGGTTATATTTTGGGAGATAGGGGGCTGCGTTTGTCATGAAGTCGGCACGCAATTCGAGCTCGAAATGGTGACCGAGCTGGGGGATTTTGGGGCCGAGCATAGCTCTCGCATAGGCGCACGACATGGAGCAATTTGATCGAGTTGTAATGCGTCGAGGAGGTTGAAAATTGAAACCCTAAATGGGTGTAGTGGGTTCGGCTCTATCATGTTTTACCTGTAGACGCGTGAGATGGAAGAAAGGAGTGCATGGACCGATGCAAGCAACGTGAATCAACGGCCAGATTGAGGGTGTAGGGTTTTTAAATAAAATTTATGTTGTAATTGTTATATAAAATTCGTATAAACTTCGTAAATTCATAACTTTTTCATACGAGGTCGAAAAAATGCAAACCCAGTTGCGTTGGAATCGTATGGACGAGCACTACGCGATGGAGTTGGTTTGGAGTCGTTTGGAGTTAGTGAGAATTTTGGGTAAAATTAAACGCACGTTTAATTTTATTCGAAATAAATCGCTAAAACGGAAATAAAATCAAGGTGAGAATTCCTCACTCAATCGAATCAGTTTCGATTTTATTTTAAATAGTTAGATTTAAAATATTTGAATGCATGTTTGAATGTTGATTAATATCTATTGATTGTTAAAATAGACATTATGCGCCGTTAGTAAGCGGATGTTATTTAATAAAAACATATACCGCGAATATTTCATAAACAGTGAAATTGGTATTATATATAATATCAATATATATATATATATTGGCATATGTATATATTGCAGTTGATTGATTTTCCGTATTTTTAGCGGATGAGACCCTATTACGCCGTTATTAAGCGGATAATATTTAATAAGAACATATACCGCGATAATTTCGTACTGGAGCGAAATTGGTATTGTGCTAATGTTTTTGGGTGCAGGAAAACAGGTAGGAGGGATCCAACTGGATTCCTCACAAATATTTATTTGATTTCATATATTGTGATATTTGATTGTTTATCATGAATGATATATGATGTTGAAAGTCGTGATTGATTATTGATGTGTCGCATCGTCGGATCCAATTTTTGGAAGTTTAAAAATAATAATTTTGATTTTTAAGGAATTTCTAAAGTGATTTTTGGAAATATACGTTTATAAAATATTTTTGGAATTGATCCATTATAAATAAATAAACGTTAAAATCTTAATGTTATAAAAATTATATTTTCGAGAAATATAGTTAAAGGTTGATTTTAGAAAATATGGGATTTATGACTTTATAAAATAGTTAAATTGGGATTTCTAAATTTACTATAAGAAATGTTTAAAATAGGATTTATAAGATTGGTTTATTTTATAAATCAAAATGAGGGAATTCTAAAAGAGTTTAAAAGATGTTTTAAAATAATAATACAAATTCATTTGTATTAAAAGATTTATAAATTGATATTTGTAAATTAAAATATTGGAATTATAAAACGAGCTTTTATAAGTGTTAGAATGAATTGTAAATGAATTTCATAAATGAATGAAATCTATAGAATTATAAACGGTGAAATTTATAAATGGAATTTTATAAACAGTAGGTTTATAAAATGTGTAAAGTTATTTAAAAGAATGGATTTGGATAAATAAATAAATCTTATAAGTTATAAGATTTATAATTATGAAGTTTAAAGGAATGATTTTAACAAACAAATAAATTATAAGTGTTTAACTTATAATATGAAATTGTAGTATATAATTGAGATATAAAATTGAATAGATTTATAAAGGAAATTTAGAAAAGAAAGTTGTTGTAAAATAAATAGGAATGAAATTTATAAACATTGTTTTATAAATCCGCAACGACTTATTTTGATAAGTGAATTATTGTAATTTATTAATGAAGTTATATTCACATTTTTGACAGTGAATAATCCTTTAAAATAAAAGGAATAGAAACAATGAAATTTGTTAACAAATTTTATTCACGTTTTTGAATAATGAATATTATGTTAAAGAAATTATTTTGGATGTGATGTTTTAAATAGAATTAAAACGATCTAATGATGTTTTAAAATATGTTGAGATTCGAAACCATAGATTTCAACATTTATTGTTGAAATAGATGTTTTCGAGAAATAAAAAGGAAATAGTAGATTATAACACTGTTGTTATAATAGATGATTTCCGAAAGGAAATGTTTTGTATAGTATTGGGATTTATATATCTATTTTAATTTCGAATCCCTATACTAGTGATTTTGGGTTGTCGTAACGATGTTTTACGCAACATTCGTTTTGATCCAAATAAATATGTTGAAGAGAATGATTTCCTTAATAGAATGAAATATATACTAAATTTCGATTTAGGTATATTGAATATTTTCTAACTGTTGAAAATAAATAAAATTTGTGAATTACTTATGAATAAATAAGTATTGAAATGTTTTTCCAATATAAGTGAATATTAGAGAATTTATCTTTTTGAAGATAAATTGAAATGATAAATTGAAATCGTATATGCATGGATAATTTGAAATATAAATTCATTAAGGAATTTATAAATAGAAAGTGGAATTTGTATGAAAATAAATATTGATTTATTTTTGAAGTGTTGAAAATATATATCTTGTAAAGATATTTTGGAAAATAAATAATTTGGAAAATTATTTGGAATCTGGTGTGTATGCATATCCATTGATAGCTCAATAATCGACTATCAATATTTCCCTTTGAATGGGTATTTGATGTGATTTGATTGAATTTGAATGCCACACTTATTTTTGAATAAGCGCTCACTATTCGGGTTAACCGGGAAAGGACCATGGGGTCGTATAACCCATTCCGAATATGTGATACGTCGTTGTGAATTGCATTGAAGATCGGTGTTGAAGACCCGGTATTTGCGAGAGCGATAGGATGACCTGTCGATTTACTCTGCACCGAGTTGCTCCGGTATAGAGTTCTCCATATGTGATGGTGAATCCGATCAGGATTGTGAATATCCGGATTGCAAGGACTTCTTTGTAAGTGCCTTCGGTTTTGTTCGAGCCCGGAACAGACTTGTATGGATTGTATGTCTGACATTACAAATTGAGATATAAAGCCGATTTCTTTCAAATATATTTCTGTTGGTAGCGAAGAATTTATTCTTTTAGCTTAACACCCTTCTCTGAGACGTACGAGCTCAGAGGTTATATAGTTGAAGTTATCAGCGATATATTCCCAATTTGGTAATGTGACATGCTGAGTGTTGCTGAAATGATCATTGTGTTGATTATTGTGATAGGATCGTTTATTTGATCGTCTATCTTGGTGATCATTGTGTTGATCATTTGTTGACCCAAAGCATGGCTTTTGTATAAAGTATGTTTTTGTGGACGTGACTTCGTCGAGCCTCACACCCCGGAAATGGTCAAAACAGGAAAGATGCAGCAAGGTTATGAGGGGTAGCACCCTTTAGGGTATGTACATTTCCTTCTGGATAGAGGTGGTATCATGGTATAGAGCCCAGATATTTAACCTATGTGGTTACTACGAATTTATTACTTTGTGGTTGTTGGTTTTCGGGATCCCGTGAGAAAGGTCGTTTACGATCGGGGAATCGCGTGCTCGTGTCAGTAGTTACCCAGTTAGGGGTAACCCGGCCTTGTGTTGGCAGAGTTCCGGTTTGGTTCTCGGGGATGTCTTTCCAGAGGCATTCTCATGTGGCAATGGGAAGTTCCTTGGCCTGACCATTTGTTGGAAATCCAAAGAAACAATACGAGACTTGTACGGTTTTAGTTGTATAACCTGCTATTGAACATAGTTAGCTATAGTAGGCATAGTTCGGAATGTCTATGCTGGCTAAGATTTATATTCTACTTTCGAAATAAATTTTTCCTACACTATGCACTAATAATAATATGAAATGTTCTTTTAAATGCGTATCAAGCATCTTTGACTATCATAAGGAGAAATCTCCTCCGATTCTGCGTTTGCATTGTGTGTGTGTGCGGGAGGCCTTATGGTAGTCTCATTTTTAAAAGCATTGCGAATTGAAATAAAAATATTCCTCTATTTTTGATTTTAAAGATAAATAAACTGTTTTGAGTTCTCACACCAGTCACATGACTGACTTGGAGTTTATTGTTTTCCTTCCTAAACTCTGGGTGCCCACCAATTTTCACACGGGCAGTCGAGAGTTAAGGTTTATCAGGATATTCTGGATATTCTGGAGTTGCTGGAGGCAAGCTGGATGGCATGGCGTATTACTAGTTTATATAGTATTTCTTTTTCCGCTGCACTGTTTGTTGTTGTTGTTGTACACTCTGATGATATGATGTAATGTAATAACTGATATGGTTCTTTGTTTAAAGATTATTCATTTATTTATTATATGTTGTTCCGCTGCGAATTGTGAGATTCTGATGTGATTCTGTTGTTTTCTGTTCCGTCCTATTTTAAAATTTCGTCCTATTTTCTTCTGTGTTCCGTTTCCTTTCTCTTCTCTTTTCTTTCTATTTTTAAAATTTTCTACCTTCTGTCTTCTCTCCTCCCTAATTTCTATCTATTTCTATTTTCTTTTCCTAAATTCTTTTTCTTAAAAACCCTCATTGTTCGGTTTTCCGTCGTTCGATTTCTCGGCAGTCGATAAAGTGAGTGTCGATGTCGAATTTTCGGAAGACGAAGAATCGTGTCCTGACAATGTGGTATCGGAGCTTATGGTTAAGCGACAACCATGGTTCTGTTGGGTATTACTCATTAGAGATAGAGTCGGCAGTACTCTTGATTGAATTTGAGTGTAATAATAGCTATGAGAGCGTATTTGTTAGTGAATATATAAAAATTGTTTTATATTGTGATGATTGGTTTATTGAGTGGCATATGAACTTTCGTCAGCGTGGTCCGCAAGACTATGCCGAAGGGGTTTCTAAACACTTGAATAGAACAATTCGGCACAGTATTGTTTTAAATTGGGTAAATGAAATGATTTTACCTTAATTATATTTTATATATAAAAGAAATTTTTTTCAGAATTATTAAAGTGTATATAAGTTGATTGTTTAGTTGTTTGAATAATCTAAACAAAAGAATAATTGTATAAGCAAAAGAATTATAAGAATTGAATTATAATTAAAGTGATTTACAATTGTGAAATAAACTTATATATATAAGAAGTGAAACTATATAAATATATTTATAAATATGAGTTGTGAATAAAAATGAGTTTAAAGTAAAATGAAATATGAACTTGAGTTATGTAAGTGAAATTCAACTTTTGTAATAGAATTGAATGAATGGATTGAATGTAAATCAATTAAATGTGAATAGTTGATATGAAATAATGGATATAAGTGTAAATTCATTAAAATCTAATGTTATTAGAAGTTGAATAGTTGAATAAAAAAATGAAAATCAATTTAATTTAAACCAATTGATAAGTAAAAGAATTTGGTTGTAATTGATATACTTTGGTTGTTATATGATTGTTGATTGATTATATATAATTCATTAAGTGTTAATGAAATTGATTTAATGAAATTGGAAGCTAAAGTAATTGAATTCAAATTAGAAGTAAATAAATTTGAATGGAACTGAATTTGATTTGGTAGTGAACCAACTTGAATATGAATTAGTGAATATAAACTAATTGAAATGAATGTTGATAAAATCCAATGTTAATGAATCAAATATGATTAAATTGAAAACCATTTCATTGAATATTAATGAGAATATGAATGAATATTTATTTGGTTATGGATGTTAATTGGTTGATGTTTGCATTTGTTGTTTAGTTGCATTTGCTATGTGACATATATAGTTGTTATGGAGATATATGTTGTATATCGATATTATTTTCATATATGCATGTTCTCATGTTGTTTGTTGAGTGATTAGTAGGTGCGGATCGCGTTTGCTTCGCATTTGGAGCTCGCTTTTGCGCTATATTAGCCGTATATGCTAGCTAATAAAATATAAGGTACATATCTCGGATTACATACCGTACTTTTATACTTTTTCCCTTCGGGATGCCTCATTACTTGATGAGATGTATATTTGTGATATATATACTGTCATTTTTTTTTCGGATCGAGCCGCGCAAAGGAGACTATGGCGAATTTTTCCGAAAATTTAAGGCGTTAGAAAATTTTTGAGAAAATTGAAAAATTTTGAAAACTATAACTTTGATTTGGAATTGAAAGTTAAACAATAGTAGTTGTTTTTGAAAAGATAACTAAGTATGATTTAAAACTTAGTAAAGTTATTATAAGAAATTTAACTATGGAATTTTGGGAAAGTTAATAGATTCTATAACTTTTCTTACTTGTTAATTTCGAGGACGAAATTCTTTTAAGTGGGGAAGATTGTAACGACCCAGAATTTTTATTTATTAAAATTTGAATATTTAATTAATTTTAAATATTAAAAAGTGAATTTATAAGTCGAATAAATTTTTATTTGAATTATTGGATTTAATTGGATAATTAAATCGATAATTTAATACGTTAAATTATGGAAATAATTGAAAATTGAGTTAAATATGATTGAAAATGATTTGTAAAATTTTATTTTGTCATATGGGAGTTAGAACGATATTTTAGAACTTTTAAAATCGAATTTGAAGTTAATTTGTGAAAATTGAATATTTTAATATTAAAATCGACTAGTAAAAATAGTCAATTTTTGAACAGTCTCAGAATTGAACGAAACCAGTTCCATTGGGTCCGTAATAGTTAGTTATTATCGGATTTCAAATTTCGGGTCAATCGGAGCTATCGTTTGATCGTGGCAGCTCGAAACGCATCGAATTGTTTTTAATTTTAATTTAGCGAGTGAAAATAGTCATTTTTCAAAAAGTCTCGGATTTCGACGAAACCAGTTTCATCGGATCCGTAATGTGATATTATTGTAAGGTTTCAAATTTCGTGTCAATTGGATTTACCGTTTGTCCGGTACAAATTAAAACGCCTAGAAATCGACTTAAATCGGTTTAATTCAAATTGAGCGTTTACAGCCATAACTCGCACATACTTCCGAATTAGCTTTCGAAACCTGTTCCATTGTGTCCGGAATGCGGGGTAAATCCTAGAAACGCTAGTTACGGCGCGTAAATCGGAGTTCGGAATTTCCGGGATGAATAGTGTCGTTCGTTCTCTTATAAATAGCCCCTACCCTTCATTTAGAAAAAAAAAAAAAAAAAAAACCTAATAAAACCCTAGCCGCCAGTGAAGTGATGAACGACCAGAAATCTCCAACTTTCCTCCCTCTTTTTCTTTCAATCCATCAGTAATTAGGCAAAAGTTTCAACTAGAAACTTGTAGAGCACAATACGAACTAGAGATCCAACGGTCACGATCGAGATTGGGGTTATATTTTGGAGATAGGGGGCTGCGTTTGTCATGAAGTCGGCACGCAATTCGAGCTCGAAATGGTGACCGAGCTGGGGGATTTTGGGGCCGAGCATAGCTCTCGCATGGGCGCACGACATGGAGCAATTTGATCGAGCTGTAATGCGTCGAGGAGGTTGAAAATTGAAACCCTAAATGGGTGTAGTGGGTTCGGCTCTATCATGTTTTACCTGTAGACGCGTGAGGTGGAAGAAAGGAGTGCATGGACCAGATGCAAGCAACGTGAATCAACGGCCAGATTGAGGGTGTAGGGTTTTTAAATAAAATTTATGTTGTAATTGTTATATAAAATTCGTATAAACTTCGTAAATTCATAACTTTTTCATACGAGGTCGAAAAAATGCAAACCCAGTTGCGTTGGAATCGTATGGACGAGCACTACGCGATGGAGTTGGTTTGGAGTCGTTTGGAGTTAGTGAGAATTTTAGGTAAAATTAAACGCACGTTTAATTTTATTCGAAATAAATCGCTAAAACGGAAATAAAATCAAGGTGAGAATTTCTCACTCAATCGAATCAGTTTCGATTTTATTTTAAATAGTTAGATTTAAAATATTTGAATGCATGTTTGAATGTTGATTAATATCTATTGATTGTTAAAATAGACATTATGCGCCGTTAGTAAGCGGATGTTATTTAATAAAAACATATACCGCGAATATTTCATAAACAGTGAAATTGGTATTATATATAATATCAATATATATATATTGGCATATGTATATATTGCAGTTGATTGATTTCCCGTATTTTTAGCGGATGAGACCCTATTACGCCGTTATTAAGCGGATAATATTTAATAAGAACATATACCGCGATAATTTCGTACTGGAGCGAAATTGGTATTGTGCTAATGTTTTTGGATGCAGGAAAACAGGTTGGAGGGATCCAACTAGATTCCTCACAAATATTTATTTGATTTCATATATTGTGATATTTGATTGTTTATCATGAATGATATATGATGTTGAAAGTCGTGATTGATTATTGATGTGTCGCATCGTCGGATCCAATTTTTGGAAGTTTAAAAATAATAATTTTGATTTTTAAGGAATTTCTAAAGTGATTTTTGGAAATATACGTTTATAAAATATTTTGGAATTGATCCATTATAAATAAATAAACGTTAAAATCTTAATGTTATAAAAATTATATTTTTGAGAAATATAGTTAAAGGTTGATTTTAGAAAATATGGGATTTATGACTTTATAAAATAGTTAAATTGGGATTTCTAAATTTATTATAAGAAAAGTTTAAAATAGGATTTATAAGATTGGTTTATTTTATAAATCAAAATGAGGGAATTCTAAAAGAGTTTAAAAGATGTTTTAAAATAATAATACAAATTCATTTGTATTAAAAGATTTATAAATTGATATTTTTAAATTAAAATATTGGAATTATAAAACGAGCTTTTATAAGTGTTAGAATGAATTGTAAATGAATTTCATAAATGAATGAAATCTATAGAATTATAAACGGTGAAATTTATAAATGGAATTTTATAAACAGTAGGTTTATAAAATGTGTAAAGTTATTTAAAAGAATGGATTTGGATAAATAAATAAATCTTATAAGTTATAAGATTTATAATTATGAAGTTTAAAGGAATGATTTTAACAAACAAATAAATTATAAGTGTTTAACTTATAATATGAAATTGTAGTATATAATTGAGATATAAAATTGAATAGATTTATAAAGGAATTTTAGAAAAGAAAGTTGTTGTAAAATAAATAGGAATGAAATTTATAAACATTGTTTTATAAATCCGCAACGACTTATTTTGATAAGTGAATTATTGTAATTTATTAATGGAGTTATATTCACATTTTTGACAGTGAATAATCCTTTAAAATAAAAGGAATAGAAACAATGAAATTTGTTAACAAATTTTATTCACGTTTTTGAATAATGAATATTATGTTAAAGAAATTATTTTGGATGTGATGTTTTAAATAGAATTAAAACGATCTAATGATGTTTTAAAATATGTTGAGATTCGAAACCATAGATTTCAACATTTATTGTTGAAATAGATGTTTTCGAGAAATAAAAAGGAAATAGTAGATTATAACACTGTTGTTATAATAGATGATTTCCGAAAGGAAATGTTTTGTATAGTATTGGGATTTATATATCTATTTTAATTTCGAATCCCTATACTAGTGATTTTGGGTTGTCGTAACGATGTTTTACGCAACATTCGTTTTGACCCAAATAAATATGTTGAAGAGAATGATTTCCTCAATAGAATGAAATATATACTAAATTTCGATTTAGGTATATTGAATATTTTCTAAGTGTTGAAAATAAATAAAATTTGTGAATTACTTATGAATAAATAAGTATTGAAATGTTTTTCCAATATAAGTGAATATTAGAGAATTTATCTTTTTGAAGATAAATTGAAATGATAAATTGAAATCGTATATGCATGGATAATTTGAAATATAAATTCATTAAGGAATTTATAAATAGAAAGTGGAATTTGTATGAAAATAAATATTGATTTATTTTTGAAGTGTTGAAAATATATATCTTGTAAAGATATTTTGGAAAATAAATAATTTGGAAAATTATTTGGAATCTGGTGATGTATGCATATCCATTGATAGCTCAATAATCGACTATCAATATTTCCCTTTGAATGGGTATTTGATGTGATTTGATTGAATTTGAATGCCACACTTATTTTTGAATAAGCGCTCACTATTCAGGTTAACCGAGAAAGGACCATGGGGTCGTATAACCCATTCCGAATATGTGATACGTCGTTGTGAATTGCATTGAAGATCGGTGTTGAAGACCCGGTATTTGCGAGAGCGATAGGATGACCTGTCGATTTACTCTGCACCGAGTTGCTCCGGTATAGAGTTCTCCATATGTGATGGTGAATCCGATCAGGATTGTGAATATCCGGATTGCAAGGACTTCTTTGTAAGTGCCTTCGGTTTTGTTCGAGCCCGGAACAGACTTGTATGGATTGTATGTCTGACATTACAAATTGAGATATAAAGCCGATTTCTTTCAAATATATTTCTGTTGGTGGCGAAGAATTTATTCTTTTAGCTTAACACCCTTCTCTGAGACGTACGAGCTCAGAGGTTATATAGTTGAAGTTATCAGCGATATATTCCCAATTTGGTAATGTGACATGCTGAGTGTTGCTGAAATGATCATTGTGTTGATTATTGTGATAGGATCGTTTATTTGATCGTCTATCTTGGTGATCATTGTGTTGATCATTTGTTGACCTAAAGCATGGCTTTTGTATAAAGTATGTTTT
The DNA here is from genome assembly GCA_030765085.1 of Allium cepa. Classification (NCBI taxonomy): domain Eukaryota; kingdom Viridiplantae; phylum Streptophyta; class Magnoliopsida; order Asparagales; family Amaryllidaceae; genus Allium; species Allium cepa. The sequence goes on along the minus strand of CM060945.1, from coordinate 1,024,286,378 downwards.
TGTGGACGTGACTTCGTCGAGCCTCACACCCCGGAAATGGTCAAAACAGGAAAGATGCGGCAAGGTTATGAGGGGTAGCACCCTTTAGGGTATGTACATTTCCTTCTGGATAGAGGTGGTATCATGGTATGGAGCCCAGATATTTAACCTATGTGGTTACTACGAATTTATTACTTTATGGTTGTTGGTTTTCGGGATCCCGTGAGAAAGGTCGTTTACGATCGGGGAATGGCGTGCTCGTGTCAGTAGTTACCCAGTTAGGGGTAACCCGGCCTTGTGTTGGCAGAGTTCCGGTTTGGTTCTCGGGGATGTCTTTCCAGAGGCATTCTCATGTGGCAATGGGAAGTTCCTTGGCCTGACCATTTGTTGGAAATCCAAAGAAACAATACGAAACTTGTACGGTTTTAGTTGTATAACCTGCTATTGAACATAGTTAGCTATAGTAGGCATAGTTCGGAATGTCTATGCTGGCTAAGATTTATATTCTACTTTCGAAATAAATTTTTCCTACACTATGCACTAATAATAATATGAAATGTTCTTTTAAATGCGTATCAAGCATCTTTGACTATCATAAGGAGAAATCTCCTCCGATTCTGCGTTTGCATTGTGTGTGTGTGCGGGAGGCCTTATGGTAGTCTCATTTTTAAAAGCATTGCGAATTGAAATAAAAATATTCCTCTATTTTTGATTTTAAAGATAAATAAACTGTTTTGAGTTCTCACACCAGTCACATGACTGACTTGGAGTTTATTGTTTTCCTTCCTAAACTCTGGGTGCCCACCAATTTTCACACGGGCAGTCGAGATTTAAGGTTTATCAGGATATTCTGGATATTCTGGAGTTGCTGGAGGCAAGCTGGATGGCATGGCGTATTACTAGTTTATATAGTATTTCTTTTTCCGCTGCACTGTTTGTTGTTGTTGTTGTACACTCTGATGATATGATGTAATGTAATAACTGATATGGTTCTTTGTTTAAAGATTATTCATTTATTTATTATATGTTGTTCCGCTGCGAATTGTGAGATTCTGATGTGATTCTGTTGTTTTCTGTTCCGTCCTATTTTAAAATTTCGTCCTATTTTCTTCTGTGTTCCGTTTCCTTTCTCTTCTCTTTTCTTTCTATTTTTAAAATTTTCTACCTTCTGTCTTCTCTCCTCCCTAATTTCTATCTATTTCTATTTTCTTTTCCTAAATTCTTTTTCTTAAAAACCCTCAGTGTTCGGTTTTCCGTCGTTCGATTTCTCGGCAGTCGATAAAGTGAGTGTCGATGTCGAATTTTCGGAAGACGAAGAATCGTGTCCTGACAACAGCGATGATCAAAGTTAATGCTTGGAGGGGTCGAATGAGAATGATGATCAAGGTATATGGTGGAGATACAGTGGGGAATACATATAGTATATTATTATTTTTATTATTTTTTTAAATAATGTACTCTATCTTTTCATATCAATATCTCTCACATATGAACTCTGATTCATGCACTGTTCCTTTCATTGGACTCATGGTAGAATTCTAAACGATTAGCTGAATTTGGAGACTATTGGAAAAAGCTCATTGGTATAGTTTATTTAATATAATTAATTTAATTTCTAATTATAAAATAGATATCTATTAGTGAAAAATTATAATTATTGATATATGTCGTGATATATTGGTGATTTTTTGATATTGTGGCTATTTTTTATGTTGCGCCTTGATTTGTAGTTTACTGTTGATTATCATATTTTGGGTTTATAATTATAATAAATTATTGATTTGGATTGGAAAATAATTAATTAAAATAAGGTGGATAAAATGGTGTAATATGATGAGAATTAGATAAATAAATAATAAATGTGATTGTTTAAAGTTTGTGTGAAATGTTTATATATAATAGTGCTTGAATGAGATAGAATAAAATTAATGGGATAAATTTAATAAGTTTATTATTTATCGATTTCTGGGGAAATCCATAAATAATAACATACAATATATTTTTAAACAAATATTAGGAAGTTTATTATTATTATTTAGTAAAATGAGATTTTATAAATAATAATATGGTTTTTGTGAAAAACTACTATTTTAAGATAAAATACGATGTTTGGAGAGATTAAAGTAATGAGATTACAATGAAATATTCTGAAGTATATCATCAACTTGGAAGAATTATTATTGTTTTGAGATAAATAAAAAGCGCTTTTATAGTAATCAACAATAAACTAATTGTATGCTTACGAGAAAATAATGGTAATGAATATAATGTTTTTACTGGATGTAATATATGATTAATGGTTGATTTTATTTATCACGTATGTTATTTTATGAAGATGAGATTGCATTTGGATGTTATGAGATATTTTGCCATTATTACTACATGTGTGTAGTTAACTATGGCTCTAATGTTAGAGTTTGTGTTACTAATATAGTGGTTAGTAAACTTTTGGTTGATTTATACTTACATTGGTAGTTTTTTACCAATGGTTGATGAATTGGTATATATGAGTGTGTGTGTGTGTGATGTGATTGGCTTGTTTGATGTTTGGGGTTGGTATTATATGTTGTCAAGTGATTTTAATATTTAATGGCTAAGTTTTCTATTGTTGTTGTTACCCCTTATTTATGATGATTGGCTGGAGTGGTTCGTTAGGAGCAGTGCTTCCTTCTTGCATTGATTACATGGACTATAGTAGTTGTATTGATTGCATTGGTTGCAGTGATTGCATCAGTTGCAATGGTTGCATAGATGCTATGGTTGTTAAATGCTAAGGACTATTTGGACGCACAAGAAGAGAAGGAAATAAACTACGTGGACTTGATCCCACAAATGGGGTATCTAGGCAGTGTTTTCCTATGCAATAGCAACCAGACCCCTTAGGTTGGACTAGGGTGTACAGGGTTAAACGCAGTCCAAAAATAGTTGTAAGTCTTTTCCTTTTTATTTCATATATCTACATAGGAATGGAAAGAGGATGTAGGCTGTGTCATGGCTAGCTGATTGGTATATTCTTTTAGTCCATTGTTTTATTGTTAATGAGTTAATATTAGTTGATGTATTGAGATGTAAATTATTATGAGATAATGTAAGACAATTGTATTATTAGGTTGATGTATATTTTGTATGGATGTTTGATTCTGTTGTGAGGTTTCTTTTATTTTTCATAGTTATGAAAAGTTTAAAAGTATAATATAAACGATCCACTATTTTTAGTATTGGAAACTAGTTATAGTGTATTTTGTAGCATTTGTAATTGAATTCTAACATAAAAAATATTAAGGCATTACATTTAGTATCAGAGCTTAGGTTTATATACTCCCTAAGCCTTGGGTAGACTTAACCACTTAGGTTAGGTTAATTTGCACTTTTGGTTGATTTTACAATATAGAATGAGAGAGCGTTCTTTTTTATGGTTTTATGTTTTGTCTATATGGCTTGTGTGCATAACCACCACTACCTTACCCTAAGATATCAGTTATTTATAGTGATCTTTGAGTGGGAAATAAATACTATAGGAGAGGGGGTAGGACGACCACTTTTAGGTGGGGTTAAGTGCCGGTTTTAACCCAAATGACACATTTGGCATTAAAACCTAACCTTAAAAGTGGGTCTGTTTTACGAAATTTTAACATAAGAAGTTATATTTAAAAATATACATTTTGGATATTTGAAAGGCATTTTATTTAAATGGTAAAAATGTATATTTTGGACTTAAAGAGATTTATTAAAGTTGTAAAAAGGTGAAGTAAATATTATAGGATCGATTTCACCCCAGAGGGGGGTGAATAGGGTGATGCTGTTAATTATAAAAATTATTACGGAAGCTTATAAAATTATTTCAACACAGATATATCAAAATTATAGCAGCACAGATAATAGTAGAATAATAAATGCAGAAATAGAATGACACAGAATTTAGCCAGCTTCGGCAAAACCCTGCGTACATGTCGCCCTCAAGGTTTCTACTAGAAATTAAGTAGTCACACGCTTACACACGTAAACTCGCGACACCAGCTACTAACTAACCTAACTCTATGCACAAAACCCTACCACACCTCAGCCACTGAGTTGCGAATTCTCAAACTATGCCACGTAATTTGTCCCCTAGCCACACGACTAGTAATTACACAATTTTCAAAATAAAATACAAAAGACAACAATTTAAAACAAAACCCTAATTATCCCTTTTTAATATAAACCAGTATTAAAGATAGAAGGGCCGGCCCAATATTATTTATCACTATAATACGCGGCCTCCTTTTTCTCTTTAATCAATGTCGGTCGTTCCTTCTTTCGTTCGTTCCTTTAGATTCTGAAATTAGGGCTTGTGAGAAAATCGATGAAGTTGATGGGTAGTTGGTCGATTACAATTGTTATTTCTCTGTCTTGCTTCGGCAATCGACTCCTTCTTCAATTCGAACACGGCTCCTCGATTTGGTCGAGTCCGACTTTGACTCGGGCATGTAATTTATGCCTTTGCTCTCCTAATTGAATGCTTGAACTCGATACATGCAATTTGCCGATGATGTTACTTATTTATATAGGATTCGAGATCCTTGATTTTCGTTTCTATACATCAATTTGAATTCGTCTTCGGCCATTCGATTTTGTATTGATGATTGTGATGATTTCTGAAATTTTCAATTCGTATATTTTTGGCTTGGTTAACACGGCTTCTTGATTTCTGACTTGTTCGACATATTCTTTGATCGATGGTGATTTATCTAACTTGGTTCAATATTGACTTCGGTTTGATTTGACCTGTAGTTGTCTTTGACTACAAACTTGATTTTGTGATGTTGATCTTGTTCGACTTTTGCCATACTATTCACTGCCTCTGGTAGCTCTTTCGACCTTGTTCAATTTTACCTGCCGTTTCATGACTCCTGCCATTATGTCTTTACTGCCATGTGTATACATATATCTATGTATGTATATATGTGTTTTATTTGTAATGTTCATTGTGATTCCATTAGCCTGTTTTCATTTTGCCTATACTCTGCTTGATTTTCTGTTGTGCTGTCTTGAGCTCGAGTTGCTTCAATGTGATGTTCATTCATTGTTGTGATCTGTGCAGTTTGATTGTGCAGTGTGCTTGTTATATGTGTGTGTGTGTGTGTGTGTGTGTGTGTGTGTGTTTGTGTGTGTGTTGCTGCATTGAGTTGTTTCGTTGACACACTTGTAGTTGTACATTCATGTGTTTGTTCCTTCTTGTGGTCTAGATTTGCTTTAAGCACATTTCTGGTTTTCATTGGATTGATGTGCACTGTGCTTCGAGTGTGCTTGCATCTGAGTTGAATTCATATGTAACTTGAACTTTAGTTGATATTTGTGTTCTTGAGATTGTAGTTGAGTTTGAGCCAGAGTTGTATTTCCTTGTAATGTTCATTTGAAGTTGTAGCCTTTGTACTCGAGTCCGATACTTGCATTGTCTAGTTTCACAGTTGCATACATGTTGTATCTTTGGTGCACTTGGTTTGTGATTCATTGTTGCATTCCTGTATATGCACTTGAGTCTGATACTTTTCGAGGCTTGTTCTATCCAGATTCATTTGAACTTAGTTGTATTTGTACATTCTGATTTTGGTCGAGGCTTGTATACCAATACTTGCACTGACTTGAGTTGCTTTGAGTATTTGTGTTATGCTCTTGTTTAGTGCACATCCTTGACCTATTGCAGTGTTCATGTATGGTTGTTTATAGACATTTCATTTGAGGCTTTGTCACTGATATTGGCTTTGAGCATTGTTCATGCCTGGTTTGAGTTTTGCTTGTATACTTCATGTGTACTTTGGAGTTTTAGTCGAGGCTGCATATATTTATGGCTGGTACATGTTTGTATACATGTGTTTATACATATGTATATATATATAATATGTATATATATATATATATATATATATATATATATTTGTGCATTGTCAAGTGATGCATCACTTGGCCATATGTACTTGATTGCAGTTTTGCCCCTGTTTAGTTTGTGTTGTACTGATTTGGTATTTGCTTCAATTTAGTTTGATTCACTTTGAACTTCATGTTGATTTTTGAAATCACACCTGAGTTGAATCCAACTTAAAGCTCGGGTTTGACCTTGTGCTGATATTGCGACATTATTTTTACCGCACTTGAGTTGAACCCGACGTTTTGGGTTTGACCTGTGCTCACCTGTCCATGTAATTTTATCAAGTGTATATATCAGTGTGCACGGCTTTGTGGCATATACAGTGATACACTGTGTATGTCACAAGCTGTTCGTGTATGATGAATACGAGTTTAAATGATGGCGAACAACCCAAATAACTGAGGCAAATATTATTTTCAATTTTATTGTGTCAATGTTTATTTCTACAGATTGCTCAGATGCTGGATTCAATTGGAATGAAGTTGAAGATAAATACGAGTTGAGTGGATGAGTGATATGTAGTGAGGTCAAATATAAATTAGAAATTGGATGTAATCGAAATTGTATTGCAATTGAAGTTGTATATATATAGTGAGAGCTTGAAATTTGTACTATACAAAAATTGTAATAAATATTTGTTTGAATAAAATATCCGTTTGAATTCAAATTCTTTGTTATTTATTTTATCCAGCAAATATTTATTTAATCTATGAAAAATAAAATAGTACATTAACAAATACATTTGAATGAATATATATGTGTGTGTGTGTGTGTGTGTGTTTATTATCATCAAAAATCATATAATCGCATATTCAACAATCTCCCCCTTTTGATGATAAAAAACATATATTTAAGATTTTGAATATGTTATGTATTTGATCATTGATATACTCTAATTGCTCCCCTATTTAAATGCTTCCTCTCTACACAAAGCTCCCCCTTCATATATGCATACAATTAAAAATATGCAAATGAGCCTAGATGCAAATAGAAAATATTTGACCTTTACTTGATTTTATTTGACAAAATCTTAACTTTTCTCTCCCCCTTTTGTTATCAGTAGAAGAGTAATGGTGTTAGAAAAATGGAGATAAAGTGATAGATATAAATCCAACATTAAAACTCAATTGAATATAAATATTAAATTTCAATAAAAAATCAAACAAAAATCATAAATACTTTGTTAGGTGCATATTCCACTTTTAGAATGATGGGAATGATGTCATCATATAAAACCATCCAGTTGTGTATATTTGTGGTATATTTATATCAGGAATTTGAATATCTACCAACCATGCATAACCGTTAGGACTTTTAAATAAGATTAGCAGTCTTCCAATTTTATTTTAAAAAAAATGAATTCAAGTATCTTCTAACCACGCATAACTATGAGGACTTTTAAATGGGATTAGAATCAACTTATTTATTATTAAAAAAATCAATTTTGATATGCGTTCCATACATGCATAACCGTGAGGACTTTTAAATGAGCACGGAAGCACATAATAAATTCCAAGTAATTCACTCATTCATAACCGTGAGGACTTTTAAATGAGAGTGAATACTTTGGATTTTATTTTGTTTTGTTTTGTTTTATTATTATTTTTAAAAATGTAAGATGAAAAACGAATGATTCCTGTTTAAAATACCACATATAAACTATATTGAATTTTGATGAGTTATGGTCGTTAGAAATATGATAGAAATAGAGATGGTCATGGAATTTTTACCAACAAAAAGTTTTGTAACTTTTTTTTAAATTTCTAAAGAAATTTAGTAATTATACCGTCTCGAGTCATAATATATGATAAATATCAACACTCATTACTTTTTCAATCACTATTTATCTTTTCGATAATTATTAGGGAGTCAGATTAGTCAAAATAGTCATTTAAAATCAAATTCAAAAATAATTATAAAATCAAATTTTCAAAATGACTGATCTGAGAACATGGTCAAAAATGATTTTCTAGAAGGGGTTATATGAGAAAAATTTCTACTATTTGAAAATTATTTGAAATGAAAAATATGCAGATATTTTCTTTGAAAAACGATGCAGTTACTAAATGTCTCAACAAAAATCACGTTCAACTAGTAATTTTTCTATCAACTAGATTACCAATGTAATCTGCATCTGAATTTCTCTTTCACTCAAAATTATCATTAATTGAATTTGATAGACCAGACCATGAAGTGTGCAACAAAAAAACTCAAAATCAATTTTAACAGCTTTTAAATGACATTCTCTTGAGTTTGAATTGAATCCGTGCAAATAATCAAAAACCGTGAATATAGAGTCAGCCGTAAAATAACCAAATGTATTATCATCCAATAAAACACTACTATTAATCCTAACTAATATATATGAAGTAATTCAAAGACTCTATAGATTTTTATAGTGTTCTTGGCATAAGAATATAATTGGCTAATAATTTTGAATAAGTCAGAATCAAAATCATCATTATTTCATCATTAGATTACGGTGCAGATTATCACATTTAATATGTCATTCAAATAAATATATCATTACCTGTTTTACCTTTACGATATTTTTCATTGTTGTCCATTGTGATTCTGTCACCTTTATACTAGGCAAAGGAACTTTGCTTTGTCGGCCGTTGTGTTTCTGGAACAGCCAAAATCCAGATAACACTGTTGTTGTTCCTTAGCCTGCCACCATACCTACATGATGAAAGATTTTTGTGACCTATTTGTTTTTATAGTCCCATGATTGTTAGTGGCAGAATATTTTGAAAAATAATTTTATGGAGACCCAAAACTATTTATATATGTTCCTTACGGCACCCAGATTTTTTTTAACTTTGAGAGATTTTATATTTCTGCCTTTTGAAATCCAAATTGGTATAGTTTTCACGCGTTTGGGTCTATACCAACAATTATTGTGATTGTGTCCATATTTTCTACAAATTGTGCACATAGAATTGACTTGATTAAATTTGCTTTTAACTTTTTCAGATTGATTATATCCAAGTCCTTTCTAACTGTATTAACAGTTTGCTTCCCTAATAGCATATTCAACGATTTTTCACTTTTTGAAAATTTATCTAAAGTCGTTGACAATTGTTGGACTTGTGTTTTGAGAGATTCATTTTCGTTTAACAATTGTGTGCACTTTTTAATAGAATTTTCTCTCCTAGTATTTTCACTCTCTTTCAAAATCAGAATTTCATTTTCAAGTGATTTTATATTAATTTCTGTTTAATTTCTTCTTCAAATGATGGACACTTATCACATTTAGGGATCCTACTTTGATAGGTTTTAACTAATTGATCAAGTTGTTTATTTAATTCTATCAAACTATTTCTTTGTGATTCAATTTTAGCATACTTTTCCCTAAGTCGTTCAAAACAGCCATTTACTTCGTGGAAATATATAAGTAATTCCGAGTGAGTGAGTTTTGATACCTCGCTTGGCTCGTCATCATCGCTATCAGTTATATTTCCTTGAAGGCACGTATTTGCTTTCTCACTCTCACTGCTAATACTTTGATTATCTTCATCACTTGTATTCCACATGGCCGCAAAACTTCTCCTTTTTGATTTCTTTTCAAAGTCGCATCGATTTTGAGGACAATTGGGCTTTATGTGTCCAGGTTGGTTGCATTTGTGACAGATGATCTTTTGTTCTTCTGAGTAGTCTAGGGCTTTGGCTATTCTGCTTTTCAATTTTGATTTCGAGCTGGATTTCCGTATTTGTAATTCCACCTTTTGAATTTCTTTATTATCAACTCTAATTCTGTTGCTCCATCATCATCATCACCACTTTCTATTGTTCCTTTAAGAGCTCTTTCGAGTGTCACCTCCTTCACGCTCTTCCTTGAATTTCATTTCTAGCTCATAAGTGGTGAGATTTCCGATGAGTTCTTCAACTTTCATCTGCTTTAAATCTTTTGATTCTTGAATGGCAATCACTTTGGCTTCAAAACTTCGTGGAAGGACTCTGAGAATTTTTCAGACAATCTCCAACTCTGTGTATGATTTTCCGAGAGCTTTTGATTTGTATACGATATTGGAATGTCGTCCATACATCTCTTTGACATTTTCTTCCTTCGCCATTGTGAAGTTCTCATATTCACTGCTTAGCATGGCAAGGTGGCATTCTTTAACTTGAGATGTTCCTTCGTGAGTCACTTCTAGTGTGTGCCATATTTTCTTGTGCAGTTAGACATGTGAGACACGATTAAATTCAAATTGATCCAATGAACAGATAATAGAATTCATAGCTTTAGCAATATCATTTTGTTATTTATTTTCTAATTTTGTCCATTGATCCTTTGGTTTATCTATTTTCTGATTATCTACAATTATAGTTGGTGCTCTATAACCTGTCCGAACAATATTCCAAGCGTCAATGGTTTTCAGAAAAATTTTCATTCTATTTTTCCAGTAGGCGTATTCACCATTGAACATTGGTGGTCTAACTATGGATTGACCCTCAGCAAAAGCAGTATTAAAAGAAGCCATTTAAAAATTAAAATTTTTAAAACAAAAAATTGGTTTTTGAAAAACAAACTTTTTTTAAAAAAAAAGTTGACTTCTATTCCTAGCTCTGATACCACTTGTAGGATCGTTTCACCCTAGAGGGAGGGTGAATAGGGTGATGCTGTTAATTATAAAATTTATTACGGAAGCTTATAAAATTATTTCAACATGGATATATCAAAATTATAGCAGCACGGATAATAGCAAAATAATAAATGCAGAAATAGAACGACACAGAATTTACCCAGCTTCGGAAAAACCCTGCCTACGTGCTGCCCCCAAGGTTTCTACTAGAAATTAAGTAGTCACACGCTTACACACGTAAACTCGAGACACCTGCTACTGATTAACCTAACTCTACGCTCAAAACCCTGCCACAACTCAGCCACTGAGTTGCGAATTCTCAAATTTTGCCACGTAGTTTGTCCCCTAGTCACACGACTAGTAATTACACAATTTTCAAAAGAAAATACAAAAGACAACAATTTAAAAATAAAAATAAAAAAACAAAACCCTAATTGTCCCTTTTTAATATAAACCAATATTAAAGATAGAAGAGCCGCCCAATATTATTTATCACTAAAATGCGCGGCCTCCTTTTTCTCTTTTATCAATGTTGGTCGTTCCTTCTTTCGTTCGTTCCTTTATCTTTTGAAATTTGGGATTGTGAGAAAATCGATGAAGCCGATAAGTAGTTGGTCGATTACAATTGCTATTTCTCTGTCTTGCTTCGGCAATCGACTCCTTCTTCAATTCGAACATGGATCCTCGATTTGATCGAGTTCTACTTTGACTCTGGTATGTAATTTATGCCTTTTGCTCTCCTAGTTGAATGCTTGAACTCGTTACATGCAATTTGCCGATGATGTTACTTATTTATATAGGATTGGAGATCCTTGATTTTTGTTTGTATACATCAATTTGAATTCGTCTTCAGCCATTCGATTTTGTATTGATGATTGTGATGATTTCTGACATTTTCAATTCGTATATTTTTGGCTTGGTTAACACGGCTTCTCGATTTCTGACTTGCTCAATATATTCTTTGACCGATGGTGATTTATCTGACTTGGTTCGATGTTGACTTCGGTTTTGATTTGACCTGCAGTTGTCTTCGACTACAAACTTGATTTTGTGATGTTGATCTTGTTCGACTTTTGTCATACTATTCACTGCCTATGGTAGCACTTTCGACCTTGTTCGATTTTACCTGCTGTTTCATGACTCCGGCCATTATGACTTTACTACCATGTGTATACATACATCTATGTATGTATATATGTGTTGTATGTGTAATGTTCATTGTGATTCTGTTAGCATGTTTTCACTTTGCCTGTCCTCTTCTTGATTTTCTGTTGTATTGTCTTGAGCTCGAGTTGCTTCAATGTGATGTTCATTCATTGTTGTGATCTGTTGCAGTTTGACTGTGTAGTATGCTTGTTATATATGTGTGTGTGTGTGTGTGTGTGTGTGGGCTGCTGCATTGAGTTGTTTGGTTAACACACTTGTAGTTGTACATTCATGTGTTTGTTCCTTCATGTGGTCTAGATTTGCTTTGAGCACATTTCTGGTTTTCATTGGGTTGATGTGCACTGTGCTTCGAGTGTGCTTGCATCTGAGTTGAATTCATGTGTGACTTGAACTTTAGTTGAGATTTGTGGTCTTGAGATTGTAGTTGAGTTTGAGCCAGAGTTGTATTTCCTTGTAATGTTCATTTGAAGTTGTAGTCTTTGTGCTTGAGTCTGATACTTGCACTGTCCAGTTTCACAATTGCATACATGTTGTATCTTTGGTGCACTTGGTTTGTGATTCACTATTGCATTCCTGTATATGCACTTGAGTCTGATACTTTTCGAGGCTTGTTCTATCCAGATTCATTTGAACTTAGTTGTATTTGTACATTTCGATTTTGGTCGAGGGCTGTATACCAATACTTGCACTGGCTTGAGTTGCTTTGAGTATTTGTGTTATGCTCTTGTTTAGTGCACATCCTTGACCTATTGCAGTGTTCATGTATGGTTGTTTATAGACATTTCATTTGAGGCTTTGTCACTGATATTGGCTTTGAGCATTGTTCATGTCTGGTTTGAGTTTTGCTTGTATACTTCATGTGTACTTTGGAATTTTAGTCGAGGCTGCATATATGTATGAGCTGGTACATGTTTGTATACATGTGTATATACATATGTATATTATATTTGTGCATTTTCAAGTGATGCATCGCTTGGCCATATGTATTTGATTGAAGTTTTGCCCCTGTTTAGTTTGTGCTGTAATGATTTGATATTTGCTTCAATTTAGTTTGATTCACTTTGAACTTTATGTTGATTTTTTAAATCACACCTGAGTTGAATCCAGCTTAAAGCTCGGGTTTGCCTTGTGCTGATATTATGACATTATTTTTACTGCACTTGAGTTGAACCCGGCATTTTGGGTTTGACCTATGCTTACTTGTCCCTATAATTTTATCAAGTGTATATATCGGTGTGGACGGTCTTGTGGAATATACAGTGATGCACTTTGTATGTCACAAGCTGTTCGTGTATGATGAATTCAAGTTTAAATGATGACGAACAACCCAAATAACTGAGGCAAATATTATTTTCAATTTTACTGGTCAATGTATATTTTTGCAGATTCTCAGATGCTGGATTCATATTAGAATGAAGTTGAAGATAAATATGAGTTGAGTGAATGAGTGATATCTCGTGAGGTCAAATGTAAATTAGAAATTGTGATGTAATCAAAATTGTATTGTAATTGAAGTTGTATATATATAGTGAGAGCTTGAAATTTGTACTATACAAAAATTGCAATAAATATTTGTTTGAATAAAATATCCCTTTGTATTCAAATTCTGTGTTATTTATTTTATTCAGTAAATATTTATTTAATCTATGAAAAATAAAATAGTACATTAACAAATACATTTAAATGAATATATATATATATATATATATATATTTATTATCATCAAAAATCATATAATCGCATGTTCAACAAATATTCACATGATGAAAATTTATTTTCAGGATGTTTTATGGAAAAACCTATTTCAGTGGAATATAGAAAAATGGTCTTTGAAGGGAAAACAATTTTGTAAAGGATTTTGATTGGGTGAAAACCCAAATTTTAAAAGAGAATGTTTTATTGAGAAAATGTGCGAAGATATTTCTCTCTTAGAAAAAAATTGGTATTGTAAAATATTGTTAAATATTTTAAGAAAATATTTTACAAGGGTGGTAATAATTTGATTCAAAAGTAGGCTTATGAAATGAAAAATGTAAAATATTTGGTTTGAATAAAATTCTGAAGGAGTATTATATTTGGAAAAACTCAATTTGAAGATTATAAAACTAGGCTATGTGACATAAGATGTGGGGCGCTTGGTGATGTGAGTTTTGAGTTTGCTTAAAATCCATTTGGTGTATGGGTTTGAGATATTTTATTTTAGTAATGCTTGAACATTTTGGTTGAATTAGTCGTGTTCTTCTATTGCTTATTGGCATTAGTTTTATTATTTCGGCTTTTTCACTCGACTGCATTTGTTTTATGATTATTTGAACTAAATTATTTCATTTGTGTTATATTATTATTGTTTGCTTGTTTTGATAAAGATTTTTCATTAATTATGTTATGAATTTTTGAGTTTATTATTTTGTTTGCATAATATTTTTGTTGATTGTTTGTTTTGCTTCAATCAGCTTAACTGTTTATTGCTTGTTGTTTGCCTTGTTATGATTGTGTATATTATGTGACAGGATAAATGCCTATTAGTGTTAACAATCTTATGGTGAGGTGTTACTCAATGTTAACTTTTCGGGGACGTGCATTAGTGGATGGCTGAGATGATAAGGGGCATATTTGGACCAATCATAGTGGATAACATGAGATTTCCTCTAGTTGATTTTAGGTCATACATAGGGAAAATGGCAGATTAAGTGCATGGAAATCCTAAGAGCTAGATGAAGTGTTCTAGACTTTGATGGATCGACAACACGAGGCATTTGATCAATTACTTCAAGTAGGAAGTGCATGAGACCAAAGTTGTTCGAAGAAGCATGTTCAATAAGGTAAAGTGATTTGGCAAGGCATTAGATGTTCCGGATTAAGTTGGATGCTGAAGGGATCGTTGATAACTCTAGATAAGATGGTTCTTCCATGGGGGCTTGGATATGTGAGGATGCTCATCTGTGTACCCTGGACTTAGAGACGGTCCAGCTTGTCATGGGAGGATAGTATTTATTATATTGGTATCCAAAAGGACGCTAGATCCAACTGTGGCATGAGATGTCGCCTACATGAGAGGTCATAGTTTGAGTTATCTTTTATCCGCGTGACCTGGAGAAGGTCATGACCAAGGAGGACTTTGAGAAACTCATATTAAAGTGAGACTATGGAAATGACCATGACGGGGTAAGACTTCAGAAATGATCATAGGAAAAGGAGACTTCGAGGACATCTTGAGAAGGTTGTGGTAAAGGGAGACTTTGAGAAAGTCAAAATGGAGTGAGACTCGGGAGATGATCATGGAAACATGATACTTTGGTGATAATCTTGGAAAAACAAGGCTTCAATGAGGATCATGGTGAAGTGAGACTTCGTGATGATGCATGGGACGGTATGATCTTGGTAATGGCTAATATGATAAGAAGAATGGTGATGGTCTAAGTCGCCTTAGTGATGGTTTTTATTTTTCAACTGCATGAAAGGAATTGGCAAATAAATGATTGATCCAAGTGCAAGATTATTTTAAGGATGTAGCCATAACTGAGCATATATATTATTTTAGAAGGTGTAGGCATGAGATGGTACACCGATTTTTTTAAGAATGAGACTATGAGGGAGTCATCGATAGGTTGGAAGATATGCATATTATAGTGCAAGAATGTAGCCATAACTAGGCACACATACATTATTTGTTGGTATGATGATGTGATAATTATCATTTTTGGGGTGTGTGCATGCTTTACTTGAACGAGTTATGTTGATTATCAATTTTTCTATATTCTTATTAAGCGTGCATGTTTGGACCAACCTAATTTTGTTGTCTATTTTTTCTATGGGTGATTGGGTTCGGATTTTTGAGATGCATGCTATGACTTCTGTATGGAAATTGATCTATGGTTGGGTTTGTTCCACCCTTTACCTATGTAGTGTTATTTTTACATACTATAGTTTGGATGCAAGATTGAGGAATTATAGGTGTTACTATAGTATGTGTGTTGAATTCATGGTAGTGAATGAATTGTTATGTGCCATGATTGATTGTGTTATGCGGATATCGTATACTACAATTAAAGATGACTGATTTTGATTAATATACTTCCTTGTATATCATGATAAACCCATGATGAAAATTTATCGATTTAATTGATGATTGTATTTGAGAAATTAAGGGGTCGCAACCTTTCAAGGGGAGAGAATGCAGCGACGCGCAAATTCGATGCTACAAAATAATAAAGTAATTAAAAGTGAATTTTTAACGAATGGCAAATTGGGTGTCATGTTTATAACCATTGCGAAGGTATTTCTGAGACCATCGATTTGATATATACTTTTGATATATTTGGAGTTATGATTTGTGAAATAGAGGCATTATAATGTTTAAATAGCATGCGTAGTTGTTCCTGGCTGAACCGGATAAACAGCCATGTCCCAGTCGAATGACTATATATATGAGGGTATGGAACCCCAATCCTCACCTCTATCTTTAGATTTCTTCCCTAGTTTAGAAATCAACCCTAATCGCTCTCTAATGGCGACTAGAAAATGAATTAACAAGTGATTAAAACACGAATTGTCCAAAACCTATTGAATTATATACTATTGGGAATCTCCTAGCGAATGAAACAGACAAAAAGCGTTTCATTTTGGATATGATGTTCGAGGTGGCTAGAAATTGGGAATTGAACTATGCCTATCCGTTTTAGGGCTTGGTGATTGATGATGAACCAGCGACAATCCAATAGTCGAAGGGTACATACTTGAAGGGGACGTAGAGAGGATTTAGTCTATATGGTTGGATCGTGTTGTAGAGGCTTAAATTTGGAAGAAAAATTGTCCAAAGGAGGCGGCGGCCATGAATACGCACATAGGGAGGAGACAACCAAATTGGTCGCACGACCATGGAGGGGCTGGAAATTAGAACAAGTTCTTGTGGTGGTGATCGAAGTTGGCATTGGCATGGTTCAAATGAGAGCGATGATGTGGTATATGTTGGAGATACGGTGAAGAATACATATGGTATATTATTATTTTTTATCATTTATTTAAATAATGTAGTATATCTTCTAATCCATCTATCATATACGAACTCCGATTCACACGTAGTTTTTTCTATTGACTCGATGCGGAAGTTTAGACGATTTAGTGCTGGTTTGGCTAAGTTTGGAGGTTGTTTCAAATAGCATGTTGGTATTATTTATTTAATTTAATCAACTGAATCTTTAATATATATATATATATATATATATATATAT
Source organism: Allium cepa (assembly GCA_030765085.1). Lineage (NCBI taxonomy): Eukaryota > Viridiplantae > Streptophyta > Magnoliopsida > Asparagales > Amaryllidaceae > Allium > Allium cepa. The sequence continues at coordinate 1,024,269,510 of CM060945.1, read as the reverse complement.
TTGTGTTGACGGAAAATATAATTATTGGTATGTCTTGTGATATATTGGTGATTGTTTGATATTGTGGTTATTTTGTATATATTGCACCTTGATTGGGTGGTTTACTATTGATGTTCATATTTTGGGTGTTTAATTATTAAATTGTTGATTTGGATTAGAAAATAATTAATTGAAATTAGATTGGTAAAATGGTGTAATAAGGCAAGAATTAAATAAACAAAATAATAAATATGACTGTTTACATTTTATGTAAAATGTTTGTAAATAATTGTTTTTGAATGAAATAGAATAAAATTAATATGTTAGATTTAATAAGGTGATCATTTATGGATTTCTAGGGAAATTTATAAACAATATTGGAAAATATATTTTTAAACTAGGATTGGGAAGTTTATTATTATTATTTAGTAAAATGAGATTTTATAAATAATAATAATGGTTTTGTGAAAACTACTATTTTTGAGATAAAATGTGATGTTTGGAAAGAATTGAAGTAATGAGATTACAATGAAATATTTTGAAGTATATCATCAACTTAGAAGAATAATTATTGTTTTAAGATAAATAAGAGGTATTTTCATAATGAAATGATTTTATACTTAAGAGAAAACAATGGTAGTGAATATGACGTTTTGGATGGATGTAATATGCGATTAAGTTGATTTTATTTATCACATATGTTGTTTTATGACGATGAGATCATATTGGATGTGTGTGAGATATTTTGCCCTTATTACTACATTTTTCTGGTTAACTATGGTTTTATCATTGGTATTTTTGGTACTAATACTGTGTCTTAGTGCACATTTGTTCGATTTATACTTACATCAATAGTGTATTCTAAGGGTTTATAAAACGGTATATGTGAGTATATAAATATATAATGCGACTGGATTGTTTGATGTTTGGTGTTGGCATTGTGTGTTTTCAAATAATTGTAATATTTAATGGCTAAGTGTGATATCGTTGTTGCTACCACATATTTATGATGATTGATAGGAATGGTTTAGTAGGAGTAATGTTTCCTGCATATTTTGATTGCGTGTTGATTATGTTGGTTGCAGTGATTACATTGATTGTGATGATTGCATGGATGTTATGGTTGTTATGTGCTATTGACTATTTGGATGTAGGAGAAGACCAGGAAATAGAACTATGTGAGCTTGATCCCCTTAAATGGGTACGTAGGTAGTTGTTTCTTATGCAATAGCCACCAGATCACTTAGTTTGGGCTGGGTATATAGGGTTAGGCGCAGTCCAAACATAGGTAAAACCTTTTTTCACATATCTGTACAGGAGTGAAGTTGCTGATAGGAGTAGGAGAGGAAATGGAAAGTGGATGCAGGCTATGCCTTAGGTAGCTTATTGTCATATTCTTTCCCTTGTTTTGTTGTTAATAAGTTAATGATAATTGGTGATTTGGATGTAAATTTTTGTGATGATATTGTACGACAATTTTATTATTGAATTGATGTATATTTATATTGATGTTTGATTCCACTGTGAGCTTACTTTATATATTTTTTGTACTTTTGAAATTTTAAATTGTAAATAAAATGATCCACGGTTTTTAATATTGGAAATGAGTTGCAGCATTTTGTAGCATTCGTAAGTGATATCTGACGTTAAAAATAGTGGGGCGTTACACCTACCTTACATCGGTTCTAACTTTCTATAACTACCAAACCTAATAACATGTCGTAGCGGTGAGACCTCCATAAAGGCCATATCATCTACTACAGACTCCAACTCTGTGCATCCCTTGTCAGCATATGATTTCTGCCCATCCAATGCAATCTTCTTTCATTTACTATACTAAATCTACTTTCTTTGAAGTCTTCCCAATCATGTAAGGTTCGAGATTGATCCTATCCATAATGTCCCACCAATGAGATGGAGATATGCATGGCCATTCATGGCCTCAAATAGTGCCATTCCAATACTTGCTCGATTGTTATTATATGCAAACTCTACTAACTGAAAGTGATCTTCCCAAGTACATCCAAATTCCAAGATAAACATTCGCAACAAGTTTTCTATATTCGACTTAGCCTCTCAATCTATCCTTCTGTTTATGGGTGATAGGCGGTACTCAAATTTAGTTTAGTACTAAAGGCCTCTTGAAGACTCCTCCAAAACGCACTAATGAAAAGCAGATCTTGGTCACTGGTAATGCTAGAAGGAACTCCATGCAAACAAACTATCTCCCTCACATATAAGGTTGCCAAAGATGCAGCTGTTCTTGTGCTCCTAATTTGAGAAAAATGAGCGCATTTTTTCAGTCGATCAACTATGACCCAAATACTCGCATACTCCCTTCTACTCCTAAGTAGCCCATAACCATAATCCATAGAGTTACTCTCCTATTTCCATCGCAGAATATCCAATGGTTGTAGTAGACCAATAGTTTTTTTGCTTCGCCTTTACTCTTTTATATGTCACACACATGGAAATAAACTCTAGTATATGTCATACCAGGCTTGTAAAATGTCATCTTCAAATCGCATTACATTTTGTCACCATCAGGATAAATGGTCATCCTAGAATGATGGGGCCAGCTAGTACCATGTCAATCAACTCCTTATAAGAGGGACACACAATCTACCATCGCTTTGTAGCCATTCTTTTGAATAAATGGAATAACAACCCAATGACTCAAATGCTTTCCTCTATTCAGATTCTCAAAAATAGCCAATAACTCTACATCTTTCTTCTAACTTTAACTAATGTGGTCCATAAGTGAAGGATGGACAACTAAAGTTGCCAATAACCTTGGTGTAATGTCGAATGAAGGTAGAAAATCAAATGTAGAAATAAATTTAAAGTTCTTACATTTCAAGAGATTTCAGTTTGAATTTAAAATAATCAACAATATATTGTGACAAAACGAGTGCAATAAATCTATTTAAAAATCCAACACTTCATGCTAGGATGAAACACAAAGATATTCGACATCATTTTTAAGTGATAATGTGTAAATGAAGAAATTATTACACTAGAATTTGTGAATACAGAAAATTAAATAGGGGACATTTTAACAAAACCATTAACATGAAATACTTTCATTAAATTCAGATGAGAACTTGGAATATGTTCATTTACAGAAATATAGAAATAATGCCTTTTATCATTAAAAATATAAATAATAATGAAAATAAAAAATTGTTGTATATGTCGACACACCTGGTAGTTATCAGAAAACTGAACTTCTCTCCTTCTTTTAAAATTTAAAATCCAATTATATAACCAACAAATTTTAACTTAAGACCCAGCTTTTCATCATCTTCTTTCGGAAAACTGTAAAATTCTTAGTTAAAAATGGATCCCTTGAATTCTAAGAGCACTAGAGGAAACAGTAGACTTTTATGCGATTTCACTTTCTCCAAACTCGGTAAAGTCAAAGAAGATTTAAAGCATGTCCTCACCATGCTTTCTAAACTGGAGATCTTGTAAACACTACGCCATAGATTGCATACTACAACACCCAAGAATGATGCAGGAAGTGCCAAAAAATGTTGCTGTAGGCTAAAAAAGTGCGAAGGCAACCCTTTCTCGGTGATGCATTTTGCCGCGTTGCCCTAGAGTCAAAGGCAACATCTTTGCGGCCCTAGGGCAACATCGGTTCTGTTGTTGCCACAGATACCAAATTTACTAGAAAGTGGGCCCCACAATCTGAGCCCTAACATGTGGGCCCATATTTTGGAGCCCACTAATTCTGTGGCCCACCTTTACGGAACCCTGTTGTAGGGCCCATTTCATTCATCTATGGTAACACTTTTACCATCCAATGGCAACACTTTGCCAGTTTATTACCACATTTAACATCACATACGGCAACATTATATCATATCTATGGCAACACATTTTGCAATTAAATTGAAAATGTACTACAACATTATACTACTGAGACATTATATCATATCTATGGCAACATTATACTGCAATATTATATCATATCTAATGGCAACATTACACTGCAACAAAGAACTTTTCATTTCAGAATAACCAGCAACACAAGTTTTACGTAGTCAAGTACAAAATAACAAACATACTTAAAAACATAACCAGTGTATTCATAGTTACAGTCAGTACATACTAAATTCTACTTATTAACAGTACATTTATATTTGCGAGCCTCCAGTGCCATCAGTGCCTCTAGTGCCTCCAGTGCCATCACTGCAGACGGTCGCACAAAGATCCCCAACATCAATTTGCATGTCAGGGTTTGCTTTGCCTAATTTCTTAAGCACCCATGTCAGGATATCAAACTAATTTTTCCAGAACATATATCACTAATCAATTCAGAAATTATACTCAAAGTCAAAGCAAAACTAAGGTTAATATGATCGCCTTTACATAAAAACAATCTCGGTTCAAATGAAGAACAAAAACCTCAAGTGCACACAAGCTAAAAGTCTCGAGCAACTCACAAATGCAAAAATGGAGCAATAGTAAGTTCTCAAGCAGCTTACAAGTGCAAAAATAAAGAAACAACATAAAATTAAATCTTCACCTATAACGCACCTTTACTGGATTTTTTGAAGTATCATCTTCACTAGGTTCCTCTTATTCTGGAGCATAATCTTCGCTTTCAGCTGGCATCCTCTACCTTCCTTTACCATTGCAGCATCACCTCCTGAAGCCCCCCCTAACCACTGCTCATCCTTCTGCAAATCACTTGGATTAATCCTTAGTTGTTATAAGATAAAATTAAAATATCTAAAGGTTGAGAAAGAACATAGATTAAGTGAATGACCGACTTGCACATATTCAAAAGGTTATTTCTTATTAACAACTAAGGATTAATATAGAAACAAAAAAGCAGTTGAAGCGGTCAATTGACCCCTCTGGCAAGTACATCTTTAAGCTACTCGTCCTTTATTCCTAAAGAAATTTATAGTTGTTTCTCTGAATCCCCTTTTAGTTGGCCACCTTTTTTTCTTTTTCATTCTAAACCAAATGGTAAAACCAAATGTCAAATTCATTATTATTAACAAACTCTATACTCTTCTTACTCATGATCCTCTGCTTCTCCAACTCTCAATACCAAAACTGATCATTTGCATATAATATAAGATCACATGTAATAGTTACAATACCAGTCATAAAATAGGTGCAACATTGTTTCTTCATGTTTGTCACAAAAATAAAGAACGTTAGTGCCAATTTGATCCTGATCCAAACAATTAAACATAGCTATAAAGAACATATACAAATGTTCTTCTATATGATAAATTAAAGAGAGGAAAAGTAAACACATTAGAGGAAGGAGAAAGTAAAAATATTAGAGGAAGGAGAAAGTAAAAATATTAGAGGAAGGAGAAAGTAAAAATATTAAAAGGGTATAATGGGATTAAATTGGGGTGGGAAAGGAAACGTGTGGGGGTGTTAATGCATTTAGCCTATGATAAGATGTTGGTAGCATCGCCAGTCATGTAAATCCCAGACACCTATCAGTTATTTTCCTCTTGTTCCCAATTATTAACATGGAAATGACAATTTATACTCAGCAAATTATGAACCCAAAAGTCTACATCTTCTCCCCTGAAAATTTGTGTTGCTTTACAGTTACTGCTTTTTCCCACAACTGTGTAAGTTGATTCTTATGTAGTTTTATATGAGATAACCCTACATGTCTTAACTATAATGATGTTTTTAATTCTTTTCGTCTAAGTAACAACCAACATTTATCTCACTGCGGTTAATGGCTTCTAGTATTGCTATCTCTTTACAAATATTACCTGGTCAGAATTTCCCTTGCCATTAGCGCCAGATGCAACATTAGACGTGCCTGAAAACCTGCAAAATAATGGAAATTAATGAAGCAATAATCAACAAATATTTCCAACAGATTGTAATAACATATGATAGAACAAACCTAAGAGCTCTTGCTTTCCTCCTCCTTCTTCTTGAGAAATTTGTGTAGTTCTACCCCCAAACCTTTCTAAACGAGCCTTCTTTTTTGCTTCTTCGTCTGTCTGTTTATCTCCTTGAATCCCAAACCTGATGATAGAAGAGGCCTCAAATTATAGTTAATTGGTTGAGTTCCGTGATGATAGCATGAGAATAGTTAGCATTATTCATAGTATAAAAAAACCTCTCTGCATGAGCCTTTTTTTATCCCCCTCTAGTTTCTGCACGTTAGTTTTTTTCCAACGATGACTTAATACCAAACCTAACAGAAAATGAAGGGTAAGTATTCATGTTTGGTTTTAACACGGTGCTTTGACAAGACGACATAAACTAGCATTATTTATGCACTTTATACGTTATCAATTTTTTTCATTTGAAAATTTATAACATGACCCTAACTATTTAAGTATTTAGTTTCAAGTTTTATAGGTTCATAGTTTTATGCTGCTAGAAGAACTATAATATGGTGGTTAGTCATGGAATGAATATAGAGTCAGATTAAAGGCAAGAACTATGGAAAGACGTAAAATATGTTCTGTTTCATTCCAGCAATTGATTGATGAAGCATGTTACTAGTTTTATATGCATAATCAGTATTCAAAATTGTAATTAACTATTGTTTTTGAGATTTACTTTTTATGATTATTGTAGTTGTATCAAAAAAAATTGTAGAAAAAACAATGTGTCGTGATGGTGGCAAAATGGAGAACAAGTTTTGTCTCTGATCGCTTAAGATATGTCAGATGAAAATATGAGTACCATACAAAACCAGTTCTGACTTTCATGAATCCTTCATTTGGTTTAAAATGGTTTGTACAGTAAAGTTTATGATTTTTCAAATATTTGCATTATTAGTTTTATTTTATTTACTTATGAATCAAAGAAGTTGTATATTAAATGAAAATCGGTAGTATTAGTAAATTAGTTCCGAAGATAGAGATACTTAATATCCTCACTGCAAATTAGTTTTTATAGTGATGGACTGTTCAGTCAATCATGGACCCCCAACATGCTTTAAACATCACAACCTGTCAACCTCATTGATATCTCAACTACAAACTACGAAATTTCTCAACATTTGCTCACGTTCGCCTTATCATCTGCTCATTGATTCCATTCTTTTCCGTAATCTCGTAAACTTGTAATTATATATCTACCCAACGACTATCCATCATTTTTTTACAATACAATCTCGTTATATTTTGTTATCAACACAAGGTGTAAGGTTATAATCGATGAATAGTTTTTTCAATATTCAACTAGTAAAAAATCATGTGAGCACACGTGCACACACGCACACACGCACACGTGTGTGTGTATAATTATTTCAAATCAAAATCCGTCTAAGAATATCACGTATAAAATGAAGAAAATAGGAAACTGCAACTATATATTTAGTTTAGAATTTGGAAGGCAAATTAAAATCTGATAGTGCTTATAAGATCTACTTTGACACACACACACAAAAAATTGTTTTAGAGATAGCCAAATTGATTTGTTGAATGTGAAACTCAAAAGGAAGACAAAACAATTCAGTTAGTATCTATCAACCTATGTTCAGGCAAGGGGAGATTTTTTATTTTTTATTTTTTTCTGTAAAAGAAAACACTTCGCTTAATGATACTTAAGCACCATATGCTTTTTGAAGTCAAATTCGCTCTTTAAATGCTACGTGAACATCCACTTCTATAACACAATATCCGTTGCTATAATACTTTTACAACACAAATGAAAAAGTCAATAATCATGTTATGTTTTTTTAGATAATCGATAAAAAATTTACAAAACATGATAAAAAATCTGGACAAGACATACAAATTTTTACAATTTTGTCACAATGTTGAAATATATCTTCTCGGATTACTACTCAAAAAATGGAAGAAATAAAAAAAAGGAAAAAAGAAGAAACATCAAAATAATATTCCTTTCCGTCTTACAGATCTTTTATTCATATTTTCTACTAATAAATTTCAAGACCTTGTATTCGTCTTTTCTACTAATAAATTTCAATTATCATAAATTAATGTAGTTAACCTTAGTGTCAGTACTAAGTAAGATATAAGAGACAAACTAATTTGCGATTAAAAATTTTAGCAACTCGATCATCAAAACCTTTAGCCACCTACGGTCATCAATGAACATCCAAAAACCTCTCAAATCATCTCACATCGATATCCAAAAGGTCTATCTATTGAGCCTTATACAAACATCTCGACATTGACGTGTGTTCAAATGGCGTCTGGATCTTAGGCGACAAGTGCCTACGCGGACCTTGTTCAACGGATGCCTGCTGAACAAGCCCTTGCTTCCATTTCCCTCTGGAAAAACTCCCGGTTGCATTTTGTAACCCCTAGAAATATAATATCTAACTCTATTTCTCTTGGAGATGCTCTAAGTACTGTGGCAAAAAAATCAAAATACAAATCAACAACATAATTGATCCTAATTACAAGAAGTCAAAGTCCACGCCTTTGGAATTGAAAATTTTGCATAATTGGATGTCCTTATCTCTAAACTTTCATCATATGCCTACTAACATATTTTTAATTCATCAAACTAGAGAAATCTGGATTCTGATGTTGCTTTAATATCCTTTACAGTGAGCACTCAAGCCATAGATTAAAATTCTAGCAAAAATGCCGAAATTTTGGTTCTTGTCTAGATTCAAGTTCTGGACTTAAGTGGTAAAAAAATAGTTCTAAAAATAGTAGAAAACGAACCATGGAAAAAGAAAGGATGAAGAAAATGAACCATGGAAATAGATAATCTACCAATCTTCATCATCACCCCTTCACCATCCACTTCCTATACTATCAGCACATCATCAAACTCCCTCCTTCACCAAACCTACTGCAACATCCATCAACATCCCTCTACTAAACACAGCCTACCATCCACCATTTTAGCAAATACCAAACTCAAGCAAACCAATACGTTCTGTCATTAACCATTCGACAACTACAAATGCAAACTCAATCACTGCAGCAACTCCCCCTTCAACTTACCGATGCTTTACTATCTCAGCCCAACAACTTGATTCCACAACATACAAAACCATGACCGAATTCATAATCTCCAACTTGTCGCTCCTCATCCAATACACAAACCCACTTCCTCCCCAAAACCCACCCACAACAAAATCGCCTAACAAAATCGCCGACACCTCACCACACCACACCTCCTTCAGCAACTACGACTGCTTCCAACTCACAATCAGAACCCAATCCCGGTCGCACTTCGTCCATCCTCTAACTTCCAACCGCAATCTCCTCGAAACAAGCAACTTCAACCAAACCAAACTCGAGCAAATACATAACCCCAACTATAGAAATCTGAACAACCAAATCTGAAAATCAAATCCGCGACTAGAATTTTGAAATTTTTTCTTTGGAAATTTGTTTTTTTTTTACGAATTGTTATTTGCGAATTAAAATTTGTTTGAGTGGTTAAGAGGTTCTGTTAACTTTTGCCGCTTTGTTTTTGCTTCCCACGTCGAAAATTATTTCAGCCCTTTTCTTTTTCATCCCTCTCTCATTTTTTATAATATTTTTATAAGTCTATAGCTACCGTAACATAGTGTTGATATCTATGCTAACATCCTGAAGCTAATGTTGTAATAGACAAAAATCAACATAGCTATCGTTACATTGTAGCTAGCAACATCTTGTATTTTCATTGCAATAGGCCATCTATGGCGTAGTGAAATCCATTTCAAAAACAAGTAAGAACGACAAGGGAAAATTTTAAGAGATATCCAAAAGCATGTGTTGGACAATGAGGCAAATTCAATAACTAATTAAGAGGACTCTCAAGTTAATCTTGCAAAATACAACCCGTTGAATCAAAGCAATGTAGAGGACGAAGAAAATAAAGATGTCTATGGGATGAAGATGGAGATAAAGTGTTGTGCATAGGAGAAGTCCACTACAACATCCATGTCAATTTGGTAGAATAGAAAGAAAATTTCTGTCTTCATTATACAAATTGTTCAATTCGTAAATCTCCTATTGTTAAACCAAAACATTAAAAATAAATGTAAAATATACAAGTAGATTAGGCTTGTATGTTTTATAGGACAGTTTGGATGTTTCATTATTCATAGTTTGAACTTAATTTTCTTAAATTACGAAAGGATTGCAGATAATGTCTATAGATTATTTGGTTTGGATAATATATATGAAACACATATTAAAAAAGTTAGGTCTGTTTCTAAATAAAATATTTAATATGGATAATCAGTTTGGAATATATACAATTGTTTTTATATAGTTGTTTCTCAGAGATATTCTATAACTATTATTGATTTTGATTCTATTTACAAACATCATCATATAAATATGTCATGTTTAGAGGGAGTTTATTTTTTATTTATAGATTTTTTTTATGACAAAGAGGGGGAAAATATAAAATATAATATATATGTATAAACTGAGAGGGAGTTATTCAAAATAGGTGGAGTTAATCAAGTTAGGAGGAGTCACGTTATATTATATATCAAATATATTTACGTGGTTGTCATCATCAAAAAGGAGGAGGTTGTTAATTCCACGAATATTGATTTTGATGACAACAACCATATAAATATATCTACTAATGTTTTCCCAAGTTGTATAGAGTTTTTTTGTAGATTATAATACAGGTGTACACAAGTACGTGACAATCAAGTTTGAAGACTGATTCGTAAAATGAATAGATATCAAGATTCAGATATGATCAAGAAAGTTGAAGACTCATGAGTTTAGAGATGAAGACAAGAAAAGTTCAAGACTATAGTTTATAGTACATAAACTTTAGAACATTTATGAAAGTCCTTGGACAACAAACATTTGATTCTTTAAATACTTTCTTATTAAATACTTATTATTATTTTATTGATAAAATAATTTATTTTACATTTGAAATATATTATTTTATAAAAACTTTAAGAAGGTTTTTATATTAGAATATTTTAGAAACTATGCTTAAATAATTTTACAAGAGTTCAAGAATTTTACAACATCTTAAAAGAGTTTTTATGTTTTAAAACATACATATGTATGTCGACATATGGTACATAGATATGTCGACATATAAATCGTTAGGGAGATGATTTTTAAACTTTAAAACGTTATGATTTTTGATCACATCTCTTCATGAATAGACACATCCTTTTAAACACTATTTGAACTACTGAAAAGATGTCTTTTTATTTTAAAAAAGTTGTGATTGTTTATTACATCTTTTCATGAATAAACACATCTTTTTAAACATTATATAAAGGTTAGAAAACAAATATTTTAACTAGCCTTTTAACTTCTTCTTACTTATTCTTATAACATATTCTCTCAAATTCTAACTCTACTTTACTCTCTACAAACTGCCCACTTATCTACCTGTATTCTCTCATCAATTCAAAGACCAGATTGCTATCAAAAGTGCTGTAGGATATCTTGTATCCAAATTACAACTATTTATAGTTAAAAGTCAACAACTCTCTACTATTATTCATTTGGGTGTGCGTGTTTCCCATTCAAATGAAGTAGGTATGCTTGTTGCCAGCTTAAATCAAGTGGGTGATCTTGTTGCTCGATTAAATCAAGAGAGACTATCCTAAACTCTAAATTCAGGAGTCTGTTTCTTGTTGGCTTGAAATTGATACTGTATTCTGGTTTGCTTGCTACCTACTCAAAGTCGATGATTGAAAATAAATATATAAAAGAAATTGTATGGGACTAGATGTGGGAGAAATCCAAACCATTATAGAACTCCCACCGTCATCTCTCTAACTCATTACTTCAATTTACTACTTATATATATTTTTATGATTACCTACTAGTATATACATTTGTGATTGATCATCTATTTTTGATTCAAATATTAAAATAAGTTAAAAGGTTTCATAAAGGTTATAAAACACTATTCACCCTCTCCAGTGTCAAAATAACCTTAAGATCAGTTCAAAAGTCATTACATCATTATCCACATGGATGACTTAGTTGTTGAACCAAATATGATTTATGTTAGCAGTCCTATTCTTGTTGTATAGAAGCTTGAGAATAAGGAAGTAAAGTTTGTATGGTTCCAGTGGAGTGAGGATCGGAAGGATTATATTTGGGAAACAAAAGATAAGGTTTGGGGACTTATCCAAAGTTGTTTGTTTAGACTTAGCATGTACGTTTCTTATATGTTTTATGGATGATATATGTGTGTATATGTATGATATTGTTATGGTTGATTTTGATATGGATTACTAGATGCACTATTATATTTTTGGTTGTAATACATGGGTTGGGAACTTATGTGCTTGTGTTAGAATAGACACAATATAGATTGGAAATCACCATCTATGTTGTTTGGATTTAGGGGAAAAAATTCCTATGAGAGGAGAAACCTGTAACACCCTACTAAATTAATAAATATTTAATTAAAGATTCACTTATTAGAATAAATATTTATTAAGGATTAAATATGGAATTAAATAAGAAGACATGTGTTTCAAGCCAAGTAAATAGTTGAGGGATGATTTTTTACTTATTTAAATTTATAATAAGGAATTATTAAATGATAATAAAAGGAAAAATACTTAACGAAAATTAGGTTAAGTGTGGAACTTTAATATGGCTAACCAAATAGGCCACCGTAATTGAAATATAATTAAATTCAATAGTGTGTATAAAGCGAAAATAAAAACGTTTGAATGAAGGAGATTTTTATTAAGGAAAATAAACTAGGCAAGGAAGGGTTGAACATATGATATTTTATATTTACACTACCAGAAACAAAGTAATAAAAATTTGGTGAGGGAGGATTTTTCCAAACCGAAACCATCAATATATAATGAGTGCTCTCCACAAATAAAGGACCACTATTTCATCAAAAGTAAACTCTTTAATATATATACTTTTAAACATATCTCTATTCTCATTCATTCATTCTCTCTTCGTTTCAAAAGCGAAACTCGTTAATGGTGGAAATAGTGAAAAAAGAGAGAAAAAGATAAGGACCTATGCAAATAAAAGATCAAATTAATCTACAAACTTAGATGAGTGATATCATTTCTTTTATGGTCATTTTCATCTATGTTGAACATGACTTTGTTTATATATGATAAAGTTCATATAATATGTCTTTATAAATGTTAGAACTTGGTTTGATGATTGTTTTGATTTGAAATAGCTTTACTGGAGGTGGTTTAGTTAAGATTCCCTATTTGAATGATTTTGAAATGAAGTGAAAATTTAATACATTGTTGGAAATGCATTTATAAATTTGGGTTTTAAGTTAGAAATTTTCCCATATCATAATAATTAGCTACAAATGTTTGAAGCAACCCGTGTATTGAATGAATGTGGGGAAACAGCTTAAAGATAGAAATGTTAGTGAAATGTGCTAAAGGATTTATTTATGAATTTACGGAATTTATATAAGTATTTTTCTAATTGAAAATAACCATTTTCAAAAGCTTAATTTGAAGGCTGTAAATAAATAATGAGGCAACCGAGATCTAAATATGCATGTGGACTACACGACTAAGTTATAAGGGGGAAAAGTCTTATAAAGGTGCTGTAAAATAAAATATAGGATATTGCTAATAACTAAAAATGGAGGAGATACTGTAACGACCCGTAATTTTCGTTAATTTAATTTGTCATTGAAATAAGATCTATTTAAAATTTATTTAGAAGAAATAAAATTTTTGAAATTGCGTTATTGCAATTAAATGGGAACTAAATGTTGAATTCTACGTTAGCGGAGTTTAATTTGACAATTTAGGATAACAATAATAATAAACCATGAACCAATACTAAATTTATACTTGGTGATAAATGAATTTCGTGGGAAATTAAGTTTAATTTTTGGATAAATTAAATTTTATACTTAACATTGTAAATTGGAAATTTTCAATGATAAATTGATTAATCTTTAATAATTTGACATTTAAAAATTGTTAAATCATTATAAATATTTGAGAATTATACAGTGATAAAAATTTTCAATACTAAAACTTAAATATGAAAGATTGGATTTTTTTTCACTAATTTTTAATTTATTTAATTAATATAAAAATAGCCATTTTGGCCACTGACTCGGATTTCGACGAAACCAGTTTCATCGGATCCGTATCAGTGAATTATTGTAGGGTTTCAAGTTTCGTAGCGATCGGACTTATCGTTTGACCGTACGAGCGCGAAACGCCGTGAAATCGATTTAATTAAAATCAATTTGAAATCAATTTGGAAATTTCGTTTTCAGCATAACTTATTCATACGATCGAATTTGGACGTGAAACTTTTTCCATCACGTTCAGAATATTTTAAAATACCTATTTGGATATATGGGTTTAATAAATTTCGTTCCGGGGTCAGAACGGGCTTTTTGGACCAACTTCCGTTTAGCACGTTCATAATTCGTGCCCACCTAGCCTTCTTCTATTTGTCTATAAATATGCTGTGATAAACCCTAGCCTCCTTTCTATTTTCATTTGGCTGTACGTTCATTTTCTTCATCTCTTTCTCTTTCTCAATGGTTGTAAAAACCTAGATCTATCTACAGTTCAAAATTTCAATGAAAATTCAAACTCTCCAGAAAAATTCCACAAAAATATATGTCATAGTTCTCAGTGTTCGTAATCTGCTGGTGTGATTTGTTTTTCGATTGGAGCTATCGTTCGTCCAGTAAAATTCAAATCATTTTCGGCCTTACATCATCGCCGTAACAAACTTCGTCAGATCGTCAAACGATTTCTGGGTTTTGTGGAGAGGGCTAAGGGGATCGCATCCATGCGAGTTTCATGGTTGGCTAACGGCTAGATCGTCGTAGATTTTCGAATTAGGGTTTCAGCACCCTTGGATGAAGCGGCGGCGCGCGGCACCGTGGGGGACCGTAGGTGGTGCGGTCGAGAGAGGGGTGGCAGGCGAACCTCGCGGCGGTGGTGCCGAGGCTATCGGCGGCTGGTGGAGGGAGAGAAGCATGGTCAAAGGGGTGGTTGACTGGGTTGTATCTGGGCACGGTTTGGAGATAACGCATGAGGAAGATGGGGGGAAAGGAGCTGACGTGGACAAGTGGGTTATATTTTATCTTGTTTGTTTATTTTAATTTAGATTGCAAATCGTTTAATTGTGATAACTTTCTCATACGTTATCCGTTTCATGCGAGATCTTTTTTGTTAGGATCGTAATAAAATTCCGGATCTATTGACGCTGGTTTGGGCAGA
The DNA here is from genome assembly GCA_030765085.1 of Allium cepa. NCBI lineage: Eukaryota > Viridiplantae > Streptophyta > Magnoliopsida > Asparagales > Amaryllidaceae > Allium > Allium cepa. Next base: position 1,024,254,404 of record CM060945.1, on the reverse strand, counting down.
TTTGGAGACCGTCGAATTTTTGAGTTTAAATCGGATTTAAATTCGATTTAAATTCAAAAGGTGAGTGTTTTAACCCACTCACAACTTCTAAAAGTTCTTATGTTTGTTAAATTGAATTTAAATATGAGTAGAAATTTGCTTATGACTGTTTGGCGTGTTTTATTTACAATTTCTGTTTAAACGCATTTATTTAACATAAACTGTAAATTTATTTATTTATTGCATATAATTTGACAGTTAGAATTCATTTATTTTCATATTAACTGCCTGTCATAGTTATGTTTATTTTTATATCATATTAACTGCCAGTTAAGTTTACATTTATTTTGCATATAAACTGCTAGTTTAACAGTTATTAGATTTATTATTGAATATAAACTGTTAGTTAGTACATGTTATTTATTACCTGTATAATTTATATGCTCTATATCGATGATTGTTTAAATTGGATGATGGTTGCAAATAATGGTTGATGGTTGATATTTGGATAAATGAATGTTTATTTTATATATAAATATAAACTGCAAGTTCGTTATGGATTATTTTTATTAATTTGGGATTGCGGTTTGAAATGATATATAACCGTAAAAATTTAAATTGCGGATTGAAATGATAAATATCCGCACCACTTGACCCTAGGGTAGAAAATTTTATACGGACACCGGATGAGTTAAATTAAATGATTTCTTTTTAAAGCTTAAATTTTTGAATCTGAATTTAGATGATAATTTGAGAAACATATGATTTCTACGGATTGAATTATTATCGGAAATTGAGTTTATGATAAAATTTGTATTGGTTTTAGGTATTGTTAAAAAGAAATTATATGTAATTTCAAAGTTGAAATTTTGAATAAAAGTGAAAGTTGTCAAAATTGAGAAATTTGAGTTGTTGAAATATAACTTTGAAGTGTATTTAAAAATGGAAATAATGTAATTTAATATTTCAAACATGAATTGAAATCGATGTAAACGCAATGTTTTATTTATGGAATGAGAATGGAGTTTTGAAAGTGGATTTTGTTGGAAAAAAATTTTGAAATGGTTTTTGTGTGGAAATGAAATGAATAGTAAATTGATAGTATTTTAAAATTCACATTTTAATATAAACTACTTTAAAATATATTACCATAAAGACTGTAATTATTAAGATTTTAAACTATTAAACTATTTTACCTATCTCAACTATATATCAAATCATTTTAACCTAGATTTTAAAACCATTTAATTTATATTAAACTAGTTAACCCTTTTTAAGTTATTTTAAAACTAATTAATCTATTTTAAAGCTAATAAATCTATTTTTAAATTATGTTAATCCACTATAAATTTACTTAACCGTCTTAGATCAATTAAACAATATTTTAATCTATAGTTAAACTATTCTAGAGTAATTTAACTATTTATAACTACTATACTTATTTAAACTATTTCTAAATTTCCAGTCTAAGTAAAGAGGAAATGTTAATTAAATGATGGGTTTAAAAGAGAATAAACTGAATTGATGATTTGAAGTGAAAATGTAACCTGTTTGGAAATATGAAATTTGGAAGAAATTATGGTTTTGGAAACTGGAAATGATTTCAAAGTGAATAGGGTTTGAAAGCGAATATGATTTGAAAATGACTATGATTTGAAGTGATATGATTTGAAATCGAATATGATATTTTAATATAAATTGTAAATCGACCTTTGAAATATAAAAGAACCATCCGGTGTGAAAAATATAACGATTGGTTGTTAAAGAGACCGGGATCGGATATTGTCTTATAGCCGGCCAATACCGAAAACCACTTTAACAACTGTGTACGCGGTGGAGATTCCAGAATGAAGCAGGATGGCGGCGACGTTCTCGAGGTATATTACGTGGACCCAACTCCCGTGAGTTGGCATATATGACTAAAACAGGAGCTATACCGGGCTACACAAAGGGTCGCACCCTTTCATCGAGCATGCTCCATAGGAAACCATTCTATTACTGTTGTGATTCGATTCGGTGGCGCCACTTTGATTCGGGGGTATTGTTCGAGGTGGGCGGAAGCTGCTGGCTTGCCGTCACCACCGGTCCGGGAGTGCAAACGGTGTATCCACCCTGGCATTGCCTCGCGTGCCGTGTCATCTCCTTATAGCGAGCCCACTACGATTTTGGTTTTAAAGATCCGACCGCGTTAAGGTTCACCATCCCCTTAACGCTATTTTCTATATGATTATACTTTACTGATTAGACACTACTGTATATAGCGAAATATACTATATAGTAAATAGTTTAACGGATCCTTAAGGGATGTAAATCCCGAGCATCTTTTGAGTTACTGCACTCATATTTATTTTCTATTGATTTAACTTACATAAGATCGTTTAGTTCTGACTCGAGTGTTTTGTCTTTTCAATTCGCTCGGGACAGTCCGAGCGTTTCAGGATTGGAAGATTTTATTTCTGGAGGAAGAAGACGAAGATTTTATTATTATTGCTATAGATTATATGGTTCCACTACACTCATATGGTTCCACTGCATTGTTATATGGTATGTGTACTCTGATATGTATTGTATAGATAAAAATCAAAGGTTTTGTAAAACAGCTTCATGAACTGTATATTTTGATTATTATATTTTATCCTTCCGCTGTGAGATTCTGTTTAGTTTTCTTTCTTCTCTGTTTTTCTTATTTATCCCATAACAATCCTCCCTTACGTATGGTTTGAATCGACATGCGTGTATGTTTAAATCGTGCGAAAAGGCGGGATGTTACAGCTGGTATCAGAGCTTTGGTTTAGCGATAAACCTTGGCTTTGTGGGATTTGACTCTTTGTTAATAGGGTAGTAATACCCTATGGGAGTCACTGAGTGTATATGTATGAGAGAGCGTAATTGTTAGTGTTATAAAAAGATTTTAATATTGTGTTAGTCTGTTCCGTTTTGTATTTAAAAAATTCTGGTTGATGCACGGGACGCTGTGACATCAATAGGGATTTCTAAACACTTAATAGGGCAGACCGACATAATATTTGTTTTTAATATAGGTGAATGAAATAATTTTGCCTATTATATTTTCTATATATATAACATAATATTTTTCAAGGGATATCTATATTTGGCTGCAATAGATTGGTTGTTAGGTAGTAAAGTGTATAATAATACTAGAAATGAGATTGAAAAATAAAATAAATAAAATTGGAAGTTTAGAATTTAGTTCCGGGGTTGAAAAACTTTCTTTCGAAACCTTTTGGAAAATAATATTGTTTATTAGTATTTTCTGATATATATTTCAATATATTTTGGAAGAATTGTTTTAAAGAAGATTTTGGAGAAAATAAATTTTGTACTTTCCTCTCTGTCACTGGAAAATAATTTCGGTGATGGCGGCCGCATCATCGACTTTCATTTTCGAGTTTCGAAGGGGAAAGACCACTATAGTAAATTTTACTGCAGATTTATTTTGAAAATATCTAAATTTTAATTGTTTTAAATATATTTAGAGGTATATAAGTTATAAGAATATATTTATCTATTACTTTGAAATAAATCGAAATTTAACCCGGTATTTAATTTAAAATTTTTATTTATTAATTGTTTCAATTATTGCAGTGAAATGAAGGGTTAGTAATAAATAATTGGAACCCTTAATTGAAGTAGAAATTTAATATAATAGATAGATAAGAAAAATGTAAATAAGTGTTGTAAATCTTAGAAATTGAATTAATGAAATTCTTTATTGATAAGAATTGATGCTATAAAGTTGTAAATGTAAGTTTAATTAAAATGTTTATATAATTAAAACAATAGAATGGAAGCATTAAATAAATTAAAGGTAAGCTGAAATTGTAAAACTTATGGAACAATGAATTAATTAATAGTTTCAATGACTGTAATGAATTGGAACGTAGCTAATTAATAAATTTCACTCTCTGTAGGAAATAAGAGATTTTATGATAGCTTATAAATGGTATTAAATGAAATTTGAAATTTGTAACCTACGAAATAAAGAATATTATTATTGAACATTTAATTAATCATAGGTAAATAGAGAACTTGTATAACTTCCAAATTACACCCTTATGTAACATATATATATAACTTACCAAACATTTAAAAGTTGGAATGTTAATAAGTGATGTAATAGAAATTTGTACAAGTAAAAGTAGGTAGTGAAGTATTCCATAAATTTGCTATTATAAATGAGAATTTAATGCTGTAAACTTAAGTTATAAATGGAAATTTTACCAAAATTAAAGGTAAGTATTATAAATAGGTGATTTTAAACTTAAGTAAATGAAAGAAATTCTTTAATAAATAAGGATTGATGTGTAGAGTCATAAACTTAAGTATGATTTAAATGCTACTAGTTAATATAATAGGAAGTAAGTGACAAATAAATGACTGCCAACCCTAGTAAATGTATTAATGAAATCCTTTGTTTAAAAGAATAGATGTTATAAGTTAAGAATTTAAGTGAAATTAAAAAGGATTTCTATAATCAAATACAATAGAAATGTAAGCATCAACTAAATGATTGGAATTGAGAAGTGCATTAAATATAATACAAATAAAAGAAACTTACATGACCTGGATCAATAAAAATGAATAATTGTAATTAATAAGTTGAGATAAAGGAAAACAATCACTGAATGAGAAAATAAAATTTGAAGTTGTTAGAAATAAATGTAAATTATGAAAGGAAAATTTATGTGGTTTGAATAAAAAGAGAAAGTCAGATAACAAATGTATGAAATGAAATTATTAATAAGATAAGTTGATTGTTGTTTGAAATTGGTTGCTGATGGTTGTTAGGGCAAGGGTGCTTTAAAAATTTGGATTTGGGATGAATGAATAATCTATTTAGTTTTATCTAAGACTGTTGAGTTAATGATGCACTAGTAGTTTATTCTTCATTCCGTACAATTTAGAAGTTTTGAACACAGATAACTATTTGCTTGTTTGATTATATGGTTGTTTTATATTTGTTGTGTATACTGTTTGTTGAAATGGATGGTTGTTGGATTGATTTGTTGTTAGTGATTGAAACCACTTAGAGATTATTTGAAAATGTTTTCCAAACTTTATTTATTTAAGTATAAAAAGTATAATGATTATCAAACGGGTATATTTTATTTAAGGCAATAAATTTAGTAAATTATTGTTTATAAGTTAAATATTTTGAATAAGATGTATCGTTATTTAAATTCTTTCTTCTCCCTTCTTTTTCCTTTTCGGGGACGAAAAGTTTTGAGTGGGGGAGAGTGTAACGACCCGTAATTTTCGTTAATTTAATTTGTCATTGAAATAAGATCTATTTAAAATTTATTTAGAAGAAATAAAATTTTTGAAATTGCGTTATTGCAATTAAATGGGAATTAAATGTTGAATTCTACGTTAGCGGAGTTTAAGTTGACAATTTAGGATAATAATAATATTAGACCATGAACCAATACTAAATTTATACTTGGTGATAAATGAATTTCGTGGGAAATTAAGTTTAATTTTTGGATAAATTAAAATTTATACTTAACATTGTAAGTTGGAAATTTTCAATGATAAATTGATTAATCTTTAATAATTTGACATTTAAAAATTGTTAAATCATTATAAATATTTGAGAATTATAAAGTGATAAAAAATTTCAATACTAAAACTTAAATATGAAAGATTGGATTTTTTTTCACTAATTTTTAATTTATTTAATTAATATAAAAATAGCCATTTTGGCCACTGACTCGGATTTCGACGAAACCAGTTTCATCGGATCCGTATCAGTGAATTATTGTAGGGTTTCAAGTTTCGTAGCGATCAGACTTATCGTTTGACCGTACGAACGCGAAACGCCGTGAAATCAATTTAATTAAAATCAATTTGAAATCAATTTGGAAATTTCGTTTTCAGCATAACTTCTTCATACGATCGAATTTGGACGTGAAACTTTTTCCATCGCATTCAAAATATTTTAAAATACCTATTTGGATATATGGGTTTAATAAATTTCGTTCCGGGGTCAGAACGGGCTTTTTGGACCAACTTCCGTTTAGCACGTTCGTAATTCGTGCCCACCTAGCCTTCTTCTATTTGTCTATAAATATGCTGTGATAAACCATAGCCTCCTTTCTATTTTCATTTGGCTGTACGTTCATTTTCTTCATCTCTTTCTCTTTCTCAATGGTTGCAAAAACCTAGATCTATCTACAGTTCAAAATTTCAATGAAAATTCAAACTCTCCAGAAAAATTCCACAAAAATATATGTCATAGTTCTCAGTGTTCGTAATCTGCTGGTGTGATTTGTTTTTCGATTGGAGCTATCGTTCGTCTAGTAAAATTCAAATCATTTTCGGCCTTACATCATCGCCGTAACAAACTTCGTCAGATCGTCAAACGATTTCTGGGTTTTGTGGAGAGGGCTGAGGGGATCGCATCCATGCGAGTTTCATGGTTGGTTAACGGCTAGATCGTCGTAGATTTTCGAATTAGGGTTTCAGCACCCTTGGATGAAGCGGCGGCGCGCGGCACCGTGGGGGACCGTAGGTGGTGCGGTCGAGAGAGGGGTGGCAGGCGAACCTCGCGGCGGTGGTGCCGAGGCTATCGGCGGCTGGTGGAGGGTGAGAAGCATGGTCAAAGGGGTGGTTGACTGGGTTGTATCTGGGCACGGTTTGGAGATAACGCGTGAGGAAGATGGGGGGGGAAAGGAGCTGACGTGGACAAGTGGGTTATATTTTATCTTGTTTGTTTATTTTAATTTAGATTGCAAATCGTTTAATTGTGATAACTTTGTCATACGTTATCCGTTTCCCCCGAGATTTTTTTTGTTAGGATCTTAATAAAATTCCGGATCTATTGACGCTGGTTTGGGCAGATTTGGAGACCGTCGAATTTTTGAGTTTAAATCGGATTTAAATTCGATTTAAATTCAAAAGGTGAGTGTTTTAACCCACTCACAACTTCTAAAAGTTCTTATGTTTGTTAAATTGAATTTAAATATGAGTAGAAATTTGCTTATGACTGTTTGGCGTGTTTTATTTACTATTTCTGTTTAAACGCATTTATTTAACATAAACTATAAATTTATTTATTTATTGCATATAATTTGACAGTTAGAATTCATTTATTTGCATATTAACTGCCTGTCATAGTTATGTTTATTTTTATATCATATTAACTACCAGTTAAGTTTACACTTATTTTTCATATAAACTGCTAGTTTAACAGTTATTAGATTTATTATTGAATATAAACTGTTAGTTAGTACATGTTATTTATTACATGTATAATTTATATGCTCTATATCGATGATTGTTTAAATTGGATAATGGTTGCAAATAATGGTTGATGGTTGATATTTGGATAAATGAATGTTTATTTTATATATAAATATAAACTGCAAGTTCGTTATGGATTATTTTTATTAATTCAGGATTGCGGTTTGAAATGATATATAATCGTAAAAATTTAAATTGCGGATTGAAATGATAAATATCCGCACCACTTGACCCTAGGGTAGAAAATTTTATACGGACACCGGATGGGTTAAATTAAATGATTTCTTTTTAAATCTTAAATTTTTGAATCTGAATTTAGATGATAATTTGAGAAACATATGATTTCTACGGATTGAATTATTATCGGAAATTGAGTTTATGATAAAATTTGTATTGGTTTTAGGTATTGTTAAAAAGAAATTATATGTAATTTCAAAGTTGAAATTTTGAATAAAAGTGAAAGTTGTCAAAATTGAGAAATTTGAGTTGTTGAAATATAACTTTGAAGTGTATTTAAAAATGGAAATAATGTAATTTAATATTTCAAACATGAATTGAAATCGATGTAAACGCAATGTTTTATTTATGGAATGAGAATGGAGTTTTGAAAGTGGATTTTGTTGGAAAAAATTTTTGAAATGGTTTTTCTGTGGAAATGAAATGAATAGTAAATTGATAGTATTTTAAAATTCACATTTTAATATAAACTACTTTAAAATATATTACCATAAAGACTGTAATTATTAAGATTTTAAACTATTAAACTATTTTACCTATCTCAACTATATATCAAATCATTTTAACCTAGATTTTAAAACCATTTAATTTATATTAAACTAGTTAACCCTTTTTAAGTTATTTTAAAACTAATTAATCTATTTTAAAGCTAATAAATCTATTTTTAAATTATGTTAATCCACTATAAATTTACTTAACCGTCTTAGATCAATTAAACAATATTTTAATCTATAGTTAAACTATTCTAGAGTAATTTAACTATTTATAACTACTATACTTATTTAAACTATTTCTAAATTTCCAGTCTAAGTAAAGAGGAAATGTTAATTAAATGATGGGTTTAAAAGAGAATAAACTGAATTGATGATTTGAAGTGAAAATGTAACCTGTTTGGAAATATGAAATTTGGAAGAAATCATGGTTTTGGAAACTGGAAATGATTTCAAAGTGAATAGGGTTTGAAAGCGAATATGATTTGAAAATGACTATGATTTGAAGTGATATGATTTGAAATCGAATATGATATTTTAATACAAATTGTAAATCGACCTTTGAAATATAAAAGAACCATCCGGTGTGAAAAATATAACGATTGGTTGTTAAAGAGACCTGGATCGGATATTGTCTTATAGCCGGCCAATACCGAAAACCACTTTAACAACTGTGTACGCGGTGGAGATTCCAGAATGAAGCAGGATGGTGGCGACGTTCTCGAGGTATATTACGTGGACCCAACTCCCGTGAGTTGGCATATATGACTAAAACAGGAGCTATACCGGGCTACACAAAGGGTTGCACCCTTTCATCGAGCATGCTCCATCGGAAACCATTCTATTACCGTTGTGATTCGATTCGGTGGCGCCACTTTGATTCGGGGGTATTGTTCGAGGTGGGCGGAAGCTGCTGGCTTGCCGTCACCACCGGTCCGGGAGTGCAAACGGTGTATCCACCCTGGCATTGCCTCGCGTGCCGTGTCATCTCCTTATAGCGAGCCCACTACGATTTTGGTTTTAAAGATCCGACCGCGTTAAGGTTCACCATCCCCTTAACGCTATTTTCTATATGATTATACTTTACTGATTAGACACTACTGTATATAGCGAAATATACTACATAGTAAATAGTTTAACGGATCCTTAAGAGATGTAAATCCCGAGCATCTTTTGAGTTACTGCACTCATATTTATTTTCTGTTGATTTAACTTACATAAGATCCTTTAGTTCTGACTCGAGTGTTTTGTCTTTTCAATTCGCTCGGGTCAGTCCGAGCGTTTCAGATTGGAAGATTTTATTTCTGGAGGAAGAAGACGAAGATTTTATTATTATTACTATAGATTATATGGTTCCACAACACTCATATGGTTCCGCGGCATTGTTATATGGTATGTGTACTCTGATATGTATTGTATAGATAAAAATCAAAGGTTTTGTAAAACAGCTTCATGAACTGTATATTTTGATTATTATATTTTATCCTTCCGCTGTGAGATTCTGTTTAGTTTTCTTTCTTCTCTATTTTTCTTATTTATCCCATAACAATCCGCCCTTACGTATGGTTTGAACCGACATGTGTGTCTGTTTAAATCGTGCGAAAAGGCGGGATGTTACAGATACTTATAAGGAGGTGGCACCTAGAAAGATGTGCATAAACGTGCTTAGAATTGTATATATGGGTAGATAATCACGTAGGCTTTATTACGTGTACCGAAGGGAGGGACTAGTCGAAGGTGTTATGCTAAGAATATAATATCGAAAACCTAATAAGAAATAAGAAATAGTAAGTGAAGTTCTCAAAAATGAACTGAAGTAGGAGTATAGTTGAAGTTGATAGTTGAAGATATTTCCATTGAGGGTAGTAAACTTGGTTCCCTAAGACAAACCCAAGGGTAGTGATCAAATAACTGAGATCTATTTACTTTCGAAAAGAGTCAATACTGAGATAAACTAGCTATTGGAGTAGAGCTGATATCGGGACCTAAGGTTTAAAATGGATGAAGGTAGTACTTAGAATTTTCTAAAACATGACGCATTGTGAAATAGTCCTAAGGCTTAAGATATTCAAGGATAAGTTGAGATCCTAAAGAAGCTAAAAGAATATCTGAAGTCGAAACCTAATAAATGAACAATTAGGCAAAGTTTGGAAAGTTAAAGATGACTATGAAGTAAATAAGTAGGAGCATTCAAATAATGCGAGTTTGGAAGGGTTATTGATGCCGAGTGGGGGCAATCCTTCGAATGCACCTACCGTAAGAGGTTTTTCAACATTCGATCTCCAAAAGGACATGGGACATCCAGGCGGATTGTACACTTTCACGAGAGTGGATGTAACTCTCTTATGGGGTTCAAGCTGAAGAAAAGGATAAAGAAACTATTTAAGTTTGTACTTAGCAGTATAATACTTAAATAAGCGAAACTACTTAGCGTTGTACTTTGCAGTATAAAGAAAAGGTAATAAGGCTGTAAAGGGTTGTACTTTGCAATATAAACAAAAAGTTAATGAGACTGACTAGGGTTTTACTTTGTACTATAAACTTAAAAGGACTGAAATTGTTTAGGATGTACCTTATAGAACAAACTACATAAAGACTAACCAAGATAGCTTGGAGTTGTAACATGGAGTATTAATCAACAAACATGTTACGGAGACTTGGAGGGGTTGTACCTTTCGGTTTAAAATTTATATTAAATGAAACTAGAGACTGTTTTATAAACATTGTTGCGAAGAGCTAAATATGATGGCAGGTTTAATTCACTATCTTGCAAGCTCGAAGTCTTCTCCGTGTTTCCCTCTACATAGCCCGATTAGCATCAAGTTTTCCCTCATGTAAAGGTCCAATCGATAGTGGAAAATTAGGCGCATTTTCCTTTTCTCTAGCCTAAAGTAAACACTATGCATGCCTCGAAGTTACTCAAACCATCTTTCACCAACTTACCTAAGTATAACTTTCCCCCATTAAGCATTGGTTGGTACCGACCTATATGGGTCGGTGTCGATCTGTTCGATTAGCCAAAATTTGGCTAATACATTTCCTTACTTCCAACATTGATTGCCTTCTGAAATGTGAATCTGGTTCTTTTGCATTCTCTAGTTATGATCATTACCCTATTTTGCAACTTTAAGACCTTTGTTATATCTCTTTGGATCTTCATCATTTATGCAATCATCTTGAATGATCCATCACCTTGACCAATCTTATGCACAAGCTCCCATCTCTTAGAATAATCCTTACTCTAGTTTGCCACTTGTAACAACCCGCATATTTGTCGAGTTTGTATTTAAATATTTTATTTAAATATTAACTCGTTAATTGGATTTTGGTCCGAAAAGCTACTTTTTGCAAACGGTCAAATTAGGACTCGAGACCACTTCCATTGAGTTTGAAATGTCGTTTACAATTTTTTTAAGTATAAACATCGATAGGTTTGGAGTTAGTGAAATTTCACTAACTTTTCCCGCTTTGGACTTTGGGTTAGTTTAGCCTATTAAGCCCAAGTTCCAACCCTCTTCTCCTCACTCTTCATAAATTTCCTAACTAATCAAGCTTTGGCATTAATGGTGGAGGGAATGGGAAATTAAATTTCCAAAACTCAAATTCAATTGCAATCCATCTTTCTACTCCAAATTCAAGAAGAGGTGACATTGGATTCAAGCTTCTTGTGCTTAGATAGAAGAAGGTTGATCCTTGCTTGCTTAAAACTTCATTTTCATTGATATTTGGTGCAAAGGTGAGATTTTTACCTCACAATTCTAGCCTATAACTATATTGGACTGTTGGGAATGACTCCCTATCATTTTTGCATGCATGTTAGCATTTGGTTTGGATTGGATTGGCGAAAAACTCCAATTTTTAGCGTTTTGGTGAATTTTCTGCACTTAGGTCGTTCTGGCCGTTTTTAGGTCGTTCGGAGTTGAGTCGTTAGGTCGTATGACCCTTGAGTCGTTAGGTCGTATGACCCTCGAGTCGTTAGGTCGTATGACCCTCGAGTCGTTAGGTCGTATGACCCTTGAGTCGTTAAGTCGTTAGACCTCATTTTGTCTTCACTAGGTCGTACCGTTTTGGTCGGGGCGCTGCCCCGCACCCCGCCGGGGGCGCTGCCCCCTGGACCCCCGCGACCTGACCGGGTAGGTCGAACCCCGTAAGCGGTGGCGTTGCCCCCGCACCCCCACCTTGGGGGGTTGCCACCCCCCTGGACCCCTCCTCCGTATGGGATCTTATCTGGAAAACATTGAGCTGATTTCCTTGGATTTTATTCACATCTCCGTATGCGATTTTTGTGACTGATTGTTTCTACAATTGCTCCTGTGTTTTGTCACTTTATAATATAAAGGTTTCAATACTAGTAGTAAATATCAAAACTCTTTTAACAAACAATTTCAACTCTATTTTTAATAACAAAGCTCTTTTCTTAAACCGTTTTCCAATCTATTAGTATATACAAACCTTTACCTCACTCGGATGAGAAATCTAATTAAACGACTTAGTAAAACAAGTGGTATGAAACGCTTGCGTTCACTTCGTCGGTTAATTCTTGGACTTGTTCGATTGAACCTCTTGTGACAATTTTATTAGTGAAGATTTACAGTTTGTTCGTAAATATTTAAGTTAAGCAAGTGGTTATGGGACATGAAGCTAAACTTCTATATTTACTAGCTTAGTGTAATTGACACTTCTCGTTGATCATGATGATCATTCTGATGATTTAGACTAGCAACTGTGCGATGTCTCTTGTTACGAGGTTAGACTAGACACCACTTGTGTGATTCCACTCACACTTACCTTTTTGCTTTTTGGTTAGTCTGGACCTTAATCTGTGTGATTCCATTCACATATGTGGGGTAGCTCCCCTTGGTCTTCGGACCGTCATGTGATAGGCCTCTTTCTCTTTTCTATGATTTCTGGACTTCTTGCATTGATTTCTAGAATTTATGTCATTGACTTGTTATGAGTACAAGTTTGGGGTATGATGCCCTTTCCGAATCTTTGAGAAGATTCTTGTGATATTGATTATCTCTTATTGATTGATCTTCTGTTGATCATTATTTACATACTTATAGTGGTATGTCATTATGGATGTTTATGTTTATGCCATATCTTTTATGTTATATCATGTCATCTGATATTTATAGCTAGACTGACCCGTTTATTATTTTCTTAAATAATACTCGGGTCAGACCGAGATGTTACAGGTGCTTCTGCTTGACTTCTTCCCAGGGATTCATCACTCTGACTTTTGGCTAACTGTTTAGAGTAGCAGTTTTTGTTGTATACACTTGAGATATAGACTCATAGTTGTATTCTTTTGTATAGCACGTGTTGCTATTCTTTTGTATTATCGTGGATCTTACTGACCACTACTCTGATGTACACTTTCATGTGTTAGTTATATATTCATATCTTCTTCCGCCTTTGTAATATGGATATCTGTGACTGATTTGTGATATGATTATTTCTATGTTTGTTTCCGAAGATTATTTATAGCCACCGTGTGATAAGCAATTACATGGATGGTCGCTCCTCAACAGCCTTATTCTCCGTGCTAGTTGACAGCACTACTCCGGAGTGTTCTTGGCTAGCGTGGGTATAGAGGTGGGGCGTCACACCACTGATCGACGTTTTCATCCATAAATACATATATAACTACAAAACAAGACAATTCATATACAATATGATCATATAATACATCCATATAAGAAAATCTAAATCAGACAACTACATTATCCACATCTAGCATATTATCAAAACTAATGTATCTATATTAACACATATGTAAATCCCACAAAAATTCATTTTAAATCATATAAAATTTATTTATGAAATATAATAAATTAAAGATGTAGTAAAAATCATGTTTTAAACATTATATATGGTTTGAAACACAATTGAAATCATATACCATCTTTCAAATTATAGCGAAGAAATAGAATCACCCATATAAGGGTGTAGAATCAACCAAAATAATTTTACATCAGATTCACATAGTAGCCACATGCTTTCCAAGGCACAAATTTGGAAATCCCCGAAGTCTCCTTGCAATCACTTTGCTAATTACTTCTAGTTAACCAATTGCGGTAAGTTAATTAAGAAAATGATGGATTTTTGGTAGAGGAAGGTTTAATGGAGGTTAGGAGATGTTTAAAGAAGATATAAAAGCAACAGTGATTGGTAGGGCTGCTACAATTAACCTTAATCTTGAATAATCAATAGACTTAATTATGGTTGAGTTAAACCCACTAATCTGCCTAAGATCCATCCAAACTTCAAATAGTCTCTTAAACTTTAGTTACGTAAGTCTTTTAGGACCACTCTACGAAATGGAAAACTAAAATATCTTTCATTTAGTAGTGGTTTGAAATCCTAATTCAACTTTTATGAAAATTTATAGACCGTACAAGATTTTCAAGTTCAAAACTATCTAGCTTTTACTTTTAGGGTCAAAAGCATCAAATCACAATAGTTTTCAAAGTTATATTTTATTTTAACCCTTTTGGTTAAAATAATAGTTTTTATGATCTAACGATACATAAAAATGTGTGTCGTTAAATTCTTCTCCCCTTATAGGAATTTCACCATCGAACTTCCAACCAAACAAAGGTAAGCATAACGATAATGATACCAAGCACATAAATCAAGAATATTAAACATCCATCGTGCATCTGTAGAAATAACAAATCCTATGCATACCCTAACATGCAAGGTAAAAGGTATTGAACTAAGCAATATAAAATATCAAATGTGAAAGCTAACGAAAAATTGAAATAATAAATCCTATGCATACCCTAGCATTCAAGGTACAAGGTACTAAACAAAGAAATATAAAATATGTTAACAAGAAAACTTGTCAATAGCTCAAAGCAAAGTCTAAAGTGTAAGTTATCCTTTCGAACCTATCGAATAAATGGAGATAGCTTAGACCTTCGAACCCCCTTTTTCCAAAAAATCTAGATGATTTAGATTTCCCTTAAGTCTACCGTTCGAAAAGGTTGCAGCAATTGAAACTCCTTCTACACCACCTTTCTAAATGGTTGAGACACTGGGACACTTTTGAAACTACCTTTCGAAATAGTTGGATATGCTTAGGATTGGTCGAAACCTCTTTATGGAATGGTCAATGTAACTTGTGTTTAGGACCTAGTGATCTATAGGCTTTAATTGAATTGGGTTTCAACTCTTTCGAAATATGGATTTTCGATCAACTTTGATACGAGCAAACCATAACCAAAATCACAATGAAGCACCAAATCAATTAATATATTCATAAATGTTAAATACTTGCTTTAATAATATTTTTCTTGATTACAAGAAACTTAAGTAATTCAAAGAAGTAAAATTCCCTAATTTGATGTTGGAATTAGGGTTTACAAATTTAAGAAAGAACAAGTGTTAAGTGAATGAAATCAGATCCCCAAAATGATACCCCTAGGGCCTTATTTATAGGCAAGGGTTAGCCCCTTTCGAATCGGTCCTATCGACTTGGTTGACAGATTGCCTTGAAGACCTTTCATTACTTCTTAATTTTGGGCGCCCCTCCCTATCTTTGCTTCTGAATGGAACTCAAATGCTTTTGACTTCATCAAAAGGTATAGATGCGCCCTCCACCTTGTTTTTGATGAGCTATTTCAAGTAGGAATAAATATAGGCCCCCAACACTATCGAAAGGTGTAACGACCCGTAAATTTCAACAATTAAATTTGTTAATTAAATAAGACTTTTGTAGTTTAATTTAGTAGAAATGGGAAAGAAAAGAAAGAAACAAAAAAACTTTATAAATTAATATTGGAATGAACGCCAAAGTAAACTATAGCAATGGTAATTAAAACCTATTTATATAAATTCGAATTTAATTCAAATGAATTTAAGTAGTGAAAAGATTTTACCTGTATATAAATTGAATATGAGAAATTAAAGGAAAATATTAAATTTATTTAATGTAATAAAACATTGTTAAATAGTAATTGGAATAAATTAAGGAATTTTGTTAACGCAAGTAATAATCTATAAACTTGAATGAACATTTAAATTTGATAAATTACTTTAAATGTTATGACTTAGTAAACGGAATATAATAATAAGAACAATTGAAATTATTGTATTTATGGGCGAGATAATATGATAGGTAGTAGTTGGTTGTGAAGAGTAAATATACAAGTTTAGTAAAGGTTATAATAATGGATTACTAGTAAATTCACTCATTTACCAATAAAGATAATTAGATGTGCCTTGATGATAATTAATAACATAACGGAAAGGAGTAATTGTATTCATTAGAATATTAATTGAAATTGGACAGGGAATTTTAGTAACAATGTTAATGCAAGGTAATTAATGCTAAATTAAAGTCAATAATAATGAATAGTGATTAATTCAATTCTTGTAACATATAGTATAAATTACCTGCTTATTGGTTAATGGAATTAGAAATTGTAATAAGTGATAACAAAATGAATGAATGTCACACTAATGGAAATGAAATAACGTCGTTTAAATGTTGAGTAATTATAGGTCGTATTTATTATAAGCATTACTTTAATAATTTTGATTTATTGTGAAATTAATACGAGAAGTATGTAAAGTAATAACTAAGAAAGTAATACGTTATAAATTGATTATAACCTAAACGTAAGTGTAAGTTAGAGGTTGGAATTAAATCTAATCCGTTTAATTGGAAACTAATTAAAATAAATTGGATTCAAAGTGTAATAAAGAGGTTATTTTAAGAAATTGAAATAAATAATATAATTGGTGAAATAATTTACATATAAAATTGAGATGGGAATTTGTTTAAGGAATTATAAATTTATGAATTTTAGAATTTGAATTTTTAATAGTGAGTTAATTTATTTAATTTACAATAGTTGGACTTATTACAAACGAATGAAATCAAATATGTAATTGTTACGTTAATTTAAAAATTAAGTAGAAAATTTGGAAATATTTATGTAATAATTTTAAATCCAATGGTAAACCCTTCTATTTGAAATTATGAATGGAATAATTATGGGTAAATTTAAATTAATGGAAATTTTGGAAATTTATCTAAATTTTTTAATTTTATGAAATTGAAGATTTCTATTGATTAATCTTTAATGAATTGACATTTAAAAATTGTTAAATCATTTTAAATGTTTGAGAATTATTAAGTGATAAAATTTTGCCAATACTAAAACTGAAATATAAAAAAATTGGATTTATTTACTAATTCTTAATTTATTTAATTAATATAAAAATAGCTATTTTGGTCACGGACTCGGATTTCGACGAAACCAGTTTCATCGGATCCGTAACAGTGAATTATTATAGGGTTTCAAGTTTCGTAGCGATCGGACTTGTCATTTGATCGTAAGAACGCGAAACGCCTTGAATCAATTTAATTGAAATCAATTTAAAATCAATTTGAAAATATTGATTTCAGCATAACTTCTTCATACGGTAGAATTTGGACGTGAAACTTTTTCCATCGCGTTCAGAATATTTTTAAATACCTATTTTGATATACGGGTTTACCAAATTTCGTTCCGGGGACAGAACGGGCTTTTTGGGCCAATTATCGTTCAGCTCATTTGTTTATCGGATCCATCTACTTTATTTCTAACCTACCTATATAAACCCAGTTATAAACCCTAGCCTCCATCTACTTTCAATTGTTTGTGCGCTTATTTCCTCAGCTCTTCCTCTTTCCAATGGCTGCAAACCCTAGATCCAATTTCAAAATCAAATCAAAAGTCAAATTTCAAAGTCCTCAGAAAAATCTCAAAAAAATATATGTTGATGCTCTCGTTGAGCGTAATCTCCTAGTGGAATTCGTTTTTCAAATCGATGCACGGTTTGTCCAGAATTCAGGGAATCATTTTCGGCCGTTCGTTGACCGTTGATGAACAATGATGGATCGACAAATCATTGGTGCCATGGCGTAGAGGGAACCGAGCGCTGTTCATCGGTATTTGTTGTTCGTCGAGTTAACGGCTTAATTATGGGGCGTAATTCGATTTGGGTTGTAAAACCCATGATGCGGCGTTGTATCAGGGGGGAGGCGGAGCATCTACTGGTGGCCGATTGGGGGAGAGCCGGCTCTGGCGATCACGGCCGAGCAATCTGAGGTGTTGTGGCATAGAGCGGCACAAGTTTTGGTGGCGGCTGAAGCAATTTTGGATGAGCTTAGGGTTACGGCCTGAAGCTTGCGTACGTGAGGAAACAAACGTGAAGATGACGTGGACTATGGGTGATTATGTTCTCTTTTGTTATTTTTATTTTTATGATTTCAATCACAATTTTTGCTATAAATCTCGCATACGAACTCCGTTTCACGCGCGGTTTCTTTTGTTAGGATCGTTTTGAAATTTTAGACTTGATGACGCTGGTTTGGATGAATTCTATGACGGTCAAATTTTTGAGTCTAAATTGGATTTAAATTCGATTTAAATTCAAAAAGTGAGTGTTTTAACCCACTCACAACTTCTAAAATTTCTTACGTTTGTTAAATTGATTTTAGATATGAGTAGAAATTTCTTTATAACTGTTTTGCATGTTTTATTCATTATCTCGGTTAAATCGCATTTATTTAAATTAACTGTGAATTAATTTTATTATTGCATAAAAATTTGATAGTTAAAATTTATTTATATGCATATAAACTGCTAGTTAAACAGTTATTAAATTTATTATTGAATATAAACTGTTAGTTAATACCTGTACTTATTACCTTTTATATTTTATATGCTCTATATTGATGTTTGTTTAAATTGGATGATGATTTGTAATAAATGGTTGACGATTGATATTTGGATGAATGAATGTTTATTTACATTAACTGCAAGTTGTTATGCATTTCATTTCATTCGGGACTGCAGCTTGAAATGATATACAACCGCATTTTTATTATTAAATTGCGGATTGAAATGATAAATATACGTATCACTTGATCAAAGGATAGAAAATTATATACAGGCACCGCGATATATATATAAAAATATTTTTTTGAAAGGATTTTATGGTTTTGGATAGGATACGGTTTAATAAATTTTAATTTTTGACCTTATATAAAATCTTATTTTATGTACATATATGGTTAAATTATTGAATTTAAGCTGTGTATAAATTTGTTAAATAAAATAAATAAGATGAATAATGGAGTTTGATTATTTATATTATTTGGTTAAGTACATGTTAAGATATTGAGAATATAGAGAGTTATTAATGTTTTAAATCAATTTATATTGGGAGTTAAGTTGAAAATTCCTTTGGAATCGAGCTTAATTAAGAATTTAACTTCATAAGTTGATGTAGAATTTGTTAACTTGAAATTTTAAAAGGTATGATATTTATAACTGAAATTTTATTCAAGATGGATTAAATGAATATTTCTAGTATAAATAAATTGGAGGAAATTTTGATAGTTAAAAGTAATTTGAGTTTTATTTAAAATGATTTCGGATTTATTATGCCAATATTTCAAAATAAATAATAGGACTTTAAATTGTTGAATAGAAATTTCCAACCTTAGTTCCAATTGTTTAATATTCAAAGTTTGAGATATATTGAAACTGAAGTAGTTTATTGAAACTGAAAGCGATTTTAAATTTATGGATTTTGGCTTAATCTTAAATGAATTAAATTGTAAGTCGTAGAAATTATTATATTTTATAAAGTAATATAAAATCAACTATTTTATTCTATATACTGTTGAATATCCAAAACCATTCAAGTTTTATAAGTTATGGTTTTAAAGCTATGAATTTTGAAGTATTATGTTTTGAAAGTTATAATCCAAATGTTTGGTTTCTAGATATTATAAATTTTAAGCAGTTCTTGGAAAAGAAATATATTTGAAATAAAAATGATATTATTGATTTGGGTTTATAAAAATAATATCGAAATGAGTTGTTTTTGAAATGGGAATGATATCGTATTTATGGGTTTTGAAATGGATAATTATTATTTTTTTTAATTTTAAAGTATAAACTATTTTAAAGACCGCGGTGTTATAATAACGTTTGGTTGTTGAAGAGACCGGGATCGGAAGTTGTCATACTCTCTGCCAACCCCGAAAACCACTTTAACAACCGTGTACGCGGTGGAGATTCTAGAATGAAGTAGGATAGTGGTGGCGTTTCCTTTAAGGTAAATACGTGGACCCGACTCCCATGAGTTGGCATAAGGTGGCTAAAACAGGAGCGATCGACGGGTTAATAAAGTAGCACCTTTGATCGGACACATCCCTTCGATATTATACTTTGACTTTGGATTGATTCAGTGGCCACTTTTGAATTTATTTGGGGGTGTGGCTCGAGGTGGGCGGTAAGTGCGCGTATACGTTACCACCGACCCGGAAGCGTAACTGGTATATCTACCCTGGCATTGCCTAGTTGTTCCGTGTCACCTACCCTATCGCGCCTTGTATGAGTTTCTATTTGTGTCGTACCTATGGAGTATCCTCTGGTAGCCTCCCGATCAGGAGGTATTACGATACTGTGTAGACTATTGGCATTATTTGTGTTAAGGGCTATATGGGTAACCCCTTAACGCTATTAAAAAGTAAGTTTATGTTACAAATAGACACTATTGTAATAGCGCAATATACTATATAGTAAATAGTTTAACGGATCCTTAGGAGATGTAAATCTCGAGCATCTCTTGAGTTACTGCACTCATATTTATTTCTGTTAATTTAACTCACATAAGATCTCTTAGTTCTGACTCGAGTGTTTTTGTCTTTTCAAATTCGCACGGGTCAGTTTGAGCGTTTCAGGATCGAAGACTTTAGATCTGGAGGACGAAGATGAAGATTTTTAGTATTACTATCTACTATATTATTCCACTAAACTATTTAATTCCGCTGCATTGGTATGTGAACTCTGATATTTATTGTTTGAAGAAGAATCAAATGTTTTGTAAACAGTTTTATGAACTGTATATTTATTATTATATTTTATCCTTCCGCTGTGAGATTCTGTTTAGTTTTTTTTCTCTTTTCTTTTTTTCTTATTTACCCCATAACAATCCGCCCTTCCGTATGGTTTGAATTGGCACGTGTGTCGATTTAAAACGCGCGAAAAGGAGGGATGTTACATCTGGTATCAGAGCTTTGGTTTAGCGTTAAACCTTAGCCTTGTGGGGTCTGACTCTTTATTAATAGGGTAGTAATACCCTATGGGAGTCGTTGAGAGTATATATATGAGAGAGCGTATTTGTTAGTGTTATAAAAGGGTTTTATTATTGTGTTAATCTGTTTCGTTTTGTATTTATAAATTCTGGTTGGTGCATGGGACGCTATGACATCAATATGGATTTCTAAACACTTAATAGGACAGACCGACATAATATTTGTTTTATATAGGTGAATGAAATAATTTTGCCTATTATATTTTCTATATATAAAATAAAAAAAAAATTCATATGATATCTATATTTGGCTGCAATAGATTGGTTGTTAGGTAATTAAGTGTATAAATAATAATAGAAATAAGATTGAAAAATAAAATAAATGAAATTTGGAAATTTAGAACTTAAGATCTAGGGTTTTAAAATTTTCTCGAATAAATTTTGGAATATAATAATATTGTTTATAAGTATTTTCTAATATAAATATTTCAATATAATTCGGAAGAATTGCTTTAAAGAAGATTTTGGAGAGAATACGTTTGTACTTTCCTCTCTGTCACTGGAAAATAACTTCGATGATGGCGGCCGCATCATCGACTTTCATTTTCGAGTTTCGAAGGGGAAGGCACTGTAGTAGTTTTACTGCAGATTCATTTTTGAAAAACATATATATAAATTTTGAATTGTTGCAAATATAATTATAGATATATAAGTTCTAAGAATATATTTATCTATTGTTTTAAAATAAATTGAAAATTTAACCCGGTATTAAATTCCCATTAATTAATTGTTTCAAATTAGTGTAGTGAAATGAAAGGTAAGTAATTAATAATTGAAACCTCTAATTTAGGTAAGAGATTTAATGCCAAGTTATAAAGGAAATAAGAAAGGAAGTTGAAATTGTAACTTATAAGAAAAAGGATAAAAGTTTATTGAATAATGAATTAATTAAAAGAAATGGGAAAACTTGTATAACTTTTAATTACATTCTTAAAAAGCATACATAACTTACCAAATGTTAAAAGTTGAAATGTTTAATAAGCAAATGTAATGGAAATTGTACAAGTAAAAGTAGAGTAATGAAAGTATCCAATGAATTTGCTTTTATAAATAAGAATTTAATGTTAAAATTGTTGTAAACTTAAGTTATGATTAAAAAGACACAAATTAAATATAATGGAAAAGTTGTAAAGAAATGAAAATAGGTTTAAGAAGTGTTGAAGTTATTTATGATAAATGGAAAGATGAATGCTGTAAGTAAATGAAATTAAGTAATAAATGAATGTAATGGTGAAATGCATAAATGAAATGTTATACAGAAGAAACTTACATGACATATAGTGGAAAAGTGAATGTAATATAATAAAGAGAAATTGTAAACTTAAGAAAAAGAGTTGAAGTTATTTCTAAATAAAATTGAAAGAAGTAAGTGAGAATAAAAAGATAAACCGTTATGTGAATAAAAAGAATCAAACAACAAATGTATGAATGGAATGAATAAGAATAGACTAAAACTATTGCTGAAATTGTTGTTTGTCGTGGTTTGTGGTTGTTGGGTAAGGGAACTTTAATTTTGTTGGGATGGATGAATAATCCATTGTTTTTAATCTAAGACTGTTGAGTAAATGATGCACTTGATGGTTTATTCTTCATTCCGTACAATTTAAAAGTTTTGAAACCGAACAACTGTTTGTTTGTTTGTTTGTTTGATTGTATGGTTTTTTGTATTTGTTGTATATGCTATTTGTTGAAATTGTTAGTTGTTGTATTCATTTGTTGTTATGATTGAAACCACTTAAATATTTCACTTTATATAAATTGTTAACCTTTTGGATTTTATGAGTGAAATGCAGGTGATGGAAGCAATTGCTACTGCTTTTGGTTCCATAAATTAAGCGTAATTTGCCCGACAAATAGGTACGTTTCGGACTTCGGTTTTTAGCGCTATTTTATATGAATAATTATTTTGAAATATTTTTCCAAACTTTATTTATTCAAGTATTAAAAGATATAATGATTATAAAATGGGTATATTTTATTTAAAGTAATAAATTTTGTAAATCATTTTTTTAAGTTAATATTTTGAATAAGATGTATTGTTTATTTAATTCTTCCTTCTCCCTTCTTTTTCCTTTTCGGGGACGAAAAGTTTTGAGTGGGGGAGAGTGTAACGACTCGTAAATTTCAACAATTAAATTTGTTAATTAAGTAAGACTTTTGTAGTTTAATTTAGTAGAAATGGGAAAGGAAAAAAAGAAAGAAAAAAAAAACTTTATAAATTAATATTGGAATAAACGCCAAAGTAAACTATAGCAATGGTAATTAAAACCTATTTATAGAAATTCGAATTTAATTCAAATGAATTTAAGTAGTGAAAAGATTTTACCTGTATATAAATTGAATATGAGAAATTAAAGGAAAATATTAAATTGATTTAATGTAATAAAACATTGTTACATAGTAATTGGAATAAATTAAGGAATTTTGTTAACGCAAGTAATAATCTATAAACTTGAATGAACATTTAAATTTGATAAATTACTTTAAATGATACGACTTAGTAAACGGAATATAATAATAAGAACACTTGAAATTATTGTATTTATGGGCGAGATAATATGATAGGTAGTAGTTGGTTGTGAAGAGTAAATATACAAGTTTAGTAAAGGTTATAATAATGGATTACTAGTAAATTCACTCATTTACCATTAAAGATAATTAGATGTGCCTTGATGATAATTAATAACATAACGAAAAGGAGTAATTGTATTCATTAGAATATTAATTGAAATTGGATAGTGATTTTTAGTAACAATGTTAATGCAAGGTAATTAATGCTAAATTAAAGTCAATAATAATGAATAGTGATTAATTCAATTCTTGTAACATATAGTATAAATTACCTGCTTATTCGTTAATGGAATTAGAAATTGTAATAAGTGATAATAAAATGAATGAATGTTACACTAATGGAAATGAAATAACGTCGTTTAAATGTTGAGCAATTAAAGGTCGTATTTATTATAAGCGTTACTTTAACAATTTTAATTTATTGTGAAATTAATACAAGAAGTATGTAAAGTAATAACTAAGAAAGTAATACGTTATAAATTGATTATAACCTAAACGTAAGTTTAAGTTAGATGTTGGAATTAAATCTAGTCCGTTTAATTGGAAACTTATTAAAATAAACTGGATTCAAAGTGTAATAAAGAGGTTATTTTAAGAAATTGAAATAAATAATATAATTGGTGAATAATTTACATATAAAATTGAGATGGGAATTTGTTTAAGGAATTATAAATTTATGAATTTTAGAATTTGAATTTTTAATAGTGATTTAATTTATTTAATTTATAATAGTTGGATTTATTACAAACGAATGAAATCAAATATGTAATTATTACGTTAATTTAAAAATTAAGTTGAAAATTTGGAAATATTTATGTAATAATTTTAAATCCAATGGTAAACCCTTCTATTTGAAATTATGAATGGAATAATTATGGGTAAATTTAAATTAATGGAAATTTTGGAAATTTATCTAAAATTTTTAATCAAATGAAATTGAAGATTTCTATTGAATAATCTTTAATGAATATACATTTAAAAATTGTTAAATCATTTTAAATGTTTGAGAATTATTAAGTGATAAAATTTTCCAATACTAAAACTGAAATATAAAAAAATTGGATTTATTTACTAATTCTTAATTTATTTAATTAATATAAAAATAGCTATTTTGGTCACGGACTCGGATTTTGACGAAACCAGTTTCATCGCATCCGTAACAGTAAATTATTATAGGGTTTCAAGTTTCATAGCGATCGGACTTGTCGTTTGATCGTACGAATGCGAAACGCCTTGAATCGATTTAATTGAAATCAATTTGAAAATATTGATTTCAGCATAACTTCTTCATACAATAGAATTTGGACGTGAAACTTTTTCCATCGCGTTTAGAATATTTTTAAATACCTATTTGATATATGGGTTTACCAAATTTCCTTCCGGGGATAAAACGGGCTTTTTGGGCCAATTATCGTTCAACATGTTTGTTTATCGGATCCATCTACTCTATTTCTAACCTACCTATATAAACCCAGTTATAAACCCTAGCCTCCATCTATTTTCAATTGTTTGTGCGTTCATTTCCTCCGCTCTTCCTCTTTTCAATGGCTGCAAACCCTAGATCCAGTTTCAAAATCAAATCAAAAGTCAAAATTCAAAGTCCTCAGAAAAATCTCAAAAAAATATATGTTGATGCTCTCGTTGAGCGTATCTCCTAGTGGAATTCGTTTTTCAAATCGATGCACGGTTTGTCCAGAATTCAGGGAATCATTTTCGGCCGTTCGTTGACCGTTGATGAACTATGATGGATCGACAAATCATTGGTACCATGGCGTAGAGGGAACCAAGCGCTGTTCATCGGTATTTGTTGTTCATCGAGTTAACGGCTTAATTATGGGGCGTAATTCGATATGGGTTGTAAAACCCATGCTGCGGCTTTGTATCAGGGGGGAGGCGGAGCATCTACTGGTGGCCGATTGGGGGAGAGCCGGCTCTGGCGATCACGGCCGAGCAATCTGAGGTGTTGCGGCATAGAGCGGCGCAAGTTTTGGTGGCGGCTGAAGAAATTTTGGACGAGCTTAGGGTTACGGCCTGAAGCTTGCGTACGTGGGGAAACAAACGTGAAGAGGACGTGGACTATGGGTGATTATGTTCTCTTTTGTTATTTTTATTTTTATGATTTCAATCACAATTTTTGCTATCAATCTCGCATACGAACTCCGTTTCACGCGCGGTTTCTTTTGTTAGGATCGTATTGAAATTTCAGACTTGATGACGCTGGTTTGGACGAATTCTATGACGGTCAAATTTTTGAGTTTAAATTGGATTTAAATTCGATTTAAATTCAAAAGGTGAGTGTTTTAACCCACTCACAACGTCTAAGATTTCTTATGTTTGTTAAATTGAATTTAGATATGAGTAGAAATTTATTTATGACTGTTTGACATGTTTTATTCATTATCTCGGTTAAATCGCATTTATTTAAATTAACTGTGAATTAATTTTATTATTGCATAAAAATTTGACAGTTAAAATTTATTTTTTTGCATATAAACTGCTAGTTAAACAGTTATTAAATTTATTATTAAATATAAACTGTTAGTTAATACCTGTACTTATTACCTGTTATATTTTATATGCTCTATATTGATGTTTGTTTAAATTGGATGATGATTTGTAATAAATGGTTGACGATTGATATTTGGATGAATGAATGTTTATTTATATTAACTGCAAGTTGTTATGCATTTCATTTCATTCGGGATTGCGGTTTGAAATGATATACAACCGCATTTTTATTATTAAATTGCGGATTGAAATGATAAATATCCGTATCACTTGACCATAGGGTAGAAAATTATATACAAACACCGCCGTATATATATAAAAATATTTTTTTTGAAAGGATTTTATGGTTTTGGATAGGATACGGTTTAATAAATTTTAATTTTTGACCTTATATAAAATCTTATTTTATGTACATACATGGTTAAATTATTGAATTTAAGCTGTGTATAAATTTGTTAAATAAAATAAATAAAATGAATAATGGAGTTTGATTATTTATATTATATGGTTAAGTACATGTTAAGATATTGAGAATATACAGAGTTTTTAATGTTTTAAATCAATTTATATTGGGAGTTAAGTTGAAAATTCCTTTGGAATCGAGCTTACTTAAGAATTTAACTTCATAAGTTGATGTAGAGTTTATTAACTTGAAATTTTAAAAGGTATGATATTTATAAATGAAATTTTATTCAAGATGGATTAAATGAATATTTCTAGTATAAATAAATTGGAGGAAATTTTGATAGTTAAAAGTAATTTGAGTTTTATTTGAAATGATTTCGAATTTATTATGCCAATATTTCAAAATAAATAATAGGACTTTAAATTGTTGAATAGAAATTTCCAACCTTAGTTCCAATTGTTTAATATTCAAAGTTTGAAATATATTGAAACTGAAGTAGTTTATTGAAACTGAAAGCGATTTTAAATTTATGGATTTTGACTTAATCTTAAATGAAATAAATGGTAAGTCGCAGAAATTATTACATTTTGTAAAGTAATATAAAATCAACTATTTTATTCTATATACTGTTGAATATCCAAAACCATTCAAGTTTTAGAAGTTATGGTTTTAAAGCTATGAATTTCGAAGTATTATGTTTTGAAAGTTATAATCCAAATGTTTTGTTTCCAGATATTATAAATTTTAAGCAGTATGATCTTGGAAAAGAAATATATTTGAAATAAAATGATATCATTGATTTGGGTTTTATAAAAATAATATCGAAATGAGTTATTTTCGAAATGGGAATGATATCGTATTTATGGGTTTTGAAATGGATAATTATTATTTTTTTCTAATTTTAAAGTATAAACTATTTTAAAGACCGTGGTGTTATAATAACGTTTGGTTGTTGAAGAGACCGGGAACGGAAGTTGTCATACTCTCTGCCAACCCCGAAACCACTTTAACAACCGCGAGATTCCAGAATGAAGTAGGATGGTGGTTGCGTTTTCTTTACGGTAAATACGTGGACCCGACTCCCATGAGTTGGCATAAGGTGGCTAAAACAGGAGCGATCAACGGGTTAATAAGGTAGCACCTTTGATCGGACATATCCCTTCGATATTATACTTTGACTTTGGATTGATTCAGTGGCCACTTTTGACTTTATTTGGGGGTGTGGCTCGAGGTGGGCGGTAGCTGCGCTACGTGTTACCACCGACCTGGAAGCGTAATTGGTATATCTACCCTGGCATTGCCTAATTGTGCCGTGTCACCTACCCTATCGCGCCTTGTACGAGTTTCTATTTGTGTCGTACCTATGGAGTATCCTCTGGTAGCCTCCCGATCAGGAGGTATTACGGTACCATATAGACTATTGGCATTATTTGTGTTAAGGGCTATATGGGTAACCCTTTAACGCTATTAAAAAGTAAGTTTATTTTACAAATAGACACTATAGTAATAGCGCAATATACTATATAGTAAATAGTTTAATGGATCCTTAGGAGATGTAAATCCCGAGCATCTCTTGAGTTACTGCACTCATATTTATTTCTGTTAATTTAACTCACATAAGATCTTTTAGTTCTGACTTGAGTGTTTTTGTCTTTTCAAATTCGCTCGGGTCAGTCCGAGCGTTTCAGGATCAAAGACTTTAGATCTGGAGGACGAAGACGAAGATTTGTAGTATTACTATCTACTATATTATTCCGCTACACTATTTAATCCCGCTGCATTGGTATGTGAACTCTGATATTTATTGTATGAAGAAGAATCAAATGTTTTGTAAACAGTTTTATGAACTGTATATTTATTATTATATTTTATCCTTCCGCTGTGAGATTCTGTTTAGTTTTTTTCTCTTTTCTTTTTTTCTTATTTACCCCATAATAATCCGCCCTTCCGTATGGTTTGAATTGGCACGTGTGTCAATTTAAAGCGTGCGAAAAGGCGGGATGTTACATCTGGTATCAGAGCTTTGGTTTAGCGTTAAACGTTAGCTTTGTGAGGTCTGACTCTTTATTAATAAGGTAGTAATACCCTATGGGAGTCGCTTAGCGTATATATATGAGAGACCGTATTTGTTAGTGTTATATAAGGGTTTTAATATTGTGTTAATCTGTTACGTTTTGTATTTATAAATTCTGGTTGGTACATGAGACGCTATGACATCAATAGGGATTTCTAAACACTTAATAGGACAGACCGACATAATATTTGTTTTATATAGGTGAATGAAATAATTTTGCCTATTATATTTTCTATATATAAAATAAAAAAATTCATGTGATATCTATATTTGGCTGCAATAGATTGGTTGTTAGGTAATAAAGTGTATAAATAATAATAGAAATAAGATTGAAAAATAAAATAAATGAAATTTGGAAATTTAGAACTTAAGATCCAGGGTTTTATTTTTTTCTCGAATAAATTTTGGAATATAATAATATTGTTTATAAGTATTTTCTGATATAAATATTTCAATATAATTCGGAAAAATTGTTTTAAAGAAGATTTTGGAGAAAATAAGTTTTGTACTTTCCTCACTGTCGCTGGAAAATAATTTCGGTGGTGGCGGCCGCATCATCGACTTTCATTTTCGATTTTCGAAGGGGGAAGGCCACTGTAGTAGTTTTACTGCAGATTCATTTTCGGAAAAAAAATATACAAATTTTGAATTGTTGCAAATATAATTATAGATATATAAGTTGTAAGAATATATTTATCTATTGTTTTAAACTAAATTGAAAATTTAACCCGGTATTAAATTCCCATTAATTAATTGTTTCAAATTAGTGTAGTGAAATGAAAGGTAAGTAATTAACAATTGAAACATCTAATTTAGGTAAGAGATTTAATGCCAAGTTATAAAGGAAATAAAAAGGAAGTTGAAATTGTAACTTATAAGAAAAAGGAAAAAAGTTTATTGAACAATGAATTAATTATAAGAAATGGGAAAACTTGTATAACTTTTAATTACATTATTAAAAAGCATACATAACTTACCAAATATTAAAAGTTGAAATGTTTAATAAGAAAATGTAATGGAAATTATACAAGTAAAAGTAGAGTAATGAAAGTATCCAATGAATATGCTTTTATAAATAAGAATTTAATGTTAAAATTGTTGTAAACTTAAGTTATGATTTAAAAGCCACAAATTAAATATAATGGAAAAGTTGCAAAGAAATGAAAATAGGTTTAAGAAGTATTCAAGTTATTTATGATAAATGGAAAGATGAATGCTGTAAGTAAATGAAATTAAGTAATAAATGAATGGAATGGTGAAATGCATAAATGAAATTCTATAAAGAAGAAACTTACATGGCATATAGTGGAAAAATGAATGTAATATAATAAAGAGAAATTGTAAACTTAAGAAAAAGAGTTGAAGTTATTTCTAAATAAAATTGAAAGAAATAAGCGAGAATAAAAAGATAAACCGTTATGTGAATAAAAAGAATCAAACAACAAATGTATGAATGGAATGAATAAGAATAGACTAAAACTATTGCTGAAATTGTTGTTTGTCGTGGTTTGTGGTTGTTGGGTAAGGAAACTTTAATTTTGTTGGGATGGATGAATAATCCATTGTGTTTAATCTAAGACTGTTGAGTAAATGATGCACTTGATGGTTTATTCTTCATTCCGTACAATTTAAAAGTTTTGAAACCAAACAATTGTTTGTTTGTTTGATTGTATGGTTGTTTTGTATTTGTTGTGTATGCTATTTGTTGAAATTGTTAGTTGTTGTATTCATTTTTTGTTATGAGTGAAACCACTTAAATATTTCACTTTATATAAATTGTTAACCTTTTGGATTTTATGAGTGAAATGCAGGTTATGCAAGCAATTGCTACTGCTTTTGGTTCCATAAATTAAGCGTAATTTGCTCGACAAATAGGTACGTTTCGGACTTCGGTTTTTAGCACTATTTTATATGAATAATTATTTTGAAATATTTTTCCAAACTTTATTTATTCAAGTATAAAAAGATATAATGATTATAAAATGGGTATATTTCATTTAAAGTAATAAATTTTGTAAATTATTGTTTATAAGTTAATATTTTGAATAAGATGTATTGTTTATTTAATTCTTCCTTCTCCCTTCTTTTTCCTTTTCGGGGATGAAAAGCTTTGAGTGGGGGAGAGTGTAACGACCCGTAAATTTCAACAATTAAATTTGTTAATTAAGTAAGACTTTTGTAGTTTAATTTAGTAGAAACGGGAAAGAAAAAAAAGAAAGAAAACTTTATAAATCAATATTGGAATGAACACCAAAGTAAACTATAACATGGTAATTAAAACCTATTTATAGAAATTTAAATTTAATTCAAATGAATTTAAGTAGTGAATAGATTTTACTTGTTTATAAATTGAGTATGAGAAAGGAAAATATTAAATTGATTTAATGTAATAAAACATTGTTAAATAGTAATTGGAATAAATTAAGGAATTTTATTAACGCAAGCAATAATCTATAAACTTGAATGAACATTTAAATTTGATAAATTACTTTAAATGATATGACTTAGTAAACGGAATATAAGTTGGTTGTGAAGAGTAAATATACAAGTTTAGTAAAGGTTATATTAATGGATTACTAGTAAATTCACTCATTTACCAATAAAGATAATTAGATGTGCCTTGATGATAATTAATAACATAACAGAAAGGAGTAATTGTATTTATTAGAATATTAATTGAAATTGGATAGGGATTTTAAGTAACAATGTTAATGCAAGGTAATTAATGCTAAATTAAAGTCAATAATAATGAATAGTGATTAATTCAATTCTTGTAACATATAGTATAAATTACAGACTTATTTGTTAATGGAATTAGAAATTGTAATAAGTGATAATAAAATGAATGAATGTTACACTAATGGAAATGAAATAACATCGTTTAAATGTTGAGTAATTATAGGTCGTATTTGTTATAAGCGTTACTTTAATAATTTTCATTTATTGTGAAATTAATACGAGAAGTATGTAAAGTAATAACTAAGAAAGTAATACGTTATAAATTGATTATAACATAAACGTAAGTGTAAGTTAGAGGTTGGAATTAAATCTAATCCGTTTAATTGGAAACTTATTAAAATAAATTGGATTCAAAGTGTAATAAAGAGGTTATTTTAAGAAATTGAAATAAATAATATAATTGGTGAAATAATTTACATATAAAATTGAGTTGGGAATTTGTTTAAGGAATTATAAATTTAGGAATTTTAGAATTTGAAATTTAAATAGTAAGTTAATTTATTTAATTTATAATAGTTGGATTTATTACAAACGAATGAGTTAATACTAAAACTGAAATATAAAAAAATTGGATTTATTTACTAATTCTTAATTTATTTAATTAATATAAAAATAGCTATTTTGTTCACGGACTTGGATTTCGACGAAACCAGTTTCATCGGATCCGTAACAGTGAATTATTATAGGGTTTCAAGTTTCGTAGCGATCGGACTTGTCGTTTGATCGTACGAACGCGAAACGCCTTGAATCGATTCAATTGAAATCAATTTGAAATCAAGTTGAAAATATTGATTTCAGCATAACTTCTTCATACGATAGAATTTGGACGTGAAACTTTTTCCATCGCGTTCATAATATTTTTAAATACCTATTTTGATATATGGGTTTACCAAATTTCGTTCCAGGGACAGAACGGGCTTTTTGGGCCAATTGTCGTTCAACACGTTTGTTTATCGGATCCATCTACTCTATTTCTAACCTATCTATATAAACCCAGTTATAAACCCTAGTCTCCATCTATTTTCAATTGTTTGTGCTATAAACCCTAGCCTCCATCTATTTTCAATTGTTTGTACGTTCATTTCCTCGGCTCTTCCTCTTTCCAATGGCTGCAAACCCTAGATCCAATTTCAAAATCAAATCAAAAGTCAAAATTCAAATTCCTCAGAAAAATCTCAAAAAAATATATGTTGATGCTCTCGATGAGCATAATCTCCTAGTGGAATTTGTTTTTCAAATCGATGCACAGTTTGTCCAGAATTCAGGGAATCATTTTCGGCCGTTCGTTGACCGTTGATTAACTGTGATGGATTGACAAATCATTGGTTCCATGGCGTAGAGGGAACCGAGCGTTGTTCATCGGTATTTGTTGTTCATCGAGTTAATGGCTTGATTGTGGGACGTAATTCGATTTGGGTTGTAAAACCATGCTGCGGCGTTGTATCAGGGGGGAGGCGGAGCACCTACTAGTGGCCGATTGGGGGAGAGCCGGCTCTGGCGATCACGGCCGAGCAATCTGAGGTGTTGCGGCATAGAGCGGCGCAAGTTTTGGTGGCGGCTGAAGCAATTTTGGAGGAGCTTAGGGTTACGGCCTGAAGCTTGCGTGCATGAGGAAACAAACATGAAGATGACGTGGACTATGGGTGATTATGTTCTCTTTTGTCATTTTTATTTTTATGATTTCAATCACAATTTTTGCTATAAATCTCGCATACGAACTCTGTTTCACGCGCGATTTCTTTTGTTAGGATCGTATTGAAATTTCAGACTTGAAGACGCTGGTTTGGAAGAATTCTGTGACGGTCAAATTTTTGAGTTTAAATTGGATTTAAATTCAATTTAAATTCAAAAGGTGAGTGTTTTAACCCACTCACAACTTCTAAAATTTCTTATGTTTGTTAAATTGATTTTAGATATGAGTAGAAATTTATTTCTGACTGTTTGGCATGTTTTATTCATTATCTCAGTTAAATCGCATTATTTAAATTAACTGTGAATTAATTTTATTATTGCATAAAAGTTTGACAGTTAAAATTTATTTATTTGCATATAAACTGCTAGTTAAACAGTTATTAAATTTATTATTGAATATAAACTGTTAGTTAATACCTGTACTTATTACCTGTTATATTTTATATGCTCTATATTGATGTTTGTTTAAATTGGACGATGATATGTAATAAATGGTTGACGATTAATATTTGGATGAATGAATGTTTATTTATATTAACTGCAAGTTGTTATGCATTTCATTTCATTCGGGATTGCGGTTTGAAATGATATACAACCACATTTTTATTATTAAATTGTGGATTGAAATGATAAATATCCGTATCACTTGACCATAGGGTAGAAAATTATGTGCAGGCACTGCGGTATATATATATAAATATTTTTTTTGAGAGGATTTTATAGTTTTGGATAGGATACGGTTTAATAAATTTTAATTTTTGACCTTATATAAAATCTTATTTTATGTACATACACGGTTAAATTATTGAATTTAAGTTGTGTATAAATTTGTTAAATAAAATAAATAAGATGAATAACGGAGTTTGATTATTTATATTATATGGTTAAGTACATGT
Organism: Allium cepa; assembly: GCA_030765085.1. Lineage (NCBI taxonomy): Eukaryota > Viridiplantae > Streptophyta > Magnoliopsida > Asparagales > Amaryllidaceae > Allium > Allium cepa. Next base: position 1,024,220,381 of record CM060945.1, on the reverse strand, counting down.
TAAGATATTGAGAATATATAGAGTTATTAATGTTTTAAATCAATTTATATTGGGAGTTAAGTTGAAAATTCATTTGGAATCGAGCTTAATTAAGAATTTAACTTCTTAAGTTGATGTAGAATTTATTAACTTGAAATTTTAAAAGGTATGATATTTATAACTGAAATTTTATTCAAGATGGATTAAATGAATATTTATAGTATAAATAAATTGGAGGAAATTTTGATAGTTAAAAGTAATTTGAGTTTTATTTAAAATGATTTCGGATTTATTATGCCAATATTTCAAAATAATAATAGGACTTTAAATTGTTGAATAGAAATTTCCAACCTTAGTTCCAATTGTTTAATATTCAAAGTTTGAAATATATTGAAACTGAAGTAGTTTATTGAAACTGAAAGCGATTTTAAATTTATGGATTCTGACTTAATCTTAAATAAATGGTAAGTCGCAGAAATTATTATATTTTATAAAGTAATATAAAATCAACTATTTTATTCTATATACTGTTGAATATCCAAAACCATTCAAGTTTTAGAAGTTATGGTTTTAAAGCTATGAATTTCGAAGTATTATGTTTTGAAAGTTAGAATCCAAATGTTTGGTTTCCAGATATTATAAATTTTAAGCAGTATGATCTTGGAAAAGAAATATATTTGAAATAAAAATGATATTATTGATTTGGGTTTTATAAAAATAATGTCGAAATGAGTTGTTTCGAAATGGGAATGATATCGTATTTATGGGTTTTGAAATGGATAATTATTATTTTTTCTAATTTTAAAGTATAAACTATTTTTAAGACCGAGGTGTTATAATAGCGTTTGGTTGTTGAAGAGACCGGGATCGGAAGTTATCATACTCTCTGCCAACCATGAAAACCACTTTAACAACCGTGTACGCGATGGAGATTCCAGAATGAAGTAGGATGGTGGTGGCATTTCCTTTAAGGTAAATATTACGTGGACCCGATTCACGTGAGTTGGCATAAGGTGGCTAAAACAGGAGCGATCGACGAGTTAATAAGGTAGCACCTTTGATCGGGCACATCCCTTCGATATTATACTTTGACTTTGGATTGATTTGGTGGCCACTTTTGATTTTATTTGGGGGTGTGGCTCGAGGTGGGCGGTAGCTGCGCGCTACGCGTTACCACCGACCTGGAAGCATAATTGGTATATCTACCGTGGCATTTCCTAGTTGTGCCGTGTCACCTACCCTATCGCGCCTTGTACGAGTTTCTATTTGTGTCGTACCTATGGAGTATCCTCTGGTGGCCTCCCGATCAGGAGGTATTATGGTACTGTATAGACTATTGGCATTATTTGTGTTAAGAGCTATATGGGTAACCCCTTGAAGCTATTAAAAAGTAAGTTTATTTTACAAATAGACACTATTGTAATAGCACAATATACTATATAGTAAATAGTTTAACGGATCCTTAGGAGATGTAAATCCCGAGCATCTCTTGAGTTACTGCACTCATATTTATTTCTGTTAATTTAACTCACATAAGATCTTTTAGTTCCGACTCGAGTGTTTTTGTCTTTTCAAATTCGCTCGGGTCAGTCCGAGCGTTTCAGGATCGAAGACTTTAGATCTGGAGGACGAAGACGAAGATTTGTAGTATTACTATCTACTATATTATTCCACTACACTATTTAATTCCGCTGCATTGGTATGTGAACTCTGATATTTATTGTATGAAGAAGAATCTAATGTTTTGTAAACAGTTTTATGAACTGTATATTTATTATTATATTTTATCCTTCTGCTGTGAGATTCTGTTTAGTTTTTTTCTCTTTTCTTTCTTTCTTATTTACCCCATAACAATCCACCCTTCTGTATGGTTTGAATTGGCACGTGTGTCGATTTAAAGCGTGCGAAAAGGCGGGATGTTACAAAAGGTGTACCTTTCGAGCTTCGAATGAGTTGGAGTATAGTAGAAGTCTGTAATGTGGAAGGTGGCTTTCAAGTGTGTTCTAGTTGATTGATGTGGAACCTCCATCCTTGTTATTGAGCTCATGTAAGCTTTCCTCTATAACAGTGGTTGGTTTCAACCATTTCGAAAGGCTAATTTATGCTTCCAAAAGGGTAGCTTCAGCCATATTTTCTTCTATGGAAGGTAAATGATGGTGAAACCCACTGTTTCGAAAGATTTGGTGCTCATGTGGAAACTTGTAACCTATCACCCTCGAAAGGTGCCTCTAACACATTCGAAACAACTTCATGCATGCGGAAGCAACCATTTCGAAAGGAAACAATTGAAGCGAAAGGATACCCTTGTCCCCTTTCGACCTCTTCGAAAGCACATTTCTTATCTAACTTTTGTAAAAGCATCCCGTCGGCGGTTTCGAAAGGTCTTGCTTTAACAATTATTCTTCATAGATCCTCCATATGTATTCTTTAAGGTTTTGATCAAGTTAGAGTAGTTTTTGATGATAACACTTACCTTCCCTAGCAAAGGGATGTTCTTTGACTTTTCAAGCCAAATATTTCAATACCTAACCTTTATTTTAGCATAGAAATTTCCCGCTATTTCAAATCTTGGCTGTTCATTTAAATTTGATCGAATGATTTGTCCTTCGCGTTGGTTTTTCTTATAAATCATGCTTCCTTCTTCCCTATTTTCATTTACCTGCAGTTAAAAACTCAAAGCAAGAATTAGAAATTTCAATTTCTTTCTAAATTTCTACTTTCAGTAAACACAAGTTCGGATTCAAGGTATGCATCCATTATTTTACCTTTCAAACTGATTTATCAAGTTTAATTCCAATTTTAAAGTCTTAGGGTTCGAATTTGTATTACCATTCTAATTTTTTGAAACTGGTTCGATTTTTTACTCATATGAAATTATCCTTAAGTTCATTTTTATGCTTATCTTGTTCAATTTATGGTGCCAATTTTGGGTTTAAATTTTAATTCATCGGATTTGGGGCTATCTGCCATTGTTATGTTTATCCCCAAGCTCAAATTCTATTATGCTCAATTCTAACCTATTTAGGAAGACCTTTTTTTTTAAATCTACAGAATCATTTATGGTTCAGACTTAAATTTGCGGGTTTCGTTGTTGTTGACTGTAAATTTATGTCCAAATCAATTCAGTTGTTAACGTCTACAAACGTTGGGTTAAAAATGAATCAAGTAGACTATTCTTTTCTAGTGGCCTCGTAGAGAAGGTTAGGTTGTGTAAATAAAACTCAATATTGTGGCTTTAACTTTTCAACCCTTTCGAAGGGGTTGAGGCGGTGAACTCCACATTACTTTTTTGACCTCTTTCGAAGGGCTAGAAAGGAAGTCAAGTATCTACCTTTAAGTGGACCCTTTGAAAGTGATTGATGTGGTTGGCAAGAGATGGATTTCATCGAGAGCAAAAATATGTTTCTACGTATTCTGACACCTTTCAAAGAAGTCATCTTAAATGGTTCAACTTAATGGCTTTATAGTATATAATATTTATTTACTCTAGAAGTTGTTAAAAGTTAGAAGTTTATACTTCCTATCATCAACTAGATTGAGAATAGTGCATTTTGGTTAAAGTTGAAAACCTTATCAAGCCTTTCGATTTGATCAAAACCTCCTAAATTAAGGCAAGCCTAGTTGTTTATACGCTTTCGAAACTCTACATCTTCCTTTCAACTTGCTCGAGATCCATTATAGTCAATAGGAATATAACTACCATTTTCTCAATATAAACACTATCGAACCGTTCCAATGCCCTTTCATTTGTATTAAAATCACCTGGATCCAAGTTTTTCGACTTCATGATTGTATAGTGTTTCGGCAATATTCATATTTTTGAGTAAAATAAAATCTGTGGGTTTCAACTTTGTCAAAAGGTTTATTTGGCTTGATCATGGAATGTTGTTAATAGTATTAACAATATATATAAATATATATTTAAATTAGTACTGTAGGGCTAGTTATACCTATTAAAAGTAAAAAAATTATGGGCTTTCGACATTGTCGAAGGGTTTGTTTAGGTGTTTTTATTCCATCTACCCCCCTTTGACTTCATCGAAAGCTCAATAAATTTCATGATTCAAATTAACATTAACACTCTTTCGATATAAGGGATTATATATTTTAGTGGATATTTGAATTATTGCAATAGGTTTTCTACATCTTCGAAAGGTATTAATAATGAAACAAATTATAATTTCTAATGAAATGGTTTCACCTGATAGGATCATGGGTTTGAAAAATACTTTCAAGAAACCTGAAAAGGATATAGCCCCAGAACTAGAATCTTCATCAAAAAAGGTTGAAGCCGTCTCAAGACATTCTCTGATATCTTCTCAAGATGTAGTTGACGCTAGTCTTAACGACTTCGGAATCACAAGAGTGGAAGCTATTCCTCCTGGTGATAGTGATACTATCTAGAATCCCCTCGAAGGATATTTTTCTTATACCGCCATCCATATCTGGCATGTGGGTTTATTCCATTCCTTGATTTCTTATCATGATTCTCGAAACACCTTGCATAGCACCTATTCAACTATCACCAAATGAATATACTTATCTTATCTCTCTAGAGCTCATGGCCTTAGAATCAATCATTCCTTCTCTAAGCCCTGAAGTTCTCGACTACTTAGTGTGTCTGATCAAGCTTAACAATCTGAATAGCCAAATTTTCAGGGCTAACACCTATGAGAAACTAATTTTCGAGGGAGTAAACAAGTTCAGAGATTAGAGACACAATTCTTCTACATCAAAGGTTTCCTAAATATAAGTGGAGTTTTCTCTTCTCCTCATAAGTTGATCATTATTTTCATTTTTTATTGAATTATCTTCTTTTTTTCTTAATTATGTTTTCTTATTAGGTCTCGCTCCTAAAGATCTTGACGATGAGGGGAGGCGAATCATGAAGTGTTGACTGCTGCTTCGAGTAGCATCGGGAATAGACTTACATTATTGACGTCAAACAATCTTAAAAAACATTCCCTCCTTCCTGCAGGTCAAGGAGTTCTTGGACAACCTACTCTTGTCCAACACACTTCTCTAAGAGCAAGCGCTTCCTATCTCTAGGTGATCCCAAAAAAATTTCTCATGTCTCCAGTTAGTTCGGATCAACTTGGTAAGCTTAAATGTAGCATTTGTAATTTACCGTCGCCTTACTCCTTAGATTGTTTTATTAACTTATGTTTTTTGGATTCTAGAGGTTGCTCCTCCTAATTAACCACAAAAGATCCACTCCCAGCAACTTCTGAACCTAGCGCTTTCGCTCTGACCCAAGCCATTGCTAGGTTAAGGATGATCGCTAAAGGAAATTGAGTGGAATGACTACGGTAGGTCCTTCTCTTAAGAAAACTAAAACAACTGATGTCCAATCTTATCCTCCTCCAAAATAGGGTGAAACTGTTGATGTCGGAAAAACGCTAGAGGGTCCTACTCTTGAAGCTTCTATTGACCATATTAAATGACTCTTTCAAAGGATGACCTCATGTCCCGCATTGTTATGTCCGATTCTCCTAGCGTCATCGAACAGATGCAAAAGGATTTAGGCAGTTCAACTCCTTCTCAAGAGTTGAATCCCTCTATACCCTCATCATCAGTCTCTACAAATGATTTTGAGATGATGGTACAGTCAATTTTGAATTCTCCTTCTTTAATTATATTCAACCACCTTCTTCTATTCCTGACTTGATAGGACATTGTCGCACTCTAATTGAGCAACAACTTCTGGTATGTTTCATATTACTCGCCCATTTTATTACTTAGTTCTTACTCAAGTCATACCTTTCCTTTTAGATTTCTTAAAGCTGGTACTCTCTTTAGGAAAACACTTCAAAGTCTTCCGCTAATGTGTCTAAGCTTCAAGAAAAAATCTCAACTCTGAATAGCCAAATTACTGCACTTTCTATTGCCAAAGATAACGTAGTGAAGGAATAAGAAAGGTTGGGCGTCTCTCTTGCTTAAGTGGAATCCATCATTTCTGAAGAGAGTGAAGTGAAACAAGTGCTAGCTGATGAGAATTTGGCTTTAAAAATGACTTTAAAATTGTCCGAGGAAGAGAAGGCTTGGATGGTTGCTAAACAATTTTCTTTCAAGAAGAAGCTGGGGAAGAAGAAAAATTCTTTAATAATAGCCATTATTACCATTTATGAATCCAAGCAAAAGGTGTAGCAATTTTTGAATACTTCTCTTAATGACATCATCGTGAATTCTTATGAGGATGCACTTTTGCTTGCTTATTCCGACATCATCGAAAATTATCCAGATTTAAGCTTCCCTTTACTCAATCCTACTCCAGTCAAAAGATTATGGATAAAATCAAAGAAATAGAGCAAGGGATTGAAGTTCCCGAGAGAGACGAAATTGACATCGAAATACTTTTATCTTTCGAAGTCCCTACTATAAAAGGAGATTCTGATTTTGATGAAGAAGAAGATGATGATGATGATGATGAAGTCGTTGTTGAGAAAGGCAAAAGCGACGATGACAATGATGATGATAACCCTGAATGGGGATAAAGATCAGGGTTCAGGCGGCAGCGGAGGTAATCATGTCAGTTTCCATGAAGGGATGGTGATGATAATCCCGAGGCTTTAGAAAAAGTTAACCCTGATCCTAGTTACCATGAAGTAAGCCAAATTGAACTTTCTGAGCATTCTGATCTCCATGAAGAAGCCACCAATATCGATGTTGGAGAACAAGAGGGGGGAAAAGTAGGCCCTACAAACTTCAATTCCTATTTCTAAGGTATGGGATTCATTGTCTAAATGGCTTTCACTTCCAAGAAAATAAGAGTTGATGTCTTTATATTTTAGATAAAGAAGAAATCCATTCAAATTTATAAAACCAAGCTTGAAAGAAAACAAGTGGAAATAAATAGCTCATAAAGTGAGTTAGATAAACAAGTAAAAGAACATAATGCACTCTCCGATAAATATTATAAGCTTAATAATAGTGCCATAGTATTAGAATCTTCTAAAGATCAAGAAGCAGCCCCCTTGACTAAAAAGGGCACGCCTTCGATATGACAAGCTCTTGGAAGAGAACCGAGAATTAATAACACTCTTTTGGATGTTAACCGAAGACAGGGATATTCTATTGGAGTTCTTATACAAAGCTTATTGCAAACATCTAACCGTAGATTTTTCATACTTAGGTGATTTTAGCGGGGTCTACTTAGACGTTTACATAGAAGATATTTGAATGAATTTGGATCAGACCCACATCTGAGGGCTTGCTGAAATTTACCACGACTCAAATCAATCCCTCATGAATTGCCTCTAGAAAAACTCAAATATTATAAGGATAAATTCAAATCCGAGTTATTCAAAAAAATTAGTTTTGTACGAATCAGATGAACATTTGTAATTACGTAATGTGAATATTATATATTAGTTTCCTTTTATACTTAGTTGTATTTTGTTACGTTATTACAGAGTATATGTTTCTTGAGTAGTCCAATCAAAAGAGATTATTTAACAAATATTTCAAATTAAGAAGAGGCTATTTAGAAAAGGCCCCACTCTAGAAATCCTCAAAATTGGCTAGATATTGCTTTCTTAGAGATCTTCAAAGGCTTTATATGCAACATACCTGCCTTTGTTTTGATTTTCTTGGCGAAGAAAATGAAAAGCTTCTTAAGGAAATTCGAACATATCATACCAAATTAATATGCGGTCATGACCGTCCTCCTACCAAGGAATGGGACTATGCAAATATCCTCCAATTATTACACTGGAAGGATTTAATGCCCCTATCGATTCGACATGTAACATCCCAAAGTTTTGAATTTAAAATTCAATAAATTATTTGAACTTTTAAGATTCAAATTGAGAAATTTCAAGAGAAATAAAAATATTGTTAATATTAATATTATGAAGTTATATGGAAATAAATAAATAATTGATAGTTTAAGTTTTAAAATAAATAATGAATAAATTTTTTTTGTAACAAACACAAAATTGTATTGAATAATAAATAAAGAAAAGAGCATATTATAAATGGGAATTTGTTTAAATAATAAAGTAAAATATATTTGATAAATTACATGTTAATAGTTAAACTTTAAATTGAAATAGAAAGTAAAAGAAAAAAATAGAATGTACGTTTGTAATAAAATGTATATAGTTATAAAATGACATATGACCTACACATAAGTGTATGAAATTTTTATAAACAAGGAGACAATAAAATATGTAATGAATTAAATGTTAGTAATTAAAACAAACACTTTCATTTAACAAAATAAGATAGTACATGTACAACAATAAAATAGTTTGCTGTAAACATAAATGGAAGCATTACATTACATGCTTTCATTAAATACTTTCTTCTCAGACCCTTGAAAGAAGGAAGTATGAAGCATTTAATGCTTTCAAACTCAACCCGTAAACAAGATCACATCAGCCGAGTAAAACATGGTTTAGTTTTCTTTTAGATACCTCAACCTGTACTTGCTTACCTCCCTTACCATGTACACAGTCTTCATGTATATGTACACATCCACAAACCTTTATTTCATTTGAAAAAATAACAAAGAACAGAAATAAAAAAAAAGAGAAAAGAAGATCATCACTTTATATTCAAGTTGAAAGTAATTTACTGAAGAAAGAAAAAGAGAGAAGGATCAATCTGCAGTGCAAAGCAGATATAATTTTTGTTCATCCAAATAATTTCAAGCGAGTAAACATCTGTTTCAAAGGAAAAAAAATTTGTATTCATATGTTTGATTCATGAATAACTTTTGTTGTATACTTCAAATAAGAAGTTTGGATGATTCTGTGCACTGGGAAATTTTGTTTCCCTGTACTTTAGTTTCAGGGAAGATAAAGCTGAAAACAAATCAAACATCTTCATATCAATATATTTAAGCTTATGATTCTGAACAAAATAGGTTAGTTTTTAAACTTGAATCATAGTTAGAATTTATTTTAAGCTTGAATATAAAGAGTTTGCCTGTACAACCTAAAATTCACAGTAAAAACAAATTTTGTGATAAATTCAACTATTTTAGAATGTTGTTTTGATTTCATAACTTGAATGAACATGCCAAAATATGAATTTTAAAGGCAATATTATGATTTTTACTTAAGTAGTTTATGAGTAGTTCAAATTTAAAACAAAATTGTATTTTTTCAAATTCCCAATGAACGATACAATGATAATCGTTGAAATTTGGATTGAAGCTAGCTTGAACTTCTATGATGACGAGAAAATTGCTAAATAATTTTTCGAATGTATGAATTTGCCGAATGAACCCACAGTAGGGTTTAAGTTGGAAGTTTGCAGTATGTTGGAAAAAATGGTGATTTTGTCGCCATGAAGCGATCGAGTCGCGCGGGCTTTAGAGGGATGGTGGCTCGGAGGGTGACGTGTTCGTGGCCGGAGTAGGAACCCCTCCGGTGGTCGGAGACGTGGTGGCGAGGCGGTTGAATTTAGGGTATGTTCGAGTTTCAGGTGCAACGAAAGGGTAAAAATTTGATTTTGAGACGATGGCTTCGAATTGATGTTTGAATTCGAGTGTTTGTGAGATTTTTGACCTGCCGATGATCATGACGATCACCGGAGTCGCGGCGAACCACCGTGCACGTGCACGGTGGTGTTTGTGTCTGCAGTTTTGGGTATCAGTAAGTGGAGCATTGGAAACTCGAGTTGAACTCGAGAAATTTCACGTTTTGCTTCAGGATGAAACTTACGTACGCGAGTATATCTGGGCTATCTTGGGTTAGGAACGTAAACTGGGAAAAAAAGAAAAGAAGAAGAGTAAACAGACTCGGGGGAGAAAGGGAAGAGGCTCGGGAAAAGGACGAAAAGTACTCGGGCCGGACTCGAGTTTGCCTGGGTGTTTGCTCGGGTTACTCTAAAATTGGGTTAGGCCCAATAAGACTTTGAATTTACAATACTAAGTAATTTTTTGTATTTGCAATGCAACCAAGATTGATTTATGTTAAGGTAAAAAACTTATTATAAGTTTAAAATTTGTTAACAATGTTTTTTTAGAGTTTAATTAATCCTTTAATTAAGAAATTTAATTTAAAATAAGAATTGAAGTTAATTTACATTTAAATTTTCAACATAACCATAAATTGATTTTTAAAGTGTAAAGCAGATTCTTAAATGAAAATTGAGGTAAATAATTTGTATAAATTAATTATTTTAAAAAGAAATTAAGAATGATATACAATTTGAAATTAAAATTGATTGATAAACAATTAAGTGTTCAAATTAAATTTGTAAATTAAGAATTTGTTATTCAGATAAATTAAAGTCGACAAATCAAATTTAGCAGTTAATAAAAATAACTAATTATGAAATAATAAATCAAGTTAATCAAGATTTAATTTATTTATCTAAATTTTTATCATTGATTTAAAATAATTGTGTGGTAAATTTATTTAAACTACATTGGAAAATAATTAACTATTACTATGCACTATATTGATATGTTTATGATACTGTGTGATGTAGATTGCCATGTACTGCACCGTGATTATGGTTTGCTCTGTATTGATGTGAAAATCATGTTTTCCGTAAAACAGCATTTAAACTTCGATGCGACAGGGAATCAGATTTCGATTAGTTATCTGAAACCCACATCGAACCTGTAAATTTTTATGAACAACATATCCACATGTTTTTAAAAATTGACTCACTATTCGGTTTAACCGGGAAAGGACCTTTGTGTCACATAAACCATCCCTAATAAGTGATACGACGAAATGGATGAGCATTTGAAGACCGGACGTCTTCGAGAACGATAGGATAACCTATCGAATGACTCTGCATTGAGTTGCTCCGGTATAGAGTTCTCCATATGTGATGGGGGATCCGATCGGGATAGTGGAACCCCGGATTGCAAGAACTTCTTCGGAAGTGCCTTCGGTTCTATTCGAACCTAGAATAGACTTGTATGGATTGTATGTCTGACATTACATTTAAGATATAAAGCAGATTTCTTTCAAATACATTTCTGTTGGTGGCGGAGAATTTATTCTCTTAGCTTAACACCCTTCTCTGAGACGTACGAGCTCAGAGGTTATGTAGTTGAAGGTTATCAGTAATATACTCCCAACTTGGTAATGTGGCATGCTGAGTGTTGCTGATCATTTGTTGATCAAAGCATGGCTTTTTGAAAAGCGTAGCTTTTTGGACTAGACTTCGTCGAACCTTACAACCCGGTTATGGTCGAAACAGGAAAGACGTAGCAAGGTTATTGGGGGTAGCGCCCCTTAGGGTATGTGCATTTCCTTATGGATAGAAGTGGTATCATGGTATGGAGCCCAGATACTTAACTTATGTGGATAGCAGATATATATAGATTACTTTGTGATTTGTTGCTGGGGCCCTGGATAAAGGTTGGTTACAACCGGGGGATAGCATACTTGTGTCAGTAGTTACCCGGTTAGGGTTAGCCCGGCCTTGTTGGCAGAGATCTGGTTAGGTTCTCGAGTCGTCCCTCCAGAGGCGTACCCATGTGGCCCAGGATGTTCCTTAGCCTGACCATTGTTGGAAATCCAATTTCCAATACGAAACCCTGTACGGTTTTAGTTGTAGAACCTGCCATTTACTTATGGTGGTCACCACCGTTTAGATGGTAGCTATAGTAGGCATACGATAATGGTCATATGTTGGCTAAGATTTATATTATACTTTCGAAATGTTTTCTACACTATGCACTAGTAAAAATATCAGAGAAATTTCCTCGTACCAAGCATATTTGACTATCATAAGAAGAAATCTCCTCCAATTCTGCATTTGCATTGTGTGTGTAGCGGGAGGTGTTATGGTAGTTCCATTTTTAAAAGCATACCGAAAACTCTTTTATAAATCTAGTTTCTTTGAAAGCAGCTGTTTTTGTTTACTCATACCATTCTCATGACTGACCTGGAGTTTATTGTTTTCTTTCCTAAACTCTAGGTGCCCAAAATTTTTACTCGGGCAGCCTAGTAGTAGGTTTTCCGCACTCTGGAGTAAGCAGTATTTTGGAGCTTTTGCTTTGGAGATATCTTAGGAGCTTTTGGAGATCTCGGGTATTTAGCTTTTGGGAATTCGTCATCACTTCTTTCATTGGAAGATTTTTTTGGATATATGATCACTGTTGTATTATTATGTTGTATTTGGAGTTATGGTGTATGTATTAAATACTCTGATGTTGAAATGGATATTTTACTGTTGTATCTGTGTTATATGCATGATATTCATTATGATCCACTATTTTATATTCATTTGATGTTGTTATAAGCTCCATCTGAACTGAAATTTGACGTTCGAATCTCCGGCAGTTGAATACAAGTGAGGTATTTGATGTTGACTTTTGAACGCTGAAATTTTGGGTTGTGACAAATTGGTATCAGAGCTGAAGGTTGAGTAAGAACTTTAGCTATGGAGTATAACACATTAGATGGCTCATTAGAGATAGTAAGAATGAGCGGAAGGAGAGGAAGAGCTAGGGGTCAAGGTTTTGAAGAGGTAGAATGTATCGCCATTCTGGTTTTGGTTCTTTTGACATGTGCTATATTTTAGGCTTTGTATGTTGTCATTGTTTGATGTGCTGCTTCTCGGGCCTAGACGTCTTAGTCCGTTGTTATCTAGTGAACTTGGTTAGCCTATCCGCAAGCAGGACCGAAGGACTTACCCAACCACCCTTCATGAGGTGCTCCAACAAGGCCTTATAGGCGGGACTGAAGGCTTATTTGATGCCTTGGCTAGGCGATAGCATGGTGTGACCAAGGGCTTACTTCGTCATCCCTCTAGGAGGCGCTTTAGCTAGGCCATAGCGTGTCGGGACTAAAGGCTTGTTCGGTGCCTTGGCCAGGCCATAGCATGTTGAGACCAAGGGCTTACTGTGTCCTCCATTTAGAAGGCGCCTTGATTTGGCCATACCATGGCACGATCAAGGGATTATTGATGCTTTATCTTGGCCACAGCATGGTGCGAATAAAGGCTTACTCTAACTTCCCTCTAGGAGGTGCTTTGACCTGGCTAGCTCAGCGCGGACAAAAGGCTTTGGCCATTTAATATAATTTTGAGTTTATGGATAATTTTACTCCCGACCATTTCGATTCCTCTTGGAAAAGTGGAGCTTTATTGAATTCGATTAAGATCGCTTTACAAATCCATTGATTTTTCCTTGTCTGAAAAAGGTGATCACCATTCCCTTAAGTGCTCTACATTGATTTGTCTCATGCCCATTCATCATATGATAGTGGTAGTAGGATCCTTCTCGATTCCTTTCATATTTAGGATATTTCGTTTAGGATGGCCAATAATTATGTTCCTCCTTGGTTAGTAAATAGATATTCTCAATCGATGTTGTCAGATTGCATTCCTTATGTAGTCTCAACTTGAAGCTTGTCTTTTGGGGATGATTTGTAGATTTTTTTATTGCTTGTTTCTGAAGCTTCACCCTCAACAACCAACTTCCTTTTCAAAACCTTTTGAAGATAACATGTAGGTAATGTTCCACTTGTTGCTTGATGCCATTTTTTCGTAAAGGTGAAATAATCAGCTATCATTCCATCTTCAGACATAATGCCTTTGGTATATAATTGAATTTTTCTTTCCATTCGATCAAATAATTTATCACCCTTATCTTTTGTTCCCTTTAAGGCAAAGATAGGTGTCAGGCCAATGTGAATAGGGATTGAACTCCATTTATCCGGATCATAAGATTCAGCCGTCTTTTTCTTGATGATTCTTTAAGCCTCTAATCTAACCATTTGCTCTTTATATAGTATAAATCTTCAATAGTTCCATGGGAGAATCCAATTAAGTGTGGATATGAGGATCCTTGTTCGAACTTTTTAATTTTGTCTAGCACAGTGGTGTAAAGTCTAAAATAGGTAAGCTTAAAATAAATAGGGTTAGAGAAAAGTTAAGTTGGGAATTCAACAGAGATGGAGGTTAAGGCCCTCCTTGTGACGATACGGATTTTCGCGTTCGAAAATCGACATCCATACTTTACATCATACTCAAATGCCGCAGATTTGACCGTTCAAATCCGAGTCGCCGGAGCTTATAACACAATTAAGTATAACAACACAGCGGTAGAAAAATTAATAATACATTGATATACAGCATTGATACAATATCTGATACGATAGGTGATACAATAGATATCAATATTCATCAGACATATGATACAATAAAATAGCAGCGGAACAAATAACTCTAAGATAGTCTTCAAGAGAGAACTCCAGCAACAGCTTAAACCCCCATCACGATGTACTAAGACAAGCAAGTCTCGTTCGCATTCAAAGACTAAACTAGCTTCAGATAATCTACTAAACCTGACTATCTGAAAAACCCAACTCTAGACTGCCCGTGTGGAAAAATTTTGAGCACCCAGAGTTTAGGAAAGAAACAATAAACTCCAAGTCAGTCATGAGACTGTTATGAGTAATAAAAACAGTTTATCTTTAAAAAAACAAACAAAGAAATATTTTAAAATAGATCTGCAATGCTTTTAGAAAATGTAACTACCATAAGGCCTCCTACCACACACACAATGCAAACGCAGAACTTGGAGGAGATTTCCTCTTATGATAGTCAAAGATGCTTGATATGCAAATTTCTTTTCAATATTATTATTATAAGTGCAAAATGTGGAAAACCATTTCGAAAGTATAATATAAATCTTAGCCAGCATAGGTACCATTATATTATGCCTACTATAGCTACCATATTAGATGGCAGGTTCTACAACTAAAACCGTACAAGGCTCGTATTGTTTCTTTGGATTTCCAACAAATGGTCAGGCCAAGGAACTTCACATTGCCACATGGGTACGCCTCTGGAAGGACGCCCCGAGAACCTAACCGGATCTCTGCCCACACAAGGCCGGGTTACCCCTAACTGGGTAACTACTAACATGAGCATGTCATCCCCCGGTCGTAACCAACCTTTATCCGGGGCCCCAACAACAATCATAAAGTAATATATATATATATATATATATATATATATATATAATATCCACATAAGTTAAGTATCTGGGCTCCATACCATGATATCACATCTATCCAGAAGGAAATGTACATACCCTAAGGGGCACTATCCCCAATAACCTTGCAGCATCTTTCCTGTTTCGACCATTCCGGGGTGTGAGGTCCGACGAAGTCTCGTCCACAAAGCTACGCTTTTCACAAAACTATGCTTTTCACAAAAGCTATGCTTTGATCACAAATGATCAGCAGCACTCAGCATGCCACATTACCAAGTTGGGACTATAATACTAATAACCTTCAACTACATAACCTCTGAGCTCGTACGTCTCAGAGAAGGGTGTTAACCTAAGAGAATAAATTCTCCACCACCAATAGAAATATATTTGAAAGAAATCAGCTTTATATATCAAATTGTAATGTCAGACATACAATCCATACAAGTCTGTTCTGGGTTCGAACAGAACCGAAGGCACTTTCGAGGAAGCCCTTGAAAATCCGGATAATCCCTAATCACGTCTGGATTTCAAATCACATATGGAGTCTCTATACCGAGGACCGGTCGATGCAATGACATTCGACGAGTTATCCTTTCGCTTTCGAAAATATCCAGCCTTCGCCACCGGTCTTCAAATGATATCCATAATGTCGTATCACATATTCGAAATGGGCTAAATGACACAAAGGTCCTTTCCCAGCTAAACCGAATAGTGAGCGCAATATTTACAAGAAACATAAGGACATTGGGGTCTCAGTTAAGTCATAACTTATTACCTAAAACTTTTCTTTCAAATAGTTTAAACAAATTACCATTTCCAATCTTTTTAACAAAAAGATTCATTTTACTCAGTTCACCCAGTTTCACAAAGATCCATTCATAGATTTCAAAACAATTTCTATTCCAATTGGATTAACTCGTTTAAAGTGTAACAACCCGCATATTTATCGATTTTATATTTAATATTTTATTTAAATATTTTATCGATACTCGGAATTTTTACCGGAAAGCTACTTTTTGCATACGGTCGAATTAGGACTCGGGACCACTCCCAATTGAGTTTAAAATGCCGTTTGCGACCTTTTTGAGTATAAGCTTCGATATGTTTGGAGTAAGTTGATTTTTGCTACTTTTTCACTTAGGGTTTTGATTTGGGCTGAGCCCACTTATGTATTCAGTCCCAACCCCTCTCCTCCTCATTTACTTCATTTCCAATTTCTAATACTCAAGCTTTAGCAACAATGGTGGAAGAGATGAGAAATTAAAACTCAAGCCCTAGTTTTCTTTTGCAAATCAAGTTCTAGCTCCAAACTAATAGAAGAACCCATTGGTAAGCTTCTCTTCTTCTTCTCCAACTCAATCTCTTATCAATTTCAGAAATTCCTAAACCTAACTTTGGGAATGTTCTTCTTTTAAAGCTTAGAATCAAGCTTCTTGAGTTGGATTTGAAGAGTGGTTGATTCTCCTTTGCTTTCAAGCTTCTTCTTCAATCATTTGGGTTCAAAGGTGAGATTTTTATCTCACATCTATGTCTATGATTATCTTCGATTGTTAGGTATGAATTCCTAACACATATTCATGTGCATTTGATTTTGGTTTGAATTGATTTGGTGTATATTCCAATTTTTAGTGTTTTGAAAGCAAAATCTATGAAAATCCTTTTATGGATATCTTAACATGTTTTGGTGACGCATCGAAGAGCCATAAGGGCCGGGTAGTCGATTGGCATAAACCCCTAGCGCCATTGCTCAAATTCGGTTGCGAATTGGTTGGGATTGCACACCTTGTGCAAAGGCAGGGAAAACTGCCTTAGCTCCAGTCAGTCGACTGGATCTCTTGGTCAGTCGACTGGCTGAAGCTAATAGGCAGGGTGAACACTTCCTGCAGAGCCTTGGAGGCTCTGTTTACTGCAGTCAGTCGACTGACTCACTGAGTTCAGTCGACTGACCTGCATCCCGAGAGTTTTTGGGACTGTGATCAGTCGACTAAACTCAGTGAGTCAGTCGACTGACCTGCTTCTATTTGTCTGCTATGCCTATTTGAGCCTAGTTTTTCTTGGTATCCAATTTATATCGATTCGTTTTGATTCCTAGTTGTTGTTATCACTTATTCGACTACGATGACTTCTATTTTGGAATTTTTGGGAATATCCATTTCTATGGATTTGGTATCGATTTCTTTGGAATTTTATTCACGTCTTCGAATGTGAATATTGGTGATCGATTGTTTCTACAATCATTTTGTGATTTGTCACTTTAAAAATATAAAGGTTTTCTATATTACTAGTAAATATTTAACTCTTTCACAAAATTGATTTCAACTCTATTTTCAATAACAAAACTCGTTTATAAAACCGTTTTCCAATCTACTAGCATATGCAAACCTTTACCTCATTCGTATGAGAAATCTAATTAAACGACTTAGTAAAACAAGCGGTATGAAACGCTTGCGTTTACTTCGTCGGTTAATTCTTGGACTTGTTCGATTGAAACTCTAGTGACAATTTTCTAGTGGAGATCTACAGTTTGTTCGTAAATATTTAAGTTAAGCAAGTGGTTATGGGACATGAAGCTAAACTCAGATATTTACTAGCTTAGTGTAATTGACACTTCTCGTTGATCATGACGATCATCTTTGTGATTTATACTAGCAATGTGCGATGTCTCTTTGTCTGCGAGGGAGACTAAACCCCGTTTTATGGAGTTTCGACTCAAATTAGTGGGGTAGCAACCTATGGTCTTCGGGCCGTTTGTGGAGCTTCGGCTTAATTTGTGATGGTTAACAACCATGGAATTAGCGTTCCGTTTGTGATACACGTGTTGGTAAGCTTTATGCTCCCGTTTGTGATAGGCCTCCTTCCTTTTTGTGATTTCTAGATTTCTTGAGATGATTTCTAGAATTTGTGTTTCACCAATTTTCGTGATTTCCATTGATAAGTTTTATCAATATTTGTGCATTGGTGAATTTGTGTGTCATTGACTTTTGTGATTGACATTGATATGATCGTCAATATTTATGGTTTGGTGAACGAAATAAGGAGTATGACATTCTTTTGATTCTTGTGTAGATTTTTGTGATATTGATTAATCTCTTTTTGATTTTCAATTACTTATATATATCACAGCTTGGCATTGTGATTATTATGTGTTTAGTCATATCTCTTATTCTATATCGTTTCATCTGATATTTATAGTTAGATTGATCCGTTTATTATTTTCTTATTAAATAATACTCGGGTCAGACCGAGATGTTACAGGTGCTTCAGCTTGACTTCTCACTTGGGATTGATTCCTCTGACTTTTGGCTAACTACTTACATTAGTAGTTTTTTTGTTGTATACACTTGAGATATAGACTCATAGTTGTATTCTTTTGTATAGCACGTGTTGCTATTCTTTTGTATTATTGTGGATCTTTTTGACCACTACTCTGATATACACTTTCATGTGTTAGTTATATATTCATATCTTCTTCCGCCTTTGTGATATGAATTATCTGTGACTGATTTATGTTATGTTTATTTCTATATTTGTTTCCGAAGATATTATAGCCACTGTGTAGTAGCTTTGAGTTTGTGTCAGAATGTCGGAATTCCCTCTTGATAAAGAAATGCATGTTATACTATCTGACATATCGATGCTCGCGCAAAGCAATTACACGGATGGTCGCTCCTCAACAGCCTTATTCTCCGTGCTAGTTGACAGCATTCACCGTAATGTTCTTGGCTAGCGTGGGTATAGAGGTGGGGCGGCACATAAAGTCTTTAAATTAAAGATTTAACTTATAGCTTTCAAACCGTTTCCATAAGTTGGAAAACCATTTTCATTTTAACTTAAAATCCCTTTAACACAAATCGAAAGTTCATTACTTATGTGAAAGCTTTTATTATTTGAAAACGAACAGTTTTCATTTTAGAAAAATACGATCACATTTGCACGAGTTAAAGTCCTTGAGTTTAAATTCAAATTCCCAAATCAATACCTTTAAAATAGTTTAACCCATATATAACTGGTATAACATCTTTAGTCAAACATAGAATTCAATTTCAAATCTTAAATTTATGTTTAAATCAAATTATTTAAAATTTCAAAACTCAATCAAGTTATTCAAAATAAATTTAGTCTTTGAAATTCCATTTCAAAAGCTTTTCACTTTAAACCCAATCCATTTCCAAAAACATTTGAATTCAAATTTTCTATTTAAAAATCGTTTCAAAAATCTATGACTTAATTGATTTCCTCGTTAAATCCATATTATTGTGTATAAGTGTGGTCCAGGGGTTTAACACAATAGTGCAACATCATTCAATCATCACAGATCAAAACACAGAAATATAGTTGATAAGCGGTGTAAAGTATAATGCTTATCTTTCATATACAGATCACAGATGTACATATATATCACAAAGCATCACATATCAGAAATATCGAACAATTCAATATCCAATATAACCCAAACATCCATAGGTAGGATTAATTTAATTATCTGATTGATTTAAATCAGATAAGTCATCAATCATGGTTAATTAGCATTAATTAATTTTCAAATCATTTAATTGATTGTCCTTTAATCATTTATTAATTAAATTAATTAACCTTTAATTTTTTTAGTTATCCTTTCATTATTTATTTGTCCTTTGATTAATTTCCCTTAATTGATTCATAAATAAATTAATCAACCCTTAATTTATTATCATTAAATTAATTATTCTTAATTAATTATAATAAGTGATTATTACTAATTACTTAATCAACTTTAAATATCCAAAATTAATTACAATAAGTAATTAATTCCTTAATTACTTTCATTAAGTAATTAACAATTTATAATTGATTTTCTTAATCAATAAATCTAATAAATTATTATCATCAAAATTAATCACATTAATTAATTGTTTAATAATTCTTAATTAATAACTTGCATTTACTATTCTTTAAATTACTTTTTAGAATAATTAACTTAGATTAATAAATATTAATTATAAATTAATTAACCATTTATATCTCATTGATTAATCCTAACTTCATTCTTAATTATTTGATTAATTAATTCCAAATCATGTCTAATTGAATTAATTAATTAATTATCCATCTTAATCACCTTAATAATTTTAATGAATTATAAGTCATTAAATTATTATCTTTAAGATAAAAATCACTTTTATTAATGATTTAATTAGCACTCACAATATATATTTGAAACCATTTATTTCAAATTTACCTTTTTTTTTGAATTTCATTTAAATTTTAAGAATTAAAATGAATACCAATTTATCTTTAGTAATGTTTAAAACCAATTGTTAAACTTGTTAAGTCCTCATGTTAAAATAATGCTTTGTCATTAAAAGATATTTAAGGAATAAAAATCAACTTCTCTTTAAATTCATATATTAAAGGATAATTTAACATTTAATTTATAAACTTAAATTTTTATTTCAAAATTTGGAATTCAACTTATGTTCAGGTCTAGATTTCAAGTTTAATTTAACTTGTTTAACTCTTTCTTGATATTTCAAATTCCATTTGAAACTCAAATCCTTTAATTTCACTTAATTAAGTTTTTTTAAGAAATTAAACCTTTTAATTAAACAACTTTATTCATTCACAACTAAGTCTCAGACCATACTTGAATCCTTTACTTAGTTTAAAACTTTGTTTATACTTTGAAAATTTATTTAAAAATGTCAAAAGCAAAACAGAACAGGTTTCTGTTTAAGTATAAACTGTTAATTTTATAACCACTCCTCGAACTCGATTACAACCCCGTGTAAAACCCTCACTTGCTCGAGAGTCTCCCGAGTCACACAAGGAAACCACCACCGGACACAACTAACGCCGTGCACGTGCACGACCCTTCGACGTCGCTCCAACGATCAGCGTTACCTCCGGTAAGTTACGGGTCACCATTACATTCGATTACAATGATCAACTCGAAGCCAAAAGTTCCAGATTGAGATTTCCCCACGCGTTCGAGAACCTGAACCAAACTCTGACAAAACTCGCATCGCGACCGTGTCACCGACCACCAGGAAATTCTACGCCTCCGACCACGAGCTCGTCAACCCCTAAGCTATCACCTCCCAGAAGCACATGCAACTCGATGCACGTATGAGGCTGCGGTGATCAAATTCCCAACCACCTCAAAATAAGGTTTAGAAGTAAAAAAAAAAACTCACGCCGCCGTCACCTCGGTCATCATTGTCAACTCTGACCATTTTTCCAAGCATCCCCGTAGGCTTCTCCATCTCCACGAACAACCACGGCCCTTCCGATCAACTTGATCGCCAGAGGCGACTCAAAACACTTAATTCGATCAAACTTAAACTACACCTTGAATCCCAAACTAAGTTTGAGTTTCACTTATATATACACTTGCACTATCGTTTTGGTTTACATAGATATGTGCAAGTTATTTTAATTTAAATTGATTTTAAACTTAAGTTCATAATCAAACAATCAACATTTGTTTACACCTTAAGTTCGAATAGCAAGTAAGTTGAGAAAAAAAACTCTTTCATGCTCAAAACCTCAGACAGAGGACAATAAAACCATCACCCTGCACAGAACTTCCAACATTCAAGTATAAACAGAGAATTCATATAAATATAAATACCAACCTACATATTCACAAACATATATATATATATATATATATATATATATATATAACAGATCATACTTTTCAAATTGGTTTAAAGTAGTGTTACTCACATGTACTTAGATTGAACAGAGAATAGTTTTCAGTTTCAATATGAACACAGTTTGTCTTGCTTCCCAGTTCTTGTTTTATTGATGGTAAAAGCCTTGATCTCCTTGTTGTTAATTGTTGATGATATGGTTGAATTTGTTTAAGTTTGAAATGGTGTTCATTTTAGAGGTTGCTCAAATTTATAAAATGATTGAACTGAAATGAAAAGAAGAAGAAAACTTGATATATAGGAAAAGAAGTTTACAGGCTATCATTATTTTATTTATACAATAGGGTAATGTTACTTTGTACTATATCAGGTCATGGCTGAAGATAACTCGGCTGATGCATATTATATGGTGTACTAGAGGTAATGGAAGTAAATGCCTAATTCCTTTCTTTTCTTTTGTTCTATTATACTAATGTTTTGCTTGTACACTTTGTTTATGCTTGCCTATATTTTTCAGCTCGGCTGAAATGTTTTTTTTTGTTCGTTATTTTATATACAACATTGACTTCCTTTGCAAGCTTACATATCTATATTTGTTTTATCCTTGCATTCTTTGGTTTACTTTATTTTAATATCTTACTTTGCATTATGGCTCTAAAATATAAATAAATTTCTATAGTTAATATGTTGTTTAAATTTAGTTGTGTTTTACTTTATATTCTTTATAATTTGTAAACAAGCTATTTCATATATTTTTGAGTTGAGTATATTTGTTGTTTTAAATTCGTTAATGTGTTACTTTAAATTTTACATAATTTATTAACATATTTTATTTGAATTTGGAAACTTTCAAATCAGTTTACGAATTAATTTCATAATTTTTATTCAAAAATTAAATTAATTATAAATTCAAACACAGTCAAAATCTGGGATCGTTACTAATTCCCCTCCTTAAAGAAATTTCGTCTCCGAAATTTACAGGCATGAAAATAACACAGAGATAGATAGATTCGATCTCCTATAATTCCTTAAACACAAGATATGGATTCCAAATCCAAGTCGGAATATCTCAAAATATATACCAATTCGTCCCTCTTCGGATTTCGATCAACCCAAGAAATTACAACAGAATTTCAAAATTTGGTTTTAAACGAAATCGTTTTATTGATAAAATTCAAATTTAGCTTCATATTCTATTAGCCAATTTAACTCAATTATTTCCAGTTTATTTAAAATTTTCAATTCCAAGTTTCCAATTCATATTCGTTAAAGTTTAAATGGAAAAACTGATAAGAAACCGATGAAATACGAAGTAAGGATTTTCTACAGCGATTCGTAGGGCCATCTCACACTGGAACTTCTTCTGGAGCTGATACGAAGCAATCAAAAGAATTTGGAAACGAATCAAAGAATATTGAGAAGAGAAAGATTGTTTCCACTGTCGTAGGGCATTGACCATTTATAGTCGTATTCCCCTGTCCCCTATCTCGTTCTCTTCTTGCACTCATATCTACTATCGTGGATAGTAAGAGAATTTACTGAGGAATTCGAGCGGATATCTTAGGGATTACTCATTCTAGGGTATATTTCACCCTATCTCTAATGAGCTACTTAATGTGTTATACTCCTGAGCTAAAGTTCAACCTTAGCTCTGATACCAAATGTGACGATACGGATTTTCGCGTTCGAAAATCGACATCCATGCATTACATCGTACTCGAATGCCGCAGATTCGACCGTTCAAATCCAAGTCGTCGGAGCTTATAACACAATTAAGTATAACAACACAGTGGAAGAAAAATTAATAATACATTGATATACAGCATTGATACAATATCTGATACAACAGATGATACAATAGATATCAATATTCATCAGACATATGATATAATAAAATAGTAGCGGAAAAGAAAATAGATAACACCAACAGCGGAACAAATAACTCTAAGATAGTCTTCAAGAGAGAAATCCAGCAACAGCTCGAACCCCCATCACGATGTACTAAGATAAGCAAGTCTCGTCCGCATTCAAAGACTGAACTAGCTCCAGATAATCTACTAAACCTGACTATCTAAAAAACCCAACTCTAGACTGCCCGTATGGAAAAAATTTGAGCACCCAAAGTTTAGGAAAGAAACAATAAACTCCAGATCAGTCATGAGACTGGTATGAGTAACAAAAACAATTTATCTTTAAAAAAACAAACAAAGAAATATTTTAAAATAGATCCGCAATGCTTTTAGAAAATGTAACTACCATAAGGCCTCCAGCCACACACAAAATGCAAACGCAGAACTTGGAGGAGATTTCCCCTTATGATAGTCAAAGATGCTTGATACGCAAATTTCTTTTCAATATTATTATTGTACGTGAAATATGTGGAAAACCATTTCGAAAGTATAATATAAATCTTAGCCAGCATAGGTACCATTATAGTATGCCTACTATTGCTACCATATTAGATGGCAGGTTCTACAACTAAAACCGTACAAGGCTCGTATTATTTCTTTGGATTTCCAACAAATAGTCAGGCCAAGGAACTTCCCATTGCCACATGGGTACGCCTCTGGAAGGACGCCCTGAGAACCTAACCGGATCTCTGCCAACACAAGGCATGGTTACCCCTAACTGGGTAACTACTCACATGAGTATGCCTTCCCCCGGTCGTAACCAACCTTTATCTGGGGCCCCAGCAACAATCACAAAGTAATATATATATATATATATATATATGTATGTATGTATGTATGTATGTATGTATGTATGTATGTATGTATGTATATCTGCGATATCCACATAAGTTGAGTATCTGGGCTCCATACCATGATACCACTTCTATCCAGAAGGAAATGTACATACCCTAAGGGGCGCTACCCCCAATAACCTTGCCGCATCTTTCCTGTTTCGACCATTCCGGGGTGTGAGGTCCGACGAAGTCTCGTCCACAAAGCTACGCTTTTCACAAAAGCTATGCTTTGATCACAAATGATCAGCAGCACTCAGCATGCCATATTACCAAGTTGGGACTATATTACTGATAACCTTCAACTACATAACCTCTGAGCTCGTACGTCTCAAAAAAGGGTGTTAAGCTAAGAGAATAAATTCTCCGCCACCAACAGAAATGTATTTGAAAGAAATCTGCTTTAT
This sequence comes from Allium cepa, assembly GCA_030765085.1. Taxonomy (NCBI): domain Eukaryota; kingdom Viridiplantae; phylum Streptophyta; class Magnoliopsida; order Asparagales; family Amaryllidaceae; genus Allium; species Allium cepa. The sequence goes on along the minus strand of CM060945.1, from coordinate 1,024,195,700 downwards.
ATCTCAAATTGTAGTGTCATACATACTATCCATACAAGTATGTTCTGGGTTCGAACGGAACTGAAGACACTTTCGAAGAAGCCCTTGCATATCCGGATAATCCCTAATCACGTCCGGATCTCCCATCACATATGGAGTCTCTATACCGGGGATAAGTCGATGCAAATACATTCGACGAGTTATCCTTTTGCTTTCGAAAATATTCGGTCTTCACCACCGGTCTACAAATGCTATCCATAACGTCGTGTCACATATTCGGAATGGGCTATATGACACAAAGGTCCTTTCCCAGCTAAACCGAATAGTGAGCGCAATATTTATAGGAAACATATGGATATTGGGGTCTCAGTTAAGTCACAACTTATTACCCAAAACTTTTCTTTCAAATAGTTTAAACAAATTACCATTTTCAATCTTTTTAACTAAAAGATTCATTTTACCAAGTTCACCCAGTTTCACAAAGATCCATTCATAGATTTCAAAACAATTTATATTCTAATTGGATTAACTCGTTTAATATCTTTAAATTAAAGATTTAACTTATAGCTTTCAAACCGTTTCTATAACTTGGAAAATCATTTTCATTTTAACTTAAAATCCCTTTAACACAAATCGAAAGTTCATTACTTATGTGAAAGCTTTTATTATTTGAAAACGAACAGTTTTCGTCTTAGAAAAATCCGATCACATTTGCACGAGTTAAAGTCTTTGAGTTTAAATTCAAATTCCTAAATCAATACCTTTAAAATAGTTTAACCCTGGTATAACATCTTTAGTCAAACATAGAATTCAATTTAAAATCTTGAATTTAAATTTAAATCAAATTATTTAAAATTTCAAAACTCAGTCAAGTTATTCAAAATAAATTTAGTCTTTAAAATTCCATTTCAAAAGATTTTCACTTTAAACCCAATCCATTTCCAAAACATTTGAATTCAAATTGTCTATTTAAAAATCGTTTCCAAAATCTGTGACTTAATCAATTTCCTCGTGAAATCCATATTAGTGTGTGTATAAGTGTGGTCCAGGGGTTTAACACAATAGTGCAACATCATTCAATCATCACAGATCAAACACGGAAATATACTTGATAAGCGGTGTAAAGTATAATGCTTATCTTTCATATGCAGATCACAGATGTACATATATATCACAAAGCATCACATATCAGAAATATCGAACAATTCAACATCCAATATAACCCAAACATCCATAGGTAGGATTAATTTAATTATCTGATTGATTTAAATCAGATAAGTCATCAATCATGGCTAATTAGCATTAATTAATTTTCAAATCATTTGATTGATTGTCCTTTAATCATTTATTAATCAAATTAATCAACCTTTAATTTTTTTAATTATCCTTTCATTATTTATTTGTCCTTTGATTAATTTCCCTTAATTAATTCATAAATAAATTAATCAACCCTTAATTTATTATCATTAAATTAATTATTCTTAATTAATTATAATAAGTGATTATTACTAATTACATAATCAACTGTAAAATATCCAAAATTAATTACAATAAGTAATTAATTCCTTAACTACTTTTATTAAGTAATTAACAATTTATAATTGATTTTCTAAATCAATTAATCTAATAAATTATTATTATCAAAATTAATCACATTAGTTAATTGTTTAATAATTCTTAGTTAATAACTTTCATTAACTATTCTTTAATTACTTTCTAAAGTAATTAACCTAGATTAATCAATATTAATTATAAATTAATTAACCATTTATATCTCATTGATTAATCCTAACTTCATTCTTAATTATTTGATTAATTAATTCCAAATCATATCTAATTGAATTAATTAATTAATTATCCATCTTAATCACCTTAATAATTTTAATGAATTATAAGTCATTAAATTATTATCTTTAAGATAAAACTCACTTTTATTAATGATTTAATTGGCACTCACAATATATATTTGAAACCATTTATTTCAAATTTACTTTTTTTTTAATTTCATTTAAATTTTAAGAATTAAAATGAATACCAATTTATCTTTAGTAAAGTTTAAAACCAATTGTTAAACGTGTTAAGTCCTCATGTTAAAATAATGCTTTGTCATTAAAAGATATTTAAGGAATAAAAATCAACTTCTCTTTAAATTCATATATTAAAGGATAATTTAACATTTCATTTATAAACTTAAATTTTTATTTCAAAATTTGGAATTCAACTTAAGTTTAGGTCTAGATTTCAAGTTTAATTTAACTTGTTTAACTCTTTCGTTATATTTCAAATTCCATTTGAGACTCAGATCCTTTAATTTCACTTAATTAAGTTTTTTTTAAGAAATTAAACCTCTTAATTAAACAACTTTATTCATTCACAACTAAGTCTCAGACCACACTTGAATCCTTTACTTAGTTTAAAACTTTGTTTATACTTTGAAAATTTATTTAAAAATGTCAAAAGCGAAACAGAACAAGTTTCTGTTCAAGTATAAACTGTTAATTTTATAACCACTCCTCGAACTCGATTACAACCCCGTGTAAAACCCTCACTTGCTCGAGAGTCTCCCAAGTCATAAAAGGAAACCACCATCGGACACAACTAACGCCGTGCACGTGCACGACCCTTCGACGTCGCTCCGACGATCAGCGTTACGTCCGGTAAGTTATGAGTCACCATTACATTCGCTTACAACAATCAACTCGAAGCCAAAAGTTCCAGTTTGAGATTTCCCCACACGTTCGAGAACCTGAACCAAACTCCGACAAAAATCGCCTCGCGACCGCGTCACCGGCCACCAGAAAATTCTGCACCTCCGGCCACGAGCTCGTCAACCCCCAAGCTATCACCTCCCAGAAGCACATGCAACTCGATGCACGTATGAGGTTGCGGTGATCAAATTCCCAACCACCTCAAAATTATGTTTAGAAGTAAAAAAAACTCCGTCACCTCAGTCATCATTGTTAACTCCGACCATTTTTCCAAGCATCCCCGTAGGCTTCTCCATCTCCACGAACAACCACGGCCCTTCCAATCAACTTGATCGCCAGAGGCGACTCAAAACACTTAATTCGATCAAACTTAAACTGCACCTTGAATCCCAAACTAAAAATTTTGATTTGTGTGTTAAAAATCATGTTTTAGTTTACGAACTAAAATTCTAATCCTGAATCAATGAATTACTAAGTTTGAGTTTCACTTATATATACACTTGCACTGTCGTTTTGGTTTACAGAGATATGTGCAAGTTATTTTAATTTAAATTTATTTTTAAACTTAAGTTCATAATCAAACAATCAACTTTTGTTTACACCTTAAGTTCGAATAGCAAGTAAGTTGAGAAAAAAAACTCTTTCATTCTCAAAACCTCAGACAGAGGACAATAAAACCATCACCCTGCACAGAACTTCCTACATTCAAGTATAAACAGAGAATTCATATAAATATAAATACTAACCTACATATTCAAAAATATGTATATATTTATATACATACAACAGATCATACTTTTCAAATTGGTTTAAAGTAGTGTTACTCACATGTACTTAGACTGAACAGAGAATAGTTTTCAGTTTCAATATGAACACAGTTTGTCTTGCTTCCCAGTTCTTGTTTTATTGATGGTAAAAGCCTTGATCTCCTTGTTGTTAATTGTTGATGATATGGTTGAATTTGTTTAAGCTTGAAATGGTGTTCATTTTAGAGGTTGCTCAGATTTATAAAATGATTGAACTGAAATGAATAGAAAAAAAACTTGATATATAGGAAAAGAAGTTTACATGCTATCATTATTTTGTTTATACAATAAGGTAATGTTACTTTGTACTATATCAGGTCATGGCTGAAGATAACTCGACTGATGCATATTATATGGTGTACTAAAGGTAATGGCATTAAGTGCCTAAGTCCTTTCTTTTCTTTTGTTCTATTATACTAATATTTTGCTTGTACACTTTGTTTATGCTTGCCTATATTTTTTAGCTCGGCTGAAATGTTTTTTTTTTTGTTATTTTATATACAACATTGACTTCCTTTGCAAGCTTACATATCTATATTTGTTTTATCCTTGCATTCTTTTGTTTACTTTGTTTTACTATCTTGCTTTGCATTATGGCTCTAAAATATAAATAAATTTCTATAGTTAATATGTTGTTTAAATTTAGTTGTGTTTTACTTTATATTCTTTATAATTTGTAAACAAGCTATTTCATATATATTTGAGTTGAGTATATTTGTTGTTTTAAATTCGTCAATGTGTTACTTTAAAATTTACATAATTTATTAACATATTTTATTTGAATTTGGAAACTTTCAAATCAGTTTACGAATTAATTTCACAATTTTTATTAAAAAATTAAATTAATTATAAATTCAAACACAGTCAAAATCTGGGATCGTTACACTCCTTCCAGCGCCAAAAATGTTTAAAAGAAAACTTGTCAACACCCCAAAGCAAAGTTTAAAGTGTAAATATCCTTTCGAAACCACCTTCCAAATAGATGGAGATAGTTTAAAATGTCGAACCCCTTTTTTTTCAAACAATCTAGATGATTTAGATCTCCCTTAAGTCTACCTATCGAAAAGGTTGTAGCAATTGAAACTCCTTCTACACAACCTTTCAAAATGGTTGAGACACTAGGTAATTAATGGGTAATTACTAAAGGTGATTTATTTAACGGTAATTACTTGATGGGAGAAATTAAGGGTTAATTATTTAGTATAATGAGTTAAAAGATCGATTAATTTATGCAATTAATGAGTAAGAATTAATTAATCAATGGATTGATGGATAATCAAATTGGGTAATTAAGTAAGATGATAATTAAAGGTTAATTAATGTGAAGGGTTTGAGAATAACTAATTTGTGTAATTAATTAAGGGCATATTACATGATGTAATTAAAGAATGATTAATCAAGAATGATTAATCAAGATAAATAATTAAGGATGATTAATTAATTGAATATAATTAATTAATGTTATATAAGCAAGATTTAAAGTAACAAGTAAATTAATTTAATTCATTGGTAGAAGATTGAATTAATTAGAAATGGTATGACTAATTTATCTTGCTTATGGATGATTGAAAGATATTAAATGCTTTGAATTAATTGTATCCCTGGTATGTGATCATGATGCTATGAGATATGAAATGTTTATGTATTACGATATGTTGGGTTGAACAGTGATAATGTGGTTACCTGTGATGAAATGTTATGTAGGGTGACATCTAGTATTTAAATTTAATCACTTGAATAGCTGGGGTCAAGATGACATTGGATACGAAGAGACCGGAGTCGGGTATTGGTAATATCCGAAACCACTTTGATTTGTAATCCACATAATTCCATTTGGATTTGATGTGTAGGATGAATATACTGAAATGAAATAATAAGGACCTTTGAACTAAGTAAGAATACTTAGAATTTGATTTGTGGAATATGTTTTGAGCATATCAAGTAATGAACTCGTAGTGAAGTACGAGTTACCCGGGTTTTATATGAGTTGTATACTTTGTATTCCATGTTAGATGGGTTTACTCGCGCTGGTTTCCATCCTGACCCGGTGTTACTTTGATGTAATGCTCGGGTCAGACCGAGTATTACAGATTTTTAGGTAAGGACGTTCTGGAGCACAGGAGGCAAGCTGGATGGCAGGAACGTATGGAGAGTTTCCGATGTGATACATAGTTCTATATCTGGATTATGATGTTTTAAACTGTCTACTGTTTGTGTAAATGTTGTAACCCTGATATATTAAAGTGTAATTTGACAAGTACAGCTTTCCTTTGTATAACTGTTATTTTATGTGATATTATATTTTGATCCGCTGCGAATGTGAGAATCTGTGTTCTTTTCTGTTTCTTCTTCTATCTCTTTTCTTTCTTTACTAACTATCTAGAATTTTCGAGATTGTAATTTCCGGGTCGTTATATTTGGTATCAGAGCTGAAGGTTAAGCGAGAACCTTGGCTCTGGTGGGATTACTCATTAAAGGATAAGGTAAGTAATACCCTAAAAATGAGTTGAGTGTATATAAATATATAAGAGCGTACTTGTTATTTTCTTATATAAAGGTTTTTACATAATTTTAAAGGTAAATGATTTTATATAAGATTATATTTTGATATATAAAGCAGTATTTATTTCTAATAAATGTAAAGGTAAATGGGTTGTTAAATCATTAGAATAAAATAAAATAATGAGAATTAAATAGAAATACAATTAAACTGAAAATGAATAAAGATAAGTTTGAAATGGATTCAAACTGAAATTAAAATCTTGAATTTGGAAAAGAGTTTTCAGAATAAGATGGTTTCCAGATATGATAATCTAGGTTATTATCATAAATAGTTGTTGTGTTTAGTATTTAAATGTGTATTAATGAGTGAGCAAAATGAAATGTTTTAGGGAAGTAAAACATTTTAGGTAAGTATGACCTACAAGTTGGAACTGAAGATGATCTAAATTGTGAAGTTTTAAATTTAGGTACAGAAATTTGAAATTTGTTTCAAAGTGTTAAAGGAAATAATAATAATATTCAAACTATTTTGAATGTAATCTTATTTTAGAATAAGAAGTTGGTTGCAAACTTTAAAAGAATTTGTTTTGAAATAAAACCATGGGTGGCTTAAATTTTAAAAATTTGGCTTGGTAGGCCAAGAAGAAAATATGTATATATGTGAGGAATATACATAATATCAAAGATGGTTTGGAACAAACTCTAAATGTTGAGTTTTAAATTTGGAATGAGATGTGAAAACCCAAAGTGATAAGTTTTGAACTTATAAGTGGGAAAGTATTTTGAAATTTGAATGGGAATTCAAATTATGTAAATTTGACTGAATTAAGTAAATTGAATTTAACTTTAAAGAAGTTAAATGAGTTTGAATGAGGAAACTGAATTGGAAATTTCCAGATAAAATTGAAATTTAACTTGGGAAGTTAAATGGTTGATCTAAATTGTGAGTTTGTGTGATCTCAAATAGGTTTGAGATCTAGAAATTGGAAATGTATGGGTGTTTTATAATAATTTGGATAATATTATCCTATTAATAATTTTTGAACTGGAATTGGATTGATTTGAAATGAAATTAAGTTGAATAAGTTCAAATTCAAATGGGAATTGAGATTAATTCAAACTGGGGTTGAAATGAATTTAAAATTTAAAATTAGTTCAGTTTGAAATTTATTTGAATTAATTGGAATTATGATTGAAGATGGATAAATTTAAAAATTCAAATGGAAATTTGAATTGGATAATCTGAACAGAAATTGATGTTGAATGAGTTCAATTCTAATAGGAAGTTGGTTGGAATTTGGGATGAAAATGGAAGTTAACTTAATTTAAATTGAAATTGAATGTTAAAATTTATTGGAATTGGGATCAATTTAAAATTTGAGTTAAGTCAATTTAAATGGAGGTGGAATTTTAAATTGAATTGATTGGAAATGGAGGTTGGGAATTGAACAGTTTGACTCTGGACTATTTTCAAAATCAATTATTTTAGTACAAATCTATTTTTCCAAACTACTTACTATACAACTTTTCTTTTTAAACCTAAAATTATCTTATACTTGTTTTACAATTATTTTTGGAACTATTTAACAATTTTTCAACTGTTTTATAAACTAATTAACATTTTTAACCTACTTTATAACTAATTACAATTTTATAGCTATTTTGCCATTATTTAAAATTATATAACTATTTGACTATTTTCCAACTATTTTACAATTGCTTAACTATTTTATAGCTATTTTAAAACCAAATAATTATTTTTCAACGACTTATCTATTTTTAAACTTTTCAAATTATTTCTAAATTTAACTGGACAGAGTTTAAACTGTTTATGATCGAATACCCAATTGAGATAAGAATAGAGGTGATAATCCAAATGGGATTGAAGCAATTGTGAATAAGTGAATGAAAATTAAAGAGAATGTGAATAGAAAAGAATTAATTTGGCTAATAACCAATAAAGATAAATACGTAGGATGTACGTATATTATTCTATTCGCATATTGATTTGATCCAGATTCGAGCATAGAATTTCGAGATAGTGTATCGATCCGAGTTGGGATTTTTCACTCGATTTTCGAAGGCGAACCTGGATATGGATTGTTGATTGGTTCTGGATATTCTCTATCATAGTTATGACTATGCAAGGAGAATGACGGTTTCTGATCAAGAAACCAGATCTGAGTCCGCACTAGTAAGTCGAGATGGACGATACTAGTTCAGAAGTGAAATTGTGTCAGGACCCGATTCTTCGACTCCCGAATATCGACATCAATACGTCTACTGTATCGAATGCCGATCAGCCGGATGCCGGAAAACCGAACACTGAGGGTTTTAAGAAAGAAGAAAGAGATAGAAGAAGAGAGAAAGAAAAACAGAACAACATCAGAATCTCACAATTCGCAGCGGAACAACATATAATAGATAAATGAATAATTTTTAAACAAAGAACTATATCAGTTATTACATTACATTTCATTACATCAGAGTGTACAACAACAACAACAACAAACAGTGGAAAAAGAAATACTATATACTGGTAATACGCCATGCCATCCATCTTGCCTCCAGCAACTCCTAAATTCCAGAATATCCTGATAAACCTAACTCTTGACTGCCCGTGTAGAAATTGGTGGGCACCCAGAGTTTAGGAAGGAAAACAATAAACTCCGAGTCAGTCATGTGACTGGTGTGAGAACTAAAACAGTTTATTTTTCTTTAAAAATCAAAATAGAGGAATATTTTTAAAGTCGCAATGCTTTTAAAAATGAGACTACCATAAGGCCTCCCGCACACACACATGCAAACGCAGAATCGGAGGAGATTTCTCCTTATGATAGTCAAAGATGCTTGATACGTATTTAAAAGAACATTTGATATTATTACTAGTGCATAGTGTATGAAAAATCATTTCGAAAGTAAAAATATAAATATTAGCCAACATAGACATTTCGAACTATGCCTACTATAGCTACCATCCAAACAGTGGGGCGCCACCATAAGTAGATGGCAGGTAATACAACTAATACCGTACAAGGCTCGTATTTGAAGAATGGATTTTCCAACAAATGGTCAGGCCAAGGAACTTCCCATTGCCACATGGAAACGCCTCTGGAAGGACGCCCCGAGAACCCAACTGGATCTCTGCCAAACAAGGCCGGCTACCCCTTTCCCAGGGAGTAAGAAACCTCAGATATACCACCCCCGGTCCTTTGGGACCTTTAAACGAGAGCTCTCTAACCAACATCACACAATGATAAATAAAGTGTTTCAACATGAGTAAGTATCTGGGCTCCATACCATGATACTACCCTTTTCCAGAAGGAATGGTCATACCCTAGGGAAGCTATCCCTGAAAACCTTGCCGCACAATTCCTGTTTCGACCATTACCGGTTTGTGAGGCTCGACGAAGTCTCGTCCACAAAGCCACGCTTTATACAAAAGCTGTGCTTTGGGTCAACAAATGATCATAGAAATGATCATAAAGATAAACGATCAAACAAATGATCTTATCGCAAATGATCAACACAATGATCATTTCACAGCAACACTCAGCATGTCACATTACCAAATTGGGAATATATTGCTAATAACCTTCAACTACATAACCTCTGAGCTCGTACGTCTCAGAGAAGGGTGTTAAGCTAAGAGAATAAATTCTCCGCCACCAACAGAAATATATTTGAAATAAATCGGCTTTATATCTCAATTTATAATGTCAGACATACAATCCATACAAGTCTGTTCCGGCTCTAACAGAACCGAAGGCACTTACAACGAAGTCCTTGCAATCCGGATAATCTCTAATCACGTCCGAATTTCCCATCACATATGGAATCTCTATACCGGGGATCAGCCAGTGCAGAGACAATCGACAAGGAACCCTTTCGTTTTCGAAAATATCCGGTCTTCAACACCGGTCTTCAAATGCAATTCATAACGACGTATCACATATTCGGAATGGGTTATACGACCCCAAGGTCCTTTCCCGGTTAACCCGAATAGTGAGCGCTTATTTAAAAAAACAAATAAGCGTGGCATTCAATTTCAAGCAAATCACAACAAATACCTATTCAAAGGTAAATTTTGATAGTCGGTTATTGAACTATCAATAGACATGCACAACATCACCAGATTCCAAATAATTTTCCAAATTATTTACTTTCCAAAAATATCTTTACAAGATATATATTTTCAATACTTCAAAAATAAATCAATATTTATTTTTAAACAATTTCCCCCTTTCATTTATAAATTCCATAGTGAATTTACATTCCAAAATATTCATGAATATACGATTTCCATTCGATTTTTAACATTCATTTTCAATTTATCTTCAAAAAGATAAATTCAAAATATTCACTTAATATTGGAAAACATTTCCATACTTATTTATTTATAAGTAATTCACAAGTCTTTTTATTTTCTACGCTTGGAAAATATTCAATATACTCTAATCGAAATTTAGTATATATTTCATTCTTTAAGGAAATCATTCTCTTAAACATATTTATTTGGGCCAAAATGAATGTTGCGTAAAACATCATTACGACAACCCAAAATCACTAGTATAGGGATTCGAAATTAAAATAGATATATAAATCCCAATACTATACAAACCATTTCCTTTCGGAAATCATTTACTATAACAACAGTGTTATAATCTACCATTTCCTTCTATTTCTCGAAAACGTCTATTTCAACAATGAATGTTGAAATCTATGGTTTCGATAGTTAATACATTTTAAAACATCTTTAGATCGTTTTAATTCTATTTAAAACATCTCATTCAAAACCATTTCTTTAACATATTGTTCACTATTCAAAAACTTGAATATACTTGTTAACAAATTTCATTATTTCTATTCCTTTTATTTTAAAGGATTATCCACTGTCTAAAACATGAATATGACTCCATTAACAAGTTACCACAATTTACTTATCAAAATAAGTAGTTTGCTGATTTATAGAACAATGTTTATAAATTCCATTTCTATTTATTTTATAACTACTTCCTTTATAAATCTCCTTTATTAACCTATTCGATTTATAACTCAATTATAAACCAAAAGTTCATGTTATAAGTTAAATACTTAGAATTTATTTGTTTGCAAAATTGTTCTTTTAACTTCCCAAATTATAAATCTTATAACTTATAATATTTATTTATTTATCCAAAATCTATTCTTTTAAATAACTTTACACATTTTATAAACCTACTGTTTATAAAATTCCATTTATAACTTCACCGTTATAATCCTATAAATTTCATTTCTATTTATGAAATTCATTCTCAATTCATTCTAACACTTATAAAAGCTCGTTTTACAATTCCAATATTTTTAATTTATAAATATCAATTTATAAATCTTTTATATGGATCAATTTATATTATTCTTTTAAAACGTCTTTAAACTCCTTTATAATTCATCATTTTGATTTATAAAATAATCAAATTTCATAAATCCTATTTTAAAACTTTTTATAATAAATTCAAAAATCCCAATTTTAACTATTTTATAAAATCATCAATCCCATATTTTCAAAAATCAACTTTTAACTGTATTTCTCAAAAATCATAATTTTTATACATTAAAATTTTAACGTTTATTTATTTAAGATGAATCAATTCCAAAAATATTTTATAAACGTATATTTTCAAAAATCACTTTAGAAATCCCTTAAAATAAAAATCGTTATTTTCAAACTTCAAAATTGGATCCGATGATGCAACACATCAAATAGTCAATCACGACTTTCAAATATCATATATCGATATGATAAACAATCAAATATCACAATATCTGAAATCAAATAAATATTTGTGAGGAATCCAGTTGGATCCCTCCAACCTGTTTCCCTGCATCCATAGACATTAGCACAATACCCATTCCACTTCGAGGTGGAATATCGCGGTATATGGGATTTATAAAATATTATCCACTTAATAGGCGGCGCAATAGGGTCTCATCCGCTATACAATGCGGGAAATCAACAACTCCAATATTGTGACGCCCCACCTCTATACCCACGCTAGCCAAGAACACTACGGAGTAGTGCTGTCGACTAGCACGGAGAATAAGGCTGTTGAGGAGCGACCATCTGTATAATTGCTTTGTGCGAGCATCGATATGTCAGATAGTATAACATGCATTTCTTTTCAAGAGGAAATCCGACATACCGACACAAACTCAAAGCTACTACATAGTGGCTATAAAGGTCTTCGGAAACAAATATAGAAATAAACATAACATAAATCAGTCACAGACAATTCATATCACAAAGGCGGAAATAGATATGAATATAACACATGAAAGTGTTCATCAGAGTAGTGGTCAAAAGGATCCACAATAATACAAAGGAATAGATACAAGTGCTAGACAAAAGAATAAGTATACATCATAGAGTCTATATCTCAAATGTATACAACAAAATAACTACTAATCTAAGTAGTTAACCCAAAAGTAAAGGAGTTAATCCCGGATGAGAAGTCAAGCAGAAGCACCTGTAACATCTCGGTCTGACCCGAGTATTATTTAATAAGAAAATAATAAACGGATCAGTCTAGCTATAAATATCAGATGAAGTGATATATAATAAGAGATATGACATAAACATATAATAATCACAATGCAAGCTGTGATATATAAGTAATTGAAAAATCAACAAGAGATTAATCAATATCACAAAGATCTACCCAAGATAAAAAGGAATGTCATACTCCTAATTTCATTCACCAAGCCACAATATATGACATATATATCAATGCCCATCGTAAAAGTTGGTGAAACATAAATTCCAGAATTCAACACACGAAATCCAGAAATCACAAGAAAAAGGATCAACGACGTCGTACAGCGGGACATCCGATGAACCAAATCACAATCAAAGGGAACAACGACGTCGTACAGCGGGACGTCCGATGAACCAAATCACAAAGACATAGCACAATGCTAGTCTAAAACCTAAAATGATCGTCATGATCAAAGAGAAGTGTCGATTACAATAAGCTAGTAAATATATGAGCTTAGCCTCATGTCCCATAACCACTAGCTTAACTTAAATATTTACGAACAAATTGTAGGTCTCCACTAGAAAATTGTCACAAGAGATTCAATCGAACAAGTCCAAGAATTAACCGACGAAGTAAACGCAAGCGTTTCATACCACTTGTTTTACTAAGTCGTTTAATTAGATTTCTCATACGAGTGAAGTAAAGGCTTGTATATACTAATAGGTTGGAAAACGGTTTTATAAACGAATTTGGTATAAAAATAGTATTGAAATCGTTTGAGGAAAGAGTTTTGATATTTACTACTAGTATAGAAAACCTTTATATTTTAAAGTGACAAATCACAAAGAAGATTGTAGGAACAATCAATCACTAAGATTCACATTCGAAAACGTGAATTAAATCCAATGAAATCGATATAAAATCCATCAAAGTGGATATATCTAAAATCCCCAAAGAAAAGGTCATCAAAGTCGATAATAAATGACAACAACAAAAGGGAGACGGCACGAATCAATTAAAGTTGGATATTCAAACGGATTAGCAAAATAGGCTAATCTGGCAAAAATCATCAGGTCGGTCGACCGGACTCCCTGAGTCGGTCGACCGAACCAAAGGTTGGAAACCTCTCGGGACAGCAGGTCGGTCGACCGAATCCTATACTCGGTCGGCCGAACCTTAAAACAGAAAGTGCTTATGCACTTGGAAGCAGGTCGGTCGGCCGAGCCTGTTTCCAGCCTCATCCATGCCTATTACAAATGAGGTTCAATCTTGACCAAAATTGCATTCGCACGAGCAACGACGCTAAGGGTTTATGCCAATCGACTACCCGGCCCTATAAGCTCTTCGATGCATCTCCAAAAACATGATCAAAGATCAAAGCTATGATTTTTAAGGAATTGAACCCAAACACTAAAAATTGGAATATTCACCAAATCAATCCAAACCAAAAGCAAATGCACACGAATAAGTGTTAGGAATTCATACCTAACAATAGAAGAGAGTTATAATCATAGATGTGAGATTAAAAATCTCACCTTTGAATCCGAAAGCAATGAATGAGAAGCTTGAAGACGAAGGAAGATCAACCACACTTCAATCTCAACACAAGAAGCTTGAATCTAAGCTTAAAAGAGAAACATTCCCTAAATTAGGTTTAGGAAATTTCTGAAATCAAAGAGAGAATGAGTTGGAGAAGAAGAAGAGGAAGCTTACCAATGGGTTCTCTTGAACTTTGGAGCTAGGAGATGGATTTGCAAAGGAAGCTAGGGCTTGGAGTTTTAATTCTTTTTCTCTTCCACCATTGTTGAAAGCTTGAAGAGTTAGGAATTAGAAATGAAGAAATGAAGAGTTGGAGTGGGTTGGGACTGAGTTAGTAAGTGGGTTCAGCCCAAACCAAAGCCCAAAGCAAAAAGTAGCAAAATTCAACTTTCTCCAAATATATCGAAGCTTATACTCAAAAAGGTTGCAAACGGCATTTTGAACTCAATGGGGGTGGTCTCGAGTCCTAATTCGACCGTATGCTAAAAGTAGCTTTTCGGACTAAAATCCGACTAACGATAAAATATTTAAATAAGATATTTAAATATAAAATCGATAAATATGCGGGTTGTTACAGACTCCCCTCCTTAAAGAAATTGCGTCCTCGCAATACTTAAGAAGAAAATAAGAAGTAACAACCATAGAAGCATATCAACACAAAAGAAAATTTGAAATAGGAAGTTCACCATAAAGAGCACGAAAGAGTTAGCACGAACAGGATCGCTCGATGAATTCTCTGGATTCTCAAGAGCAATCCATAGGATTTGAGAACCATTGAACTATTATCAAAAAGAATATCTTTATATCGAAGGCGCTCAACCTCCAAAGCAACGATGCGAATAGAATGTTGCTCAAAAGTCAAATTTGGTGAAACTTCAATCCCTCAATAACACCGGGCTCAAGAATAAAAACCGGAATCCCTAAGGCATTTCCGTAGATAAAAGACGTGGGGAACGTCAAGAATAGCAGAAAATTTGAGCCAGTGCAACGGCGTAGTACAAAAACGGTACGCCCGAGAAACTAGAAACTCAAATAATTTGGGACATCAGCGTAGTACAAAAACGGTACGCCCAATGAACCAAAGCCCGAATGATTTCGGAACACCGACGTAGTACAAAAACGGTACATCCAATGAACCGAACACAATAAAAGAACATCGGACGCAAGTTCATATAAGAAATGAGATGAAACTCAATAAAACGTAGTACATCAAAACGCCTGATGAACTTGATAAAAAGATAATTTCATTCGGTCATTAACAAAGAAACAACCCCTTGTTGCTTACGACTAAACGCATTGGCAACACGATTTCCCCTTCGGGAATAAAAAGAATATCAAGATCATAGGAAGCTAGGAACTCGAGTCGACATGAAGTTCCTTATAAGAAAATAAATATTCCAAGGATTTATGATCGAGATGGAGAACAAATTCCTCCCCTAAAAATGATGATGCAAAACTCTAAAAGTAGAAACAATAACCGCGAGCACTAGATCAAGAGTGGTATATCTAGTCTTGATAGACTATAATGATTTAGAAGCACAAGTGATAGCACGTTCTCCTTTGCAAGAGAACGGCATACAAACCAATATGACTAGTATTGGTACAAATAGCAAAGTCTTGGTTCCCCTTCAGGAATCACAAGAATAAGAGTATCGAAAAGAAAGAATTTCTTTTAAATAATCTTCTTTCTTGAAAAGTTAAAACTTTCAAAATTACATTTTTATTTTTATGTAATAATCTTTCTACAAAAATTTTACATTTTTCAAGTTAATATACTGTGTCTGATTGTCTCATCAAAGCGTTTAGGAAATTCCTATCGATAACGTTAATCAAGCGCATCGACCAAAATTCTTAAAGCACTCAACGGGCAATACAATCACAAAATCATCTTTTATAGGACAAATAAATCTCTTAAAAAGTTTTAAGAATTATCTTTGTTCGTTTCAAGAACAAAAATCCAGTTATACTTCTAAATAAATCTTATGAAAAAGATTTTTGCAAAATTTTAAATTGCTATTTTCATCCAAATATCAATAAATAAAAGAATGGTCTCATCGAAACATTCATAGAATATTCGATTTATAAAATGGATGAAATAAGCTGGACAAACTGAATGACATAATAATTCATTCATAGGAATCATAACAAGTGCGGAATGCGGTAAGTGGAATGCTAACTTCTGCAACTCGTAGCAATTGAAAACCGGTGGTAAGGTCAAACTGAAAAGACCTTAGCACCACACAAAAGATTACTTAGGTGATAATCCTAAGACAAGCTCAAAGATTTCGAAAAATTTCTCTAACTACATGAATGAGAGAAATAACACTTTCCTTATAAGTGGGCTTAAGGAATAAAATGATGCCATCAAGTCGGAATCAAAATCATAAAGGAAAAATAGAAATCTGCTTAACAGATTGAAAATGTCGAAGAGGAAAAGTCCACACGAGAAAATAGGATATGGGCTTCACAACGATTAAGCCAATCCTTACAAAAGTAAATTCCGAAGCCTAAGTAAAAATATCGGCTCGGAAAGATAAATCACATAAAATAATTTCGACATCAAATAAAAGCGAATTGAGGGTTGCAGATCTACCATCCGGATTCGCAATCCTCAAAGAAGTCATCAAGCCCAAAATATTCAAAGAAAAAGAATCGACAAGTTCTTTTGATATAAAATAGTGAGATGAAACCCATATCAAAAATAACTCGAATAAGAAGATCACGAAATAAAACAATGCCATCAAGGATTGAGTGAAAAATACCTTGACCAAGAGAAGAGTTGCCAGGAGCTTGCACAATATTTAGCTTTCTCATGTCCTTGTTCAAAAGTTTGGGACATGTAGATAAAAGATGACCCGGTTTCTTGCAATAGCGACAAGAAAGGGGTTTTGTACACATATTCGCATAGTGTTCCATAGAATTACAATTGTAGCATCCTCCACGATTAGGGATTGGAGTCTTTGCTACAAAAGTAGTTTGCTTCACTCTCTTATTGGGATTAAGGCTCTTGAACTTAATATGCCTCTTCTTGGAAGTCCCAATATCACAAACACTTCCTTTACCAACCTCTCCATGAAGAAGAGTAACATCCACAAGTTGATTGAGAGAAACTTCAAGTTTCAAAGGTAGAACCATTTCAGGGTTCTTACTCAAAGCATAGATAAACTCTTGATTCTTTACAAGATCCAAAAGTTGTTGAGCAGACATGAATACTCCATCCTGAGGAGTAGCACTAGATTGACCGGCGCTGGGATGGCCAGGTCTAACCATTTCTCTTCTTTAAGAAAGAAAGAAAGAAGAGGAAAAAGTTATTCTCAAAGTAAATTTCAATCAAACTTGATTGATAAAACAAGGAATCATAAAGAAAATAGGAAGAATCGGTACGAAGACTCGAATAAAATCCTAAAGCACGACTCCTAAGAAAGACTTAGGACGATGATCCTTGTTATAATATTCCATATTATTCCGAAGTTTGGCTCTGATACCAAGCTGTGACGCCCCACCTCTATACCCACGCTAGCCAAGAACACTACGGAGTAGTGCTGTCGACTAGCACGGAGAATAAGGCTGTTGAGGAGCGACCATCTGTATAATTGCTTTGTGCGAGCATCGATATGTCAGATAGTATAACATGCATTTCTTTGCAAGAGGAAATCCGACATACCGACACAAACTCAAAGCTACTACACAGTGGCTATAAAGGTCTTCGGAAACAAATATAGAAATAAACATAACATAAATCAGTCACAGACAATTCATATCACAAAGGCGGAAATAGATATGAATATAACACATGAAAGTGTTCATCAGAGTAGTGGTCAAAAGGATCCACAATAATACAAAGGAATAGATACAAGTGCTAGACAAAAGAATAAGTATACATCATAGAGTCTATATCTCAAATGTATACAACAAAATAACTACTAATCTAAGTAGTTAACCCAAAAGTAAAGGAGTTAATCCCGGATGAGAAGTCAAGCAGAAGCACCTGTAACATCTCGGTCTGACCCGAGTATTATTTAATAAGAAAATAATAAACGGATCAGTCTAGCTATAAATATCAGATGAAGTGATATATAATAAGAGATATGACATAAACATATAATAATCACAATGCAAGCTGTGATATATAAGTAATTGAAAAATCAACAAGAGATTAATCAATATCACAAAGATCTACCCAAGATAAAAAGGAATGTCATACTCCTAATTTCATTCACCAAGCCACAATATATGACATATATATCAATGCCCATCGTAAAAGTTGGTGAAACATAAATTCCAGAATTCAACACACGAAATCCAGAAATCACAAGAAAAAGGATCAACGACGTCGTACAGCGGGACATCCGATGAACCAAATCACAATCAAAGGGAACAACGACGTCGTACAGCGGGACGTCCGATGAACCAAATCACAAAGACATAGCACAATGCTAGTCTAAAACCTAAAATGATCGTCATGATCAAAGAGAAGTGTCGATTACAATAAGCTAGTAAATATATGAGCTTAGCCTCATGTCCCATAACCACTAGCTTAACTTAAATATTTACGAACAAATTGTAGGTCTCCACTAGAAAATTGTCACAAGAGATTCAATCGAACAAGTCCAAGAATTAACCGACGAAGTAAACGCAAGCGTTTCATACCACTTGTTTTACTAAGTCGTTTAATTAGATTTCTCATACGAGTGAAGTAAAGGCTTGTATATACTAATAGGTTAGAAAATGGTTTTATAAACGAATTTGGTATAAAAATAGTATTGAAATCGTTTGAGGAAAGAATTTTGATATTTACTACTAGTATAGAAAATCTTTATATTTTAAAGTGACAAATCACAAAGAAGATTGTAGGAACAATCAGTCACTAAGATTCACATTCGAAAACGTTAATAAAATCCAATGAAATCGACATAAAATCCATCAAAGTGGATATATCTAAAATTCCCAAAGAAAAGGTCATCAAAGTCGATAATAAATGACAACAACAAAAGGGAGACGACACGAATCGATTAAAGTTGGATATTCAAACGGATTAGCAAAATAGGCTAATCTGGCAAAAATCATCAGGTCGGTCGACCGGACTCCATGAGTTGGTCGACCGAATCAAAGGTTGGAAACCTCTTGGGACAGCAGGTCGGTCGACCGAATCCTATACTCGGTCGGCCGAACCTTAAAACAGAAAGTGCTTATGCACTTGGAAGCAGGTCGGTCGACCGGACCAGAGTGGTCGGTCGGCCGAGCCTGTTTCTAGCCTCATCCATGCCAATTACAAATGAGGTTCAATCTTGACCAAAATTGCATTCGAACGAGCAACGGCGCTAAGGGTTTATGTCAATCGACTATCCGGCCCTATAAGCTCTTCGATGCATCTCCAAAAACATGATCAAAGATCAAAGCTATGATTTTTAAGGAATTGAACCCAAACACTAAAAATTGGAATATTCACCAAATCAATCCAAACCAAAAGCAAATGCACACGAATATGTGTTAGGAATTCATACCTAACAATAGAAGAGAGTTATAAAGCATAGATGTGAGATTAAAAATCTCACCTTTGAATCCGAAAACAATGAATGAGAAGCTTGAAGACGAAGGAAAATCAACCACACTTCAATCTCAACACAAGAAGCTTGAATCTAAGCTTAAAAGAGAAACATTCCCTAAATTAGGTTTAGGAAATTTCTGAAATCAAAGAGAGAATGAGTTGGAGAAGAAGAAGAGGAAGCTTACCAATGGGTTCTCTTGAACTTTGGAGCTAGGAGATGGATTTGCAAAGGAAGCTAGGGCTTGGAGTTTTAATTCTTTTTCTCTTCCACCATTGTTGAAAGCTTGAAGAGTTAGGAATTAGAAATGAAGAAATGAAGAGTTGGAGTGGGTTGGGACTGAGTTAGTAAGTGGGTTCAGCCCAAACCAAAGCCCAAAGCAAAAAGTAGCAAAATTCAACTTTCTCCAAATATATCGAAGCTTATACTCAAAAAGGTCGCAAACGGAATTTTGAACTCAATGGGGGTGGTCTCGGGTCCTAATTCGACCGTATGCTAAAAGTAGCATTTCGGACTAAAATCCGACTAACGACAAAATATTTAAATAAGATATTTAAATATAAAATCGATAAATATGCGGGTTGTTACAAATATATACATATTCCAATATATATATATATATATTGCTAATATATATAGATATATCCTACTATATCTAATATCACAACCAAATAGCAATCAATCAATAACTGCAAATCCAACTTTAAATTTTTGAGTGAGAAGTTCTCACCTTAGCTTTTATTTTGCAATCCATTTCCCATCTTGACTCGATTTTCTTGATTTATACCTTATATAAATATTTACACAATTTATTAATATTCGAACAGATCGAATAATAAATTTTCATTTGATTTAACTAGTTTATAATTTAATTTGGGCTTAATCACTCATTCCAAACAAATTCCCTTTAATTTTAAACAGATTACTCTTAACAAATTTATCTAATAAAATTTAAATTTCAACTAAATTTTCTTTAATAAATTTATTTAAACTAATTTTCCTTTTAAAATAATTCTAACTAGAAATTTCCAATTGAACTAAATTTCTTTTAAATAATTATAAAAAATTAAGTTTTAATCTAAATTCCCTTTAAAAATTTATTTAACTAATTTTCCTTTTACAAATTAATTTAAATTAACCAATGATTTTCTTTTAAACTAATTTTCTTCTTTTATCATTATTTTCCTTTTTACTGTAAAATAATCACAGTAACTCATTTTACTGTCAATAAACCAACATTCAAATTAATTTTTTTCAAATTTAAATCGAATAACAAATTGTAAATACCTTACAATGTCTCGCTCAAGCACTTGCTGTCGCGACGACCGCATCACCAAAACCCAACACGCGCCGCGACCTCTGCCTCGAGCCTCCCAGCCGACGTCCCTCCTCGCGAGCTACCACGACCTCACCATCTTCCAATTCGAGCTCCACTCCTTCACGAAATCGCCACTGTCCCCACGCCGCCGCCGTGCCGCTCCACCTACCACGGCCTACGCGCGCGTGTGCTGCCCCCTCCAGCGAGCACCCAGATCCATCGCGACTCATCCCCCTTAACTTCAATCGCGCCAGCCTTGATGCCGTGCTCGATTCGAGCGAGTGAAAGATGGGAGAAAAGGGTCCGGCCATTATTTGAACGAAGCTTTTCTTTCTTTTTCTTTTTTTTATTTGAATCCTTTGGCCGTTAATTTTAATTTTGTTTTCGACTTAGAGAGGAAGAAGGGAGAAGGAGTACGTGATTATTTTAACTGAGGGACTTTAATGAAGAAGGAAGCGGCCATTAAAATTTTGTTTGTTACTTTGCAAATGAACTAAAGGAGGGAGGGAACGTGATTTATCAGAGAAGAGTCGTGCAAGCACGTTCTTGTATCGCGATTTTAGGCATGATTTTAGGAGATAACGTGGTGTCATTTGACTAAATTTAAATTGAATTCGTTGAAAATTTTGACGCGTTTACTCGCCGTGTGCTCACACAACAACTCAGAAAAATACGAAATTTGAAATCCGAGAATAATTCAATATTACGGACCCAATGGAACTGGTTTCGTCAAATTCCAAGACTGTGCCTCGGACGGCTATTTTTAAATATCGATTCAAACGATATAATTTCAAAACTGAACAATTCACTTCCAAATTAAATTCTGAAGCTTCTATAATCTTCAATATTATCAATATAAATTTTACAAGCCTTTGAAATATTTTTAATCGGCTTAAAATTGAAGATTCAAATTTATTATTCAACTTTGAATAGATTAAATTCTAAAATTTAATCGTCAAATTCATTCTGATAATTTGAAA
This sequence comes from Allium cepa, assembly GCA_030765085.1. NCBI lineage: Eukaryota > Viridiplantae > Streptophyta > Magnoliopsida > Asparagales > Amaryllidaceae > Allium > Allium cepa. The sequence continues at coordinate 1,024,173,807 of CM060945.1, read as the reverse complement.
TTCAAGTCAAACCATCATTCAAATATTTAAAATTAATAAAATATTTTCAATTTAAATTGTTCAAAATTTCTGGGTCGTTACAATCTTCCCCCCTTAAAAGAATTTCGTCCCGAAATTACAAGTTAAGAAGAATGCCCTTATCCTGTCTATTATTTTTTACAATCCAAATAGTTTTATCAACTTTCTAAAACAAATCTTTTTACTAGAGATTCATTATCATTTCAACTAGCTTTCCAACTTCACTTATAAGTTTCAACCAATATTGTTTTCCTAACAATTCAAATTTAAATTCAAATTCAAATTTCAAACTTCCAAAATTTTCTCAAAATTTTTCTAACACCCTAAATTTTCGAAAAATTTCGCCAGCGTCTCCTTTGCGCGGCTAGCCCGGTGCGACTACAAAATGGCACCACGGCCCCTCAGAATCAAAAAGAAAAGAGAAAGCCAAGTGGCTGGAGAAGAAAATCACCAAATTTCATATTGAAATTGAAATACGTACCTTTTTGTCGAGCAATTCAATTTTTTTATCTTTGAAATCAAAATCCCAATTCCTTTATACACCTGTATATCCTACTATCCATAATATCCAATTCCAACATTCAAACTATTTTGCCAATTCCATTAAAAAATTTCCAATATATGCTTCTTATACGTTTTTACTTCACTATTGAAGTTACATATTCATTTTCATTCAATTTTACATTTCAATTCAATTCAATTCACAATTTAAATTTCATTCGAATTCAATTCATCTTCTATTCTGAATATTGAATTTTATCGATTAACTTTCACTTACTAATTCATATTACTAGTTTAAATTAGTTTTATTGTCTAATTCATTTTAAATTTCAATTTCCATATTCAATTCATCTCGAATTTACTTAATACTAACAAAGGGAATTTCAATTTATTTCTTTTACTTACTTGAATTTATATACAAATTCAAATTTATCTTCAAATTCGGCTCACGACTAAACTTTAATTTAACCAATTCAAATTCCAATTCATTAGTCCATGAATTAATAATTTATCAAGTTAGTTTACTTGAATTCAATCCATTTATTTTATTTTCTTCCAATTCATTAATTTACAATTTATTTTACAAAATCCCAATTGTATATGAATTCCTTTCCTTATATTTTTTTTAATTCATATTCATAAATTTCATTTGTTAAATGAATTTATCTCCAATATTTGGTTATACATTTTATTTCTTACTTAATTCCATATAATAATGATAATAATTTAATATTATTAACAACCATGCAACCATATACTATAATAATTCATAGAAAATCATTTCTTTTCTATACAAAAATAGTTTTGGGCAAAATTATCTTATTTACCCGATTCAAAAACAATTTTATATTCACTAACAAATACGCCTTCATATCTATTATTACACTCAAACTCATTCTAGAGTACTGCTGACTCTATCTCTAATGAGTAATACCCAACAGAGCCATGGTTGTCGCTTAACCATATGCTCTGATACCACATGCGAAGAACGCGCCGTCAGTGGTCACAACCGGTAGGCTTTTCAACCATCCCAGCCCCACCGTGGCTCACAAAGGTATCCCAAACTTGCTTTTACGGCCAGCCTCTCGACTGTCTCAGCTTACGCCTAACCAACCCCCTAAAAGAGGACGTGTGGGGGCAAGAGTCTCCCGTTCGCCACCTAAACGCAAAGCGAGAACCCCCCATCACATAGCCCAAAGCTAGGCAAGACTGGTGTGAGAACTAAAACAGTTTATTTTTCTTTAAAAATCAAAATAGAGGAATATTTTTAAAGTCAATTCGCAATGCTTTTAAAAATGAGACTACCATAAGGCCTCCCGCACACACACACATGCAAACGCAGAATCGGAGGAGATTTCTCCTTATGATAGTCAAAGATGCTTGATACGTATTTAAAAGAACATTTGATATTATTACTAGTGCATAGTGTATGAAAAATCATTTCGAAAGTAAAGATATAAATCTTAGCCAACATAGACATTTCGAACTATGCCTACTATAGCTACCATCCAAACAGTGAGGCGCCACCATAAGTAGATGGCAGGTAATACAACTAATACCGTACAAGGCTCGTATTTGAAGAATGGATTTTCCAACAAATGGTCAGGCCAAGGAACTTCCCATTGCCACATGGAAACGCCTCTGGAAGGACGCCCCGAGAACCCAACTGGATCTCTTCCAAACAAGGTCGGCTACCCCTTTCCCAGGGAGTAAGAAACCTCAGATATACCACCCCCGGTCCTTTGGGACCTTTAAACGAGAGCTCTCTAACCAACATCACACAATGATAAATAAAGTGTTTCAACATGAGTAAGTATCTGGGCTCCATACCATGATACTACCCTTTTCCAGAAGGAATGGTCATACCCTAGGGAAGCTATCCCTGAAAACCTTGCCGCACAATTCATGTTTCGACCATTACCGGTTTATAAGGCTCGACGAAGTTTCGTCCACAAAGCCACGCTTTATACAAAAGCTGTGCTTTGGGTCAACAAATGATCATAGAAATGATCATAAAGATAAACGATCAAACAAATGATCTTATCGCAAATGATCAACATAATGATCATTTCACAGCAACACTCAGCATGTCACATTACCAAATTGGGAATATATTACTAATAACCTTCAACTACATAACCTCTGAGCTCGTACGTCTCAGAGAAGGGTGTTAAGCTAAGAGAATAAATTCTCCGCCACCAACAGAAATATATTTGAAAGAAATCGGCTTTATATCTCAATTTGTAATGTCAGACATACAGTCCATACAAGTCTGTTTCGGGCTCGAACAGAACCGAAGGCACTTACAACGAAGTCCTTGCAATCCGGATAATCTCTAATCACGTCCGAATTTCCCATCACATATGGAGATCTCTATACCGGGGATCAGCCAGTGCAGAGACAATCGACAAGGAACCCTTTCGTTTTCGAAAATATCCGGTCTTCAACACCGGTCTTCAAATGCAATTCATAACAACGTATCACATATTCGGAATGGGTTATACGACCCCAAGGTCCTTTCCCGGTTAACCCGAATAGTGAGCGCTTATTTTAAAAAAAAAAGTGTGGCATTCAATTTCAAGCAAATCACAACAAATACCTATTCAAAGGTAAATATTGATAGTCGGTTATTGAACTATCAATAGACATGCACAACATCACTAGATTCCAAATAATTTTCCAAATTATTTACTTTCCAAAAATATCTTTACAAGATATATATTTTCAATACTTCAAAAATAAATCAATATTTATTTTTAAACAATTTCCCCCTTTCATTTATAAATTTCATAGTGAATTTACATTCCAAAATATTCATGAATATACGATTTCCATTCGATTTTTAACATTCATTTTCAATTTATCTTCAAAAAGATAAATTCAAAATATTCACTTAATATTGGAAAACATTTCCATACTTATTTATTTATAAGTAATTCACAAGTCTTTTTATTTTCTACACTTGGAAAATATTCAATATACTCTAATCGAAATTAAGTATATATTTCATTCTTTAAGGAAATCATTCTCTTAAACATATTTATTTGGGCCAAAACGAATGTTGCGTAAAACATCATTACGACAACCCAAAATCACTAGTATAGGGATTCGAAATTAAAATAGATATATAAATCCCAATACTATACAAACCATTTCCTTTCGGAAATCATTTACTATAACAACAGTGTTATAATCTACCATTTCCTTCTATTTCTCGAAAACGTCTATTTCAACAATGAATGTTGAAATCTATGGTTTCGATAGTTAATACATTTTAAAACATCTTTAGATCGTTTTAATTCTATTTAAAACATCTCATTCAAAACCATTTCTTTAACATATTGTTCACTATTCAAAAACTTGAATATACTTGTTAACAAATTTCATTATTTCTATTCCTTTTATTTTAAAGGATTATCCACTGTCTAAAACATGAATATAATTCCATTAACAAGTTACCACAATTTACTTATCAAAATAAGTAGTTTGCTGATTTATAAAACTATGTTTATAAATTCCATTTCTATTTATTTTATAACTACTTCCTTTATAAATCTCCTTTATTAACCTATTAGATTTATAACTCAATTATAAACCAAAAGTTCATGTTATAAGTTAAATACTTAGAATTTATTTGTTTGCAAAATTGTTCTTTTAACTTCCCAAATTATAAATCTTATAACTTATAAGATTTATTTATTTATCCAAAATCTATTCTTTTAAATAACTTTACACATTTTATAAACCTACTGTTTATAAAATTCCATTTATAACTTCACCGTTATAATCCTATAAATTTCATTTCTATTTATGAAATTCATTCTCAATTCATTCTAACACTTATAAAAGCTCATTTTACAATTCCAATATTTCTAATTTATAAATATCAATTTATAAATCTTTTATATGGATCAATTTATATTATTCTTTTAAAACGTCTATAAACTCCTTTATAATTCATCATTTTGATTTATAAAATAATCAAATTTCATAAATCCTATTTTTAAACTTTTTATAATAAATTCAGAAATCCTAATTTTTAACTATTTTATAAAATCATCAATCCCATATATTCAAAAATCAACTTTTAACTGTATTTCTCAAAAATCATAATTTTATACATTAAAATTTTAACGTTTATTTATTTAAGATGAATCAATTCCAAAAATATTTTATAAACGTATATTTTCAACAATCACTTTAGAAATCCCTTAAAATAAAAATCAATATTTTTAAACTTCAAAATTGGATCCGATGATGCAACACATCAAATAGTCAATCACGACTTTCAAATATCATATATCGATATGATAAACAATCAAATATCACAATATCTGAAATCAAATAAATATTTGTGAGGAATCCAGTTGGATCCGTCCAACCTGTTTCCCTGCATCCACAGACATTAGCACAATACCCATTCCACTTCAAGGTGGAATATCGCGGTATATGGGATTTAAAAAATATTATCCGCTTAATAGGCTGCGTAATAGGGTCTCATCCGCTATACAATGCGGGAAATCAACAACTCCAATGTATACATATGCCAATATATATATATATATATATATATATATATATTGCTAATATATATAGATATATCCTATTATATCTAATATCACAACCAAATAGCAATCAATCAATAACTGCAAATCTAACTTTAAATTTTTGAGTGAGAAGTTCTCACCTTAGCTTTTATTTTGCAATCCATTTCCCATCTTGACTCGATTTTCTTGATTTATACCTTGTATAAATATTTACACAATTTATTAATATTCGAACAGATCGAATAATAAATTTTCATTTGATTTAACTAGTTTATAATTTAATTTGGGCTTAATCACTCATTCCAAACAAATTCCCTTTTAATTTTAAACAGATTACTCTTAACAAATTTATCTAATAAAATTTAAATTTCAACTAAATTTTCTTTAATAAATTTATTTAAACTAATTTTCCTTTTAAAATATTCTTACTAGAAATTTCCAATTGAACTAAATTTCCTATAAATAATTATAAAAAATTAAGTTTTAATCTAAATTCCCTTTAAATATTTATTTAACTAATTTTCCTTTTACAAATTAATTTAAATTAACCAATGATTTTCTTTTAAACTAATTTTCTTCTTTTATCATTATTTTCCTTTTTACTGTACAATAATCACAGTAACTCATTTTACTGTCAATAAACCAACATTCAAATTAATTTTTTTCAAATTTAAATCGAATAACAAATTGTAAATACCTTACAATGTCTCGCTCAAGCACTTGCTGTCGCGACGACCGCATCACCAAAACCCAACACGCGCCGCGACCTCTGCCTCGAGCCTCCCAGCTGACGTCCCTCCTCGCGAGCTACCACGGCCTCACCATCTTCCAATTCGAGCTCCACTCCTTCACGAAATCGCCACTGTCCCCACGCCACCGCCGTGCCGCTCCACCTACCATGGCCTACGCGCGCGTGCGCTGCCCCCCTCCAGCGAGCACCCAGATCCATCGCGACTCATCCCCCCTAACTTCAATCGCGCCAGCCTCGATGCCGTGCTCGATTCGAGCGAGTGAAAGATGGGAGAAAAGGGTCCGGCCATTATTTGAACGAAGCTTTTTTTTTATTTGAATCCTTTGGCCGTTAATTTTAATTTGGTTTTCGACTTAGAGAGGAAGAAGGGAGAAGGAGTACGTGATTATTTTAACCGAGGGATTTTAATGAAGAAGGAAGCGGCCATTAAAATTTTGTTTGTTACTTTGCAAATGAACTGAAGGAGGGAGGGAACATGATTTATCAGAGAAGATTCGTGCAAGCACGTTCTTGTATCGCGATTTTAGGCATGATTTTAGGAGATAACGTGGTGTCATTTGACTAAACTTAAATTTAAATTTAAATTGAATTCGTTGAAAATTTCGACGCGTTTACTCGCCGTGTGCACACACAACAACTCAGAAAAATACGAAATTTGAAATCCGAGAATAATTCAATATTACGGACCCAATGGAACTGGTTTCGTCAAATTCCGAGACTGTGCCTCGGACGGATATTTTTAAATATCGATTCAAACGATATAATTTCAAAACTGAACAATTCACTTCCAAATTAAATTCTGAAGCTTCTACAATCTTCAATATTATCAATATAAATTTTACAAGCCTTTGAAATATTTTTAATCGGCTTAAAATTGAAGATTCAAATTTATTATTCAACTTTGAATAGATTAAATTCTAAAATTTAATCGTCAAATTCATTCTGATAATTTGAAATTCAAGTCAAACCATCATTCAAATATTTAAAATTAATTAAATATTTTCAATTTAAATTGTTCAAAATTTCTGGGTCGTTACAAATTGTATGATCGAGTGAGCGATCAGATTGGTATAGCGTACGAATGATATGAGTACATCGTACGAATTTGAATGAAATTGATATTGGGAATTTGTGGATGAGTAATGTGAAATGGTTTTTGAAATGAAAGGTATATTTTGTGAAATATATGATGAAATAAAATAGAAATTGGATATTTCTATGGTAGAAATTACTTTATGAAAGTAAGTGATATAGTTAGTGAATTTATAGAGTAATCAAATTTGAATATTTGATTGGAATAAACAAAGTTATATATCTTTGTTATATAAGATAAACCTTCCTTTGTTGAATCTGTTGCCGGAAGGAAAGGAATTTAAAAGTGTTTGAAGTATAAAAGGAGTTTTATTAAAGTTTGAAATTCAAAGATTTTTAAAGTTATATATATCTATATGTATAGAGAGTCTTATGAGGATTTTAGAAAAAGGTTTTGGGAACCTTTGGATTTGGAAAGGCTTTTGATTTTTAGGTAAATCAATATTGGAATTTCGAAAAGCCTAGTTTGAGAATTATCGATTTTGGGATAATCGATTTTGTGTGAAGGAGCTTTGTATGAGATCATACTAATGATTTGAAAGATACTATATGTGTATAGTTTGAAGTGTTTTGATGATGGATCTGGAGAAAAAGGTGCCTCGTTGAAATGAACTTCTCAGGAGTGCCACCGGGTGGTGCTGCCTTGAGCCCCAAGGGGGGTTCTAAAGTTGATCCTGTGAGGAGTCCGGACAAAGCTAGTTCCTGAGGATTATGAGTAGAGTATACCATAACGAAAGTCGTGTGTGCCGCTGAGAGCCAACAGTCTGCGTTTGATTTTATATCGGTAGACTACGACCTATGTAGGAGTGGAGAAGTTTCATTTTGACAGCGAAAATCGTGTGTGCCGTTGAGAGCCAACAGTTACATGGACTTTTGCTGCGATGGCAACGTAACCCTGGAATGTAACTGCGATCTGTTATGGGTTCCATGGCGTAATCGAGGGGCGCGGAGTGTCCACAGTTACATGGACTTTTGCTGCGATAGCAACGTAACCCAGGATGTAACTACGACCATGGATGGGGGTGATGATTTCCAGAGCATTCTCACCAAACATATTTCCTCGATTTCAAAAATGTTTTCTATATTTTCAGTAAAATATTTTCCAAGTATTTTCACTAGATGTTGGAAATGGGTTTACCGAGTACTTATAGATTTTCAGTCTTACGCCTGATCAACGTGTGACCGAATTTCTGTGAGAACAAGGATGGACTGGTTGAGACATCGAGTTATAAAAGTATCTTCATAAAAACTATTTTCGTAATATTATATAGATTTTAAAAGTGTTTTAAATATGATCAAAGGAAATTTATATGATTTTAAGAATTTTAATAAAATTCTGGTTTCGTTCCTTTTCGAGGACGAAAAGATTCTAAGGGGGGAGGAATGTGATAACCCGGATTATTCAGATATTTGTTAATTGGAAATTAACTGGATTTAAATTATTAAACAATGATCTATAGATGAAACAAATAATACTGATTGTTTGTTAAATGTAAATATATATATATATATGGGTTGATTTTAATTTGGATATTAAATTGAAGATGAATTTGAATGGAAAATTCAAATGATAAACATCTTAAACATTTGGATTTAAAAAAAAATTATATGATTTTATTAGTATATAACTTGTTTTATATTATTTTCTTCAAAAATATCAAATTTATATAGATTAAGGGAAGTAATTATTAAATAGATATATGTAAGAGAAGTTTAAATATTTAGAAAATACTTAAGGTAATTATAAAAATATATATAAATTGACATTATAATAAATAACAATGTAAGCTAATTCTATACATTATAAAAAATGTAAATCAATTATGATGACATTTGTAGGAATTCTAAGAGGTGTCATGAATTTGTTTTAAATTACAAATAAAAGATATAAGAAGATATATACATTTCTATTCCTTCTCATTTTCTTTTTCACTCTCCATCTCTGTATAGGTTGAACCAGAAAAAGAAAAAAAAATCAGATGCAACTTCAAATTTATTTAAGTCTGAGGCAATTGTAATCAAAGCTCAAGTAAGGTTAGAACAAATCAAGATCTACCCAAAGCACTTCAATTTGAGGCATTTTTCATATCCAGAAGTAATTAAAAATCAAATGCAGAACAAAAGCTAAACCCTGTTCTCTATCTTAGCCTGGTGAGTAAACAATCTGACTCTGGTTCTAAAATATTGTTTGAAGTTAATTGTATTTAATAAGTGCTGTGGCAATTGATTGCATGTATGAAATTTTGGCATGCATGTTTTAAATATGCAAATATAAATGGTACATATCTGAATATGTTTGATTTCTTATGTTCTAGGTTACAGGATTTTAAATAAAATTCAAATTCTTTCCAACTGATCTCTGATAACATTGAGTTTCAAACAAAATATGATTAGTTGAACATTAATTAAGATCTAAAATTTTGTATTTAAGTAAAACAAGATTTTACATCACTATAAATCAAGAGATTTCAGAAGAAAAATTATAACCTATTAAAACCAAGTGTCAAAATTTCATGCTTCAATTGATATTATCTTGATCGTCATCAGGATTCACGAATTTTAAGAGTCGTATCATAATTTTTAGTTTTGAATTGGGTTAGCAATTTGGGTTTGAACGGGAAGAGGATTTTTGGCAATTGCTGGCTATCGAAGGAGAAGTGGTTGTCCGGACAGAGGCCAGAGATAAATTGTTGAACGATGATCAAGGGAAAATCGGTGAAGGATTTTCCTGATGGCTGTGGTTGGTGATCGAAGGTGATTTAGGGTTTAATAGCCTAATTGGGATGTCTGGATAATCATGGTGATCTCAGCGGAAAGGAAGCTTCGGAGTTGATCACGGTGGTGGCCATTGAGACGTGGTGGTGTGACGCTGCTATGGAAGAAAGGTCGTGGATTCCGGTCACCTAAATCGACGGCGATGATGGTTCTTTATTTTCGAGTTGAAGTTCCAGTTGGGGTTGTATCACTCAATTTCGATTCGAGGAAGTTCAGTGAGATTTGGTCAATAGGGAGGCTTTACGAAGTCATCGATGACGTGTGAGAGGCTTCGTAGTTGGTCGGCGTCGAAGGATTCACGGTGCACCATGCACACGTGTACATCATATTCTTATGGGTTGATGTTTTCGAGTATCTCGAGTTTTACTCGAGTCTTTCTCGAGATGGTCTAGAAGCAGGAAGGTAGCACGTGAGTATAGGGTTTGCTCGGGAAAGTGGACGTTGGGTCTTATGTTATGTTTTGATATAAGAATCAGGTATTCAAATATAAAGTATAAGGAGAGTGTTTCAGATTTAGATCAAAGGACCTGAACTCTTCTGCATTTCTAGGCTTCAAAGCGTAGTAAAACAAGTTTTAAAATACAAATTGGGATTAGCTCTTAAAGCATATACTTGATAATGTTTAAGTAATTTTAAGGAAGAAAGTTTTACTAACTTTAAAATTTTCTAGATAAATGATTATTTTATTCTAAAACTTGAACAGTATTTTTAAAATGGAATGATAGTACAAAGTTAATAGTTAAAACAGGTCTCCAAGTTAAAGTATGATTTGAGTACAAAGCAAGGCATTTATACATGTTTAAATTTAAATTGAATTTAGTTTGAACTATCTTCTGATAAATGTTTAAGGTTATGAAAGTTATGTTTTGACAACTTTAAATTATCAAATTAAAATGTTTATTTTATTTGAAGTCTTAATTGATGATTGAGTTAAGTAAGTTATTCATAAAAATATGATGGTTTAAAATAGGTAAATGAAAATTAAGCCATTATTAACATAATGTTTTATCTTAAAGATAATTAAGGTTTTAATGTCTTGAAATTAGTTAAATTAATTAAGGGAAAATTATGTATGATCGATTAAATTAATTAATAATGATGTGGGGTAAATTAAATAATTGATCTATTAATGTGATTTATTAATTAAGGAAATCAATTAAAGGATGATTAATTTATTTAAGGCTAAACTACTGAATGAATTCAGGTAATGATAATGTAAGTAATTTAAAGGATTAACTGTTACGTATTATTTAATTTAATTAGTAACTAAAGGTTAAACAATTAATTTACCAATGATAATAATGAAGGTAATTACTTAATGTCATTAATTAAGATAGGTAATTAATGGGTAATTACTAGAGGTGATTTATTTAACGGTAATTACTTGACGGAAGAAATTAAGGGTTAATTATTTAGTATAATGAGTTAAAGAATTGATTAATTTATGCAATTAACGAGTAAGAATTAATTAATCAATGGATTGATGGATAATCAAATTGGGTAATTAAGTAAGATGATAATTAAAGGTTAATTAATGTGAGGGGTTTGAGAATAATTAATTTGTGTAATTAATTAAGGGCAAATTACTTGATGTAATTAAAGAATGATTAATCAAGAATGATTAATCAAGATAAATAATTAAGGGATGATTAATTAATTGAATATAATTAATTAATGTTATATAAGCAAGATTTAAAGTAATAAGTAAATTAATTTAATTCATTGGTAGAATATTGAATTAATTAGAAATGGTATGACTAATTTATCTTTCTTACGGATGATTGAAAGATATTAAATGCTTTGAATTAATTGTATCCATGGTATGTGATCGTGATGCTATGACATATGAAATGTTTCTGTAATACGATATCTTGGGTTGAACAGTGATAATGTGGTTACCTATGATGAAATGTTATGTAGGGTGACATCTAGTATTTAAATTTAATCACTTGAATAATTGGGGTCAAGATGACATTGGATTCGAAGAGACCGGAGTCGGGTATTGGTAATATCCGAAACCACTTCGATTTGTAATCCACATAATTTCATTTGGATTTGATGTGTAGGTTGAATATACTGAAATAACAAGGACCTTTGAACTAAGTAAGAATACTTAGAATTTGATTTGTGGAATATGTTTTGAGCATATCAAGTAATGAACTCGTAGTGAAGTATGAGTTACCCGGGTTTTATATGAGCTGTATACTTTGTATTCCATGTTAGATGGGTTTACTCACGCTGGTTTCCAGCCTGACCCGGGTGTTACTTTGATGTAATGCTTGGGTCAGACCGAGTATTACAGATTTATAGGTAAGGACGTTCTGGAGCTTAGGAGGTAAGCTGGATGGCAGGAACGTATGGAGAGTTTTCGCTGTGATACACAGTTGTATATCTGGATCATGATGTTTTAAACTGTCTACTATTTGTGTAAATGTTGTAACCTTGATATATTAAAGTGTAATTTGACAAGTACAGCTTTCCTTTATATAATTGTTATTTTATGTGATATTATATTTTGATCCGTTGCGAATGTGAGAATCTGTGTTCTTTTCTGTTTCTTCTTCTAACTCTTTTCTTTCTTTACTAACTATCTGGAATTTTCGAGATTGAAATTTTCAGGTCGTTACATTTGGTATCAGAGCTGAAGGTTAAGCGAGAACCTTGGCTCTGGTGGGATTACTCATTAAAGGATAAGGTAAGTAATACCCTAAAAATGAGTTGACTGTATATAAATATATGAGAGCGTACTTGTTATTTTCTTATATAAAGGTTATTAAATAATTTTAAAGGTAAATGATTTTATATAAGATTATATTTTGATATATAAAGTATTATTTCTTTCTAATAAATGTAAAGGTAAATGGGTTTTTAAATCATTTGAATAAAATAAAATAATGAGAATTAAATAGAAATACAATTAAACTGAAATTGAATAAAGATAAGTTTGAAATGGATTCAAACTGAAATTAAAATCTTGAATTTGAAAAAGAGTTTTCAGAATAAGATGGTTTCCAGATATGATAATCTAGGTTATTATCATAAATAGTTGTTGTGTTTAGTATTTAAATGTGTATTAATGAGTGAGCAAAATGAAATGTTTTAGGGAAGTAAAACATTTTAGGTAAGTATGACCTATAAGTTGGAACTGAAGATGATCTAAATTGTGAAGTTTTAATTTTAGGTACAGAAATTTGAAATTTGTTTCAAAGTGTTAAAGGAAATAATAATATTCAAACTATTTTGAATGTAATCTTATTTTAGAATAAGAAGTTGGTTGTAAACTTTAAAAGAATTTGTTTTGAAATAAAACCAAGGGTGGCTTAAATTTTAAAAATTCGGCTTGGTAGGCCAAGAAAAAAATATGTATATATGTGAGGAATATACATAATATTGAAGATGGTTTGGAATAAACTCTAAATGTTGAGTTTTAAATTTGGAATGAGATGTAAAACCAAAAGTGATAAGTTTTGAACTTATAGGTGGGAAAGTATTTTGAAATTTGAATGCGATTTCGAATTATGTAAATTTGACCGAATTAAGTAAATTAAATTTAACTTTGAAGAAGTTAAATAAGTTTGAATGAGCAACCTGAATTGGAAATTTCCAGATAAAATTGAAATTTAACTTGGGAAGTTAAATGGTTGATCTAAATTGTGAGTTTGTGTGATCTCAAAATGGGTTTGAGATCTAGAAATTGGAAATGTATGGGTGTTTAATAATAATTTGGATAATATTATCCTATTAATAATTTTTGAACTGGAATTGGATTGATTTGAAAATAAATTAAGTTGAATAAGTTCAAATTCAAATGGGAATTGAGATTAATTCAAACTGGGGTTGAAATGAATTGAAAATTTAAAATTAGTTCAGTTTGAAATTTATTTGAATTAATTGGAATTATGATTGAAGATGGATAAAATTAAAATTCAAATGGAAATTTGAATTGGATAATCTGAACAGAAATTGATGTTGAATGAGTTCAAATTTAAATAGGAAGTTGGTGTGAATTTGGGATGAAAATGGAAGTTAACTTAATTTAAATTGAAATTGAAAGTTAAAATTTATTGGAATAGGGATCAATTTAAAATTGGAGTTAAGTCAATTTAAATGGAAGTGGAAATTTAAATTAAATTGATTGGAAATGGAGGTTGGGAATAGAACAGTTTGACTCTGGACTATTTTCCAAATCAATTATTTTAGTACAAATCTATTTTTCCAAACTATTTACTATACAACTTTTCTTTTTAAACCTGAAATTATCTTATACTTGTTTTACAATTATTTTTGGAACTATTTAACAATTTTTTAACTGTTTTATAAACTAATTAACGTTTTTCAACTACTTTATAACTAATTACAATTTTATAGCTATTTTGCCATTATTTAAAATTATATAACTATTTGACTATTTTCCAACTATTTTACAATTGCTTAACTATTTTATAGCTATTTTAAAACCAAATAATTATTTTTCAACGACTTATCTATTTTTAAACTTTTCAAATTATTTCTAAATTTAACTAGACAGAGTTTAAACTGTTTATGATCGAATACCCAATTGAGATAAGAATAGAGGTGATAATCCAAATGGGATTGAAGCAATTGTGAATAAGTGAATGAAAATTAAAGAGAATGTGAATAGAAAAGAATTGATTTGGCTAATAACCAATAAAGATAAATATGTATGATGTACGTATGTTATTCTATTCGCATAGTGATTTGATCCAGATTCGAGCACAGAATTTCGAGATAGTGTACCGATCCGAGTTGGGATTTTTCACTCTATTTTCGACGGCGAACCTGGATATGGATTGTTGATTGGTTCTGGATATTCTCTATCATAATTATGACTATGCAAGGAGAATGACGGTTTCTGATCAAGAAACCAGATCTGAGTCCGCACTAGTAAGTCGGGTGGACGATACTAGTTCGGAAGTGAAATTGTGTGATCGAGTGAGCGATCAGATTGGTATAGCATACGAATGATATGAGTACATCGTACGAATTTGAATGAAATTGATATTGGGAATTTGTGGATGAGTAATGTGAAATGGTTTTTGAAATGAAAGGTATATTTTGTGAAATATATGATGAAATAAAATAGAAATGGGATATTTCTATGGTAGAAATTACTTTATGAAAGTAAGTTATATAGTTAGTGACTTTATAGAGTAATCAAATTTGAATATTTGATTGGAATAAACAAAATTATATATCTTTGTTATATAAGATAAACCTCCCCTTGTTGAATCTGTTGCCGGAAGGAAAGGATTTTAAAAGTGTTTGAAGTATAAAAGGAGTTTTATACAAGTTTGAAATGATCCAAAGATTTTTAAGGCTATATATATCTATATATAGAGAGAGTCTTATAAGGATTTTAGAAAAAGGTTTTGGGAAACTTTGGATTTGGAAAGGCTTTTGATTTTTGGGTAAATCAATATTGGAATTTGGAAAAGCCTAGTTTGAGAATTATCGATTTTGGGATAATCGATTTTGTGTAAAGGAGTATTGTATGAGATCATACTAGGTGTAAGATTTGAAAGATACTGTATGTGTATAGTATAAAGTGTTTTGATGATGGCTCTGGAGAAAAAGGCGCCTCCTTGCAATGAACTTCTCAGGAGTGCCACCGGGTGGTGCTGCCTTGAGCCCCAAGGGGGGGTTCTAAAGTTGATCCTGTGAGGAGTCCGGACAAAACTAGTTCCTGAGGATTATGAGTAGAGTATACCATAGCAAAAGTTGTGTGTGCCGTTGAGAGCCAACAGTCTGCTTTTGATTTTATATCGGTAGACTGCGACCTATGGTAACATAGCGAAAGTCGTATGTGCCGCTGAGAGCCAACAGTCTGCGTTTGATTTATATCGGTAGACCGCGACCTATGTAGGAGTGGAGAAGTTTCATTTTGACAGCGAAAATCGTGTGTGCCGCTGAGAGCCAACAGTTACATGGACTTTTGCTGCGATGGCAACGTAACCTTGGAATGTAACTGCGATCTGTTGTGGGTTCCATGGCGAATCGAGGGGCGCGGAGTGCCTACAGTAACCCAGGATGTAACTGCGACCATGGATGGGGGTGATGATTTCCAGAGCATTCTCACCAAAGATATTTCCTCGATTTCAAAAATTTTTTCTATATTTTCAGTAAAATATTTTCTAAGTATTTTCACTAGAAGTTGGAAATGGGTTTACCGAGTACGTATAGATTTTCAGTCTTACGCCTGATCAACGTGTGACCGAATTTCTGTGAGAACAAGGATGGACTGGTTGAGACATCGAGTTATAAAAGTATATTCATAAAAAATATTTTCATAATATTATATAGATTTTAAAAGTGTTTTATATATGATCAAAGGAAATTTATCTGATTTTAAGCATTTTAATAAAATTCTAGTTTCGTTCCTTTTCGAGGATGAAAAGATTCTAAGGGGGAAGGAATGTGATAACCTGGATTTTTCAGATATTTGTTAATTAGTAATTAACTGGATTTAAATTATTAAACAATGATCTATAGATGAAACAAATAATACTGGTTGTTTGTTTGAATGTAAATATATATATATATATATATATATATATATATATGGGTTGATTTTAATTTGGATATTAAATTGAAGATGAATTTGAATTAAAATTCAAATGATAAACATCTTAAACATTTGGATTTAAAAAAAAAATATTTTATATGATTTTATTAGTATATAACTTGTTTTATATTATTTTCTTCAAAAAGATCATATTTATATAAACTAAGGGAAGTAATTATTAAATAGATATATGTAAGAGAAGTTTAAATATTTAGAAAATACTTAAGGTAATTATAAAAATATATATAAATTGACATTATAATAAATAACAATGCAAGCTAATTCTATACATTATAAAAAATGTTAATCAATTACGATGACATTTGTAGGAAGTCTAACAAGTGTCATGAATTTGTTTTAAATTATAAATAAAAGATATAAGAAGATATATACATTTCTATTCCTTCTCATTTTCTTTTTCACTCTCCATCTCTGTAAAGGTTGAACCAGAAAAGGAAAAAAAAATATCAGATGCAACTTCAAATTTATTTAGATCTAAGGCAATTGTAATCAAAGCTCAAGTAAGGTTAGAACAAATCAAGATCTACCCAAAGCACTTCAATTTGAGGGATTTTTCATATCCAGAAGTAATTAAAAATCAAATGCAGAACAAAAGCTAAACCCTGTTCTCTGTCTTAGCCTGGTGAGTAAACAATCTGACTCTGGTTCTAAAATATTGTTTGAAGTTGAATGTATTTAATAAGTGATGTGGCAATTGATTGCATGTATGAAATTTTGGCATGCATGTTTTAAATATGCAAATATAAATGGTACATATCTGAATATGTTTGATTTCTTATGTTCCAGGTTACAGGATTTTAAATAAAATTCAAATTCTTTCCAACTGATCTCTGATAACATTTAGTTTCAAACAAAATATGATTAGTTGAACATTAATTAAGATCTAAAATTTTGTATTTAAGTAAAACAAGATTTTACATCACTGTAAATCAAGAGATTTCAGAAGAAAATTTATAACCTATTAACACCAGGTGTCAAAATTGCATGTTTCGATTGATATAATCTTGATCGTCATCAGGATTCACGAATTTTAAGAGTCGTATCATAATTTTTAGTTTTGAATTGGGTTAGAAATTTGGGTTTGAACGGGAAGAGGATTTTTGGCAATTGCGGGCGATCGAGGGAGAAGTGGTTATCCGGATAGAGGCCAGAGATAAATTATTGAACGATGATCAAGGGAAAATCGGTGAAGGATTTTCCTGATGGCTGTGGTTGGTGATCGAAGGCGATTTAGGGTTTAATAGCCTAATTGGAATGTCTGGATAATCGTGGTGATCTCAGCGGAAAGGAAGCTTCGGAGTTGATCGCGGTGGTGGCAATTGAGACGTGATGGTGTGACGCTGCTATGGAAGAAAGGTCGTGGATTCCGGTCACCTAGATCGACGGTGATGGTGGTTCTTTGTTTTCGAGTTGAGGTTCCAATTGGGGTTGAATCACTCGATTTCGATTTGAGGAAGTTCAGTGAGATCTGGTCAATGGGGAAGCTTCGCGAAGTCATCGATGACGTGTGAGAGGCTCGCAGTTGGTCGGCGTCGCAGGATTCGCGGTGCACCGTGCGCACGTGTACATCAGATTCTGATGGGTTGATGTTTTCGAGTATCTCGAGTCTTTCTCGAGTTGGTCTCGAAGCAGG
The DNA here is from genome assembly GCA_030765085.1 of Allium cepa. NCBI lineage: Eukaryota > Viridiplantae > Streptophyta > Magnoliopsida > Asparagales > Amaryllidaceae > Allium > Allium cepa. The sequence continues at coordinate 1,024,155,886 of CM060945.1, read as the reverse complement.
AAGGTAGCACGTGAGTATAGGGTTTGCTTGGGAAAGTGGACGTTGGGTCTCGGGTTATGTTTTGATTTAAGAATCAGCTTTTCAAATATAAAGTATGAGGAGAGTGTTTTAGATTTAGATCAAAGGACCTGAACTCTTCAGTACTTCTAGGCTTCAAAGCATAGTAAAACAAGTTTTAAAATACAAATTGGGATTAGCTCTTAAAGCATATACTTGATAATTTTTAAGTTATTTTAAGGAAGAAAATTTTGCTAACTTTAAAATTTTCTAGTTAAATGATTATTTATTCTAAAACTTAAACAGTATTTTTAAAATGGAATGATAGTACAAAGTTCAAAAATAGTTAAAACAGGTCTCCAAGTTAAAGTATGATTTAAGTACAAAGCAAGGCATTTAGAGAAGTTTAAATTTAAATTGAATTTAGTTTGAACTATCTTCTGATAAATGTTTAAGGTTATGAAAGTTATGTTTTGACAACTTTAAATTATCAAATTAAAATGTTTATTTTATTTGAAGTCTTAATTGATGATTGAGTTAAGTAAGTTATTCATAAAAATATGATGGTTTAAAATAGGTAAATGAAAATTAAGCCATTATTAACATAATGTTTTATCTTAAAGATAATTAAGGTTTTAATGTCTTGAAATTAGTTAAATTAATTAAGGGAAAATTATGTATGATCGATTAAATTAATTAATAATGATGTGGGGTAAATTAAATAATTGATCTACTAATGTGATTTATTAATTAAGGAAATCAATTAAAGGATGATTAATTTATTTAAGGCTAAATTACTGAATGAATTCAGGTAATGATAATGCAAGTAATTTAAAGGATTAATTGTTACGTATTATTTAATTTAATTAGTAATTAAAGGTTAAACACTTAATTTACCAATGATAATAATGAAGGTAATTACTTAATGTCATTAATTAAGATAGGTAATTAATGGGTAATTACTAAAGGTGGTTTATTTAACGGTAATTACTTGACGGGAGAAATTAAGGGTTAATTATTTAGTATAATGAGTTAAAGAATTGATTGATTTATGCAATTAATGAGTAAGAATTGATTAATTAATGGATTGATGGATAATCAAATTGGGTAATTAAGTAAGATGATAATTAAAGGTTAATTAATGTGAGGGGTTTGAGAATAATTAATTTATGTAATTAATTAAGGGAAAATTACTTGATGTAATTAAAGAATGTTAATCAAGAATGATTAGTCAAGATAAATAATTAAGGGATGATTAATTAATTGAATATAATTAATTAATGTTATATAAGCAAGATTTAAAGTAATAAGTAAATTAATTTAATTCATTGGTAGAAGATTGAATTAGTTAGAAATGGTATGACTAATCTATCTTGCTTATGGATGATTGAAAGATATTAAATGCTTTGAATTAATTGTATCCCTGGTATGTGATCATGATGCTATGAGATATGAAATGTTTCTGTAATACGATATGTTGGGTTGAACAGTGATAATGTGGTTATCTATGATGAAATGTTATGTAGGGCGACATCTAGTATTTAAATTTAATCACTTGAATAAATGGGGTCAAGATGACATTGGATTCGAAGAGACCGGAGTCGGGTATTGGTAATATCCGAAACCACTTCGATTTGTAATCCACATAATTCTATTTGGATTTGATGTGTAGGATGAATATACTGAAATGAAATAATAAGGACCTTTGAACGAAGTAAGAATACTTAGAATTTAATTTGTGGAATATGTTTTGAGCATATCAAGTAATGAACTCGTAGTGAAGTACGAATTACCCAGGTTTTATATGAGTTGTATACTTTTGTATTCCATGTTAGATGAGTTTACTCACGCTGGTTTCTAGCTTGACCCGGGTGTTACTTTGATGTAATGCTCGGGTCAGACCAAATTTTACAAATTTTCAGGCAAGGACGTTCTAGAGCTCAGGAGGCAAGCTGGATGGCAGGAACGTATGGAGAGTTTCCGCTGTGATACATAGTTGTATATCTGGATCATGATGTTTTAAACTGTCTAGTGTTTGTGTAAATGTTGTAACCCTGATATATTAAAGTGTAATTTGACAAGTACGGCTTTCCTTTGTATAACTGTTATTTTATGTGATATTATATTTTGATCCGCTGCGAATGTGAGAATCTGTGTTCTTTTCTGTTTCTTCTTCTATCTCTTTTATTTCTTTACTAACTATCTGGAATTTTCAGGATTGAAATTTCCGGGTCGTTACACGAGGACTCATGATCAATCTACTCACTACGAACTAAATTCTATCATACACTCCAATAGTCATCGATAATCCATCAATGACATCCATCGACATCTATCCCACTTTCATTGGCAAATCTCTAATGGTTTACACTTGGCTTCTTCTTCTTAGCCATCACTAGATTTCAATTCATTCACTTCGATATGAACGCTTTGACATCCTTTTTTATATCTTCCCAATAAAATGTCTTCTTCATATCTCGAATTATTTTATTACCTCTGGGACCTATAGTCCAGCTTGAGTGATGGCACTCTCATAGCACTCATTACTAAGTATATTGACACTGGGTACAAATAGTCTACTATCCTTACGGATCCAACTATCTCAATCAAGTTCATACAGCTTTATCTCCTTGGACATTTCTCCCTTTTCAATCTTAGCAATGATCTCTACTAGTTTAGCATCATGTCTCAGACTAGTACAATCTAATCTATTAGGGTAGGTACAATAGTTAAGCTTTCCCACACAATCGGCTCTGGCTCACATCTAGGTCGGAAATCAAAACTAGTAATATACATTAACAACTTCCACTTTAGAAACATAGCTACTAAACTAGCCTGTCTCCTAATCGAAGCATAACCGACTGCATTTCCCTTGCTAAGCATGTAGGAAATGTCAAAGTTGTAGCCATACCAAATTATAGGTCGAGTATTTTTTGTCTCATGTAGTTTCAGCTATCGATTAACTTAAACGACAACCTTATCTCTTTGCATCAATGCCATACTCAATCAAGTACCACGAGCATCTGTGTATACTGTCAACTCCTCATTCCCATTTGGAATAACTAACACTGGCACACTTTTCAACCTCTCTTTGAAACTAACGAACACTTACTTGCACCTCTTGTACCAAGTAAAATTCTATTTCTTATTTATCAAGTTGGTCAATAGTGTTGTTACCTTTGAGAAGTCCATTATGAATTGTCTATATTAACCTGCCGATCCAAGGAAACTCCTTACATCCATAGCAATCTTAGATCTTCCTTTGTCTTGGACTACTACGATCCTGCTAGGATCCACTGTGATGCCCTGCTTTAAAACAATATGTAGAAAAATCATACTTCTCTTCTCTAGATGTGACACTTTAATAACTTCGCCTTTAGCCAGTACTTCTTCAACACAATCCTCAAGTGTTGCTTGTGTTCTTCCTTTATCTATGACTAAACGAGAATATAATCCATGAGAAAAAGTACAAACTGTTTAGTGGATGTCTAAAAACATAGTTCATTAGATTAACAAAATATGCCAGAACATTGGTTAGCCCAAACCTGTAACATCCCGTATTTTTAAACCATTGAATTTGAACATTTAATTCGTTTTAAATGTTTAATGTGGATTCTTAATTGATTTTGAAATGAATGGATTCGGGTTCAATCAATGAAATAAGCTATAATTTTTAATTATAGTAATTTCGGTTGAATTTGAATATTGGGAAAATAATAATTTAAATATTCGGAATTGAAATAAAGGTAAATCTGGATGTAAATAGTGATAAAAATGGGTTTAAAAATTTATTTTGAGTTACTTGAGTGTAAATAGCATGGTGGGAATTTTAGAAGAATTTTAAAGTTGATAAATTAATATTTGGGATTTTATATTAATTTAAAAATGAATTTAATATTATTAAAATGCAATTTAATCAGATTTTGGTCCGGAATGAGCCAGAATGATTTTATTTGTGTTTATAAATTTTATATGATTTATTATTAAGTTATTAAAAAATTTTAAAAAGTGAAATTTTAAGCGTTTTCGTCAATTTAGATAATCGCTCGATTTAATAGACGAGTTAAAATAGCCTTCCGGGGCACAGTCTCGGAATTCGACGAAACCAGTTCCATTGGATCCGTAATAGTTAGTTATTATCGGATTTCAATTTTCGTAGCAATCGGAGTTTTCATTTGACCGTGGCAGCATGAAACGCATCGAAATCGATTTAACCGATTTAATTTTAAATTGATCGTTTAATTCCATAACTCGCATATACGATCAAATTAGCTTACGAAACCTGTTCCATTGTGTCCGTAACGCGGAAAAACCTTAGGAACGCCTGTCGGAACGCGTAGTTTGGAGTTCGTTTGCATATAAGGTTAAATTGAGAATTTATTTTAATAAAATAATATTAAATTTTATATATATATATATATATATATATATATATATTATAATAACTAAACCCTCGTTCATTTGTTTACAGCCGCCGCTTATAGTTTTCTATGGCTGAAACCCTCCTAAATTCGTCACCAATTATCGATCAATCCACTAATTAATTTCAAAAATCTTCAACTGCAAAACGGAAGAACTCAAGGAGATCTACGAATCTAATGGTTGAGATGTGGTTTAGCGAAGTAGATCGTTCGAATTTTGTCATCGTTTAGGGTCGGTTCGATCGCGATTGTTGGGTCAACTGTGAGGCCGAGCTTGGCCGCGTTCTGGCCATGGGCGCGGGGCGAGGTGCTCTTCGATGTGGTAGAGGCCGATCGTCCTCAAACTCGCCGAGATTGGTTGCGTTTTGGGCTTGAACGAGAGTGGGATGGGTTCGTGTGAAGCTGTAGAATGCATACGGGAAGAAGAATAGGAACAGCCTTGATTTTGACTTTGGGTTTGAACGGCCTGATATGTGTGGTAAAAGAAAATTAAAAATTAAAACGAAATTTGTTTTAAAATTGTTATTCAATCTTTAAAAATCCGTAACTTGCTCATACGTTATCAGATTTTGACGATTTTGGTAGCGCCGGAATCGAAGCGCCGTACTCTACGCTGCAGCGCAAGTTTGGAGACGATCAGAGCAAGTAGGAAATTTGAGTTAAATCGAACGCCGTTCGGTTTAATTTAAATTTTGAACGCTCGTCGAAACTCAAGGTGAGTTATTCTCACTCACATCTGGATACCAGTAAAGTTAAACAGCTAATATTGACTGTTTGTTTGGATGTTTAGCTGAATATGATAATTATTATTAAATTGAATCGATATATATATATATATATATATATATATATAGTTGTGCTAATATTTGTGGATGCAGGGAAAACAGGTTGGAGTGATCCAACTGGATTCCTCACAATATTTTAATTGTTGTTATGACTGATGATGTATTCCATTTATATATACTGCGATAGATAAATTTGGAATTCAGTGTTGTGATATGAATTGATAAATTTAAACCTGAAATTGATAAGCATAAATAAAAAAAATTGAGATTTAAAAGAAATAGAAGAAATTGTTAAATAAAAGATCTAAAGGAATAAAATTTGGAATCTGGTTGAATGAAGAATGGAAATTGGTAAATTTTGGAATTTATAAATGAAATGGAAAACTTATCAGTTGATAAATGTGAAAATATGGATTTTTAAGGATAAATTCCATAAGGAATTATAAATTGTTAAAAATAACGATGGTTATTTGATGATGTTTTCCTGGAAATTAAAATATATTTAAAAGAGGCTTTCCAAATATAAATTAACAGATTTTAAATGTAAATAAAATAATTAAACGTAAATTTGAATCGGAATAAATCGGGTGGGATTTATAAGAAGGATTGTATGGGTTGTTGGATAGAAGTATATTTCCTTGGGAAACCAAGTGCATGTTTTAAAGAAGATTTTAGAAAATTTAGAGTTTAAACGTGTTTTCAAAGGTGTTTTTGAGTAATTATTATTTTAAAGTAAATAATATATAAATTAGCTATAATAGTAATTATTTTTAAAAAGATTATTAGTAATTATTTTTTTATATGGATTTACTTAAAGCGTAGTTTGATTTAAATTATTTGGAACCTTGCAGAAATTCTTTTAAAACTCCATCTTTAAAATTTCATTTAACTAAACCCTATTTTAAACTAGTTTATACCTTATCAAGTGGTTTTACTTTAAATATTTTGAAATTATTTTTAGAGTAAATAACTAGTAGTAAATTTACATATTTTAAAGTATATTTCAATATGAAATGTTTTAACTGTTTTTAAATCTAAATGTTTTGAACTTGGTTATTTCCAATGGGAATTAATGGTAGAGGATTTACCTTGTAAAGGAAGAGATTTTGGAAAATGTTTTCAACTAGTTTTGAAAATTTGAAGATATATCTTTTAAAGATATCTGAGGCAAATAAATAACGTGGAAATTATTTATTGTGTGATGGATGCTTATGGATGTTTATGAATATAAATTGATAGTTAAATCACCGACTATCAATATTGGACAAATGCGATGATCGTTTCGAAGAGACCGGGATCGAGATTTATTTCTCGAAAACCACTTCGATCCGGTTTGTACGTTTCGTGCGAAAAACGTGTTCGGAGTCGAAGATGGAGCAGTGAAGTGCAAGGGCTAGTCGCTACTAATCCTGATGATATTTCCAAAATGGATGTAGTCCGTTCGAACCCGGGACAGACTTGTATGGACGAATCCTTGCGAAACATCGTCAGGTGGGCGATGAGCATTCTAAGTGAAAACGTTCTAAAGGTAACGTTTAACCTCAAGCCTCATCAACCGGGAATGGCTAAAACAGGGGAGGTGCAGCAAGGTAAGGTGGGTCATGCCCAAGCAGGACAAGATTTTCCCCTGTCTAGATGTCCCTTTATATTCGGCTTAGTGGGTGGTTGGTCGCGCCAACCACGAGGTTATCTTGTTCGGGACTGTTCAGTAAGGAATGGTTCCGGCCTTGTATTGCAGGGGAGCTGGCGTACTCCTCGGTACTCTGATCTAGGCCAGGTACTGTGACGGGCGGTACCCTAGTAGCCCGGCCATTGATGGAAATCCATTTTCCCTACGAGCCTTGTACGAGTTTTGTTTGTATTACCCACTTTTGTGGCTAGTAGCTGGAATTTAATCATGTAACAATTTCGGCTATTTTATAAGTATTTGTAAATAGACCCTATTATAATATCAGAGGATTTCTATAAAAAGTGTTTTAGCTATCGTAAGGTAAAAAATCGGCATGTTTATTTGTGGCGTGGTCTTACGAGATGCTTTTGTTTTCAAAGGATTTTTGAAACTTTAATAATCAATTTGGATGCATTATTATCAGCTGGTATTCCAGACTGACTCGGGTGTTATTTCATTATAATGCTCGGGTCAGACCGAGTATTATATGTACAGGACTTGATGCTTTAGAACAGGGGAGGAGCTGGAGCCGAGACGTATTATTTATACATATATATATTCCGCTGCTGTGATTGTATGGTATATCCGGGTAATTTGATGTATGAGGTACTCTGATGATATGATGTATAAAACAGTGATAGATTTCATTTTGGGTAAAGTTCTATATTTATTATTATAGTTTATTCCGCTGCGACTGTGAGATTCTGATATTGTTTAGTTTCTTCTTCTTTAACCCTAATGGTTCGTAATTCTGTGCCACTTGAGTTAATAGAGGTAGAATAGTGTTGATTCAAGGGGTACGGATTTGCGGGCTGTCACACTTGGTATCAGAGCTTAGGTTGGCGACAACCTAGGCTTTGGTGGGGGGGGGGGGGGAATTTCTCATTAAATAGAGTCAATAGTACTCTATAATGAGCTGAGCGTATTTATAGATATGAGAGCGTACTTGTTAGCAAATATAAAATTTTTTTTATACTGTGTTGATTTATCGGTTGAGTGTTTATGAATTCTGGTCGGTGCGGGAAGTACAACCGTATCGATAGGGGTTTCTAAACTCTTAAACAAGATAAACCGACATAGTATTGTTTTTAAAATGGGTAAATGAAATAAATTTTACCCAAAATTATTTTTGATATAAAAGAAATAATTTTCTGAAATTATATATATATTTGGATGATTGGTTGTTAATGTCTAAATCAAATAAGAATCTAAAATTTAATCTGGAAGTTGAAATAGTTATAATGAAAATAAAATTCTACTAATATAAATTATATAACAGGAAGAATAACTAAATTTAACCTAAACCAGAATTTGAATCCCGGAGATTTTGAAAAGGGTTTTAAATGTATTGAAAACAAAGTTTGGAAATTTAAAATCCTAGGAAAGATTGAAATGTTTTCTAAGGTGTTTGAAGGGTATACTGGAATATTGATTTGGGTAATATGTTAGAATGGAAAACTATTTTGAAATGAATTTGGAAAAGTAAGGAAGCATTGAACTCACTTCAGTCGCTGGAAAATAATCCTGATGATGTTGGCCACATCATTAGAATTCATTTTCGAGTTTCTTAAGTGATGGATTGCTACCATGTGAGTGATTATGGTATTTGTTTGGACTTGTTTGAGAAATAAGTGATTTTAGAATTTTCAACAAGGAAACTTGTTTTGGAAAAAGCAGGTTGTTTGGAATTTGGGAATTGATTTGATTTAAATATCAAATGGGAATGTGTTGATTTTTGTTTCAAAGTGGTTTTGAAATAAATCCGGGTAAATTGAATTCTGGAGGTTCTGTATAGAATAAAAATGTGAAAGTTAAAATGAATCAACTATATAACTTGTAAATACAGTTGATTTAAAAAAGAATTGGAGTTGATATTAAGTAAGAAAGGGAATAAAATTTTAATCCTGAAATTAAAATTAATTTGGGTAAATGGAGGTAAATGAAATTATTGAAATGAATGGAAAGTTGAATTTAACTTGGGATAAGTTAAATAAAATTGGGAATTAGAATTAAATTGGTTTGGGTTAAATTGAAATGTAAGATGACTTGAAATTGTGAGTCATTGTGAAATGAATAGTACCCACAACTATTAAGTGTTATACTTATAATCTGGAATTGTGGATTTAAAATTTGCAAAGGATTAAGGAGAAAGGAAATTTGTATCTTTAAGAATTCAGTGATACACACATATATACACATATATATATAAATAATTTGGAATTGTGATTATAAGATGTAGATGGATTAAAATGAGCTATATAGGCTTTTAAATAAATAAGTTGGTGAACTTATAAAATAGAAATGGAGTTATAATCACAAATGGGAAATAGTGGAATAGTGTGGTGGATTCAAACTTAATCTCAAATGAAATGTGATTTGAGATAAGGTAAGGTGAGATATAAAGGAAATGAATGAACTTAAATTGGTAAATAAGTTTTGAACTTGTATATAGAGAATTAAAATTTGGATTTGATTGGATTTAACTTTGATTAAATGGAATTGAGTTGAATTTAGATTTAATTAAAAACAAGATTCAATTGTGTTGTGAATAGGAATGAATGGAATTTAATTCTCATTTAAGATAGTAAAGGAAATGGAGTGAATTTAATTTGGCTAAATAAAATATAGTTAAACTTGAATTAAATTTGGAAGAGAATTAAATTGAAAGAAAATTTAATTCGGAGAAGTAAGGATGATATTGTGTGAATTAAATTTTAACTCAACTAAATTCAAAGGAATTATTTGAGAATGAATTTAGTGTAAGTTGAATTAAACAAAGAAAAGCTTGAAGATGAATTTAGTATAAGCTAACTTAAATGAAAATAGTACTGGAATGGGTATAATTTTGGAAGCTTGTTAAATTGAAGGGTAAAATGGAACCTAGTTCTTGTTTAGAACATTTGAAAATGGTCGTATTATAAATAAGTTTAGTATGAATTGGGAAAGAGTATTAAAACCTAATATGGATTAGGTTAGAGACTAATTGAATTACAATTAAATGGGATTTGTATTGTAATGGATAAAATTTTGATAATTAATCAAAATTTGGAAAGTAAATAGAAATCCAACTGTAGAATGGGATTTAATTTTGGTAACAAATATTGAAAATGTGAAGGAATACTAGTATTAGATTATAATAGTGATGGCTTGAATTGTAAATAAATTCAAGTGGGTGAAATAATGTGAAGGGGCCCTGTTGTTGATAAAATAAATTGGGAAACTAATTGGATGAATATACTAATCAAGTTTAATAAAATTGGAATTTGATTGAATGAGAATTAAATGAAAATGAAATCAAACTGTAAGAAAGACAAAACTTAATCGTGGATAAGCTGTATTAAGTAAACTTGAATGAAACTGGTTTAGATAATAAAAGTGAAATGCAAGTGAAATGAATTTTAATTGATTATTGAGAAGTGATATGAATAGAAAGAGTTGTAAATAATATAAAATGAGATGTTATTAATTTGAACTTAAGCTGATTGTATAAGCTAGTTGGATTAAAATTTGTAAAGGATTTGATTTGGTAAGAATCAATTAAAATGGAAATAAATTGAGATATTATGGAATTGTAATCATTTAAGAGAATGATGAGATGGTTATTTTAAGCTTATGAAAATAGCTTTAAATGAAATTTGTTTGCAAAATAAAATTTGGATGCAAGCAAATGACTTTTAAGATTGTAATTGTGAGAAAGAAAGAATATATGAGTTGTAAATAAGAATGGAATGATATATATAACTATAAAAAATATAATAATAGTAATAATAATAATATAATAATAAAAATAAACTTAAGAGGAATAATAAATTTGAAAAGTGTGAATAAGAATGTGATAAAAAAAAATTGAAATGGATGTTTCAGAATGGAGTAAAATTAAGATAAATTAAACTAGAATTAATTGTAAATGGTGATTATAAATTGAACTAAATTGGAATCTAATTCAAAGAGTTTGTAAAGGAATACAAGTGAATTGGTTTCAAGTAGCAAATGGAATGGATTTTGGATCAATTGGAATGAATTAACATTTTAATAAGCAATGTTTGCATATGAATGGTATATAGTAAACTTGAACGTAAATCATTCAAGTGTAATAAAATGAAGTTAGTTTGGATGAAAGAAGAATGGGCTAAAATCTTAATAAATGGATTTGTGTGTAAATGCAAGTGAGTTATAATAGAAAGAAAATGTATCAAATTGAAATGAAATTTGCTTGATGAATCAATTCCAAAATTGGGTAAAGTATGAATTGGAATAGCTAAATTTGTATGTAAATCATTTGTGTGAAATAAAATGGAAGTTGGTATTAAAAAAAAAAAAAAAAAAGAAAAAAAAAGAAAAAAAAAAGGAACTTGTGCATGTTATAAAATATGGCTTACTTATGGAATCATGCAAATTGTTGATTGGATTATGAAATGGTTATGTTTGGCTTACATTTATATTGGAAATGTTGTTAAAAAGTTCATATCTTTGGAAACTAATGAGTTTGTTGAGTAAGTACAGGTATGGGAGGCATTCGATAGAGTTAAAGCGCATATATGCATTATATTAGCCGCTTGCTTTTAAAAATTTGCTAAAAAGGTACGCCTACGCAAATATAATCGGGAAATGATATATATATTGTGATATGTTTTGGTTTCTGACCGTGTGGGTCGATGTATATATATATATTTGTGTGTATCGCGATATCGCGAAAGCTCCTCCGTGCAGGGGAGACTCTGCCGAAATTTTTTTCGAAATTTTGGGAGTTAGAAAATTTTTGGGGTTTTGGGAAAAGTTTAGTGACTAGTAATGTTGTTTTGAAATAATATTGAAACCCAAGCTTTTGATTATAAATGAAGCACATGGGTTGGGAGTTTGAGCTAAAGGATTTTGGAAAGTGAATATAAGCTTTTAACTAACCAACTTGGATGAGTAAGTGAGTTTGAGCATAGTTCTTACCTTAGCAAATTTCGGGGACGAAATTTTTATAAGGGGGGAGGGATGTAACATCCCGTATTTTTAAACCATTGAATTTGAACATTTAATTCGTATTAAATGTTTAATGTGGATTCTTAATTGATTTTGAAATGAACGGATTCGGGTTCAATCAATGAAATAAGCTATAATTTTTAATTATAGTAATTCTGGTTGAATTTGAATAATGGGAAAATAACAATTTAAATATTCGAAATTGAAACAAAGGTAAATCTGGATGTAAATAGTGATAAAAATGGGTTTAAAAATTTATTTTGAGTTACTTGAGTGTAAATAGCGTGGTGGGAATTTTATAAGAATTTTAAAGTTGATAAATTAATATTTTGGATTTTATATTAATTGAAAAATGAATTTAATATTATTAAAATGCAGTTTAATCAGATTTTGGTCCGGAATGAGCCAGAATGATTTTATTTGTGCTTATAAATTTTATATGATTTATTATTAAGTTATTAAAATTTAAAAAAAGTGAAATTTTAAGCGTTTTCGTCAATTTAGATAATCGCTCGATTTAATAGACGAGTTAAAATAGCCTTCCGGGGCACAGTCTCGGAATTCGACGAAACTAGTTCCATTGGATCCGTAATAGTTAGTTATTATCGGATTTCAATTTTCGTAGCAATCGGAGTTGTCGTTTGACCGTGGCAGCACGAAACGCATCGAAATCGATTTAACCGATTTAATTTTAAATTGATCGTTTAATTCTGTAACTCGCACGTATGATCAAAATAGCTTACGAAACCTGTTCCATTGTGTCCGGAATGCGGAAAAACCTTAGGAACGCCTGTCGGAACGCGTATTTTGGAGTTCGTTTGCATATAAGGTTAAATTGAGAATTTATTTTAATAAAATAATATTAAATTATATATATATATATATATATATATATTATAATAACTAAACCCTCGTTCATTCGTTTACAGCCGCCGCTTATAGTTTTCTACGGCCGAAACCCTCCTAAATTCGTCACCAATTATTGATCAATCCACTAATTAATTTCAAAAATCTTCAACTGTAAAATGGAAGAACTCAAGGAGATCTACGAATCTAATGGTTGAGATGTGGTTTAGCGAAGTAGATCGTTCGAATTTTGTCGCCGTTTGGGGTCGGTTCGATCGCGATTGCTAGGTCAACTGTGAGGCCGAGCTTGGCCACGTTCTGGCCATGGGCGCGGGGCGAGGTGCTCTTCGATGTGGTAAAGGCCGATCGTCCTCAAACTCGCCGAGATTGGTTGCGTTTTGGGCTTGAACGAGAGTGGGATGGGTTCGTGTGAAGCTGTAGAACGCATACGGGAAGAAGAATAGGAACGGCCTTGATTTTGACTTAGGGTTTGAACGGCCTGATATGTGTGGTAAAAGAAAATTAAAAATTAAAAAGAAAATTTGTTTTAAAATTGTTATTCAATCTTTAAAAATCTGTAACTTGCTCATACATTATCAGATTTTGACGATTTTGGTAGCGCCGGAATCGCAGCGCCGTACTCTACGCTGCAGCGCAAGTTTGGAGACGATCAGAGCAAGTAGGAAATTTGAGTTAAATCGAACGCCGTTTGGTTTAATTTAAATTTCGAACGCTCGTCGAAACTCAAGGTGAGTTATTCTCACTCATATCTGGATACCAGTAAAGTTAAACAGCTAATATTGACTGTTTGTTTGGATGTTTAGCTGAATATGATAATTATTATTAAATTGAATCGATATATATATATATATATATATATATATATATATATATATAGTTGTGCTAATATTTGAGGATGCAGGGAAAACAGGTTGGAGGGATCCAACTGGATTCCTCACAATATTTTAATTGTTGTTATGACTGATGATGTATTCCATTTATATATACTGCGATAGATAAATTTGGAATTCAGTGTTGTGATATGAATTGATAAATTTAAACCTGAAATTGATAGGCATAAATAAAATAAATTGAGATTTAAAAGAAATAGAAGAAATTGTTAAATAAAAGATCTATAGGAATAAAATTTAGAATCTGGTTGAATGAAGAATGGAAATTGGTAAATTTTGGAATTTATAAATGAAATGGAAAACTTATCAGTTGATAAATGTGAAAATATGGATTTGTAAGGATAAATTCCATAAGGAATTATAAATTGTTAAAAATAACGATGGTTATTTGATGATGTTTTCCTGGAAATTAAAATATATTTAAAAGAGGCTTTCCAAATATAAATTAACAGATTTTAAATGTAAATAAAATAATTAGACGTAAATTTGAATCGGAATAAATCAGGTGGGATTTATAAGAAGGATTGTATGGGTTGTTGGATAGAAGTGTATTTCCCTGGGAAACCAAGTGCATGTTTTAAAGAAGATTTTAGAAAATTTAGAGTTTAAACGTGTTTTCAAAGGTGTTTTTGAGTAATTATTATTTTAAAGTAAATAATATATAAATTAGCTGTAATAGTAATTATTTTTAAAAATATTATTAGTAATTATTTTTTATACGGATTTACTTAAAGGGCAGCTTGATTTAAATTATTTGGAACCTTGTAGAAATTCTTTTAAAACTCCATCTTTAAAATTTCATTTAACTAAACCCTATTTTAAACTAGTTTATATCTTATCAAGTGGTTTTACCTTAAATATTTTGAAATTATTTTTAGAGTAAATAACTAGTAGTAAATTTACATATTTTAAAGTATATTTCAATATGAAATGTTTTAACTGTTTTTAAATCTAAATGTTTTGAACTTGGTTATTTCCAATGGGAATTAATGGTAGAGGATTTACCTTGTAAAGGAAGAGATTTTGGGAAATGTTTTCAACTAGTTTTGAAAATTTGAAGATATATCTTTTAAAGATATCTGAGGCAAATAAATAACGTGGAAATTATTTATTGTGTGATGGATGCTTATGGATGTTTATGAATATAAATTGATAGTTAAATCACTGACTATCAATATAAGACAAATGCGATGATCGTTTCGAAGAGACCGGGATCGAGATTTATTTTTCGAAAACCACTTCGATCCGGTTTGTATGTTTCGTGCAAAAAACGTGTTCGGAGTCGAAGATGGAGAAGTGAAGTGCAAGGGCTAGTCGCTACTAATCCTGAGGATATTTCCAAAATGGATGTGGTAGGAGTTGTGCCTTCGGTTCCGTTCGAACCCGGGACGGACTTGTATGGACGAATGCTTGCGAAACATCGTCAGGTGGGCGATGAGCATTCTAAGTGAAAACGTTCTAAAGGTAACGTTTAACCTCAAGCCTCATCAACCGGGAATGGCTAAAACAGGGGAGGTGCAGCAAGGTTAGGTGGGTCATGCCCAAGCAGGACAAGATTTTCCCCTGTCTAGATGTCCCTTTATATTCGGCTTAGTGGGTGGTTGGTCGCGCCAACCACGGGGTTATCTTGTTCGGGACTGTTCAGTAAGGAATGGTTCCGGCCTTGTGTTGCAGGGGAGCGGGCGTACTCCTCGGTACTCTGATCTAGGCCAGGTACTGTGACGGGCGGTACCCCAGTAGCCCAGCCATTGATGGAAATCCATTTTCCCTACAAGCCTTGTACGAGTTTTGTTTGTATTACCCACTTTTGTGGCTAGTAGCTGGAATTTAATCATGTAACAATTTCAACTATTTTATAAGTATTTGTAAATAGACCCTATTATAATATCAGAGGATTTCTATAAAAAGTGTTTTAGCTATCGTAAGGTAAAAACCCGACATGTTTATTTGTGGCGTGGTCTTACGAGATGCTTTTGTTTTCAAAGGATTTTTGAAACTTTAATAATCAATTTGGATGCATTATTATCAGCTGGTATTCCAGACTGACTCGGGTGTTATTTCATTATAATGCTCGGGTCAGACCGAGTATTATATGTACAGGACTTGATGCTTTGGAACAGGGGAGGAGCTGGAGCCGAGACGTATTATCTATACATATACATACATACATACATATATATATATATATATATATATATATATATATATATATATTCCGCTGCTGTGATTGTATGGTATATCCGGGTAATTTGATGTATGAGATACTCTGATGATATGATGTATAAAACAGTGATAGATTTCATTTTGGGTAAAGTTCTATATTTATTATTATAGTTTATTCCGCTGCGACTGTGAGATTCTGATATTGTTTAGTTTCTTCTTCTTCTATCTCTTCTTCTTTAACCCTAATGGTTCGTAATTCTGTGCCACTTGAGTTAATAGAGGTAGAATAGTGTTGATTCAAGGGGTACAGATTTGTGGGCTGTCACAAAACCCATGCAGTTAAAGAGCTTAGTGGTTCTATAGCTGTGTAGGTACAAAATGTAATAGTGGGGATAAAGCGGAAAATTGGAGAAGTGCAAAAATCTTCATTCGGTATAAAATAAAATATTTAAAGTTAATTTATTCTTACTCTTACATTATCTATGAAGAAAAAAGAAATGTTGTGACGTTTACGACTTTTCGACCTCGAAAACCGACATCAATACGTCCACTGTATCAACTGTCGAGCAATCGAATGCCGGAAAACCGTACCATTATGGTTAAAGAAGAAGAAAATGATAGAAGAAGAAAGAGAAAGATAGAACAGAACGGAAAAAAACAACAGAACAATATCAGAATCTCACATATCGCATCGGAACAACATATAATAGATAAATGAATAATCTTTAAACAAAAGAACTATATCGGTTATTACATTTTATTACATCATCAGAGTGTACAGCAACAAACAACAACAAACAGCGGAAAATAAATACTATATACTAGGTAATACGCCATGCCATCCAGCTTGCCTCCAGCAACTCCTGAATTCCAGAATATCCTGATAACCTAACTCTGGACTGCCCGTGTGGAAATTGGTGGGCACCTAGAGTTTAGGAAGGGAAACAATAAACTCTGAGTCAGTCATGTGACTGGTGTGAGAACTAAAACAGTTTATTTTTAAAACAAAGAACAGGATAATTTTAAAATAGATTCGCAATGCTATTTAGAAAATGAGACTACCATAAGGCCTCCCACACACACACACACAATGCAAACGTAGAATCGGAGGAGATTTCTCCTTATGATAGTCAAAGATGCTTGGTACGCATTAAAAAGAAACATTTGATATTATTACTAGTGCATAGTGTAGGAAAAATCATTTCGAAAGTAAAGTTATAAATCTTAGCCAGCATAGGCATTTCGCACTTATGCCTACTATAGCTACCATCCAAACAGTGGTGACCACCATAAGTGAATGATAGGTTCTACAACTAAAATCGTACAAGATCGTATTGTTTCTTTGGATTTCCAACAAATGGTCAGGCCAAGGAACTTCCCATTGCCACATGGGTACGCCTCTGGAAAGACGACCCGAGAACCTAACCGGATCTCTGCCAACACAAGGCCGGGTTACCCCTAACTAGGTAACTACTGACACAAATATGTCATTCCCCGATCGTAACAGATCTATATCCGAGGATCCTCGATTTCCAACAACCACAAAGCAATAAATATACAGCAAAAACATAGGTTAAGTATCTGGGCTCCATACCATGATACCACCTATATCCAGAAGGAATGACATACACTAAATGGGCGCTACCCCCTAATAACCTTACTGCATCCTTCCTGTTTTGACCATTTCCGTGGTGTGTGGTCCGATGAAGTCTCGCCCACAAAGCTACACTTTATACAAAAGTTGTGCTTTGATCATCAAATGCTCAACAGCACTTCATATGCCACATTACCAATTTGGAAATGTATCACTAGTAACCATCAACTACATAACCTCTAAGGGTGTTAAGCTAAGAGAATAAATTCTCCGCCACCTAAGAAAATATATTTGATAGAAACTAGCTTTACATCTCAAATTGAAATGTCAGACACACATCCATACAAGTCCGTTCCAGGATCGAACGGAACCGAAGGCACTTACAAAGAAGACCTTGCAATCCGGATATTCACTAATCACGACCGGACTTCCCATCACAAAGGGTAATAAATTTCTATATCGGAGATCAGCCGATGCAGAAACATTCGATGGTAATCCTTCCATTTTCACAAATATCTGGTCTTCAACATCGGTCATCAAATGCAATCCATAACGACGTATCACATATTCGGAATGGGTTATACGACCCAAAGGTCCTTTCCCGGCTAACTCGAATAGTGAGCGCTTATTCAAAAATAAGTGTGGCATTCAAATTCAAGCAAATCACAACAAATACCTATTCAAAGGTAAATATTGATAGTCGGTTATTTAACTATCAATAGGTATGCTCAACATCACCAGATTCCAAATAATTTCCCAAATTATTTATTTTCCAAAAATATCTTTACTAGATATATAATTTCCACACTTCAACCATTTGAAAACAAATTTTCAAATCACTTTTCACCTTTACCACTTTTGAAAACAAATTTAATCATTTTCCTTACGTGGAAATACTTTCATTTCAAAATGGTTCATTTAAACCAATTAAATAAATCCTTACCGATTTACTTTATATTTACGTTCCAAATCCGTAAATTTATTCCCACACTTCAAAAATAAATCAACGTTTATTTTTAAACAAATTTCCCTTTCTTTTATAAATTCCATAGCGAATTTACACTTCCCAAAACATCTGTGAATATACGATTTCCAAACCGATTTCTAATTTTCATTTTAAATTTATCTTTAAAAGATAAAATCTCAAAATATTCACTTCATATTGGAAAACATTTCCAAACTTATTTAATAATAAGTAATTTACAAATCCATTTATTTTCAACACTTGGAAAATATTCAATATACTTAAATCGATATTAAGTATATATTTCATTCTTTAAGAAATCGTTCTCTTAAACACATTTGTTTGGGCCAAAACGAATGTTGCGTAAAACCTCGTTACGACGACCCAAAATCACTAGTATAGGGATTCGAAATTAAAATAGATATATAAATCCCAATACTATACAAAACATTTCCTTTCGGAAATCATTTACTATAACAACAGTGTTATAGTCCACCATTTCCTTATTTCTCGAAAACATCTATTTCAACAATGAATGTTGAAATCTATGTATTCGATTCATAAGACATTTTAAAACATCTTTTTAAAATAATTAACTTCATTTTATAATATCGCTTTCCCAAAACATAACCATTTTATTTAAAAGTATATGCACTGTCCAAAATCGTGAATATACTTCACTAACCAAATTTCAATATTTCTACACATTTTATATAAAGAATAGTTCGCTATCCAAAATCGCGAATATACTTCTTTTAATAAATTTCTATATCCATTTTATCAAATTCCATTGATTTCGAATTTATAAATAATGTCTATAAATTCCATTTATATTTATAAACTTCGATTTATAAATCTCCTTTATTAATCCAATTCAATTTATGTATCTCAAATATATACCAAAAATCCATATTATAAGTTAAATACTTATAATTCATTTATTTACAAAATCGTTCTTTTTAAAACTTCTATTACTTACAAGATTCATTTATATTTTATAACAACTTCAACTTATAAAATCTCCTTTATTAACGATTTCTATTAATATCTCATTTAAATGCCCAAAATCCAGTTTATAAGTTAATTACTTATAAATCTTTTATTTTACAACATCTACTCATTTTATAATCTTCACAATTTATAAATCTATAATTTTTAATGAAATCCATTTTATACTTCATTTTAACACTTAATAAACTCGTTTTATAATTCCAATATTATATATATATATATATATATTATAAATATCAACGTTAAAAATCTTTTATATACATCCTTTATAATAATTCAAAAATCCAAATATAAACTATTTTATAAATCTATTTATTTTAAAAATCATCTTTTGGTTATATTTCACAAAAGTCTTAATTTTTATAACATAAATTTATAGCATTTTAATTATTTAAAATGAATCAATTCAAAAATTTAAATAAAACGTATACTTTGAAAAATCCTTTTAAAAATCCTTTTAAAATCAAAATCGTTATTTTAAACTTTAAAAATGGATCTGATGATGCAACAGCACTCAATAGTCAATCATGACAACAAACATCATATATCATCATATGATAATCAATAAACATCAAAACATCTGTAATCAAATAAATACTGGTGAGGAATCCAGTTGGATCCCTCCAACCCGTTTCCCTGCATCCACAAACATTAGCACAATACAAATTCTGTTCAAAGAGGAATATCGCGGTATATGGAATTTATAAAATATTATCCGCTTAATAGATGGCGCAATAGGGTCTCACCCGCTATATAATGCGGGAAATCAACTCCAAGTACATAAATAATACCAATTTCACTTTTCAGTGAAATTATCGCGGTATATGTTTTTAATAAATAACATCCGCTTACTAACGGCGTATAATGTCTATTTTAACCATCAATAGATAACAATCATCATTAAAACATACTATCAATAATTTTAAATCTAACTATTTAAAATTTAAATCGAAACAATTCGATTGAGTGAGAAGTTCTCACCTTGATTTCAATTCAGTTCTCGCGTTTTATTTCGAATAAAATTAAACATGCGTTTAATTTTACCCGAAATTCAAACTAGCTCCAAACGACTCCAAACCAGCTCCATTGGTAGTGCTCGACAAAAAGAACCCGTCGCGATTTGTTTCGTGCGAAACGGACCTCGTACGAAAAAGTTATGATATTTTGAATTTAATACAAATTTTTTTTATAAAAAATTATACAATTACTTTTATTATTCTCAAACCCTCACATCTGGCCGTCCATTTTGAATCCCCAACATCAGGTCGCGCCTTGCCTTCTCCCTTCATCACGCGATTTTTGCTCCAGGTACATGAACGTGCATGAACCTAATTGCCGCCCTTTAGGGTTTAGGACCGCGGCCACCACGAAGCTCGAAACGTCACCACGTCACCACTCCACCACCACACGAAACGCCTCGGCCACCTCCACCTTCGGCTGTAAATTGGTGGAGCTTGGCCATCACAAGGCCTGGGAAATCTTGCCCATTCGTGGGTAATTCACGGCCATATTCTGTCCCCTCCGACGAGTTACGTGCCACTCCGCCGTATGGATCTGAAGCTCTCCCCATGCTCTTCAATTTGTTAGTTGAAAGCTCTTGCTAATTGTCTACGGATTGAGAGTGATTGAGGGGAGAAGAAGAGAGGTTTCTGGCCATCAACAGTAAAGTGGAGGCTAGGGTTTTAATTAGGGTTTGGCTGCAATTGTAAAGAGTGGAGGTCATTTTATAGAAAAATGGCAAAACACTATTCATCGAAAATTTTCCGAACTCCAAACGAAGTGTGCCGGCTGATGTTTCTAAGGTTTACCCTGCGTTCCGGACATAATGGAATAGGTTTCGGAGGCTAATTCGATCATATGTGCGAGTTACGGAAATAAACGATCCAATTTAAATTAAACTGATTAAACGATTTTCTAGGCGTTTTAGCTTGCCCCGAACAAACGGTAAATCCGATTGACACGAAATTAGAAACCTTATAATAATATCATATTACGGATCCGATGAAGCTGGTTTCGTCAAAATCCGAGACTGTTCCAAAAATGACTATTTTAGCTCGTCAATTAAATATTAAAATATTCAATTTTCACAATTTAACTTTTAATTCGATTTTAAAAGTTCTATAATGTTATTATAACTCCAATATGATTAAATAAAATTTTAGAAATCATTTTAAATCATATTTAACTCGATTTCCAATTATTTCTGTATTTTCAAATATTGAATTATCGATTTAATTATCCAATTAAATTCAAATATTCTAAAAATAAATTATTCGACTATTTAATTTCACTTGTTAATATTTAAAATCAATTAAATTTTCAAATTTTTAATTAACAAAAATTCTGGGTCGTTACAATCTTCCCCCCTTAAAAGAATTTCGTCCTCGAAATTACCAAGTAAGAAAAAGTTACAGAATGCATTAACTTTCCAAAACAAACCATTCAAATTAGATTTTTACAAATCTCTTAAGTGTTTAA
The DNA here is from genome assembly GCA_030765085.1 of Allium cepa. Lineage (NCBI taxonomy): Eukaryota > Viridiplantae > Streptophyta > Magnoliopsida > Asparagales > Amaryllidaceae > Allium > Allium cepa. The sequence continues at coordinate 1,024,134,076 of CM060945.1, read as the reverse complement.
CTTTCCCAAAATTCATTGTTAAACTTCTTACAATTTCTCTACTAAGTTTTCAAATCATACTTAGTTTTCAAAAAATTTCCAATTTTCTCAAAAAAATTCTAACGCCTTAAATTTTCGGAAAAATCGCCAGAGTCTCCTTTGCGCGGCTCGATCCGAAAAAAAATGACAGTATATATATCACAAATATACATCTCATCAAGTGATGAGGCATCCCGCAGGGGAAAAAGTGTGAAAGTAAGATATTTAATCCGAGATATGTACCTTATATATTATTAGCGAGCATATACGGCTAATATAGCGTGAAAGCGAGCTCCAAATGTGAAGCAAGCGCAATCCGCACCTACTAACATTCAACAAACCATGAGAAACATGTATATATGAAAATAATATCAATATACAACATATATCACTACAACAACTACATATGCCAATATAGCAAATGCCACAAAAAGCAACAAATGCAACCACCAAATCAATATAAATTCACTTCTCATTAATATTCAATGAATTGGTTTCCAATTGATTCATTAACATAGGATGTTTTTACTAACATTCATTTATTCGTTTCCAATTAGTTTACATTCACTAATCAAATTCACATTAGTTCACTTTAAATTTGAATCAAATTACTTAGCTTCCAATTTATCAATTCAACTTCTTTATCACTTAATGAATTTATATACAATCAATTTACAACCATACAATAACCAATGTATATTCATTACAAACAAATTTATTTAATTTACATTTCTTTACATTCAATTTGGTTCAACACTCTTAATTCAATTGGTTGATATTAAATTGACTTTCATTCAATTATTCAACTTCCAGTAACATTAACTTTTAATGAATTTACACTTACATTCATTATTCCATATCAATTATTTACATTCTATTGATTAACATTCAATCCATTCATTAATTCAATTGCTAATTCCTTTAACAATATAAAGTTGAATTTCATTTATATAACTTAAGTTCACATTCTTAATGACTTCATTTCATTAATTCACTTATTAATTTACTTCGACACCAAAATTAACTTCATTCAACATTACTTAAGTTATATTCCATTAAACATCATTTGTTTAATTTAACTTAAAATTCCACTTATAAATTCAATTCAGATTCCAATTCTGAAATAAATTTTTATTAAACTTTTACCAAAGTCAAATTTCATCACTTATTCAAAACCACATTTTATTTTGCTTACAAATTTGTTTAACCATTTTTAACAATCTCTTTTACTTACATTTTCACATTTAATAAGTTATACAACTTATATTTCAACTTCCAAACCCGATTTAAATTTATTTAACCTCCTTTAGTTAAATTCCACATCATATGTCTCATATTATAAGTTCAAAATTCATTTCACTTATATTTATCAACTCCAACTTGGATTTTTAATTTCAATTTGTTTATCACACCAAAACTTCAATTTTTCTATTTACTATGGTAGCAAATTAATCACATAGAAACTCGAAAATGATACCGATGATGCTGCAGCCATCACCCTTATTATTCCCCACTAACAATAGTGAAATCAGTGCTAAATATTCTTTCAAAACTTTTTTCCTTTCATTATTAATAAATCACATTTATAAATCTTACTTATGAAATTTCACTATTTTCTCTTTACTTATATAAGATTATTTCACGATTGTAAATCGTTTTAATTATAATTCCATACTTTATAATTCATTTGCTTATACAATTCATTCTTTTACAATTGTTTTATTTAACTTATTCAAACAACTTTTATTTACTTGCATATAACTTACATTTTCAACAACTAAACAATGAATTTATATACACTTAATAATTCTGAAAAATTATTCCTTATATAAAATATAATCGAGGTAAAATTATTTCATTTACCCAATTTAAAACGATACTATGTCGACTTGCCACGTTTAAGTGTTTATAAATTCCTATCGATAATATGGCGTCCCACCTACCGACCAAAATTCACAAACAACTCAACGGATAAGCAAACACAATATAAAACAATTTCATATTCACTAACAAATATGCGCTCGTATCCATTATTACACTCAAACTCATTCTAGAGTACTACTGACTCTATCTCTAACGAGCAATACCCAACAGAGCCATGGTTGTCGCTTAACCATAAGCTCTGATACCAAATGTGACGTTTGCGACTTTTCGACCTCGAAAACCGACATCAATACGTCCACTGTATCAACTGTCGAGCAATCAAATGCCGGAAAACCATACCGTTATGGTTAAAGAAGAAGAAAAAGATAGAAGAACAAAGAAAAAGATAGAACAGAACAGAAAGAAACAACAGAACAATATCAGAATCTCACATATCGCAGCGGAACAACATATAATAGATAAATGAATAATCTTTAAACAAAAGAACTATATCAGTTATTACATTTTATTACATAATCAGAGTGTACAACAACAAACAACAACAAACAGCGGAAAAGAAATACTATATACTAGTGAATACGCCATGCCATCCGGCTTGCCTCCAGCAACTCCTGAATTCCAGAATATCCTGATAACCTAACTCTAGACTGCCCGTGTGGAAATTGGTGGGCACCCAGAGTTTAGGAAGGGAAACAATAAACTCCGAGTCAGTCATGTGACTGGTGTGAGAACTAAAAAAGTTTATTTTTAAAACAAAGAACAGTATAATTTCAAAATAGATTCACAATGCTTTTTAAAAAATGAGACTACCATAAGGCCTACTGCACACACACACACAATGCAAACACAGAATTGGAGGAGATTTCTCCTTATGATAGTAAAAGATGCTTGATACGCATTAAAAAGAAACATTTGATATTATTACTAGTGCATAGTGTAGGAAAAATCATTTCGAAAGTAAAGATATAAATCTTAGCCAGCATAGGCATTTCGCACTTATGCCTACTATATCTACCATCCAAACAGTGGTGACCACCATAAGTGAATGATAGGTTCTACAAATAAAACCGTACAAGATCGTATTGTTTCTTTGGATTTCCAACAAATGGTCAGGCCAAGGAACTTCCCATTTCCACATGGGTACGCCTCTGGAAAGACGACCCGAGAACCTAACCGGATCTCTGCCAACACAAGGCCGGGTTACCCCTAACTAGGTAACTACTGACACGAATATGTCATTCCCCAATCGTAACCGATCTATATCCGAGGATCCTCGATTTCCAACAACCACAAAGCAATAAATTTGCAGCAACAACATAGATTAAGTATTTGGGCTCCATACCATGATACCACATCTATCCAGAAGGAATGACATACACTAAAGGGGCGCTACCCCCTAATAACCTTCCTGCATCCTTCCTGTTTTGACCATTTCCGGGGTGTGAGGTCCGATGAAGTCTCATCCACAAAGCCATGCTTTATACAAAAGCTGTGCTTTGATCATCAAATGCTCAACAGCACTTCGTATGCCACATTACCAATTTGGGAATGTATCACTAGTAACCATGAACTACATAACCTCTAAGGGTGTTAAGCCAAGAGAATAAATTCTCCGCCACCAACGGAAATATATTTGATAGAAACCATCTTTACATCTCAAATTGTAATGTCAGACACACATCCATACAAGTCCGTTCCATGATCGAACAGAACCGAAGGCACTTACAAAGAAGTCCTTTGTAACGACCCGTAATTTTCGTTAATTAAAATTTTCATTTTAATAAGATTTACGTAAATTTAATTTACAAGAAATAAAGATTTTATAATTAATAATGAAGCAAATGCTGAGAATGAAATGAAACCATGGGAATATAAGGCTAAGTATTTACAGTTGAAACAAAATGACGAATAAATTGAAGTGATGTAAATTGTTATACTAGGCTAAGAGTTGCATATAAGAGAACAAAGGTAAGTAGTGAATTTAGTTAATGAATTAATAATATTAAATAGTAAATTGAATTAAATCAATGTCCGGTACAAATTGAAATATTGTTTGGAATGAAAGCTTATAAATTGTAAGCTTTAATTTGCAAATGAAATCAGTGTATTAATTTAGTTGTAATTGAATGTAAATCAATGAAATTATGTAACAATTGATAAATGATGGCATTCATGAATGAAATAAGATTTGTAAGTAATAAAGGAATAATTGAAATAAACATTTACCAATGATATAGTATATTGATTTATATAGACTTAATAAAACATTTGAATTGAATCAATCTATTTAGTTGAAACTAATTAATTGGCATGCAAATTATAAATGGGTTTATAGTAAGAAATTATACTACCGTGAATTGGAATTAAGATGAAATTGAAAAATTCAAGTATGTGATGCAAATATATCATATATAGAAGTGGAAAAGAAAATTAGTGTCATTATAACCTGGTTGGTAGGTAACAAACTTATAACTGAATTTAAAAGAAAATAGGTGACAATGAATATAGATCGTTCATTTATTTGGTGTGTTAAATAAATTTTGGTATTCGATCGCAATAAATATAAATAATTAATTGAAACTGTTGTAAGGTCAAAATTTATGGCATATAATAAGTTGGGGGATAGATTTCATTAAAGGTAATTTATTTATTATGTTAATGTAAATTAAAATAATTAGAGGTACGTAAATGATGATCAATACCATGTTTGGAAGTTGTAATTTAGAGGATATTAAGAATTAGGAATGAATTTTGAATTATTTGCAATACAAATAAAGAAAATGTTACGTTATTGCTAACTGAAGGAATCATTAATTAATTGAATGAAAGTTAAATCAGTGGAATTAATGGAGATTAATTTACGTTAGTTATTTAGGGTAGTGACTAAATTTGGTAATCCATTTGCAATTAATGACAATAGTGTTGATATAAGCTAATAAGTTAAATGTCAATGCAATACCAATTAATGGATTGAATGTGAATATGAAATTGGAATTAATAAATGCAGTAAATAGTTCAGGGCAAATAAATTTATGGAACAAATGTTAAGATCTTAACTGATGGTAATTAATAATTGAAGATAATGTAAATTCCATTTATAATATGACTATGGGTGAATGAAAAGATTGTAAATCAAGATTTGTTTATTTATATGAATATAAAGAATTAAGGTAATTGAGTTTTTGCAATTAAGTAAAAATTAAACATTTATTTTTACGTTAATTGAAAATTTAGTTGAAATTGAAAAATATTTATGTATGTTAATTTCATCCATTTGGCTATAATGGATTGAATAATAAGAATGAAGATTTAATTCAATGAAATTTTTGGAAACTTAATTTGATAATTTCTAAATTTAATAAAAATGAATATTTGACACAAAGTTAATCAACTTTAAATTGGCCTTTAAATTGTTTAAAACATTGTAATTTGATTGAGACATATAAAGGTAATAAATTTTGTCAAATTTAAGATTTAAAAAAAAAAATTGGATTTTATTAATAAATTTTTAATTTATTTAATTAATATAAAATTAGCCATTTTGGCCACTGACTCGGATTCCGACGAAACTAGTTTCATCAGATCCGTAATGGTGAATTATAATAGTGTTTCAAGTTTCATAACGATCGGACTTTTCGTTTGATCGTACTGACTCGAAACGCCTTGAAATTTATGCAATTTAAATCAATTTAAATCAATTTGGAAAAACTGAATTTAGCATAACTTCTTCAGACGATAGAATTTGGACGTGAAACTTTTTCCATCGCGTTTAAAATATTTTTATACATATATTTTGATATATGGGTTGACCCATTTTCGTTCCGGAGTAGAAACGGGCTTTTCGGGCCATAGATTGTTCAGCACGTTTATTTATCTGGTCCATCTACTCTATTTCAACCCTACCTATAAATACCCTGTTATAAACCCTAATTTCTCCTCATTCTCATTTGTCTGTACGTTCTTTCTTTCTCAGCTCCTCATCCCAATGGCAGACAAAACCTAATTCCCAAATTCCAAAAAAAAAAAAATCAATTTAAAAAAAAAAAATTGCGGATCTGCAGCAGCTTCTGGTCGCGCTTCAGTTTTCATAGGAGAAAACCCTAGAGCAACTTCGGGTCGGGAAGAAAATGACTCGGGTCACTCCGGGCCGTTTTGGCGAAAACTCCAAGCAAGCATCGGGGAATTGAGGCGGCGCACCGAAGTCGAACCCGAAGTCGACCCAGGACCAGAATTTTCCATTTTTCAAATTTTCATAACTTTTGCATACGAGCTCGGATTCACGCGCAGTTTGTTTTGCTAGGATCGTATCAGAATTTCTGACGTTTTGGAACTGGTTTGGATGAATTTGGAGACTAACCAATTTTTGGGTTTAAATTGGATTTGAATTCAATTTAAATTCAAAAAGTGAGTGTTTTAACCCACTCACAACTTCTAAAATTTCTTATGTTTGTTAAATTGATTTAAGATTCGGGTAGAAATTTGTCTATGACTGTTTGGCATGTTTTATTCGTCATCTCAGTTACATCGCATTTATTTAATTTAACTGTTAATTAATTTTATTTATTGCATACAATTTGACAGTTAGAATTTATTTATTTGCATATTAACTGCCTATCATGATTATATTTATTTGTATTTCATATTAACTGCCAGTTAAATTTACATTTATTTTGCATATAAACTGCTAGTTTAACAGTAGTTAAATTTATTTTTGAATATAAACTGTTAGTTAATACATGTTACTTATTTCCTGTTATATTATATATGCTATATATTGATGTTTGTTTAAATTGCCGATGATTGAAATAAATTGATGATGATTGAAAAAAATTGGTTGATGATTGACATTGGATGAATGGATGATGTGTTCTATCTCATATAAACTGCAAGTTATCATGCATTTTCATGTCATTCGGGATTGTGGTTTGAAATGATATACAACCGCACTTTATTTTTAAATTGCGGATTGAAATGATAAACATCCGTATCACTTGACCATAGGGTAGAAAATTTTATACAGGCACCGCGGTATATATATATAAAAATATTTTGAAATGATTTTCTATGGTTTTGTAAAGTTATATATATATGGTTTATGGGATATTGATTTGGTTATTGATAAAGGTTATTATATATATAGAAATTTTCGATCTTTAAGCTTTGTATAAATTTGATTTGAAGTTTAAAATAAATCTTGATTTTAAGATCAAATAAGATTAAGCATTTATTTAAAATTTAATTTCTGGAGTTTCATTGACCTTAATGAGAATAAGGTTGGAATATGAATATTAAGTTGAATAGGAATTAAATAAAAAGTTAGGTTTTTTAAAGGATATGATTTTATAACTTGATGTTTGTGTAGAGTGATCTAAATGAATATCAGGTTGATTTAAATGAATATGTAATAAATTGAAAGATTTTCCAATCATGCGAAGTTAAAGGTTTTTATTAAATTATATTGAATTCATTAAGTAAATATTTCAAGTCTAAATAATAAGTAAATTGAATTTAATATATATGGGATTGTCAAATGAGTTTGTTTTGAAATGGTGAAATATTTAAAGCTTTGAAACATAAGAATTGAAATGGTATTTGGAAGTTTAAATCGATATTTGAAAATTGATTTGTGAAATCTAAAGAAGCTATTGTGTTTTATAAAGTAATTTAATATTTAACCATTTAAGAGATGGAAATTTGCTTCGAAGTTATGATTTTCAAGGTAGTATGACTTGAAAATATTATATTCAAGAGTTTTGATTTCTAAATATGTTACTTTGAAAACCCTATGATTTTGGAAAAGAATATATGTTGGAAAATAAAATGACATTATATGATTTTGGGTCTAAATGATATCGTATTGATTTGGGGTTTTAAAAATATAAATGATATCGTATTTATATGGGTTTAAAATGGATATTTTATTTTGGTTTTAAAGTTTAATTATTTTAAATGACTGCGGTGTTATAATAACGTTTGGTTGTTGAAGAGACCGGGATCGAAAGTTGTCATACTCTCTGCCAACTCCGAAAACCACTTTAACAACCGTGTACGCGGTGGAGATTCCATAATGAAGTAGGTTGGTGGAGGCGTTTCCTGCAAGGTAAATATGTGGACCCGACTCCCGTGAGTTGGCATAAGGTAGCTAAAACAGGAGCGATTCTCGGGCCAATGAGGTCATTCCTCTGATCGGACACTCCTCTTCGATATTATACTTTTACTTTGGATTGATTCAGTGGCCACTTTTACTTTGATTTTTGGGGGAGTTTGTTCGAGGTGGGCGGTAGATGCGGCTACGCGTTTCCATCAGCCCGGATAGCAATTGGTATATCTACCCTAGCATTGCCTAGTTGTGCCGTGTCACCTACCATACCGAGCCTTTACTACGAGTTTCTATTTGTGTCGTACCTATGGAGTGTCTTCTCGTAGTCTCCCGATCAGGAGATATGCAGGCACTGTATAGACTATTGGCACTATTACGTGTTAAGGTGGAAAATGTAAAGCCTTAAAGCTATTTTAAAATAAGTTTATTTTACAATTAGACACTATTATAATAGCGCAATATACTACATAATAAATAGTTTAATGGATCCTTAGGAGATGTAAATCCCGAGCATCTCTTGAGTTACTGTACTCATATTTATTTCTGTTAATTTAACTCACATAAGATCTTTTAGTTCTGACTCGAGTGTTTTTGTCTTTTCAAATTCGCTCGGGTCAGTCCGAGCGTTTCAGGATCGAAGACTTTTGATCTGGAGGACGAAGACGGAGATTTCTACTATTATTATTAATTATATTCCACTTCACTATTTAATTCCGCTGCATTGATTATGATTGGTATGTGAACTCTGATATTTATTGTATAAAGAAGAATCAAATGTTTGTAAACAGTTTATGAACTGTACATTTATTATTATATTTTATCCTTCCGCTGTGAGATTCTATTTTGTTTTTCTTTCCCTGTTTTTTTTTCCTACTTACCCATAACAATCCGCCCTTCCGTATGGTTTGAATTGGCACGTGTGTCGATTTAAAGCATGCGAAAAGGCGGGATGTCACATCTGGTATCAGAGCGAGGTTTAGCGATAAACCTTAGCTTTGTGCAGTTTGACTCTTTACTAATAGGGTAGTTATACCCTATGGGGTCGCTGATGTATATATATGAGAGAGCGCATTTGTTAGTGTTATAAAAAGATTTAATATTGTGTTAATCTGTTCCGTTTTGTATTTATAAATTCTAGTTGGTGCATGAGACGCTGTGACATCAATAGGGATCTCTAAACACTTAATAGGACAGACCGACATAATATTTGTTTAATATAGGTGAATGAAATAATTTTGCCTATTATATTTTCTATATATAAAATAAAGTTATTTTTTATAAATAAGATATATATATGGTTGCAATATAATGGTTGTTAGGTAATAAAATTTATAAATAATAGGTGAAATTAGATGGAAAATAAAATTGGAAATTTAGAACTTAAGTTCCGGGGTTTTGGAAATTCTTTCAGTTGATTTTGGAATTTAATAATAATACTATTAGAAGTATTTTATGATATAAATATTTCAATATAATTTGAAAGAATTGTTTAAAAAGAAATTTTGAAAAGAAATAAGTTATGTACTCCCCTCTCTATCGCTTGAAAATAATTTCGGTGATAAGTGCACGCATCATCGACCTTCATTTTCGAGTTTCGAAGTGGGAAGGCCACTGTAGTAGTTTTACTACAGATTTATTTTGATAAACAAAAGTGAATTTTTAATTTGTTTTAAATATAATTGGGTTTATAGGTTGTAAGTATATATATTTACCTATTATTTTTAAAATAATTTGAAATTTAACCGAGTATTTAGTTCTTAAGTCTCCACAAATGAATAGTTTCAATTATTCTAGTGAAATGGAATCTAAGTTATTAATAATTGAAATCCTAAATGAAATAAGAGGTTTAATGCTAGGTTATTAATGGTATTAAATGAAATTTAAAATTGTAACCTATGAAATAAAGGATATAATTACTGAACTTTAATTAAAATAAGAGATTTAATGATAGGTTATGAATGAAATTAAATGAAATTTGAAATTGTAAACTATGAAATAAAGGATATAATTACTGAACATTAATTAAAAATAAAATTGAGTAAAACTTGTATAACTTTCAATTACATTCTTAAAAAGCATATATATAACTTACCAAATATTAAAAGTTGAAATGTTAATAAGAAATGTAATAGATATTATACAAGTAATAAATTTGAGGTAATGAAGGTAATTAATGAAATTCTTTAATAAATAATTAAGGATTTGATGTTGTAATTGTTGTAAACTTAAGTTATAATTGAAATTTTACTATATTTAAAATATAATTAAAGGTAAGCATTATAAATAGAGGATGATAAATTTAAGTAAATAAAATGGAATGCTATTATAATAAAATATGATAAAGAGTGAGTATTGTAAGTAGGCAACTAGAAACTTAAGTATATGGTTGAAGCTATTATGAATAAAATAAGTAGAAAAGATGAATGCAGTAAATATATATTTGTAGACTTAAATTAATGATTAATGTGATAAGAAATTGATATGCACATGAATACTATAAAAAAATAAAGCTATGCAATATGAAAGGAAAAGAGAAAAATGAATTATATATATAAGTATGAGTGCAAACAAGTGTGATAAACACTAAATTAATGAATGGAAATAAAAGTTGTAAGAAATAAATGTAAAGTAAAAAGATAAACCATATATGAAATAAAAGGAGAAATAAAACAACAAAGGTATGAAATGAAATTAAGAATAAGTAAAGTTGATTGTTGTTTGGATTTGTTGTTGTTTTGGGTTATGGTTGTTTAGGTATGATACTTCAAATTTGGTGGGATGGATGAATAATCTATTTTGTTTCATCTAAGACTGTTGAGTAAATGATGCGCTAGTGGTTTATTCTTCATTCCGTAATTTAAAAGTTTTGAACCCGAACAACTATTTGTTTGTTTGATTGAATGGTTGCTTTGTATTGGTTGTGTATGCTGTTTGTTGAAATTAATGGTTGCTGTATTGATTTGTTGTTAGTGATTGAAAACACTTACATATTTCACTTTATATAAATTGTTAACCCTTTGGATTTTATAAGTCAAATGCAGGTTATGGAAGCAATTGCTACTGCTTTTGGTTCCATAAATTAAGCGTAAATTGCCCGACAAATAGGTGCGTTTCGGATTACAGTTTATAGCGCTATTTATATATTTTCCCGTGTTGGGATATTATATTTTGGATATTATATTTTGGATATTATATGTGATATTTTGATATATGTGATATTATATTTTCTCCCGAGCCTCCGCGTACAAAGGAGACTCTGCCAAAATTTTCCGAAAATTTTGGACTTAGAAAATATTTTGAAAATGTTTTCCAAACTTTATTAGTTTGAGTATAATAAAAAAATTAATGATTATAAATTAGTATATTTTATCTAAATTAATTTTGTAAATTTATTTGTTTATAAATTTAATATTTAATATGATATTGATTTCTTAATTCTTCTTTTCCCTTCTTTTTCCTTTTCGGGGACGAAAAGTTTTGAGTGGGGGAGAGTGTAACGACCCGTAATTTTCGTTAATTAAATTTGTCATTTTAATAAGATTTACGTAAATTTAATTTACAATAAATAAAGGTTTTATAATTAATAATGAAGCAAATGCTGAGAATGAAATGAAACCATGGAAATATAAGGCTAAGTATTTACAGTTGAAACAAAATGACGAATAAATAGAAGTGATGTAAATTGTTATACTAGGCGAAGAGTTGCATATAAGAGAACAAAGGTAAGTAGTGAATTTAGTTAATGAATTAATAATATTAAATAGTAAATCGAATTAAATCAATGTCCGGTACAAATTGAAATATTGTTTGGAATGAAAGCTTATAAATTGTAAGCATTTAATTTACAAATGAAATCAGTGTATTAATTTAGTTGTAACTGAATGTAAAATAATGAAATTATGTAAATATTGATAAATGATGGCATTCATGAATGAAATAAGATTTGTAAGTAATAAAGGAATAATTGAAATAAACATTTACCAATGACATAGTATATTGATTTATATAGACTTAATAAAAGATTTGAATTGAATCAATCTATTTAGTTGAAACTAATTAATTGGTATGCAAATTATAAATGGGTTTATAGTAAGAAAATATACTACCGTGAATTGGAATTAAGATGAAATTAAAAAAATTCAAGTATGTGATGCAAATATATCATATATAGCTGTGGAAAAAAAATTAGTGTTATTATAACCTGGTTGGTAGGTAACAAACTTATAACTGAATTTAAAAGAAAATAGGTGACAATGAATATAAATTGTTCATTTATTTGGTGTGTTAAATAAATTTTGGCATTCAATCGCAATAAATATAAATAATTAATTGAAACTGTTGTAAGGTCAAAATTTATGGCATATAATAAGTTGGGGGATAGGTTTCATTAAAGGTAATTTATTTATTATGTTAATGTAAATTAAAATAATTAGAGGTACGTAAATGATGATTAATACCATGTTTGGAAGTTGTAATTTAGAGGATATTAAGAATTAGGAATTGAATTTTGAATTATTTGTAATACAAATAAAGAAAATGTTACGTTATTGCTAACTGAGGGAATCATTAATTAATTGAATGAAAGTTAAATCAGTGGAATTAATGGAGATTAATTTACGTTAGTTATTTAGGGTAGTGACTAAATTTGGTAATCCATTTGCAATTAATGACAATAGTGCTAATATAAGCTAATAAGTTAAATGTCAATGCAATACCAATTAATGGATTGAATGTGATTATGAAATTGGAATTAATAAATGCAGTAAATAGTTCAGGGCAAATAAATTTATGGAACAAATGTTAAGATCTTAACTGATGGTAATTAATAATTGAAGATAATGTAAATTCCATTTATAATATGACTATGGGTGAATGAAAAGATTGTAAATCAAGATTTGTTTATTTATATGAATATAAAAAATTAAGGTAATTGAGTTTTTGCAATTAAGTAAAAATTAAACATTTATTTTTACGTTAATTGAAAATTTAGTTGAAATTGAAAAATATTTATGTATGTTAATTTCATCCATTTGGCTATAATGGATTGAATAATAAGAACAAAGATTTAATTTAATGAAATTTTTGGAAACTTAATTTGATAATTTCTAAATTTAATAAAAATGAATATTTGACACAAAGTTAATCAACTTTAAATTAGCCTTTAAATTGTTTAAAACATTGTAATTTGATTGAGACATATAAAGGTAATAAAATTTGTCAAATTTAAGATTTAAAAAAAAATTGGATTTTATTAATAAATTTTTAATTTATTTAATTAATATAAAATTAGCCATTTTGGCCACTGACTCGGATTCCGACGAAACTAGTTTCATCAGATCCGTAACGGTGAATTATAATAGTGTTTCAAGTTTCATAACGATCGGACTTTTCGTTTGATCGTACCGACTCGAAACGCCTTGAAATTTATGCAATTTAAATCTATCTAAATCAATTTGGAAAAACTGAATTTAACATAACTTCTTCATACGATGGAATTTGGACGTGAAACTTTTTCCGTCGCGTTTAAAATATTTTTGAACATATATTTTGATATATGGGTTGACCCATTTTCATTCTGGAGTAGAAACGGGCTTTTCGGGCCATAGATTGTTCAGCACGTTTATTTATCTGGTCCATCTACTCTATTTCAACCCTACCTATAAATACCCTGTTATAAAGCCTAATTTCTCCTCATTATCATTTGTCTGTACGTAGCTTCTTTCTCAGCTCCTCATCCTAATGGCAGACAAAACCCAATTTCCCAAATTCCAAAAAAAAAAAAAAATCAATTTAAAAAAAAAAAAAATTGCGGATCTGCATCAGCTTCTGGTCGCGCTTCGGGTTTCAGAGGAGAAAACCCTAGAGCAACTTCGGGTCAGGAAGAAAATGACTCGGGTCGCTCCGGGTCGTTTTGGCGAAAAGTCCAAGCAAGCATCGGGGAATTGAGGCGGCGCACCGAAGTCGAACCCGAAGTCGACCCAGGACCAGAATTTTCCATTTTTCAAATTTTCACAACTTTTGCATACGAGCTCGGATTCATGCGCGGTTTGTTTTGCTGGGATCGTATCGGAATTTCTGACGTTTTGGTACTGGTTTGGATGAATTTGAAGACTGACCAATTTTTGGGTTTAAATTGGATTTGAATTCAATTTAAATTCAAAAAAGTGAGTGTTTTAACCCACTCACAACTTCTAAAATTTCTTATGTTTGTTAAATTGATTTAAGATTCGAGTAAAAATTTGTTTATGACTGTTTGGCATGTTTTATTCGCCATCTCAGTTAAATCGCATTTATTTAATTTAACTGTTAATTAATTTTATTTATTGCATACAATTTGACAGTTAGAATTTATTTATTTGCATATTAACTGCCTGTCATGATTATATTTATTTTTATTTCATATTAACTGCCAGTTAAATTTACATTTACTTTGCATATAAACTGCTAGTTTAACAGTAGGTAAATTTATTTTTGAATATAAACTGTTAGTTAAAACATGTTACTTATTTCCTGTTATATTGTATATGCTATATATTGATGTTTGTTTAAATTGCTGATGATTGAAATAAATTGATGATGATTGAAAAAAATTGGTTGATGATTGATATTGGATGAATGGATGACGTGTTCAATCTCATATAAACTGCAAGTTATCATGCATTTTCATGTCATTCGGGATTGTGGTTTGAAATGATATACAACCGCATTTTATTTTTAAATTGCGGATTGAAATGATAAACATCCGTATCACTTGACCATAGGGTTGAAAATTTTATACAGGCACCGGGATATATATATATATATATATAAATATTTTGAAATGATTTTCTATGGTTTTGTAAAGTTATATATATATATGGTTTATGAGATATTGATTTGGTTATTGATAAAGGTTATTATATATATAGAAATTTTCGATCTTTAAGCTTTGTATAAATTTGATTTGAAGTTTAAAATAAATCTTGATTTTAAGATCAAATAAGATTAAGCATTTATTTAAAATTTAATTTCTGGAGTTTCATTGACTTAAATGAGAATAAGGTTGGAATATGAATATTAAGTTGAATAGGAATTAAATAAAAAGTTAGAATTTTTAAAGGATATGATTTTATAACTTGATGTTTGTGTAGAGTGATCTAAATGAATATTAGTTTGATTTAAATGAATATATAATAAACTGAAAGATTTTCCAGTCATGTGAAGTTAAAGGTTTTTCTTAAATTATATTGAATTCATTAAGTAAATATTTCAAGTCTAAATAATAAGTAAATTGAATTTAATATATATGGGATTGTCAAATGAGTTTGTTTTGAAATGGTGAAATATTTAAAGCTTTGATACATAAGAATTGAAATGGTATTTGGAAGTTTAAATCGATATTTGAAAATTGATATGTGAAATCTAAAGAAGCTATTGTGTTCTATAAAGTAATTTAATATTTAACCATTTAAGAGATGGAAATTTGCTTCGAAGTTATGATTTTCAAGGTAGTATGATTTGAAAATATTATATTCAAGAGTTTTGATTTCTAAATATTTTACTTTGAAAACCCTATGATTTTGGAAAAGAATATATATTGGAAAATAAAATGACATTATATGATTTTGGGTCTAAATGATATTGTATTGATTTGGGGTTTTAAAAATATAAATGATATCGTATTTATATGGGTTTAAAGTGGATATTTTATTCTGGCTTTAAAGTTTAATTATTTTAAATGACCGCGGTGCTATAATAACGTTTGGTTGTTGAAGAGACCGGGATCGGAAGTTGTCATACTCTCTGCCAACTCCGAAAACCACTTTAACAACCATGTACGCGGTGGAGATTCCAGAATGAAGTAGGTTGGTGGAGGCGTTTCCTGCAAGGTAAATACGTGGACCCGACTCCCTTGAGTTGGCATAAGGTGGCTAAAACAGGAGCGATTCTCGGACCAATGAGGTCATTCCTCTGATCGGACACTCCTCTTCGATATTATACTTTGACTTTGGATTGATTCAGTGGCCACTTTTACTTTGATTTTTGGGGGAGTTTGTTTGAGGTGGGCGGTAGCTGCGGCTATGCGTTTCCATCAGCCCGGATAGCAATTGGTATATCTACCCAGGCATTGCCTAGTTGTGCCGTGTCACCTACCATACCGAGCCTTTAATATGAGTTCCTATTTGTGTCGTACCTATGGAATGTCTTCTCGTAGTCTCCCGATCAGGAGATATGCAGGCACTGTATAGACTATTGGCACTATTACGTGTTAAGGTGGAAAATGTAAAGCCTTAACGCTTTTTTAAAATAAGTTTATTTTACAATTAGACACTATTATAATAGCGCAATATACTACATAATAAATAGTTTAACGGATCCTTAGGAGATGTAAATCCCGAGCATCTCTTGAGTTACTGTAATCATATTTATTTCTGTTAATTTAACTCACATAAGATCTTTTAGTTCTGACTCGAGTGTTTTTGTCTTTTCAAATTCGCTCGGGTCAGTCCGAGCATTTCAGGATCGAAGACTTTTGATTTGGAGGACGAAGGCGGAGATTTCTACTATTATTATTAATTATATTCCACTTCACTATTTAATACCGCTGCATTGATTATGATTGGTATGTGAACTCTGATATTTATTGTATAAAGAAGAATCAAATGTTTGTAAATAGTTTATGAACTGTACATTTATTATTATAGTTTATCCTTCCACTGTGAGATTCTATTTTGTTTTTCTTTCCCTGTTTTTTTTCCTATTTACCCCATAACAATCCACCCTTCCGTATGGTTTGAATTGGCACGTGTGTCGATTTAAAGCATGCGAAAAGGCGGGATGTCACATCTGGTATCAGTGCGAGGTTTAGCGATAAACCTTAGCTTTGTGCAGTTTGACTCTTTACTAATAGGGTAGTTATACCCTATGGGGTCGCTGATGTATATATATGAGAGAGCGCATTTGTTAGTGTTATAAAAAGATTTAATATTGTGTTAATCTGTTCCGTTTTGTATTTATAAATTCTAGTTGGTGCATGGGACGATGTGACATCAATAGGGATCTCTAAACACTTAATAGGACAGACCGACATAATATTTGTTTAATATAGGTGAATGAAATAATTTTGCCCATTATATTTTCTATATATAAAATAAAGTTATTTTTTATAAATAAGATATATATTTGGTTGCAATATATTGATTGTTAGGTAATAAAATTTATTAATAATAGGTGAAATTAGATGGAAAATAAAATTGGAAATTTAGAACTTAAGTTTCGGTGTTTTGGAAATTCTTTCAGTTGATTTTGGAATATAATAATAATACTATTAGAAGTATTTTCTGATATAAATATTTCAATATAATTTGAAAGAATTGTTTAAAAAGAAATTTTGAAAAGAAATAAGTTATGTACTCCCCTCTCTGTCGCTTGAAAATAATTTCGGTGATGAGTGCACGCATCATCGACTTTCATTTTCGAGTTTCGAAGTGGGAAGGCCACTGTAGTAGTTTTACTACAGATTTATTTTGATAAACAAAAGTGAATTTTTAATTTTTTTTAAATATAATTGGGTTTATAAGTTGTAAGTATATATATTTACCTATTATTTTTAAAATAATTTGAAATTTAACCCGGTATTTAGTTCTTAAGTTTCCACAAATAAAAAGTTTCAATTATTCTAGTGAAATGGAATCTAAGTTATTAATAATTGAAATCCTAAATGAAATAAGAGGTTTAATGCTAGGTTATTAATGGTATTAAATGAAATTTAAAATTGTAACCTATGAAATAAAGGATATAATTACTGAACTTTAATTAAAATAAGAGATTTAATGGTAGGTTATGAATGAAATTAAATGAAATTTGAAATTGTAACCTATGAAATAAAGGATATAATTACTGAACATTAATTAAAAATAAAATTCAGTAAAACTTGTATAACTTTCAATTACATTCTTAAAAAGCATATATATAACTTACCAAATATTAAAAGTTGAAATGTTAATAAGAAATGTAATAGATATTATACAAGTAATAAATTTGAGGTAATGAAGATAATTAATGAAATTCTTTAATAAATAAGGATTTGATGTTGTAATTGTTGTAAACTTAAGTTATAATTGAAATTTTACTATATTTAAAATATAATTAAAGTAAAGCATTATAAATAGAGGATGATAAATTTAAGTAAATAAAATGGAATGCTATTATAATAAAATATGATAAAGAGTGAGTATTGTAAGTAGGCAACTAGAAACTTAAGTATATGGTTGAAGCTATTATGAATAAAATAAGTAGAAAAGATGAATGCAGTAAATATATATTTGTAGACTTAAATTAATGATTAATGTGATAAGAAATTGATATGCACATGAATACTATAAACAAATAAAGCTATGCAATATGAAAGGAAAAGAGAAAAATGAATTATATATATAAGTATGAGTGCAAACAAGTGTAATAAACACTAAATTAATGAGTGGAAATAAAAGTTGTAAGAAATAAATGTAAAGTAAAAAGATAAACCATATATGAAATAAAAGGAGAAATAAAACAACAAAGGTATGAAATGAAATTAAGAATAAGTAAAGATGATTGTTGTTTGGATTTGTTGTTGTTTTGGGTTATGGTTTTTTAGGTAAGATACTTTAAATTTGGTGGGATGGATGAATAATCTATTTTGTTTCATCTAAGACTGTTGAGTAAATGATGCGCTAGTGGTTTATTCTTCATTCCGTAATTTAAAAGTTTTGAACCCGAACAACTATTTGTTTATTTGATTGAATGGTTGCTTTGTATTGGTTGTGTATGCTGTTTGTTGAAATTGATGGTTGTTGTATTGATTTGTTGTTAGTGATTGAAACCACTTACATATTTCACTTTATATAAATTGTTAACCCTTTGGATTTTATAAGTGAAATGCAGGTTATGGAAGCAATTGCTACTGCCTTTGGTTCCATAAATTAAGCGTAAATTTCCCGACAAATAGGTACGTTTCGGATTACAATTTATAGCGCTATTTATATATTTTCCCGTGTTAGGATATTATATTTTGGATATTATATGTGATATTTTGATATATTTGATATTATATTTTCTCCCGAGCCTCCCCGTACAAAGGAGACCCTGCCAAAATTTTCCGAAAATTTTGGGCTTAGAAAATATTTTGAAAATGTTTTCCAAACTTTATTAGTTTGAGTATAATAAAAAAATTAATGATTATAAATTAGTATATTTTATCTAAATTAATTTTGTAAATTTATTTGTTTATAAATTTAATATTTAATATGATATTGATTTCTTAATTCTTCTTTTCCCTTCTTTTTCCTTTTCGGGGACGAAAAGTTTTGAGTGGGAGAGAGTGTAACGACCCATAATTTTCGTTAATTAAATTTGTCATTTTAATAAGATTTACGTAAATTTAATTTACAAGAAATAAAGATTCTATAATTAATAATGAAGCAAATGCTGAGAATGAAATGAAACCATGGGAATATAAGGCTAAGTATTTACAGTTGAAACAAAATGACGAATAAATTGAAGTGATGTAAATTGTTATACTAGGCTAAGAGTTGCATATAAGAGAACAAAGGTAAGTAGTGAATTTAGTTGATGAATTAATAATATTAAATAGTAAATTGAATTAAATCAATGTCCGGTACAAATTGAAATATTGTTTGGAATGAAAGCTTATAAATTGTAAGCATTTAATTTACAAATGAAATCAGTGTATTAATTTAGTTGTAACTGAATGTAAATTGATGAAATTATGTAACAATTGATAAATGATGACATTCATGAATGAAATAATATTTGTAAGTAATAAAGGAATAATTGAAATAAACATTTACCAATGATATAGTATATTGATTTATATAGACTTAATAAAAGATTTGAATTGAATCAATCTATTTAGTTGGAACTAATTAATTGGTATGCAAATTATAAATGGGTTTATAGTTAGAAATTATACTACCGTGAATTGCAATTCAGATGAAATTGAAAAAATCAAGTATGTGATGCAAATATATCATATATAGCAGTGGAAAAAAAAATAGTGTTATTATAACCTAGTTGGTAGGTAACAAACTTATAACTGAATTTAAAAGAAAATAGGTGACAATGAATATAGATTGTTCATTTATTTGGTGTGTTAAATAAATTTTGGTATTCAATCGCAATAAATATAAATAATTAATTGAAACTGTTGTAAGGTCAAAATTTATGGCATATAATAAGTTGGGGGATAGATTTCATTAAAGGTAATTTATTTATTATGTTAATGTAAATTAAAATAATTAGAGGTACGTAAATGATGATTAATACCATTTTTGGAAGTTGTAATTTAGAGGATATTAAGAATTAGGAATTGAATTTTGAATTATTTGCAATACAAATAAAGAAAATGTTACGTTATTGCTAACCGAGGGAATCATTAATTAATTAAATGAAAGTTAAATCAGTGGAATTAATGGAGATTAATTTACGTTAGTTATTTAGGGTAGTGACTAAATTTAGTAATCCATTTGCAATTAATGACAATAGTGTTGATATAAGCTAATAAGTTAAATGTTAATGCAATACCAATTAATGGATTGAATGTGATTATGAAATTGGAATTAATAAATGCAGTAAATAGTTCAGGGCAAATAAATTTATGGAACAAATGTTAAGATCTTAACTGATGGTAATTAATAATTGAAGATAATGTAAATTCCATTTATAATATGACTATGGATGAATGAAAAGATTGTAAATCAAGATTTGTTTATTTATATGAATATAAAGAATTAAGGTAATTGATTTTTTGCATTAAGTAAAAATTAAACATTTATTTTGCGTTAAATGAAAATTTAGTTGAAATTGAAAAATATTTATGTATGTTAATTTCATCCATTTGGCTATAATGGATTGAATAGTAAGAATGACGATTTAATTCAATGAAATTTTTGGAAACTTAATTTGATAATTTCTAAATTTAATAAAAATGAAAATTTGACACTGAAATGGGAAGTTAATCAACTTTAAATTGACCTTTAAATTGTTTAAAACATTGTAATTTGATTGAGACACATAAAGGTAATAAAATTTGTCAAATTTAAGATTTTAAAAAAAATGGATTTTATTAATAAATTTTTAATTTATTTAATTAATATAAAATTAGCCATTTTGGCCACTGACTTGGATTCCGACGAAACCAGTTTCATCAGATCCGTAACGGTGAATTATAATACTGTTTCAAGTTTCATAACGATCGGACTTTTCGTTTGATCGTACCGACTCGAAACGCCTTGAAATTTATGTAATTTAAATCAATCTAAATCAATTTGGAAAAACTGAATTTAGCATAACTTCTTCATACGATGGAATTTGGATGTGAAACTTTTTCCATCGCGTTTAAAATATTTTTAAACATATATTTTGATATATTGGTTGACCCATTTTCGTTCCAGAGTAGAAAAACGGGCTTTTCGGGCCATAGATTGTTCAGCACGGTTATTTATCTGGTCCATCTACACTATTTCAGCCCTACCTATAAATACCCTGTTATAAACCCTAATTTCTCCTTATTCTCATTTGTCTGTACGTCCCTTCTTTCTCAGCTTCTCATCCCAATGGCAGACTAAACCTAATTCCCCAATTCCAAAAAAAAAGTGTCAATTTAAAAAAAAAAAAAATTGCGGATCTGCAGCAGCTTCTGGTCGCGCTTCGGGTTTCATAGGAGAAAACCCTAGTGCAACTTCGGGTCAGGAAGAAAATGACTCGGGTCGCTCCGGGTCGTTTTGGCGAAAACTCCAAGCAAGCATCGGGGAATTGAGGCGGCGCACCAAATTCGAACCCGAAGTCGACCTAGGACCAGAATTTTCCATTTTTCTAATTTTCATAACTTTTGCATACGAGCTCGGATTCACGCGCGGTTTGTTTTGCTGGGATCGTATCGAAATTTCTAACGTTTTGGCACTACTTTGGATGAATTTGGAGACTATTCAATTTTTGGGTTTAAATTGGATTTGAATTCAATTTAAATTCAAAAAGGTGAGTGTTTTAACCCACTCATAACTTCTAAAATTTCTTATGTTTGTTAAATTGATTTAAGATTCAAGTAGAAATTTATTTATGACTGTTTGGCATATTTTATTCGTCATCTCAGTTAAATCGCAGTTATTTAATTTAACTGTTAATTAATTTTATTTATTGCATATAATTTGACAGTTAGAATTTATTTATTTTCATATTAACTGCCTGTCATGATTATATTTATTTTTATTTCATATTAACTGCCAGTAAAATTTACATTTATTTTGCATATAAACTGCTAGTATAACAGTAGTTAAATTTATTTTTGAATATAAACTGTTAGTTAATACATGTTACTTATTTCCTGTTATATTGTATATGCTATATATTGATGTTTTTTTAAATTGCTGATGATTGAAATAAATTGATGATGATTGAAAAAAATTGATTGATGATTGATATTGGATGAATGGATGATGTGTTCTATCTCATATAAACTGCAAGTTATCATGCATTTTCATGTCATTCGAGATTGTGGTTTGAAATGATATACAACCGCATTTTATTTTTAAACTGCGGATTGAAATGATAAACATCCGTATCACTTGACCATAGGGTAGAAAATTTTATACAGGCACCGCGGTATATATATATATATAAAAATATTTTGAAATGATTTTCTATGGTTTTGTAAAGTTATATATATATGGTTTATGGGATATTGATTTGGTTATTGATAAAGGTTATTATATATATAGAAATTTTCGATCTTTAAGCTTTGTATAAATTTGATTTGAAGTTTAAAATAAATCTTGATTTTAAGATCAAATAAGATTAAGCATTTATTTAAAATTTAATTTCTGGAGTTTCATTGACTTAAATGAGAGTAAGGTTGGAATATGAATATTAAGTTGAATAGGAATTAAATAAAAAGTTAGAATTTTTAAAGGATATGATTTTTTAACTTGATGTTTGTGAAGAGTGATCTAAATGAATATCAGGTTGATTTAAATGAATATATAATAAATTGAAAGATTTTCTAGTCATGGGAATTTAAAGGTTTTTCTTAAATTATATTGAATTCATTAAGTAAATATTTCAAGTCTAAATAATAAGTAAATTGAATTTAATATATATGGGATTGTCAAATGAGTTTGTTTTGAAATGGTGAAATATTTAAAGCTTTGAAACATAAGAATTGAAATGGTATTTGGAAGTTTAAATCGATATTTGAAAATTGATTTGTGAAATCTAAAGAAGCTATTGTGTTCTATAAAGTAATTTAATATTTAACCATTTAAGAGATGGAAATTTGCTTCGAAGTTATGATTTTCAAGGTAGTATGATTTGAAAATATTATATTCAAGAGTTTTGATTTCTAAATATTTTACTTTGAAAACCCTATGATTTTGGAAAAGAATATATATTGGAAAATAAAATGACATTATATGATTTTGGGTCTAAATGATATCGTATTGATTTGGGGTTTTAAAAATATAAATGATATCGTATTTATATGGGTTTAAAATGGATATTTTATTCTGGTTTTAAAGTTTAATTATTTTAAATGACCGCGGTGTTATAATAACATTTTGTTGTTGAAGAGACCGGGATCGGAAGTTGTCATACTCTCTGCCTACTCCGAAGCTGTGACGCCCCACCTCTATACCCACGCTAGACAAGAACACTACGGAGTAATGCTGTCGACTAGCATGGAGAATAAGGCTGTTGAGGAGCGACCATCTGTATAATGGCTTTGTGCGAGTACCGGTATGCCAGATAAAAATATAAATTTTCATCTCAAGAGGAAATCCGACATACAGATACAAACTAAAGCTATCACACAGTGGCTATATAAAATCTTCGGAAACAAATATAGAAATAAACATAACATAAATCAGTCACAGATAATTCATATCACAAAGGCGAAAGAAGATATGAATATTACACTAGAAAGTGTACATCAGAGTAGTGGTCTAAAAAGATCCACAATATCACAAAAGAATAGTTACATGAACTACACAAAAGAATAAGTATACATTATGGAATCTATATCTCAAATGTATACAACAAAAAACTACTAATCTAAGTAGTTAACCAAAAGCAAGAGAAATCAATCCCAAGAGAGAAGTCGAGCAGAAGCACCTGTAACATCTTGGTCTGACCCGAGTATTATTTAATAAGAAAATAATAAACGGATCAGTCTAACTATAAATATCAGATGAAACGATATGGAATAAGAGATATGACTAAACACGTAATAATCACAATGCCAAGCTGTGATATATACAAATACTTAGTTGATAATCATCAAGAGATTAATCAATGTCACCAAATCTACACAAGACTCAAAGAAACGTCATACTCCTTATTTCGTTCACCATTCCATAAATATTGACGATAATATCAATGTCAATCATAAAAAGTCATTGACACACAAATTCACCAATGCACAAATATTGATAAAACTTATCAATGGAAATCACGAAAATTGGTGAAACACAAATTCTAGGAATCTACACAAGAAATCCAGAAATCACAAAGGGGGGAAGGCCTATCACAAACGGGAGCATAAAGCTCACCAACACGTGTATCACAAACGGAACGCTAATTCCATGGTCGCTAACCATCACAAATTGAGCCGAAGCTCCACAAACGGCCCGAAGACCATGGGTTGCTACCCCATCACAAATTGAGTCGAAACTCCACAAAACGGGGTTTAGTCTCCCTCGCAGACAAAGAGACATCGCACATTGCTAGTCTAAATCACATAGATGATCGTCATGATCAACGAGAAGTGTCGATTACACTAAGCTAGTAAATATATGAGTTTAGCTTCATGTCCCATAACCACTTGCTTAACTTAAATATTTACGAACAAACTATAAGTCTCCACTAGAAAATTGTCACAAGAGGTTCAATCTAACAAGTCCAAGAATTAACCGATAAAGTAAACGCAAGCGTTTCATACCACTTGTTTTACTAAGCCGTTTAATTAGATTTCTCATACGAGTGAGGTAAAGGTTTGTATATACTAATAGATTGGAAAACGGTTTTATAAACGAGTTTGGTATTAAAATAGTATTGAAATCGTTTGAGGAAAGGGTTCTGATATTTATTACTAGTATAGAAAACCTTTATATTTTTAAAGTGAGAAATCACGAAGAAGATTGTAAGAACAATCAATCACAAAAATTCACATACGAAGACGTGAATAAAGTCCAAAGAAATCGATAAAGAATCCATCGAAATGGATAATCAAAAATCCCTAAAAAGAGTCATCAAAATCATAATAGATGATAACAACAAATAGGATTATCACGAATCGATTTAAATTGAAATTCCAATCCAAAAAGGCAAATTGGACTCAAACAGCAGGTTCAGTCGACTGAACAGAGAATTTCAGTCGACTGACCCTGTACATGGAAATTTTCCAGGTTCAGGAAACTTTCTGTTTCCAGTTTCAGTCAACTGTGCAGAAGTTTTCAGTCGACTGAATCATGCCTGGAAACTCTCGGGTTTCAGGTTCAGTCGACTGAACAGAGATATTCAGTCGACTGAATCATGCCTGGCTGTTTTTCAGCCTTATACAAATGAAGAGTAAACTCCTCCAAAATGCAACCGGACGAGCATTGGCTCTAAGGGTTTATGCCAATCGGCAACCCGGCCCTATATGCTCCTCGATGCATCACCAAAAGCATGATCAAACGTCCATAAAAGGATTTCACACAAATTTGACTTAAAAACTCAAAAATTGGAATATTCACAAAACCAATCCAAATCAAGAGCAAATGCACATGGAGAAGTGTTAGGAATTTATACCCAACAACCAAAGATAATTATAGTCATAGATGTGAGATAAAAATCTCACCTTTTCACAAAATCGAACAAGGAGAAGCTTGAGAGCAAATGGAAAATCAACCTCTCTTCAACACAACCCAAATGAGCTTGAATCTAAGCTCAAAAACAAGAACATTCCCAAGATTAGGTTTAGGAATTTCTGAAATTGGTAAGAGAATAAGTTGGAGAAGAAGAAGAGAAGCTTACCAATGGGTTCTTCTTGAGTTTGGAGCAAGGAATTTGATTTGCAAGGGAAACTAGGGTTTTGGAATTTTAAATTCCAATCTCTCCCACCATTAATACTCTAAAAACTGAAATGAGAAGAGAATAAGGGTGAGTGGGGAAGAGTGGCTCAGATTTGAGCATAAGTTAACATAGGGCTGAGCCAAAACCAAACCCAAAGTGAAAAGTAGCAAAAATCAATTTTCTCCAAACATATCGAAGCTTATACTCAAAAAGGTCGCAAACGGCATTTTAAACTCAATGGGAGTGGTCCCGAGTCCTAATTCGACCGTATGCAAAAAGTAGCTTTTCGGACTAAAATCCGACTAACGATAAAATATTTAAATAAAATATTTAAATAAAAAAATCGATAAATATGCGGGTTGTTACAGACTCCCCTCCTTAAAGAAATTGCGTCCTCGCAATATTACAAGAAGAAGATATATAGTAACAACCATAAAAGCATATTCAACACAAAAGAAGTTTGAAATAAGAAGTTCACCTAAAGAGCATGAGAAAGTAAGTCCGGATGTGTACGCTCGATGTACTCTCTAGATTCCCAAGAACAATCCTTAGGATTTGAAGACCATTGAACTTTAACAAGCGGAACATCTTTATTTCGAAGTCGCTTGACTTCCGAAGCAATGATACGAATAGGATGTTGCTCATAAGTTAAATTAGGCGAAACTTCAATCTCTTCCACAACACCGGGCTCAAGAATAGAATCGGAATCTCGAAGACATTTCTGAAGTTGAGAAACGTGAAACACGTCATGCATAGCAGAAAACTGAGCCGGTAATAAAAGGCGATAAGCCATGGAACCAATGCGTTCAGTGATAGGAAATGGCCCAATATATCAAGGCGCTAACTTTCCCGATCGACTGAAACGTACAACACCCTTCATAGGTGAAACACGAATGAACACAAGATCTCCCACAGAAAATTCTAGCTTCCTTCTCCGGTTATCGGCATAGGATTTTTGTCTACTCTGGGCTTCTTTCATCCTATGACGAATAAGATCAATCTTTTCTGTAGAATCCCGAATAAAATCCGGACCTAAAACCAGCTTCTCACCAGCCTCAAGCAAACAAGAAGGAGATCGGCATGGCCTTCCATAGAGTGCCTCAAAAGGTGCCATACCAATACTAGATTGGAAGCTATTATTATAGGAAAATTCAACAAGTGAAATATGATCTTCCCAACTTCCACCAAAATCAAGAACACAAGCACGAAGAAGATCTTCAAGAGTTTGATTCACACGCTCGGTTTGTCCATCGGACTGGGGATGATAAGCGGTGCTAAAATTAAGCTTCGTTCCCAAAGCTTTTTGAAGACTCTTCCAAAATCCACTAGTAAACAATGGATCACGATCACTAACAATAGAAGTAGGAACACCATGCAATTTAACAATTTCTTTGATAAATATTTTGGCCAAAAGAGGAACGGTTCGATTAGACCGAACGGGAATAAAATGGGCAGATTTAGTAAGCCTATCAACAATCACCCATAAGCTATCATGACCCGAACGAGAACGGGGAAGGCCATCTATAAAATCCATGGAAATTTGATCCCACTTCCAAACTGGAATTTCTAAAGGTTGCAATAACCCACCGGGCCTTTGATGTTCGGCCTTAACGAGTTGGCAAGTCATGCAACGTTTAACGAAGTTAGCGATGTCAAGTTTCATTCCCTCCCAATAATAAAGTCGCTTCATATCCGCGTACATTTTACTACTACCAGGATGAATGGTAAATTTAGAGTGATGAGAATCTTCTAAAATATCTTTACGAAGATCACCAAAATTTGGCACGACAAGTTTACCAAATCTCCGAATGCCGCCACGAGAATCGATATCAAAGTCTTTCAAACCTTCAATATCAATTTTATCCTTAATATTTTGGCCAAGAAGAGCCAATTCGGGATCTAGCCTTTGAGCTTCAAGAATGCGGTCCAAAAGAGAAGGATGAGCCTCAAGGCTACATAAAACAAATGATGAGCAAAACTCGGATACACGGTCTCGAATCTCACAAGTGGATAAGATCTCGAGATCGTTCCATTCGGATATCATCATAGAAACAACAGCTTGTTGTTTACGGCTAAGAGCATCGGCGACACGATTACCCTTACCGGGAGTATAAAGAATATCAAGATCATATGGTGAAAGAAATTCGAGCCAACGCTGTTGACGCAAATTAAGTTCTTTTTGAGAGAATAAATATTTCAAAGACTTATGATCTGTGTAAAGAACAAATTTCTCTCCTAAGAGATAATGACGCCAAATCCGAAGAGCAAAAACAATAGCCACAAGCTCTAAATCATGAGTGGCATATCTAGTCTCAGCAGGCTTTAATTGCCTAGAAGCATAAGCAATAACGCGTTCCTTTTGCATAAGAACGGCACCCAAACCAATGCGACTAGCATCGGTATAAACAACGAAATCTTGATTCCCATCGGGAATAACAAGAATAGGAGCATCAGAAAGAAGTTCTTTTAATTTCTGAAAAGAAGCTTCACATTTGTCCGACCAAATGTATTTAACACCTTTCTTCGTCAAGCTAGTGAGAGGCACGGCAATTTTAGAAAAGTCTTTGATAAAACGACGGTAATAGCCCGCCAATCCGAGGAAACTACGAATCTCTGTCACACTCTCCGGTCTCTTCCAATCTTGAATCGCTTCAATCTTTGAAGGATCCACGGAAATTCCGGATTCAGAAATAATGTGACCGAGAAACTTCACACGAGATTGCCAAAAGTGGCACTTAGAAAATTTTGCCTTTAATTGATTAGTCCTAAGAGTTTCCAACACAATCCGAAGATGTTTTTCATGCTCCTCCTCGCTTTTAGAATACACAAGAATATCATCAATAAAGATGAGAACAAATCGATCAAGAAAATCTTTGAAGACTCGATTCATAAGGTCAACGAAATAAGCAGGGGCATTCGTTAACCCAAATGGCATCACAAGCCATTCATAAGATCCATACCGAGTACGGAACGATGTCAAAGGAATGCTATCCTCTGCAATACGAAGCTGATGAAAACCGGTAGCCAAGTCCAATTGTGAAAAGACTCTAGCACCACTAAGTTGATCGAATAGATCGTCAATCCGAGGTAAAGGATATTTATTTTTGATAGTAAGATCATTAAGCTTGCGGTAGTCAACGCAAAGCCTAAGTGTACCATCGGATTTCTTCACAAAAATAGCCGAAGCTCCCCAAGGCGAGGAACTAGAGCGAATAAATTGCTTCGTTTCCAATTCGGACAATTGTTTACGCATCTCCTCGTTTTCTTTATTGGACATACGATAAGGAGGACGAGTGATAGGTTAAGCTCCCGGAATAAGATTAATTCTGAACTCAATTGCTTGCTTAGGTGGTAATCCTAAAACGGGCTCGAATATGTCGGAAAATTCACAAACGACGTGAATAAGAGAAATAATATCACCCTCATCATCATCATCGTCATCACGAGGATTTAAAGAATATAAAGATGCAACCAAAGCAGAATCTGAATCTTTAAGAATAACAGAAACCTGATTAACAGATTGAGGATGTCGAAGATGAATAGTCCGCTCAGGACATAGGATATGAGCTTCATAACGGTTAAGCCAATCCATTCCCAAAATCATTCCAAAGCCTAAATAACGCATGACATGCAAATCGGCTCGGAAAGAAAAATCACACAAAATAATCTCGACATCTTTACACAATAAACTGATTGTTGCGGATCCACCAACCGGATTCGCAATTCTCAAAGAAGTCATTAAACACAAAACATCCAAGGAAAAAGTATCAACAAGTTCTTTTGATATAAAAGAATGGGACGCACCCGTATCAAAAAGAACTCGAATAGGATGATCACGAAACAAAATAATTCCATCTAGAATAGAATGAGAAATACCTTGGCCACGAGATGTGTTGCCAGGGGCTTGAGCAACATTTAACTTTTCCTCCTTCTTGCCCTGAAGCTTGGGGCATGAAGATATAACATGACCGGGAACTTTGCAGTAGCGACAAGAAAGAGACTTTGGGCACTTGTTCGCATAATGGTCCTTCGAACCACAATTATAGCATTCCCCACGACCAAAGGAAGAAGTCTTTACCACGGAGGTTGCTTGCTTCCCTTTCTTATTGGGATAAGGGCCTTTAAATTTGTTTGGCCTCTTCTTGTTGTTGAAGGTTGGTTTGGAACCCACTACTTCAACGTCATTTTCCTTATCCGCCTCTTCAAGACGAAGAGCGATATCAACTAGTTGGTCGAAAGAAACTTCTAAATTTAGAAGTAATGGCTTCTTGAGACTTTTGTTTAAGCCATAAACGAACCTCTGATTCTTCTTAAGAGGGGTGTTGATGTATTCAACCCCATATTTGGAAAGCGACTCGAAGGAGGCGACGTAATCAGTCACGGATGACTCACCTTGAACAAGGTCTATAAATCGTCGAGCCAATGTCACTTTTTCAGCTTCCGGTACGAATTTCAACTCGAAGCGTTCTCGGAATTTCTCCCAAGTGAGATCCGCTTCATTAGTTTCAGAGATAAGGAGCTCGTACCAGTCCAATGCTCTTTCTCGGAGCATACTAGAGGCCACCTGAACTCGGTGAAGGTCAATAAGGTTCATGCGAGAAAAGATTCGATCGCATGACCTTAGCCAGGCCTGTACTTCAATAACAGTTTCGGAACCTCTGAATGGCTCCCCACCCAAATTAGTGTAATCGCTACACAAGCGTGCAAATCCCGACTTTGGGTGAGTAGGTTCCGGGTTAGCTCCAGCTGCTTGAGCATTTGTCACTAAATCAAGAAGCTGTTGAGCAGTCATAAAAACTCCATCCTAGGGCGGAGTGCTAGATGGCACGGCTCTAGGGCGGCCAGGTCTAGACATTTCTCTTCCTTAAGAAAGAAAGAAGAAGAAGAAAAAGGTTATTCACCAAATTGAATATCAAGCAATCTTGATAGATAAACAAGGAATCATAAGGAAAATAGGATGGAACGGTACGAAGACCCGAATAAAATCCTAAAGCACAACTCCTAAGATGGACTTAGGACTATGATCCTTGTTATAATATTCCATATTGTTCCGAAGTTTGCTCTGATACCAAGCTGTGACGCCCCACCTCTATACCCACGCTAGACAAGAACACTACGGAGTAATGCTGTCGACTAGCACGGAGAATAAGGCTGTTGAGGAGCGACCATCTGTATAATGGCTTTGTGCGAGTACCGGTATGCCAGATAAAAATATAAATTTTCATCTCAAGAGGAAATCCGACATACAGATACAAACTCAAAGCTATCACACAGTGGCTATATAAAATCTTCGGAAACAAATATAGAAATAAACATAACATAAATCAGTCACAGATAATTCATATCACAAAGGCGGAAGAAGATATGAATATTACACTAGAAAGTGTACATCAGAGTAGTGGTCTAAAAAGATCCACAATATCACAAAAGAATAGTTACATGAACTACACAAAAGAATAAGTATACATTATGGAATCTATATCTCAAATGTATACAACAAAAAACTACTAATCTAAGTAGTTAACCAAAATCAAGAGAAATCAATCCCAAGAGAGAAGTCGAGCAGAAGCACCTGTAACATCTCGGTCTGACCCGAGTATTATTTAATAAGAAAATAATAAACGGATCAGTCTAACTATAAATATCAGATGAAACGATATGGAATAAGAGATATGACTAAACACGTAATAATCACAATGCCAAACTGTGATATATACAAATACTTAGTTGATAATCATCAAGAGATTAATCAATGTCACCAAATCTACACAAGACTCAAAGAAACGTCATACTCCTTATTTCGTTCACCATTCCATAAATATTGACGATAATATCAATGTCAATCATAAAAAGTCATTGACACACAAACTCACCAATGCACAAATATTGATAAAACTTATCAATGGAAATCACGAAAATTGGTGAAACACAAATTCTAGGAATCTACACAAGAAATCCAGAAATCACAAAGTGGGGAAGGCCTATCACAAACGGGAGCATAAAGCTCACCAACACGTGTATCACAAACGGAACGCTAATTCCATGGTCGCTAACCATCACAAATTGAGCTGAAGCTCCACAAACGGCCCGAAGACCATGGGTTGCTACCCCATCACAAATTGAGTCGAAACTCCACAAAACGGGGTTTAGTCTCCCTCGCAGACAAAGAGACATCGCACATTGCTAGTCTAAATCGCATAGATGATCGTCATGATCAACGAGAAGTGTCGATTACACTAAGCTAGTAAATATATGAGTTTAGCTTCATGTCCCATAACCACTTGCTTAACTTAAATATTTACGAACAAACTGTAAGTCTCCACTAGAAAATTGTCACAAGAGGTTCAATCGAACAAGTCCAAGAATTAACCGATAAAGTAAACGCAAGCGTTTCATACCACTTGTTTTACTAAGCCGTTTAATTAGATTTCTCATACGAGTGAGGTAAAGGTTTGTATATACTAATAGATTGGAAAACGGTTTTATAAACGAGTTTGGTATTAAAATAGTATTGAAATCGTTTGAGGAAAGGGTTTTGATATTTACTACTAGTATAGAAAACCTTTATATTTTTAAAGTGACAAATCACGAAGAAGATTGTAAGAACAATCAATCACAAAAATTCACATACAAAGACGTGAATAAAATCCAAAGAAATCGATAAAGAATCCATCGAAATGGATATTCAAAAATCCCTAAAAAGAGTCATCAAAATCATAATAGATGATAACAACAAATAGGATTATCACGAATCGATTTAAATTGGAATTCCAATCCAAAAAGGCAAATTGGACTCAAACAGCAGGTTCAGTCGACTGAACAGAGAATTTCAGTCGACTGACCCTGTACATGGAAATTTTCCAGGTTCAGGAAACTTTCTGTTTCCAGTTTCAGTCGACTGTGCAGAAGTTTTCAGTCGACTGAATCATGCCTGGAAACTCTCGGGTTTCAGGTTCAGTCGACTGAACAGAGATATTCAGTCGACTGAATCATGCCTGGGCTGTTTTTCAGCCTTATACAAATGAAGAGTAAACTCCTCCAAAATGCAACCGGACGAACATTGGCTCTAAGGGTTTATGCCAATCGGCAACCCGGCCCTATATGCTCCTCGATGCATCACCAAAAGCATGATCAAACGTCCATAAAAGGATTTCACACAAATTTGACTTAAAAACTCAAAAATTGGAATATTCACAAAACCAATCCAAATCAAGGGCAAATGCACATGGAGAAGTGTTAGGAATTTATACCCAACAACCAAAGATAATTATAGTCATAGATGTGAGATAAAAATCTCACCTTTTCACAAAATCGAACAAGGAGAAGCTTGAGAGCAAATGGAAAATCAACCTCTCTTCAACACAACCCAAATGAGCTTGAATCTAAGCTCAAAAACAAGAACATTCCCAAGATTAGGTTTAGGAATTTCTGAAATTGGTAAGAGAATAAGTTGGAGAAGAAGAAGAGAAG
The DNA here is from genome assembly GCA_030765085.1 of Allium cepa. Classification (NCBI taxonomy): domain Eukaryota; kingdom Viridiplantae; phylum Streptophyta; class Magnoliopsida; order Asparagales; family Amaryllidaceae; genus Allium; species Allium cepa. Next base: position 1,024,100,520 of record CM060945.1, on the reverse strand, counting down.
CTTACCAATGGGTTCTTCTTGAGTTTGGAGCAAGGAATTTGATTTGCAAGGGAAACTAGGGTTTTGGAATTTTAAATTCCAATCTCTCCCACCATTAATACTCTAAAAACTGAAATGAGAAGAGAATGAGGGTGAGTGGGGAAGAGTGGCTCAGATTTGAGCATAAGTTAACATAGGGCTGAGCCCAAACCAAACCCAAAGTGAAAAGTAGCAAAAATCAACTTTCTCCAAACATATCGAAGCTTATACTCAAAAAGGTCGCAAACGGCATTTTAAACTCAATGGGAGTGGTCCCGAGTCCTAATTCGACCGTATGCAAAAAGTAGCTTTTCGGACTAAAATCCGACTAACGATAAAATATTTAAATAAAATATTTAAATAAAAAAATCGATAAATATGCGGGTTGTTACAGAAAACCACTTTAACAACCGTATACGCGGTGGAGATTCCAGAATGAAGTAGGTTGGTGGAGGCGTTTCCTGCAAGGTAAATACGTGGACCCGACTCCCGTGAGTTGGCATAAGGTGGCTAAAACAGGAGCGATTCTCGGGCCAATGAGGTCATTCCTCTGATCGGACACTCCTCTTCGATATTATACTTTGACTTTGGATTGATTCAGTGGCCACTTTTACTTTGATTTTTGCGGGAGTTTGTTCGAGGTGGGCGGTAGCTGCGGCTACGCGTTTCCATCAGCCCGGATAGCAATTGGTATATCTACCCTGGCATTGCCTAGTTGTGCCGTGTCACCTTCCATACCGAGTCTTTACTACGAGTTTCTATTTGTGTCGTTCCTGTGGAGTGTCTTCTCGTAGTCTCCCGATCAGGAGATATGCAGGCACTGTATAGACTATTGGCACTATTACGTGTTAAGGTGGAAAATGTAAAGCCTTAATGCTATTTTAAAATAAGTTTATTTTACAATTAGACACTATTATGATAGCGCAATATACTACATAATAAATAGCTTAACGGATCCTTAGGAGATGTAAATCCCGAGCATCTCTTGAGTTACTGTACTCATATTTATTTCTGTTAATTTAACTCACATAAGATCTTTTAGTTCTGACTCGAGTGTTTTTGTCTTTTCAAATTCGCTCGGGTTAGTCCGAGCATTTCAGGATCGAAAACTTTTGATCTGGAGGACGAAGACGGAGATTTCTACTATTATTATTAATTATATTCCACTTCACTATTTAATTCCGTTGCATTGATTATGATTGGTATGTGAATTCTGATATTTATTGTATAAAGAAGAATCAAATGTTTGTAATCAATTTATGAACTGTACATTTATTATTATATTTTATCCTTCCGCTGTGAGATTCTATTTTGTTTTTCTTTCCCTGTTTTTTTCCTATTTACCCCTTAACAATCTGCCCTTCCGTATGGTTTGAATTGGCACATGTGTCGATTTAAAGCATGCGAAAAGGAGGGATGTTACATCCTTGCAATCCGGATATTCACTAATCACGACCGGACTTTCCATCACAAAGGGTAATAAATTTCTATATCGGAGATCAGCCGATGCAGAAACATTCGACGGTAATCCTTCCGTTTTCACAAATATCCGGTCTTCAACACCGGTCATCAAATGCAATCCATAACGACGTATCACATATTCGAAATGGGTTATACGACCCAAAGGTCCTTTCCCGGCTAACCTGAATAGTGAGCGCTTATTCAAAAATAAGTGTGGCATTCAAATTCAAACAAATCACAACAAATACCTATTCAAAGGTAAATATTGATAGTCGGTTATTTAACTATCAATAGGTATGTTTAACATCACCAGATTCTAAATAATTTCCCAACTTATTTATTTTCCAAAAATATCTTTATTAGATATATAATTTCCACACTTCAACCATTTGAAAACAAATTTTTAAATCACTTTTCACCTTTAACACTTTTGAAAACAAATTTAATCATTTTCCTTACGCCGAAATACTTTCATTTCAAAATGGTTAATTTAAACCAATTAAATAAATCCTTACCGATTTACTTTATATTTACGTTCCAAATCCGTAAATTTATTCCCACACTTCAAAAATAAATCAACATTTATTTTAAACAAATTTCCCTTTCTTTTATGAATTCCCTAGTGAATTTACAATTCCCAAAATATTTGTGAATATACGATTTCCAAACCGATTTCTAATATTCATTTTCAATTTATCTTTAAAAGATAAAATCTCAAAATATTCCCTTCATATTGGAAAACATTTCTATACTTATTTAAGAATAAGTAATTTACAAATCCATTTATTTTCAACACTTGGAAAATATTCAATATACTTAAATCGAAATTAACTATATATTTCATTCTTTAAGAAATCGTTCTCTTAAACACATTTGTTTGGGCCAAAACTAATGTTGCGTAAAACCTCGTTACGACGACCCAAAATCACTAGTATAGGGATTCGAAATTAAAATAGATATATAAATCCCAATACTATACAAAACATTTCCTTTCGGAAATCATTTACTATAACAACAGTGTTATAGTCCACCATTTCCTTATTTCTCGAAAACGTCTATTTCAACAATGAATGTTGAAATCTACGTATTCGATTCATAATACATTTTAAAACATCTTTTTAAAATAATTAACTTTATTTTATAATATCGCTTTCCCAAAACATAACCATTTTATTTAAAAATATATTCACTGTCCAAAATCGTGAATATACTTCACTAACCAAATTTCAATATTTCTACACATTTTATATAAAGAATAGTTCGCTATCCAAAATCACGAATATACTTCTTTTAATAAATTTCTATATTCAATTTATCAAATTCCATTGATTTCGAATTTATAAACAATGTCTATAAATTCCATTTCTATTTATAAACTTCGATTTATAAATCTCCTTTATTAATCCAATTCAATTTATATATCTCAAATATATACCAAAAGTCCATATTATAAGTTAGATACTTATAATTCATTTATTTACAAAATCGTTCTTTTTAAAACTTCTATTACTTATAAGATTCATTTATATTTTATAACAACTTCAACTTATAAAATCTCCTTTATTAACAATTTCTATTAATATCCCATTTAAATGCCCAAAATCCAGTTTATAAGTTAATTACTTATAAATCTTTTATTTTACCACATCTATTCATTTTATAATCTTCACAATTTATAAATCTATAATTTTTAATGAAATCCATTTTAACACTTAATAAACTCGTTTTATAATTCCAATATTATATATATATATATTATAAATATCAACGTTAAAAATCTTTTATATACATCCTTTATAATAATTCAAAAATCCAAATTTAAACTATTTTATAAATCTATTTATTTTAAAAATCACCTTTTGGTTATATTTCACAAAAATCTTAATTTTTATAACATAAAAATTTATAACGTTTTAATTATTTAAAATGAATCAATTCAAAAATTTAAATAAAACGTATACTTTGAAAAATCATATTGAAAATCCTTTTAAATCAAAATCGTTATTTTTAAACTTTAAAAATGGATCTGATGATGCAACAGCACCCAATAGTCAATCACGACAACAAACATCATATATCATCATATGATAATCAACAAACATCAAAATATCTGTAATCAAATAAATACCGGTGAGGAATCCAGTTGGATCCCTCCAACCTGTTTCCCTGCATCCACAAACATTAGCACAATACCAATTCCGTTCAAAGCGGAATATCGCGGTATATAGGATTTATAAAATATTATCCGCTTAATAGACGGCGCAATAGGGTCTCATCCGCTATATAATGCGGGAAATCAACTCCAAGTACATAAATAATACCAATTTCACTTTTCAGTGAAATTATCGCGGTATATGTTTTTAATAAATAACATCCGCTTACTAACGGCGTATAATGTCTATTTTAACCATCAATAGATAATAATCATCATTCAAACATACTATCAATAATTTTAAATCTAACTATTTAAAATTTAAATCGAAACAATTCGATTGAGTGAGAAGTTCTCACCTTGATTTCAATTCAGTTTTCGCGTTTTATTTCGAATAAAATTAAACACGCGTCTAATTTTACCCAAAATTCAAACTATTCCAAATGACTCCAAACTAGATCCATTGCATAGTGCTCGACAAAACGAACCTGTCGCAATTCGTTTCGTACGAAACGGACCTCGTATGAAAAAGTTATGATATTTTGAAGTTAATACAAACTTTTTATATAAAAAATTATACAATTTCTTTTATTATTCTCAAACCCTCACATCTGGCCGTCCATTTTGAATCCCCAACATCAGGCCGCACCTTGCCTTCTCCCTTTATCACGCGATTTTTGCTCCAGGTAAATGAACGTGCATGAACCCAATTGTCGCCCTTTAGGGTTTAGGACCGCGGCCACCACGAAGCTCAAAATGTCATCACTCCACCACCACACGAAACTCCTCGGCCACCTCCACCTTCGGCTGTAAATTGGTGGAGCTCGGCCATCACAAGGTCTGGGAAATCGAGCCCGTTCGTGGGTACTTCACGGCCATATTCTGGCCCCTCCGACGAGTTACGTCCACTCCACCATATGGATCTGAAGCTCTCTCCGTGCTCTTCAATTTGTTAGTTGAAAGCTCTTGCTAATTGTCTATGGATTGAGAGTGATTGAGGGGAGAAGAAGAGAAGTTTCTGGCCATCAACAGTAAAGTGGTGGCTAGGGTTTTAATTAGGGTTTGGCTGCAATTGTGAAGAGTGGAGGTCCTTTTATATAAAAATGGCAAAACACTATTCACCGAAAATTTCCGAACTCCAAATGAAGCATGCCAGCTGACGTTTCTAAGGTTTACCCCGCGTTCCAGACACAATGGAATAAGTTTCGGAGGCTAATTCGATCATATGTGCGATTTATGGAAATAAACGATCCAATTTAAATTAAACCGATTAAACGATTTTCTAGGCGTTTTAGCTTGCCCCGGGAAAACGGTAAATCAGATTGACACGAAATTTGAAACCTTACAATAATATCACATTACGGATTCAATGAAGCTAGTTTCGTCGAAATCCGAGACTGTTCCAAAAATGACTATTTTAGCTCGTCAATAAATATTAAAATATTCAATTTTCACAATTTAACTTTTAATTCGATTTTAAAAGTTCTATAATGTTATTATAACTCCAATATGATTAAATAAAATTTTACAAATCATTTTCAATCATATTTAACTCGATTTCCAATTATTTCTGTATTTTCAAATATTAAATTATCGATTTAATTATCCAATTAAATCCAAATATTCGAAAAATAAATTATTTGACTATTTAATTTCACTTGTTAATATTTAAAATCAATTAAATATTCAAATTTTTAATTAACAAAAATTCTAGGTCGTTACAAATGTTACTTAATTTTATATTACAAAACTAAAGAATTTCATAATTTGTGCATACTAGATTTAGTGACTATAATAAATTTATAACTTAAATTAAGCACTTAAGCCTTTATCCTAACTTTTTTATTTGGTTGAAAAGAAAACTAGTTAAATCAACCTTTGCATTTTATTGCTGCTAAAATGGGTGCTAAAAAGCCTTGATCTAGTGGCGGTAGCGAAAAATAGCAGGGCTTGAAGAGGATCTACTGTTTAATAGCTCAAAATTGAAATAGCAAATTGTTCGAAGAGTGTTATGCACTATAGCAAGGATTTTGCGGGGCTTTAGCATTGATTTAATTGCATAGGCCCGAACCATATAACTAACCACTCATAAAATTTCTATGCCGCATGGAATGCAATAATCTACACAATTTCCTCGCCACTCTTAGTTTGTGGAACCCCATCTCTAAATCCAACCATGAAAACAGCTTCGCATAATGTGAAGCCTTGGTATCAAATAGAACATAAAAATGTACATCATACAAAGAAAGCATACCTTGGATATTGATGTCTTTCCTTTATCCTTCATCAGTGGAGCATTCGACAAGGTTGGAACAACACTAAGAGCATATGCTTTAACCGCCCATTTTTCCTTCAATGGTTCAGGACAATACTTCTTGATATGCTCGAAGTTATTGCAGTTATAACATTTCTTTCCATCCGTCTTGCAATCTTTGCTCGAGATGACCCTTCTTCTTTGCACTTATAGTGAACAATCTCACACTTTCCCTTCTTTTGGTTGTCTTTGCTTTGAGCCTGCTTCTTGTTCTTCTTATTCCTTTTTCTTTTCCCACTACCACCAAATTGAAATTTTAATTCCTTTTTTGGAATAGTAGCATCTTTTATGTGATAACCTAGAATTTTGTCATTTTTATTTGAATATTCTATAATTTTAAATATTTAAATAATTGGTTTTTTTAAAAGTTAAATAACTTGAATCCAAATATAAGGATTACCTAAACATTTGAATTATGAATTAAATATTAATTAAATGGATTTAATAGCTTTATTTAACTATTTTTTATTAATAAATAATAATGGTGAACTCGTTTTGTAAATTTATTTACAATAATAAATAGTTCGAATAAATAACAAGAAAATAAATTATCAATAAAATGACTTGATTTTTTATGATGTATTTTTATTTTTATTTATTTGATTTTTCCATAATTCTTAATTTGGAAAATATTTAAATTTTCATTCAATGTATTTTTCGACAAACGATGGTATTTTTGAAATTTCACAGAATGAAATAATCTGATGTATTTTATTGTTGATGTGATCGTGTCCCATTTTGATGCACGGTCGTATTTTTATTTCCATCGTTCGCGGTTCTTACGCGAACGAAATATTATGTAGTGGAGTACCATGAAACCTTCTTCTAAAGATCTAAAAACCATTTTATATCAAATCAAATTTCAAAATTTTGAAATCGTATTATTGATGCTTTGATTGATATGAGGTTGGCTTGACACTTTTGTTTTGCTTGGGATTTCAAGAAAGAATTTTGGTTTCGTTTATAATATAAAAACATCAATCCTTAGAATTTTCAACATCTTGTTTTTTTCATTTTCTTTGCCTCCTCTTTTTTTTCACCCTTTTGAATATATGATAATAAAACTTCGCCTCCTATTATAAAATTCAAAATCAAGATCTATACTAAACGATAAATTATGGTACTTGATCCATTGAGTTCGTATATGGGAGATCTTTAAATCCATAGGCTCGAAATCATGTGGGTGGTGTTTGGGTTGATGGCTATAAGTTGTAGCGAAGTTAAGGGGCATTAGAGGAGGAGTTAGGCGATGGTGTTGGTTCCATTGGATTTCTAAAGCGAGGTAGCATCTCATGGCCATGTTAGGTGTCGTGCAATAAAGTATCGAGAATTGTGATTTTTGGATGTCGCGTTCATGAGTGCTAGGTTACGTTCAAGGAGGTTCGACCGAGCCTGAAGTGATGGCAGAGGAAGCAAAGCTCTGGGGATGTGGAGTTTGTCGGAGCCTACATGAGTTGAATTCATGGAGAGTTGAGTATGAGAGAGGACTGGTATCAGGGTTCACGAGAATAAGGATATGGGGATGATGGATTTGCTAGGTAATTAAGTTTAATTAAAAGTAATTAATGAATTGAATTCAATTTATCAAAATCTTATAAATTGAATCATTTTCCCATACGAGGTCAGATTTGGATGCGGACTTTTGCTTTGGACTCGTATTGACATTACCTCCATGATGGAATTGGATTCATTGAATTTGAAGTTAGTGAAATTTTTAGCTAAAATCGAACATCGTTCGATTTGAGATCAAACCGAAACGCGAAAGTGTCAACTGAAATTTCAATAAGTTCACTCACCTCAAAAAAAATTATATGATATATGTATTGCTATATATTATTGTCAAATTCTTGAATGATAGTTGAAAATTTTAATAAAGTAGAAATTAAAGATAAAATTATGTTGATTTAATTAATTACATTTAACATAGTAAGATTAGTTATACTTCGTTGTTATATCTATTTAGCAGAATAAAACATCGTTCTTCTATAATTGAATTGAATAGATTATTGTGGACATCTATCGAGAAGATTAAATCACCATTCTCTACTTGTAAAGTAAAAAAGATTATTTTCGAAGTTAATCAGCATGTGGGTTAATTAATACATGATACATTAGCTATTGATTGCTAATTTAGATTAATTAATACATGATACATTAGCTATTGATTGCTAATTGTTGGTAATAATATGTTTTTTATTATTGTTTGATTGTTTGTTAGGATTTGGATTCCCGCCTGAAAAGCAAATTGCATAAATAACCATTATTTTGCAAGGGACTTTTGTTGAGAGACCCTAAGGGGCTTTTTCGCCATTATTTTTATATGCATTTTACTTAATTCTTATGTTGCTTACATTGATGTTTTGGTTGAAATATTCATTACTTACTATTTGGTTTGTGCAAGTATTGTCGTTAGATCAATTATTGCTATACCTTCACTTATGAAATATCATCTTCTTAAACCCTAGTTTGTGTCGAACTTGTGCATGTATTTTTACGGAATAAATGTTTGGTCATGTATTTTGCATTTCGAAAGTTGTTTAAACCATATTTTCATGTATTTTTGAGGATTTTGAAATAAAGGTTAAGTATTGATTAAAATTTATAAAAAGATATAAATTTGATTAATTATCTTTCGAAATAATTAATGTTGTTTTAAATTTATAAAAAGATTATAAATTTGATTGATTATCTTTAGGATGATTAATGTTGTTTTAAATGTATAAAAAGATTGTAAATCTAATTTATTTTTCTTTGGGATAATTAATATAGTTTTAAGTTTGTAAAAATATTATAAATTTGATTAATTTTTTTGGGATAATTAATGTGGTTTTAAATTTATAAAAGAGTTAAATCAATCATTTGAAAGGGACAACAGATTAAGGATCTTAAGGCTAATTTAACACCAGAGGGGGGATGAATAATGTTTAATGAATTTTAAGGCTTATACGAACTAAATTGAAATTATGACACAAAAAAATGCAGAATTTTACCACAAAACAATCACAGAATCAAACACATATGCAGAATGTAACGTCCCGCCTTTTCGCACGATTTAAACAGACACACATGTCGATTCAAACCATACGGAAGGGCAGATTGTTATGGGGTAAATAAGAAACAAGAAAGAAATAAAACAAGACAGAATCTCACAGCGGAAGGATAAAATATAATAACCAAATATACAGTTTAGAAAGATGTTTACAAAAACATTTATTATATTTATATAATACATATCAGAGTTACACTTACCAATAACAATGCAGCGGAATTAAATAGTGTAGTGAAACCATATTATCTATAGTAATAATAATAAAATCTTCGTCTTCTTCCTCCAGAAATAAAATCTTCAATCCTGAAACGCTCGGACTGACCCGAGCGAATTGAAAAGACAAAACACCCGAGTCAGAACTAAAAGATCTTATGTGAGTTAAATTAACAGAAATAAATATGAGTACAGTAACTCAAGAGATGCTCGGGATTTACATCTCCTAAGGATCCGTTAAACTATTTGCTATGTAGTATATTGCGCTATTATAATAGTGTCTAATTGTAAAATAAACTTACTTTTAAATAGCGTTAAGGGGTTACCCATATAGCCCTTAACACAGAATATATTCCCATAGTCTATACAGTACCGTAATCTCCCCTGTACTGGGCGTCGTCAGAGGGCACTCCATAGGTATGGTACAAAGCTAAAATCGTATAAGGCGCGCTAGGGTAGGTGACACGGCACAACTAGGCAATGCCAGGGTAGATATACCAATTACGCTTCCGGGTCGATGGTAACGCGTAGCCGCAGCTACCACCCACCTCGAACAAACTCCCCCAAAATCAAAATAGAAGTGGCCACTGAATCAATCCAAAGTCAAAGTATAATATCGAAGAGGAGTGTCCGATCAGAGGAATGACCTCATTAACCCGTCGATCGCTCTTGTTTTAGCCACCTTATGCCAACTCACGGGAGTTGGGTCCACGTATTTACCTTATAGGAAACGTCGCCACCATCCTACTTCATTCTGGAATCTCCACCGCGTACACGGTTAGTCAAAGTGGTTTCGGTATCGACAGAGAGTATGTCCATATCCGATCCCGGTCTCTTTGCCAACCCATCGTTATTATAACACCGCGGTCATTTAAAAATAGTTTATACTTTAAAACCAGAATATAATCCATTTCAAAACCATAATATTACGATATCATTTCTTCTTTAAAACCCAAAAAGATTCATTTTGATATTTATTTTTATAAAACCTAAATCAATGATATCATTTCCCAAATATAAATCTTTTCCAAAATTTATGCCACTTTTAAAATTTATAATTCCTTGTAACCAAATATTTGAATATTAACTTTCAACATAATACTTCGAAATCCGTTTTTAAAACCATTACTTTCAAAACTAAATGGTTTGGATATTCAACAATATATAAAATAAGTGATTTAACTTTATGGTTACTTTGTACGGAAAATAATTTACATGGCTGTGTGAATATTTCTTTACTCAATGTTAAAACCATAATCCAAAATATTATTTCAAGTCCCAACCATTTCAATTTTATATATATTTATATCCATCTTGAGTGTTAATATTTCAACTAAAGTTGGATTTTTTTTTCTTTCAACAAATCAAATGTTCTATTAATTAGTTTTGAACATTCACATAAAATCCATAAATAATAAGACTTCAATTTCTAGTAATAAATTATATATATTTTCCAATTCAAATTATACTAGAATATTCATTTCAATTTATTTTGGGAAAAATCCAATTGTAAATATACTATCTTAAAATTTCCAACTTAACATTTAAACATAGGATATAAATTATCAAACTTCATTTTCTAAATTTTCTTCCATTTTAATAAAGAGATTTATACACCTTTTTATTTCAAATTTTTCAACTTCATATGTATATAAATATGGAAGAAAACATTTATTCAGTATAAAATTTAAGATTTTTATAAACCGTATTCCATCCAAACCTTAGAAATCACATTAAAAATAGTTATATATAGACCGCGGTGCCTGTATATAATTTTCTATCCTATGGTCAAGTGATACGGATATTTATCATTTCAATCCGCAATTTAAAACAAACTGCGGTTGTATATCATTTCAAACCGCAATCCCGAATGAAATGTAAAATGCATACTAACTTGCAGTTTAATGATATCAAATAAAACATCCATTCAACAACACATCCATCATCCAGTCGCAAACATCAAGCAATATCAATCAATAACAATATATGTTTGGTAATATACAACAGGTAATAATTGGCAGTTTTATTTCAAATTATTTTTATCAACTATTAATCTAACAGTTTATTTTCAGTGATAATTGACATAACTGTCCACTAGCAGTTCATATGCAAACAATAATTTCTAACAGCCAATTTATACGCAATAAATCAATTTAATTGACAGTTAAATTCAATAAGATGCAATTCAACAGATATGAATGAAATAAACATGCCAAATACTCATAAATAAATTTCTATTCATTTCTAAAATTTATTTAACAAACATAAAAGCTTCTAGTAATTGTGAGTGGGTCAAAACACTCACCTTTTGAATTTAAATCGAATTTAAATTCGATTTAAACCCAAAAATTCGCCCGTCTCGGAATTCGTCCAAACCAGCGTCATCAAGTCCGGAATTAAATTACGATCCTAACAAAAGAAATTTCGTGTGAATCCGAATTCGTATGAGAAAGTTATGGCGAAAAATGATGATTGAATTCAAATTGAAAATAAATAGAAACGACACACAATTCACCTACATTTATATGCCACGTCAGCATTTACACGTTCTTCCCAGCGCGAGCTACAGGAGCCGATACCTTCGACCTACAGGACGCGAACCCTTGGATGTCGCCACCGCCTACTTCTTCACGCCGCCTCCCACACCAGCCACCGCCCACTTGTCCACCGTCCTCCCAAACCCGCGGCCCCCTCACGGCAACCACCTCCACTCGCCGTCGACACCCAAGCCCAGCCGCCGCCAATTATCACCAACCCTAGTCGAATTCTACAGCCCAATCTAGCCGTTGATACTCGAAACAAAATACATAGATGTGCTCCCCATCGTCCATACTACAATACCCAGAAACAGAATCTCGATCCGATGAAGTTTTGTGCGACGATGATGAACGGTTTTGGGGCTGTTTGAATTTATTCTGGATGAACGACAGCTCCAATTGAAAAACGAACTACACCATGAGATTACGCGTATCGAATACTTCAACATATATTTTTTCTGGAATTTTCTGAAATTTTTGAGTTTTGACTTTTGATTTTGAACTGTGGATAGATCTGGAATTGGATCTGAAATGTATACATTTGGGGAAGAGAAAAGAGTGAAGAAATGAACGTACAGCAAAAGAATAGAGACTAGGGTTTATAGCTGTATATATATAGGTATGCTAGCGATAGGGTAGATAGGCTGTAGAATGAACGTGCGTGACAAACTATGGCCCAAAAAGCCCGCTATGCCTCCGGAGTCGAATTTCTTGAATCTATATATCCAGATAGGTATTTTAAAATATTCTGAACGCGATGGAAAAAGTTTCACGACCAAATTCGATCGTATGAAGAAGTTATGCTGAAAACAAGATTTTCAAATTGATTTCAAATTGATTTTTAATAAAATTGATTTCAAGGCGTTTCGCGTCCGTACGATCAAACGACAAGTCCGATCGATACGAAACTTGAAACCCTATAATAATTCACCGATACGGATCCGATGAAACTGGTTTCGTCGAAATCCGAGTCCGTGACAAAAATGGCTATTTTTAATATTTATTAATTAAATTATAAATCCAGTTTTTATGTTTCAACTTCTAATATTGGCCAAATTTTGTGACTTATATAATTCAAACAATCCCAAATGTTTTCCAAGCTTGGATGTGAATTAAAATTTATAAGTATATCAATTTTTCAGTGTTAATTTCTGCGTTTTCTTATTTTTTGGGAATTTTAAATTTTATTCGCAAAACCCAAAATCATATACTCTTATACTCTCACTTAAATCCAATTAGATAAACAGATTTGATTTCCATTCCAACTCATTTGATTGCAAATAAACTTTTTACCATAAATAAAATTCCAAATTATTAATAACTTTATTCCCATTTCCTTTACACACAAACATCGTATTATAAAGGTATCTACATTATTCTCCATTGGTTTGCCTTAACTTATTTAAGGTAACCTTACATTAATATCTATTGCTATGTTTTCAAATTATTCTTCCCTCATTCTTCTTTACTATTATTAATTCCAATCTTAACGAATTCAACATTATAGGTTTGATAAATTTATTAAATTCACTCAATTGTTTACAAAATTCCATTTTAAATTCAATAACGTAATATTTTACGTTTAATTCTATTTTATTTGTAGTAAATACCCTTTGTTGGATTTAATATCCAAATTATAGATAAAATCTTGCTTTCTAAAGTTATATCAACAATGGTCCAACTAAATTTTGAATTAGCTTTAACTTTATTCTATGGAATTAACTATTTCCATAAATCCAAATTAATAAATAAGGCTTAATTCCTATATTAACTACTTTGGTTCCAATTAACCTTTTATGGTGAATATGAATTTCAAGGTATAATTGAAATCTTATATCCATTTGATTTCACTGTTTCATTTTTATTATTAAATCCATTATAGCCAAATGCATGAAATTAATATACACAAATATTTTAAATCCCAACTTAAGTTTTACTTAACATATTAATAAACGTTTAAATTTTCTTAATTGCAATAACTCAATTACCTTCATTCTTTTTATTCACGTAGCTAAATCTTGATTTAAAAATCTTTACTATAACCCATAGTCTTATTAAAATAGGAATTTACACTACCTGTAACGTTAATTTCCATCATTAAAGATCTTACACCCTTTGTTCCATAGATTTAGATTTCACAAATTTAGCTACTGCATTAATTCTTATTTATATAACATAAATGTTCATATACTTTGAATTCATTCCCAATTCACCAACTCAATTAATTATGCTTTACAAATGTGTTTCCAATATATAGGTATTTTATACTAATTGTTATCATACCCATAATTACACGCTTATAACTAATTCCCACATTTGCATAAATTTATTTAGTTAGAATGTTTATTAAGGTTTATGCATTTCCAACTTGTGCTGATTTTACACAATTATTATGATTTCTCACAGAACGTTGAATTTATTAAATGACCATTTATTATAATTTAACTCCCTTAATTGAATCAAATGCTTATTATTATATTTTCATTCTTACCATTCTTTCCCATTATAACTCATTTACGTATTTACACATCTCTATCTCAAATATTAATAACCAAACTGATTACAAACACTGTCCTTATCAATCTTCATCCATTTGCTCAGATCTATACTCTTTCATATAATTAAAGTTTATGTTTCTATTAGATTTTTCTCTTTCTACAGACATTAAATTTTTCTATCTACACTTATTGCATTTTTGTATACATGAATACTATTAAAGTTAATATTTATATTAACTTTTATAAATTCAACTTCCATTCGTTTCTTACCACTAACTTTCAACAAAATGTGACCATCTACATTTACCAAACCTATTGTCATAATGTTTTATTGTTACACTAAGTTACGCAACTACTATACCAAATTTCTACATTTATTCCCAAACAAATTAGAAATTATACTAATCTAATTTATTAAATATTATTAATTTAACGGGTCGTTACAATCTCCCCCACTCAAAACTTTTCGTCCCCGAAAAGGAAAAGAATGGAGAAGGAAGAACAAACAGTACATCTTATTTCAAATATTAACTTATAAACAATATTTTACTGGATTAATTTCCTTTAATGAAATATACTTGTTTTATAATCAATCATATCCTTTAATACTTGAATTATTAAAGTTGGAAAAATATTTTAACAAAATTCTAAGCCCAAAATTTACGGAAAATTTTTGGCAGAGTCTCCTTTGTACGGAGGGACTCTGGAGAAAATATAATATCCAAATATACAAATATATTACATATATTATCCAAAATAAAATATCCCAACACGGGAAAATATATAAAATAGCGCTTTATACGTAATCCGGAAACGTACCTATTTGTCGGACACTATACGTTTTTTTTTATTTTGGAACCAAAAGCAGTAGCAGTTGCTTCCATCACCTGTATTCACTTATATAGTCTAAAAGTTAAATATTTATATTACAGTGAAACGTTTGGGTAGATTCAATCATTCGTATTCAATCAAATGCAACAACCATACATTTTAGCAACAGCACACATCACAAACAAACAATCATTCAATCAAACAACAATTAGTTGTTCGGGTTCAAATTCTGAAATTGTACGGAATGAAGAATAACTATCAAGTGCATCCGTTACTCAACAGTCTTAGATGGAACTAAGATAGATTATTTGTTCATCCAACAACTCCACAATTCCCTACCCAACAAACATACATCAACCAAACAATTCAAATCAACTCCAAAATAGCTTATTATACATTTATTTCAAAATTCAGTGGTTTGATTTTCTTCCCTTCCTTTATGGAGGAATTTCTTTGTTTCTTACAAGTTTTATTTTTCCAATTATCCCAAAATTCATTATATTTGTATTTCCTTTTATTACTTAAGTTTCCTTTTATTACCTAAGTTTATAAAATAAATTCTCATTAATAACAACAAATATTTTGAATATCTTCATTTCCTTACTTCTTCACTTGTAAGATTTCCCTTAAATTCTTAATCTGCTAACATTCATTCTTATAAGTGGAAGTTTTTATTTATCCATTGACTATGAATTGCAGTCATTTAATTTTTCCTACTTTCCATTATATTAGAATAGGGAAGATTAAAACATACTTAAGTCAATAATCATACAATCAATTCTTATTTTGAATTTCATTTTATATACTTAGGTTCATATCATCTATTAATAATTCTTAACCCTTTTTCAGTAAAATTTCAATTATAACCTAAGTTTATACCATTAAATTCTTATTATAACAGTAATTTATTGAATACTTCATTATTTCCAAAAATTTACTTGTATAATATTCAATTTCAATCCCTTATTTAACATTTCAACTTTTTATATTTGGTAAGTTATTTATGTTAAAGAAAAATGCAATTGAACTTATACAAGTTTTATCTCAACCCTTTTAATTCATTGATTACTTAACCTTTATTTCACCAAAATAATTTAAACCATTAATAAATGGAAATTTAAGAATTAAGTACCGGGTCAAATTTCAAATATTTTTAAAATGATGGATAAATAATTTCTTACAACTTATATATCTCTAATTATATTTAAAATAATTAAAATTTTAGATAATTTCAAATAAATCTGCAGTAGAATTTTACTACAGTGGCCTTTCCCTTCGAAACTCGAAAATGAAAGTCGATGATGCGGCCGTCATCACCGAAATTATTTTCCAGCGACAGAGGGGAAAGTACAAACTTATTTTCTTCAAAATCCTCTTTAAACCAATTCTTTCGAATTATACTAAATATTTATATAAGAAAATATTTATAAACCAAATCATTATATTTCATAAATCCTTTGAAAGCAGAAATTTTTCAAAATCCCGGACTTAGGTTCTAAAAATCTCCAATTTGATTCATTATAATTTCAACTTAGCTTCAGTTAATATTTTTTATTACCTAACACCCAATCTATAGCAACCAAAATATATATCTTTATAAAAAATATTTTTATATATAGAAAATATAATAGGCAAAATTATTTCATTCACCTATATTAAAAACAAATATTATGTCGGTCTGTCCTATTAAGTGTTTAGAAATCCCTATTGATGACATAGCGTCCCATGCATTAACCAGAATTTATAAATACAAAATGAAACAGAGTAACATAATATTAAAATCTTTTTATAAAACTAACAAATACGCTCTCTCATATATATACACTCAGCGACTCCCATAGGGTATTACTACTCTATTAACAAAGAGTCAAACCCCACAAAGCCAAGGTTTATCGCTAAACCAAAGCTCTGATACCAGATGTAACGTCCCGCCTTTTCGCACGATTTAAACAGACACACATGTCGATTCAAACCATACGGAAGGGCAGATTGTTATGGGGTAAATAAGAAACAAGAAAGAAATAAAACAAGACAGAATCTCACAGCGGAAGGATAAAATATAATAATCAAATATACAGTTTAGAAAGCTGTTTACAAAAACATTTATTATATTTATATAATACATATCAGAGTTACACTTACCAATAACAATGCAGCGGAATTAAATAGTGTAGTGAAACCATATTATCCATAGTAATAATAATAAAATCTTCGTCTTCTTCCTCCAGAAATAAAATCTTCAATCCTGAAACGCTCGGACTGACCCGAGCGAATTGAAAAGACAAAACACCCGAGTCAGAACTAAAAGATCTTATGTGAGTTAAATTAACAGAAATAAATATGAGTACAGTAACTCAAGAGATGCTCGGGATTTACATCTCCTAAGGATCCGTTAAACTATTTGCTATGTAGTATATTGCGCTATTATAATAGTGTCTAATTGTAAAATAAACTTACTTTTAAATAGCGTTAAGGGGTTACCCATATAACCCTTAACACAGAATATATTCCCATAGTCTATACAGTACCGTAATCTCCCCCGTACTGGGCGTCGTCAGAGGGCACTCCATAGGTATGGTACAAAGCTAAAATCGTATAAGGCGCGCTAGGGTAGGTGACACGGCACAACTAGGCAATGCCAGGGTAGATATACCAATTACGCTTCCGGGTCGATGGTAACGCGTAGCCGCAGCTACCGCCCACCTCGAACAAACTCCCCCAAAATCAAAATAGAAGTGGCCACTGAATCAATCCAAAGTCAAAGTATAATATCGAAGAGGAGTGTCCGATCAGAGGAATGACCTCATTAACCCGTCGATCGCTCCTGTTTTAGCCACCTTATGCCAACTCACGGGAGTTGGGTCCACGTATTTACCTTACAGGAAACGTCGCCACCATCCTACTTCATTCTGGAATCTCCACCGCGTACACGGTTAGTCAAAGTGGTTTCGGTATCGACAGAGAGTATGTCCATATCCGATCCCGGTCTCTTTGCCAACCCATCGTTATTATAACACCGCGGTCATTTAAAAATAGTTTATACTTTAAAACCAGAATATAATCCATTTCAAAACCATAATATTACGATATCATTTCTTCTTTAAAACCCAAAAAGATTCATTTTGATATTTATTTTTATAAAACCCAAATTAATGATATCATTTCCCAAATATAAATCTTTTCCAAAATTTATGCCACTTTTAAAATTTATAATTCCTTGTAACCAAATATTTGAATATTAACTTTCAACATAATACTTCGAAATCCATAGTTTTTAAAACCATTACTTTCAAAACTAAATGGTTTGGATATTCAACAATATATAAAATAAGTGATTTAACTTTATGGTTACTTTGTACGGAAAATAATTTACATGGCTTTGTGAATATTTCTTTACTCAATATTAAAACCATAATCCAAAATATTATTTCAAGTCCCAACCATTTCAATTTTATATATATTTATATCCATCTTGAGTGTTAATATTTCAACTAAAGTTGGATTTTTTTTTCTTTCAACAAATCAAATGTTCTATTAATTAGTTTTGAACATTCACATAAAATCCATAAATAATAAGACTTCAATTTCTAGTAATAAATTATATATATTTTCCAATTCAAATTATATTAGAATATTCATTTCAATTTATTTTGGGAAAAATCCAATTGTAAATATACTATCTTAAAATTTCCAACTTAACATTTAAACATAGGATATAAATTATCAAACTCCATTTTCTAAATTTTCTTCCATTTTAATAAAGAGATTTATACACCTTTTTATTTCAAATTTTTCAACTTCATATGTATATAAATATGGAAGAAAACATTTATTCAGTATAAAATTTAAGATTTTTATAAACCGTATTCCATCCAAACCATAGAAATCACATTAAAAATAGTTATATATAGACCGCGGTGCCTGTATATAATTTTCTATCCTATGGTCAAGTGATACGGATATTTATCATTTCAATCCGCAATTTAAAACAAACTGCGGTTGTATATCATTTCAAACCGCAATCCCAAATGAAATGTAAAATGCATACTAACTTGCAGTTTAATGATATCAAATAAAACATCCATTCAACAACACATCCATCATCCAGTCGCAAACATCAAGCAATATCAATCAATAACAATATATGTTTGGTAATATACAACAGGTAATAATTGGCAGTTTTATTTCAAATTATTTTTATCAACTATTAATCTAACAGTTTATTTTCAGTGATAATTGACATAACTGTCCACTAGCAGTTCATATGCAAACAATAATTTCTAACAGCCAATTTATACGCAATAAATCAATTTAATTGACAGTTAAATTCAATAAGATGCAATTCAACAGATATGAATGAAATAAACATGCCAAATACTCATAAATAAATTTCTATTCATTTCTAAAATTTATTTAACAAACATAAAAGCTTCTAGTAATTGTGAGTGGGTCAAAACACTCACCTTTTCAATTTAAATCGAATTTAAATTCGATTTAAACCCAAAAATTCGCCCGTCTCGGAATTCATCCAAACCAGCGTCATCAAGTCCGGAATTAAATTACGATCCTAACAAAAGAAATTTCGTGTGAATCCGAATTCGTATGAGAAAGTTATGGCGAAAAATGATGATTGAATTCAAATTGAAAATAAATAGAAACGACACACAATTCACCTACATTTATATGCCACGTCAGCATTTACACGTTCTTCCCAGCGCGAGCTACAGGAGCCAATACCTTCGACCCTACAGGACGCGAACCCTTGGATGTCGCCACCGCCTACTTCTTCACGCCGCGTCCCACACCAGCCACCGCCCACTTGTCCACCGTCCTCCCAAACCCGCGGCCCCCTCACGGCAACCACCTCCACTCGCCGTCGACACCCAAGCCCAGCCGCCGCCAATTATCACCAACCCTAGTCGAATTCTACAGCCCAATCTAGCCGTTGATACTCGAAACAAAATACATAGATGTGCTCCCCATCGTCCATACTACAATACCCAGAAACAGAATCTCGATCCGATGAAGTTTTGTGCGACGATGATGAACGGTTTTGGGGCTGTTTGAATTTATTCTGGATGAACGACAGCTCCAATTGAAAAACGAACTACACCATGAGATTACGCGTATCGAATACTTCAACATATATTTTTTCTGGAATTTTCTGAAATTTTTGAGTTTTGACTTTTGATTTTGAACTGTGGATAGATCTGGAATTGGATCTGAAATGTATACATTTGGGGAAGAGAAAAGAGTGAAGAAATGAACGTACAGCAAAAGAATAGAGACTAGGGTTTATAGCTGTATATATATAGGTATGCTAGCGATAGGGTAGATAGGCTGTAGAATGAACGTGCGTGACAAACTATGGCCCAAAAAGCCCGCTATGCCTCCGGAGTCGAATTTCTTGAATCTATATATCCAGATAGGTATTTTAAAATATTCTGAACGCGATGGAAAAAGTTTCACGGCCAAATTCGATCGTATGAAGAAGTTATGATGAAAACAAGATTTCCAAATTGATTTCAAATTGATTTTTAATAAAATTGATTTCAAGGCGTTTCGCGTCCGTACGATCAAATGACAAGTCCGATCGATACGAAACTTGAAACCCTATAATAATTCACCGATACGGATCCGATGAAACTGGTTTCGTCGAAATCCGAGTCCGTGACAAAAATGGCTATTTTTAATATTTATTAAATAAATTAAAATAAATTATAAATCCAGTTTTTATGTTTCAACTTCTAATATTGGCCAAATTTTGTGACTTATATAATTCAAACAATCCCAAATGGTTTTCCAAGCTTGGATGTGAATTAAAATTTATAAGTATATCAATTTTGCAGTGTTAATTTCTGCGTTTTCTTATTATTTGGGAATTTTAAATTTTATTCGCAAAACCCAATTATTAAATCATATACTCTTATACTCTCACTTAAATCCAATTAGATAAACAGATTTGATTTCCATTCCAACTCATTTGATTGCAAATAAACTTTTTACCATAAATAAAATTCCAAATTATTAATAACTTTATTCCCATTTCCTTTACACACAAACATCGTATTATAAAGGTATCTACATTATTCTCCATTGGTTTGCCTTAACTTATTTAAGGTAACCTTACATTAATATCTATTGCTATGTTTTCAAATTATTCTTCCCTCATTCTTCTTTACTATTATTAATTCCAATCTTAACGAATTCAACATTATAGGTTTGATAAATTTATTAAATTCACTCAATTGTTTACAAAATTCCATTTTAAATTCAATAACGTAATATTTTACGTTTAATTCTATTTTATTTGTAGTAAATACCCTTTGTTGGATTTAATATCCAAATTATAGATAAAATCTTGCTTTCTAAAGTTATATCAACAATGGTCCAACTAAATTTTGAATTAGCTTTAACTTTATTCTATGGAATTAACTATTTCCATAAATCCAAATTAATAAATAAGGCTTAATTCCTATATTAACTACTTTGATTCCAATTAACCTTTTATGGTGAATATGAATTTCAAGGTATAATTGAAATCTTATATCCATTTGATTTCACTGTTTCATTTTTATTATTAAATCCATTATAGCCAAATGCATGAAATTAATATACACAAATATTTTAAATCCCAACTTAAGTTTTACTTAACGTATTAACAAACGTTTAAATTTTCCTAATTGCAATAACTCAATTACCTTCATTCTTTTTATTCACGTAGCTAAATCTTGATTTAAAAATCTTTACTATAACCCATAGTCTTATTAAAATAGGAATTTACACTACCTGTAACGTTAATTTCCATCATTAAAGATCTTACACCCTTTGTTCCATAGATTTAGATTTCACAAATTTAGCTACTGCATTAATTCTTATTTATATAACATAAATGTTCATATACTTTGAATTCATTCCCAATTCACCAACTCAATTAATTATGCTTTACAAATGTGTTTCCAATATATAGGTATTTTATACTAATTGTTATCATACCCATAATTACACGCTTATAACTAATTCCCACATTTGCATAAATTTATTTAGTTAGAATGTTTATTAAGGTTTATGCATTTCCAACTTGTGCTGATTTTACACAATTATTATGATTTCTCACAGAACGTTGAATTTATTAAATGACCATTTATTATAATTTAACTCCCTTAATTGAATCAAATGCTTATTATTATATTTTCATTCTTACCATTCTTTCCCATTATAACTCATTTACGTATTTACACATCTCTATCTCAAATATTAATAACCAAACTGATTACAAACACTGTCCTTATCAATCTTCATCCATTTGCTCAGATCTATACTCTTTCATATAATTAAAGTTTATGTTTCTATTAGATTTTTCTCTTTCTACAGACATTAAATTTTTCTATCTACACTTATTGCATTTTTGTATACATGAATACTATTAAAGTTAATATTTATATTAACTTTTATAAATTCAACTTCCATTCGTTTCTTATCACTAACTTTCAACAAAATGTGACCATCTACATTTACCAAACCTATTGTCATAATGTTTTATTGTTACACTAAGTTACGCAACTACTATACCAAATTTCTACATTTATTCCCAAACAAATTAGAAATTATACTAATCTAATTTATTAAATATTATTAATTTAACGGGTCGTTACACAGAAAGTAAATACAAGCGGTAAAGGGAAAGAACACACCAGATTTTATACTGGTTCGTAGTTACCCTACATCCAGTCCTGTACGAAGGCAAACCACCTCATACAGATTTTTATTAAACCAGTGTCGAGATTACACTCCTCAATTTATAAAGGCCTTGAGGTACCCTCCTGTCTCACGAGTCCGGAGCAAACTCTCTTGATTTACTGGCCACAAAATTACCCAATTGACTTCCAGGCACAACCACACCTTATAGAGAGATTTGATAAACTTTTGATTACAAATTGATCCTTTAACTCTGAATAGCGCTTTGATCTTTGAGAGAGAACAAAGAATCAAAAAAGAATGAAATTCTAATTTGATTCACTTGAGAGTTTGACAAAATTTCGACACGATCTTTAAAAATATGATAATTATAGAACATGGATTTGTGGAGAAGAAGAAAGGAAGAAAATATAAGAATTGTATTTTTAAAATTTCGTTTGAGAAGGCTATTTATAGAGTACCAACTGTCAAAACCATTCGTGAAGAGATTTAAACGAATAGACGCTACTTTTGAAAATTGAAACTTTTGATTTCATTGGCCACCATGTCGACATGGGGTATCCCATGATGTCGACATCCCCTTATTAAAAATAATGTAAATTGTTTTTTGAAAATGGTATTGAAATGAAAACAAGATGAAATGATTCTAGAGTAAAATAAACTAATTTTACTATGTTTTAAAACACAAAAACAAAGAATATTTTAAGGCTAAAACATCTTTTTGAAAATCGTTTGAAAAGATAATTTTATGGCTATAATATTTTGAAAAGCAGGTTTGAAAAAACATTTTGAAGTAATTTTGCAAGGTTCTTCCTGTAGAATATCTCATCACATCAGGACTCGAGAACTTGTACAAAACCAGGATGTTCATGGGTTTGTAAGCCACTTGTCACAGGTTTGTAAGCTACTTGTCGTGGGTTTGTAAGCCACTAAGAAGATAGAAATTTGTTCCTTCCCAAACGAAATTCATGATGAATATTTCCATGCTATTATGAAGTTTTCACAAAAACTAGACACATATCTTGAAATCTTGATCTTGATACTCATGAGTCTTCAAACTTGATTTCTTCATTTTTAATCTTTATACTGTAAAGTCTTCAATAATCAACGCCTGCCTTATATATATCCTGCATAATAACATTCATATATATCTAGACAATAGTGTTAGTATATAAGTTATAATAAAATAAGTTACAAAGGTTGTTGTCATCAAAACCATTATCTCCAGTTCCTAACAGTCTCCCCCTTTTTGATGATGACAACCTTATAAAATATACTTACCACTTCGATCATACCATAACTTCCCCTTACACCAATTACTCCCCCTTACTCCAAGCCTATTATTTTGTATAACTTCTCTCCCCCTTTGTCATCAACAAAAAATAACCTATAAACCTTGAATTTAATAGAAAAAGTGGTAAACAAACATATGGCATAAGTATAATAAGTATGTATGAGTGAAACATAGAATCCTAAGTTAAATGGAATTTAAGATTTTATATACCAACAATTGTTAAAAGAACATTAATTAATATACTAATTATATACAAATTTACAAACCAATATACAATCAAGAAAACGAAAAAAAGGCCTAACGAGGACCCATAACTATCGGTGATTTATGGACCGAACAATTTGGATAGTGAAGACAAAAGTTTCCATGTTGTTCGACCAAGTTCCCATTAGCGTCAAAAAGGACCTCTCCAACGCAAATCACGCCATGGTCTTCGTCCATATGAATAACCAGATTCGATAGAGGAAGTTCTTCTTCTTGATCCTTTTGTGGTTCTTCTAGAGGCTCTTCTTCTTCAGAGTTCATGGCTTATGATGATTCTTCGATGACAATGGGATTGGCATGGTTATCCATAAGGAATTTTTGTAAATTCCTAGGATTTTACCTTGCCTATCTTGTTCTCTAGCCATTCCTTGTTGACTTACTTGAATTTCCACCATCATTTGAAGTAAATCTTTCATCTTCTCTTGTAGTTTGATGACTCGTACGCGTGTGGAACTTTGAAAAGGGGTAGAATAAGGAGAAGTGGGTGAACAAGGTTCATTATTAGAGGAGGAAGCCATTAATTTACTGTTTAGAAGTTTATTATAGAGAGTAGAACGGAGAAAAGGAGTAAAAATCGAAATATATAAATATATACCAAATAACTAATTTTTGAGCGAAATTTAAATTTGAAAATCTCGACCTATATGTCGACATAGGGGTGGGTAATATCGACAAGCCCAGTTCAATTTTTGAGAAATTTTTTTATTTATAATAATTATGAACTATACTTGTATTATTTATAATTTATATTTCAGTTAATGAACATATACCTAATTCTCTTCTAAATTTAGTAAATTTTTGTTCATTTAATGGTTTGGTTAATATATCAGTAATTTGTTTTTCAGTATTAATATATTCAAGGATCATGACTTCTTTACTTATATTATCTCTAAGAAAATGATGTCTAATATAAATATGTTTTGTTCTACCGTGATGAGTTGGATTCTTAGATAGGTTTATTGCGCTAATATTATCACAATAAATTGGTGATTTAGTTATATTTAATCCAAAATCTTTTAAAGTTTGTTGCACATATATAACTTGAGAACAAGCCAAAGCAGCAGATATACATTCTGCTTCAGTTGTTGACAAGGATACAGTGTTTTGCATCTTACTAAACCAGAAAACCATAGAATGTCCTAGAAAGTGACAAGTTCCACTTGTACTTTTTCGGTCTGATTTACAACCAGTTAATCGGCATCACAGTATGAAACTAAATCAAATACATTGTTTTTAGGATAAAATAAACCATAGTCTAAAGTATGTTTTACATATCTTTAAATTCTCTTAACCGTTTTTAAGTGAGTTTCTTTAGGTTGAGGTTGGTATCTTGCATAGAGACAGACACTATGCATGATTTCAGGACGACTTGCTATTATATAAAGCAGCGAACCAATCATTCCCCTATATAATTTTTGATCAACATCTTTTAATTTATCTTCTTTACTTAAAGCTACATTAGTTATCATTGGAGTTAGTTTCCTACCAGAAGTGGTCAATCCAAATTTATTAATTAAATCATTAGCATATTTTTCTTGATTAATGAAAATTCCTTTATCTAATTGTTTGATTTGAAGTCCTAAGAAGAAACTTAGTTCTCATATATGACTCATTTCAAATTCTTTAGTCATTATATCTGAAAATTCTTTATTCATTATGTTATTAGTTCATCCAAATTTATATCATCTACATATATTTGTATTAATTGAGTATCATTTTTGTTTCTTGTAATAAAAGATTTGTATCTATTTTACCAATTTCAAAACCAGATTGTAGTAAATAAGATCTTAGTCTTTCATACCAGACTCTAGGAGCTTGTTTCAGACCATATAAAGCCTTCTTTAATTTATGTATATGATTTGGAAATTTGTTATCTTCAAAAAGTGGAGGTTGTTCTACATAAACATGTTCGTTTACAAAACCATTTAGAAAAGCACTTTTAACATCCATTTGATATAACTTGGAATTATTGTAGTTTGCGAAAGCAAGTAGAATCCTGATAGCTTCTAGTCTTGCTGTGGGTGCAAAGGTTTCGTCGTAATCTATTTCTTCTTCTTGACAATAACCTTGAGCAACTAAACGAGCTTTTTTTCTCACGACCTCACCAAATTCATTCATTTTATTTTTATAAACCAATTTTGTCCCAATTATACTTTATCCTCAGATCTAGGAACAAGTTCACAAATATTATTTCTGGTGAACTGATTCAATTCTTCTTGCATAGCAAGAATCCATGAATCATCAGATGATGCTTCCTTTGGATTTTTAGGTTCCATAGTTGATATAAAAGCTACATTACTCATACTATATAATTGATTTCTTGTTTTAACTGTAGATTCAATATTTCCTAGTATATTTTCTACATGATGATCTCTTAATATCCTAATTCTTTTATTAGGTTGAATGATTTCACAATTAGTTTCAATAGAATCTTTATTTAAAGTTATAAAATCTTCTTCACCTTCTATTAGTACAGTATTTTTAAAATTTTCATAAAAAGATACATGCATTGTTTCTTCAATAGTGTTAGTTCTTAAATTATAAACTCTAAATGCTTTACTTTTATTATAATATCCGATGAAGATTCCTTTATCGGATTTAGGTTCAAATTTATCTAAATTATCTTTTGTATTAAGAATAAAACACTTACTACCAAAAAATTTAAAATAACCTACTATGGGTTTCTTATTGTAAAGTAATTCATATGGTGTTTGATTAGTTAATGGTCTAATTAAAATCCTATATAATAGATAGCATGCTGTAGCGACTGCTCCAGCCTAAAAAATTTTAGGTAAGTTACTATCAGAAAGCATTGTTCTAGCACACTCTTGATTCGTTCTATTCTTATGTTCTACCGCTCCGTTTTGTTGTGGAGTTCTTAGAAAAGAGAAATTATGAGTAATTCCTTTTTGATTACAGAAGTTCTCAAAATTTTCGTTTTCAAATTCTCCACCGTGATCATTACGAATAGTTTTTATTTTTAAAGAAAGCTTATTTTGAATTCTTTTAGCAAAAATTTTAAATAATTCAAAAGCATCACTTTTAAGTTTAAGAAAAATTGTCCAAGTACATCTACAATAATCATCTACAATTACAAAAACATATTTGTTGTGATTAATTGATTGAACTTGAGATGGACCAAATAAATCTAAATGAAGTAATTCTAGAGGTTTAGAAGTAGAAATCATATCTTTCAATTAAATGAACTTTTCTTAAGTTTTCCTAATTGGCAAGCATTACATATACTATCTACTTTAAAATTTAACTTGGGAAGACCTCTAACTATGTCAAGTTTTGATAACCTAGATAATAGTTTGAAATTCAAATGACCAAATCTTTTATGCCAAATCCAAGGGTCACTTGTATTAGCCAAAAGACATAAGTTTTCATTTGTAACTTTCATACTAAGGATGTAAATGTTTTTTCCCTAATTACTTCAAAGATAATATTTGACTGATTATCTTCGATGTGACACTTATCTTTTCCAAATTTAATTTTAAATCCTTTATCACATAGTTGACTTATACTAAGAAAATTATGTTTTAAATTCCTAACTAGCAAAACATCAGAAATAAGAGGAGTTTTAGAATTACCGACATTGCCGATGCCAATCACATATCCTTTTGAGTTATCTCCAAAGTTGACCAATCCACCATCTCGATATATAATGTCATTTAGTATGTCGGGATTTCTAGTCATATGCCTTGAACATCCACTATCAAGTATCCATTTATCTTTCTTTCACATAGTTTGTCCATTGGTTATTGATTCTCCAAAAGCCATGTAACATGTCTGTTCCTGCATAACAAACCAATTCAGTAGATAACCTTATTTTTCTTAAAAAATATATGCAGACTTATAATACTTTGATGAAATGCATAAGTTCAAACTAGTATTAACAATATTTTCTAAAAATGCCATTTTTAATTTTTCAAGTTTCAGACTAGGAAAACTATGAAAACCTACACTCTGATACCAATTGAAAGGGACAACAGATTAATGACCTTAAGGCTAATTTAATACTAGAGGGGGGGGGGGGTAAATAGCGTTTAATAAATTCTAAGACTCATATGAACTAAACTGAAATTATGACACAAACAAACTCAAAACTTAACCACAGAACAATCATAGAATCAAACATATATGCAGAAAGTACATAAAAAGCAGTAAAGGGAAAGAACACACCGGATTTTATACTGGTTCGAAGTTACCCTATATCCAGTCTTGTACCAAGGAAAATCACCCCATACAGATTTTTATTAAACCAGTGTCGAGATTACACTCCTAAATTTATAAAGGCCTTGAGGTACCCTCCTGTCTCACGAGTCCGGGGCAAACTCTCTTGATTTACGGGCCACAAGAGTACCCAATTGATTTCTAGGTACAATCACACCTTATAGAGAGACTCGATAAACTTTTGATTAAAAATTGATCCTATAACTCTGAATAGCACTTTGATCTTCGAGAGAGAACAGATAATCAAACAAGAATGAAATTCTAATTTGATTCACTTGAGAATTTGGCAGAATTTTGGAACGGTCTTTAAAAATATGATAATTATAGAACATGGATTTGTGGAGAAGAAGTAAAGAAAATGTGAGAATTGTATTTTTAAAAGTTCATTTGAGAAATCTATTTATATAGTACCAATTGTCATAACCATTCGTGAAGAGATTTAAACGAATACTCACTTCTTTTGAAAATTGAAAATTTTGATTTCAATGGCCACCATGTCGACATGGGGTATCTCATAATGTCGACATCCCCTTGTTAAAAAATAATGTAAAATTTGTTATGAAAATGGTATTGAAATGAAAACAAGTTGAAATGACTCTGGAGTAAAATAAACTAATTTTACTATGTTTTAAAACACAAAAACAAAGAATATCTGAAGGCTAAAACAACTTCTTGAAAATCATTTGAAAAGATAATTTAAAGGCTAAAATATTTCAAAAAGAAATTTTGAAAATCGTTTTGAAAAACCATTTTGAAGTAGTTTTGCAAGCTTCTTCCTGCAGAATATCTCATCACATTAGGGCTCGAGAACTTGTATAAAACCAGGATGTTCAAGGGTTTGTAAGCCACTTTTCGTAGGTTTGTAAGCTACTTGTCATGGGTTTGAAAGCCACTAAGAAGGTAGAAATGGGTTCCATCCTAAATGAAATTTGGAATGAAGATTTCTATGCAATTATGAAGTTTAACAAAAACTAGACACATATCTTGAAATCTTGATCTTGATACTCATGAGTCTTCAAACCTTATTTCTTCATTCTTGATCTTTATACTGTACAGTCTTCAATAGTCAACACCTGCCTTATATATATCCTGCATAATAACATTCATATTATCTAGACAATAGTGTTAGTATATAAGTTATAATAAAATAAGTTACAAAGGTTGTCATCAAAACCATTATCTCCAGTTCCTAACATTATTATCTTTCGGGATGATTAACATTATTTTAAATTTATAAGGATATTTTAAATTGATTTATTATCTTCGGATAGTAAATTTTATTTTAAAAGCTATAAATGATAGTTTATAAATAAAAATCATTTAGAGGGAATATTTAAAATAAAGCTAAGTGTAAATTGTATTGGAGTTTAAAGTAAACAATGCTTTAAATGACATTTATTTTTAACCCTTCTTTTCAATACACTTAGAAAGAAAATTAGCTCTTTAAAAATAGTATTTTAGAGAGTGTTTATACAAATATTTGTGATGTACAATCATGCACAAGTGTGAGTCAAATGCTGGAAGAGAGTTCATTTTCATATACGATCATTTTCTTATTCCCGGTAGTTGCTTTATGGACTATCGATTCTGGTATCTTCATTCAGTTTCATCAATTTAAGAGAATTTGTTGCTCATTTGAGCGTTTTTTTTCCTTTGTCGAAAATGACCAAAACTAGGAAGCGAATGGACATCAAGCTATGTGGGTTTGCTACGATTAGGTATCTTCACATCTACTCTAGATTGGGTACATGTGACACCCCTAATTTTTCATTAACATTTGTAACACCCCACATTTTTATACAGTTAAAATTTAATGTATAACAATAAGTGCAAAAAAGAAATTATAATGGAATTTTCAGGATATGGCTTTAGAACTTGTACCATAGCCTCCCAGGCGATTTTCTGATCAGTTTCCATACATAACTCGTTAAAATCTGAGCCAATATGAAGAGTTTAAGAACGAAACAGAATAGGTAATCGAACGAAAAATAATAATAATGAATAAAGTATAATGTAGATTGGGACGACCAATAGGTCGACCCAATAGGGTCAGCGATCGATCGCCCGGTCGACAGCTTGCTAAGGGCAGTCGACCGCCCGGTCGACCCACGCATGGCATGGAGGAAAATTTGTCTAGATACGTGTTGTGACGCGTTTTCTTATTTTTGCTCCATCTAAGCCCTACTTCCTTCAATCCAATAGCTCCAAATTGCCCTGTGACATGGTGGCTCCAGGTTTAATCCAAGAATCCAACGGTTTGAGGTCCTTAAGCTCCAATATAAATAAGACCCTAGGCCTAGCTATCCTCTCACAATTAGATTTCCTCCCATAGGTTCGCCTAAGGCTGAACCCTAAAAAAATTCTAGGAAGAAGATCTTCTAAATTAAAATATCATACACCTTGGAAGAAGGGGATCTAAAGGGACTGTGGAGCCAAGCGGAGCAAAAGTGAAGCGAAGAACGACGGATGAGTGGATTTACTAATATATTTTTAAGTTTAAGATATATTATAGTTGGATTCTTGTTTAGAAAATTTTATTCAATAATTAAATCATAATTTATTAAATTATGCTGAATTATAAGAAAACTTGCAGCTTGTTTATTGTACTAGTATTTATATACTGTTTTCTGTGCCTTATTTATACTTTTTTCTACGTTTTGGATTTTATGCAAGCGTTAATTTTCTTCTATCCTCTCCTTTTTCTTCACGTATGGAATAGAATAGATTAAACACGAATATGGAATAAAAATACTGAAATGAAGATGTATAATAATCAAAGTTCGAGGAATAGAATTTCTGTAATAAATTGCATTAAAACGGGAAAAGTTAATTTGGGGGTAATTATTAGATTAGTTGGTCGGTTTAGAGAATATGATACATTACCATAACTTAACGTCTACAGATAGCGATAAACGTAACTGTAAGAATAAAAGAAATAAAAAGGGAGCTAGTTTAAAATAGAGAAACCGCCGTATTTTACACTGCTCCAAAATAGTAAAAGAAATATCTTACAGTTACGGATTATTGTTTATAGTATTATCCAATATTAAGATATGGAAATGGATTATATAGTTTTCATAACCAACCAAATAAAATCGTATTACTTCCTAAAATAGAAAGCAATAAAGTAAAGTATGAATTGTAACAAGAAATATTAATCAAGAATTGGAAGATGTGAAAATTAATGAGTAGAATTGTAACACGAAATTCTATATCATAAAAGAAGGCAGACTAGAACAGACAAGAAACGCTTGTAAGAAAAAGTAACAATTATAAGTAGAATTATAACATAATTATAATTAAGAAAAACGGGAAAGCTTATCGTGGGACTTATAATAGATTGGTAAGCAATGGTAGTAGAGAATAATGGCAGAAGCTTATTTAAACAACTTATGTTAAGTCAATAAGCAAATAAAATGGAAATGGTAAAAGAGGCTTATCCCTTTAAACTTAAGGATTTATATATTAAGTTAAATAAGCAAGAAAATGAATGTGGCTCATACTAACAGTATTCCCTATTAGATCTATGATAGTCTCACAATAACTAGAAGTGAGATGAGGGCAAAGAATATGCTAATTAATTTGAATAAGTTGTAGACAGAGTAAGAAAGCAACCTAAGAGTAAATTAAAAGATTAGACTTAGGGTATGATAAAAGAATCGAATTGCGTTTGGAGCAGCCCAAAGGATGAAGCGCCTAACGAAGCAGTTCATCACGGTTTCCAGCAATGGAGAAGCACGTCCAACTTAGAATGTTTAGACTAGAAGGAAGTATGAGACTTCAACGTGATGCGAGGATACTCTAGGATGGCCCTCTGGGTAGGCCTAACAAAGCTGCATCCTTGGAGGCAGGTCTATAGGTGTTCCATTAAGAGAGTATGCCTTGACTGCATTGCATTGTAGGCCTAATGAAGCTGACCTTTGTAGGCAGTCAGAAGGGCTTGGTGTTTGGAGTAGGGTATTCGTATGTCTGGTACTTGCAAGTAAGATGAAGGATAGTCGCATGCGGATATCGACCAACATCAAGGTCAAGAGTGATTTCAGGAAAGACTAGAGTTAAACCTACAGGCTAATGATTCTTTCTCTATCGAGACATTGGATGGAAGGGCACTGCCAATTGGATGTTAGATTGTTTGAAGTAGGGCACGACGACTTAACTCTTTAGAAGTCTTCCGATTAGTTAAGAGGTGGCTACATGGGGGGCCATAGCCATGATGAGAAAAGAGTGACCAACTAAAATATCTATACCATAGTCCTTATAAAGCTGTCCTTTACAGATATAGAACATCTCGGACTGAGTACCGTACAAGGCAGACTTGTTGGCGGGATTCAAAGAGTAGACAAAACGATTATGCATCGTCCTCAATATATGCACTGGGTGGTACGTTGGGGATGTCTGAACATTAGTATAGACTAGTGCGGACGCAGTTTTACGTTTTCATAGTAGACGATGGAACATTTGTATTACAGGCCTCACTAAGCTGTCCATTACAGATGTAGCCACAGAGCGCTATAGGAGCAAGGCGATCGAGTCCTTTGCGAGGAGGATACGTAAGGTACTATGGGTAGTACCTAGGACCAATACGGTCATTGGGCATATGGCTACATATATATATTAGTTATTAGATTTTAATCTACTCTGGCATAGATGGGCACAGTTCATGAACAGAGGCAAGAGTATTGTAACCTAATCAACCTAATATAAGAATAAATGGAAATAGAACAATATATGTAGAATTAAGCCTAGAAGTATATAATTTATTCATTCACCAGATCTTTTGTTCTGACCCCTCCTCATAACATCCTACAGTTAAGTAGATGGCAGAAACTTCTCGGCTTTACGACACTTGCTTAGAAAATGTTATTATTTGGGTGAGTATTTATTTACTATTATATTTTAGTCGATTCCGCTGTGAGATAATTAATTGAGCCCTGATATATTTATCATTACCTATTTGCAGGATACCAACTACCCAACTCGAGCTTCGGTGGGCTTGATTTTTAGCATTTTTGCGAAAAATCCAGACCACTAGAATTCGGGTTGTTACATTTGGTATCAAAGCCTAGGTTTAGATTCCAAAGTAGATAGTGAGTGAACGTATTTGTATTTTTTATATACATAAAAAATAGACATACTCTTAAAACACTAAAGAGAAGTCCATTCCTTTGAGTAAACCAACAGCTGGAGAAAGTTTGAAAACAATTCTACATATCTAAACTTGGAACGAGGGAATTACAAAAGCTAAAAGACCTCATATGGCGAAGATCTTTGGATCCGGTAAGGGATATTTAGAAAGGTGGAAGTAAATTAAAAGGCACTTTGTAGTCTAGCCCAGCAATTAAACTCTTAAGAAGTTGAACATAAATTTTTGAAGGATTTTCAAGTTTTAACTTTAGAAGTTTACAGCCATATAAATATGGGAATTTGGAGAGAAACAACTTTAAGGCAATTTTCAATTTGAAAGTAGAGAAATATACAGTTTAGAAAAATATAGACTATAAATGAAAACTAGTATTTTGGAAAGTAGTGACGGTATTTTACGCAACACCTGTCTTAGCCAAATATAAACGTATTTTGAAATCCTTATATAAGTACGTAAAAATATTTTTCCGACTGTAAAGAAATGAAAGTTGTTTTGAAAAATATTTTTTCCGATGATAGTTAAGGAGGAGGAACGTGATGAGGCAGCATGGAAGGAAAAAAATAGAAACAGGCCGACCCGATCGACCAAACAGTTGACCTAGCGATCGGCCGGTCGGTCGACCTGTTATTAAGGCAGGTCCACCACCTTAGTTCATTTAAACATGTATAAATGTGTGCCCCAATCTCTCCTTCCTCATTCTTATTTCTTCCTCCTGAAGATAGCAGCCCCATCTAAAAACACGCCTTCCAACCACCCAAACGCCTCAAAAACTCCACCCGTTTCTTTCACTGTTAGTGCCAAATTGAAGCATGTCGTGAGACATTCTCGAACCAATACTTCTTTTTCACAAATGTGGAGTTTTCGCCATGCCTCCAAGAGCCTCTTTAGTCCACCTTTTTCCTCAACTTACACCACAGGATATAGCGTGGTGCTAAAATGATAGAAAGATTGTGCAGTCTTACTCTGATATAGCCACTTACCAGATTTTGCAAGGAATGGCGGTGAAGTTTTCTGGTTTTCCAAGCACCCCTTTAGAGAAGCTCTTTTTGGACACAATGTTGCGATTTATTTTGAGCCACGAGACATTCGAGCGGCGAGCATATCCCAGGTTAATATGTCTTTTCGATGCTAACTTACGTACTAGTGACAAGGATGAGGAGTTGGCCATTCGGAGGTTAAGGGAGTGAGGATAGTATTTTCCAAGACCTAGTTGGTGAGTATTTTAGATGTTAGAGGACATGGGTTGGAGAGAGGACATACTGAGATTATGGACATGGCCATCCTAGACCAGATTTTAGTAGATCCACAACACACCGACTGGCGCGTTGGACAGTTGCGTCCATTAGCTAGATTGGTTATACGCATTTTGCAGCATAACCTTTTCCCTAAGATAGGGAGTTATGACCAGATCTACCCCATAGTAAGGTAGGCCACCTATGCCATATTCGGAGGCTTGTAGCAGGTGATCTGGGATAGGATGATTATGACCTAGTACATGACTGCAGTGGGACTTCGTCGCTCTACTATGATATATTATCACCTTTGGACATGGGTCTTTAGGTGGGCCGGAGTTGAGATGGGGAGAGAGACTTACAATGAGCAGGCCTACCCCATGATTGATTCATCCACTCCGAGGAATAGGTTTAGATCAGATATATGCCACACCAGAGAAGCAGAAGCACGAGCCACATTTCCAAGCACCACAGTACATTCATGAGCCGCAGCACTTTCCTTCGCCACCATTTAGAGGCGGCATTGGGCATGTAGAGTCACCATGAACCGCTTCGCCGTCAGAGCCCACGACATAGAGTGCATGGGGATATGGATCTTAAGGGGAGAGAGCAGGACCCTCTCAGCCCTCTCCACCATCGAGCTACGATGACCAGTTTAGGAGCATTACCGAGGGGTAAGAGCAGCTCTCCAAGGAGCACGCGGAGCTTCTGCAAGGATAACAGGAGTTGGTTAGGACACAACAGGAATTGGCTAGGATGCAGCAGGAGATTATGATGAGCAATAGACGGTAGAAGGAGTGCCTTAGCTGTTTACATTCTTTTATTAGGGCCTTCTTGTGTTAGGGCGGATAAGGTCCTAGGCCTCCTAGCCCAAGATGATATCTGTGTTAGCCTACTTGTGTCACTTTTCTAGCACCATAATGTAATAGGGTTTGTTTTCTCTTTAGATATAAAATTGCACTATTATGTAAGCATTTGAAAACATGTTGTAATAGTAGATCGATGTTGATGCTTTTTCTCTTTATTTTTGATGTGATCACAAATAGAGAATAAGGACATGAGATGTTATTATAAAAAGTAAAGAAAAAGTAAGATACTAAAAGGGAAATAATAAATTTAAAGAAAGTGACAGAACTGTCAATAAAAAAAGGTAATTTCTTATGTAGACTGTGCTTGGAAAAGAAAACAGGGGTTTTACAGGATAGCGGCAATCCAAGCATGAAGGGAGAGGTACGCAAAAGTAAAATGGAGAAATGTAAAGTTTTTCCCTTTTCTACCTTCTTCCTGACATAAGAAATCGAGTTCAGAAAAATATATTTTTTGAGATTCGAATATTAAAAGTTGTGTGTTAGGATTTGGATACTACACCCCCATTCAAGGAGATTGGGAAAAATTAGGTGAAAAATGTTCTAAGTTTTTGAAAAATTACATTCATATAGAAATTGCAAGTATATTTAAGTTGTGTGCATCATGTTTTAAAAATAATTTTTTTAATAAAATGCATTCATATAGGAGATATCACTTAGAATTTTATGTACATGCATACCTTTTGTTTTGAAAATCTCTTTTGCACAAAAGCACAGATATTTGCAAAATTGGATGTACACAAATTGATCGTAATAAATGTAAGGATTACGTAGATTTCACCATTGTCAAATTTCGGGGACAAAGTTTCCTAAGGGTAGGAGAACGTAACACCCATCATTTTTATATAGTTAAAATTTAACGTATAACGGTAAGTGATGAAAATATATAATTATGGAATTTTTAGAATATGGCTTCGGAACTTGTATCATTGTGTCCGGGGCGATTTTCTAATCAATTTCCATGTATAACTCGTCAAAATCTGAACCAATATGAAGAAATTAACAACGAAATAGAGTAGGCAACAGAACAAAATAAATAAAGAATAAAGTATAATGTGGATATGGGACGACCAGTAGGTCGACCCAATAGGGGCAACGGTCGACCGCCCGGTCGACCGCTTGCTAAGGGGGTCGATCGCCCGGTCGACCCATGCATGGCCCGAATGAAGATTCGTCCAGGTACGTGCAGTGATGCATTTTCTTGTTTTTCCAATATCTGAGCCATACGTTCTTCGATCCGATGGCTCCAAATTGCCCTGTGATATGGTGGCTTCAGGTTCAATCCAAGAATCCAATGGCCTGAGGTCTCCAAGCTCCAATATAAATAGGACCCTAAGCCTAGCTATCTTCTCACGATTAGATTTCCTCCTATGGTTTCACTGCCTAAGGTCGACCCCTAAAAAGAAAATAATTTCTAGGGAAAAGATCTTCTAAATTAAAATATTATACACCTTGGAAGAAGGGGATCCAAAAGGACCGTGGAGCCAAGCGAAGCAAAAGCAAAGCTAAGGATGACGGGTGAATGGATTTATTTATATATCTTTTAAGTTTAAGATATATTATCGTTAGATTCCCGTTTAGAAAATTTTATTCAGTAATTAAATCATATTTATTAATTATGCTGAATTATAAGAAAACTTGCAGTTTATTTATTGTGTTAGTATATATATATTATTTTCTATGCCTTATTTACACCTTTTTCTACGTTTTGGATTTTATGCAAGCGTCAATTTTCTTTATCCTCTCCTTTTTCTTCGCGTATGGAATAGAATAGATTAAACGTGGATATGGAATAAAAATACTGAAAAGAAGATGTATAATAATCAAAGTTTGAGGAATAAAATTTCAGTAATAAATTGCATTAAAACGGAAAAAGTTAATTTGGGGGTAATTGTTAGATTACTTGGTCGGTTTAGAGAATAGAATACATTTTCATAACTTAACATCTAAAAGATAGCGATAAACGTAACTGTACGAATAAAAGAAATAAAAAGGGAGCTAGTGTAAAATAGAGAAACCGCTATATTTTACACTACTCCAAAATAGTAAAAAAATATATTACAGTTATGGATTATTGTTTATAGTATTATCCAATATTAAGATATGGAAATGGATTATTTAGTTTTCATGACCAACCAAATAAAATAGAATTACTTCCTAAAATAGAAGACAATAAAGTAAAGTATGAATTGTAACGAGAAAATTATTAATCAAGAATTGGAAGCTGTGAAAATTAATGAGCCTAAGTCTACATTTACTACGCAAGCTATTTAAATAGGCAACTATTATGATAAGTGAATTATGTAATAAAGGAAATTCTATATCATAAAAGAAGGCAGATTAGAACAGACAAGAAACACTTGTAAGAAAAAGTTATAGTTATAAGTAGAATTATAACATAGGTTATAATTAGGAAATAAAAATGGGAAAGCTTATCTTAAGACTTGTAATAAATTGGTAAGCAATGGTAGTAGAGAATATAGGCAGAAGCTTATTTAAACAACTTATATTAAGTCAATAAGCAAATAAAACAGAAATGGTAAAAGAGGCTTATCCTTTTGAACTTAAGGATTTATATTTTAAGTTAAATAAGCAAGATAATGAATGTGGCTCATACTAACAGTATTCCCTATTAGATCTATAATAATCTCAAAATAATTAGAAGTGAGAGAAGGGCAAAGAATATGCTAATTAAGTTAAATAAGTAGTCAGCAGAGAAAGAAAGAAACCTAAGTGCAAATTAAAAGATTAGTCTTAGGGTCTATTAAAAGAATCTAATTGCGTTTGGAGTAGCCCAAAGAATGAAGAGCCTAACGAAGCAGTTCATCATGGATTCCAACAACGGAGAAGCATGTCCAACTTAGAATTTTTAGGCTAGAAGGAAGTATGAGACTTCAATGTGATGTTAGGATACTCTAGTATGGCCCTCTGGGTAGGCCTAATGAAGCAACATCCCCGGAGGAAGGTCTATATGTGTTCCATCAAGAGAGTATGCCTTGACTAAATTTGCATTGTAGGCCTAGAAGCCGATCTTTGTAGGCAGTCAGAAGGGCTTGGTGTTCGGAGTAGGGTATTCGTATGTTTAGTACTTGCAAGTAAAGTGAAGGATAGTCACATGCGGATATTGGCCAGCATCAAGATCAAGAGCGATTTCAGGAAAGACTAGAGTTAAACCTACAAGGCAATGATTCTTTCACTATTGAGACATTGGATGGGGGGCACCGCCAATTGGATGTTAAATTGTTTGCAGTTGGGCACGGCCCCTTAACTCTTTAGATTTCTTTCAATTATTTGAGGGGTGGCTGCGTAGGGCCATAACATGTTGAGAAAAGAGACAGACCAACTAGAATATCTTTATTGTAGGCCTAACGAAGCTGTCCTTTAGATATATAGAAAATCCTCGATTTAGTTCTGTACAAGGTAGACTTGTTGACGAGATTCAGAGAGTAGACAAAACGATTACGTATAGTCGTCAAAGTATGCACTGGGTGGTACGTTGCAGATGTTCGAGCATTAGTATAGACTAGTGCCGACGCAATTTTACATTTTCAAAGTATACAATGGAACATCTATATTGTAGGCCTTACGAAGCTGTCCTTTACAGATGTAGTCATAAAACGCTATAAGAGCAAGATGATGGAGCCCTTTGCGAGGAGGATACGGAAGGTACTATGGGTACTACCTTGGACCAATACAGTCATTGGGCATATAACTATATATGTAAATATTAGTTTTTAGGATTTAATCTACTATGGAGTTGATGGGTATGGTTCACGAACAGAGGCAAGAGTATTGTAACCTACCTTAGAAGTATATAATATATTCATTCACCCAAACTTTGTTTTGACCCCCTCCTCATAACATCCTACAGATTAAGTAGAATGTAGAAACTTCTTAGCTTTATGACACTTACTTAGAAAGTGTTATTATTAGGTGAGTATTTACTTACTATTATATTTTAGTTGATTTCATTGTGACATAATTTATTGAGCTCTGATATGTTTATCTTTTCCTACTTGTAAGATACTTGATACCCAACTCGGGCTTTAGTTGGCTTGGTTTTTATCATTTTTGCGAAAAATCCAGACCACTGGAATTTGGGTTGTCACAACATTACTCAGTAGATTTAATTAGATTAATTAATAAGAATAACATGTAGCGTGAAAAGGAGATGAGATTTGATCATTAATTGGGTTAGGCCTTCTGTAATCAACATATAAGATTGTTTTGACTTAAACATAAATAGGAGGATTTATGAGAAGGGAAAAATTGGAATAAGCTTCATTTCCTAAACATAAACCCATCCACCTTCATATCCTCATTCATTCATCCACACAAATCGTAAATAAAGTAGAGGCCATTGCTAAAGCTTTTAGAAGAAGAAAAGTTAAAGAATCAAGTTAAAGCTAAGGGTAATCAAATCAACAACTCAAGTCTCTACTCTTTTTCTCAAAACAAGGTGAATAATAATATCCATCTCATTCATGTGCGTAAATTTCGGATTTTTTGACGTATTACATATTGTTATGTTGATTTTACCATTTTTTGCATGAATAGTGATTTATTGGAATTTTTATGAATTATATGATAGGTTTCAAAGGAAAAACCTTAGTGAATGACCTCCAAATGACTTTATTTTTGGATATGTTGTGTATTACATAATTTTGGAGATGATTATTTGATTTCATAATTTTCGAAATTAATAAGAATATTTTATGAATTTGCTAAGGTAAAAAAGGAATTTATTTTGGGTTTTAATTATTAAAAATAATAAAATAATGGATTTTTCCTGAAAAATTTATATAGTGAATAATGGATTCAGATTTTGGTTGAATTTTTTGGGATTTTTCTCAAGTATTTCGACTTATTATGAATTTTGTAAGGTAGAAAGGCTAATTATTATATTAAAACACTAATATAATTTAATGTTTTGAAAATAATTTTGGGAATCATAAAATCTGATTAAAGTAATTTTTCTACAAAGAAATTGATATACCTCTAGCCAATAGGAATTTGACAAACAAAAAGAGTTGGTGAAAAGAATATATTTTATTTGGCAAAATAGCAGTTTTACATTAATTACGAGTTTGTCACTGATCCCCCCTTCTCCAATGTCAGAGGAACCCCCCTTCTCCAATGTCGGTGGAACCCCCCTTCTCCAATGTCGGTGGAACCCCCTTTCTCCAATGTCCGAGGAACCTCCTTTGTCCAATGTCGGCGGAACCCCCTTTCTCCAATGTCTGAGGATCTCCCTTTCTCCAATGTTGGTGGAAAGCTCTGTAATGTCGGCGAAACCCGGAATCTCCTTTCTCCAACATCGGAGGAACCTAGTACCCCATTTCTCCAACATCGGAGGAACCCAGAACCCCCCTTCTCCAATGTCGGAGGAACCACTTTTCCCCCATGCCGGTGGAACCCCTTCTGCCACTTTTGCTTTAGTACCCTTTCACCAACTATTTTTCAAAACTTAAAATATATATAACTTTTTAACTGTAAGTCCATTTCTCTATTATGGCTCTAGGGAAAGGGAAACCATCATTTGGAAGCAATGGAATAGGTTAGATACCCTAATTCTACACCTATAAAAGGTTATACCATGAAAACTATGCCTTGAGAAATGTTATTGGAAACTGATCCCATGAAAACTATGTCTAGATTAGGTTATTGACAAAGACTAATAGGTTCATAGTCAGCCTAGGAAAATTATGACATGAGAGATGTTATTGGAGAATCCAGTAGGTTCATACTCATTCTATGAAAACTATGATTGGATGATGTTATTGGTAGACACCAATAGGTTCTTAGTAATCCCATGAAAACTATGAAACTGGGCAGATAGTCTGTAAGATTGGAACAGGTTATTAGTTAGCCCATGAAAACTAATAAGGTAATAGTGAACCAAGAAAGTATAACTTGAGACAGATAGTCAGATGAATAGGGATGGGAAATCCTGGTATATTGTATAATTGCATATCATCATATTATTCTAAGTTTTAACCACTGTGGATGTAGGTGCACAGTATATGGTTAATTAGTTTTTGGTTATGGTACTAGAAAGGGGAAATCCCATTCCGCTCAACGGCGTGGTCTCGCTAAATAACTATTTGGTTCGAGATGGTATATTATTATTCACAACAGAAGTTTTGTCTGACTCGAAGTTTATGTTTTTCCTCTTAAACTCTTGGATGCTCAAAATTAATTTGTGTAGGCCGAGGGTAGGGTTTTTAAGGTTATCAGTTAAGGAATAAGCTTCTGGAGACGTGCAGGAGGCAAGCTAGCTAATAAGGAGATTCTATCTATTGTCTGATGTGTTATTTGGATGTAACTGCAAATTTGTTTAACTGCCTATATTTAAACCCTGATCAACGAAGAGGGCATCTTTATATGTCGTTGTTGGCGTATTTTGTAATAAATTGTAATTTCTCTGAACGTGGCTTACGTATGGGATTACGTAATGAATCTAAAATGCTATTTTTAATGAAATGAGAAATTTGTTTTAATTTGGGTTTAAAAAATTTCATATTCATGTTTTTTTGTTATAACAATGTATCTAACTTTACCGCATTTGGTCACCAAAATTTAATAACCAGAGATGACTACAGCATCCGTAGAAGTTAGTTTTGGGCCTCCAAATGGGGGATGTTATAAGTTGGTGTTAAAGCATAGGTTTATGTAAATTTAAAAGAAATTTGAACCTAAAAGTTTTTCAAAACATAACCCAATGAATCAGAGAATGAGACCGAGTTTTGGGTTAATGGTATTGTAACATACTTGCATTTATTATCATTATATATATACATACATACATACATATATACATACATATATATATATATATATATAATTACATATTCCCCTTTTCTCTTAGACCATTCTTCTATATCTTACTAAGGCTCGTATGCAGATATAAGAGAAAGGAAGATATGGTGGCAGGAAACGGAAGAGGAAGTCTAGGTGGAGAAGCACCACAACTAATGGAAATGCTCGATCCAATACTAGGAGGAATCCGAGTTGAAAGGCAAAAACTAATCCAAATGCAAATGTCAACATAGGTGCTAGAACCTCGCCAATAGATTTGGGGATGATGTATCAGTTCTTTCTCAATCTGATGCAAGCTGGAGCAGGTAAAGGAGTAGCTGGTGAAAATGCTGTGAATGCTGCGGAAGAAATCCAATGGCCCTAGTTAGAAATTCTACTTAGCATTCTAGCTTGGCAATGTTGAACTAATTGCACGAGTTAAATCCGACTATCATCAAGGCTGATGATTCCAGAATGATGATTATAAGGCCCACAATTCAAGTACATATGATTATATGGAGTCAAAATTGAATGGATTTAATGGATGTAAAATATAGGATGCTCAAAGAATGGAATATGGCTCAATGAATGGAAGAGCTTGGCATAGATTGGCTCATCCGGAGGGATTGGCACTCAATTGAGAGGGGTCGGTAGGCTCTACTAAAGAGGGGCCGGCATGCATCAGAGTTCAAGTGCATTCATGCATACTACAATCAATATCTCAAGGTTT
This sequence comes from Allium cepa, assembly GCA_030765085.1. Classification (NCBI taxonomy): domain Eukaryota; kingdom Viridiplantae; phylum Streptophyta; class Magnoliopsida; order Asparagales; family Amaryllidaceae; genus Allium; species Allium cepa. The sequence goes on along the minus strand of CM060945.1, from coordinate 1,024,057,186 downwards.
ACAAGTCTAAAGCATATGAAATTTGGAGGGCAAGATATATGGACCCTGAGGAACCTACACTAGAGATTGCACGTCACAAGTACAGAGTTGGAGGGATCGGCAAGTATCCCATAGAAGGGATCCATAGAGAGCAGTGCACAAGTTATATTAAATCAAAGAAACTCAAGTTCCAGTGGTCCAAATGACATGGAAACTAGAGGTTAAACATATTTTAGCGTGGAGAAGCCACCATATGGATTGCTGCTCAAAAATCGACCAATGAAGGGATAAATATCGATCCCTCCACATTAGCAATTGGGCTGGCGATCCCTCTATTAGGCCCATGTAGATTAGAAGGTCCTTCAGCCGAAGTTTCAGAGAGATTGCTGGTCGTCTTCACCTATAAATACAAGCCTAATGGGCCATTTTGAGGATTTTTACGCTGCTTATTATTCTAGACCTTATTGTAATCAAGTGTTTGATATTCCCTACTGCTGTAATCAGATTTTTAAGTGATTAATAAAGGATAATCTTCAAAGTGGAGAATGCATACAATGCCGAACCACTATAAATCTATGTTTCTTTGATTATTGCTTTTTATCTATTATTAGCTTAATCATTTCCTTAATTTAGTTTAATTTGTTTTCACTTACTTCTCTATAAAAATCTATTCTTGTGTGTTTGTGACCAATTTAGTTGCAAACATTTTGGTGCTTTCGCTGAAAACCTTAGTTCTCATATTGCTAGAATCCCTTTTTTGCTACTGGATTGGATAAATCCCCAAAAGGAGATCCGTAGTTATGTTCAAGAAGTTGCTAGTATTTCTCAGATTGTAGAAGTCTAAGCAAGGCTATTAATAATGGCGAGACATACTAGATCTACTTCTCACAATATGGAAGGAAATGGAAATACTAGCATTCAACAAGAAGACCCAAGCAATCAACCAACAAATATGAGTGTTGATCCAATTGTAGTTTAGAATCCCACTAATTTTTTTACTAGAGCTAAGTTTCATAATTAATACAAGAGTTAATAGAGAGCCATTAATAATTAAATCAAAAAATTCAGAAAAATATCAACTTGATGAACCAAATCAATCAGCAGCAGCGAGGAAAAGCTAGGAAGGACCACACTCCTTACTTAGCATTGGAGAGTTCTAGCTCATCAGACGAGTATCATAGACATAGGCATCGTAGGATAGATGAATATCATGCAGAAACTTTGGGGCATCAACTGGTGGTCTGCAAGGATCGATCGGTGCCGACCCCTCCATAGGGATTGGTACATATCCCTCCACCAAAAGGAGGAATTCTCCATGCCTTATGGCAATCAAGCTAGGGCTGATGTGGTTGGTTTGGATGCTGGGGTTTAATTGAACCTTGACCAAGCTCTTACCCAGTATGAAGATGAAGTGAATTTACAAGATACACATCAGGAAGATGGTGAACCAAGAAGGCGTTAAACGGCCCGTAGACATCGACTCAACCATTCATGTGAGGTGGAGCGTGACTACCACTTGGCACCAGCCATCCAAATACTAGACTTATCGGCTATGGTCAGGCGATTAATAAGGAAGACCCAAGGCTTAACCAATGATGAGTGGGGAATCCCAAGAAGTCATACCCTGTTCACTGATAGTGTATTACATGCACGGTATCCATGGAAGTTCAACATGCCGTCGATGCCTACCTACGAGGGAAAAACCGACCCCAAGCAGCACATTATGAGATATGAATGGCTGATGGTTTCCACATGAGGAGATGATGCGACTAAGCGTAGATGTTTTCCTATAACTCTCTTTGGAATAGCGACGACGTGGTTCACGAGGCTACCCCCTTGATCAATTTCTAGATTCGATGATTTGGCAACCAAGTTTGTGGAATAGTTTCGGATGCTTGCAACTTGTCCTAAAGATGTTATGTCCCTATCCAGCGTGATTAAGGCTCTAGGGGAGTCGTTAAAAGATTATTCGGAGAGATTTCATACAGTTGTTAAGGCGGTCAGTATTCCGAATGACCACGGGATACTTATTTTCGTGACGAGAGGGATTGATCTTGTAACGACATGGAATTTTCGATCCCAAAAAATTCGAGATAGTTTGGAAAAGAAGAAAAGAGATAGAAGAAGAAAAAAGAAGATAAGACACAAAATCTCATATTCGCAGTGGATTAAAATATAATATCAAATAATAACAATTATACAAAGAACCTGTATCAGTAAATTTACATTTTTAATACATTAGAGTTACAACCATTACACAAATAGTAGACAGGTAAAACAACATGACCCGGATAAACTACAATATCACAGCGATTACACTCCATACGTTCCTGCCATCCAGCTCGCCTCCTGAGCTCTAGAACGTCCTAACCTGAAAATCTGTAATATTCAGTCTGACCCGAGCATTACATCAAAGTAACACCCAGGTCAAGATGGAAACCAGCATGAGTAAACCCATCTAACATGGAATACAGCAGCATAAAACATACATAAAACCGGGGGTAACTCGTATCAATTTTACAAATTCACAGATGTGGTATAGACAACACTTATTACGCACATCAATTTTTAAGTACCAAACTAAGGTTAAATGATCCAGTTCACTTAAATCATTCCATTCCAGTCTATTGATTTCGCATATCAAATATGTACAGAATTATTATAGATTACAAATCGAAGTGGTTTCGGGTATTTACTAATACCCGACTCCAGTCTCTTCGAATTCAATACCATCTTAACCCACGTTATTCCAGTGGAACACAATTCAACCCTTAAATACAAGATGTCACTTTTTATACAACAATTCATCATTGACAGCTAGCTATATAATCACTGTTTAAGACAAACATATCATATTACAACATTTTATATCAGAAATATCAATCAATCATCCATGAGCAAGATTAGTTAGTCACCCACTACTAGTTAAATCAAATTTATTACTTTAATCATTTTATATCTTACTTACTTGACAATAATTAATTATAAACCATTAATTAATCATTCCCTAATTATCCTCTCTAATTACATTCAGTAGTTAGCCTTTAATTAATTTACCACATTCATTAATCATCCTTGGTTAACCACAATTAGTAATTAATTATTCTTAATTACTTACATTAATTAATTAACCCCATAATTAATTAGTAAATCCTTTAATTAATTATACTGAATAATTAACACTAAATTACTTCCACTCAGTAATTATTCTTTAATTTCTTTCCATCAAGTAATTACCCATTTATTAATTACAGCTTGTAATTATCCAATTAATTATTTCATCATGTAGTTATACTTTATTATTTACACTACGTAATTATACTTAACCCATCATCAAGTGATTAATTATTTTTTATTTAATTAACTAATTAGTTAACTTAAATTAACTACATTAAACTTAATAAATAACATTGAGTAATTAATCCCTTTAATCACTCCCATTAATTAATCACTCTTTAATTAATTACCTTTAATTTCTTAGATTAATTAACCCTTAATTAATTAAACCAATTATCTCATATTACTTAATTAACTATCTCTTAATCACTAGTAAGGTGATCTTTAAATTATTATACTCATTAAATCATATTTGATAGCTCTTAACAAAATAATCTACAAAATTAATCCAAGATGTAATTGCTTTTAAACTAATTTAATCACTTAACTCTCACATTTCATCTTGAAAACCTGTTGATACTTACCTTAATCTTCCATTTAATTATCCCTTTACGACTTGATCATTTTTCTTATTATTATTATTATTATTTTAAAAATGACTAAACATTCATATTGAATAAGACTTGATAATACTCGAGATTTGAACCCGAGCCGGCCTCGAGAAAATCATCATAAAAACCTGGGTAAGCCCCCTGAACAAAACACAATCACTCACGAACCACAACCACCAGCACTCCTTCGAGTCAAACCCTGGAATACTTCAACACCCACCCAAGATATCTCCTTCTTCCCCAAGCGATCGAAACCCAAACACACTCGACCAATCTCGCGCACATGCACATGTAACCCAGTCGCCGCCGACTAGTGCCCCCACAATCGCCACGAACCTTTAGATCGCAAAAAACCGACGCCAGATGAAATCGCCAATATAGCACCTGGACCAAAATTTCGATCATAGGAAACTTCACCGTGAGGCCACCCACGACCACCAGTCGACGTGCCTTCTTCCCCGGAGCCGCACAACATCACCGTGCAACTTACCATACCCTCACGATTCACTCTGGTCCCCTATCAATGTCGCACGAACCCCCTCAATGACGTCGACAGAAACCAGCTCTTAAACCCTAATTTGACGTCGCCCAGCCATGCCGATAGTCTAAAAATTCGAGCACCATTTTTCCAATGATCCTCATTCCTCACACAACCTTCAGCCCTAAGCAATCCGTCGCATTCGCCGTTGATCGTCGAAAATTGACGAATAAGCAAAACCCGATCATCTTGATCTTCCTCGAAGAATTCAAACTTAAAAATCGAAATTTCCATATTAAAATTCATCACTTAGTATCAGTAGTCAGATTCTATAATCAAAAACTGATATTATAATGATTGATTTTTAGCTTAAATTTGGCTCATCACTATTATTCATCATTTTGAAATAATTACCAAATATAAACTCTTGAAACTGTTTTTAAAATTTATATTACATTATTCTAATCACGCTGCCTTTATAAATTATAACCAAATCTGAATGTTTTGGGATTATATGTTAAGTGTACTCACTTGTTTATGAAGAAAACAGAGAAGCCTCGAATGATTTAAAAACTTGGAAATTTGTTTGAATTTTGATCTGCATATCTTTGATTTTTGATCTGGATTTAAATTTACCGCTTCAAGTCTGAGTTTTATTCTTTGATCTTGATCTTTCCTTTGATTACTTCAGTTTTGAGTTTGAATCATTTTGTTTGCCTTTGCTTCCAAGATTGAGATTTCCAGTTTAAATTGCTTTTGAATTTTTTTTACTGGTTTGCATTTTTTTCTTCATATTTTTGTTTTCTTTATTTTACAAGACGAAGATAAAAAGAAGATGAAAACAGGAGAAGATAAAGAGATAGTCTGGTTATCTTTCTAAACACATAATCATGTTTTTTTAAAATAAAAAAAACAAGATTGCCACTTGTTGTCATCCAAGATATCCTAAATTACAAATGTTTAAATTCATTATTGCATTAATTACTTATGTTTTTAAATAAATCATATATTATGTCATATTTATTTATATATACAATTATCTTGATCTCAAATAGAAATTTAAAAAAGGAAAATTTTCAAACCTTTTTATAGAATCTAGTTTTAAACTTAATATATTTATCTTGTGTTTTAAAATTTAAAGTAGCTCTTGAAAACAGGTTTTCTATATTTTTAAATAGAATTTAACTATAACTACCATTAGAAAATTATTGAATTCAAATTAATGTCTCCTAATTACTGCACATATACATGTACTTTAAGTACATTTAAAATCTTCAATATTTATATAGTTTGTACACCACTATTTATTTATATTAATTTACTTAAGATTCATCATGTTAATCTAACAATCATAATAGTTTCAAATTCACTTATATATATTCAGACGTCTTTAATTATCAATTTCATCTATTTAATTCAAATAAAATCAGTATCTCCATAGTTTACAATCAGTTAATCATTTAATTAACAGTTGTTCAAAATCTTGGTTATCACATCCCTCCCCCCTTAGAATCTTTTCGTCCCCGAAAAGGAACGATACCAGAATTACTAAAATGCTTATCATCAGAAAATTATTCTTTGATCATTTTCCTAAAACACTTTAAAATATATATAATATTTCCAAAATAGTTTTTATAAAAATACTTTTATAACTCGACGTCCCAACCAGTCCATCCTTATTCTTATAGAAATTCGGTCATACGTTGATCAGGTGTAAGACTGAAAATCAGTAAGTGCTTGGCAGACCCGTTTTCAACACCCAGTGAAAATACTTGGAAAATAATTTTATTGAAAATACAGAAAACATTTTTGAAAATAGAAAAATCATCTTTGGTGAGAATGCTCTGGAAATCATCACCCCCATCCATGGTCGCAGTTAACCCTATGGTTACGTTGCCGTCCCGGCAAAATCCATAGTTAACTGTAGGCCTCCGCTCCCCTCGATTACGCCATGGAACCTGCTAGAAATCACAGCTACAACCGAGGTTGCATTGCTGTCACAGCAAAAACCCATATAAGTGTAGGCCTCAATGCCCTCGAATTTCGCTGCCATAAGAATGAAACTTCACTCCCACATAGGTTGCAGTCTACCGATGTAAAATCAAATGTAGACTGTTGGCTCTCAGCGGTACACACGACTTTTTCTATGTCACCATAGGTCGCAGTCTACTGATATAAAATCAAATGTAAACTGTTGGCTCTCAGCGGCACACACAACTTTCACTATGTCACCATAGGTCGCAATCTACCGATATAAAATCAAACGTAGACTGTTGGCTCACAGCAGCACACACGACTTTCCCTATGTTCTGTAGTAGATCGCAGTGACATCGAGTTACATTATCGTCACAGCATAACCCAAATGCCTCTGTAGGCTTCAGTGCCCTCGACTTTCGCTACACACTACACATAATCCACAGGAACTAGTTTGTCCGGACTCTTCACAGGATCAACTTTAGAGCCCTCCCTTAGGGTTCAAGGCAATACCACCCTATGGCACTCCTGAGAAGTTCATTTCAAAATAGTCCAGAGCTAAACTGTTCATTTCCCAATCTCTAATCCAATCAATTTCCCATTAAATTGATCCAATTCCAACACAAGTTGAATTATCCTCAATTTCTTTTCTATATTCAATTCAAATTCCATTTGAATTTTCTTATTCCACTTTAATCATAATTATGATTAGTTCAAATAAATTTCAAATTGAACTAATTTCAATTCATTTCAATTCCAGTTTGAATTAATCCCAATTCCCATTTGAATTTGAACTCATTCAATCTTCAATACCATTTCAAATTAATCCAATTCAAATTTCCCATTTGAATTTTTAAACTTATCCATTTTCAATCACAATTCTAATTAATTCAAATCCAATTCAATTTAAATATCAACTTTAAACCATCTCGAATTATATAAATTTGAGTTAAATTTCCAAATGTTGATTTAATCCTTTGAATCAAATCAACTTATATCTTTAAACCATTAAATTCTGAATCCAAATTCCATTTTTAACTTATTTCAAAGTTTAAATAATAATAATCCAAATCCTTTTTAAACAACTAAATCTTTGAAACTCAGTTTATCACCAAATTTCAAATTTGAAACCAAACCTTTGAATTTTTATCTTAAACATTCAAATCTTAGGTCCAAAATAATTCCATTCTATCTTAATAATGGATATATTACCATACCCCTCGACTTCGTTCATTTAAACACATCCAATTTCAGCTTAAAGATTATTAATAACAAAAGGATGGTACCATTCAAATTATTTTAAAGCATCCATCCATTACCAATTTCTAGATCTCAAACCCATTTGAGATCACACAAACTCCCAATTCAAATTAACCATTTAACTTCCCAAGTTAAATCCCAATTTCACTTGAAATTTCCAAATCAGGTTGTTCATTCAAACTTATTTAACTTCTAATAAGTTAAATTCAATTTAAATCCTGTTAACCTTACTCAAATTTGAATTTCCACTTCAAATTTCAAAATTCTTTCCCACTTATAAGTTCAAAATTTATATCACCTTGGGTTTTCTCATCTCATTCCAAATAAAAATTTAAAACTCAACATTTAGAGTTTATTTCAATCTAATATTGATATTATGTATGTTCCTCGTGTATACATATTATCTTAAACCACCTTTGGTTTTTAATTTAAACAAATTTCTTTAAATTTTCAAACAACTCTTGTTTGAAATAGGACCCTTTAATTCAAATATATTAGATAACATTTCTTTATAACTTTGAAATAATTTTCAAATTCTAGACCTAGCTTTAAAACTTCGCAATTCACATCATCTTCAATTCAAATTTATAAGTCATACTTTACTAAATGTTTTATTTCCCAAAAACATTTCATTTTGCTTACTCATTAATACATGTTTTATTATCAAACTAAACAATTATTTATGATAATAACCGAGGAAACCAATTCATTATTATCTTATTCTGAAAGTCTTCTCCAAATTCAATATTTTAATTTCAGTTTGAATCCATTTCAAACTTGTCTTTATTCAATTTAAATTTGGTTGTATTTCTATTACCACATAATTCTTATTATTACTTTTAGTTCAATTAATATAACAACAAATTTCCTTAATATAATAGAAAATCTATCGCTTAATAAACTTATATAAGATTCATTTACCTTTGAAACCATTTTAAAACCTTTATATAAGAAAATAACATGTACGCTCTCTTATATATATACATACACTAAACTCATTCTACGGTACCTTTGACCCTATCCTTAATGAGTAATCCCACCAGAGCCAAGGTTCTCGCTTAACCTCGCTCGGATACCAAATGTAACGACCTGGAATTTTCGATCCTGAAAACTCCAGATAGTTTGAAAAAGAAGAAAAGAGATAGAAGAATAAGAAAGAAGATAAGACACAAAATCTCACATTCACAGCGGATTAAAATATGATATCAAATAATAACATTTATACAAAGAAGCTGTATCAGTAAATTTACATTTTTAATACATCAAAGTTACAATCATTACACAAATACTGGACAGTTAAAACAACATGACCTAGATAAACTACAATATCATAGTGGTTACACTCCATACGTTCCTGCCATCCAGCTTGCCTCCTGAGCTCTAGAACGTCCTAACCTGAAAATCTGTAATACTCAGTCAGACCCGAGCATTACATCAAAGTAACACCCGGGTCAGGCTGGAAACCAGCGTGAGTAAACCCATCTAACATAGAATACAACAGCATAAAACATACATAAAACCCGGGGTAACTCGTATCAATTTTACAAATTACAGGTTTGGTACAGACAACACTTATTACACACATCAATTTCTAAGTAACAAACTTAGGTTAAATGATCCAGTTCACTTAAATCATTCCGTTCCAGTCTATTGATTTCACATATCAAATCTGTACATAATTATTCTAGATTACAAATCGAAGTGGTTTCGGGTATTTACTAATACCTGACTCTGGTCTCTTCGAATTCAATACCATCTTAACCAACGTTATTCAAGTGAAATACAATTCAACCCTTAAATATAAGATGTCACTTTTTATACAATAATTCATTATGACAGCTAGCTATACAGTCACTTTTTAAGACAAACATATCATATCACAAACATTTCATTTCAGAAATATCAATCAATCATCCATAAGCAAGATTAATTAGTCACCCATTACTAATTAAATCAAATTTATTACTTTAATCATTTTATATCTTGCTTACTTGACAATAATTAATTATAAACCATTAATTAATCATTCCCTAATTATCCTCTCTAATTACAATCGGTAATTAGCCTTCAATTAATTTACCACATTCATTAATCATCTTTGCTTAATCATAATCTGTAATTAATTATTCTTAATTACTTACATTAATTAATTAACCCCTTAATTAATTAACAAATCCTTTAATTAATTATACTGAATAATGAACATTAAATTACTACCACTCAGTAATTATTATTTAATTTCTATCCATCGAGTAATTACCCATTTATTAATTACATCCTGTAATTATCCATTAATTACTTCATCATGTAGTTATACTTTATTATTTGCATTAAGTAATTATACTTAACCCATCATCAAGTAATTAATTATTATTTATTTAATTAACTAATTAGTTAACTTAAATTAACTACATTAAACTTAATAAATAACACCGAGTAATTAATCCCTTTAATCACTCCCATTAATTAATCACTCTTTAATTAATTACCTTTAATTTATTAGATTAATTAACCCTTAATTAATTAAACCAATTATCTCAAATTACTTAATTAACTATCTTTTAATCACTAGTAAGTAATCTTTGAACTATTATACTCATTAATCATATTTGATAGCTCTTAACAAAATAATCTACAAAATTAATCCAAGATGTAATTACTTTTAAACTAATTTAATCACTTAACTCTTACATTTCATCTTGAAAACCTATTGATACTTACTTTAAGCTTCCATTTAATTATCCCTTTACGACTTGATCATTTTTCTTATTATTATTATAACTTTTTAAAAAAAATTGACTAAACATTCATATTGATTAAAACTTGATAATACTCGAGCTTTGAACCCAAGCCGACCTCGAGAAAACCATTAGAAAAACCTGGGTAAACCCCCAAACAAAACATAATCACTCACGAACCACGACCACCATCCCTTCGAGTCAAACCCTGGAATAATTCGAGACCCACCCAAGATATCTCCTTCTTCCCCAAACGATCGACACCCAAACACACTCAATCGATCTCGTGCACATGCACATGTAACCCAGTCGTCGTCGACTAGTGCCACGATCACGGGCAAGTCGCAACCCAACCCCACAATCGCCACAAACCTTTAGATCGTAGAAAACCGATGCCACACGAAATCGAGCCAATATAGCGCCTAAACCAAAATTTCAATCACAGGAAACTTCATCGTGACGCCACCCACGACCAAAAGTCGATGCGCCGCCTTGCCCAAAGCTTCACAACATCACCATGCAACTGACCGTACCCTCGTGATTCACTTCGGTCCCCTATCAATGTCGCACGAACCCCCTCAATAAAGTCGACAGAAACCGGCACTTAAACCCTAATTTGATGTCGCCTAGCCACGCCAATATTCTAAAAATTCGAGCACCATTTTTCCAATGATCCTCTTTCCACACTCAACCTTCAGCCCCAAGCAATCCGTCACATTCGTCGTTGATCGTCGAAAATTGACGAATATGAAAAACCTGATCATCTCGATCTTCCTTGAAGAATACAAACTTAAAAATTGAAATTTCCATGTTAAAATTCATCACTTAGTATCACTAGTCAGATTCTATAATCAAAAACTGATATTATAAAGATGGATTTTTAGCTTAAATTTGGTTCATCACTGTTATTCGTCATATTGAAATAATTCCCGAATATAAACTCTTGAAACTATTTTTAAAATTTACATTACATTGTTCTAATCATATTACCTTTACAAATTATAACCCAAATCTGAATGTTTTGGGATTATATGAATTTTTAATGATGAAACTGAGCCTATTATTACAACAGAGCATACACATTTACATTCACAAGCATGCACAAGTTTACATACAGAGAGCTTTACCAAAATCATTAGAATACAAATATACTCACCATAGATTCGATATCACTTCACAGATCTATGAGTAATTAAAGACTTTTAACCTTGAAAAGTTAAGTGTACTCACCTGTTTATGAAGAAAATAGAGAAGCCTGGAATGATTTAAAAACTTGGAAATTTGTTTGAATTTTCACATGCATGCCTTTGATTTTTCAACTGGATTTAAATTTACTGCTTCAGATCTAAGTTTTATTCTTTGATCTTGATCTTTCCTTTGATTACTTTTGTTTTGAGTTTGAATCATTATGTTTGCCTTTGCTTCCAAGATTGAGATTTCCAGTTTAAATTGATTTTTAATTCGTTCACGGGTTTGCATTTTTTTCTTTGTTTTAAAAGATGAAGATAAAAAGAAGATGAAAACAGGAGAAGATAAAGAGATAGTCTGGTTTTCTTTCTAAACACATAATCATTTTTTTTTAAAATAAAAAAACAAGATTGCCACTTGTTGTCATGCAAGATATCCTAAATTACAAATGTTAAAATTCATTATTGCATTAATACTTATGCTTTTAAATAAATCATATATTGTGTTATATTTATTTATATATACAACTATCTTGATCTCAAATAAAAACTTAAAAAAAGAAAATTTTCAAACCTTTTTATAGAATCTTGTTTTAAACTTAAATTATTTATCTTGTGTTTTAAAATTTAAAGTAGCTCTTGAAAACGGGTTTTCTATATTTTTAAATAGAATTTAACTATAACTACCCTTTGAAAATTATTGAATTCGAATTAATGTCTCCTAATTACTACACATATACATGTACTTATATACTTGTATATGAGTACACTAAAAATCTTCAATATTTATATAGTTTGTACATCACTATTTATTTATATTAATTTACTATAAGATTCATCATGTTAGTCTAATAATTATTATAGTTAAAATTCACTTATATATATTCTGACATCTTTAATTATCAATTTCATCTATTTAATTCAAATAAAATCATTATCTCCATAGTTTACAATCAGTTAATCATTCAATTAAAGTTGTTCAAAATCCGGGTTATCACAGATCTAGAGTCTGAATTTGACGATTGTTTAGCCGGTAAGCCGCCTGCAACGTTGGAGAGCTTTACGCAAAGGCAGCTCAGTATTTGAGAAAGGAGGACGTCAGGTCCTCTAAGAAAAAGAATGTTGCGGGACCAAGTGGAGAAGGAGTACAGAGTAACATTGCAATAAAAAAGTATGATGACAGTTCTAGAAATGTCCAAGTGAATGTCCAGAATAAACCAAATTAGCAAAAGGGAGGCGGAGATAGGAACCGTGAACGAAAGAGGGACTCTGGATGAGGGAAGTTTAAGACTTCGATGTATAATACTTACACGCTGTTGAATATATACTTGGAGAATATCTATCTACTTGCAATACCATGTGGTATAGGAAGCCGCCTCCAAAGGAATCAATAGAGAAGTAGGAACAGACCGGGAAATATTGTCAGTTTTACGAGTGTTATGGACACAATACAAATGAATGCAGCCATCTCTAGGATGTTATAGAAAAGATGATTTGAGAAAGGAAATTACAACAGTTTGTTAAAGCCCCATAGGATGGCGGGCAGGTGACATCTGATACCAATAGAGCATAAGCACTGCGTAGGGCTAAGGAGACTACACGGACTGGTGGAAGACTGTTGATAAATATGATAGTCAGAGGACTGCATCCAGCAGATAAGAGTTGGTAAGAGATGGAGCGCTATGCCAGTGCAATTAGGCATGTGGATTTTGAACGTTTTTCAAATATGGAAGATGGAGCTCCGGCAAAACAGCAACGTACAATGGCGGAAGATATTGTGTTTAGGAACAGAGATGCAGATAAGGTAGAGGCTCCGACAATCGACCCAGTGGTCATTTTGGCCATGTTTGGCCCCACTTTGGTGAGAAAGATATTGATTGATTATGGAAATTTAGTAAATATAATCTTCAAAAAAGCTTATGATCAGATGATGATGGTGTAAGCTAAAGATTTAAAACCGTCTAAAACTCGTATACACAGTCTTAACGGCGTTGCAACTGCTGTTGGTTATGTGGAACTACCCGTGGAATTGGGAGAAGGTGTACAAAGGAGAGTGCGGATCTTGTCATTTATTGTTTAGGATGTTGAATCTCCATACAACGTTTTTCTATCTTGATTGGCCCTAGCTAAATTTCATGCAACTCTTGCCCTACGGTGTTTGACTTTAATGTTTTTGACAGATAATGATTTTGGAGTTTTTCATGGCGATCAGGCGATTGGACGTTCTTGTTATGTAGTTGAGTTGAAAGATGCTCGGTATAAAGAAAAAGGTAAGGGTATGGACAAGACTGTTTGCATCCATGCTGCCAAGATTGGAAACTAGGGCCTAATCCTTGCCTAGGTGCCATAGTCGGTTCTATAGAGATATAGCTTAGAGAGATGATGAAGAGGAGCCCAAAGTAACCAAGGTTGCACCAGCTGAGCTAACAATTGATATCACGGTCAGCCACGATGACCCATTATGAATCCTAAAGATTGGATCATAGCTCAGCCCCTCGATGATGAAAGAACTTGCTGGTTTTCTCCGAGCGAATCTAGACGTGTTCATTTGAACTCACTCTAACATGTGTGGAATCTCGCCTGCCATTGTGAGCCATGCATTGAATATCGACCCAAGGCATGTCTTGGTGAAGAAAAAAAGACATGGCATGGATCTAGAAAGATCTAACGCTCTCAAAGAGGAGGTGGATAAACTAAAAGAATATGGGTTTATCCACGACACCCTCAACCCTAAATGAGTATTTAATTCTTTAGTTATGAAAAAAGTGGCCGGGAAATAGAGAACATGCATTGATTATTCAGATTTTAATAATGAGTGTCCAAAAGATAATTTTCCCCTTCTGAGGATCGACCAGCTAGTGGATTCAACCATGGGACACGAATTGCTATCTTTCATGAATGCATACTCGGGATATAACCAGATCCAGATGCATATTCCCGATCTGGAGCACACCAGTATCATTACCTATGTTGAATTGTACTGCTATGTAGTAATGCCGTTTGGATTAAAGAATACGGGAGCTACTTATCAGCACTTAGTCAATAGAACGTTTGAAGATCAGACTAGAAAAATGATGGAAATGTATGTGGATGATATGCTCATGAAGTCACGACGATCAAGCGACCACATTAGAGACTTGACAGAAATGTTCGACATCCTTCGATATTACAAAATGAAAATTAATCCTTTGAAGTATTCTTTTAGTGTTGCGATAGGGAAATTCTTGGGTTTTATTATTAATGCACATGGAATTGAAGCTGATCTTGAGAAGATTCAGGCTATCCGTGGCATCCAATCGTCAAGGACTATTAAAAAAGTGTAGAGTCTGAATGGGAAAGTTGTTGTGTAACGCCTCTAATTTTATTGACATTATTCAAGAGATTTAATTAGAATGAATTAAATAAAATAATGTAGATAAGGAGGTTGAGGTTGATTAATAAACTAGGTGGCCATGCTCGTTTAACTAAAAGAACTTATAAACGATCAAGTAATTAAACATAAGGGCATTAGGGTAAAGATCCATCCATATTTCCCACCCTTATTCTATTCCCTTTAGTCATACAAGTTCATTCTATTTCATACAAAAAATTATAAACGTAAGAGGGAAGCAAGGCCGACCATTAGGAAGAAAGAAGAGAAGATAAAAATCAACTTAAAGCTTCGGATTCAAGCTAGAGAAATCATTCTCAATCATACATTAATTTCCTTATCCAATCTCAGGTGAAAAATAATTCTCTATTTTGGTTTTAACATCATATGGTTTTAGATTTAAGGATAAATTTGTCTTTATGATATATGGAATGATGATATGCTTGATTTTGAATTATACATGTTTAAACAAGGTTGTTTAAAAAGGATATACACGGTTTCAGGGCAAAACCGAGTTGAAATGATTTTTAAATGTCATGGGAAAACTATATGTTACAAAAAACATGATTCTAGAGATGGGTTCCAATTTTCATAATTTTCTGAATTTACATGGAGTTTATATTAATTTTCTAGTGAAGAAAATGATTTATTGGGTTATAAATTATTTACGGCAAAAATAATAGTTATTTGGGTTTTAAGTTTTTATATGTTGGAAAACATATTAAAATAGGTTTTCTGGAATTTTTCTAAGTGAATTGATGAATATATAAAATTAATTTAGGTATGGGACTTAAATATTTATATATTTAATTAAGAAGAAGGGGCATTTTATAAAATAAAATTATAATTAAATTCTGAAATTAGTGGTAGCATTTTTCTAAAAAGTACCTGTTAACTACTGAGAATTTGATAAACCAAGGCAGGTTAGTTGAAAAGTTGTCCTCTTTAAGTTAAAAACACGAAAATCGTACTTTTAGCATGTTTTAGCCATTTTAGGCATCAAACCTTCCGACCCAGACCTTTCGACAAGATCGAAAGGTTTATAGCTTTCGACAAGGTCAAACCAATGCATATGGTATCAAGTTACTTGGTACGTAATGAAGTGGATAGAGTTGAAGGGTTCTAAGTCGAAAGATTGGTTACCAAAGAGGTTGAAGTGTGTTTGTTTTATAAACCAAAGATGGCTTGCTTTGCTTTCGAATATGTGCTTTCGACTTGGTTGCTTTTGACCAAGTCAAATGTTTAAAATAAAGGTTTTAAACCTTTTGACACAGATGAATGGTTACTGCTATTTTATCACTATTGTGTTTTGAAACCTTTTGACATAGTCGTAAAGTTAATGCTGCTTTTGTTTTGAACTTTCCGATACAGTCGAAAGGTTATTGCCGCTTTTCCAACCTTTCAAAGTCGCTACTTTCGACCGTGTCGAACGGTTTACTTGTTTTAAAACCAACCGCTTCTCCCATGCTTTCGACAGGCATCAAAGCTTTCGACTTAGATGATTTACCCTTGTTTTATAATTGAAGTATAACCCAAAGCATTGGAAGGGGTTGTTTCAAAAAGGTGGAGGCCTATTGTTTTAAATGCTATGTTTTAAAGCTTTCGAAGCAGAGCTTTTGACAAAGTCGAAAGGATTTTAAAGAAGGCTCTCCACATGTTTTAAATTGAACCCGATGAGTTTTCGAAAGGTTTGCATTTCAATGGTTTCGAAAGGTTCTACTCTTATATATAATATTACTTTATCAAAATCAAAAGGTTTCGAAGGAAGTGTTTAAAGTATTAAAGGAGCTGGAACATATTTTTTTAAAGCAAATGATTAAACCTTTCGAAGAGGTAGAAAGTGTAACCCTTCGAGGTTGTCGAAAGTTTTGAAAAACCCATACTCCAAATTTTTAAAGGAAAACCCATGGCTTATATAAAGAAGTTTGTAATGGCTTTAAGTATGAAATTTTTAGAGAAGTATTGCCATGATAAAAATATAAGTTAAAGGTGTTAACTATGCTTTATGAAATATATTTCAATACCTTAAACCCACAGGAGTGGTATTGTAAAATTGTTGTTTTTCTTCAAACATGAATATATTCACATGATAACCCATAACTACAATTTTGGGGAAAAAATGGTAGAAGAACCTGCTAGGTTAAATCAATAGTGAATATAAATTGCTTAAACTCTTAAATGAGTAGAATTGCATCGAAGGAGTCAGGGTGACCAAAATATGGGATGCTTAAACTTTGTAGTTATTGGAGGTGACCAAAAGGTTCATAGTAAACCCATGAAAACTATGATTAAGTAGTTATTGGTGTAAACCAAAAGGTTCATAGTAAAGCTATGAAGACTATGATTAAGTAGTAATTGGTGTAAACCAAAAGGTTCATAGTAAACCCATGAAAACTATGATTATGTAATTATTGGAGGAAACCAACATGTTCATAGTTAACCCATGAAAACTATGTTAAGAGAAGATGTTAAGTAGACAGTTTTATAGTAAGCCGATGAAAACTATGTGTAAAGGAAGATGTCAGATAGACAGGTTCATGGTAAGCCCTTGAAAACTATGATTGATAATGATGTGGGCCAATAGGTTAATACTTAGCCCATGAATACTATACCCGAATTATGATATTGATGGATACTCAATTGGTTCCTAGTCAGCCCATGAAAACTAGGATAAACAGAAAGATATTGGAGTTACCAATAAGTTCTTAGTGATCCCATGAAAACTATTGTAATCGATTCATACAGTCCAAAAACATTTAACCGGTTATTAATTAGCCCATGAAAACTAATAGGTTAATAGCAATCCTAGAAACTATAATTGAGATAGATAGTCAGAATGAATAGGATAAGAATCCATATCTGATTTACTCGTTTTGCATAACATCGTAATGTTTTGAAATACTATGCTTTTGACCATTGTGGATGCATGAGCAGAGTATATGGTTTTATAAAGGTTTTAGGATACTAGTAAGAGGAAAACCCGTTCCGCTAAGCGGTGTGGTCTCATTAGATATCTAAAAGGATTGAGATGTTAGATTATTATTCATACCAGGCTTTATGTATGACTCGAAGTTTTTGTTTTCCCCGTAAACTCTCGGGTGCTCAATTGATTTTGAGTAGTTTGAGGTTTAAGGTTTTCAAATTCTCTTCATAGACGAATAAAGCTTCTGATGGCGTGCAGGAGGCAAATAGATATGTAGAGTTTTTCTTTCCGCCATGTGTTTTTATGTAAAGGTAGATATATTCGCCTTGCTATATACTCTGATCAACCAAGGGGGCATCTTCATATGTCGCTCTTAGCGTAATTGTAATAATTATATTTTGCTAAACGCGGTTAACGTACTTTGGGATTATGTAAGGAATGTGAAATGTTTTGATTTGAATATGGAAATATGTTTTTTGAATTTTAATTATTTTTTCATATTTCTCTGATCTGTGTATCAATGTATCTAGCACCGTCGTATTTAGTCGTTAAAGATTAAAACTATGGATAGCTGCTGCATCCATAGCCGTTAGTTTGGGGCCTCCAGGTAGGGGGATGTTACAAGTTGGTACCAGAGCAAAGGTATATGAAACTTTAAAAGAAAGTAAATCTAAAAGCTTTTTGAAACATAATCCAATGAATTTAAAAATAAGATCGGATTTTGGGTGAACGCTATAGTAACGTATTTGTATTTAATATATATATATATAGGTATATCTAAGTACGTACTCCCCTTTCTCTTAGATCGTTCTTCTGTATTTTACTAAGGCTCATATGCAGATATACGAAAAAGAGGATATGGAGGTAGGAAATAGAAGAGGAAATCTAGGTGGAGGACGCACAACTACTAATGGAAATGCTCGACCTAATACTCGGAGAAACCAAGGTCGACAGACTAACGCTAACCAAAATGCTGAGGCCAATGTAGGTGCTGGAAAACCGCCAGTAAATGCGGGGATCGTGAATCAGTGTTGGCTAATCTTTTGCAAGCATGAGCTGCTGGTAATGTTGGAGAAGCTAATCCTATAGTTCCAATTGGATATAATTATGCTAAGCTGAGTAGAGACTATATCGGTCCGGGATGAAAGCCGTTTTTTGGAATAGAAGATGTTGTTGAAGTAGATAACTGGAGTTGAACTATGAAAGGATCTTTACTCATTTAGGCTTGAATGATGGAGAGAAGACTAGCCTCTAGACAGTTGCAACGGTAAGTGCTTTATTGGTCGAACAGTGTGACGTTTTGAGTGCCAGAGGCAGAGTTGACTTGGGCTGACTTCAGGAGAAGGTTTGAGCAGAGGTTCTTGTTTGAGGTTTCCAAATCGGTATTGATGA
Source organism: Allium cepa (assembly GCA_030765085.1). NCBI lineage: Eukaryota > Viridiplantae > Streptophyta > Magnoliopsida > Asparagales > Amaryllidaceae > Allium > Allium cepa. The sequence continues at coordinate 1,024,038,157 of CM060945.1, read as the reverse complement.
GGAAGTTCATGAATTTTGTTTGAGGACAGATGTCTGTGATTGAGTATGCTGCCAAGTTTGATGAGCTATCTTGATATGGTTATGCTTTGGTTAACACTGATGTCAGAAGTGTTATTCCATGAGATGATGGTTTTGATGACAACAACCATAGAATAGATTATAAAATATAAATACTAATACTATAAGTTTAGATATATATGTATATGCAGGATTTAACCATGCTGTTTGCGCAAAAAATGGGCAAACACCTCAAAGTCGTACGATTTAGTTGATTATATGTTGTTCTTAGTGATTTCGATGATTTATGCAAATATTTAAAAAGCAGGGACTAAATTGTAAAAGACACACAGATTTATAGTGGTTCGGCCAGAACGTGCCTACGTCCACTTTATATGTTATTCTCCTTTTCCCTTCAGATTACAAGTACAAAGCTTTGATTACAAGTAATTGAAAGTTGTTTGAAAGTTCCTTCCGTGCTTGAGCTCTCAAACTTCTCTGCCATTGTTGTACCCCCTGCCCCTCTATTTATAGAGTGAGGCTGGGGGTAGGGGTCCTGGATGTATATAGCTGCTGGCGGGCCTGGGCTGAAGCAATTCTTGCCTGGCGGCGTCCTGGTTCGATAGCGTTTGGAGTGGTTAGAGTTTGGTTCGGTAGGTAAGTGGTTCGGTGATGGTGGGTTTTGGACCGGTGGTGGGTTGGTTCGGCATGGAAGTGGAGAGGTGGTTCGGTATGGTTTGGGGGGAAGGTTGGTTCGGCATTGGCGTGGAGAGGTGGTGGTTCGGTGGAGGCTGAGGTTTGGCTAGGCAGTGGAGTTGGGAATGCCGAATGGACTTCGGCATTGGGAATGCCGGATGAATCTCGGCATTGGGAATGCCGGATGAGCCATGGTATTTCGAATGCCGAATGAGATCTCGTTTCATACTGCCGAATGGGCTTGAGTGTTGGAGTGCCGAATGGACTCTCGCATTGTTTCACCGAATGAACTTTTATATTTGAACCTTGAGTGAAATCCTAGACTTATATACGCTTGCTGGCTGCTTCTTCTTGGTTCGGTCGTGGTGGAAATGCACACAACATTGATATTCCAGTTTTGACCAAAAATGTGATAACACTTTGCCCCCCAAAACATGCCTTGCGATAGGAAGGCGTGTTTTGTAATGCCATGAGCTGGATGTTCATATCCTGTTGACAACCTGTAAAGAGCTTGATATTTTATATGGCCCCAAATTACGACCGTTCGGGATCGAGCTATTTGGGATGAAGCGCGACCGTTCATGGTCAAGCGCCTAACTTCAAATGACGACCGTTCGCGATCGAGTCATTTGAGGTGAAGTGCGACCGTTCGCGGTCAAGCGTCTAAATCCATGCGACGATCGTTCGAGATCAAGTCATTTGCGGTGGAATGTGATCGTTCACGGTCAAGCGCTTTACTTCAAATGACGACCGTTCGGGATCGAGCCATTCGAGGTAAAGTGCGACCAAGCCCGATCAGAGGGCGGACCTCAAATGGCGACCGTTCGCGATCAAGCCACTTGGGGTGAAATGTGACCATTCACGGCCAGTGCCGTTCGCGGCAAAAGATGAAATGGGACCGTTCGCGGTCAAGCGCCTTACTTCGGATGACGATCGTTCGAGATCGAGCCATTCGTGGTAAGGTGCGACTGTTGGCGGTCAGGGGGTGGACCTCAAATGGCGACCTTTCGCGATCGAGCCATTTGTGGCGAGATGAGTTGTGCCGTTCGAGGCGAGTTTGTGACTGTTCGAAGTCGGGTGCCGTTCGAGGCGAATTGTGACCGTTTGGGGTCGGGTGCCGTTCGAGGCGAATTGTGACTGTTCGAAGTCGGGTGCTGTTCGAGGCGAATTGCCATTCGAGGCGAATTGTGACCGTTCGAGGTCGGGTGCCGTTCGAGGCGAGTTGTGACCGTTCGAGGTCGGGTTGTGCCGTTCGAGGCGAGTTGTGACCGTTCGAGGTCGGGTTGTGCCGTTCAAGGCGAATTGTGACCGTTCGAGGTCGGATGCCGTTCGAGGCGAATGAGTGTGCCCGGGGGGGACTTAATAATATCAGTGTCGGAGTTATTGTTTGGGGGAGTTTCCGAATCAAAGACTTCGGCAGTTCGCTGCCATGCAAGAGGTACTCGTGGATCGTTCGCAATCCACGGGCATACAAGTAATTTTTCCATAGAATTGTAAATGTTAAAGCAATAATCATATGAATCTTACAGCAGAAATGTCCTAACAGGAAGAATTTAAATGTTCAAATCAAAATCAAAGCAAAAAGCAGAATGAAGATGTCAAAGCGTAAACTCTTACTATAACGCGGCTGGTAGTCATTCAGAGCATGCCTATGGATCGTGCGCGATCGCTCACATGTGTAAATGATTTAACCGTGTTAGCGAGAGGTTTAAAACTTGTTCATCGTTATTTTAATCAAGCAATCAATGGATAATCAAACGGTGCCCCGATCCAGGGTCACCTCTAGCCGATGTAGACGGTGGTCGCTCTGGCTCCACTGCTGGAGTTCGCCTCCTCACGTACTGAAGGAGCATACCGTTCCTGATATGCCCTTCCACCTCGTCCTTCAAATGCCTACAATCATTAGTGTTATGACCGTTTAATTCATGGAATACACAAAACTTATCTGATTTTCTTTCGTCAGAGGTTGGATCCCTTCGCATTGGTCTACGATACGGAACCTGCCCCTTGGTATCCTGATAAATTCGTTCCGGACTCTTATTCAGCTCAGTGTGAGTGATGAATCGCGGCTCCCTCCTTTGCCGTTTTGACCTATCATCATTATCCTCAGCCTTTCTCTTTCCTTTGCTAGTGTCCGCACCCTTTCCAGGTGGGTTTCCGCTCTTGATTGCGTAAACGTCATCTTCTTCCTCTCTTTCTGCACTAGCATCTTCCAAACGCAGAAACTTTTCAGCCTCATGATAGAACTCTCCCAGATTCATAGGCGGGTCCTTGGTTAATGAATTCTTGAACTCTGTGCTATCAGCTATTCCAGATACAGCCGCCATCATGACCATAGATGGATCTGGTCGATCCACTGATGCTGCCGCCGCATTAAATCGCGTTAGAAAGCTCCTCAAAGTCTCTCCAGTTTTCTGCTTCAAGGTTGCCAAAGTCATCACATTCTTGGGTCTCGCAATATGAACCCTGAATTGCCTCATGAATCTCTCAGTTAAATCTGCCCACGTTCCTATGGAGCCGCTCTCCAGTTGCCTAAACCATAACGCTGCAATGTCCGTCAAATACAGTGGAAAGCACCGGGCCATGATCTCCTGTGATGCCCCCAGCACTTCCATGTGCCTCATATACTTAGTAAGATGGACCGCAGGGTCTGTCCTCCCATCGTACATCTCTACTGATGGTAGCTTGAATTCTGGTGGGTTCCTAGCCATCCTAATTGCAGAAGAAAAAGGACTCCTGTTTACATCTTCCAAGTCTTTGTTTACCAAACCGCCTCTCATAGCTCTTCTAACCATCTCCGCCAATCTGTCATCGTCTCCGAGATGCAATCTTCGTTCATCACTTTCAACCTGCCCCCCGAGTTCACGAGGGAACTCTGGGATCTGCCCCCTTGACTGAGCGTTCACTCCTCTATTGCCACCAGGTTGTTCGGATGCCCCCGTCTCTCTTCCCGGGATCGGATTAACATGCTCTGCGTGTGTGCGCCCTAGCTCTGGTGCTACGCCAGATGGTCCTGCTCCGTTCTGAACTCCAGTTGCTCCTTGGTTTTGTGCTCCAAGCTGACCAATTTGCTGAAGCAAGTTCTGGATCATCTTTTCTTGTCTTCTCATCATAGCCTCCATCTCATCCCTGGTGATGAAGGCTGAAGCTTGGTTTGCTCCTGAGGAAGCCTCTTGACTCCCTTCCTGTTGACTCTGCTCTGGCCTTGGCCTTCTGCTTGATTGTCTCGCCATGACTCTTCCAATCTGAATCTCTAAACTCTCAAATTCAACTTCCAAGCGGTAGGTCCTTGAGTTCAACTCTCAGTGAAAGCACCAAAAATGTTTGCGCAAAAAATGGGCAAACACCTCAAAGTCGTACGATTTAGTTGATTATATGTTGTTCTTAACGATTTGGGTGATTTATGCAAATATGTAAAAAGCAGGGACTAAACTGTAAAAGACACACAGATTTATAGTGGTTCAGCCAGAACGTGCCTACGTCCACTTTATATGTTATTCTCCTTTTCCCTTTAGATTACAAGTACAAAGCTTTGATTACAAGTAATTGAAAGTTGTTTGAAAGTTCCTTCTGCGCTTGAGCTCTCAAACTTCTCTGCCATTGTTGTACCCCCTGCCCCTCTATTTATAGAGTGAGGCTGGGGGCAGGGGTCCTGGATGTATATAGCTGCTGGCGGGCCTGGGCTGAAGCAATTCTTGCCTGGCGGCGTCCTGGTTCGGTAGCGTTTGGAGTGGTTGGAGTTTGGTTCGGTAGGGAAGTGGTACGGTGATGGTGGTTTTGGACCCGTGGTGGGTTGGTTCGGCATGGAAGTGGAGAGGTGGTTCGGTATGGTTTGGGGGGAAGGTTGGTTCGGCATTGGCGTGGAGAGGTGGTGGTTCGGTGGAGGCTGAGGTTTGGCTCGGCAGTGGAGTTGGGAATGCCGAATGGACTTCGGCATTGGGAATGTCGGATGAATCTCGGCATTGGGAATGCCGGATGAGCCATGGTATTTCGAATGCCGAATGAGATCTCGTTTCATACTGCCGAATGGGCTTGAGTGTTGGAGTGCCGAATGGACTCTCGCATTGTTTCACCGAATGAACTTTTATATTTGAACCTTGAGTGAAATCCTAGACTTATATACGCTTGCTGGCTGCTTCTTCTTGGTTCGGTCGTGGTGGAAATGCACACAACATTGATCTTCTAGTTTTGACCAAAAATGGGATAACACATGCAGGTACCAAGAATGAAGACTGTACAGTATAGAGATTCAAGATATCAAGATTGAAGGCTCATGAGTATCAAGAATATCAAGATTATCAAGAGTTCAAGATTTCAAGTAATTTATTTTTAATTAATTAGGAATTTTGTTAAAAATCCTAGAAAAGCACTGGAATCTTAAAATCCAATTTATTCATGGAATGGAACCCACTTCGAGCCTGTTAAAGGGATGGAACCCTAAGTATGATGGAACCTACGAAAAATCTAGTGGAACATTGCTTTGTATCCGCTAACTTTTTATTCAAAATGATTCTTCAAAATTATATCCTTTTTCAAAATGATTTCATAACCTTCCTTTTAAAAGCATCAAAAACATTTATCCTGATTTCAAATTCTTTTAGCCTCAAAATAAACTTGAATTTCAAAATCAAATTATCCTTGGTTTAAACTATCTTTTGAAATAAAAGTATATTTAATATTTTAATATTTATATATTTAGATTTAAAATATAAAATTATAGTAAAATTCTATATATATTATTCTCTATATTTACTTATGTATTTTAATTATAGTTAAGTATATTTATAAAGTTTAAAATAGTTTTAATATAAGATAAAGGTTATTTTCAAAGAAAATCAAAACACCAAAAATCCCTTTGGGATATCGACATACTCAAGTAAACCTATGTCGACATGGTGTCAGTTGAGTTCAAAATTTAAATTTCAAAAGAAGTGTCTATTCGTCATAACTCTTCATGAATGGACATGGTTGTTGTTCCTCTATATATAGGGGTTGGTTTCAACGAATTTCAACAGAGATTTTATGGTTTTTCACTCCTCTTCTTCTTCCACATTTCTATACATATTCTTACCATTACTCTGCCGAAATCAACATTGAATCTAACTAGATTATCTCTGGTTTGATTCTCTATCACTATTTCAACAAGATCCTCAGTGCTATTCAAAGTTATAGGCTTTTTGTAATCAACTTAGCGAGAAAGGGTGTGATTGTGGCCTTGGAAATCAATCAAGCGAGATAAGGTGTGATTGTAGCCTTGGAAATAAATTGGGTGAATTTGTTGCCAAGGAAATCAAGTATCTCTACCCAGAGAATTGTCATTCTGGAGGGTGTGCCTCGTTGCCTTGAAATCGAGGGTGTAATTGTAAAGATTGTTTTTGAAAGTAAATGTAACATCCCAGAATTTGTAAATTTAAATCTCGGAAAATTATTTGAACTTTTAAAATTTAATTGTGAAACTTCAAGAAAAATAAAATATTGTTAATATTATTATTATAAAGTTATATGGAATTAAATGAATATTGATAGTTAAGTTTAAATAAATAATAATAATAATAATAAATAAAGAAAAGAAGATATTATAAACAAGAAATTGTATGAACAATAAAAAAATAATACCAACAACAAACATTAGCTAACAAAAATATGTAGACATAAGAAAACAATAACTAAAACATTTTTTCTTTCAATTAGCAATGTAAGCAAACAAGTGTGTGTGTGTGAATATCATACAAGTTGCATAGGAAGTTTATAAGAAAAACTGTAAAACAAAAACAGTACTTACATATAAAAATAAAATCAAATCTAACATATTGCTGTAAACGAGATGGAAGCATTGCATACATGCTTTCATTAAATGCTATTACTCTCCAGCATGAACAAAGATCACATTAGCCCATAAGCAGGTCATTCCAAATAGTAAAAAGAAGAAAAAAATAATCTACTGTACACCTCTTTATATACAAGACTCTTTGTTCCAATTTATTCGAATGCTAAAACCTCACAAAGATCAGAAAATAAAAAGAAAATAAAAGCAAACATCACTATTTGTTTACAACTTCAAATCCAGTTTATACAACAAAATAGCAAGGATCAGACTGCAGTTTCAAAACTAATAAAGTCTCTATTTCAAAAAAAATTGTTTCAGGTGGGTAAACTTGTTTTGTTTTTAAATTGAAAACTGAGTATTTAGTCCATAAAAATTTTGTGTTATTGCATATGGAAGAAATCTATTCTGTTGGATCTTTGTGATTCTGGATATTGCTATATGAACTTGTTCTTCCTGTTGTTGGTTTCAGAGTAAAGTGAGTAGAAAGAAATCAAATAAACCTTCATACAAATATGTTTAACTGTAAATTCTTAAACAAAATAAGTTGTTTCAACTTGACTCATAGTTAAAAAAAAAATTGTTTTAAGCTAAAGAATGAAACACTCGACTCTGTATACTTGTTTTACAGTACAAGCAAAATCATGTGATAAATTCAAGCAAGTTAAATCATTGATTTGATTTTATAATTTGAATAAGTATACAAAGACATGATTTTTAAGATTAATATGATGATTTTAAATCAAGTATTCCAAGAGAAATTCACGGTTGAACAAAATCTGTTTCTTTTTCATTTTCTGGTGATCGATTCCACATTTCGTGATGAAATTTGGTTTGAAGCTAGTTTATTAGTCCATATTTGGGGAAAAATGCAAAGAAAAATTTATATTTCATAAATTGATTAGGCGAGATCAATTTAGGGTTTAAAGTTAGGTTTTGCAATGGTATGTAAACATGGTGATTTCGTCACCACGGGTATATCAAGTTTCATGAAACTCGAGGGGATGGAAGATTTGGATGTTGATGTGGCGGTGACGGAGTTCGAGCTGCTTCGATGGTTAGAGCGACGAGGGCGAAGCCAATTTGCTTGGTGAGGATGGGTTCGAGTTTCGAACTGGAAGCTCGATTTCGTTCTGGGTTGTTAGCGTTGAATCGATCATTGCTATCGAATGTAGGGACGATTTGCGATTTGCTGGAGGTCGCGATGCTTACCAGAACGGCGGCGCGGCGATGTACACATGCACGACGTCGACTTTGTATCAGTGGGTTTGGGTATAGGAAAGACTCGGGGAAGCATTCGAGAAAAAAGGTTTTGGGTTCGAAGTCATCTCACGTTCGAATGGGGTATTTCCAGCAGTATATAACTTAAGAAAAAACAGAGAACAGGAAGAACAAGAGTAAATGGGTATAGGAGAGACTCGGGGAAAATGGGTAAATTCTCGGGTCAAACTCGAGCTAACACGAGTTTTACTCGGGTTTTAGTTTAAATGCTGAAAGGCTATCATTTTTAATATAAACAGTTTAGTTTAAATGCAAGATACAAGCTTTGATTTAAATCAATGGCAAGAAGATTAAGACTCTGTGAAGTAATTTAAGATTTGAAATTTAAGATCAAATAAATTAGTAGTTAAGAATTTTATTTATAATTAAATGGTTAATAGGTTTGAAATTAGGAATTTTTTTAAATAAACTAATTTATAGCTAATTCATAATTAAGAGTTAACTAATTGAAAAACTTAAAGTAAGAAATATTAACTAATGGGTTAAGTAATAAATTAAGTAATTTAATTTAAAATAAGAATTGAAGTAAATTTACATTGAAATTTTCAAGGTAACAATAAATTGATTTTTAAAGTGTAAAGCAGATTCTTAAATGATAATTGAGGCAAATAATTTTATCAATGATTTTGAAAAGAAATTAAGAATAATTTACAATTTGTAATTAAATTGATTTATAAACAATTAAGTGTTCAAATTTATCTGTAAATTAAGAATTTGTTATTCAGATAAATTAAAGTCGACTAATCAAAATTGGTGGTTAATTAAATAATAATTATGAAACAATAAATTGAGTTAATCACGATTTAATTTATTTATCCAAATTTTAATCCTTGATTTAAACATCACTACAAATAATTGTGTGGTAAATTTATTTAAACCACATTGGAAAATAAGTGACTATTGCTGTGCACTATATTGATATTTCTGTTCTATTTGTGATACTATGTGATGTAAATTGCCATGTACTGCACTGTGATTGTGGTTTGTTCTGTATTGATGTGAAACCCTGTTTGCCCGTAAAACGGCATTTAAACTTCGATGCGCAGGGAATCGGATTTCAGTTTGTTATCCGAAACCCACATCGAACCTGTGAATTTTTGTGAATGACATATCCACATGTTTTTAAAATTGACACTCACTATTCGGTTTAGCCGAGAAAGGACCTTTGTGTCGTATAACCCATTCCGAATATGTGATTCGACGTTATGGATAGCATTTGAAGACCGGCGGTGAAGACCGGGTATTTGCGAGAGTGATAGGATGACCTATCGATTGTCTCTGCACTGAGTAGCTACAGTATAGAGATTCCCTAAGTGATGGAAAGTCAGATCGGGATTGTGAATACCCGGATTGCAAGGAATTCTTCGGAAGTGCCTTCGGTTCTGTTCGAACCCAGAACAAACTTGTATGGATTGTATGTCTGACATTACATTAGAGATATAAAGTAGATTTCTTTCAAATACATTTCTGTTGGTGGCGGAGAATTTATTCTCTTAGCTTAACACCCTTCTCTGAGACGTACTGTAACGAAAACGGGTTTTGCCCGCTCGAAAATCGACATCCATACTTCAAATCGTATTCGAATGCCGTAGATTCGACCGTTCAAATCCGATTCGCCGGAGCTTATAACAACATTAAGTAAATAACACAGTGGAATAAAAAGAATAATACATTGATATACAACACTGATACAACAGAGTGATACAATAGATATCAATATACATCAGAGATATGATACAACAAATAGCAGCGGAAAAGAAATAGATAACACTAGCAGCGGATAATCTCCATCTTCAAGCGCCAATCCAGAAATAGCTCGAACTCCCATAGATAAGCAAGTGCAGTCCATATCCAAAGACTGAACTAGCTCCAGATAAAATCTACTGAACCTAAGTATCTGAAAAATCCAACTCTAGACTGCTCGTGTAGAAAAAAATGAGCATCCAGAGTTTAGGAAAGGAACAATAAACTCCGGATCAGTCATGGGACTGGTGTGAGCAACAAAAACAGTTTATCTTTTAATTCAATCGATAAAAGAATTTTAAAGTAAATTCGCAATGCTTTTTTGAAAATGAAACTACCATAAGACCTCCCGCCACACACACAATGCAAACGCAGACTTGGAGGAGATTTCTTCTTATGATAGTCAAACATGCTTAATACGCAGAAAATTTCTTTGATATTATTATTATAAGTGCACGGTGCAGAAAAGCATTTCGAAAGTAGAATATTAATCTTAGCCAGCATACGACCATTATCGTATGCCTACTATAGCTACTATGTTCAATAGCAGGTTACCGCCACATTCCATAGCAGGTAATACAACTAAAACCGTACAAGGTTCGTATTGTTTCTTTGGATTTCCAACAAATGGTCAGGCCAAGGAACTTCCCATTGCCACATGGAAACGCCTCTGGATGGACGTCCCGAGAACCTAACCGGATCTCTGCCAACACAAGGCCGGGTTACCCCTAACTGGGTAACTACTGACACGAGTATGCCACCTCCCGGTTGTAACAACCTTTAACCGGGGCCCCAACATCAAATCACAAAACAAGATATATATATAAGTTTGTGATGTCCACATAAGTAAGTATCTGGGCTCCATACCATGATACCACTTCTATCCAGAAGGAGATGTACATACCCTAAAGGGGCGCTACCCCCTAATAACCTTGCCGCATCTTTCCTGTTTTGACCATTCCGGGGTGTGAGGTTCGACGAAGTCACGTCCACAAAGCCATGCTTTGTTTCAAAGCCATGCTTTGGGTCAACAAATGATCAAAGTAGTGATCATAAAGATAAATGATCAAACAAATGATCAAACAATGATCATTTCACAGCAACACTTAGCATGTCACATTACCAAATTGGGAATATATCGCTGATAACCTTCAACTACATAACCTCTGAGCTCGTACGTCTCAGAGAAGGGTGTTAAGCTAAAAGAATAAATTCTCCGCCCCCAACAGAAATGTATTTGAAAGAAATCTGCTTTATATCTCAAATTGTAATGTCAGACACACAATCCATACAAGTCTGTTCCGGGCTCGAACAGAACCGAAGGCACTTCCAAAGAAGTCCTTGCAAATCCGGATAATCCCTAATCACGTCTGGATTTCCCATCACATATGGAGATCTCTATACCGGGGATCAGCCAGTGCAGAGACAATCAACAAGAAACCCTTTCGTTTTCGAAAATATCCGGTTTTCACCACCGGTCTTCAAATGCTATCCATAACGACGTATCACATATTCGGAATGGGATATATGACACAAAGGTCCTCTCCCGGCTAAACCGAATAGTGAGCGCAATATTTCAAAAACATATGTAAGTCACAACTTATTACCCAAAACTTTCTTTCAAATGGTTTAAACCAATTACCATTTCAAATTCTTTTTACAAAAAGATTTATTTCACAAGTTCACCCAGTTTCTCAAAGATTCATTCCTGTATTTCAAAACAATTCCATTTCAATTGGATATATTCATTAAATCTTTTAAATTAAAGATTTATCTTACAATTTTCAATTTCGCTTCCAAAGATTTATTCATAGCTTTTCAAAACATTTCCTTTTCATTCTAAATTTGAAAATCTTTTAACACCAATTGGAAGTTCATTACTTATGTGAAAACTTTTATTTATTTGAAAACAAATAGTTCTCGTTTCAGAAAAATCCAATTTTCATTTGTACAAGTTACAGCCTTAATTTCAAATTCTCAAATTAATACCTTTAAAATAGTTTAAACCATATAAACTTATTCATAAGTTGAATTGCCCTTTTTAAGCCCTAGTTTCCAAATCGTAGAATTCAATTCAAATATTGAATTCAAATTTAAATCAAAATATTTAAATTTCAAAACTTAATCAAGTTACTCAAAACAAATTTCATCTTTGAAATTCCATTCCAATTGCTTTTCACTTTAAACCCAATCTTATTTTCAAACCAATTGAATTTAAATTTTCTATTTAAAATCGTTTCAAAATCTGTGACTTAAATCGATTTCCTCGTGAAATCCATAATTGTGTGTGTGTAAGTGTGGTCCAGGGGTTTAACACAATAGTGCAACAACATTCAATCATCATAGATTCAAAACACAGAAATATAGTTGATAAGCGATATAAAACTATAACGCTCATCGTCCATTCACAGATTCACAGATAATATACAAATGTAAATAAATGAATAACTTATACACAGCTCAATACACATGACAAAATATCATAAATCAGATAGGAAAATCACTTCAAGGCATTTGATACAATGCAATCATTCATAAGCAAGGTCAAGCATCTAATAATCATTTATAAGCAGGATTAATTTAATTGCTTAATCCTAATTAATTCAATTTATTTCCAAGTAGATTAATTTCTTATAAATTAATTATCAAATCTTGATTTATTAATTTCAACTTATTTGATATAAATTAACTCATCAATCACTTTAGTTAATTAAATTTTTCATAATTAATCATATTAGTTATATCAACTTTTAAATCAATTACCTAATTAATTAACTTTAATTTATTACTTACTCTCAAATTAATCGCCTTAATTTATTAATCACATTCATAAATTAATTATTCTTAATCACTTGATTAATCAACTTTAATCATTAATTAATATCTAATTTAAAATCCTTAGTTACATATTAATTATTCCTTAATTTATTAATCTTAAACTTTTGATTTAATTAATTTAAACTTTAATTACTTATTTAATCAATCCAAATCAATAACTAATTAAATAAATAAATTACCCATTTTAATTAACTTATTTATTTAATGAATTTCAAATCATTAAATCTTAATTAAATTTTAAGAAAAACATTATTCTTAATTTAATTACCTTTATTAATTAACCACTTAAATCAATTAATTAACCACATAAATTAATTTTTCTTTAAAGTTATTAACCTTATTGATTAATTATCATCCCATAAATCAATTACAAATTAAATAAATCAATTCTAATCATCTTAGTAATTAATTGAATTTCAAATCATTAATTCAAATTTTTATCAGGATAAAACTTTTCTTACCTATACATTTGAAAAACATTTATTTTAAATTTTTACCTTTTAAATTCAAACTATTTAAACCCTTTTCAAAGTTGTTTAAAACATTTTTTTTATTTATAAAATCTAAGTTAAATTTTAAAGGTTCAACTAAGTTTTGAATTCCATACTTTAAATTTTGGTTTTGAATTCTGTTTTAAAACTTGTTTCCAGATTTTACAGTTAAATTAAATTTGAAAACAAACAGGTTCCCAAAGAAACCTGAAATCACTTTAATTACCCAAACCCTGAGCAAACCACTCCGAGATAAACTCGCGTTAACCCCGATCTCCTTTTCTTATTGAAAGTTTTCATCATGTTCTATTTAAACCTGTAATAACAAAATGGACCCAGGCCCAAAACATCAACCCGGTCCAAAACTTTTCCGAGCAACATCTTCCCAACCCACTGTAAATCGACATCTTCCCTATTCCCAGTTCCACGAGCTTGCACGTACACGTGCACAAACGCCACGACCTACTCCGGTCAACGACACAGCCCCACCCAAGTCATCAACGACCATCCCAAACGTTGCGAGCCATCCACGATGCAAAAACGTCACCGAGAAAAAATCGAGCAGTACAGAGCCTAACCCCTTCTTCCTGAACCCATTCGATCACCAAAACCTACTTCGCCCCACCACGTGACGTCACCGGAGTCCACGCCCCTTCACCCACACCTTCGTCTACGACCCGAGTACTCCTCCTCCAAGCCAGGCTTCACTCGATGCATCAACGAAAGCGAACGAGCCGAAAACCCAAACGCATATTCTACTGTCCTTAAACCCTACTCTTCATTCGTCCCAAAATTTCGTGCATTCGAAATTTTTTTCAACATTTTTCCTAGATTCCTAAACCAACAATATTGCTTTACAACAAATTTCAAGATGAATTATTTGTTGAATCATCAGATTTTCATAAAAAGCCATTTCAGTTCTTTTACGAATTGCACTATGAATACTTGCCTAAAAATCATCATCCTTGTTTTAAAAATCCTACTTTTAAATAAAGATTCAAGTTAAAAAATTAAATTCGCAATTCATCATGTTCGAATTTATCACATAGTTAAGGTTTTAACTGTATTTCTTGTTTCCAGTACTTTTCTGAACTTAGAATACTAGAACTTGTTTTAAAAATTAGATGATGTCTAAAACTAAACTAGCTTGATTTGGACACCATAGTTTCACAGTGATTAAATGGAGAATTTGAAATTTATGTTTGTTTTAAAACCTTTGAAATCTTAAAGAAAACAGAGAGGCACAGGTAAACTAGACATGCATACTCAAATACATTCATATACACAGGCACTACTTATATAAACATATGCATGCAGATCATCATCATAGGATTTTCCAAGCATCAATACAGAAATGAATCAAAAGTTGAAAGGTTGCTCACTTTGTTTTTCCAGAAGAAAGAATGAACAGGCTGGAGAAATGCAAGTTGAAAACTCCTTTAAATCCTCTGGCTTTGATTTTTGTATTGTTGTTTTTTTTTTCCTGGTTTTGCTTAAGTTTTGTTGTTTATGGATTCCAGATGATAGTTTGTTTTCATAGTTTGGGAAGGAACGAACCAAGATGAAGATGATGTATACATAGAAGAGGTTTACAATTTGAAAAGGGGAAAAACTTGTTGTACAGGATTTTGAAATATATTGTTAAATAAGGCTGATGTGAATCTCTCTACATACTTGCGTTAATTAGCATTGTACCATGTATATTTTGTTTGTACAGATGATAGTATTTTAATGTGCTGCATTTATTACTTACCTTACACATTTTATTCTTGCTTGTCTCGGCTGCATATTTTTTTCTTTGCTTGTATGGTGGCTGATGGGTATGCTATGGTGTACTAGAGTGGATGATGTATCTAGCTTTGTAGCAAATGAATACATATTGTGTACTAAAGAGGATCTTGCATTAAATTGCTAGTACTCTATGCTTATACTTTATTTTTTTGTCTTATGTATTCACTTTGCATTTTACATAATTTTATTAATATGTTGTTTCTACTTTGTATGTTATTTCTTTCGTATTCCTTTATAAGTGTTCATATGTGAATGTATTTTATTTCTTTGCTTTTTACTTGTTATTCACTGAAAAATCTTAATTCAAATATAAATTAAATATTCAAATTTTAAATTTATCCCAAAATTTATTTAAAATTTACATTAACTATTAATTAAAATTAAATTCAAAATTGGGGTCGTTACAGACTTCCCCCTTTAAAAAGAATTTCGTCCTCGAAATTCGCCAGAGAGAGATAACGAAGATAGATGAAAGATAGAGAAACAATTTCAATATTTTTTTTCAGTTTAAAACTAAAGTATATCTATCAACCATAACAACCAAAACAACCAATTCATCCAAACAACAATTCTGGCCAAATTGGAGTTTATGTCCCATATTAGTATATCGAATTTCCTTCCTGGATCTGCCAGGAACTATCAAAGAATTGAAAAGAGACTCTGAACAAAAGAGATTGATAGAGAAAAAATTGTTTCCACTGTTGTTATAGGGTATTGACCATTTATAGTCGTATTTCCCTGTCCCCTATCTCGTTCTCTTCTTGCACTTATACTCACCATCGGTGGATAGCAAGAGAATTTACTGAGGCATTCAAACGGATATCTTAGGGATTACTCATTCTAGGGTTTACTTCACCCTATCTCTAATGAGCTACTTAATGTGTTATACTCCTGAGCTAAAGTTTAACCTTAGCTCTGATACCAAATATAACGAAAACGGGTTTTGCCTGCTCGAAAATCGACATCCATACTTCAAATTGTATTCGAATGCCGTAGATTCGACCGTTCAAATCCGATTCGCCGGAGCTTATAACAACATTAAGTAAATAACACAGCGGAATAAAAAGAATAATACATTGATATACAACACTGATACAACAGAGTGATACAATAGATATCAATATACATCAGAGATATGATACAACAAATAGCAGCGGAAAAGAAATAGATAACACTAGCAGCGGATAATCTCCATCTTCAAGCGCCAATCCAGAAATAGCTCGAACTCCCATAGATAAGCAAGTGCAGTCCATATCCAAAGACTGAACTAGCTCCAGATAAAATCTACTGAACCTAAGTATCTGAAAAACCCAACTCTAGACTGCTCGTGTAGAAAAAATGAGCATCCAGAGTTTAGGAAAGGAACAATAAACTCCGGACCAGTCATGGGACTGGTGTGAGCAACAAAAACAGTTTATCTTTTAATTCAATCGATAAAAGAATTTTAAAGTAAATTCGCAATGCTTTTTTGAAAATGAAACTACCATAAGACCTCCCGCCACACACACAATGCAAATGCAGACTTGGAGGAGATTTCTTCTTATGATAGTCAAACATGCTTAATACGTAGAAAATTTCTTTGATATTATTATTATAAGTGCACGGTGCAGAAAAGCATTTCGAAAGTAGAATATTAATCTTAGCCAGCATACGACCATTATCGTATGCCTACTATAGCTACTATGTTCAATAGCAGGTTACCGCCACATTCCATAGCAGGTAATACAACTAAAACCGTACAAGGTTCATATTGTTTCTTTGGATTTCCAACAAATGGTCAGGCCAAGGAACTTCCCATTGCCACATGGAAACGCCTCTGGATGGACGTCCCGAGAACCTAACCGAATCTCTGCCAACACAAGGCCGGGTTACCCCTAACTGGGTAACTACTGACACGAGTATGCCACCTCCCGGTTGTAACAACCTTTAACCGGGGCCCCAACATCAAATCACAAAACAAGATATATATAAGTTTGTGATGTCCACATAAGTAAGTATCTGGGCTCCATACCATGATACCACTTCTATCCAGAAGGAGATGTACATACCCTAAAGGGGCGCTACCCCCTAATAACCTTGCCGCATCTTTCCTGTTTTGACCATTCCGGGGTGTGAGGTTCGACGAAGTCACGTCCACAATGCCACTCTTTGTTTCAAAGCCACGCTTTGTTTCAAAGCCATGCTTTGGGTCAACAAATGATCAAAGTAATGATCACAAAGATAAATGATCAAACAAATGATCATATCACAAATGATCAAACAATGATCATTTCACAGCAACACTTAGCATGTCACATTACCAAATTGGGAATATATCGCTGATAACCTTCAACTACATAACCTCTGAGCTCGTACGTCTCAGAGAAGGGTGTTAAGCTAAAAGAATAAATTCTCCGCCCCCAACAGAAATGTATTTGAAAGAAATCTGCTTTATATCTCAAATTGTAATGTCAGACACACAATCCATACAAGTCTGTTCCGGGCTCGAACAGAACCGAAGGCACTTCCAAAGAAGTCCTTGCAAATCCGGATAATCCCTAATCACGTCTGGATTTCCCATCACATATGGAGATCTCTATACCGGGGATCAGCCAGTGCAGAGACAATCAACAAGAAACCCTTTCGTTTTCGAAAATATCCGGTCTTCACCACCGGTCTTCAAATGCTATCCATAACGACGTATCACATATTCGGAATGGGATATATGACACAAAGGTCCTCTCCCGGCTAAACCGAATAGTGAGCGCAATATTTCAAAAACATATGTAAGTCACAACTTATTACCCAAAACTTTCTTTCAAATGGTTTAAACCAATTACCATTTCAAATTCTTTTTACAAAAAGATTTATTTCACAAGTTCACCCAGTTTCTCAAAGATTCATTCCTGTATTTCAAAACAATTCCATTTCAATTGGATTAATTCATTAAATCTTTTAAATTAAAGATTTATCTTACAATTTTCAATTTCGCTTCCAAAGATTTATTCATAGCTTTTCAAAACGTTTCCTTTTCATTCTAAATTTGAAAATCTTTTAACACCAATTGGAAGTTCATTACTTATGTGAAAACTTTTATTTATTTGAAAACAAATAGTTCTCGTTTCATAAAAATCCAATTTTCATTTGTACAAGTTACAGCCTTAATTTCAAATTCTCAAATTAATACCTTTAAAATAGTTTAAACCATATAAACTTATTCATAAGTTGAATAGCCCTTTTTAAGCCCTAGTTTCCAAATCGTAGAATTCAATTCAAATATTGAATTCAAATTTAAATCAAAATATTTAAATTTCAAAACTTAATAAAGTTACTCAAAACAAATTTCATCTTTGAAATTCCATTCCAATTGCTTTTCACTTTAAACCCAATCTTATTTTCAAACCAATTGAATTTAAATTTTCTATTTAAAATCGTTTCAAAATCTGTGACTTAAATCGATTTCCTCGTGAAATCCATAATTGTGTGTGTGTGTAAGTGTGGTCCAGGGGTTTAACACAATAGTGCAACAACATTCAATCATCATAGATTCAAAACACAGAAATATAGTTGATAAGCGATATAAAACTATAACGCTCATCGTCCATTCACAGATTCACAGATAATATACAAATGTAAATAAATGAATAACTTATACACAGCTCAATACACATGACAAAATATCATAAATCAGATAGGAAAATCACTTCAAGGCATTTGATACAATGCAATCATTCATAAGGAAGGTCAAGCATCTAATAATCATTTATAAGCAGGATTAATTCAATTGCTTAATCCTAATTAATTCAATTTATTTCCAAGTAAATTAATTTCTTATAAATTAATTATCAAATCTTGATTTATTAATTTCAACTTATTTGATATAAATTAACTCATCAATCACTTTAGTTAATTAAATTTTTCATAATTAATCATATTAATTATATCAACTTTTAAATCAATTACCTAATTAATTAACTTTAACTTATTACTTACTCTCAAATTAATTGCCTTAATTTATTAATCACATTCATAAATTAATTATTCTTAATCACTTGATTAATCAACTTTAATCATTAATTAATATCTAATTTAAAATCCTTAGTTACATATTAATTATTCCTTAATTTATTAATCTTAAACTTTTAATTTAATTAATTTAAACTTTAATTACTTATTTAATCAATCCAAATCAATAACTAATTAAATAAATAAATTACCCATTTTAATTAACTTATTTATTTAATGAATTTCAAATCATTAAATCGTAATTAAATTTTAAGAAAAACATTATTCTTAATTTAATTACCTTTATTAATTAACCACTTAAATCAATTAATTAACCACATAAATTAATTTTTCTTTAAAGTTATTAACCTTATTGATCAATTATCATCCCATAAATCAATTACAAATTAAATAAATCAATTCTAATCATCTTAGTAATTAATTGAATTTCAAATCATTAATTCAAATTTTTATCAGGATAAAACTTTTCTTACCTATACATTTGAAAAACATTTATTTTAAATTTTTACCTTTTAAATTCAAACTATTTAAACCCTTTTCAAAGTTGTTTAAAACATTTTTTTCTATTTATAAAATCTAAGTTAAATTTTAAAGGTTCAACTCAGTTTTGAATTCCATACTTTAAATTTTGGTTTTGAATTCTGTTTTAAAACTTGTTTCCAGATTTTACAGTTAAATTAAATTTGAAAACAAACAGGTTCCCAAAGAAACCTGAAATCACTTTAATTACCCAAACCCTGAGCAAAACACTCCGAGATAAACTCGCGTTAACCCCGATCTCCTTTGCTTATTGAAAGTTTTCATCATGTTCTATTTAAACCTGTAATAACAAAATGGACCCAGGCCCAAAACATCAACCCGGTCCAAAACTTTTCCGAGCAACATCTTCCCAACACACTGTAAATCGACATCTTCCCCATTCCCAGTTGCACGAGCTTGCACGTACACGTGCACAAACGCCACGACCTACTCCGGTCAACGATGCAGCCCCACCCAAGTCATCAACGACCATCCCAAACGTTGCGAGCCATCCACGATGCAAAAACGTCATCGAGAAAAAGTCGAGCAGTACAGAGCCTAACCCCTTCTTCCTGAACCCATTCGATCACCAAAACCTACTTCGCCCCACCACGTGACGTCACCGGAGTCCACTCCCCTTCACCCACACCTTCGTCTACAACCCGAGTACTCCTCCTCCAAGCCAGGCTTCACTCGATGCATCAACGAAAGCGAACGAGCCGAAAACCCAAACGCATATTCTACTGTCCTTAAACCCTACTCTTCATTCGTCCCAAAATTTCGTGCATTCGAAATTTTTTTCAACATTTTTCCTAGATTCCTAAACCAACAATCTTGCTTTACAACAAATTTCAACATGAATTATTTGTTGAATCATTAGATTTTCATAAAAAGCTATTTCAGTTCTTTTATGAATTGCACTATGAATACTTGCCTAAAAATCATCATCCTTGTTTTAAAAATCCTACTTTTGAATAAAGATTCAAGTTAAAAAATTAAATTCGCAATTCATCATGTTCGAATTTATCACATAGTTATGGTTTTAACTGTATTTCTTGTTTCCAGTACTTTTCTGAACTTAGAATACTAGAACTTGTTTTAAAAATTAGATGATGTCTAAAACTAAACTAGCTTGATTTGAACACCATAGTTTCGCAGTGATTAAATGGAGAGTTTGAAATTCTTGTTTGTTTTAAAACCTTTGAAATCTTAAAAAAAACAGAGAGGCACAGGTAAACTAGACATGCATACTCAAATACATTCATATACACAGGCACTACTTATATAAACATATGCATGCAGATCATCATCACAGGATTTTCCAACCATCAATACAGAAATGAATCAAAAGTTGAAAGGTTGCTCACTTTGTTTTTCCAGAAGAAAGAATGAACAGGCTGGAGAAATGCAAGTTGAAAACTCCTTTAAATCCTCTGGTTTTGATTTTTGTATTGTTGTTTTTTTTTCCTGGTTTTGCTTAAGTTTTGTTGTTTATGGATTCCAGATGATAGTTTGTTTTCATAGTTTGGGAAGGAACGAACCAAGATGAAGATGATGTATACATAGAAGAGGTTTATAATTTGAAAAGGGGAAAAACTTGTTGTACAGGATTTTGAAATATATTGTTAAATAAGGCTGATGTGAATCTCTCTACATACTTGCATTAATTAGCATTGTACCATGTATATTTTGTTTGTACAGATGATAGTATTTTAATGTGCTGCATTTATTACTTACCTTGCACATTTTATTCTTGCTTGTCTCGGCTGCATATATTTTTCTTTGCTTGTATGGTGGCTGATGGGTATGCTATGGTGTACTAGAGTGGCTGATGTATCTAGCTTGGTAGCAAATGAATACATATTGTGTACTAAAGAGGATCTTGCATTAAATTGCTAGTACTCTATGCTTATACTTTATTTTTTTGTCTTATGTATTCACTTTGCATTTTACATAATTTTATTAATATGTTGTTTCTACTTTGTATGTTATTTCTTTCGTTTTCCTTTATAAGTGTTCATATGTGAATGTATTTTATTTCTTTGCTTTTTACTTGTTATTCACTAAAAAATCTTAATTCAAATATAAATTAAATATTCAAATTTTAAATTTATCCCAAAATTTATTTAAAATTTACATTAACTATTAATTAAAATTAAATTCAAAATTGGGGTCGTTACACGTACGAGCTCAGAGGTTATGTAGTTGAAGGTTATCTATGATATATTCCCAACTTGGTAATGCGGCATGCTGAGTGTTGTTGATCATTTGTTGATCAAAGCATGGTTTTGTGGAAAGCGTAGCTTTGTGGACGAGACTTCGTCGAACCTCACACCCCGAAATGGTCGAAACAGGAAAGATGCGGCAAGGTAATTGGGGGTAGCGCCCCTTAGGGTATGTGCATTTCCTTCTGGATAGAAGTTGTATCATGGTATGGATCCCAGATACTTAACTTATGTTGATATCGCAGATATATATATATATATATATACATATATATATATATATATATATATATATATTACTTTGTGATTTGTTGCTAGGTCCCTGGATAAAGGTTGGTTACAACCGGGGGATGGCATACTCGTGTCAGTAGTTACCCAGTTAGGGGTAACCCGGCCTTGTGTTGGTAGAGATCCGGTTAGGTTCTCGGGTCGTCCCTCCAGAGGCGTACCCATGTGGCCCAGGAAGTTCCTTAGCCTGACCATTTGTTGGAAATCCATTTCCTAATAAGAAACCCTGTACGGTTTTAGTTGTAGAACCTGCCATCTAATATGGTAGCTATAGTAGGCATAGTATAATGGTACCTATGCTGGCTAAGCTTAATATTATACCTTTGAAATGTTTTCTACACTATGCACTAGTAATAATATCAAAGAAATTTCGTCGTACCAAGCATATTTGACTATCATAAGAAGAAATCTCCTTCAATTCTGCGTTTGCATTATGTGTGTGGCGGGTGGTCTTATGGTAGTTCCTTTTTTAAAACCATACCTAAAATTCTTTTATAAATCTAGTTTCTTTGAAAGTAACTATTTTTGTTTACTCATACCAGTCTCATGACTGATCTGGAGTTTATTGTTTCTTTTCCAAACTCTGGGTGCCCATAATATTTACTCGGGCAGCCTAGAAGCAGGTAATTCGTGTTTTGGAGCTAGCTTAGATTTGAAGTCTTCTGGAAGCTTTGGATTAGGAAAATCTTTTGAAGTATTGGAGTTTTTGAAGACCTTGTCGAAGTTGAAGTATGTTGGAAACTTGTTGATGTTTCTGTTATCATATTATTCTTGTATCATATGTGTATCACTCTGATATTTGGGATCGATGTTGTATTGAATATTGTATCATGTTGTACCTGTGTTGATATATGACATTCATTTTGTTTCCGCTGTTTTATATTCATCTAATGTTGTTATAAGCTCCATCCGACTGAAATTTTGACGTTCGAATCTCGGGCAGTCGAATACAAGTGAGGTATTTGATGTCGACTTTTGAACGCTGAATTTTGGGTCGTGACAAATTGGTATCAGAGCAGAAGGTTGAGTAATAACTTTAGCAACGGAGTATAACACATTAGATGGCTCATTAGAGATATGGTGAAGTATACCCTAGAATGAGTATAACCGAGACTGAAACTCTAAATTTTCTTAGTCTATTTCTTTTTACCGCTGATATTCCTTAAGATATTTCGTCCGTATATCTAAATCAATTTTCTAACTAATTTCAGATAGTAAGAATGAGTGGGCACAGAGGAAGAGCTAGGGGTCAAGGGAATGCCGCAGCACCAAACCAAGATCCCCCAACAGTAGTAGCAGCAATAGATATCCAGCAGCAGCCGAATCTGGCTGATTTGTATAAAAATTTCTCAAAGCTTGGTGTCAAACCGTTCACCGGCAAAGAGTCAATTGTTGAGGCGCAAGCATGGGTAAGATCGTGTGAGAAAATTTTTGAAGGGCTAAAACTGCAAAACGAGCAGAAGAGACTTATAGCTTCTTGGCAACTCCAAGAAGAAGCCTCAGCCTGGTGGGAAACCGTCATTATAGATGAACCAGAGGAAGAGTTTACTTGGAATCGTTTTAAGGAGGTGTTTAAAAAACGTTATATGCCATCGGCGGGAATTTCCATAATGTATCAAGAATTTCTTGATTTGAAACTAGAAAGCTTTTCATTTGAGGAGTACTTAAATAAGTTCAACGAACTATCCCATTTTGCTCCAGAGTTGTTAAACACGCCTCTTAAAAAAATGAAAGGTTTATCCGTGGAATGAATCAGAAGTATCATGAAAGGATGACAGCACACGTCAAAGAATCTTTTTTTGATCTTATTTATATGGGATATAGGTATGCCACACTGGATATGCAGGAGATTCCGAGGGAAGGAGGAAATTCAAATAATTAGAATTGGAAGAAAAGGAAGTTTGGGGGCAAGAGGCCACAACAAAACAAAGATAAAAAGAGCAATCAAGCAAATTCGGCTAGGAACATAACTTGTTACAATTGCCAAGAGAAGGGCCATTATTCAAACAGCTGCACAAATCCGAAGAAGCAAGTTAAGAAGGATCAACCTGTGAAGAATGATCAAGGAGCTAGAGAATGCTATAATTGTCACAAGCCTGGACATCTTGTTAAGAACTGCCCGGTAATGAAGCAAGCACAGGTGGCAAATGTTTATGCGATAAAGAAGGACCCTTCAACTTCGAAAACAGATAAAGGAAAAGGTGTTCTGGAAGGTAACCTTACTATTTATGATAGAACTGTTAGAGTTTTATTTGACACGGGAGCTTCACATAGCTTTATCTCCCAAAAAACCGTAAGTGAATTAGAACTTAAAACTGAATTTTTTGACAACCCTATTTGCGTGTAAAATCCAGTTGGAGGCCCCGCAAATCTTTGTTTATATTGTAAGAAAGTTCCTATTTCATATGCTCGCTATCAATTTCCTATCAAACTTTATGTCCTCGATTTTAATGAATTTGAAATCTTACTCGGAATGAACTAGTTATCGAGATACGAAGCTAAATTGGATTGTAATGATCAGATAGTTTTAGTCAAAACAAGTTTTGGAAATTTTATTGAAATCTCTTGTGAGGATCCGAGTCCAAAGAGAGATAGATTGATGTATACTTTGGGATATCCTGAACCCAGTTTGCAGACTATACCTGTTGTTCGGGAATTTTTCGACGTATTTGAAGAAGTAAAATCCTTACCTCCACGCAGAGAAATAGAATTCCAAATTGACTTAGTAGCCAATGCACGTCCTGTTGTTCACGCAAGTCGCAGGATGGAACCTAGGGAAAAAATTGAATTAGTCGATCAAACTCGAGATTTGCTAAAGAAAGGATTGTTCGCTCTAGTGTTTCTGAATAGGGTTCATCCGTTGTATTTGGGGATAAATTGGACGGATCTTTGAGATTGTGTGTATATTACCGCGATCTAAATAAACAAACTCTCAAAAACAAATTACCTTTACCTAGAATTGACGATCTATTCGATCAACTTCACGGCGCTCGATTCTTTTCTAAGATGGATTTAGCTCAGGGATTCCATCAGCTGGGAATAGCCGAGGATTGTGTACATTTAACTGCTTTTAGGGGTCCTGACATGTTCTACGAGTGGTTAGTTATTCCCTTCGTACTGACCAACGCTCCCGCATACTTTGTAGATTTAATGACCCGAGTGTTTCGAGATGTATTGAACAAATTTGTCCTTGTATTTATTGATGATATATTGATTTACTCCAAAACTGAAGAGGAGCATGTTGAACATCTCAGAATTGTTTTAGAGATATTGAGGACGAATATCTTATTCACTAAATTTTCTAAGTGTCACTTTTGGGTCAAAGAAGTCAGATTTCTCGGTCACATTGTTAATGAAGAAGGAATTTCTGTTGATCCAAGCAAGATTTCTGCAATTCTAGACTGGAAGCAACCCACTACTCCTAGAGAAGTTCCAAGTTTTCTGGGTTTAGCAGGATATTATAGAAAGTTTGTACAGGATTTTCATAAGTTGGCTAGCCCATTGACTAAGCTAACAATGAAGAATGCTAAGTTCAATTGGACTCCAAAATGTGATGAAGCTTTCCAGGAACTAAAAAAGAGATTGACTACTGCTCCTGTTCTCGCTATCATTAACGGGAACCAAGGCATATCTGTCTATACTGATGCGTGTGGTGATGGGGTAGGTGCAGTATTAATGCAGAATGGGAAGGTAGTTGCCTACACGAGTAGACAATTACGTCCGCACGAGAGAAACTACCCAACACATGATTTGGAACTTTTGGCTGTTGTTTTCGCTTTAAAAATTTGGCGACACTATCTTCTGGGTAAGAATCTTTTCAGCTTTCTTAAAAATTTACGAAATTAACTTAAAAAAACATACTTAATAAACTCTCTTTGTTTTAGGTGAAAAATTTGAATTATTTACCGACCATAAATCCTTGAAATATCTCTTTACCCAGAAAGATCTGAATCTGTGACAACAACGTTGGTTGGAATTTCTGGCATCATATGACCTAGATATTCTGTATACGCCAGGAAAGGCCAATGTAGTTGCAGACGCCTTGAGTAGAAAGCACGCTATTCTTGCTCATCTTGTAGTCACTCCTACCCTCATTGAGAAAATCGCCAGTAAGAAAAATGAAGACAAATTTCTTCGAGATATTTATGGGAAAATTCTTCGAGGCGAAGATACTAGTTTTGAAACCAATTATAGTGGAGTTATTAGGTTGAAAGGCAGGTTATGTGTGCCAGATATCCCTTATCTAAAACGTGAAGTTTTAGATGAATGCCACAAATCTAAACTCAGTATCCATCCAGGAGTTAATAAAATGTATCGTGATGTTAACAGAACTTTTTGGTGGAAGACAATGAAAAGAGACATATCTATTTATGTGACTCGTTGTGCTACTTGTCAACAAATCAAAAGCAATCAAAAGAAAGTGGCCGGTTTACTTCAACCTTTGGAAGTACCGAAGTGGAAATGGGATCAGGAATCGATGGATTTCATCGACGGATTGCCAAGAACCAAGAAGGGAAATGAAGCAATTTGGTTATAGTGGACCGTCTAACCAAAAATGCTCACTTTATTCCAGTGAAATCCACTCGGACTGCAGCAAGCTTAGCGGGTATTTATATAAAAGAAATAGTTCGTCTCCATGGTATTCCTAGCAGTATAGTGAGTGATCGTGATCCGATCTTCACTAGTAGATTTTGGGAGGCATTCCAAGACGCTTTGGGAACGAAATTAAATTTCAGTACTGCTTATCACCCACAATCTGATGGGCAAACTAAAAGGGTTAACCGAATTCTAGAAGATCTTTTGCGTACTTGCATTCTCGATTTTGGTGGTTCGTGGGAGGACCATTTACATCTGGTTGAGTTCTCATATAATAACAGCTATCAGGCCAATATAGAAGTGGATCCTTTCGAAGCTTTATATGGTCGTCCTTGTCGATCACCTACATGTTGGATCGAATCAGGTGATAGACTCGTCCTTGGACCATATGATTAAAGAAGCCACGGAGAAGGTTGATTTTATTCGAAAGAAATTAATAACTACTCAAAGTCGTCAGAAGAGCTATTATGACCGCCGAAGAAGATGTTTGGAATTTCAAGTTAGGGATTCTGTATTTCTGAAAGTGTCTCTGATGCGGGGTGTATTGAGATTCGGGAAAACTGGAAAGCTAGCACCGCGTTATATTGGTCCTTTTCCTATTCTGGAAAGGTTTGGTCCTCTAGCATATCGAGTGCAGCTACCCAGCTAGTTGTCTGGCATGCATGATGTATTCCACATTTCTAATCTTCGGAGGTATGTGCACGATCCAGATGATATTATTGAAGAAGCTGCTCAGCAGGATCTTGAGATCACCCTTAACTTGGCAGTTAAAAGAGAACCGATAAAAATTGTAGATCGTGATGAGAAGCGATTGAGAAACAAAGTTGTGAAACTAGTCAAAGTTCAATGGAGTGGGGAAACAAAGGACTGCACTTGGGAAACTGAAGATAATATGCAGAAATCATATCCCAACTCTAGAGTGGATATCTCGGCTTAAACTGGTAAGCCATTTCCTTACTTTTTCTGAATTCATATATTCTTTGTCTGCGTTTCGCTCTCTTTCAATTTCGAGGACGAAATTTTCTTAAGGAGGGGATATTGTAACATCCCAGAATTTGTAAATTTAAATTTCGGCAAATTATTTGAACTTTTAAAATTTAATTGTGAAATTTCAAGAAAAATAAAATATTGTTAATATTAATATTATAAAGTTATATGGAATTAAATAAATATTGATAATTAAGTTTAAATAAATAATAATAATAATAAATAAAGAAAAGAACATATTATAAACAAGAAATTGTATGAACAATAAAAAAAAAATAACAACAAACATTAGCTAACAAAAATATGTAGACATAAGAAAACAATAAATAAAACATTTTTTCTTTCAATTAGCAATGTAAGCAAACAAGTGTGTGTGTGTGTGAATATCATACAAGTTGCATAGGAAGTTTATAAAAAAAATAAACTGTAAAACAAAAACAGTACTTACATATAAAAAAAAATCAATTCTAACATATTGCTGTAAACGAGATGGAAGCATTACATACATGCTTTCATTAAATGCTATTACTCTCCAGCATGAACAAAGATCACATCAGCCCATAAGCAGGTCATTCCAAATAGTAAAAAGAAGAAGAAAATAATCTAGTTAAAGAAACTGTCTAAACCTGTACACCTCTTTATATACAAGACTCTTTGTTCCAATTTATTCGACTAAAACCTCACAAAGATTAGAAAATAAAAAGAAAATAAAAGCAAACATCACTATTTGTTTACAACTTCAAATCCAGTTTATACAACAAAATAGCAAGGATCAGAACTGCAGTTTCAAAACCAATAAAGCCTCTGTATCAAAAAAAATTGTTTCAAGTGAGTAAACTTGTTTTGTTTTTAAATTGAAAACAGAGTATTTAGTCCATAAAAATTTTGTGTTGTTGCATATGGAAGAAATCTATTCTGTTGGTTCTTTGTGATTCTGGAAATTGCTATATGAATTTGTTCTCCCCGTTCTAGATTTCAGAGTAAAGTGAGTAGAAAGAAATCAAATAAACCTTCATATAAATATGTTTAACTGTAAATTCTTAAACAAAATAAGTTGTTTTAACTTGACTCACAGTTAAAAAAAAATTGTTTTAAGCTAGAGAATGAAACACTCGACTCTGTATACCTGTTTTACAGTACAAGCAAAATCATGTGATAAATTCAAGCAAGTTAAATCATTGATTTGGTTTTATAATTTGAATAGGTATACAAAGACATGATTTTTAAGATTAATATGATGATTTTAAATCAAGTATTCCATGAGAAATTCACGGTTGAACAAAATCTGTTTCTTTTTCATTTTCTGGTGATCGATTACACATTTCGTGATGAAATTTGGTTTGAAGCTAGTTTATTAGTCCATGACTTCGGGAAAATTGCAAAAAAAAATATTTCAAAAAATTGATTAGGCGAGATCAATTTAGGGTTTAAAGTTAGGTTTTGCAATGGTCTGTAAACATGGTGATTTCGTCACCACGGGTATATCGAGTTTCATGAAACTCGAGGGGATGGAAGATTTGGATGTTGACGTGGCGGTGATGGAGTTCGAGCTGCTCCGATGGTTGGAGCGACGAGGGCGAAGCCAATTTGCTTGGTGAGGATGGTTCGATTTTCGAACTGGAAGCTTGATTTCGTTCTGGGGTTGTTAGCGTTGAATCGATCATTGCTATCGAATGTAGGGACGATTTGCGATTTGCTGGAGGTCGCGATGCTCACCAGAATGGCGGCGCGGCGAT
The DNA here is from genome assembly GCA_030765085.1 of Allium cepa. NCBI lineage: Eukaryota > Viridiplantae > Streptophyta > Magnoliopsida > Asparagales > Amaryllidaceae > Allium > Allium cepa. Next base: position 1,024,009,140 of record CM060945.1, on the reverse strand, counting down.
GTGCACGTGCACGACGTCGACTTCGTATCAGTGGGTTTGGGTATAGGAAAGACTCGGGGAAGCATTCGAGAAAAAATGTTTTGGGCTCGAAGTCATCTCGCGTTCGAATGGGGTATTTCCAGCAGTATATAACTTAAGAAAAAAAAGAAAACAGGATGAAGAAGAGTAAATGGTATATGAGAGACTCGGGGAAAATGGGCAAATTCTCGGGTCAAACTCGAGTTAACACGAGTTTTACTCGGGTTTTAGTTTAAATGCTGAAAGGCTAACATTTTTAATATAACCAGTTTTGTTTAAATGCAAAATACAAGCTTTGATTTAAATCAATGGCAAGATGATTAAGAGTCTGTGAAGTAATTTAAGATTTGAAATTTAAGATCAAATAAATTAGTAGTTAAGAATTTTATTTATAATTAAATGGTTAATAGGTTTGAAATTAAGAAATTTTTAAATAAACTAATTTAAAGTTAATTCATAATTAAGAGTTAACTAATTGAAAAACTTAAGGTAAGAAATATTAACTAATGGGTTAAGTAATAAATTAAGTAATTTAATTTAAAATAAGAATTGAAGTAAATTTACATTAAAATTTTCAAGGTAACAATAAATTGATTTTTAAAGTGTAAAGCAGATTCTTAAATGATAATTGAGGTAAATAATTTTATCAATGATTTTGAAAAGAAATTAAGAATGATTTACAATTTGTAATTAAATTGATTTATAACCAATTAAGTGTTCAAATTTATTTGTAAATTAAGAATTTGTTATTCAGATAAATTAAAGTCGACTAATCAAAATTGGCGGTTAATTAAATAATAATTATGAAACAATAAATCGAGTTAATTAAGATTTAATTTATTTATCCAAATTTTAATCCTTGATTTAAACATCACTACAAATAATTGTGTGGTAAATTTATTTAAACTACATTGGAAAATAAGTAACTATTGCTGTGCACTATATTGATATTTCTATTCTGTTTGTGATACCATGTGGTGTAAATTGCCATGTACTGCACTGTGATTGTGGTTTGTTCTGTATTGATATGAAAACCCTGTTTGCCCGTAAAACGGCATTCATACTTCGATGCGACAGGGAATCGGATTTCAGTTTGTTATCTGAAACCCACATCGAACCTGTGAATTTTTGTGAACGACATATCCACATGTTTTTAAAATTGGCGCTCACTATTTGGTTTAGCCAGGAAAGACCTTTGTGTCGTTTAACCCATTCCGGATATGTGATTCGACGTTATGGATAGCATTTGAAGACCGGCGGTGAAGACCGGGTATTTGCGAGAGCGATAGGATGACCTATCGATTGTCTCTGCACCGAGTAGCTACAGTATAGAGATTCCCTAAGTGATGGGAAGTCAGATCGGGATTGTGAATACCCGGATTGCAAGGACTTCTTCGGAAGTGCCTTCGGTTCTATTCGAACCCAGAACAGACTTGTATGGATTGTATGTCGGACATTACATTTGAGATATAAAGCTGATTTCTTTCAAATACATTTCTGTTGGTGGCGGAGAATTTATTCTCTTAGCTTAACACCCTTCTCTGAGACGTACGAGCTCAGTGGTTATGTAGTTGAAGGTTATCATTGATATATTGTAACGTCCCGCCTTTTCGCACGCTTTAAATCGACACACGTGCCAATTCAAACCGTTCGGAAGGGCGGATTGTTATGGGGTAATTAAGAAAACGAGAAAGAAATAAAACAAAACGGAATCTCACAGCGGAAGGATAAAATTTAATAATCAAATATACAGTTTATAAAGCTGTTTAAAAATATTCGATTATACTTATACAACATATATCAGAGTTACACATACCATATATCAATGCAGCGGAACAATATGAGTGTAGTGGAATATAATAATCATAATAGAAATCTTCGACTTCGTCCTCTAGAGCTAAAGTCTTCGATCCTGAAACGCTCGGACTGACTCGAGCGAATTCGAAAAGACAAAAACACTTGAGTCAGAACTAAAAGATCTTATGTGAGTTAAATTAACAGAAATAAATATGAGTGCAGTAACTCAAGAGATGCTCGGGATTTACATCTCCTAAGGATCCGTTAAACTATTTACTATATAGTATATTGCGCTATTACAATAGTGTCTATTTGTAAAATAAACTTACTTTTTAATAGCATTAAGGGGTTTTCCATATAGCCCTTAACACAAACAATGCCAATATACAGTACCGTAATACCTCCTGATCGGGAGGCTACCAGAGGATACTCCATAGGTACGACACAAATAGAAACTCGTACAAGGCGCGATAGGGTAGGTGACATAGCACAACTAGGCAATGCCAGGGTAGATATACCAATTACGCTTCCGGGTCGGTGGTAACGCGTAGCGCGCAGCTACCGCCCACCTCGAGCCACGCCCCCAAATAAAATCAAAAGTGGTCACCGAATCAATCCAAAGTCAAAGTATAATATCGAAGGGATGTGTCCGATCAAAGGTGCTACCTTATTAACCTGTCGATCGCTCCAGTTTAAGCCACCTTATGCCAACTCACGGGAGTCGGGTCCACGTATTTACCTTAAAGGAAACGCCACCACCATCCTACTTCAATCTGGAATCTCCACCACGTACACGGTTGTTAAAGTGGTTTTCGGGGTTGGTAGAGAGTATGACAACTTCCGATCCCGGTCTATTCAACAACCAAACGTTATTATAACACCGCGGTCTTTAAAATAGTTTATACTTTAAAACTAGAAAATAATTATCCATTTCAAAATCCATAAAAACGGTATCATTCCCATTTCGAAAACAACTCATTTCGATATTATTTTTATAAAACCCAAATCAATGATATCATTTTTATTTCAAATATATTTCTTTTTCCAAAATCATACTTCTTAAAATTTATAATATCTGAAAACCAAACATTTGGATTATAACTTTCAAAACATAATACTTCGAAATTCAAAGCTTTAAAACCATAACTTCTATGTTTGGATATTCAACAGTACATAAAATAAAATGGTTTAATTTTAGATTTACTTTGTAAAGTAAAATAATTTCCATGACTTTACAAATATATTTTCTCTAGATAAAGTCTAAACCATACATTTAAATTTCACCTTCAGTTTCCAAAACCACTTCAATTTCAATATATATCAAATTTGAGTATTAATAAATTTCAAAGCTAAAGTTGGAATTTTATTCTTTCAACAAATTCACCATTCTATTATTTAGTCTTGAACATTTGCATGATAAATCCATAATCATTTATATAAAACTCAAATTTCCTATAACTAAATATTTCCTTCCATTTATTTATACTATAAATATTCATTTAATTTATCTTGAAATAAAATTTCAGTTATAAATATCATACCTTTAAAATTTCGAAGCTTTAATAAGTTTTACATCAACTTATGGAGTTAAATTTTTAAATAAGCTCAATTCCAAATAAATTTCAATTTATCTTCCAATCTTAATTGATTTGAATCATTTAAAACTCTATATATACACAAGATCTTAAACCTGTATTTAAACATATAATATAAATTATCAAACTCCATTTTTCTAACTTATTCATTTTTATTTAACAGATTATACATAGCTTAAATACAAAATTTTAACTATATATGTATATATAAAATAATATTTATATAATATCAAAATTTAATATTCATTAAACCGTATCATATCCAAACCATAGAAATCATTTTCAAAATAATTATATACATATCACGGTGCCTGTATATAATTTTCTATCCTATGGTCAAGTGATATAGATATTTATCATTTCAATCCGCAATTTAAAAATAAAAATGCGGTTGTATATCATTTCAAACCGCAATCTCGAATGAAATGAAAATGCATAATAATTTGCAGTTTATACAATATAAATACAACATCCATTCATCCATCATATCAATCATCAACATTTATCAATTTTGTCATCCAATTCAAACAATCACATCAATAAATAATAATTAATTACTGACAGTTAATTTTTCAAAAATGAATTAAATAGCTGTTCAACTGTAGTTTATATGCAAAAATAAATAAATTTGACTCGCATTTTTAATGGCAGTTTAAATGCAATAAATAAATTAATTAACAATTAACTGGCAGTTTTAAATGCAAAAATGAATTAAATAACGCATAAATTAAATGAATGCAATTTAACTGAGAAAATGATGAAATATATGCCAAACAATTTGATTGTTTGCAAAAAGAGAATCAATTTCATAAGAAGAAAAATCTTGAAAAATAACAAACTTTCCAAGATGGACTTTGGCATAATTAGCATAATTGATGTATGCTTTTATTGCCTCCGGATCATTGAAGAGTTGCTCTTTTATTTTTCTGAAGATTCTCATAGTGGAGGGGTTGCTTGAAGAAGCCATTAAAGTAGAGAGTAGAGAGCTTGAAGTTTTGAAGAGAGAGTTTGAATTTGAAATGAGAGTGAAAAGATATGATAAAAGATAGTAAATAAAAAGATTCTCAAAGAACATGCTCTCTAGTCAAAAGATGCCTTTTCAGAGAATTGAATGAAGTGAAAAGGTGGAGGGAAATTCAACCATTTGAATTCAAATTTTGAATTTCAAATTCTGGTACCCATGTCGACATCATGGTAGGGACCATGTCGATATGTCCCTATGAATTTTTGTGATTTATTTTTCCTAAGTACTTTAATATGTATATATATACTTATTATATTTAATGTATATATATCTGGAATATTATTAGAATTATAGTATTTTCAATATATTATTATACTATGAAAATAATAATAAAAATAATAATAAAATAATAATAAAAATAATAGTAAAAAATTAAAATTCAAATAACACACCAATTCAAAATCAATCAATCAAGCAATCAAACATCTAATTCTAGGCACGTATTTTCAACCACTTATATTGAAATGTGTACCTTTTTCTGAGTCCATTTCTCTAAATTCGTCGAAGTCGTGAACTGCCGTGAAACACAAATTTGAATTATATGTCTTCTGATCATCATCACTTGAAGACGAGTCTGAGTTATCTAGAGTAGCAGTAAATGCATGCTTCCGTTTCTTTGCTGGATCATTGTTTATAGGAGGATCTTGCCTATCTGGTTAAGGACGGTCTCTTTTGATATGGCCAGTTTCATCACAGTTGAAACATTTGACATTATTTGGCATTACATTCTAATTTCCAGAGTTCTTATAGTTGTTTCTCTTGAGATCATTCATTTTTCTGTATTTCAGAAATTTCCTAAAATTTCTGGTCATAAAGGCTATCTCTTCGTCATTATCACTGTTTGAGTCTGATCCATCGGTCAATGCATTGAATGCCATTGATTTCTTTTCAGATGCTTTGCTTTCTCTTCTCCCGATCATTTGGACTTCAAATGACATTAGATTTCCAATTAATTCTTCTATCTTTAAGGTACTGATGTCATTTGCCTCTTCGATCGCAAGTGTCTTTTGATCCCATTCTGGAATAAGAGAATTTAAAAAAATTCTGACTTGATCTTCTTTAGAAAATTCCTTTCCCAAGGATATTAAAGAATGCACAATATCCTAAAATCTACTATACATATCGAAAATAGACTCATTAGAATTCATTTTAAATAATTGAAACTAATTTGTGAGCATGGAAATTTTGGGCTGTTTAACTTTGCTTGTTCCTTCGCGAGTCACTTGCAAAGTTTTTCAGATTTCATATGCAGACTTACAAACTAACACTCTATTAAATTCATTTCTATCAAGTGAACAAAATAGAATATTCATTGCTATAGAATTATTTTGTGCAACAGGCTTTTGCTCAGCGGTCCACTCTGCAAAATCAGTTGTGGGTTCAGAATATTCAGTTTGTGTGATATTCCAAGTATGTAGTCCTACAGACTGCAAATATATTTTCATCCTACATGCCCAATATGCATAGTTACTGCCATTAAAAGGGGTGGTCTGACAGTAGACTAACCTTCTACAAATGAACTAGTGACAAGGATACTGGTGTTAGTAACAATACCAGTGTTGGTAGCCATTTTGAAAACTTTTTCAAAAATTAGATTATGAAACTTTGAAAACCTTGCTCTGATACCAAATTTGAGAAATGCGGATTGAGGATCTTAAGGCTAGGATAAACACAAGAGGGAGGGGGGTGAATCGTATTTTAGAGAATTGTTAAATCCTTTTGAGTTTTTTTTAATTTAAACACAAATGTATGCAATATTCAGACATAGATATGATCAAAGATTCAAACACAGATGCAAATGTAAAGTAAAAGCAGTAAAGGAAAGAACACTTCAGACTTTATACTGGTTCGGAGTTACCCTACATCCAGTCCCGCACACAAGTACGGATTTCCTGTCACGACCAAAATTCAACGTTCAAAAGTCGACATCAAATACCTCACTTGTATTCGACTGTCCGAGATTCGAACGTCAAAATTTCAGTTCGGATGGAGCTTATAATAACATTAGATGAATATAAAACAGTGGAAACAAAATGAATGTCATATATCAACGCAGGTACAACATGATACAATATCCAATACAACAACGATCCCAAATATCAGAGTGATACACATATGATACAAGAATAATATGATAACAGAAACATCAACAAGTTTCCAACATACTTCAACTTCGACAAGGTCTTCAAAAACTCCAATACTTCAAAAGATTTTCCTAATCCAAAGCTTCCAGAAGACTTCAAATCTAAGCTAGCTCCAAAACACGAATTACCTGCTTCTAGGCTGCCCGAGTAAATATTATGGGCACCCAGAGTTTGGGAAAGAAACAATAAACTCCAGATCAGTCATGAGACTGGTATGAGTAAACAAAAATAGTTACTTTCACAGAAACTAGATTTATAAAAGAATTTTAGGTATGGTTTTAAAAAAGGAACTACCATAAGACCACCCGCCACACACATAATGCAAACGCAGAATTGAAGGAGATTTCTTCTTATGATAGTCAAATATGCTTGGTACGACGAAATTTCTTTGATATTATTACTAGTGCATAGTGTAGAAAACATTTCAAAGGTATAATATTAAGCTTAGCCAGCATAGGTACCATTATACTATGCCTACTATAGCTACCATATTAGATGGCAGGTTCTACAACTAAAACCGTACAGGGTTTCGTATTGGGAGTTGGATTTCCAACAAATGGTCAGGCTAAGGAACTTCCTGGGCCATATGGGTACATCTCTGGAGGGACGACCCGAGAACCTAACCGGATCTCTGTCAACACAAGGCCGGATTACCCCTAACTGGGTAACTACTGACACGAGTATGCCATCCCCCTGTTGTAACCAACCTTTATCTGGGGCCCCAGCAACAAATCACAAAGTAATATATATATCTGCGATATCAACATAAGTTAAGTATCTGGGCTCCATACCATGATACCACTTCTATCCAAAAGGAAATGCACATACCCTAAGGGGCGCTACCCCTAATAACCTTGCTGCATCTTTCCTGTTTCGACCATTTCGAGGTGTGAGGTTCGACGAAGTCTCGTCCACAAAGCTACGCTTTTCACAAAACCATGCTTTGATCAACAAATGATCAACAACACTCAGCATGCCACATTACCAAGTTGGGAATATATGTAACGACCCGTAAATTTTGTTGATTTAATTTGGATGAATTTATGAGTTTTGATAATTAAATTTAGTAGAAATGAAAACTTTATGAACTAATATTGAAATGAACGCTAAAACAAAATATATAAAAGGTGACTTAAAACCTATTTACTAGAAATTTGAATAAATTTCAATGAATGAAATGGGGTAAGAAATATACCTGTATATAAAATTCATTTAAAGGGAATTTATTTAATATGTTAATGTAAAGTTAGAAAATATTAGAATAAATGACAATTCCATTCATACTTGTAAGCAGTTATTACAAGTTGCATGTTGTAATGGTTGATTGAATTGGAATTTAAAATTTGATGTAAATGAAAAATATAAAGTTTTACAATAACGGAAATTTAGGTAATAAATTCAGAACAAGTTGATAAATAATAACCAAATAAGGGAATAACATTAATATAAATAAAGTTGGAACAAATTGGATATAGAGAAATAAATGTAAGCATTTAATAAATTAATTAATGTGGATTTCAATAAATGGTAATTGGAATAAATTAAGGAATATGTTAGTACAAGTTAATTTTTAATAACTTGAAAGGAAATCCAACCAATTCAAGTTAAAAGTTACATTTGGTTATAAATATAATATAAGAGAACTAATAAATATTGAAAAAAATTTGGAATAGTTTGTAATAAATGTTAATTGAGTAAAACCAGTGTTATGTAAGTAATTACAATATTGGGGTGTAAATAATGAACCTCTAAAAGTGTAATTAAGAGTTAATGACGATATTTATTGTACGTTACTTATTTTTATTAGGTTGTTAAGTTAATTGTAATCAATTTCAATCAATTCGCTAAATTATTGCAGTTAACGTGGAATAAATTGATAAGTGAAAAATGTTGAATTCAATAAGATAAAACATTTACATTGTAAATATTGTATAAATTTTGTTGTATATGAAATTCTATAAAATATGTTTGAATTGGTATAAATGAAAAGAAAAAAAGTGTTATATAATTAGAATTCGTTGAAATTAGTAATGAAATGAACTGGAATCAGACTAATTTAAATGTTTCAATTTGAAGGAAACATAAACTAAATTGTAATCAATGAGTTAATAGAAGAACTTGGATTTTTTTGTCAAAATGGAATGAACATTTCAATTAAAATAATTGCCTATTTTGAGATGTATAAAGAAAAATTTTCATTTTGAATAGTATAATTTTATATAACAAAAAAATTGAATTTTCGAATAATGTATACAAACGCACTTATTAGTATTCATATTTTAAAAATATATCATAGGGTTCATGGTTGTGTAAATGTTATGCAATCAATTAGAAATTACCTTGTATTAAAAGTTGTACATTAATTATACATGTTTATATTTATTTTTACACTTTATATACGGTTAAAACGTGTAAATTTGGTTGCATTAAAATCACAGTTACAGTGATCAAAAAAAGTAAAGTAAATAATTTTTATAGTGCATATATATATATTCATAAATTAATAAAATTGGTTTAAGTAATATAAATAAAAATATAGGTAGATTGGTTTGGTAATTGATTGATTGATTGTATAATTGATTGATTTTTTTTATCGATTGAGTAATATCATTAATTGATTTTTTAATTGGTTGTTTAATTGATTGCTTTAATGGAGGATGCATATATTACCATAAAATGAATGTGTTAAGAAAGAATTTAATGATATAAATATGTGCATATTTGGATTTATGGGAATGAATTAACCGAAGTAAGATTCAAAATTTGGACCCCAAAGGTTTGTTTATAGTATATAAGTGGCCCTTCATTTGCTTAATATTTATTATCATATCCGCATTTTTTCTTTCTTTCGTTCCAAGTCATCCATGTAGGTTCCACTTGAGCATCCATTTGTTAAACTACTCATTCTTATTAATTTATAGTAACCTCGTATGATTGATTTCTAATTAATAACTGCCTCATTCTTTTCATTTGTTTCTTTTTTGTTTGCTCCATTACAAGTAGTTTTCCTGAAGTTTTTTTTTGACATCCAAATTACTATTCATGCCACGTCATTAGCATTTAATATTCTTTATTTCTAAACTTCATTTTGGTTTACAAATTATAAGTTCTTGTAGCTTTCTTTTATTGGCAATTCATTCTCCTGAAGCTTCATATTTAAAAACGGAAGATTTATTTTTATCTTCATTTAAATACTTATTCCTTTACTTTACCTCTTTCAACACTACCGTTTTCTAAGGCTGTTCATATTTTTACTTATATTTCAATTCTTACTTGGTTTATATATACTTTGTTAGCTTTTCATTTATTTCTATCTTCATTCCTGCAGCCTTAATTTATTCTTCAAATCTCCTTATTATCTCTCATTTTAATTTTTCGTTCCTCTTAAAATATTATTCTTCTTCAAATTTTATTCTAGTTCAAACTTCCTTCTTTCTTTTCAACTTTTTCTATAAATATCCTGCTATAAACCCTAGCCTCCCTAATTCTCATTTGTTCTGTACATACATCTCAACTCTCTCCTCCTCAATGGTAGACAAACAAATCTTAGATCCAAATAAAAATTCCAAACCAAATCCAAAGCTAAAATTCAAGCTCCTCAGAAAAATCTGGAAGCAAAATGCGTTAGGGAGAGAGGGAAAGAAAGGGGGATGACGTGGCACTTGAAGGTGTTCTTTTATTTCTATTCTATTTTTTTTTTTGAAATTTCAATCACCATTAATGCATATAACTTTCTTCTATGAACTCCGTTTCACGCGAGATTTTTTTGTTAGGATCGTAATAAAATTTCAGATCTTTTGACGCTGGTTTGGACGGATTTGGAGACTGTCAATTTTTTTGGATTTAAATTGAATTTAAATTCTATTTAAATTCAAAAGGTGAGTGTTTTAACCCACTCACAATTTCTAAAAAAATTTATGTTTGTTAAATTGATGTATGATGTGTTTAAAATTTTATTTATAGTTCTTAGTCTTGTTGATGCTTCTCAAAATGGTTTTGTTTGCTATCCAAACCTTGTCAAAGATTTCTATGTGAATTTAAACCGTGGATTTTATAATGGAAATGAGGATGAAATTTGGAGTAGTGTGAAAGGCACTAGAATTGTTTTGAATTGTGATCTTTTGGGTATCATTCTCAATTGCAAGAGTACGGGAATGGATCTTTCTAATTTTAAAATCGATGAAAATGATTGTGAGACATTTCATCACATTTTCGAAGGGAATGATAATTTTGAATTCAAAAATCGAAATTTTCGACCAAAAGCAAGAATTGTCTATCTTTTTTTGCAACATGTTTTGACCCCAAGATCGGGGAATTTTAGCAATCCTACTTCAAAAGTTTGCAAAGCACTTTTTGCTATTTTTGGAAATTATGACATTAATTGGGCGCAAGTTATTTTGGATGAACTTCGTCCTAAAAATCTTGAAATGGGTGTAAACACTTTGTATCATGGAATTTATCTCACTTGGATTTTTAACTATTTTGGAGTGGATTTCAAAGCCGAAGAATTTGTTTCTAGAAAAGTTTCAATCATTCCAACATTTCGCTTATGAAAATTCCATTTATTTTCCAACCTTATGAGACTCTTGCCGAAAAGGAAGAGCGTTTGGCTCATGAGGAGATGGAAGAAGAGGAAGAGGAAGAAGAAGGGGATGAAATGGAAATTGAAGAAGAAGAAGGTGAAACTTCTTTGGAAAGCATCGACTATCCTCCTAATCCATCCAACAAAACCCTTCTCAAAAGCCAAAAGACGATTGTTGAGAATCAACAGATTCTTAAACGATCCGTTAGTAAGAAGTTGGGCAAAATTTCATCTAAGATGAACAAGTTCATTTCCAAAGTCAGCAAGAAACTTGGACTTTCTTCATCATCATCATCCTCTAACTAGTTCTACCTTTTCGTATCTTGTTGTATTTGTTTATTTTGATTTGAATGTTCGTGTAGTTCTTTATGATTAATCATTGTATCGTCTTAGTATGTAATGAAATGAAATTTCCTTTCTATTATCTAGCTTATCTTATCTTCAAAATAAATGTTAGTATATTATATAAATATATATATACACACATACACAATTATTCACAAAATCAAAATAAATCATCAAATTTCACTACACCATGTCGACATACCCCCTATGACCATGTCGACATGTACTGGTCAGAAATGACAATTCATTTTGAATTTGAAATTTGAATATCTAACATATGTCTATTCATTTCAAACGAATTTCTACACCTATAAATACCTATTTCTTCCAGAATTCATCATTAAATAATATTTCTTATCTAATCTATCTCCCATTCTTCTCACAAATCCAAATATGGCTAATCCAATTCATAATTTATCCGAAAATCTTGAAGAAACTCTTAATTCGTTCAAGAATATTCTCTTGTTCATTCTTCGTAACCAGTGACACCTAGAATTGAGTCAAATGCAGATGATCAAGGAGCAAGAAAGACATTTCGATGCAATACGATGGATGATTTCTTCCCTACACAAGGATGATAACGAAGCACATCCTCCAGTCTACTAAAGAAGACCCTATCTTTGGAGAAGAAGGATGGGTGGAAGTTCCTCGTAACGTTTAATTTTATTTGTTTGTTTGAATTGTTTGCTTTGATTGATTTGATTTCATTTGCTTTGGCTTGGTTTGATATTGATTGATATTTAGTGTGGATTGATGTTTGTTGTACAAAACATGTATAATTATACATTGATATGTATATAATCTTTGATTAATTATTGTGACTATCAATATAATTATCTCTTAATTCTATATTCCATTGTATAAGTTTATTAATGTAGGTATTTTAGTCCAAGAATGAGGGGGAGTTATATAGTTTGGTGTTATATAGTTTAGAGTTAGTTTTTTTGTTGATGACAAAGATGGAGAAGTATAAAATAGGGTAGTTAGGCATAGATTAAGGGGGATTTATTAGGAGAGAAGTAATATTTTATAAACAAAGGTTGTCATCATAAAAAATGGAGAGATTGTTAGTCCGTGAGATGATGGTTTTGATGACAACAACCTTAGAATAGATTGTAAAATATAAATACTAATAGTATAAGTTTAGATATATATGTATATGCGGGATTTAACCATGAAGGTATCAAGAATGAAGACTGTACAGTATAGAGATTCAAGATATCAAGATTGAAGACTCATGAGTATCAAGAATATCAATATTATCAAGAGTTCAAGATTTCAAGTAATTTATTTTTTAATTAATTAGGAATTTTGTTAAAACTCCTAGAAAAGCACTGACATCTTAAAATCCAATTTGTTCATGGAATGGAATCCACTTTGAGCCTGTTAAAGGGATGGAACCTATGAAAAATCTAATGGAAAATTGTTTTGTATCCGCTAACTTTTTATTCAAAATGATTTTTCAAAATTATATCTTGTTTTTAAAATGATTTCAAAACCTTCCTTTTAAAAGCATCAAAAACATCTATCCTGATTTCAAATACTTTTAGCCTCAAAATAATCTTGAATTTCAAAATCAAATTATCCTGGGTTTAAAACTATCTTTTAAAATAGAAGTATGTTTAATTTTTTTAATATTTACATATTTAGATTTAAAATATAAAATTATAGTAAAATTATATATATATTATTCCCTATATTCACTTATGTATTTTAATTATAGTCAAGTATATTTATAAAGTTTAAAATAGTTTTAATATAAGATAAAGGTTATTTTTAAAGAAAATCAAAACACCAAAAATCCCTTTGGGATGTCGATATACTCAAGTACCCCATGTCGACATAGTGTCAGTTGATTTCAAAATTTAAATTTCAAAAGAAGTGTCTATTCGTCATAACTCTTCACGAATGGACATGACTGTTGTTCCTCTATAAATAAGGGTTGGTTTCAACGAATTTCAACGGATATTTTTTAGTTTTTCACTCCTCTTCTTCTTCCACATTTCTATACATATTCTTACCATTACTCTACCGAAATCAACATTGAATCTAACTTGATTATCTCTGATTTGATTCTCTATCACTATCTCAACAAGATCCTCAGTGCTATTTAGAGTTGTAGGCTTTTTGTAATCAACTTAGCGAGAAAAGGTGTGATTGTGGCCTTGGAAATCAATCAAGCGAGATAAGGTGTGATTGTAGCCTTGGAAATCAATTGGGTGAACTTGTTGCCCGGGAAATCAAGTATCTCTACCCAGAGGATTGTGATTCTGGAGGGTGTACCTCGTTGCCTTGAAATCGAGGGTGTAATTGTAAAGATTGTTTTTGAAAGGAAATCCATACTTGTGTGCGGGACTGGATGTAGGGTAACACCGAACCAATATAAAATCCGGTGTGTTCTTTCCTTTACTACTTTTACGTTATATTTGCATCTGTGTTTGAATCTTTGATCATATCTGTGTCTGAATATTGCATACATTTGTGTTTAAATTAACAAAAACGCAAAATGATTTAACAATTCTCCAAAACACTATTCACCCCTTCGCTCTAGTGTTTATCCTACCCTTAAGACACCCAATCCGCATTTCTCACAAGACGAAATAAGAGATTCATTAGAGGTTTGAGGCCAGAGCTAGGCAGGATGGCTATGACTCATTTGAACCTTATCATGTGATGGTGGAGATGATCGTCCGTCATGAGGAAATGCTTGTTTTTTCAGCTAGGGAGAAGTCAGATAAGTCCTAGGATTCTCAGGGAAAGAAAAGGAAATTCTTTAAGAAGAAAGAAGCCCAGAAAGGGGAGGCTGCTATGAAGGCCAAGGCTGATTTGGTGTGTTATAAGTGTGATAAAAAGGGCCATTATGCCTACAAGTGCAGAACTAGTAAAGGAAAGAAGCCTGTGGAGAAGAAGAATATGAAACGCTTCAACTGTGACCAAGTTGGGCAGTATAAGATTCAACGTCCAGACAGTCAGTGCGGACAGAGGGAAGGTATTTGCTATTGGACCACCATCTTCGTCTAAACCCACTGCAGTAGAAAAAGGAAAGAGTATGATGGAAGGTACACTTTTGAATCAGAATATACCAATTAGGGTGCTTTTTGATATCGATGCATCACATTCATTTATATCCCAGTATTTGGTTGATAGGTTAAGTATAGAACACACATACCTTGTTACTTCCTTAAGGGTTGTGAATCCAATAGCAGGGTAGCAACTCTTGGGATGAGATGTGACAAATTAGAACTTGACTTGTTAGGTCAAAAGTTTGCATGCAGTTTGTATGTTTATGATTTCGTAGATTTGGGAATCATCTTAGGTATGGATTGGCTGGGTAAGTATGAAGCTAGGATATTTGCTAGGATGGGGAAATATCATTGAGGAACCTAGATAGTCATAACCAAATCATCTTCTCAGTGGAGAATTCTAATAAGAGTGTTGGTGCTTTGTTGAGTGTCATGGAGGTTGAAGAAGATCTTCGTCTGGTTCGTGTGGCTAGAGAGTTTGCGGATGTATTTAAGCCGATCAGTGGATTACCACCGAAACGAGCTATTGAGTTTCGGAGAGATCTTGTACGAGGAGCTGATTCTATTGGTAGACCACCTAGTAGAATGACATCGATAGAGATGAAGGAATTGAAGGTGCAGCTAGTGGATCTTGAAGGAAGGAATTTTATAAGACCAAGCAGTTCGTCTTGGGGAGCAGCTGCGGTGTTTGTGAAGAAACCAGATGGATCGTTAAGTATGTTCATTGACTATCGCAAGTTAAACGAAAGGACGATCAAGAATAGGTACCCTCTACCAAGGATAGATGATCAGTTTGATCAGTTGAGTGGAGCTATAGTATTTTCCCAGTTGGATTTGGCGATGGGGTTCCGTTAGTTGAGAGTTGCGGAGGATAGCATCCTTTTGACGGCATTTCAGACTAGGTATGGTTTGTATGAGTGGTTAGTAATGCCATTCGGATTGACAAATACGTCTGCTTTCTTCGTTGATTTGATGAACCGGGTATTCCGAGAGCACTTGGATAGGTTCATGTTGGTATTTATAGATGATATTTTGGTATGCTCTATGGATGAGAGAGAGCATGAGAATAGTCTTAGAGTTGTGTTAGAGAAACTGAGGTAGAATCAACTAAAGGCAAAAAATTTCAAGTGTCATTTTTGGAGGAAAGAGGTTAAGTTTCATGGTCATGTGGTCTCTATGAAGGGATTGTCAGTCGATCCAAATAAGATCGAAGCTTTGAATAATTGGAAGAGACCAGAAATGGTGAACGATATCAGAAGTTTTCTTTTTCTTACTGGCTATTACCGGAGATTCATCAAGGATTTATCGCGGATAGCAGCGCCTTTGACTAAGCTTACCAGGAAGGAAGTGAAGTTTGTTTGGTCCGACAAATATGAGGAAGCATTCCTTAAGTTAAAGCATTTGTTGATCAATGCTCTAGTATTAGTAGTTCCAAATGGTAACCAAGAGTTGGTAGTATACACAGATGTGTGTGGGACTAGATTAGGAGCAGTATTGATGTAGAAGGGAAAAATTATTGCTTATGCATCTAGGCAGCATAGATCACACGAAGTAACGAATCCTACTCATGACTAGGAGTTGGCAGCGGTAATTTTTGCCTTGAAGATTTGGAGGCATTATCTCTTGGGGGAGAGATTTGAATTGTATACCGATGATATGTCTTTGAGTACCTATTCTATCATAAGGAGTTGAATATGCGATGGCAGAGGTGGCTGGAATTTTTGGCTGCTTATGATTTTGGTATAGAATATACCCCAGGGAAAGGTAATAAAGTAGCGGATGCTCTCAGCAAAAGACATCAGAATGTGGTGTTGGCTATGTTGGCGGAGTGGAAAGATCTGGAAGTGTTGAATAGTTGTGGTGTGCAGTTAAGATATACTGCTAGTTCTAGTCAGGATACTACCATGTTATATCGCTTAGAGGTTCGATCAGTGTTGATCGTGAGGATGGCTTCTAAGCAGAGAGAAGATCCAGTTTTAGCCGAGAGGATTAGAAGGCTTGAGGTCGGGTCATAGATTGATGACCTAAATGATTTTAGTCTTAACTAAAGAGGATGGTTGCGAAAGAAGGGATGATTATGCATTCCGAATGTAGAGAACTTAAGGAGAGAATTTGTAGAGGAATGTCATCGATTGAAGATTATGATTCATCCTGGAGGAACCAAGATGTATCAAGATATGAAGAGGAGCTTTTATTAGGAAGGCATGAAGAGGGATGTTGGCTTGTGGTTAGGCAGTGTGTTAACTGTCAACAAGTGAAGACCGAACATCATAAGGTAAGTGTGTTACTTTAGCCTTTAGAATTCCAGTTTGGAAGTGGGATTCGATATCAATGGATTTTATTGACGGGTTACCAAGGTCAAGTCGAGGAAATAAGAGTACATGGGTTACTGTAGACAGGTTGACCAAGAGTGCCCATTTCATTAGGATAAAGTCAGCAAGGACGACACCTGTTTTGGCTAAGTTGTTCATGAAGAACATAGCTGGACTTCATGGGATTCCTAGTAGCATAGTCAGCGACAGATATGCATTATTCACTAGATAATTTTGGAGGAATCTACAAAAGGTATTAGGTACCAAGCTCAAGATGAGTACAGCATATCACCCACAGACGGATGGGCAAACGGAGAGAGTCAACAAGGTACTCGAAGATTTATTGAGAGCTTGTGTATTGGACTTTGGTGGATCTTGGAAAGATCACCTACATTTGATTGAGTTTTCCTATAATAATAGTTATCAGACTAGCATAGGAATGGCGTCTTTTAGATCTTTGTAGGAAGGCCATGCAAATCACTAGCATGTTGGTTGGAGACTGGAGGCAGATTAGTCTTAGGTTCAGGTTTGATTAGAGAGGCATCAAAAAAGATTGAGTTAATCCGAGGATGGATGAGGGAAGCTCAATCCAGGCAGAAGAGTTACGCAGATAAAAGGCGTAAAGATCTAGAGTTCTTAGTGGGAGATAGGGTTTTTATTAAAGTATCACCGATGAAGGGAGTGGTACGATTTAGAAAGTCGGGAAAGTTGACCACGAGATATTTTGGTCCATTTCATATTGTAGAAAGGATTGGAAGGCTCGCGTACAGAGTAGAGTTGCCGAGTAGTCTAGCAGGTGTTCATATTGTATTACATGTGTCTCATCTTCGCAAGTATGTGCATGATCCAGAGGCTACTATTCCTCAGACAGAGTTGGCGGATTTAGTAGTGGAGCTCGATTTGATTTTTGTTAGACGGCCAATTTGGGTTATAGCGAGAGATGAGAAGAGATTGAGGACCAAGACAGTTATGTTGGTGCAAGTTCAGTGGACCGATAATGATAAAGACTGTAGTTGGGAGACAGAGGATAGGATTTGAGAGGTTTATCCTGATCTTCTTTGATGGTATGTCTATATTAGGTCTATATAGATTAGTTGCTAGTCAAATAGGTATTATGGTTGTTAGGAGATGTTACAGATGATTTTTAAGTTTGCTAGTTAGTCCATACTGAATTTCGAGGACAAAATTCTTTAAGGAGATGAGCCATAAAACCCCTAATTTTATTGACATTATTCAAGAGATTTAAATAGAATAAATTAAATAGAATAATGCAGACAAGGAGGTTGAGGTTGATTAATAAACTAGGTGGCCACGCACATTTAACTAAATGAACTTATAAATGATCAAGTAATTCAACATATGGGCATTAGGGTAAATAGCCATCCACCCTTATACTATTCTTCTTAGTCATACTCATTCAATCTATTTCATACAAAAATTTATAAATTTACGAAGGAAGCGAAGCCGCCCATTAGGAAGAAAGAAGAGAAGATAAAAATCAACTTAAAGCTTAGGATTCAGGTTAGAGAAATCAATCTGAATTATACTTCAATTTCCTTGTCCAATCGAAGGTGAATAATAATTTATATATCCCTATTTTGATTTTAACATCATATAGTTTTGGATTCAGGATAAATCTGTCTTTATGATATATGGAATGATGATATGCTTGATTTTGAATTATATATGTTTAAACAAGGTTTTTAAAAAAGTATATACGCGGTTTTAGGGTAAAACCGAGATGAAATGATTTTTAAATGCCATGGGAAAATTATATGTTATAGAAAACATGATTCTAGATATGGGTTCCAATTTTCATAATTTTCTGAATTTATGTGGAGTTTATATTAATTTTCTAGTGAAGAAAATGATTTATTGGATTATAAATTATTTACGGCAAAAATAATAATTATTTGGGTTAGAAATTTTTATATGTTGGAAAATATATTAAAATAGATTTTTTGGAATTTTTCCCAATTTTTCCCAAGTGATTTGATGAATATATAAAGTTATTTAATGTATGAGACTTAATGTTTTATATATTTAATCAAGGAGAAAGGGCATTTTATAAAATAAAGTTATTATTTAATTTTGAAATTAGTGGCAGCATTTTCCTAAAAAGTAATTGTTAACCAATGAGAATTTGATAAACCAACGCAGATCAGTTGAAAAGTTATATTCTTTAAGTTAAAAATAAGAAAATCATGCTTTTAGCATGTCTTAGCCATTTGAGACACCAAACCTTCCGACCTAGACCTTTCTACAAGGTCAAGAGGTTTATAGCTTTCGACAAGGTCAAACCAATGCATATGGTATCAAATTACTTGGTACATAATGAATTGCATAGAGTCCAAGGGCTCTAAGTCGAAAGGTTGGTTGCCAAAGAGGTTGAAGTGTGTTTGTTTTACAAAACAAAGATGGCCTGCTTTGCTTTCGAATAAAGCTTTCGACTTGGTTGCTTTCGACCAGGTCAAATGTTTAAAATAAAGGTTTTAAACCTTTCGACACAGATGAAAGGTTACTGCTGTTTTATCACTGCTGTGTTTTGAAACCATTGGACATAGTCGAAAGTTTGCTACTGCTTTTGTTTTGTTTTGTTTTGTTTTGAACCTTCCGACACAATCGAAAGGTTATCGCCGCTTTTCCAACCTTTCAAAGTCGTTGCTTTCGATAAAGTCGATTGGTTTACTTGTTTTAAAACCAGTCTCTTCTCCAATGCTTTCGAAAGGCACCAAAGGTTTCGACTTAGCTGATTTACCGTTGTTTTATGATTGAAGTATAACCCAAAGCTTTGAAGGAGTTGTTTTAAAAAGACAAAGGCCTATTGTATTAAATGCTATGTTTTAAAGCTTTCGAAGCAGAGCTTTCGACAAAGTTGAAAGGTTTTAAAGAAGGTTCTCCATATGTTTTAAATTGAACCCAGTGAGTTTTCGAAAGGTTTGTTATTTAATGGTTTCAAAAGGTTCTACTCTTATATATTGTAATACTTCATCAAAGTTGAAAGGTTTCGAAGGAAGTGTTCAAAGTATTAAAGATGTTAGAGCATATTGTTTTTTATGAAAATGATTAAACCTTTCGAAGAGGTAGAATGTGTAATCCTTCAACATTGTCGAAAGGTTTGAATAACCCATACTCTATATTTTTAAAGGAAAACCCATGGCTTATATAAAGGAGTTCGTAATGGCTTTAAGTATGAAATTTTTGGAGAAGTATTGCCTTAATGAAAATCTAAGTTAAAGATATTAACAATGTTTTATGAAATATATTTCAAGGACCTTAAACCTACAGGAGTGGTATTTTTAAATTGTTGTTTTGATTCTTCAAACATGAATATATTCACATGATAACCCATAACTATAATTTAGGAAAAAAGGGAAAGAAGAACTAGCTAGGTTAACTCAATAGTAAATATAAATTGCTTAAACTCCTGAATGAGTAGAATTGCATTCAAGGAGTCAGGTTGACCAAAAATATAGGATGCTTAAAATTTGTAGTTATTCGAGGTGACCAAAATGTTCATAGTAAACTCATAAAAACTATGTTAAGCAGTTATTGGTGTAAACCAAAAGATTCATTGTAAACTCATGAAAAATTTAAGTAGTTATTGGAGGAAACCAATAGGTTCATAGTTAACCCATGAAAACTATGTTAAGAGAAGATGTCAGGTAGACAATTTTATGGTAAGCCCATGAAAACTATGTTTGAAGGAAGATGTCAGATAGACATGTTCATAGTAAGCCCATGAAAATTATGATTGGTACTGGCGTGGGACAATAGGTTTCAGTTAGCCCATGAAAACTATACCCGGATTATGACATTGAAAGATAATCAATAGGTTCCTAGTCAGCCCATGAAAACTAGGATAAACAAAAAGATATTGGAGCTACCAATAGGTTCTTAGTGATCCCATGAAAACTATGTAATCGATTCAGATAATCCATATACATTTAACCGGTTATTAGTTAGCCTATGAAAACTAATAGTTTAATAGTAATCCTAGAAACTATAATTGAGACAGATAGTCAGAATCAATGGAATGGGAATCCAGATTTGATTTAGTTGTTTTGCATATCATCATAATGTTTTGAAGTACTATGTTTTTAACCATTGTGGATACAGGAGCACGGTATATGGTTTTATAAAGGTTTTAGGATACTAGTGAGGTGAAAACCTATTCTGCTAAGCGGCGTGGTCTCACTAGATATCTAAAAGGATTGAGATGTTAGATTATTATTCATACCAGACTTTATATCTGACTCGAAGTTTTTGTTTTCTCCTTAAACTCTCGGGTGCTCAATTAATTTTGAGTAGTTTGAGGTTTAAGGTTTTCAGGTTCTCTTCTTAAACGGATAAAGTTTCCATTGGCGTGTAGGAGGCAGATAGCTATTTAAAGTTTTTCTTTCCATAGTGTGTTTGTTTGTAGAGGCAGATTTATTAGCCATACTATATACTCTGATTAACCAAGGAGGCATCTTCATATGTCGCTCTTGGCGTAATTGTAATAATTATATTTTGCTGAACGTGGTTAACGTACTTTGGGATTTTATAAGGAATGTGAAATGTATTGATTTGAGTATGGAAATATGTTTTTGAATTGTTAATTTTTTTCCATATTTCTGTGATATGTATATCAATGTATCTAGCACTGTCGTATTTGGTCGTCGAAGATTAATAACTATGGATGACTACAGCACCGTAGCCGTTAGTTTTGGGCCTCCAAGTAGGGGGATGTTACATGCTGCCTTAAGCCGATTTATCTCCATAGCTACCGACAAATGCATTCATTTCTTTGATTTGATTGGGAAAAGAAAAATAAACTTTGAATGTATGTAGGATTGTAAAGATGTATTTGATGCTTTGGATAATCATTTGGAGATACCCCCCATCTTGTCGAAGCTGGTAGATCATAAGGATTTGTACATTTATTTAGCTGTATCGGCATACACTATAAGTGCTGCATTGCTTCACGAGGAGAATTGATCAAGACGCCAGTGTATTACGTCTGAAAACGATTAACGGGAATTGGAAGGAACTGTCCGAAAAAAGAGAAACTGGCATACTGCCTACTGATTGCATCACGAAAGCTTCGTCCATATTTCCAGGCGCATCCGATCAATGTATACACCGACCATTCATTACGATGGGTCCTATAATGACCTGAGACATCTATAAGGTTGCTTAAGTGGAATATAGAGCTCAGTCAATTCGATATTACTTATCTCCCTCAGAGGGCTATCCAGGGTCGGGCACTGGCAGACATTATAGCTGAGTTTACTACACGGGACGATTCTCCAAAAGATAGTGAAATCCCTACCATATGGTGGAAATTGCACACTGATGGAGCATTTAATGATCATTGTTCAGAAGCTGGAATTGTGCTTGTAACTCCTGAAGATCGATCAATCTGTTATGCTTTGAAGTTTGATTTCCCAGTGACAAAGAATGAAGCTGAGTATGAAGCTCTGATTGCTGGACTTAAACCCACCAGAGAACTCGGAATAAAATCTCTTGAAAACTTTTGCGATTAACAATTGGTAGTGTACCAAGTTAGGGGAGATTATCAGGCTAAGGGACAATGGCTTGCCTCATACCTTACCCAAGTCTAAGAGTTGTTAGCAGAATTTGAGTATTATGACATTTCGTATATTCCACGGGATCGAAACGAAGAGGCTGATTCATTGGCAAAATTTGCTAGCACCGGCAATGCATAACAGATGTACTTGGTTCCGGTCAAAGTATTAAATGCCCCAAGTATAAACATGAAGGAAATCGACTAGACATTAGAAGTGGAGCTTGAGAGGGAATCGTGGATGACTCCGATCAAAGACTATTTGCTACATGGAGTCCTACTATATCAAAGAAATAAAAAGTGAATATTCCTCTATAATGCTTCATGATATGTCATGCAAGAAGGGATTATGTATAGAAAAGGTTTCTCAGTTCCCCTACTCCGGTGTGTCATTCATGATGAGATAAAACGTGTCCTAAAGAAAGGGAATGTGGCTACCTCACTAGGGGGCAAGCTCTGGCAAAGAAAATACTCCGTTACGGGTTATTGGCCGGCTGTCAATTGAGACATCGCTGACTATGTAAGAAAATGTGATAAATGTGAGATATATACAAAAGTTCCAAGTGCTCCCTGATGGAAATCACGCAAATGGTTAGCCCATGGCCGTTTGCCATGTGGGGTACAGACATTATCGGTTCCTTACCGATCTCTAAAAGTGTCACAAAGTACGCTATTGTCATAGTTGATTACTTCACCCGATTGGCTGAAGTAGAACCTTTGCCACGATCACAACCAAGAAAGTAACCAACTTTATTATCTGAAACATCATATTTCATTTGGTCTTCCATGAACTATAGTGACAGATAATGAGACTCAGTTCGACGGTGTTGAATTCAAAGGTTTCTGTTGGAGGTATCATATTAAAAAGTGATTTTCAACGTTCATTCACTCTGAGGCAAATGGACTGGTTGAAGCTATAAACAAAATCATAAAGTCGATTTTGAAGAAGCGTTTGAAGAAAGCTAGAGGTAGGTGAGTGGATGAACTTCCTACAGCATTATGGGCTTATAAGACCAACCGCAAGTCCGCAACTGGCCATACACCATTCTCCCTTGCTTACGGTTCCAAAGCCGTCATTCTTATTGAGCTCGAAATCCCTTCTCATCGAGTGACTTACTACGAACCTAAAATGAATAAAGATCTCCTTTTGGAGTCACTTGATTTTTTAGATGAGTTGCGCAAGGAAGCCGATCTAAGGGTAGCTGCACTTCGACACTAAGTCGCTCGGTATTACAACATTAAAGTCCGAACTAGAACCTTTGAAATTGGCGATCTCATCTTGAAATGGGTTTTTCCTACCCTATCGCACATGAATCCAATCTGGGAAGGACCATATGTCATTGAACAGAGGGTTGGAGGGGGAACTTTCAAGCCAGTGACTTTTGATGGCATCACACTGCCAAGGGCATGGAATAGCGAGCATCTATGATGCTATTTCACTTAGTTTATTTCACTTTCATTTCAATTGTATTTTCTTTTAGAATTTTCTTTAGCATTTTATTTTCCAAATGTTTAATAAGACAGTTTATGTTATTCCTTTTCATTTAGCGACTAAAGTTTCGGACTTTCTTTATATTTATGGTTGTTGTAGCATTATGTATTAGTTACATGACGAGACTGATTGATGTCGACATTTATGAACAAACTCCTAAAGTTTGAAATTAATCAATTATGCTAATTCCCAATGGGACTAAATAATATGAGATTCTTCCACTTGTTCATTTGATAACTCCCATTCATAATCCAACATACGGGATACATAATGAGGAATAAAAGTGGCTCGACCATTTGATGATCGAATAAATCCTACCAAACTGTAGAAATGAAGTGAAATGAGAGCGACCATAATACATCCGATGGCTCGCTAGATCAAACCCCAGACCCGAAAGGGTAAATCAATCAATTAAGGAGAGTATGATCCAATTGCTCTCTGAAATAACTCTAAGTGCCTAGAGTGCTAACCGAAGTATAAACATAAGTTGGCTGTGAATCGACCACCCATGAAATAACTCTAATTCCCTAGAGTGCAGACCAAAGTATAAACATAAGTCAGCTGTGAATCGACCAACCTTGAAATAACTCAAAGTCCCCAGAGTGTGAACCAGAGTAAAAACATAAGTCCAGTGTGAATTGACCACTCATGAAATAACTCTGAGCCCGCAGAGTGCATACCGGAGTATAAACATAAATCAGGTGTGAATCGACCGCCCACAAAATAACTCTAATTCCCTAGAGTGCGGACTGGAGTATAAACATAAATTGGATGCGAATTGACCACCTGTGAAACAACGTTGTTCCCAAAGTGTGGACTAGAGAATAAACACAAATTGGGTGTAACTCGACCACCCATCAGCTAACTCTTATCCCAAGAGTTTGGATATGGGCATAAACAGATAGATGATTGAGGTTCGGCCATTCACTATTTCATGAACTCCAGCCTGAAACTAGCTGGAGGACTATAAAATCGTTAAGGATGGAATTCAACGATCCAACGTCTAATCCCGCTAATCTAAGACTGTGGGCAGGAGTATAGTTACTCAAAAACCACTGAATTTGATGGCGTAAACATTAAAGCTCGAGCCTAGCGTTTGAAACGAGTCAAGGCCATGATCGCATGGAGGCCTTGGGATAGTGCTAGTGGATTATTACCATAATTAATGAACAACGAATTATAAGTACATTTAATGGAAAGTAGTAGTTCAACTACTTGAATAGAAATTCAAACAAAAGTTCAACGGAAAATAATAACTTTGATTCACATGGTAGGTTTCAAGATTGTGGTACAAGTTATTTCACAAAACTGGGAATCATACCCGAACAACCACACTTAATAAAAGAAATGATGAACAAATAACTATGCAAACTATGTACAGACTAAGCCGATGTGACGGATATTTCTTCGATCTTCTCTCCTTTTTGGATTTTCAAAAGTGGTGCCACTCGAGCCCCCGATGCTTCTCTTCTTGGATCCTTTGCTACCTTTTTCAGGAGAGCTTACAAATGTAGGAGGGAGTTCACTAGGAACCGACCCAACAGGTGGAATAACTTATAGTGGCACAAGGTGTGGATTGTCGATGTAACCTCAACGGGCTCAGCTTTAACCTTTTTCTTCAGCAACTCCTCCTTCTCGATATGTTCTTTCAAGCTAATCTCACCAGAGCGTTCGAAGGCACCAACAAGCACAACATCGTTGAACTCATCAACCGGGAGCGAATCTTCAACCTCATCATTGTCAAGAGCTCCAATGACTTGAGTATCGGGCCCCGGTACATCACTGGCCACCTGAAATTCTGCTAGATTCTCTTGTTTCTCCATAGCAACATCGCTTTTAGGGGTTTGACCAAGACCCGAAAGACCTATAAATTTGTTAAAACAAGGAAGTAAGCCTAAATCTATTGCGCATGAAGAAAAAAACCTCTCATGAATTGGATAGTAAAGTAGAATACCTGTATCTGGCAGGCTTTTAGTGGTAGTTGATGTGCCCCCTTCTAAAATAGGGGACTACTCTTTGGATTAATAACCGACCTTATCTTGGTCATAGCCCAAGTCCTGCTTTGAGCCAAAGGAAACCTATGCTCCAGTCGCTTGGGAAGAAAAGAGACCCTTAGGATCAGCCTCTAAGGATCCGACAATATGTTCTCCTTTGTCAGAGGCATAGAAATGTTAAAGTATCGGAGTCTCATGGCAGCCAGATCTAGGGTTAGTTTCCATGGAGGATCTCTCGCACTAATTTTTTTTCATCAAATTCAGCTCTGCCAAACTCCCTCTTTTTCATCTCAATGATGTGCTTCTAGGCTTCAGCAAGTGATTCGAGATAACCTTCACTAAGAAAACTCAAGACATGGTGAATGATGACTTCGGCATTATATTCGATGATCGATGGATCAAACAAGTCCTTGATTTCATTTCGACCGGACTCTTTAGCATCTCTACTCAAGTTTCATTTCTCCCATCATCTCTTTGTCGCCTTCCATTCGTGCATCCTCCTTAAGAGCTTCTATTTTGTTAATTACTCATCAGTTTTAATTTTCGGTATTCTGGCTTCGGCGGTCTCTTCGTTGTACCTTTGCGATTCTTCGTGGGCCTTAATTTACTCTTCCCTTTTTTTCTTGAGAAGCTCCTCTAGTTCCTCGATGTGGCAGCGAAGAAATATTTTTCCTTCTGCCAGGAATATTTTTCTAGAGCAAGTGCCCAACTACAATTGAGGGCGGCATCGAGTTCTTTCTTATGGGAAGCTTATAACGGCTTACCACCTCCGATGTTTCCTTGGCACCTTTCTTTGCCACGGCAAGTTTTGTTGTCAATTCCAATAGTTCGTCATCTTGGTGTTCGATTATGTCTTTATCATGTATTGCATTTAGCTTGAGACGATCTATTTCATGTTGTCGATCGATTGACACATCAGAGATTTTTTCCGCCAAGTGTTGAAATGATTCGTGCTGCATGAACATGTCATTAACACATGCGTGAGAACTTGCCTTGGCATGCCTTGATATCATTTATACTGTAGGAATGAATTTAAGGCTATCGAAATAGATTTTAGGAAATGTGGTCTTAAGCTTAGTAAATTTCTCCACTATAGAAGTGTCAGAAGCAGTGGCTGGCAAGGATGGATGGAAGCAGCAATTCGATGCTTGCTCGATCTAAGGTTGCGAGACTGCTTAGAGCTTGAAGAACTAGAATGTTGGTTATGTGATGCGGCAATTTAAGGGCCGTGGAAGGGAGGCTGATCTCCGCTATGCATAGGAAAATTTGGTTGATCTCCCTGGAGAGATGTTTGAGACAAGGACTTGCACTTAGAAGAGTAGGATTCCCTTGAATGATAGCTTCTTTCCCGTTCGTCGTCTTTCTCCCTGTGCTTGCTAGACTCTGAGTCATGACTAGATCGATAATACCTTGAAGAACCTCTTAAGCGATCGAAGGCCCAAGACTGAGCCATTGCACGTGTAAAGACCAAATGAATACATGTAAGTAATTATTTTGCAAAGGATTAATGAAGAGTGAATAGTGAAGTGCACATGGTCATGAGTTTCCTAGTGTTCCCTACTGATAGACTAGTGGCCATGGCCTTGCTTATGGGTGTTCTCTCTCCTTTATCAATAGGATGAATGCCTTCACCGTTCCTAGTAGGAGAATTGAGTCCTTCGATATTGATATTTGGAAAGTCATAGGTCATAATATCATCAGGAATTAGGAGATTTGAACATCCCTTCATTGAACGTTCCAAGTGTTGGGAAGATGATTCTTCTTCAATAGGAGTGATGACGAATTCTGGATCTACGGTAGTTATTCTTCTATGAAGTTTATATAGCAGCTTTTTCTTTCTTTTGGTTGGTGTTTGAGATCGCACGTCTTGTGGAGGTTCGGTCACAGACGCCATGCTTGGGCCTGCATCAGAATCACCGGGTTTATTGGCCTGGGAATCCCTACTCTCACCTTCTTCAATGTCATCTCGAGTCCCTTCACCTGGGGGCATGACAAGATCGATGGCCTCCTTTTCTTACTCTATGACATTTCATGAAAATGCTGCACTTCTGTAGGGCCCAATGCTTCAACCCCTTCCAACAGCATGAATAAAGATAGTAAATCGTCGGTAATAAGAAGTTCGATGTCCCTATCTTCGACAGGGATAGCGCAAATAGCGGCGGCCGCTCTTGAAAAATTAACTCCTTCGGGACGTGGTTGGACACATGTAGGAATCCCATATGTTAATAGATTCAAAATTATGACTTGGACTAACGGACTTAAAAATGAATTGAAAGTAACACTTACGTCCTTCTAACCATCGCCTCACGAAAGCCAAGTGGACATCGAACATAGAACCACTCGTGCTTGAACAGAGAAGTTTATTCCAAGCACCTTTTAAGACTTGGAATTTGGATGAAGGTTCAAGAAAAACATAGGAAGGATTCCTGACTTCCATTTAAAGTTGTAGATGAATCCTATGTCCCGAAAGTAGGTGGATGAAATAGAATGCTCATGAATATCAGAAAGGTTCCATGTAGGAAGGCGTAACTGTTTGGATGGAGTTGAGTGGAAGTTATTCCAAGATATCTCAACATCTCTTGAGTAAACGAATTAAAAGGCGGCATGCATCTAGACCATCATATAAATTTGTTACACTCCGTTTACCCCTCCGAGGGCAAGTGAGACCAATCGTTTATCGAAGGAACCAAGACATCAACAAATGGAATTCCATGTACGGAACATAGACGAGGAAGGGTAGACTCAACAATTTGGGAGGCTTGAGAATCTATTGGGTTATCTAGAAGAATGGCACCCTCTACAGCATCGAGGGTAGGACTTATATCCTCCGCCGGTAGGACCGTAATAACTGAGAAAAGGTCGACCGACGGGCTAGAAACTTCCGTCTGTTCTGCTTGATGACTGGGTGAAAGATTGCCGGATATAGTCGTAGAACTTGACTTTGCTTCACAATCGATATGTTGTATGGCCAGCTTGAAAAACATACTGGCTAAACGCTCTGAGCGTCTAGAGTCCATACTAGCCATACTCAATAGATTGTCGAGGTTAGAAAAGTTTACTTGTTCCCCCGGTGTTAAGTGTAAGCTAGTGAAGTGTAGTGAAGTGTATTGCAGAAATAAACAACATAAATTTAAAAGATGAAATTAAATGGAAAAACTTTGGATTTCGACCAGAGTGGCTGTCATCATTGATAATCAAAACTAACAACAATATTGATCAGTTGTGAAAGTTTTGGGATCAACTATCGGCATGTAAAAGTGTAAAGTTTGTTGTTCAAGTTCATATGCAAGTTTTTAGTATACGTTGAAAGTCTAAGATTTGATTGTTCAATCTCGATAATAGTGAGTGCAAGTTTTACTATTCATCATCATCGTGTATCCAAGTTCACTAAGGTGAATTAAAGATAGTTGTCGAAACAGTAAAGTTGGATCAGATTGTAAGTTTAAAAAAAGTTCCTTATGCCGATCCCTATAGTAATGTTTATCCTTATGGTCATGTTGACCCTTAATTTCATACCAAACCCTATTTGTATAACGACCACTTTCCCAAAGCCTCATGACCAATCACTATCTTCGACCTAATCCCATTGACCCCCCTTTCACAACAGACATTGCCAAACCCAAAACATGTCGATCCCTTTATTTTATCTTGTTAGGGTTCGCATATGTCATCTTCTAAACTTTACTCATCAAACCTCTACACAGAGGGGTTGGCATAGGTCAAAATATCCAACACCGATCCCTCTTTCTGTCTGTCTTCTTCCTCCTATTTTTCCTCCCTTCTTCCTTCCCTTACTTATTCTAGTGAATCTTATTCACCAATGATTCATCTCCTCCAACCCGCTTCGATCGCTATGTCATCACAGCCTCGAAGGCCATCATAATCGCTAAAAACATGGAATCCTATACCTCATCGTATAATTAAAAGTTATATATCGAATACTTATCTATGTTGGAGTTAAAATAGGGGCGAGTGTTTAGGGATGTTCGAATTGGAAGGGAAGAAGAAACGAGTTTATGGGAGAGGTTGGATCGTAGACGGATATAAGGCTAGATGTTGGAAATTTTGGTTTCATGGATTGAGAATAAGCATTCGGTGCAAAGGCAGATGTCGAGAAAATGAAATAAGTGAGAGTGAAGAGATGGAAAGTTGTGGTGTATATATATGGACGGAGGTTCAGGCCAAACCCTTGGCACATAGCATAGAGAGAGGGATCAGCATGAAAACTCGTCGATCCCTGTTAGCATAGACCTAAAAAAGCGACTGGCATACATTTATGCCAACCCCTACAAAAGCTTTAATAAAAATCAAAAAAATAAGAAAAAGAGGGAGAGGGATCGGCTAGATGCATGCCGATCCCTATAAATAAAGAAAATGATGATGATGAATGAATGAAAAAAGATTATGGGGATTTGGCTATAAGTATGTGCACAAACAAATGTAGATATAGAAATTAATGAAAGCATGTACATATAAAATACATGAAAATTTGGCGACGGCCCATGAACGTGCGAGCACGTCCGGGAACCAACAACAAAAATGTGTATATGAGCGTGCACGTGTATGACTTAAAAGTTTAATTTTTGAAATCGACAGATATAGAAGTCGAATCTGAAACTTTCGATTTTGGGGCTGGACCAGATAACAGAAGCTTATTAGTCTCGTGGAACTGACTTATATATATCAATTGACGGAATATATCACTAGATTTATATTATTAGAGATCGACCAAGCATCGTGACAATTAATAAGGAATTTGATACCATGAAAAAGTGATCCGATAAAGGAATGGAAACCGTTCAAAAATCTAGATGGATCTCATTCTCAACGATTCAAAGCCCCTCATGTTAATCACAAGACGTACTTTGGGGGCAAGTGTTACTCGGCATTCTTGCGTGGCTATATGGAACTAATTGCATGAGTTAGATATGACTACCATTAAGGCCGATGATTCCAGAATGATGATTGTGGGGCCTGGAAGTCCAGTACAGATGATTATATGGAGTCAAAATTGAATGGATTTAATGGATGTACAATGTAGGTGCTCAAAGCATGGAATATGGCTCAATAAATGGACAGGTTTGGCATAGATTAGCTAATCAGGAGGGATCTGCATACTCAATCGAGAGGGGTCGGTAGGCTTTACTTAAGAGGGGTTGGCATGCATCAGAGTCCAAGTGCAATCTTGCATACCATAATTAATATCTCAAATTTTACAAGTCCAAAGCATATGAAATTTAAAGGGCTAGGTATATGGACCCTAGGGAACCAACCTTAGGGATCACATGTCACAAGGATAAAGTTGGAAGGATCGACAAGTATCCCCTGGAAGGGATCGGTAGAGAACAGTGCACAAGTTATAATAAATCAAAGATCAAGCAATAACCCGAGTTCTAGCAGTCCAAATGACATGGAAATTGGAGGCTAAACATATTTTAGCATGGATAAGCTACCATAGGGATTGCTGCCCAAAAATAAACCAATCAAGGGATCGCTACCGATCTCTCCACATTAGGAATTGGGCCTAGTGATCCCTCTAGTGGGCCTATGTGGATTAAAAGGTCCTTCAATTGAAGTTTCAAAGAGATTAGTCTTCACCTATAAATACCAGCCTAATGGGTCATTCTGAGGATTTTTACACTGCTTATTATTCTATACTCTATTGTAATCAAGTGTTTTCTGAGTGATAATTAAATGATAATCTTCAAAGTGGACGTAGGCATACAACGTCGAACCACTAAAAATCTATGTTTCTCCGATTGTTTCTTTTTATTCGTTATTAGCTTAATCTCTTCCTCGGTTTAATTTAATTTTTTTTCACTTACTTCTCTACAAAAATCTATTCTTGGGTGTTTGTGACCAATTTAGTTGCAAACAATGATAACCATGCCAAGTGAGCAGGAAATACAGCTGTCTTAAAGGAAAGCCATTTTGGGAACTGTGGATGCCGTCGAAGTAGAAAACTGGTTATTGCACTATGAAAGAATTTTTGCTGACTGAGGATTAGATGATGAATAGAAGAGAAGACATGCTTCTAGATAGTTGCAAGGAGCAACATTATACTGGTGGAATGGGATTACTATTGGAGTACCTAAAGAAGAATTAACTTGGGTCAAGTTTCAAAGGAGACTCGAAGAGAGGTTTCTATTCGAAGCGGCAAAGTCGGCATTAATGAGGAAGTGTATGGATATACTGCAGAAGGAGATGTCGGTAATCGAATATGCCATGAAATTTGATGAGCTTTCCAGATAATAATACGCCATGATTGACACCGTCAGCAAGAGAAATGAAAAGTTATTCGAAGACTACAGCTAAATATTGCCAGGGCAACCATGCCACAGGTCCAAGACCCAAGTAATATCGTAGTAGAGATGGCCATTAGGAATGAAGAGATGCTCGTTACGTTTAGTAAGGGGAATTCGGTTGAGGTTCAAGATCCTCAGGGAAAGAAGAGAAAGTTATTTAAATGAAAAGGTGCTCAGAAAGGAGGAGCGACCAAGAAAGGGAAGGCCGATATAGTTTGCTACAAGTGCGACAAGAAAGGACATTTTTCTCACGAATGTCGAACTAGAAATGGGAAGAAGGTTGTAGATAAGAAAGGAGTGCATTGTTTCAACTATGACCAGATCAGGCAGTACAAGAATCAGTGTCCAAATTTGGTTAGAGTAGACAAGGGAAAAGTTTTCGCCTTGGAACCATCTCCTTCTAGACGAACAATAGCTGAGAAGTGGAAATCCATGATAGAAGGTACGTTTTTGATTCATTGTATACCAGTTAAAGTATTATTTAATATTGGTGCATCGTATTCATTTATATTTCAGTGTTTAGTAGATAAATATATTTAGAACCATCATACCTACTTACTTCCTTAAGTGCTGCGAATCCAATAGGAGGGTATGCAACACCTGGAATGAGATGTGATCAGTTAGAACTTGACTTGTTCGGTCGTAAGTTTGCATGTAGTCTATATGTTTTTTATTTCCGAGGTTTTGAGAACATATTGGGTATGGATTGGTTAGATAGATATGATGCAAGAATATTTTGCTGGGATGGGGAAATATCGTTGAGACACCCCAACAACCGTAACCGAATTATATACTCGGTGGAGAAGTCAGACCCAAGCTCTTGCGCTTTACTGAATGCAGTGGAAGGAGAAGAAGAATTAGATCAGGTGTTGGTAGCTAAAGAGTTTTCAGATGTTTTGGAGCCAGAGTTAGGGCTACCGCTAAAGTGCGCTTTCGAGTTTCGGATATACCTTGTACCAAGGTAGAACCGATAAGTAGACTACCTAGCCGGATAAAACCTACCGAGATAAAAGAGCTGAAGGTGCAGCTAGTGGACTTGGAAGGGAAGAGCTTTATTAGACCAAGCATTTCTTCTTGCCGAGTGGGTATGGTATTCATGAAGAATCCAGATGGATCTCTAAGGTTGTGTATTGACTACCATAAGTTGAACGAAAGAACAATCAAGAATAAGTATCCTTTGTCGAGAATCGATAATTTGTTCGATCAGTTGAATGGAGCCAGAGTATTCTCCTAGTTGGATTTGGCAATAGGGTTCCATCAGCTAATAGAAGCATAGAATAATATTTTGTTAACAGTGTACAGAACCAAATATGGGTCATATGAGTGGTTGGTGATGCAGTTCGGGTTAACGAATGGACCAGCTTTCTTCGTGGATATAATCAACCGGTTTTTCCGAGGGCATTTGGATAGGTTCGCATTGGTATTCATAGATGACATCTTAATATACTCTAAGGATGAAAGAGAGCATGAATTTCATCTTAGATTTATGCTTCAAAGTTTTCAAAGTGTCATTGAAGAAAGAAGTTAAGTTTCTTGGTCATGTGGCTTCAGAGAAGGGTTTGTCAGTTGATCTAGATAAGATTGAAGCTGTTAACAACTAGAAGAGAATAGAGACGGAAACTGAGATCAGAAGTTTCTTTGGGCTTGCTGGTTACTACCGGAAGTTTATTAAGTATTTGTCGCGGATAGCAGCGCCTTTGACTAGGTTGACCAGGAAGGATGTGAAGTTTTCTTGGTCTGGCAAATGTGAGGAAGCGTTTCTTAATTTGAAGCATTTATTGACCAATGCACTGTAACACCCCATATTTTTAGTAAAATTATTTAGGAAATTTAATTAGTTAAATTAAATTAAATAACGTAGATTGATTATGGATTGAGATTTGTGAATAAGTAAAGGCATAGCCGTGCCTATACATAAAACGAGCTAAAGAAATAAGATGGAAATAAGTGTTAGGAAATAAGGAACGGAAAAATAGGAAAATGATTAAACTTATACCTAAACCCTTAGGAAATCAAACACACGTTCATTTCATTATTCTCAAACAAAAATACACTAAGGCCGGCCACCACTTTCAATCTTACGAGAAGATAAAGCTAGGAATTTCACAAGGAAAAAGTAAATCAATTAATCAAGATCAAATCTCACATCCTAATCATAAAGCTAAGGTGAATAATGACTACATCTCACTTTTCAATATGTTTTTGGTTTTAAGAAGACATCCGAGGTTATCTTTCATGATTAAGCCATGATTTTGAAGAGCAAAATGATTATATATACATGTTGATGATTTATGCTTGTTCATATAGATTTTATGACATGTTTTGATGTGAAAACCCTATTTAATGACATCCAAATACCTTATGGTTTTATATGTAGACCATAAAAGTTATTTTAGACATGGGTTTCAATTTTCATAATTTTCTGAATTAATGTGGATTTTATATTGATTTCCTGGTGAAGAAAATGATTTATTGGGTTATAAATTATATATGGAAAAATAAATAATTACTTGGATCTGAAATTTATATATGTTAGAAAATATATTTAATTGGATTTTATGGAATTTTTGTAGAATTTTCCAAAGAGTTTTAATGAATATATAAAATTATTTAAGGTATAGGACTTAAATGTTTTATATATTTAATTAAGGAGAAGGTGTATTTTGCAAATGATTTAAATAAATTAATTTTGAGATTACGGCAGTACTTTTAGGAAAGAAGAATAAGCAACCAATAAGAGTTTGACAAATAAGGCAGGTTAGTTAAAAAGCTTACTTAAAAGGTTTTAAATCGAAAATTCATGTTAAAAGTGTATTTCGCCTATTTTGGTTCCGCCCAGGTAGCTTTCGACTAAGACGCTCGGCCTACTTCAATAAACTAATGCACATAGTATCAACCTATTGGTACATAGTGAATTGGACAAAGGCGGAAGATAAGAGTCAAAACCAAGGGATTCCGAAGGGTTTGAAGCGCCTTTTGTTTTTCAAAGGAGAAAAACGCCTGCTTTGGACTTAGTTGGCTTTCGACAAGGTCAATTGACTTAAAGAAAAGGTTTTAAGGTTGTACCTTTGTTTTAAGTAATAGCTTTCGACTGAGTCGACTTACGACGAAGTCAATGGTTTTAAAGGTTGGTTTTGAAATAGTTGTGCCATTGTTTTTAAAAGGTAGCTTCCGACTATGTCGAAGCCTATACTGCCGCTTTCTACCTTTCGAAATAGAGCTTTCGAAGGGGACTTTTTTGTTTTATAAAAACCTAGCCGCTTCTCAAATTCTTTCGGAAGAGGTGGTTTTGACACCATCACTTCTTACTTAAGTTATAACTTTTGAAAGGGAAAATTTTCAACCCTGTTGCTTGTGACCTTTAGTGACTTTTAAAGAATAACCCAAAGATTTCGACAAGATAGTGTTGAATGATTTAGAAAGATATTTTCCACATGTTTTAAATTGAGCTCGAGTGCTTTCGAAAGGTTTGAGTTTCTAAAGGTTTAATGCTTTCGAAAGGTTTTGAAAATGGTTTCGAAGGGGTTGTTCCCCAGAAGGTTTCGAAGGAGTCGAAAGGTACTATTTTCTAATGATTTCGAAATGTCTAATGGAAAAGTTTTTCCAATGGTTTTGAATAAGTTTAAAGGAAAGGTTTTTCCTATGGTATCAAAAGGCAATGTTTAATGGTTTTAAAGAGAGATGTCTAAGGTTTAGCTTTCTAATTAAAAGGGATTTCAATGGTTTCGAAAGGTTATATAAATGGTTTTGAAAGGAAGATTTGGTCTTTCGGCTTAGATAAAAGAAAGGGTTTTACATGGATTCGAAAGGGATACTTTCAATAGGTTCGAAAGGAGTACTTTCCGATGTTTAAAGGTTTTCATCAACAAATATTTGAGTAAAGTATATATATAGCGTGGCAACATGATTTGAGTAAAACATTAGAGTATAATGTTTCCTTTGTTTAAGTTTGGTTAAAAGGTTTTAAATCAATTTCGGATGAAAAGGTTTTCAAGGAAAATTATGGGAAGGTATCCCTAAATGAAATGACTTGGATATTAGAATACCAGATGAGACTGGTATAGGGTCGCACCCATTACATTAGCTATTGGCCGAAGCAAATTTTAGTCCAAAATTCCAGTGTAGGGCTTTGTCATAGGTAAGACTAAAATTATGATTATGCACATAAAGGAATATATATTATATATGGATAGGTTATTGGTGAGCACGCAAAACCACTAGGATCAGGTGACCTGGAAGATGTTGAGTTAAGGATAGACCGTCTAGAAGAGAAGTATTTAACATATAGTTAAGGGCAGACCGCCTAGAAGAGGTGTCTAACAGGTGTTAGATTATTTGTTATTTTGTCTGATAGGCCCGAGTCAGCCAAAGGTTAATAGTAAGCTAAAAAAACTATAGTGTTCAGACAGATAGGCTGTTTATTACCTGATACATATATAATTATATAATGATGCTTTACAGTTTTAACCAATTTTGGTTGCAGGATAAATATTGGCAAAGCATATGTTTTATAAAGGATGTTAGTAAGAGGAAACCCGTGCCGCTAAGCGGTATGGTCTCCCTTAACATTAATAACTGAGATGTTTAGTATTATTCACACTGAGCTTTATGTTTGACTCGAACTTTATGTTTTCCCCGTAAACTCTTGGGTGCTAAAAATTGATTTTTGTAGGCTGAGGGTTGGGGTTCTTACAGGTTTTAGTGGATTGACGAATAAAGCTACCGGAGGCGAGCAGGAGGCTAACGGATAGCTATTAGGAGTTGCAGTTCTTTGTTTTGTTGTTTATTTCCACTGCGTATGTACTAAGTCAGTTATGACTATATGACTCTGATCATCCAAGGGGGTATCTTTATATGTCGCTCATGGCGTATTTTGTAATAAGTATATTTTATCATTACCTGAGAAAGGTTTGGGATTATGTAAATCTGAATATGGAATATTTGTTTTGAAATGTAATGGAAAAATGTTTTTTTGAAATGATGTGATTTGTCTCATATCCAAGTGCTTCTGATATTACGGATACCATTAACATAGCCATAATTAGTCATCGGAAGTTAATACTATTGATTACTGCTACATCTACAGTGCTTAACTTTGGGCCTCTAAATAAGGGATGTTACATGTGCCTATTTTAGTAGTTTTAGGCTGGAATCAAGGAATTAGTAGTGTGTACCGATGCATGTGGATCGGATTAGGAGGTGTGTTGATGTAAAAGGGTAAGGTCGTTATCTGCACTTCTCGACAGCTTAGACCCCATGTAGTGAGATACCCTACTCATGATTTAGAGTTGACTGCAGTAATCTTCATATTGAAACTATGAAGTCACTATCTCTTGGGAGAGAGATTTGAGTTATATACCGATCATAAGTCCATAAGATAACCATTCTTTCAGAAGGAGTTAAATATGAGACAGTAGAGTTGGTTGGAGTTTTTAGTAGCTTATAACTTTGGTATAGAGTACATGGTAGGGAAAGGTAATAAGATTGTGGATGCACTTAACAGGAAACATCAGAGTGTGGTGTTAGCTATGTTGGCTAAATCGAAGGATCTTGAGGCGTTAACTACGTGTAGTGTGCAATTAAGATCTACAGCTAGTTTTAGTCAGAGTACTGCCATGTTATCCTGTTTGGAGGTTTGACCAAGATTGATCAAAAGGATTGCATCTAAGTAGAAAGATAACCTAGTGTTAGCTGAGAATATTAAAAGGCTAGAGGCCGAAATTGAGGTTGATGATATGAAGGATTTTATGCCTGACCAGAGAGGATGGTTAAGAAAGAAGGGACGACTGTGTGTCCCGAATGTAGAAAACCTAAAGAAGGAGGTCCTAAGAGAATTTCATCGATCAAAATTTACGATTCATGCTGGGGGGACCAAGATATACCGGGATACGAAGAGGAGTATCACTGAGAAGGTATGAAGAGGGATATTAGCTTGTGGCTAATGGAGTGTGTGAACTGTCAACAAGTGAAGACCAAACGTCAAAAGCCTAGTGGGTTGCTTCAAACTTTGGAGATACCGATTCGGAAATGGGATTTAATATCCATGGATTTTATAGACGGTTTGCTAAGGTCGAACCAAGGAAGTGAAAGCATATGGATCAGTGGACAGGCTGACCAACTATTCCCATTTCATTCCCATCAAATCAACTAGGACAACACCTATCCTGGCTAATTTTTTTATGAAGAACATAGTTAGACTACATGGGATTCCTAGTAGCATAGTCAGTGATAGAGATGCCTTGTTTGCTAGTGAATTCTGGAAGAGTCTACAAGGAATGTTGGGAACCGAGCTTAAGGTGCGTACCGTTTATCACCCGCAGATGGATGGGCAAAAAAAGAGGCTCAACAAGGTACTTGAGGA
Organism: Allium cepa; assembly: GCA_030765085.1. Lineage (NCBI taxonomy): Eukaryota > Viridiplantae > Streptophyta > Magnoliopsida > Asparagales > Amaryllidaceae > Allium > Allium cepa. The sequence goes on along the minus strand of CM060945.1, from coordinate 1,023,970,579 downwards.
TCTATTAAGAGCTTGTACATTAGATTTTGGTAGGTCATAAGAAGACCATTTTCACTTGGTTTTGGTTTCCTATAATAATAGCTACCAGGCTAGTATATGGATGACATCTTCCGAAGCTTTATATGAAAGGTCGTGCAAATCACCAATTTGTTAGCTAGAGACTGGAGATAGATTGATCCTTGGTTCAGGTATGGTGAGAGAAGCAACAAAGAAGATGGAATTGATCCGAGATAGGATGAAGGAAGCTCATCCTAGACAAAAGAGTTACGTAGATAAGAGGCGTAAGGATCTAGAATTCCCAGTTGGAGGTAGGGATTTTATTGAAGTATCACCAATGAAGGGTGTGGTACAATTGAAAAATCAGGAAAACTGGCACTGAGATATGTTGGAACTTTCACAGTCATAGAGAGGATCGGAAAGCTTGCGTACATAGTATAGTTACCAAGCAGTTTGGTTGGTGTCCATAATGTATTTCATATGTCTCATCTTCGTAAATATGTACATGATCCAGAGACTTCTATCCCTCCGATTACATTGGAAGACTTAATAGTAGAACCGGATTTGACTTTTGTTAGGCAACCATTTCTGATTGTAGTGAGAGATGAGAAGAGGTTAAGAAACAAGATAGTCAAGTTGGTAAAAGTTCAGTAGAGCGACAATAAGAAGGACTGTACTTGGAAAACAGAAGATAGGATTAGGGATACTTATCCTAGACTGTTATGTGAGTATGTTCTATATTTGTTTTATATAGACTTTTCACTGGTGGGATATACTAGCTTTGTTGGCATGATTGATATGCTTGTTTGTAGTCCTTACTTTCAAAAGCGAAATTCTTTAAGGGGGAGCCTATAACACCCTTAATTTTTCTTTAACATTATTCAAGAGATTTAATTAGATTAATTAAATGGAATAATGTGTGGCGTGAAAAGGAGATGGTATTTGATAATTAATTGGGTTAAGCCTTAACTAATTAATATCTAAGATTGTTTTGACTTAAACATAAGTAGGAGGATTTATGAAAGGGGAAAAATTGGAATAAGCTTCATTTCCTTAACATAAACACTTCCACCCTCATATCCTCATTCATTTTTACATACAAAAAACAAACAAAGTCGATGCCATTGCTAATGCTTTTAAAGGAAGAAAATTTAGAGAATCAAGTTAAAGTTAAGGGGAAACAAATCAAGAACTCAAATCTCAACACTTTTTCTCAAAACAAGGTGAATAATAGTATCCATCTCATTCATATGTGTTAAATTTTAGATTTTTGATGTATTCCACATTGTTTAATGATGATATGGTTGATTTACCATTCTTTGCATGAATGGTGATTTATTGGAATTTTAATGAAATTTTTGTGATAGGTTTCAAGGGAAAAACCTTAGTGAATGACCTCCAAATGGCTTTTTTTTGTTACATTGTGTATTACATAATTTTAGAGATGGGATTTTAATTTCATAATTTTCTGAGTTAATAGGAATATTTTATGATTTTTCTAAGGTGAAAATGGTATATATTTTGGATTTTAATTATTAAAAATAATAAAATAATGAATTTTTCTTCGAAATTTTTATATAGTAAAGAAAATGTTATTCAGATTTTTGGTGAGTTTTGGGATTTTTTTCCCAAATGTTTGTTAACCTGCCTTTTGGCAAGGTGGTATGCAGGCGGATTTAACCCGATGGACTTCGTGATTATCAAGCCCGATGAGCGCAGAGCGATGGTTGTAGGACCCGAAAGTAAGGTACAAATGGTTATATAGAGCCAGAGTTGGCGGAAATTGGTAGATAACGATGCTGGGCGCTTGAAATATGGATATTAGCTTAGAACCCAAGGGATCGGCATAAAATAAGGGATCGGTATATCTCCATAGCATGAAAGGGATCGGCAAACTCTCATGGCAAAAGAGGGATCGACATAGTTTCATGGCATAGGAGGGATCGACATATCTCTATAACATAGGAGGGATTGGCATATCAATTGCAGCAAAGGCGGGATCGACATGGTATATTGGAAAAGGAGGGATCAGCATCGCATTATGGAATAAGGTGGGATCAGCATTGTAATAATGGAGGGATCGGTACTGTTAATGATAGATGGATCGGTATCTAAGGGATCGATTTATGATGAAGCTTGGATCGATATACTCGAGGAGTCCGCGTACCATCTAAGATGAGAAGGGATCGGTATACTTCAAAATAAAGGGGTCGGCATGTCTCCATAGCACAGGAGGGATCAACGTAGTCTCAAGAGGTAGTAGGGATCGGCAAAGGTGAGGTGATGTATGGATCGACATGGTTGGTTCTAGTGGGGTCGGTACACCTCATTGACTTGGCAAGATGGAGGAGTCGGCATGGGTGGATGCATTGGATCGGTAGATTTCATTGATTGGGGTCGACACTTAATAATGCAACAAGTACATACTTACGTTCAACCATCAACAACTCGAGCTCTCTTATTCCAAGTGACATGAAACTTGAAAGTCGAACATATATAGGCATGAATAATTCATCATAGAAGTCGCTACTCAAAAATCACCCAAGGACGATCCCTCTCTATGGGGATTTGGGCCTAACGACCCTTATGATGGGCCCATATGGATAAGAGGCTCCTGTGCCCGAAGTTTCACCTATAAATATAGCAGGCAGGGCTTCAAAAAAGGGGACCTTCATTCTGCTTCTCTTCATCTTCTACCTTGGCAATACTCTGTCATTTTTACTCTCGAATTTCTCAAACTTGTAACTGTAATCAGCAACATAGTCTAATTAAAGGAAAATCTTTGGAGTGAACGTAGGCCGGAGACAACCGAACCGCTATAAAAACTGTTGTTCTTGATTTTTATTTTTATTTGCTTATTGTTTTGATATATTCCTATGTTTTAATTTAGTTTCTTTATTTACAATACACACTACACAAGAAAAGGTCTTTCGTAGCACAGAAAAAATGCTACCAAAACTTTCGGTAGCTTTTCAGTAAACGCTGCGATATGACATGCAATTAAAAGTATGAAACTTTTTGTAGCGTTGTAGAAAACGCTACCAAAACATGACCTTTTGTAGGGTTTTAGAAATGCTACAAAAAATTTTAGACTTTTGGTAGCATGTCGTATCGTAGTGTTTGCCGAAACGTGGCTAAAAGTTTTGATGGCTTTTTTCATAGCTAAAAAAGTCATATCGCATCTGCTTACATTTGTTTCCGTATCGTTTTTAAAAGGCTACTAAAAGTTATTTAACTATTTTGTAGCACACTGGACACTCTACCATTTCCTGTTAATGGCTTGTATCATTTCTAGCTATCGCTCACATAATAGTCTTATTAAAATCAACAATTAATCATGTAATCGTCATATTCAAACCAACAATCAATCAATCACATAATCGTCATATTCAAACCAACAATCAATCAATCACATTCAAACAGCTGAAAAAACACGTCAATCACAATTAAAGTCATATTCATTACTTGATTACCCACAATTCTTTGTTGCAGCTGGCTTTACTCCTAAAAAGCTAATTACCTGCAGACAAGTTTAATAATCAATAGATGATTATGAAACCATTTTGCATATTTAAAGTATATCAAATATCCTTAGTTAAACTTTTTAATTTTTATAAACTTAGTTAACTTAGTTAAATTTTTATAAAACTTGGTTAATTTTTATAATAAACTTATTTTATTTTTAAAAACTTATTAATTTAGTTAAATTCTAATAAAACTTAATTAATTTGTATAAATTTATTTAATTTTTATAAAACGTAGTTAAATTATATAAAACTTAGTTAATTTTTAAAATTTTGGTTAATTTTTGTAAAAATTAGTTAAATTTTTATAAAGCTCGATTAACTTATTTATAACTTTATTTATATTAACTCAAACTTATAAATCATCTCAATTGCTAAACTTAAAATGTCATAACTTATATTTTAATTAACTTAAACTTATAAATTATCTCAAACTTAAACCTTATTAACTTAGTTAATTTTTATAAATTATCTCAAACTTATAAATTTTTCATAAACTTACTTATTTATTATTATTATTATTATTATTATAAACTTAATTAATTTTTATAAACTTATTTTTTTTATAAAACTTAATTAACTTAGTTAATTTTTATAAACTTAGTTTCATTTATTATTGTTGTTGTTATTAATTATAAAACTTAGTGACTTAGTTAATTTATTGTTATTATTATAAACTTATTTAATTTTTTATCAACTTAGTTTATTACTATTATTATAAAAAATTTAATTTTTATAGTACTTAGTTAATTTTTATAAAACTTAGTTAATTTATTCAAACTATTGGTTGTTGTTATTATTATTATTAAACTTATAAATTATCACAATTGCTAAAATTTAAAATGCCATAACTTATATTTTAATTAACTTAAACTTATAAATTATCTCAAACTTAAACTCTATTATCTTCATTTTAAAAATCTACGTTCTTTTTAAAAGTCTTTTTATGGCTGCAACTCCCATTCCCCCCGTCCTTTTCCTTACCTTCTATGCCTAACCCATCTCCGTCCTTCCTGCCATCACCATCCCTCTTCTTCATCCTTCTCCTCTACCTCCTGACCCTCCTGATCCATCCACCCCCTCCAACCTCGCTTTTCCTCCTACGGCCTTGCTCTCTCCCCACTTTTCCATCTATCCTGTTCCTTACAGTGAACTGATGTAGACTTCTTTATTCAAAAACAAGCCGCGCAATGCTGGGAAGTACATACCAGTTGATGTCACTCCTTCATACTCTGATGATAATTTAGTTCCTCCTTAAAAAGTTGTCATGGCGGGAACGAAAGTGTGGGGTGAATATTTGGTTGGTTTCTTTCTCGACAAACCCCTTTCATACTCTGTTGTCATCCATTCCCTCAAATCTATCTGGAAGCTGAGGGGCTCTATATCCGTGAAGTCAGACGGTTTTGTTTTTCTCTTTCTTTTCTCGTGTGATGAGGACAGACAAAAAAATTCTTCAAGGTGATCCCATTGTAATTCGTGATAAACTTTTTATTATTAAACCATATGATCCTGCTATAGGAATTGTATATGGTAGTAATCTGTTCCAGTATGGATATATTTATCTAATATCTCTATATTTGCATAGTCATACCTTGGTATTAACTGGCTTACATGTCATATTGGGAAGCTAGTGTGTATGGATGAATCGACAGAGAAGTTGGAGATTGTGTTTTGCTAAATGTTTAGTTGAAATTAAACCTGATCATGAGCTTGATGATAAATTCTCAGTTTAATTGGTAGATGGTGGCACACAAACAGTTTACATTAATTACCTTTGGAAGCCTGATATTTGCCACAAGTGCAAAATTTTTGGACACTGCACTGTTGACTGTGACAAGGTAAATGAAAGTGGAGCAGAGATTATCAAGCAATCAAAAGATATAAATGGTACTTCTCAGCCAAGTAATAAAGTGACCGAGTCAAAAAAAAAATGAGAAGCAAGAGAATTCAAAAATGGCAAGTTGTAAGCAAAAGTAAAAGGAGAAGCTCTAGTCTTCTAGCTAACACTATTTCTCTAAAGGATAGAGTTAATAATGTAGTGTCAGATGCTAAAATAATAGAAGAAGGTGAGATTGTTATTGAAAATTATAGTGATTAGCCAATGATAGAACACAAGAGTGAGGATGTTACTATTTTTTGGGAAAGGAAATAGCAAGATGGTAGATGTAATTATAAACAGTGAGATAAATTTCGAGATAATGCTCTGAGTGAATGCATTATTGATAACCAAGAAGTTGGTTTGTATAAAGAAAACAAAATTGACCTTGAAATAACCCTGAGAAATAGCTTCTCTATCCTGCGTGATGATGAGGATGATATCAATATGTAGGATGTTAGTAATGTTTACGATACTATGACAGTGCCTGATAAAAATGAGCAAAACAATGAAAATGATGAATCCTCTTTGGGCCTTAAGAATGTAGGAAGAAAGACAGCAAGACAATCAAAACAAAGTAATATTTCTATTCTGCTGAAGCCACATAGCTCTTATGAAGGTATGGATGAATTAAAAAAGCATGACCTACCCATACTATGTATGTGCATAGCAATTCTATGTGCATAGCAATTCTAGTAATACCGCAACAAAATCCCGCATCAATGACTCCCCTCCCTCAATGTTTTCTTCTGAAAAAAAAAGCATCCACTTCGAGCCTTAAGAATACAGGAAGTGGTGCTTTGAAACAACATTATGTTGAAGTTAAAGAATATGAAATGGTGCCCTCCATTACTTCATTAATACCTGACGTGATTTCTTGTGAACTGTTCCCTGTGCATGTTCAGCCTATGCACATGCACATCAGCATCACAACCCCCCAAACCTATACATCCCTCTTTTAACCCTTTCTCCCTCAGTTCATACCAAATCCCCTCCATTTATTTCCGGTGAGCCTTTGTCCAGTCCCATTGCCAACCCATCCCTTCAGCCAATGAATCAACCCATATTTCATTTGAACAGATTGTTCCTCCTCCTGCTTAGAAGGACCCCCTCCTTATATTCCTTTTATCCCTCCCTCTATCCTAATCCCAACTGTGTCAGAAAACAAATGCACTTCTGGAAGGAATAATCTTTTGATGAAGAAACCTTTACATATAGATACCGATGACAAAGAATGTTCCTCTTGCCATCTCTCTGCATCTGTTCCAAATTATATGCACATCGCAAAGCCTTTAACCAGAGCTATGAAATTGGAGCTGCTATCTAATATAGGGTTTAATAATGATGCATAAAATAGGAGATTGGAATATCAGGGGTGCTCACTGTGACATCAAGTTAAATCAATGCAAAACTTTAATACATGAACACAGTCTCGGTCTTCTTGCTATACTTGAAACTAAGCTCAACCTCTCTCTCACTTTAAGAGCAGCAAAAATAATCAGGCATGATTAAATCTTCTTCATAACCTCCTTGATGCCCCATATAGTAGAATTATGGTCTTGCATGACCCTAAAGTATTTACCTTATCTCCTATCCCGTCGAATCAGCAAATTCTTCACTGCCATGCGATTCACATTCCCTCCAATTCCTCCTTCTACATTTCCTTTGTATATGCCACTAACAATATCACTTCCAGATCCAACCTTTTTAACCTTTTTCCATCTCTTAGGCAGGAATCTCATCCTTGGACTGCCAATAGTGACTTCAATTTTTCTCTCAGAATTACTGGCAGACATGGAGGCAATCCATTGTCTTTAAATGATATCAAACCCCTCAACACAGCCATTCATGAATCCGACTTATTTAAAATTAAAACAACTGGTGCTCAATTCTCTTGGAACAATAACAGGAGACAAGGAACTCAGACTTTCTCAAAAATTGATTAGGCTTTCTACAACCGAAAAAGCATTATGCACATGGCCAATTATATCAAACCACTTCCCTCCTCTCCTCCTCTCCGACCATTCCCCTCAGATCCTATCCATGGGTAGCCAAATCATGAAAGGAAAATCAAATTTTAAATTTTTAATGCATGTGTTCATGGGCCTGATTTCTTTGAAATTGCGCAAAATGTTTGGGTTTCTCAAAGCTATGGTAACCCAATGAATATCTTGCAGGTAAAATTAAAGAGAACTAAGGAAGCTTTGAGAACATGGGCTAGATAGACATATGGAAGTTTGAAATAAGCCCTCTGATGATCTGAAGTCAAAACTTATAGAGGTACAAGAAGCCATGCAGTGTCATTTAAATAATGCTGACCTATGTATGCTTGAAACAGATTTATCCAAGAAGTATGCAGAAGCTTTGGAGAAGGAGGATACTATGATAAAGCAAAAAACAAGAATAAGATGGTTTAAAGAAGGAGATAAATGCACTGCTTATATTCACTCCTCTTTAAGAGAAAAGCATGCAAGGGAAAACATCATTGCTATTTATGATCAACATGGTACCCTCCACTCCAACCAATCTGACATTAATAAGGCATTTCATACATACTACAAAATTCTATTGGGAAATGCAAACAACTTCTCTCCATCTCTTGATATTCTAGATTCCATCCCTCTTCCAAGGCTGAACGATCAAGACATGAATATGCTTGGCACGGCTGTGTCCAATGAAGAGATTAAAGAAGCTGTTTTCTCCATAAATCAAAGCTCTTATGGGGGGCCGGATGGGTTCAATCAAGTTTTTGCTCATTTCTCGTTGGAGTATAATGCATAAAGACTTCTATGCTGCCATCCAAAAAAAATTCTTCAAATCCAAAATTGTTGGCTCCGTAAATGCTACTAATATAGCCCTTGTCCCAAAGAATAATAATGCTGACAATGTGCAATTTTTTTGGCCTATTGCTTGCTGCAATATAGTGCATAAATGCATTACCAAGATCGTTTCTTCTAGACTTAAGAAAGCTCTTCCTAACATAATATCTATGAACCAAGATGCCTTCCTTCCCGATAGAAGTATCCTGGATAATGTTTTACTGTCCCATGAACTATTAAGAGGATACAATTCTTCTCAGACATCCCCTAGGGTTATGATGAAATTTGATATTATGAAAGCCTTTGACACCTTTCAATGGGACTCTATAATGAGAATCATGGCTTACATGAAATTCCAAAAACGTTTTATTTCTTGGATATATACCTACATTTCGATTTCCAAATTCTCAGTTATTGTGAATGGAACTCCAATGGGCTATTTCCGTAGCAAATAAGGAATTCGACAGGGTGATCCTTTGTCTGCATACTTGTTTATTCTTATCATGGAAGTTTCAGGTAAAATTATTAATGGGTTAGTGACTAAAGGTCAATTCAAGCTTCAACCTAAGTGTACACAACCTCAAATCATGTCACTCATGTTCGCTGCTGACCTGGTTATTTTCTCCAAGCCTGACCTGAACACAATTCAATCTATTTTGGGTGGCCTTGACTTATTTTACAAGCTAACTGGTCTCGAGAATACCGTGTCTAATACTTCTAATACTTTATCTTACTTAGGTATTCCCTTTGCTACCTCAAGAATAACCAAGTACCAATGCCTTCCTCTATATGACAAAATAATAGCTAGACTAGACAGCCGGACCAACAAATCTCTTAGTCAAACGAGGAGACTCGCGTTAATCAAATCTGTCATATTTTCCATGTCTGTGTATTGGGCTAGGACTTTTATTTTGCCAAAAAAATTGATTAGCATGATTATGAGTGCTATCATGAAGTTCTTTTGGAAGGGTAGTATTCATGCAAGTTACATGGCCCTATGCGCATTCAGCAAAATGGAACTTCCTAAGGACAAGGGGGGACTAGGCATTAACAACTTACTGCTATGGAACAAAGTAGCTTTTGCTAGACATATTAATATTTCCTTAATAAAGATAACAATATTTGGGTTGCATGGTCTCGAAAGTATATGCTGCATAACTCTAATTTTTGGCAAATGAAAATCCCTCAAAATGCTAGCTGGATGTGGAGGAGCATATTGAGAATGAGAAGCAACATCTTACCTATGATAAGATACTTTGTTACTGCTTTGGTAGGGTGATTTTTTGGGATGACCCATAGATTAAACAAGGGTTTATACCGAGTGATCATTTGAACTTCCAGAAGATTCAGCAAACTGGTATAAGAAGGAATGCTAGGGCATGTGAATTCATTGCGAATGGTCATGTTCAGGTGCCTACTACCTCCAATCAGAACATCAATGAGATTTGGTCTTATATCCTTAATGATAACATTAGCTTGGAGGCGACTGAAAGGAAATTATGGTCAGACAAGGGTAGAACTTTCAGTGTAGGAATGATATAAATTATTTACGCAAAGTTGATAAGCATGGTGACTTCGGATATAATGATATGGCTAAATCATAGTAATGAAAGAGAGAATTTAATGCTTTGGAAAGTGATCCAAAATGCACTGTATATGAAGTTAAGCTTCGAAGTAGAGGAATTATGCTTGATACTAAATGTTTATTTTGCAACAAAGAAGACGAGGATAGCATGCACCTGTTTTTTTAACTTTGATAAAGTGAACAGTCTATGGCAGTACATTATGTTTTTCACACGCAGAACCCAGGTAGTGATAGCAACAAAGAATAGGAATTTATTTTTAAAGCAACTACAAAAAAGACGTACAAATCTTATGTGTTCAGCTTTGTCTTAAGGAAATTTATCATCTTAATTTGGAAGGAGAGGAATGAGATCTTATTTCGTGGAGTTCGGAAGACAGACGCAAATGAAACAATTACTGAAGCATGACATCAGAGAAGGCATGGTTTTATCTCCCTTTCCATTTGAATTGGGTATTATTCATGCCTTTCAGTAATTTTTCTGGTTTTTATGTTTTCTTCGGTGGTTGTGTCGGCTGTCTTTTTTGGTTTTTGTTTTTCCTTTGCTTTTGTTTTCTTGTGATTGTCTTCGTCTAGTTTCCCTAATATTCTGTATGTTTTTCTCTCTTGGGTCAATCACTAAAATGGTAGGGGCCCATTTAACCTCAATGGCCTTGCCAAAAAACTATATTATCTTAGTTAATTTTTATAAATTATTTCCAACTTATAAATTTTTCATAAACTTGATTAATTTATTATTATTGTTGTTGTAAATTTAGTTAATTTATTATTATTATTATAAACTTAATCAATTTTTATAAAGTGGAAATTAGGTTGAAGGGCTTCTATTTGCAGCGTAATAAGTTTTAAGGACAGCACTTCCGAATAATTAGTTTTAAGGACAATTTTCAGCATAATGATAAATTCATTTATATTTTCAAGTTATTCAGGAAAATGATAACTCCTTTTATCATTATTTCTGTATAACTGAAAATGATAAATTCTTTTATCTTTTTCCCGTAAAATGTCCTTAAAACCAATTTTTTAGAAGTAGTGTCCTTAAAACTTATTACCTTGCATAAATAAGCCCTTGAAGTAAAAATCCCCTTTTATAAACATGTTTAATTTTTATAAAACTTAGTTAACTTAGTTAATTTTTATAAACTTAGCTTTTGTTACTATTGTTACTATTGTTATTAGTTATAGAACTTAATTGACTTAGTTAATTATTTATTATTATTATTACTATTATTATTATTATTATTATTATTATTATTATTATTATTATTATTATTATTATTATTATAAACTTAGTTAATTTTTATCAAAATATAGTTTACTCCTGTTACTGTTGTTGTTATAAGCTCAATTAATTTTTTATCAAATTTAGTTTGTTATTACTATTACTATTATTGTTATATACTTGTTAATTTTTATAAAACTTAGTTAATTTATTTAAACTATTATTTATTATTATTATAAACATAGCTAATTTTTTTAAACTTTGTTAATACTTATCAAACTTGGTTAATTTTTTCTACTAAATCTAATAATAGCGACATATCGTGTACATTTCATGCTTATTTATTTTATAGGTCTATGAGTGTGGCATGATAACATAATATTGGTAAAGCAATATTATACGATTTATCATCCATGAATCTTTGCTTAACTGTTCTAGTTTTGGTTTCTAGAATAGCTTGATTTATAGTCTATGAAATATAACAAAATTAAAGAGATTAAAGTTAAAGAACTCGTATAAGTACAAGTGTAATTTGTGTTTATTCAGCACACGACGTATAAAGAAGAAAAAACTCAACACTTGGACTCCAAAAATTGGATAGTACTTTAATTTGCAACTCCAAAATTTGATTGTGATGACCCGGAATTTTGGAACAAAATCAATCTAATAATCTGAATTAAAAATTAAATTGAACTGATGATCTTTGTGATAAGATCTGAATTAATTTAATTAATCCAAATAAAATAAATATTTAATTGATAGATTTTATCTTTTTAAATCTAATAATTGTTTTCTATTTATAATGTATATAGGATATGTATATATTGTAAATAGATCTTGTTTTAATCTAATAAATAAATATATCATGTTTCTATAAAAATATATATCTTTAGTAAAATTGAAAATTTTGATTTTATTAAAAGTTAAACTTTTAAAAGGTTAATTAATAAATAAAATAGGGTTTTTAAATAGTTAAGGTAAAAATTTATTTTTTTTAAAATAATTTATTTGATATTAAGTTTTTAAAGGTGTATAATAAATAACAATATGATTTTAAATGCATAAGGTGAATATTGAAATGATTTAAAATATGTTTTAACTCAAGGTTTAAATTTAAATAAATAACAATAAGGGTTATTTTGATATAATTGAATAAAATAAATAATTTATTAATAAAGAAACAATTTCTTTTAATAAGTTATTTATGGTTATCAAATGTTGTTATTTTTAAATATAATAATACATTGTTTTAACAAATAAATTTTTAATAAAAATAATTGTTTTTCAAAATTTAAATGGGGTATTTATTGTAAAGGACAAAATATCCAAATAATTTATCCTCAAGGACACATGCCTATAATTTTATCCTCAAGGACAGGCCCAAAGCCCATTTTTTCTCAAATGCACAAATCTCTCTTCCCCGTGCCTATTCAATCCCGTTTTCAGCTCCGACCACCTTATCCTGCGTCAACGCCATCTCCTCACCAGCGCCGCCGCCTCCTCACCAGCGCCACTATTGCCACCTCCTCCTTCACCCGTTTTGCAGCAACCACCTTGTGCCACCTTCTCCACCCGTTTTGTGTTCACCATCGCCGCAGCGTCACCTCCTCACCAGCGTCGTGCAACTACCCCATGTCATCTCCTCCACCCGCCAACGCCACCCCCTCACCAGCACCATGCTCTTAAAAGCTGATACTGATACCAGTTTTTAGGTATCAGTTTTGAAATTTTAGGTATCAGTTTTCAAATTTTAGGTATCAGTTTTTAAATTTTAGGTATCAGTTTTGAAATTTCTTCTGATGCAAACCCTACAAATCGCTTCCAAATACCACACACTATACCACCACCTTCACAGTTTCGTCAAACCAATAACCCATCAGAAATTTTCCACCACAAATCCATACTATTTCCTAAACCACCACAAATCCACTGATACCACATCGCATACAAAACTGATACCCAAAACTGATATTATGTTATTTTATTAAAACTGATACCATCGCATACAAAACTGATACCCAAAAACTGAACACAGTAGAATGATTTCCATCCTCTCGTCATCGCTTCCTCCTCTCGTCCACGGTCTCCTTCATCGTCTTTTCGAAATCCTCACTCACGTGCTTGATCTCCATCCCTAACTTTTCATAGTCGCTCTCCGCTTCCTCACGTGCTCTTTTCTTCTCCGCAAGCTCCTTCATCTCAGATTTTTTCACAGACTCCATCTTCTTCCGAATTCGTCTCTCGAGCTCGAACTCCGCGCGCAGGTCCTTGATTTCTACCAAGGTGTTGTCGAGATCTGAGAGGTCGACGTCTCGGTCGGAGTTTATCGGGTTGGAGAAGGAAGCGATGGTGTGGGTTTTGTAGCAAGATGTGGAGTTGGAGAGGCAAGTTGCAGTGATTTGTCCTTGAGGATAAAATTTTAGCGGGCTGTCCTTGTGATTAAAAAAGCCCTAATTTTTGTCCTTGAGGAAAATTTCCTGAATTTAAATTGTGTAGTTATATTTGTAAATAAACTGGATTTCAAAATTTAATTTGAACTTGAATTCAAAGCTTTGAAAACTAAAGTATAAATGTTTTTAATTTTTTTTTGATTTTGAAATATTTGTATATGTTCCATTTTATAAATAAAATCTGATTAATTCATTTTAAAATTTATCTACATATAAATAAATACATGATTAACTAATTTATTAAACATAGGTTTACATTCATCTTATAACAACATACTAAATAAATACTAATTAACTTTTAGTTAAATACTAATTACTTTTATAAGACAAGTGTAACATCCTAAGGTCTTACATAACGCTTGTTAAATGATAAAATAAGGTTTTTGACAAATGTTACATTGTGAGACAAGTGTCAAAATTTAATTTAACATTTTCTTTTGTTTTTATTTTTGAATAATTTCAGTTTATATAAAACTTCTTTCCCTCATCTTCTTTTCTTCTTCTAAAATCTAAAGACAAGCAAATCTAAAAAAAAAACACTTCCATTCAAAAACTTAAATCTGTAAACATCTTCAAATCTGCAAATCCACTTCACAGACCTAAAACAAAGGCTACACATTTTCTAACATGCAAGCGAACCTGCATATTTTCAAGTATGAAGCATATTCCTATAAATCAGTAAAGCAAGCAAACCTGTAGCATTCAAAAACAAGCCTGCATTTGGAATCTGGAGTTTCAAAATAGCATGCATGCAGTTCAAAATTAAAGGAACAAGCAATTCAAGTTTTTTTAAAAAAAAAAAGGGTACTGCATATTCCAGTTTCTCAACAAGCTTTTGTAAAAACAATGGAGGCTCTGTCTTTTAATTAACAGGTGAGTAAAATTTCTATTTCTTAAAGTTTAAATTTAAAAATAAGTTGCATGTTAAATCTCTGTGATAAAATGTTTTGTATGCATATATGAATGAATTCTGCGGTGACTATAATGGGTGTATTATATGCTTGTGATTTCCAGAGTACTCACTGTTTTTATAGATCATATGTTCAGGTTTTGATTTAAATTCAAAATCTATAGATTGTGCATCTGTTTTAAAACTTTATATTTAATCAAACCTGTTGGTTTGTGTTAAACTTTAGTTTAAGATTTTAGTTAAGTCAAAATAACTTGTAAACATCTCTGTAAACCAGAATTTGATTAATCAAGTTTAAATATGTGAAAATTCATATTGAATAAATTATAAATTCAGTATTAAGAACTAAATACTAAGATCAAAACTTGATTTTTAGAATAAAAATTAGCAATTTTAGTTAAGAGGTTGGGTACAGTTTTGTGTTTAACTGTAAAAGGGGAATATTGGTTTTTTGGGAGATCTAGGCAATTTGGAGTGACAAGGTTCTTCTGGTAGGTGGAGGAGTAGTCGTTGATGCTGGGAAAAATATTGGGTGGCGTTGCAGTTCATCGTGGTAGCTGCAGTGATGAGATTTTGTCCACAACCCTAGTTTTAACTAGGTTAATTGTTTTGGTCAGTACTACCCGTAGGTAAGATCGAGTTGAACGGGGTTTTAGGGGTTGATAGTTTGGTCGTAGGTGAGTCTGTGGCTGGCGGTGGAAGATCTCCGGCGGTCGGAGGATGGGTGTTGAAGAGATGACAGGTTTGGGATTGGTTTTGGCTTTCTGTTTCCAGGTTTTGGGAATGCAACTCGAATTCAAATTCAAGTTGAATAGGAGCGAGGTGATGGTCGTATGGGACTGTGAGGATGGTCGTTGATGATTGGAGGTCACCGGAGAAGGATGATGATGGCCGGAGGCACGGTGCATGTGCACCGTGCACTTTTTGGTATGATGTTTTTTTTCTGGGTGTTGCAGTGTTTTTGAACTCGAAGTATTACTCGAGTGTTGCTGTGCTTTGCTCGAGGGGATGGACTTGATGACTCGAAGCTGGGAATAGGGTAGCTCGGGTAAAGGTGGAATAGCTGTTTTTTTAAAGAAATCTGATGACCTGGTTTTAAAATATAAAATAAAATTTAAACCTAGGATTTAAATGAAAGTTAAGTTTAAATACTAGTTTTAAATCTGAGTTAAGTTTAAATCTAGTATGTATTTTAGTTTTCAAATAATTTTGAATCTTATAGGTTTTTAAAATTTTGAAAGAGGTTTTTCAGTTTAAAAATAAAAAATGGAAAACCTGGCAGTTTTCTGAAAATTAAATTTCATTTTGAAATCTGAAAGCAAATTTAAAACAGCAATTTGAATTTCAATTTTAAATTCAATTTTTCTTAAGATCTTTGAATCTTCAAGTTTTTTTAAAATGGAATTTGAATTTTAAATAAAGAGTTTTAGAATCAAGGTTTAAATCAAAAAGTTTAATTCAAGTTTAAATTCAAAAGATTGAAATAAGGAATGGGTTCAAGGGTATTAAATTTAAAACTGGATATTTGAATAAGTTTCAAAATTTTGAATGTTTCAAACGAGTTAAATTTAAATTGTTTGTTAGAGATAAATTTGTTTTCAAAACAAATATTTAAACTTGATTCTTTTTGAATAAATTCTTTATAAAAGATTTATAAATGAAAGTTAAATGATCTGTTAACTTGAATTTGCAATTCAAATGGTAAAGTACTTTAAACTTAATTTTAAATGAAATTAAGCAAATGGGTTAAAGGCTTTTCTTATATAAGTTTTAGATATAAGTAATAAATGTTATTTACATTTATTTTGAAAGGAATATAAATGGAATCTAAATTTGGAAAATGCTTAAATAAATATCATTTTGAATTTTAGATTTAAAATGGAATTTGAATTTAAATTTAAAAATGAAATTGTCTAGTACACTTTAAAATTTATAAAATCATTAATAAGAAATGGATTTTCTTAATGATTATTGAAGTATTAAAATGATCATGTGAATAAGATAAGTAAGGAATGTCTTATTTATTTAATGTATAAATTAATAACTTAGATTAGAGATAATTAAGAAGTAATTAAAGAATTAATAATAGTTAATGATGGTCATTAACTAAGAATTATTTAGTAATTAATTAATATGATTAATTTTTTTTATAATTAATTAGATTAATTAATTAATGATAATAAATTATGAAATTTGTTTAAGTTAATTACTTAAATGAGAATAATTAAGACATTAATTACTTAATGTAATTAATGGAGTTTATTGAGTTTGGTTTAAATTAATTAATTAAGTTTAATTATTTTAAACATTGGATTTGATAACAATTACTTGATGTAATTAATGAAGTAAAATTACTCAGTGAAGTAATTAAAGATAATTACTGGATGTAATTAATGGATGATGTTGGGATTGTGAAAATAATTTGGATTAAATTATTTTGTATAATTAATCAAGGGATTAATTAAAGAAATTAATTAAGGGGTAATTAATTTGATAAGTGATTAAGGGTAGTTAACTACAGAATGAGATTAATCAAAGGTGATTAATAATTATGGTTTAAGTGAGATTAATTACTAAAAGTAATTAATTTAAATTGATTAATTAATTAAATATAATTAAGGATCATTAACTAATATAATTAATGATGTAATTAAGATTGATTAATCAATATTAATTAATCAATAATAAGTGATTAAGTGTAATTAATTAATTGTAATTAATTACGGTTTAATGTAATTAATTATAGATAATTAATTAATGAAGTAATTAAAGGTTAATTGCTGTATTTGGTTTAGAGTAATTAATTTTGTGAAATTAATTAAAGTATAATTAATCAAAGGTGATTAATTAAGTTGATTAATTAGAGGTTAGTTAATTAACTAATTTGTAATTAATTAATGGTGATGTAAGCAAGATTTATATTGTGTAAGTAATTAATTAATTCATTTTAAATTAATTAGAAGGCGATGTAATTAATTTAATTCATTTTAAATTAATTATAGATGGCATGATTATAGGTCATTGCTTATGAATGGTTGATATTTGTTACCTTGAATGGTTTGAATCTCAGCTATGAGATTAGTAATGTTGAGTGATATGGATGCATTGGTTGCATTATGATATGGATTATCTTTGATAGTGATAATATGGATTATATATATTGTGTGATGATAATTATCATTATCTGTTGTGAATCTGTGAATTATCTATCTGTGTATATATAGATAATGTAATTGAATTGTTTTAAACTTTAAAACAACTTGGACCTAAAAGACACGCTTTGGATTTCGATGAGACCGAGATCGGGTTTCCATATTTGGATATCCGAAAACCACATCGATCCAAATTAACGATAGGTCGTGAATCTTATGTGAAGAATGAAAACTCGAGGTGTAAGGACTATTAGTCAGTATAACTCTGGGGCGATTCCGTGATGAGTTTGACGGAAATAGTACTTACAGGCTCGAGATGGAGATTCAAAGTGCAAGGGTTATCGTCGTTAACTCTGAGGGTGATTCTAAAACGAGTGTAACAAGATAATGCCTTCGGTTTCGTTCGAACCCGGAACGAACTTGTATGGATTGAATGCTTTCAGAACATCGTCAGGTGGACGATGAGCATTCTAAGAGATGTGTTCTCTAAAGGTAATCGTAGCCTCAAGCCTCATCAACTGGGAATGGCTAAAACAGGGGAGGTGCAGCAAGGCTTCGTGGGTAGACTCCCACTGGAGAGCAAGATTTTCCCCGTCTAGAGGTCCCTTTTTATTCGGCTCAGTGGGCAGTTGGATATGCGCACCAACTGCGGGATTGTCTTGTTCAGAACTGTTCAGTAAGGAATGGTTTCGGCCTTGTGTTGCAGGGAAGTTAGGATGGCTCCTCGGTACGTTGATCTAGGTCACGTACTGCGACGGGCGGTACCCCAGTAGCCCTGCCATTGTATGGAATCCGAAATCCAATAAGTGCCAACGGTTTTGATTGTATTACCCACTTTTGTGGCTGGTAGCTGGAATTTAATCATGTAACAATTTCGGCTATTTCATACTTACTTGACTGGATTTCCTATCAAATGTTTTGGTTAGCGTAAGGTAAAAACTTTTCCATGTTTATGTGTGGGAAGTCTTACGTGATAGCTTTCTTTTCAAAAGGTTTTTGAAAGTTAAGCAACTTTAACCTGTTATTCACACTAGACCCATGTCTGACCCGGAGTTTATTCTTTGTTTTCTTAAACTCTTAGGTACTCAAATTTTTACGAGTAGCCAAGAGATTCAGGTTAGCTTTCACGAATTATGGAGGAGCAATGGAGCAGGAGGCTTCTGCGTTAGATATATAATAATCCGATGTGTGTTCTGTGTTGTCTCTGAGATGTATTATGTTGTAAATACTAGACAGGTGTTTATAACTGTCTAGTATGTGTTGTATTATCTGTGTACCCTAATAGTTGTTGTAAACTTTGTAATATTTTATGTTATTAATATGATTTATTCGTTCCGCTGTTTAGATTCTGATGTGTTGTTTCTTCTTCTTCTCTTTCTTTCTCTTTCCTATCCCTTTCTTTCTTATTAATGATGCGTCATTCTGGGGAGACGGATGGCGGGTCGTTACAGTGGTATCAGAGCATTAGGTTGAGTGAATACCTATGCTCTTTAGTGGTGTCTATCTTGAGAGAGCATATTTGTAATTTTTAATATATATATATATATATATATATATATATATATATATATATATATTTCTACCTATCTGTTGGGTTACCTATTCAGGTTTTCCAATATAGGTTATAAAGGTAGATAAGGTAGTGGTGTGTGTAACACGATTACTACAATTGGTTGAAGTTTGTATGTTTGAGGTTGGAAGTGTATATGCCGAGACTGTAGACCTAATGCCGTCTCGAGTGAGCTTTGCAGCTGGATATAAGATTTCATTGATCTTTGAAGGAAAACTGTTAAGGTTCGGAGTCATCTTTGAAGTGCAGAGTTTGGTGAGTAGAGGTTGGATCTATCGATTGAGCTGGAGCAAGTGATAGTATTTTGATACCTCAGGAAGTTGTAACTGCGTGATGAGATGCAGTGACTATGGTTGTGTCCGAAGATATTTCTTTGGAATAAGTTTTGGGAAGTGTGCCTGCTTCAACATTGTGGCTGGATTCAGCAGGATGTTATGGTGTTTATGTTTTCTTTGAAGTCCGAGTTTCTCGAAGAGCTTTGAATCAGGAAGTTTGGAATTGGTGTCAGCAGTGCAGCTTGGAATGTTCTGTGAGCCGACAGAGAAGTCTTAGCTGAGTAGTTTTTCTGAAGATGGAGTTCAGAAGCTGCAGAGTGAATCCGTTTCTTCAATGGATTGACTAGACCATTGAAAGTTGTTCTGTTTGGTAAAGAGAGGACTATTTTTTTTGGAAATTTATCTGGGTTGATCACAAAAGTGACTTGAGATAGTTGAGTGTTCTCTTGGATGGTTGGAGATTCTCTAGATGTCTTCTGGGGAAATCAGAAGTTTGTCTGCATCTGAAGAATGGAGTTTTCTTATCGACTAGGATTCCAGGAGAGGAACCGGTGGTTCTGTTTAGTTGGAGAATGATTCCTAGAGATGGAGTTTGATGAAGCAACTCAGTGTTCGGAGGAAATTCTGAGTTTTCTTTACGGATCTGAAGAACCATATTTCTGGAAGGTGATGTCCACTTGGTGCTTATGTTCTTCGTCAGCATTTTCTTATCTACTTTGGATCAGAGTTGTGCAGCGGAAGCAGTTTGAAAGTGTTTCTGATTTTCGTTTCCGAATTAGGGGAAGTTTGTTGTCTTCTGCTGGTTATGGAGTAGAGTTGTGTTTTTGGTTTTGATTGATCTTGAGGAGATCATTGGGTTGGGTTATTTTGGTCTAGTTTGTTTCTAGAAAAATCAGCAATGGTTGAGCTGATCAGTTTGGATGTTGGCAGCCAGGATCGTCCGAAGACTTTTATGGATAAGGGACGGAGGAATTTGAAATTCGAAGTTGGAGACTTCGTTGTTGTTGGAGTTTTCACTGATTCAGAAGCTATAAGTTTTGGTAAGTCTGGAAAGCTAACTCCGAGATGTTTTGGATCTCATCTGTGTTTTGGTTGGATTAGTGTTTGGTTTTCAGGATTGAATTGCCAGTTTGGATAACTGGGATTCGATGAGTTTCACGTATCTCTGAGGGAGTACGTATATGGTCTATCTCTGGTTTTGGAACCAGCAGTTTTAGAGGTTGGTTGTTGAATCAGACTCGTCTGTAGTCTGATATGCTGTCTAGTTCTATAGATCTAGATGAGTAGGAGCTCTATAGCTTTGTAATTTTGATTGTATGGAATCTATAAAGCGAGTATCGCGATATTTATACCGGGGAAACACGTGGAAGTTCTATCCAGAATTTTTCTGGATAATTAGATTTGATTGATTGGGTGAATTTATTGCTATGGTTGTTAGCATATCATTGGTATATGCTTGTGTTTTATAATTAAATCTTTAAATAGATTATTAAATTACTTTGTTTTAAATTTCGGGGACGAAATTCTTTTAAGGGGGAAGGAATGTGATGACCCGGAATTTTGGAACAAAATCAGTTTAATAATATGAATTAAAAATTAAATTGAATTGATGATCATTGTGATAAGATCTGAATTAATTTAATTAATCCAAATAAAATAAATATTTAATTGATAGATTTTATCTTTTTAAATCTAATAATTGTTTTCTATTTATAATGTATATAGGATATATATATATATTGTAAATAGATCTTGTTTTAATCTAATAAATAAATAAATCCTGTTTCTATAAAAATATATATCTTTAGTAAAATTGAAAATTTTGATTTTATTTAAAAGTTAAACTTTTAAAAGGTTAATTAATAAATAAAATAGGGTTTTTAAATAGTTAAGATAAAATTTTAATTTTTTTAAAATAATTTATTTGATATTAAGTTTTTAAAGGTATATAATAAATAACAATATGATTTTAAATGCATAAGGTGAATATTGAAATGATTTAAAATATGTTTTAACTCAAGGTTTAAATTTAAATAAATAACAATAAGGGTTATTTTGATATAATTGAATAAAATAAATAATTTATTAATAAAGAAACAATTTCTTTTAATAAGTTATTTATGGTTATCAAATGTTGTTATTTTTAAATATAATAATACATTGCTTTAACAAATAAATTTTTAATAATTAATTTAAATTGTCTAGTTATATTTGTAAATAAACTGGATTTCAAAATTTAATTTGAACTTGAATTCAAAGCTTTGAAAACTAAAGTATAAATGTTTTTAATTTTTTTTATTTTGAAATATTTGTATAAGTTCCATTTTATAAATAAAGTCTGATTAATTCATTTAAAAATTTATCTACATATAAATAAATACATGATTAACTAATTTATTAAACATAGGTTTACATTCGTCTTATAATAACATACTAAATAAATACTAATTAACTTCTAATTAAATACTAATTACTTTTATAAGACAAATGTAACATCCTAAGGTCTTACATAACGCTTGTTAAATGATAAAATAAGGTTTTTGACAAATATTACATTGTGAGACAAGTGTCAAAATTTAATTTAACATTTTCTTTTGTTTTTATTTTTGAATAATTTCAGTTTATATAAAACTTCTTTCCCTCATCTTCTTTTCTTCTTCTAAAATCTAAAGACAAGCAAATCTAAAAACAAAAACACTTCCATTCAAAAACTTAAATCTGTAAACATCTTCAAATATGCAAATCCACTTCACAGACCTGAAACAAAGGCTACACATTTTCTAACATGCAAGCAAACCTGCATATTTTCAAGTATGAAGCATATTCCTGTAAATCAGTAAAGCAAGCAAACCAGTAGCATTCAAAAACAAGCCTGCATTTTGGAATCTGGAGTTTCAAAATAGCATGCATGCAGTTCAAAATTAAAGGAACAAGCAATTCAAGTTTTTTTAAAAAAAAATTGGGCACTGCATATTCCAGTTTCTCAACAAGCTTTTGTAAAAACAATGGAGGCTCTGTCTTTTAATTAACGGGTGAGTAACATTTCTATTTCTTAAAGTTTAAATTTATAAATAAGTTGCATGTTAAATCTCTGTGATAAAATGTATTGTATGCATATATGAATGAATTCTGCAGTGACTATAATGGGTGTATTATATGCTTGTGATTTCCAGAGTACGCACTGTTTTTATAGATCATATGTTCAGGTTTTGATTTAAATTCAAAATCTATAGATTGTGCATCTGTTTTAAAACTTTAGATTTAATCAAACCTGCTGGTTCGTGTTAAACTTTAGTTTAAGATTTTAGTTAAGTTAAAATAACTTGTAAACATCTCTGTAAACCATAATTTGATTAATCAAGTTTAAATATGTGAAAATTCATATTGAATAAATTACAAATTCAGTATTAAGAACTAAATACTAAGATCAAAACTTGATTTTTAGAATAAAAATTAGCAATTTTAGTTAAGAGGTTGGGTACAGTTCTGTGTTTAATTGTAAAAGGGGAATTTTGGTTTTTTGGGTGATCTAGGCAATTTGGAGTGACGAGGTTCTTCTGGTAGGTGGAGGAGTAGTCATTGATGCCGGGAAAAATATTGGGTGGCGTTGCAGTTCATCGTGGTGGCAGCGGTGAGGAGATTTTGTCCAGAACCCTAGTTTTAACTAGGTTAATTGTTTTGGTCATTACTACCCGTCGGTAAGAACGAGTTGAACGGGGTTTTAGGGGTTGATAGTTTGGTCGTAGGTGAGTCAGTGGCCGGTGGTGGAAGATCTCCGGTGGTCGGAGGATGGGTGTTAAAGAGATGACAGGTTTGGGATTGATTTTAGCTTTATGTTTCCAGGTTTTGGGTATCTAACTCGAATTCAAATTCGAGTTGAATAGGAGCGAGGTGATGGTCGTATGGGACAGTGAGGATGGTCGTTGATGATTGGAGGTCACCGGAGAAGGATGATGATGGCCGGAGGCACGGTGCACGTGCACCGTGCACTTTTTGGTATGATGTTTTTTTCTGGGTGTTGTAGTGTTTTTGAACTCGAAGTATTACTCGAGTGTTCATGTGCTTTGCTCGAGGGGATGGACTTGATGACTCGAAGCTGGGAATAGGGTAGCTCGAGTAAAGGTGGAATAGCTGTTTTTTTTTTACAGAAACCCGATGACCTGGTTTTAAAATATAAAATAAAATTTAAACCCAGGATTTAAGTGAAAGTTAAGTTTTAAATACTAGTTTTAAATCTGAGTTAAGTTTAAATCTAGATGTATTTTAGTTTTCAAATAATTTTGAATCTTATAGGTTTTTAAAATTTTGAAAGAGGTTTTTCAGTTTAAAAATAAAAAAAATAAAACCTGGCAGTTTTCTGAAAATTAAGTTCCATTTTGAAATCTGAAAGCTAATTTAAAACAGCAGTTTGAATTTCAATTTTAAATTCAGTTTTTCTTAAGATCTTTGAATCTTCATGTTTTTTTAAAATGGAATTTGAATTTTAAATAAAGAGTTTTAGAATCAAGGTTTAAATCAAAAAGTTTAATTCAAGTTTAAATTCAAAAGACTGAAATAAGGAATGGGTTCAAGGGTATTAAATTTAAAACTGGATATTTGAATTAGTCCTAAAATTCTGAATGTTTCAAACAAGTCAAATTTAAATTGTTTGTTAGAGATGAATTTGTTTTCAAAACAAATATTTAAACTTGACTCTTTTTGAATAAATTCTTTATAAAAGATTTATTAATAAAAGTTAAATGATTTGTTAACTTGAATTTGCAATTCAAATGGTAAAGTACTTTAAACTTAATTTTAAATGAAATTAAGCAAATGAGTTAAAGCCTTATCTTATATAAGTTTTATATATAAGTAATAAATGTTATTTACATTTATTTTGAAAGGAATATAAATGGAATCTAAATTTGGGAAATGCTTAAATAAATATCATTTTGAATTTTAGATTTAAAATGGAATTTGAATTTAAAAATGCAATTGTCTGGTACACTTTAAAATTTATAAAATCATTAATAAGAAATGGATTTTCTTAATGATTATTGAAGTATTAAAATGATCATGAGAATAAGATAAGTAAGGAATGTCTTATTTATTTAATGTATAAATTAATAACTTAGATTAGAGATAATTAAGAAGTAATTAAAGAATTAATAATAGTTAATGATGGTCATTAACTAAGAATTATTTAGTAATTAATTAATATGATTAATTTTTTTATAATTAATTAGATTAATTAATTAATGATAATAAATTGTGAAATTTGTTTAAGTTAATTACTTAAATGAGAATAATTAAGACATTAATTACTTAATGTAATTAATGGAGTTTATTGAGTTTGGTTTAAATTAATTAATTAAGTTTAATTATTTTAAACATTGGATTTGATAACAATTACTTGATGTAATTAATGAAGTAAAATTACTCAATGAAGTAATTAAAGATAATTACTGGATGTAATTAATGGATGATGTTGGGATTGTGAAAATAATTTGGATTAAATTAATTTGTATAATTAATCAAGGGATTAATTAAAGAAATTAATTAAGGGGTAATTAATTTGATAAGTGATTAAGGGTAGTTAACTACAGAATGAGATTAATCAAAGGTGATTAATAATTATGGTTTAAGTGAGATTAATTACTGAAAGTAATTAATTTAAATTGAGTAACTAATTAAATATAATTAAGGATCATTAACTAATATAATCAATGATGTAATTAAGATTGATTAATCAATACTAATTAATCAATAATAAGTGATTAAGTGTAATTAATTAATTGTAATTAATTAAGGTTTAATGTAATTAATTATAGATAAATAATTAATGAAGTAATTAAAGGTTAATTGCTGTATTTGGTTTAGAGTAATTAATTTTGTGAAATTAATTAAAGTATAATTAATCAAAGGTGATTAATTAAGTTGATTAATTAGAGGTTGGTTAATTAACTAATTTGTAATTAATTAATGGTGATGTAAGCAAGATTTATATTGTGTAAGTAATTAATTTAATTCATTTTAAATCAATTAGAAGATGATGTAATTAATTTAATTCATTTTAAATCAATTAGAAGATGATGTAATTAATTTAATTCATTTTAAATTAATTATAGATGGCATGATTATAGGTCATTGCTTATGAATGGTTGATATTGGTTACCTTGAATGGTTTGAATCTCAGGTATGAGATTAGTAATGTTGAGTGATATGGATGCATTGGTTGCATTATGATATGGATTATCTTTGATAGTGATAATATGGATTATATATATTGTGTGATGATAATGATAATTATCTGTTGTGAATCTGTGAATTATCTATTTGTGTGTATATAGATAATGCAATTGAATTGTTTTAAACTTTAAAACAACTTGGACCTAAAAGACAGGCTTTGAATTTCGATGAGACCGGGATCGGGTTTCCATATTTGGATATCTGAAAACCACATTAACGATAAGTCGTGAATCTTATGTGAAGAGTGAAGACTCGAGATGTAAGGACTATTAGTCAGTATAACTCTGGGAGTGATTCTGTGATGAGTTTGACAGAAATAGTACTTACAGGCTCGAGATGGAGATTCAGAGTGCAAGGGTTATCGTCGTTAACTCTGAGGGTGATTCCAAAACGAGTGTAACGAGATAATGCCTTCGGTTTTGTTCGAACCCGGAACAAACTTGTATGGATTGAATGCTTTCAGAACATCGTTAGGTGGACGATAAGCATTCTAAGAGATGTGTTCTCTAAAGGTAATCGTAGCCTCATCAACCGGGAATGGCTAAAACAGGGGAGGTGCAGCAAGACTTCGTGGGTAGCTCCCACTAGAGAGCAAGATTTTCCCCTGTCTAGAGGTTCCTTTTTATTCGGCTTAGTGGGCAGTTGGATATGCGCACCAACTGCGGGGTTGTCTTGTTCGGAACTATTCAGTAAGGAATGGTTCTGGCCTTGTGTTGCAGGGGAGTTAGGGTGGCTCCTCGGTACGTTGATATAGGCCACGCACTGTAACGGGCGGTACCCCAATAGCCCTGCCATTGTATGGAATCTAAAATCCAATAAGTGCCAATGGTTTTGATTATATTATCCACTTTTGTGGCTAGTAGCTGGAATTTGATCATGTAACAATTTCGGCTATTTCATATTTACTTGAAAACGCTAGACCTATTATAATATCACCGGATTTCCTATCAAATGTTTTGGTTAGCGTAAGGTAAAAACTTTTCCATGTTTATGTGTGGAAGTCTTACGTGATACCTTTCTTTTCAAAAGAGTTTTGAAAGTTAAGCAACTTTAACATGTTACTTACACCAGACCCATGTCTGACCCGGAGTTTATTCTTTGTTTTCTTAAACTCTTGGGTACTCAAATTTTTACGAATAGCCAAGAGATTCAGGTTAGCTTTGACGAATTATGGAGGAGCAATGGAGCAGGAGGCTTCTGCGTTAGATATATAATAATCCGTTGTGTGTTCTGTGTTGTCTCTGAGATGTATTATGTTGTAAATACTAGATAGGTGTTTATAACTGTCTAGTATGTGTTGTATTATCTGCGTACTCTGATAGTTGTTGTAAACTTTGCAATATTTTATGTTATTAATATAATTTATTCGTTCTGTTGTTTAGATTCTGATGTGTTGTTTCTTCTTCTTCTCTTTCCTTTTCTTTCCTATCCCTTTCTTTCTTATTAATGATGCATCATTCTGGGGAGACGGATGGCGGGTCGTTACATTGATGATACAACGTGATTTGGATAATTAGATTCAGTGAAAATATCTAACCTGAACTGAAAATTGCACCACGAAAAAGATACAAGGTGATTCGAATAGATAAATTTCACGTAAGCCCCTAAACGGTTGCTCTGGCATTGTTTAGTGCATTGTCGCTTCCGAGTTGTTTTCCAAGTGGATTCTCTATGCCCGTCATTTCAAATACGATTCTCAATACCCCCTACAATGACTCATGTATCTGGAGAAGCTGGTCTCAGTATTACTTTTGCTGCTCCATAGTCTCCATCAGTTCTGTTCAATACATTATATCAAACAACATATTAAATTTAAGCGACCACTTTCGAAGTGTTAAGACATATTCAATAGTACTTGCAACTCAAACAGGACTATACTTTAAACCACTTCAACAACTATATGAACCATTAATTTTACTTTTGCTTTGAAAGCAATATCATTTCTAACTACATTCACCAACATTGTTGAGTCAATAATCCATATCAATAACTCTCCTGATCATTAACACTTCTGTTAAATGCAAACTGCACCTTGAATTCACAACTGTTAATCAATCACCTAGTATAAAAAATTATGCAAAAATTATTAGTATTGAGAATAAAATTCACTGTATGCACAACCGATAGCATACCTTCTAACATCAGTAGCCCGACTCCTGCTGATGCTTATGATAAGGCTCCAGCGGTGTAAATTCTATTTTGCTTATGATACAATACCATAAAAGCAACTACCATTTTTCTTATGATACAATACATTATGGCAATCAGAATCATTTTAAATCATAACTACTTCTCTCATCAAATTCTGACGGAATAAAACTATTATCAATTTAATCAATAATGTTTTTCAGGTTTAGTATTTAGATGGCTGATATTAGCAAAGAGATAAGTTTAGTACTGTAGCAAGCAATGCAATAGTGCATGCATTACTCATGTACTACACCATGCCAGTTGAGTTGACATTCACTAATATTTATGCATGCCCATGTTTCTTCACCTGTACAGATGATATGAGTTTAAAGTACAAAGTTCTATGTCATACACAATGCATATTTCAATACACACTAACCACTATCTTGGATTTTCCATAGTAGAACAACATTTACAACAAAGTACGACATTCACCATAGAGGGATGGGGGTAAGAGAATGACTGTGGTGAAAACTGTGTAACAACAAACTTGGAGCTTGCAACAACTCAGAATAAAGAAGAATTGATCGGAATATGCCAGATGCAGGAAGATAGAGCATGCATTCAGTAGAAGCATTAGCAAGAGTCAGTCAGCGATGTGTCGGGAAGCGTAGCACTAACTAAATTTCTAACCAAATAACCAATACCAAATACTGCCAACTAACTTCATCATAAGAACCATGGTAATATTTCTCCTAACAATATGTTGCCATTTGTGTAGGTTGCTTAGGTAAGTGGTCGTGGGTAGGTTGCTTCTAGTGTAAATGGCACCCTATTTTTTTCGTATAATTTTATTTTAGTTTTATGAAAGAGTGAAAAATAGGTGTATGGTAAAAGTATTGCCTTAAGAAGCAATACTTTTACTTTACTAAGTAGTCGCTGTATTTTCTTCGCTTTTTTGAGCAAAAATGTATGGTAATCGAGAAATAGGAAAAACATATATCTCAATATCTGATGGGCTTTAGCAAACATATACGGAAATCAACAGTTCTTGATAATCCATAGAAGAAAAAAAAAATGGAAATCAACCATTTAAGTAACACCCTCCTAGTTCATCAATTAGTATTTAAGACAGAAAACATAGCAAGGCAGATAGCGATTGATATAAAGCTCTGCAATATAATTTAAACAGAGTAAAATTATTTCTTACATAATAAATATTTCTATGCATGAAAGGAGTCCATGTCATTGGCTAGGATTATTGTTGACTTTTCATTTAACCATAAAAGCTTGATTTTAGAAGCTAGTAACATGGGTATCTTAAAAGAAACTTATTGTATCCCAGGCTACGATGGATAAGTTCATGCCAAATAAATATGGCACACTTAAAAAATATTGGACGATACCTAGTCAACTATTATTAGGTGAAGCCAACATGCCCCATTCTTTATGAGGTAACACATGGAATGATTAATTATGCATAGAAATGTTTGTGCATAATCTACAAGGTGTGTGTTAATTTTGCAGGTTAACACGATGGTATAATAAATTACTGGAAAAGCGAGATAGCAATTTAAAAGTATTCCAAGTATGCTTAGATAAAAATTAAACAAAAGACAAACACCATTGTCCCAATGGTTAAGTGATTCGACTTTGGTGCGAGAGGTCACAAGTTCGAATATTGCATAGCGTGATTCGAACATATATTGACATATGACTTGTGTTATGTTGTCCCAATGACATGTTGTATCTGAGTACCATTTCAAAAAAATGAACAAAAACAGATCCTAGTCTAGACCAAGTATCTTCCTAATGAAAATAGGATAACTTTTTGCAGAAGCAACTTCAGTTATTTAAAAGAAAAAAAAAGATTTATAGTGTTATAGTACTTCCTTGAGGATCATAAGTACCAGTGTCACTTCAATGAATTCCTTTGTGTATGTTGTTCACATACATAGGAAGACGAAGATCTGCCTTTTTTACTACAACCATATAAAACCACGAACATAAGAGATTGTAAGCTAGACACATACACTCACATATATATGTATGTATGTGTGTATGTATGTACAGAAAGGAAATTTAATCATATGAAAAAGGAAAACAAAATGTGCATTCAAAGGAATGTACATTGCTAGTCCTTGAAGTAAGGAATCCATTGATAATTGGAGCAGCAGCCGCAGCTTCAACAACATTCAATCAATAGCTCGAAGACCTAATATTTATAATAGATAAATTATATGAGAATAAAAAAAATTGAAAATAAAAAATTACCATAAAATAATCATCAGAATGTTCAACTGTTTCAGAAACATAAATCACACCACCCTTGTTTCTATAAAAAAGAAAGCATGCTGTTGTAATGGCGTCATGTCTCCTACAATAATTATCAACCAACATCAATATAAATAATCCTGATTAATTAGTTGTAATTTAAGAACGAAGGACTATACCACAAGTAGGAGCATGTGAAGGGGCTAAAATTCTAAGAGAGAACATGAAAATAGAACACAAAAGAACATAAGTGCTAACCATTTTGAATAATTATGTAGTTGTGTTTTGTTATGTTTATTCTTTTACCATAAGCTTGAAATATATATAGCATGAGAAACACATGCTTGTTTCAGGTTAATCGATGTAGGATAGGAATTTAATCATTACACGACATGAATTTAGGTATAAAAGGTGGTAAAACATTAATTTAAATGTTATAAAGCACAAGAAAGTTACTTGTTTACCATCTTTTTCATGTGGATTTATACATAAAGGATAAAGATCTCTAATTGCTTATGCCTCAATTTCTTCTGAAATTTTAATAGGCTCATCATCATCGAAGTTAGACTTAATTTTGTTAGTTGATTGGTTTATCGAGCCATCTTTTGATGTTAAACCTCATGCTCTGTCAAATAATTATGACACGGAGCTCGAGGAGAGACTGCTCTTGTAATATCCAACTTTCATGACAACTCTGCAAGCTGATTAAACATGACAACATTAGCCTGAATTTAATCACTAGGCGGTAGCGCATTATCAAAATATTCAAAGGCAACAAAGTTATACAACATGTAGAAAGTACAAGAAATTGCAATATTTATGAAATATAAATTTAAAAAGAAACAGACATGATCGAGAAGAAATTGGCAAATTGCACTATGTATTAGTTCTTTTTGCAGCCTTCATACAAATCCTAGAAACATGGATGGATAGTGATATGCACTATAGTATACTCCACTTGGTTTATAATACCTCAAGGAATATAGTTCTGTCAGAACTTTGATATGGATATTTGTATAAAAGAATTTAAGGTAAAAAAAGCTATTAGAGAAGAAATACACATGTGCACACACACACATACACACAAGCATGTATACACACACATAAATACAGGCCATAAACAAAAGTATATACATAGCACACACTAACAGTTAAACACACAATCAACAAATACACAAACTTAAACACACACACACACACATATACACAGATACAACACAACTATATGCAGCTACCCTTTACAAATAAACACATACAAACATATATAGACACAACACTTACAAATTAATTCAATTTTAATTTTCTTTTGCTCGAAAAAATTAACTTGAAATTTTGTTATTTTTCTTCATATTTTTCTATTGTGTTATTTTTACTTTAATTTTGGGTATGTCATTTTAAATTTATTTATTTCTATTATATGTTTATCTGTTTAGTGAGTTAAAAATAAACGTGTATAATAGAATTTATATGTTTACGTAGACTTTGCTGGCAGTACATGTAAATTTTTTTTTTGAGATTACGAGTTTATAATTATGATAAAGAAATATTGATTTTTAATATTGATTTATTTTATAGGAAATGGACAAAGCCAAGTAGAGCATAGAAATAGGGAGGAAACAATGCCCCGTAACTGAGACCAAAATTACTTTAAACAAAGCAGTACTCCTACTACCTAATTTGCTATGTTTTTATATTATTTTTTTAAAGATTTTGAAAAAATACGTTTTAGCTCGAACTTATTGCTCCATTATGATATTGGATAGAAATATAATACTTCAATCAAACCTGATTGTTCGTCTTGTCTAAGTAAACATAAATTATAATGAATTTAGTTTAAGGCATCACTATGTACAGTATCAATTTGGATATGAGCACAATCGAACATGAACAAAACAATTTTTTTAGCATTTTATTTGTTATGGAAAATGGTGCAAAAACTGACTGTTCAAAAAGAAAAAAAGAAAAAGAATGATATTGTCTTATCCATATTAACACTATCAATAATAGAGAGGCATATTATTTTTCTTAGTCTCTTCCTATTATGATATTAATCATTATTGTAACGTAGATACTTCAGTTAGAAAGACATCTAAAGAATCAAATATAGGTGAATGGCATGCTTTAAAAAGCATTAGGGCATAACCTATCTAGCAAAGACTCTTCGGGTGAGAATTCCATGCCCAAGGTACCTATTTTCATTTCAATTGACTACCTAATTTCAATTTAAGTAAATATATAATACTATCTATGCTATTGTTGAACAATGTTTTGGTCTATCATAACTATAGCCAATAAAGGAGCTAATTAAGGAAATTGCAATGTTAGAGAAGGAAGTGATGCATCTTGAGCAATATCTTCTTTCTTTGTGTAGAAAAGTATTTGACCAACAAATATCTACTCTATCTCCTACTAGTACCCATTATGAATCAAAACAAATGGTATTTACAAATAAATCAATGCCTAACTTCTCACCAATTAGATCAAAATCCAAATATAGTTTTAGATATACATCAAGGTATCGAAAGATGGAAATCAAACAAGTATATGATATGTGCATAGAAAAACTTGCTAGTTCAGGTGCTCTTAGGTGTTATTATGGTTTATCTCATTGTGCAGTTTATTCATCAAGGATATCACCTACACATGATAGCCTATCTAGAGCTCTTCAGGCATGCCACTTTCAGCCTTTGAATTATAATGAGGTAATGGAAATTTTGTCAATTTGTTATAAGTTAGTGAAAATCAAACATAAAAATTAGGATAAATACCAAAACATGGGAATTGGTCATGATCTATGCAATTTATAATGAACAAGAATTGTAATTCTCACTCATAGTAGTCAAGTATATCTTTAATAATTTATTTCTAAACAAGGATCACATTTTGGTACTTTGGGTATAGTAAATCTTGTAGAATATTTAGGCACAAATATATCAGACCTTATATCAGAGACACCCAATAGGATTTTCGAAGACATGGTTCGATGCATGCGCATGTTATTTTGAAAGCTTACAGATCCACCATTAATGCACTCATGTCTACGTAACCTAGATTCTTAAAACATAACCAAACTCAAAACATCTAATAGTCAACAACACAATTCTAAAGACCAAAAAGATCATATAAGCACACCCAAACTAGATAAAGTGAGAAAAACCTAGATATTAGTTTTCTTAGAAAAACCAGATAAAGTGATGCCTTATTCAAGTAACCAGTTGGTTAGGGCCTTCTGGAGACAGTACGCAGTGAACAAGTTTGAAATACATGATGAAAGCACACTGCTTTGGAATGGAAAAAACCATGCAGTCACCAGAATTTACAATGTTATGTTGGGAACTGATGCTATGCCTGAGTGCAAATGGAGCAAGGCTACCTGGACTGCTATCTCATCTAGTACTGATAATCTAATGCTCTGGAAAGTTAGAAACACGACTTTGTTAACTAGAGATAGATTGATTGGTTTTGGGATGACTGTTCTTCCAAGGTGTGAATTATGCTATACACATGAAGAGAGTGTCAAGCATTTATTTTTTGAATGTGAGTATGTGATGCAACTATGGAACAAAATCTTAAACTGCAATGGTAGGGTGTCTGATGCAAATTCTTTTGATGATCAGTGGGGGATACATTGAACATGCTTTAAGGTGGAGGGAGGAGGAGGGTTTTCCATTTTCCTTCAGTTTGAAAAAGTTGCTGAAAATAATATGGGAAGAAAGGAATATTAGGTGTTTCGAAGGCAAAATCAGGAGCCATGATGTGCTTTGGTCATCATTGAAACGCAACATTTTGTTGGAAATGAGGGAGAGTGTGCATCCATTTCATGAGCATCTGATTGATCCTTGGATCAGTTAGTCTTTTAGGCTTTCTTTGTTTTCTTTTTTCTATGTTCTCTAGTTCTTCCTTGTGAAGTCTTCTCTTGTTTGTTTTCTTTTCTATTTAATAAATCTGGTAGGGGACCAGTTTAACCCCGCTTGCTCTGCAAAAAATTTGGCTATAAAATTTATGTTGGAAAATCAGTAATCCGATAAAATTGTTAATAAATAGAAGAAAAGTATGCGAAATTGAAGGAAAAGTGAAAAAAATCATACATCAGTTTCGAATGGAACTTTATAATGAATTGGATCGAATTCCAATTGACCTTCGTAATGAATTACATAGGACTGATGTACTAACTTTCTTCTCTTTGCCTTGTAGGTTTCAAGAAGTTAGTCCTTATCCCAAAACTTAGCCATAAACTAATTTCCAGCAGCTAAATCTATTTCTCTATGTGGAGGAAGAAGAGGCATGACGGAGAAAGAGGAACAATGGAGGAAGAGGCACAGTGGAGGAGGAGGCACCGACATGGATGTTAGGATGCTAGGTTGGGCGCAAACATTTTGATGCTTTTACTGAGAAAGCTTGCACTAAGGGATTTAGAAGTTAAGATCTTGGATTTGAAAGCTTGGATACTTGGATCTAGAAAGCGATGGTTAGGTAATCAATAAGGAGGCAGAGAACAGATAGGAGCCTTCACGAAAGGAGTTAGGAGGCTTCCTCAAGAGCTAATAAAACTTCAATCTTTATTACCAGAGACGAAATGAAAACGATGATTGATGTTATGCAGGAGAGTATGATGAAAAGGCAGGTGGAGATGATGCAGAATCTACCCCGACAAATTGGACAGGATGGAGCCGTAGGAGTGGCAGGATTGCAAAACCAAGGAGTTGGAGCAATAGGAGCTACTGGAGTTCTGGGCCAAGGAGTTGAGGCTGAAGGAATCGCTAGAAACCAGAACCAGGAACACAGGAATGGAACTAATAGGCAAAAGAATGGAACAGAACAGTCGGGGCAACCCCTTGCCAACCTAGAGGGGTCCACACTGATCCCTGTAGAGGGGTCGGTACCGATCTCCAAGGGTTAGGGGGACGCCCCTAGTTCTGGTTGATCGTGATGCCAGAGGACCTGCGATCAATCCTGTGAAGCTTGGTGTCAGTCGAAATTTGGATGATCAACCGGAGGAGTACATCCTAGAATTCCCTCGTCGACTCGGCGGCAGCTTGGGCATGATGATAGGAGACTACCAATGGAAGACAATGGCGGGTTTGTAGAGATGATAAGGTGAGCTATGTGTGGAGGGTTGGTGAACAGGGATCTCGAGGATGTCAATAGAAGTCCATTCACTCCAAATATCAGGATAGCTAGGAATCCACCGGAGTTTAGGTTATCAACGCTTAAGACTTATGGTGGAAAACTGGATCCCGCTGTTCATCTGACGAGATACATGAGACACATGGAAATACTAAGGGCATCAAAAGAAGTCATGGCACGGTACTTCCCTTTGTATTTGACAGATATAGCTACACTGTGTTCGGACAACTGGAAAGTGGCTCTATCAGCACATGGATGGAATTGATTAAAGGGTTTATGAGGCAGTTTAGGGTTCACATCTTGAGACCTAAAAATGTGACGAGTCTGGAAACATTGAAACAGAGGACTAGAGAGTCCCTAAGGAGTTTCTTAACACGGTTTAATATCGGGGCAGCATCGGTGGATCGTCCAGATCCATCCACGGTTATGATGGAAGCTATATTTGAAATTGCTGATGGCACGGAGTTTAAGGATTCTTTGGCATGAGATTCGATTATGGATATCGATGAGTTTTATCATGAAGCAGAAAGGTTCCTGCGATAGGAAGACGCATGAGTAAACAAACCGGAGGTGATTACTATGCAAGGTGGAGGTCTACCCGAGGAAGGTTTAAACAAGAATGATAAAGGCAAATGGAAAGTAAAGGATGGCTTTGATGGACCAAAGCGTCCATGAAGGGAACCGAGGTTCACCTCTTACACAGAATTGACTGTGTTATCCCACCTTTTCGCAAGGCCGTAACACCAAGAAGTTGACTAGAACCAAAGAGGGTCTATTCCGAAGATCAATTATACATAGGTTTCCTATGGATATAGATAAATTTTATCTGATTCCAGATCAAGATTCAATTGATAAGATGAGACAAGCAAGGCTATGAAAGCCATTGTTCCAAATTTCAAGTCAATCTGAGCTCGTATGCTCAAGATATGATCGATGCGATTTAAGTGATTCCTTTGTTCGTATCTATCAAACAACTAGAAGAGATCTCCCTTCATATCGATCTGGTTCGTATCCATCAGATGAGCCTTGTTTGTATCGATGAGAATTCATATCGATAAAGACAAAACTTAGTTGGTTCGTATCCATCAGCCACCACATATCTTCGTGTCCATCAAAGCCAGAACAATTCGTATCCATGGAAGAGTTATCATTTCGTATCAATCATATTGCTCCATTTCGCGTCCAACAACAAACAACACTTCGCATCAATCTTGTTCATACATGTTTCATATCGGTCCCTCCATCAACTCTGTTCGTATCGATCGGCCATTGATTGATATAAAACACCACTAAAAGCAAACGATACGAAGTAGCAACATACCATCGATATGAAATGACCTACGAGCATCGATACGAATAGAGCAGTGGATCGATGCGAACAAGACTAGCCCGAATCGATACAAACAAGGCGCATCCATAGGAAAGACTCGATCGTTCGGCATGAAATGTGGATCGATCGTAAAAGCAAGCGGCACGTCAACTAGCGTCACGTGCAGACTCATCGATGCGAAGTTATCGATACGAACAACATCGATACGAAGGAGACGGCCTTCGAAAATCGCAGACTTGCATCAATCATAACTCACAATCTACACTTCCAAATGCCACCTAATTTTCACAGGAGCTTATGTACAAACTAAAGAATGTTGATGCTAAATTTTGACTCGATTGTCGAATCTTGATCGATACGAAATTTGTTTGTATCGATCACGGACTGAGTACATATGACATGAGATCGATCATGTGGGTCCACTCACGTGCCAAAAGAGGTCTCCCGAGATCTGAGCGAGATATCTGCATGCTACGCCTATAAATAGCATCCCAGAGTCTACAGAAAGGGGACCTTTAGCTCTCCTACGTCCATACTCTGTCGAAACCATTTTTGTACTCAATATCGTTGTTGTACTCAAAAACCACTATTGTAATCCGCTGTAACCAATTGTAATTAGCAAACAAACATCAATAAAATCATCAATTTCATAATGGATGTAGGCCATATGCCGAACTACTCTAAATATCTGTGTTTCTGCGTGTTTTTCTTATCTGTTTTTGAAGTGTTTGTTAGATAATCCTCTTTCTACATTTACTTTCTTCATTTTATCTCTTCAAATAGTTCCAAAGAGTGTTGTGCCCAATCTTGGTACAAACACTTTGGTGCTTTCACTGAGAAAACACGGTTTTTCTCCTGCTCATTGGATCTACTATCGATATCGGATTGCATAAATCTAAGGAGAAGATCAAAATCTCAAGTTTAAAATTCTTCCATCCTATTCAGATTTGCATCAAATCTAGGAAAGAACTTCTCTATTCATCATGGTAAACACAAGGACCACTTCTACTGCTGCCGATCCAGAAGGACGGGATCGACAGAATCCTGTACAACTACCACCGACTGATCAGAATGCTACCGGACCATCAGATCCGTAAGGCCCTGTCACCAGGGAAGAGTTTTAGATGCTAATGCAAGAGCTAAGACAGAGCCATCGGCAACTTACTCAACAGTTGTGTGCCAACACAGAATTAACCAATCAGCTGAATCGCCAAAGGCGTAGGAGATCCAAGAGGGATCAGGCTTCCTATTCATCTACTGAGAGTTCAACTTCTTCAGACTATCATCACAGATCCTTGTGCCCACGACTAGATGGGAGTTATACCCAAACTACTGGACATCAGAATGCATTGAGCCGTGGGAAACTAAGAGTTGGCCCGTCCACCAGCCATCAGACTAGACCCTCCTCCCAAGGAGGTACTATTCCATATCATGTTACAGTAAACCGCACTACCACCACTGCTACTTAGCCGGGAGTTGAGGCCCAAAACAAGACAGATCTGATCCAATGTCAACATACTCCCGAACCTTTTATCCCTGAAGACTTAGAACCAAGGAGGCGAGACCTGGACTGTTGACCGCGTTCGGCCTAGCCTCGCATTATGGAACCCGACCATACCTTGGCCTAGTGCGCTCAAAATGTCCAGATGCCAGATATACCCAAGATGATACGTCAAATGATCCATGAAAGTTAGGGTCTCACTAACGAAGACTGAGGAATCTCCCGAAGTCATACCCCTTTCACTGGTGACATACTCTATGCTGAACCACCTCGGCGATTCAGGATGCCAACTCTACCCGTCTATGAAGGAAGCTCAGATCCTAGTCAGCATATTCTAAAGTGTGAATGGTTGATGAAAGCTGCACGAGCTGATGATGTAGTTAAATGCTGGAGTTTCCCGATGTCTCTTGAGGGCTCAACTACCATGTGGTTTACCCGTCTGCCACCTCAATCTTTCTTGTGTTTTGATCAGTTGGCGACAAATTTTGTTGAGCAGTTCCGGATGCATGTAACGAGACCGAAGGATGTTAACATTTTGTCTAGTGTCACTCAAGCTCCTGGAGAGACACTCAGGCGTTATCTAGAAAATTTTCTTGCTGCATGTGCTGAGATTAGCAATCCCAATGATAACTCTATTCTGATGGCACTAACTAAGGGAATTGATCCCGTTTCATAATTCGGCAACTAGCTGGCGGGAAAACCCCCTGCGTCATTGGACTGTTTCTATTCCAAGGTAGCCAATTCTTAAGAAGGGAGGATGTAAAACAGTTTAGGAAAAAGGATGATGCAAGGACCAGTATGGAAGGAATCCAGATTAATGTAGCTGTTAAACAATTCGGGGAGAGTTTCGAAAAAGTACAGTTGAATATACAAAATAAACAGAATCAGCAAAAGGGTAATGGAGATCGACATAAGAAACGGGATCTAAATCATGGTCCATGACGTAAGGCTCCCATGTTTGATAATTACACTCCTTTAAATACGTCGCTGGAGAATATGTACTTACAGACTTGTAATACCATTCAAGATAAGAATCCGGCCACGATGACCATCATCGGAGAAACAAATCCAAATGGGAAAGTTTTGTAGATTCCACGATAGCTATGGCCATAACACGAATGAGTGCCATCACTTGTAGGATCTCATTAAAAAGTTCATAAGAGAAAGGAAGTTAGGGCAGTTTGTGTGAATGCCACAGTCTGAAGGTGCGGGCCCATCAAATCAGAATCGTGTACCTAACCAGGCAAGACAGAAGGAACCCGCTCGTACTGGCGGGAGGTAGTGATAAATATTATTAGTGGTGGTCCTCATCCAGCAGACCGAAGCTGGAAGGAAATGGAGTCGTATTCTAGTTCTATTAGGCATGCGGACATTGAGTGTTGTAGTAGTCTGGAAGATGGGGCTCTGGCCAAGCAATAGAAGACGATGACTGACGACATCGTGTTCCGAGATAAAGATGCTGACAAGAATGAAGCCTCCACTATTGATCCACTTGTCATATCATCTCAAGTAGGTCCTGCTTGGATGAAGAGGATCTTAGTCAATAGTGGAAGTTCTATGAATATATTGTTTAAGCGAGCCTATGACTAGATGAAGTTGGAGGCTAAAGATTTGAAGCATTGTCAGTCCCGTATTCATGGCTTCAATGGGAGTGAAATTAGACACTTTGGAATTGTGGAATTGCCAGTGGAGTTAGGAACCGAAGAATGCCGGAGAGTCCGGATATTACAATTTGTTGTGCTGGACATCGACTCACCGTACGATGCTTTCTTAAGCCGACCGGCCGTAGCTGAGTTTAGGTCTGCCATTGCCCGATGGTGTTTGATCTAAAATTCCCCACTGATCGTGGAGTGGGAATTTTTCAAGGAGATCAGGCTACTAGACGAGACTGTTATGTTGTTGAGCTGCGCAAGGCGCAGCGAAAGGAGAAAGGAAAGGGCGTAGAGGAATCTCTATGTGTCTGCTTTGTTGAAAATTGACAATTGATGCCTAGGCCCATGCCCGGGCACCCCAACCAATTCAAAAGAGATATTGACTCGATAGATAACGAAAGTGAAGATGAAAGTAAAGACAGTTAAGCTTCTTAGGCTGAACTGATGATCGATGTCCCGATTGACGATAGCGACGATTCTAGAATAATAAAGACTGGATTTAAGTTAAGCCAGCAAATGCAAGAGGAATTGGTTGAATTTCTCCAAGCAAACCTTGACGTGTGTGCTTGGACACATTCTGACATAAATGGAATCTCCTCGGACATCGCGAGCCACACATTAAACATTGACCCGCGGTACGTCCCGGTCAAACAAAAAAGGCGTGGTATGGATCCAGAGAGATCTGCCACCCTTAAGGAAGAGATAGATAAGCTTAAATCGAATGGATTTATTAGAGATGCATTATACCTGGAATGGGTATCCAATCCTGTACTCGTTCAAAAGCTAAATGGAAATTGGAAAACGTGTGTCGATTATTCAGACTAGAATAAAGCTTGCCCCTAAGACAGATTTCCACTTCCTCGAATCGATCAGCTTGTAAATTCAACGGCTGGACATGAACTCCTGTCCTTCATGGATGTTTATTCAAGCTACAACAAAATACCCATGCCCTTGCCCGACCAGGAGCATACCAGATTCGTGACCGATCTGGGACTCTATTGCTACAAAGTCACCCCTTTTGGACTCAAGAATGCCGGTGCAACTTACCAACGATTGGTTAATTGGATGTTCGCCAACTAGATTGGGAATACTATGGAGGTATACGTAGACGACATGCTAGTGAAATTATGATTCTCCACTGATCATATTAAAGACCTAGAGTCAATGTTTAATATCCTTCAAGAATATAGAATGAAGCTCAATCCGTTAAAATGTCACTTTGAGGTCGCATCTAGAAAATTCCTGTGGTTTATCGTCAACGCTCGAGGAATTGAAACCAATCCCAAGAAGATTCGGACGATCAAAAACCTTGAGACTCCAAGAACTATAAAGCAAGTCCATAGCATTAATGGGAAAGTAACAATGGTGAGTAGGTTCACTTAAAAATCCACTGACAAATGCATTCCCTTCTTCGATTTGATACGAAAAGGGAAACAGAACTTTGAATGGACTACGGAATGTAAGGGCACATTCTGAGCACTAATTCAACACCTCTCCACACCGCCAATTTTTTCAAAGCCTATCGATCACAAGAAATTGTAACTTTACTTGGCGGTATCAGAAAACGCGATCAGTGCTACCCTAACTCGGGAGGAAGACCAAGTACAAAAACCGGTCTACTATATTAGCAGACGACTAACCGGAGCTGAGAGAAATTATCCGAAGCTAGAGAAATTGGCTTATTGTCTCGTTATTGACTCGGGGAAGCTCTGTCCGTATTTCCAGGCTCACCCTATTACCATATGCACCGACCAGCCATTACGACAGGTCCTTACGCGGCCTAAGACGTCTGGTAGGTTACTCAAGTGGAATATCGAGCTAAGTTTGTTTGATATTGCCTACACTCCAAGGCGAGCCATTCAAGGACAAGTCCTAGCAGATTTCATAGCTGAATTTACCATCCCAGAGGACTTGCCTGAAACCAGTGAATCTCCCAAATATATCTAGAAGCTACATACTGATGGTGCATCAAATGATCGATGCTCAAGTGCCGAGGTTGTACTTGAAACTCCTGAATGTCGATCTATATGCTATGCTTTGAAGTTTGATTTTTGTGCGACCAACAATGAAGCTGAGTATGAAGCCTTAATTGCCGGATTGAGACTGGCTCGAGATTTAAAAGCCATCACTGTGGAGATTTATTGTGATTCACAACAGGTCGTATGTCAAGTTTGGGGGTGTACCGGGCTAATGATCGAAGATTGGCTTCATACCTAGATCGGGTCCAGGAGATACTGAATTAGTTCGATTATTATGCTATCTACTGCATCCCCTGAAAGCGTAATCAAAAAGCTGATTCATTGGCAAACTAGCCAGCAAGATGAAGCACAACAAATGAGACTCGTTCCTATGGAAACATTATCTTCCCCAAGTATCGATCGAATGGAGACATATTGGGTATTTGAGGTCGTTCCCAATAAGGAGTCATGGATGACTTCATTCAGAAATTATCTCGAGCATGAAACACTGCCAGAGCGCAGGAGTGAAAAAAGACAATTCTTCGAAAAGGATCGCGGTTCACTGTTCAGAATGGAGTCGTGTATAGAAGAGGATACTATGTTCCTCTACTCCAGTGTATCGCTCATGATGAAATTAAACGAGTGTTATATGATGTAGATGAAAGAGAATGTGGCAATCACGCCGGGGGGAAGCTCTAGCTAAGAAAGTACTCTGATATGGATACTATTGATCGACCGTAAATCATGATGTATCGAATTATGCCAGAAAATGTGACAGATGTTAGAAACATGCTTGGATT
Organism: Allium cepa; assembly: GCA_030765085.1. Taxonomy (NCBI): domain Eukaryota; kingdom Viridiplantae; phylum Streptophyta; class Magnoliopsida; order Asparagales; family Amaryllidaceae; genus Allium; species Allium cepa. The sequence continues at coordinate 1,023,928,202 of CM060945.1, read as the reverse complement.
CCTAGAGCCCCTCCTACCGAAATAACCCATATGGTCAGTCCATGGCCATTTTCAATTTATGAGATTGATATTATTGGCTCTCTACCTCTGGCCAAAGGTAGTGCAAAGTATTCCATCGTCGCAGTTGATTACTTTACCAAGTGGGCTAAGGCTGAACCCCTTGCTACAATCACGATGAAGAAGGTGATCAAATTTGTAGTCCGCAACATTATCTGTTGATTTGATCTCTCGCATGCCATCATCACCAATAACGGAACCCAATTCGACAGTGTTGAGTTCAAGGATTTCTGTCAATGATTCCACATTCAATAGAAATTATCTGCAGTTGCATACCCTCAAGCGAATGGACAGGTTGAAGCTGTTAATAAAGTTATCAAGTTTATTCTAAAGAAACGACTAGAAAAGGCCAGAGGCAAGTGGGTTGATGAACTTCCTATGGCTCTATGGGCTTACCGAACAACCCACAAGTTCGCGACCGGACACACACCATTTTCTCTTTCCTACGGTTCAGAAGCCATCATTCTAGTCGAGATGGAAGTACCTTCTCATCGTGTGACTTATTATTATCCGAAGACAAATGCCATATTACTTGCTGAGTCCTTAGATTTATTGGATGAGAAGCGCGAAGAGGCTGATTTAAGGGCAGCCGCATACCGAAGTCGAGTCACCTAATTATACAATGCCAAGGTCCGACCCCGAACCTTCGAACTCGGCGATCTCGTCCTCAAAAGAATCTACCCGATTCCTTCACACATGAAACCAATGTAGCAAGAGTCGTATGTGATTGAACGAAAGCTCGAAGATGGCACATTTAAATTATCGACCGTTGATGGTCTTACTCTGCCAAGAGCCTAGAACAGCGAAAGCCTTCGTCACTATTACACATGATAGGCTTTAATTATTCAGTTTACTTTTCATTTGCAATTTGTTTTTGCATATCGAAATTTGAATTTGTAATAAGGTAACTAACTTTGCCATATTTTCTTATTTCAGCAATAAAATGCAATTTCTTCGAGCCAGAGCTGTGATTTATTGAATGCGTCATACAACTATCACTGTGCACGGATAGATAAATTCCACCTGATGGTGGGGTTTATTCAAATAGGGAGTAACTGTGATACGACCGGTTACTCGCTAAGTGAAACCCGAGCTCGAGGGCAAGTCAGCACACTGAAGCCAAAAAAGGATTGATACATGACAATCCTTTAACTAACTCCAGTCTCCCAGAGTGCAGCTGGAGTATAAACTTATAAATGCATTTTCGAAGAAGGTGGATCTGTTCACCTAATGACTTCGCCCGTATCTTGACCTAGTTTAAGGAGGATGGATCCGTCTATCTAACAAACTCACTTGTTAACTCAGGGTGGATGTGAATCGACCATCCATGATCCTAATAAAGCCATCGTTCTCGAAGTGTAAATGAAATTCAAATGCCTAAACAAACGTGACTGACCGTCTGTAGGCGAACTCAAAATCCCCAGAGTGCGAATTGGAGTATGAACATTAAATCTAAATTTTCAAAGTGCGAATTGAAGTATAAACATCAACTCCAAATTCTTAGAGTGCGAGTTGGAGTATAAACACCTAAGTCCCCAGAGCGTGGACTGAAGTATAAAACATCTACTAACCCTAAGTCTCCAGAGCGTGGACCGGAGTATAAGCATCGACTAACTCTAAATCCTCAAAGAGTGGATTAGAGTTTAAACACAAACCAGATACGAATCGATCATCCGTAAGACAACTGTGTATCCCTAGAGTGTGGTCAGAGTATAAACATAACTCGGGTGTGACTGACCACCCACAAAATAATTTAAGTCCCCTGAGCGTGGACATATACTTAAAACTTAAACAGGCATCACCGACCACTGACACACAAATGCAAATCCCCGGAGTGCGGAAGTGATAATCAATAAGTGAGCAAGTCTGATTCGACCACTCGACCTTCATTTATTTCAGCATTAATTCAACGATGTTAAGCTCAATGTATTAGAGGCAAAATGCAATCGCTAGCTGATCTTTACAACCCATCCCTGAAATTGGGGGCAGAACTTAAGTGTCGATCACTGACTGAAGTAGTGTAGCATCGGAGTTCAGCTTATTATCCGGTTACGACTTATAGCCGTGATTCCAAGACTTAACAAATAAACTCAAAAACCAATCCAAAGGTCGAAACTTCATGAGTTTACTGAACAAGAATTCAAATGCTTGAACACTTAAGAAAATAAACGATAATTGAGTCAACTATATATGGAAGGAACTTAAGTACAAGTCATTTCCAAAAATCCTACTAGCAGGGGCCGAACCCGCATTTATACATGACCAACAAAAGCTAAAGAAATTCATATCTACTCAAAAATGAGCCGAAGAAGCATATCTACTCTTTCTTCTTTCTTGGTTTCTTCTTAGACGTAGACCCGCTAGAGCTGTCACTGAGTTTCATCTTTGAGCTTTTGCCTTTCGACGGTGATCTCCTTTGGGGGGCATTATATCGATTTCCTCCTCCGAACTCAAGTGTATGGGAATACTTCCAACAGGCGGAATCAGAGAGGTTGGGTCCACTACAGGAGGCGAAATAGGCATGCTGGTGTCGACAACAGTGCCACCAGGAGATATCATTTGTAACGGGGTCGGACCAGGGCCCACCATCCACCTCCAATGCTGCTGGTACGAGCGGATGATTCCATTTCCACGTTAATCTTTCTTCCTCATGAAGTGTTTGTGTATCGCCGAAAACACTGGCGGTTCAGCCTGAGGAGCTGGTCGCTGGCGCCACTCCACTCATGACAAACGGCAAATCCGAAAAAGGGTCACTATGATAACTGAGAAGTTCCTCCATAATCTGCTCATCAAATGAAAGTGTGCTCCCTTGTACATCATCTATAGGTGCAGTGGCCGATGTCGTGGTCGCTTCCGTAATAATCGCGTCCTACGCATGATGCAACTCTTGAGTTGCAGGAGGCGCAACCGATGTGGCTCCAATCACTGGAAAGAGAAAAAGAAAAAATATTATTAAATATTTCAAGTGAAGCTCCTGATCGTGAAAAAGAATACGAATTGTGTAGATTACCTTTCTCGGTTTGACTCGTTGGTGGCTAAACGGCCTCATAAATTTGCTCACTAGATTGAGATAACTGTGGTTGATTCGGGTTGTAAGCGGGAACGGATTGAGAATCAACCGCAAAAGTCGGTTCAGGCTGAGTCGGCACAAGAGTTTCGAGACTTGTGTCGTGGTGCTCGACACTAGAACCTTCTCTGACCTTCGAGTGCCGAGCGTCGAACTTCTCCTTTTCATACGAAATCATGGCATCATGGAGAATTTTCCATTCGTCTTCATTCAACACTCGGTTCTCGAGCTCGAATTCATCAACCGATTCACCCTGATGGGCAGCCTTCTCATCTTATATTAATCCATCCCAGGTGTTGTATAAATGTGTCGGACAATTATCGAGCCAGGCTAGGTTCTTATGCTTCAAGATGTTAGCATTATAAGTAATGAGGAGATCTTCAATGTCAGCCTCTAGCTTGGAATTCGCCATTTGGACATTCTCCCCGACCTCAGTCTCCACCTCCCGGACCTTAACCGTAGCCACATCCCGTTCGCCCCAAAGCACCACGGCCTGTTCACATGCCTCCTGGGCTGCACTATTTGCATCATCCCTCTCCTTGATGACTTCAAAAAATTTGGCTTTGAGCTCATTAAGTTCTTTCAAAGCAGCGTCTCGTTTGGTTGTGACAGTGGTGTTTCGGTGGCCCATCTCCTCCACCAAGGCAAAATGTGTTTGTCGCATCCTCTCCATTGCTAGGTTCACCTCGTCAGCCTTTTGTGTGGCCTCTATTTCTGATTCCCAAGAGGATTTAGCCTCGTTATTAAGTACTTGAATAATCCGGTCCTTTCGAGCGAGCTCGGTTTTTAATTTCTCAATGGTATTTTCCCGCTCAAAGGCCACCTTCGATGCTTTTTCTGCAGCTTTCCCTCACTCCTTTTACTGGGTATAGATATCATGAATATAATCATGCATTGTATTCTCAGCCTCCGATGGTATTCTCTTTAAATGAGGGTGGAAGACGAAGCTGTCAAAGCATATATTTGGAAGATCTTTCTTTAACTGGGCAATTCTAATAGCCCCTTCCCTAGTAGGCTCAGTGATAGCTTGTTCAGCAACAATGGGAGTTTCGGCCTCATGTCTGTGACACTCTGATTTTGGCTTAGAGGTTTGAGAAGATGATTTTTGGCGAGGAGGCTCTATCGGTTGTTTTCCATGGCCCGAAGGTTGTATAGGGGATCGAGGAGGAGAACACGATCGGGATCGATATCTATAATCCTTATCCCTCTCTCTCATGATGTTCTCGGCTCGAATAACTGTGATGCGGTTTCTATCATCCTTCCTCGGACGGGACACGTAATACGAGCTGGATGCTTGACGTGTAGAGCGGAGGCTGCCAAGCATGGAATCTCATCTAGTCATTAAATCTGTAAAGAAGAAAGAACAAAAGAGTTAGTAATCTCCCGAGGTAAGCAGCTTGTGATCGGAAATCGTGTAGTGCCATAAAGTGTATATGTATATGCAACCCCCCGACCAACCGGAAATCCCGGCCATGCTTGTGGAAAGAGACTCGCTTAAGTCTAAAGCACTATGAAGCTTCTCCAATGCAAAGTCATGTTGAAGTGACACATAATCCGGGATTGGGATATCGACAAGCCCTTCGAAAAGGTTCTCCACTTGCGAGGGAGGAGCCTTCGAAATTCTAATATCGAAAACAGGAAAAGACACAATTATGGATTTCCATCTCAAAAATTTTGACGCTTATGTGCTACAACCTTGCCTTTTCTCCTTCCCTCAAGGCTTTGAAAGCCGTCAGAAGGCCTGACTATGGGTTCATCATCGGTGGGCGTATTTTCTTCCTCACCCTCTTTGGTTATTACGATCCTGGGTGCTCTACATTTAACCCATTTCACTAGAGCCACCCTTAGCGTTCCTTCAAGTCTTATACTTGATTTCGCTCGATTAGCCCGACGGTCCTCAAGTTTCTGTCTGTTAGCACCGAGTCCATGTCCCTCATTTCACTTGGCACTTACCTTCAGGTCATGGAATTACGGCTGTAAAAGGAAATAAGATATGACATTTAGCATCGGTTAGAACAAATTCGTGAATCACCGAAGAAAATTGTGACACGTCTGGCTAACCATCGACTGGCGAATCCTGGAGGGCGTCCGACATAGAACCATTCTGTCCTAAAATAGCTAAGCCTGGTCCAAGAGCCCTCACCACTTGACAGTTCCTAACTACCTCCAGGAATGTGAACGAAGGACTATCTCCCCGACTCTTAACATTAAATAGGTATCTAATTTCAATCGGAATCGTGGGTCGGAAAAGATGCTCCATGAATACAACGAAAAAACTGTTCAACAATGCATATCCGTTGGGGTGTAGTTGTGATGGGGCAATTTCGAAGAAGGCTAGCACTTCTCTAATGTATTGATTAAAGCGAGGAAGCATCCCAGCTGTGCACGAGTTCCTGTTAAAGGTAATAAAACCCTTTGAGGGAGAATGTGGTCTATCACTTGGCCCGGGTAACAAAATATCGGCTAATGATAAACCATGCCTTAAGTATATTCATCCCAACATGTCTTCAAAGACATTGGACGATATAGAATCTTGTGGATTCATAATAAAAGTTGCTCTTGGCAGCTCATTTGGAGCTGGATCAATTACTTCGGCTTCGATGGCCGACAACTCTATTATTGGAAGAGATAAACTTCGGGTTTCCTATTGTTGAGAACTTGTGGATTCCATAACTAATCAACTTATCAAAAACCATCATTAGATGATAATAAGCCCGTGTATTCCTCAGTGTGAAGTGTGTGGATGTGCAGTGCAGTGCTACATATTACTTGAGAAATTCCACAGAGTTTGAAAGAATACTAAAATGACAAGACATCGAAATTCAACTGGAGTGACTGTCCTCGCTGACTGTCACAACCATGCCATCTAGGCTATAGGGACCAATCTACGTTAAAGTTCGTTAAATTTTTTTTTTTAAGTTACACTTCCATCGACGAGCTTCGAAGGGTAGTCAAATATGCAGTTTAATGGTTTAGTCCAGTTATGCAGGGCAGAAGCTCGTCGGAGTCGAATGTTCAAGTGAGAAAAAACCTTTGTATTCAACAAGACACAAATTCGGATCAATCACAAAGATTCTCACTCGTATCAATCGCAGAGGAAAAGGATTCGTATCAATTACCTTAAGGCAAGTTCATAGCGATCACAAAACCTCTACTTCGTATCGATCATAGACAGTGAATCCATATCGATCGGCAGAACCGACACTTCGTATCGATCCTGAGGTCAAATATCGATTACTTTGGACCGATACGAACCCCCATTGTCTCCGATCGATGCGAAGCTGCTCCCTTCCTTGATATAAATCTTCACTATTTCCAATCGATACGAACTTCGATCATTTTGCGATCGATGTGAACCACTCCTCCTCAATCGGTATGTGCGATCCCTTCGTATCTATCTATCCTTCTTCCCCAAGCAACCAAGGCACCATTAGGATACCTCCTCGACCTTACTCCGACTCCATTCCAACATCGACAACGTCGGAACTGGCCGGTACCCTAAGTGAAATGGCGTCAAAAATCGAGTCTCATCGTGCTTTAAGAAGTGTTAATTGATCGTGTACCTAGTTTAGAGAGATGATTTAAGGCTATGCGTTGAGTGTTTTGGGAATGAAGGCTTGTGCTATTCTTTTTTACTCTCTAGAAATTTCGATCGATATGAAGGAAACTGTGAACGTAATGGCAAGTGAAATTTTTGCCTAAGTCCAATTCATATTTATATGGTCTTATGTCAAAGGAAGAAAACGTTTCGCCTCCCAGTTGTTTCGACCAGTTAAAACAGATTTCTCCTCTCATTGATATGAAAAGAGCTATTCGTATCCATGAATAACCTAGTTAAGGCAACGCTAGTTCGCAACCATTTAGTTATCGGTACGAAACACGAACATTGCTACAAAGATTGACTAATCTGTTCGCGTCCTTTAATCATCTACCGATGGGGAATGATAAGTTCATGTCCATTACTTTAAAGACCATATTAATTTGAGTCTATCGATACAAAATGTTGTGAAAAACTTGCTAATTCGTGTCGATCGACATCGATACGAATTTTTTTTGATTTTTTACATCGATCCAGGAGAGGATCGATGCGAATGGACATTCCAAAACAACAATCAACCGTTGTAACAAATCAAATTTCACATTGACTTGGGAGAGGGTCAACACATAAATCCAAAAAAACTGACTGAAAAACTAACAACGACTCATGAGCGTGCAAACGTTAACGGGAGTCAGGTTAACATACGTACATATATGTCAGACTAACATCCGATTTTTGAAATTCACAGGAATTGAATACTCGTATGGTAAGCAATTACAACAACAACAAATCACTACCATACCACACTCAGCTACGACAGTGCACAATACAACAGTTGGCAGTCAACAATTCATGTTACTAAAGATCAATCAAAAATTATAGCTTTCGACAAGAAGACAACGATCGTTCAACAAGTCAAATAGAACTTTTCAAAATAAAGACGACAACTTTTCAAAGCACATCATGTTCTCACAAACCGTACTTTGGGAGGGCAAATGTTATCCCACTTTTTGGCAAGGCCGTAACGCCAAGGGGTGGACTAGAACCATAGACGGTATGTCCCGAAGATCGATTATGCACAGGTTCCCTATGGATGTCCATAAATTTTATTCGAGTCCAGATCAAGTTATAATTGATAAGACGAGACAAGCAAGGATTTGAAAGTCAGTTTCCAAATTTCAAGTCAATCCAAGCTCGTATGCTCAAGATATGATCGATGAGATTTAAATGATTCCTTTATCATATCCATCAAACAACCAGAAGAGATCTCCATTCGTATCGATCTGGTTCATATCCATCAAACAACCAGAAGAGATCTTCCTTCATATCGATCTGGTTTGTATCCATCAGATGAGCCTTGTTCGTATCGATGAGAATTCGTATCGATAAAGATAAAATTCAATCGGTTCGTATCCATCAGCCAACGCATCTCTTCATGTCCATCAAAGCCAGAGCACTTCGTATCCATGGAAGAGTTGTCATTTCGTATCGATCATATTTGCTCCATTTTGCATCCATCAACAAACAACACTTCGCATCGATCTCATTCATGCATGTTTCATACCGGTCCCTCCATCAACTCAGTTCGTACCGATCGGCCATTGATTGATATGAAACACACCACTAAAAGCGATCGGTATGAAACAATCGATCCAAAGTAGCAGCACGCCGTCGGTACGAAATGACCTACAAGCATCGATATGAACAGAGCAGTGTATCAATGCGAACAAGACTAGCCTAGATCGATACAAACAAGGCGTAAATAGAGGAAAGATTCGATCTTTCAACATGAAATGTGGATCGATCCTAAAAGCAAGCGTCACGTCAACTGGCATCACGTGCAGACTCATCGATGCGAAGTTATTGATACGAATAACATCGATACGAAGGAGACAGCGTTCGAAAAATACAGACTTACATCAATAATAACTCACAATCTACAAGTCCAAATGCCACCAAATTTTCACAGGATCTTGCGTACAACCTAAAGAATGTTCATGCTAAATTTCGACTCGAATGGATCAAATCTTGATCGATGCGAAATTTGTTCGTATCGATCACGGACCGAGTGCAGACGACATGAGATCGGTCGTGTGGGCCCACTCACGTGCCAGAAGAGGTCTTCCGAGATCTAAGCGAGATATTTACATCCTACGCCTATAAATAGCATCCTAGAGTCTACAGAAAAAGGACCTTTAGCACTCTTACATCCAGACTCTGTCGAAACCATTTTTGTACTCAAAGATCGCTGTTGTACTCGAAATCCACTGTTGTAATCCACTATTACAAGTTGTAATCAGCAAACAAACATCAATAAAATCATCAATTTTATAGTGGACGTATGCCATACACCGAACCACTTTAAATTTCTGCGTATCTACGTGTTTTTCTTATCTGTTTTGAAGTATTTGTTAGATAATCCTCTTTTTACGTTTACTTTCTTCATTTTATGTCTTCAAATACTTTCGAAGAGATTTGTGCCCAAATTTGGTACAAACAGACGGGAACATTGGAATAGATATATTTGGATACTAGGGAGCAGATCCCCTACCAGAGGCTAATGAGGAGAGACCCTATAAGCGATGAAAAGAAATCAGATAAATACTATCTATTTCATGAGCTGAACGGGCATAGCACAAATGACTGCACGCACTTAAAGGATGAGATTGAGGGACATATCCAGAACGGCAGGCTGTCACTATACGTGAGAACTCGGGCAGTGGGGTAGAACAGGAGCAACCACCATCTGCATCGAATGGGAAGTGCCCGGGGTCGAGGCATCAAATTATCATCAATTGATCGGAACGACAAAGAATAAGTGATAAACTCCATAATAAGACGGCTATGTCACTTACACATGTATGGGATCGAGAACGGTCCTTAGGCTTGCTCTGAGATGACAATGAACTGCCGCACCAGGAGATGCATGCATTGTAGTCTTCAGTTTTTGTTTTTGTCTCTCTTTTGGCCCATGATTAAACTCACTCGAACATGAATCTGACATTGATGATTTTGAGTCCCATTCGGACAATCGTATTTCACCTCGAACGGCACATGATCTCCAACGATTGCATTTCACCTTGAACGACACTCGATCTCGAACGCATATTTCGCCTCGGACGGCACACAATATTGAATGATTATATTTCGCCTTGAATGGCACTCGATCTCAAACAATCATATTTCACATTTCACCTTGAACGACACTTGATCTTGAACGATCACCTTTCGCCCTGAACGACACTCGATCACGAACGATCACATTTTATCTCGAACGACACAGGATCTCAAACGATTGCATTTTGCCTCGAATGGCACCTAATCTTGGACGATCACCTTTCTCCTTGAACGACACTCGATCTCGAATGATCACCTTTATCCTTGAACGAGACTCGATCTCGAACGATCACTTTTCACCCTAAACGAAACTCGATCTTGAACGATCACATTTGGCCTTGAACGCCACATGATCTCGAATAATTGCATTTCGACTCAAACAGACACTCGATCTCGTGCGATCATCCTTAGTCTAGGACGGTTATGAGTTTGATTAACGATCTCGAACGTTCGTTACTAACAATTAGACAAGATACTGATTCCTCACAGATCATCAACAGGTTTCGAACACTGGACTTAAGGCAATTTAAAACACGCCTTCCTATTGCAAGGCATGTTTTGGGAGGCAAAGTGAACCCGCCTTTTGGCAAGGTAGTATGTAGGCGGATTTAACCCAATGGACTTCATGATTATCAAGCCCGATGAGTGCAAAGCGACGGTTGTAGGACCCAAAAGTAAGGTACAAATGGTTATACGAAGCCGGAGTAGGAAGGAATTGGTTGATAAATGACGCAGGGCGCTTGGAATATGGATGTTAGCTTGGAACTCAAGGGATCGGCATAACTTGAGGGATCGATATATCTCCATGGCATAAAAGGGATCGGCATACCCTCATGGCAAAAGAGGGATCGGCATAGTTTCTTGGCATAGGAGGGATCGACATATCTCTATATCATAGGAGGGATTGGCATAGCAATTGCGGGAAAGGCGGGATCGGCGTGGTATATTGGAAAAGAAGGGATCGACGTCGCATTATGGAATAAGGTAGGATTGGCATTGTTAATAATGGAAGGATCAATATTGTTAATGATAGATGGATGGTCATCTAAGGGATCGACTTAGATGATGACGCTTGAATCGATATACTCAAGGAGTCCATGTACCATCTAAGACGAGAAGGGATTAGTATACTTCAACATAAAGGCATCGACTTGTCTCCATAGCACAGTAAGGATCAACGTAGTCTCAGGAGGTAGCAAGGATCGGCAAAGGTGAGGTGAAGTATGGATCAACATGGTTGGTTCTAGTGGGGTCAGTATACATCATTGACTTGGCAAGATGGAGAAGTCGGCATAGGTTTCATTGATAGGGGTCGGCACTTATCAATGCAACAAGTACATTCGTACGTTCAACTATAAACAACTCGGTCTCTCTTATTCTAAATGACACGAAACTTGGAAGTCAAACATATATAGGCATGACGAATTCATCATAGGAGTTGCTGCCCAAAAATCACCAAAGTACCAATCCCTCTCCATGGGGATTTGGGCCAGGCGACCCCAATGATGGGCCCATATGGATAAGAGGCTCATGTACCTGAAGTTTCACATATAAATACAACAGGCAGGGCATAAGAAAAGGGAACCTTCATTCTGCTTCTATTCATCTTCTTCCTAGGAAATACTCTGCCATTTTTACCCTTGAATTTCACAAATCTATAACTGCAATCAGCAGTATAATCTAACAAAAGGAAAACCTTTAGAGTGGACGTATGCTGGAGTCAGCCGAACCACTATAAAACTTGTTGTTCTTGGTTTCTGTTTTGATTTGCTTTTTGTTTTGATATATTCCTCTTTTTTAATTTAGTTTCTTCATTTACTTCTCCATACAAACCTGTTCTTTGGTGTTTTTGGGTAATTTGGGCGCAAATAGTTTTCGATTTATTATTAGTTTTCTAAACTTGAAAGGCTTAATGATTATATTAAAATATTAATATAATTTAATGGTTTGAAAATAATTTTCGGAGTCATGAAATATGATTATAGTAGTTTTTCTACAAAGAAATTGATAAAGTATACCTCTAACCAATAGGAATTTGACAAGCAATAAGGGTTGGTGAAAATAATATACTTTATTTAGCAAAATAGCAATTTTTACGTTAATTACGAGTATGTCATTGAACCTCCTTTCTCAAATGTTAGAGGAACCTGCTTTCTCTAATGTTGGTGGAACACCCTTTCTCCAATGTCGGAGGAAACCTTTTTCTCCAATGTCGGTGGAACCCCCTTTCTCCAACCCCCTTTCTTCAATGTCGGTGGGACCCCCTTTCTCCAATGTCGGTGGAACCCTTTCCGCCACTATTGCTTTAGTACCCTTTCAACAGTTATGTTTTCAAAACTTAAAATATGTATAACCTTTTATCCATAATTCCATTTCTCAATTATGACCACACTACGGAAAGAAAAACCATCATTCAGAAACATTGGAATAGGTTAGATACCCTAATTCTACACCTATGAAAATTATACCCCTTGAAAACTATGCCTTGAGAAATGTTATTGGCAAGGGCCAATAATTTCTTAATGATCCCATGAAAACTATGTCTGGAACAGGTTATTGGTAGAGATCAATAGGTTCATGTCAGCCCATGAAAACTATAACTTGAGAGATGTTATTGGAGAATCTAATAGGTTCATTGTCAGTCCATGAAAACTATGATTGGATAATGTTACTGGTAGAAACCAATAGATTCTTAGTAATCCTATGAAAACTTTGAAATCAGACAGATAGTCCGTAAGCTTGGAATAGGTTATTAGTTAGTCCATGAAAACTAATAGGCTAATAATGACCATAGAAACTATAACTTGAGGCAGATAGTGAAATGAACGAAGATGGAAAATCTAGGATATATTGTATAATTGCATATCATATTATGTTATGTTTTAACCATTGTCGATGTAGACAGTATATTGTAAATTAGTTTTGGTTAAGGTACCAGCGAAGGGAAACCCCGTTCTGCTCAGCGGTGTGGTCTCGCTAGATATCTATATGGTTCGAGATGGTATATTATATTCACGATAGACTTTTTTCTAACTTAATGTTTATGTATTTCCCCTTAAACCTAGGGTGCTCAAAATTAATTTGAGTAGGCTGAAGGTAAGGGGTTTTTAGGGTATTAATAGACGAAAAAGCTTCCAGAGACATGCAGGAGGCAAGCTAGCTAATTAGGAGATTATATCTATTGGCTGCTGTGTTATTTAAATGTAAAGGCAAATTTTTTTAATTGCCTATATTTAGACTCTGATGAAATAAGGAGACATCTTCATATGTCGCTCTTGGCATATTTTGTAATAAGTTGTAATTTCTATGAACATGGCTTATGTATGGATGTATATAATGAATCTAAAATGTATTTGTAATGAAATGAGAAATTTGTTTTAAATGGAGTTTAAAATTTTTCATATTCATGTGTTTCTAGTATATCAATGTATCTAACATTACCACAGTTGGTTACCGAAAATTAATAATTATGGATGAATACAGCATCCATAGTAGTTAGTTTTGGGCCTCCAAATGGGGGATGTTACAACTCGGTTGTACGAGTATGGAGATGTGAAATACTCATATTCATGGTAAGGTTTGCGAGCTACAAATTGTACATTTCTAGGAAAGTTATAGAGTAATTGACCATCTCAAGTATATTGTCTAGAGGTATACTTTCGGTAAGTGAGTCGCCCACTCCTAGTCATTGTTGGAAAATTTTCGTTTCTTTATTTGATTAAAGTCTTCGAATCATTTACATAATTGCATCGAGAAGTGCCTGGATCTCTCCTAGATGTTTAATTATTTGTTTCCATTTTTTCAGGTCTGATTTTGTACTGACTTGTTTCCATTCTTTCACTTATGGATGCTGTTCTTGTGAGGTAAAACCCATTCTGTGTTTAACCGTATGATCTCATAGAATTATTATATGTTCATCATGTTACTTGAGTTTTCTCATGCTGCTTTTCTAGACTGATCTAGATGTTATTTTATTTGATGCTCAGGTTAGACTGGGCATTTTTCTAGGTTATCGTTGATGGAACATGGAGCTCACGGAGTAGAGTTGGACGTCCACCTATCGTAGTATTTTTATTTTCAATATATTATTATCTCCATCAGCAATTGTAAGGCCAAGAAGTTATTACTGTCTAGGATGATAAGGTTTTTTTAAACTCTGATATACCATGTATTTTAGAGTGACAGCTTTTACTGTCTTTGTTATATTATATGTTGTTGTTCTACCATGAGATGATGTTTCCCATGTTCTTTTTATTTACCCTAACAATCTTCCTTTTTGACGATTGGAAGTTCGACATTTGAATACTAAGGATGTATTAAGTGCTACGAGGACCCACATTTCGAAAGGTTTGAATTGACAATAACCCGCACATGTCAAATTTAAACAATCCGAAACGTAGATAATTGATAAGGTTAATTAAGAAAAATAAGAAAAGAAAAAGGAAAAAAACACAGAATCTCACAGTGGAATGATAAAATATAATAATCAAATAAATAGTTCATGAAGCTGTTTGCCAAACATTTGATTAAAACCTATACATGTTTATCAGAGTTATATATATACATCAGGGATAAATAATCAATACAGCTGAATAACATAATGTAGTGGATACTAATAATAATAATAATAATAATAATATACCAAGTCTTCATCTTCGCCCTCTAGAGAACAATCTTTAATACGCTGAAACTCAAGACTGTCCTGATCGTAATGAAAAGACAAAACACTCGAGTTGGGACTAAAAATACTCGTATTTAAGTCAAATCAATATCAATAAATACGAGAGTAATAGCGTCAGATATATTTACGGGATTTTACATCTCCTATCCAGTGTATAACGTGCGTGCAATAACTTAAGAGATGTTACGGGATTTTTCATCTCCTAAGGATCCGTTAAACTATTTATATATACTAGTATACATTATAGTAGGCAATGTCTATCAGTAAAATAAATATCAAAATAGCGTTAAGGGTTTACATTGATCCACCTTAACACATTTTTATCGATAAACCAAAGTCGTAGTGGGCTTGCATAAGGATAAATATGACAAGGCACGTAAGGCAATGCCCAAGATAGAATTCTACCAATTTATCTTTTCTGGCTGGTCGTAACCCATCCGTAGTGGACCGCGACAATCAATTCGAACAAAAAGGATGCACCTATTGAGTACAAAATCACGATAGTAATATGAGTGATCAACGTTGCTAGAGGTAGCTAACCTTATTGGCCAAACATAGGCTCATGTTTTAGTCATTTTAATTATGACACAAGTGTCAAGGCTATCCATCATCGTTCTCTTACTTCATTCTAGTAAACTTTTGCCAATTCAACCGCTACATTCTGGATATTTTCCATTGCGTACACAGTTGTTAAAGTGGTTCCAATATTGATAAAGAGTATGCAAATAAGAGTCTCCGGTCTCTTTAACAACCTCTTTATTTTACACACCGGTTGGTTCTTATACATTTCGAAAACTATTCATATTTGATATCAAAATATCATATTCGCTTCAAAATCAAATCCATTTCGAAATCATCATATTTACTCAAAACATACCGTATCATTTTTGCCTTAATATCTCGATTTCATTTCCAAAATTGTTTCGAATTTCAATTTAGGTTATAACTTCAATTTAACCTCATTCGCATTTTAATCCAAGATATAAATATAAACATTCCACCCTTGACCAATTTGAATTTTAAGAAAATAGTTTGAATTTTTTTTAAGATAGCTTAATGTGACGACCCGGAATTTCTAACAAATTAAATTGGGATAATTAATTGATTTTAAATATGTAGAAGTTAATTTTAAACTTGAATTCCAAATATTAATATTTACTTGATAATTAAATCATTGAATTATATAGTTTAAATATTGAATTTAATAATTGAAATTGGGTAAATTGTTGAATCTGAAACCTCTAAGCCTGTTTAAAATAATTTGAAGGCTTATAAAATTTATAATGATGATACTGAAGATAATAGAATGATTGAAATTTAATTTAAAGGTAATTTGTTCAATTTTAATAATATATCGTTTAAATTGACATTTAAAAATAGCCTTCCTATATCGTAACGAGATATTTTGGAAATATAATAATTTTAAAAAATTATATAAAAATCAACGCAGCCACCCTATATCGTACGCGAGCCACCCTAGACCTAAATTGTGTCGACCTAACTATCTCCTCTTCTCGTTTATAGGCAGGTATCTTCCTCCATAAAATATCTTCCTTCACAAATATGTTCGTTCCTTTAAACAAAAAAAGGTAAAATCCATGGCCGAACTCAAATCGCGAACTCATGTTCTTTCTTCCCAAACTAAAAAATACGCTTCCTCTTCTCGTTTGAAACTCAAGACTAATGGTCGAAGCCTTCAAATCATAAAAAAAAAAAAATTATTTAGTAGGTCTGCCGTCTTCATCTCGTAAGGTGGGAGACCATGCCGTGAGTGGCGCTCGGATGGGAAGTGGGTTGCGCGTGAGTGAAGGAGGATGGGGGCTCGATTAGGGTTCGCGCTCTG
This sequence comes from Allium cepa, assembly GCA_030765085.1. Taxonomy (NCBI): domain Eukaryota; kingdom Viridiplantae; phylum Streptophyta; class Magnoliopsida; order Asparagales; family Amaryllidaceae; genus Allium; species Allium cepa. The sequence goes on along the minus strand of CM060945.1, from coordinate 1,023,911,899 downwards.
GTGGTAGTCGAGAATGGGGAATCTAGAGCTTCGAGCTCGTGCGACCAGAGCAGTGGAATTAGGGTTTTCGCGTTCGATTGCTTTGGGATGGAATCGCGATGAAAAGGGGGAGACGGCGGCTTAGGGTGCTATCAGGAATCACTGGAGGTCGAGCTAGGGTTTTCGTCAGGAGTTAGGGCGGCGGTCGTTCTTGTGGGTTCGGCGTGGTCGTGGTTAGGGTTCGCAATGGCTGCTGTGGGTGTTTGATTGCGAGCAGCAGTGGGTCGCTTTCTAGGGAGTGGGCTGGTTCGTGTGGTTGTTAAGGTATTTTTCTTTAAAATTCATTTATATAATCTCTAATTTGGTCAGAAGAAAACTCTATAGAAAAAAAATTATAATAATAAAAATAATATTCTTTTTACACTAAGTTACTAAGAATTTTAATTATTTGAATTTAATGTGTAAGTTAAAACTAGAAATTTATTTTTATTTATTGGAAACTATATAAGGTTGAAACAGGAATTTTAAAGCATTTCTATTTGAACATTTATATTAAAATTGGACTTTCGGTTTATATAGATTATCTTATAAAAAATGAAATAATATAATGTATTTGAGTGTTTTATCTGATAACTTAGTTATTAAATTTATTTAGTTAAATTAAATTGTTAGTTAACCAAGTGGTAGTTAATTTTTGGATCGATTCAAATATTAATAAACTACCTAATTATTTATACAAGGTCAAAATTCGAGGAAACCGAGTCAATTTTGAGGTGGATTGCAAATAAAAGCAAAGGTGAGTAAATCTCAATCTGTTGGATTTTTTTATTTAAATTTAAAGGGTTAAATCTAAATGATTGGTTGAATAATTAAAAGTATTTGGGTTTTAAATTGTTTTAAACTTAAGTTATAAATAAGAAAATGTTTTCATTGTTAATAAGGGCTTAATGATTTGTTATTCATCAAATTAGAAGGGTAAATAAAATGGATAATTAATTAATTAAATTAATTTATGATTTGGGTTAATTAATTTGGTAATTAAGGGTTTGAATTAATTAAGTAAGGACTAAGTTAATTAATTAAGTTTGATTAATTTAGAATAATCAATGGATGGTTTGAAGGGCAGTTACTTAATGTAGTTAATAAAATATAATTATTTTGTGAAATTAATCAAGAGATTGATTAAGATAATAAATTAAGGAGTAATTAATTTATTAATGAAGTAAACAAAAGAGTAGTTAACTACAGATTGAGATTAATCGAGAATAATTAATATTAGGGTTGAATTAAAGTAATTAATTTAGATTAGAACAAATCAAAACATAATTGAAAATCATTAATTTATATAATCAACGATGTAATTAAAGATTGATTAATTAAGATGAATTAATCATAGGTGACTCATGAGAAATTAATTAATATAAGTAATTAAGAATTAGTGTAATTGATTATAGTTAATTATTTTGTGAAGTAATAAAAGATTACTCATTGATTTGGTAAGAATAATTAATGTCATGAAATTAATTAAAGATAATTACTTGAGTGGAATTGGAAGATAATTAATCTAGGGTGATTAATTAAGATGAATAAGGAAGGGTTGATTAATTAATTTGGAATTAATTAATGAAAGAATCTAAGTGATTAAGGTTTAAAATTCAATTAGAATCAATTGAATTGATTTGTATGTGTTTAAGTTCTGCTTCCGAATGATTGAATGGTATTGGATGATTTGAAGGAGTTGATAACTCTGATATGAAATGTTGAGTATTTCATTTTGATAACTTGGAATAGGATGATATGAGATTCGAAGAAACCGGGATCGGGTATTGGGGAAATACACGAAACCACTTCATATGTTTGTAAATTGATATATAAAATCTATATGCTGGAGTGAGGTGATTTGGAGGTATCAGACTATTTTAAAATCTAAATCTTTGGTATTTAGGAACTTATATGTGGGCTATGTGTTGTCTATAATAATTTGTGGCTTGTGAATTGATATAAGTTACCCGGGTTTATATAAGTTGATTGCTTTGGTATTCCATGTTAGTTGGGTTTACTCATGCTAGTTTCCAGCCTGACCCGGGTGTTACTTTGGTGTAATGCTCGGGTCAGACAGAGTATTACAGATTTTCAGGTAGGGATGTTCTGGAGCTCAGGAGTCGAGCGGGATGGCAGGAACATATAGAATATTTCCGCTGTACTATATTATTGTATATCTGAGATATGATAATTGTATATATTCAGTGACTATATATATGTGAAACTCTGATGTATATTAAATGTAATCGATAGAATATTGTTCTTTCGTGAACTGTTATTATTTATTATTATATTTTATCCATTACGAATGTGAGATGTTGATGTTTCAGATCTTCTTCTTCTATCTATCTCTTTCTTTCTTTTCATAACTATCTGGAATTTTCGGGTTCGAAAATTTCGGGTCGTTACATTTGGTATCAGAGCTGAAAGGTTAAGCGAGGACCTTGGCTCTGGTGAGAGTTACTCATTAAATAGAGTCCATAGTACTCTAGAATGGGTTGAGTATGTATGTATGTATGTATTTATATATATATATATATATATATATATATGAGAGCGTACTTGTTATTTTCTTATATAAAGGTTTTGAATGATTTTATATAAAACTATATTTTGATATATAAAGTAATATTTCCTTCTAATAAATATTAAGGTGATTGGTTGTTAAATTATTGGAATTAAAATTTAGAAGCAATATAATATAACCAAACTGAAGTCTTGAATTGGAATTAAATTAAGTAGAAATAGAAATACAACCAAATTAAAATTTAATTGATTGAAAATGAAATTCTAAATCTGGTCCCAGAATTTGAAAATTTTGTTTCAAAGTAATGAAAAATAATAGATAAGTATTATTCGGATAACTGGGACTTGTTGCAAACAATGGGTTCTTTGAAAATTTAATTTGAATTAAAACCCAAAAGTGGTCTAAAATTTTAGGATGACCTCGTGTGTAAAGAAAATAATATGTATGAATAAGGAATATACATAAATCAAAAATAGTTTGAATAAACTCTAAATGTTGAGTTTGAAATTTGGTGTAACAGCCCGCAAATCCGTACCCCTTGAGTTAACACTATTCTACAACAATCAACCCAAGTTTTACAGAAATACGAACCATTTGGATTAAAGAAGAAGAGGTAGAAGAAGAAAATAGAAAACAACATCAGAATATAACCATCGCAGTGAAATAAAATATAACAGATATTAACATATCTTTACACCAAACAAATATATCTGTTTATATATATATATATATATATATATATATATATTACATGATCAGAGTACACCAATCACAGCTCGACCACAACAATATACAAATGGATACACAGCAACTCAACACAGCGGAATATATATATAAACAAGTACGGGAGTACGTATCGTCATCTTGTTCGTCTCCTGAGCTCTACAGCATCAAATCCTGTATCATATAATACTCGGTCTGACCCGAGCGTTACAGTTAAATAACACCCGAGTCAGTCTGGAATACCAGCGTGAGAAAATCACACTCAATTGATTATTAAAGTTTCAAAAATCTTTTGAAAAACAAAAGCATCTCGTAAGACCACGCCACGAATAAACATATCGGGTTTTTACCTTACGATAGCTAAAATAATTTTTATAGAAATCCTCTGATATTATAATAGGGTCTATAAACAAATACTTATAAAATAGCCGAAATTGTTACATCTATTAAATTCCAGCTACTAGCCACGGAGTGGGTAATACAAACAAAACTCGTACAAGGCTCGTAGGGAAAATGGATTTCCAACTAATGACTAGGCACTGGGGTACCACCTGTCACAGTACGGGGGCTAGATCACCATACCGAGGAGTACGCCCGCTCCCCTGCAACACAAGACCGGGACTACCCCTTACTGGATAATCCCGAGTGAGATCACCCCGCGGATGGGATCAGCAACCGCCCACTAAGCCGAAATAAAAAGGGACATCTAGACAGGGATGACCTCACCCTGCTTGGGTGCTACCCACCTAGCCTTGCTGCATAACCCCTGATTTTCAGTCATTCCCATTTGATGAGGCTTGAGGCTAAGCGTTACCTTTATAGAACATATCCCTTAGAATGCCCATCGTCCACCTGACGATGTTACGCAAGCATTCATCCATACAAGTCCGTTCCGGGTTCGAACGGAACCGAAGGCACTATTCCTACTACATCCATTTTGGAAATATCCTCAAGATTAGTAGCGATTAGCCCTTACACTTCACTACTCCATCTTCGAATCCAAACTCGTTTCCACGAAACGTACAAACCGGATCGAAGTGGTTTTCGAGAAATAAATCTCGATCCCGGTCTCTTCGAAATGATTAACGCATTTGGCCAATATTCATAGTCGGTGATTTAACTATCAATTAATATTCATAAACATTCATCAACAATAAATTATTTTCCAAGTTATTTATTTATCCACAATATCTTTACAAGATATATTTCAGATTTTAACCCCTTTTGAAAATAGTTTCAAACATATTCCTCTCTGGAATAATTTTCAAATATTATTTCCACTGAAAAGCCGAGTATAAAATACTTTTAGATTTTAAAATAATTTAAAAGCACTTAGTTATAAAATATACTTCATAGCCTTAAAAATTTAAAACTACTTTAATACTTTATTAAAATATATACTTTATAAATATTTAATAAATAAGGCTACTTTTATAAAATATAAAACTAGATTTTTATTTAAAACAAATACCAAATCATTTAAAATTACTACGATAATAGTTTTGAAAAATATTTATTTTAGAATTTAAACATTTAAAAATAAATTTTTTATGATATGCTTTTTAAAACAACATTAAACCCTTTAACTTATATTTAAAATTGTTTAAAAATCGTACTTGGCTATCCAGGGAAACACACTTCTCTTTCACATCCTTTAAAAATGAATCACTATTTATTTTAAAGGAATTTCCATTCCTTTATAAATTTCCACTTTGAATTCATATTTAAAATATCCACCGATATTTTATTTTACTTGATAACCCAGTTTAAAGATTCCAAAATCTCACTTCCCTTTTAGATTTCAAATACTAAAACACTTTAATCAATTTACAATTTATTCCCAATTTACTTTGCTTAAAATAAATTTTCTTTCTTGCTTTACTTATTTCAAATTTCATTAACATTTAGATTTTATTTCCTCATTTTGAGTAAAAACCCTTTTAACTGAAGATACCGATTTCAGATTTCCAAAAATTCCTTCTTTATCTCTTAATTAAATTTAATCCTTAAATAAAATAAATAAATTCTTTATTCGTTCAAATAATATCACTTAAGCTTTACAATTTATTATTATCCCTAACAATTCAAATTCCTCTTATTCCAAATTGGTTAGAGTTTTGCAATCACTTTTATTATATTTTATTTTCAATTCATTATTAATTTATTCCAATTCACTAGAATTATTTTACTTAAAAATTTACTCTTTTATTTCTTTCGAAAATACAATTCTAGAGATTTGATAATTTATTTTACTGAGATATTCAATCCAACCATACCATTCAATACTTCAATTATTCATAAAATCATCACAGGAAATCAAATATTCGGAACACAGAATATTAAATAATCTAAATAATTTCGAGGGGTCCAGTTGGATCCCTCCAACCTGTTTTCCCTGCATCCAAAGATGTTAGCACAATAATATGCCAATTCCAGAATATAACATACTATAGCACATCAATCAATTTCAATCATTCAAACAATTATTTATATTTAATCGTTTAAATTTAAATTTAAATGAACCGAGTGAGATTAACTCACCTTTATTTATTTGTTTGATAACCCACTCCCATCTTGGCTTGTTTCCTTGATTTTTAAACCTTGTATAACAAATTCACGGTTTATTAATATTTGAACCAATGACTAGTTTCTATTTATTAATTTGAATTAATTTAGTTAACCTCTCTAAAACACTATATTTGAAATAACCAAAATAGTTATAAAAGTCATTTAAATAATTTAATCACCTTAATATACCTTAAAATTAAATAGTAGGTTTATCATCTATACTTTAAATTAAAGATCTAAATTTTTATACCACTCTTCAATATTTAAAATTCCTTTCCACCCTATATATGTTTAATAAAACAGAATTGTTCTGTATTCCTTGCAAAATACAGAACCTTATCCATCTAAAATTTTCCTGATTAAACCATATACTTTTAATTTCCTGTATCTACATATTAATATATATATATATATATATATATATATTAAATCAAAATTTCCTGAAGACAAAAATTCGAACCTCTCTGCTGTAACTCCAGAACTCACGCGACAAGCATACCCAAACCCACAATACGCCACTGCTTGAACCACCATTGCGGTCCCATCATGCAAACCCACCACTATCTCGACCCAGAACCAACCCAGCTCGTTGCTCGACCCCTCCGGACTTCCAATCGGACGCCGCTCCTGCCATCAAAATTGCGAATAAGTCGCCTCCCACTATCGAGCTTGCGAGCTTCCATGCCCTAGAATCGAGAGTTGCAAATTCGCGACCTAACTCCCTCGTCTTCGAAGCGCCGGCCCCTCTTTTTTTTCATTTGATTCGATTTGAAAAAAAATGGGAAGAAAGAGGGAATAAGGATTAACGCCATTTTTTTCAATTTAAACAAAAAAAAATTAAAACTGGAAAAACCACTGTTAATTTCAATTTTACAACTCCCATTATCTTCAGTGTTATCAATATAAATTTTACAAGCCTTCAAAATATTTTTAATAGGCTTAAAACTGAAGATTCAATAATTTATCCAATTTCACTAATTAAATTTAATAATTTAGTCATCAAATAAATTGTGATATTTGTAATTCAAGTTAAAATTACTCTATTGAATATTTAAAATCAATTAAATATTTCGATTTTAAATGCTCGAAATATCCGGGTCGTCACATTCCTCCCCCCTTAAAAGAATTTCGTCCCCGAAATTACTAATTAGGAAGAATGGTCCAATACCCGTTTATTATTTTCCTAAAACTATACAGTTCCTAACAATGCAACATCTTACTAACTATCTTTTATAAAGACCCATTACCATTCTCAATAACTTCCCAAATTCCCTCACAATTTGCAAACAATCCTATTTGCCCAACCATTCAAGTTTTAGTCATAAAATCAAATTTTGAATTATCAAAATTTCCTCAAAATTTTCTACCTCTCTAAATTTCCGAAAAATTTCGCCAGCATCTCCTTTGCGCGGCTAGCTCGGTACGACTACAAAATGGCTCTACGGCCTCCCAAATCCAAAAAGAAATCAAAAAGCCAAGTGGTTCGATCCAAAAACCCAATCCAATTTCATACCAAAATTTAAATACATACCTTTTGTCGGGCAATTCATACTTATCTTCTGAAATCAAAATCAATTCTCTTTTCCCTTTATACTACATGCATATCCTGCTTAGCACTAATATCCATTCACAGCATTCCAAAACATTTTATCGACCTTCTCACAAAATGCCAATATCTATTCATCCCAATATTGACTTAAATTATATTAGTAGTATCAATTTTCATTTAAGAATTCACCATTCCCTATTAAGTTTAATATAAGCATTTTATATGCTTCTTATATTTATTTTCATCTTCCATTTTAGTTTATATCCATTTCTATTCAAATTGATTCTTTCATTTCCACACGAATTCAATTTATCTTTAACTCTAAATATTGAGTTTTATTTTTTCCATTTATAACTAATTCATGTCATTATTTTAATTAGTTTCATTCACTAACTTATTTTCAATTTTCCAGTTTTAAACCGTTTGTCGTTAACAAAAATTTCCAAAATTTTGAAAAATTTTCTAACTCCCAAAATTTTTGAAAATTTTTGGCAGAGTCCCCTTTGTACGGAGGAGCTTTTGCAATTTGACAAAAGAGATAAATATATATACATCGACCCACACGGTCGGAAAAACAAAAAACAGTTCATATTTCCTATGTTTAATGCTTAGGCGTACCTTATTTAGCATTTTTAAGAAAGCAGCTTATTATATTAGCAAATAGCCCAACCAATTTCAGCCACACGGCTCCCAGGTACCTGTACTTACTCAATTTAAACATGTAAGTGCCATATATATGAAGTTTAACAACATTTCACTTACTTGTAATAGTTAAACACATCTAAAAGAAATGCACATTAAACACTTTTTATAAGCAATTTAAATATCCAACATTAATTTTTATTTGCTTATAACCAATCACATATCGTTTCACTTAATCCGAATGGTTAACAACTCACAAGCTTACATTAATTTATTTTTAAGCAAAACGAACTCATATTTAATTCAATTGTTCTCAAAACCAATTTATTTTAATCTTATCAATTCATAGAAATTAATTACTTCCATTTACATCAAATTACAATTTATTCTATGCAATTTGACGAGATCTATGTGAATAAATAAGTATTTATGTTTTATAACCAATTTAAATGGATTTCAACTCAATTTATACTTAATTCTGTTCCATTTTTAAATTTATTCACAATCCATATATTCTCATTTTCATTGCATTTCAGTTTGAATTCATTCACTTACATTTCATTTTATTAACCAAACTAGTTTCATTGTTCAAACAGGTTCCATTCAAAATCATTTGATCTAGCTCGGCATATTCTGTTTAAATTTCATTCACAATCCATTCATTTACATTTCATTCCATGTTACTTTATTCCAAACTATTTTATTTAGCTCGAAAAGAATCCAGGCTATTTCATTCAATAACTATTTCTCAACTCATTTAAACCACACTTCATTTTGAGTTCGGCTTTCATTCAACACTTACTTAAGTCAATAACTTAAGTTCATTTCCATTTCCTTTTTACATTAAGTTCTATTTCCATCTTTCATTTGATTCTTATTTATTCTATCCATTTATCTATTCAATATAATTAGTTTATCCACTCAATCCATTATGAAGTTTTCATTCAAATTTATTTTCACTTGGTTTAAATTCAATCCAACATCATTAAACTTAGTTTTAAGTTGAATTAAATTCAATTGTCTTCCGATTGTTTAGCTTTAAGTTAATTTACTTCAATTTATTTAAATCATATACTTAAGCTCATTTTCATTTTACAAGTAAATTTTCTTTTCTATTCAACTTAATTCTCTCTCAACTAAATCTCATTTTAAATCTGCAATTTCATTTGATTAGTTATTATAAAATTTAAATTTTCAGATTTAACTCATTCGATTTATTACAAGGCCATTTCCAATGTATTTCTACTTATTTGGATTTTATTTGCACATTCAAACCATTACTATTTTAATCCAATTTCATTTTCTTTTATTCGACACATTTCTAATTATATACAATTTGTTAACACTTCACGTTAAATTTTAATTTATAATCTCAAGTTCTGAATCCACTATCCATTTTCAAATTACCATTCATTTTTATGAACTCACAATTCAATCTCATTTACTTCACCCATAATTTGAGTCGAATTCAATTTATAACTTGAGTTTTATTTCCAATCTTCATTATTAGCTTACAATACATCTTCTATTTAACTACATTGAACTCCATTTGCACATTTCATTAACTAATTTATTATCAATTAGTTCTTCCCTTATCTATAATCCAACACTTGAATTTTAATCCCAAATATCACTCCATTTAATTTTCTTAGTTCAATTTAGTTTATAATTCAAGTTTTGATTTTTATTTTATTCTCCAATTCATCAATAATATTTATTTTGGGTTTTCATTTCCACTTATAAATTTATAAGTCACAACTTATTATTTACACAATTCCATTCATTATAGGCATGGATATATCCTCCTTTTATTTTTAACTCGAAATTTACACTTATTTATAACTTAAGCATATTTTATTTCCATGGATTTCTAATTCTTTTATAAGTTATTCTTATTTATTTTTTTCAATCCAATTCCTTAACCAATTTATTTCTTATCCAACTTATTTCCATTTATTCAGGTAAGAATCTAATTCCATTTGATAACTCAATTGAATTTTTATTCCAGTTCAATTTTATTTTAACTCGGATTTATTTAACTCAATTCGATTTCAACTTAATTCGAATACAACTGGATATTATTTTCAATCTATTCAATTAATTTCAATCCAGTTAAATTTAATTTTCCAATCCAAGTTAATTTCATTTTAACTTTTCACTGTAAAATTAAATTTCCAACATTCAAAGCTTATATTTCCTTCCTGATTTAAAAATCATCTCGATTTATAAGCTTACAACCTATCTCATCAGGATCTTAAACACCCGACTTTTAGTTTCAAATTATTTTGAAATCTCCAACATTCCCAAATCACACTTCTCAAAAATCAAACCCATCCTGGTTTTATTCCCAACAAATTTCCATTGAAATTCCAAAACAAACAGGTTTCCTTGAACAAATCAATTTGGCAGCAATTCATCACTTAGAAACTCGAAAATAAACATCGATGATGCTGCAGTCATCACCGAAGTTATTTTCCAACGACTGAAGTGAATTCAATGCTATATCTCTTCCCAAAATTTATTTGAAACAATTTCCTTTCAAAAATACCCAAAAAACAACAATGCTACTATTTATCTTCAAAATACTTCCAAAATCTCCAGGGTTTTTAAGTTTTAAATTCTGGTTTAATTCAAATTTTAACTATAATGCATTTGTATAGTTTATGCTTATACAAATTCCCAATTAATTATATTTCAATTTATAATTTACATTCATAATTCATATTTATAAATTCCATTTCACAATTGAATTATCTCCTTAATCTTTGGTTGTATTTACAATTTTCTAGTCAAATTTCCACTCAAAATGATAATAATTTAAATATCATCATTCCTAACATCCAAGCAACCATATATTAGCTAAAATAGTTTACAAAAACTTTCTTTATATCAAAATATATTTTTGGGTAAAATTATTTCATTCACCCACATTTAAAACAATACCGTGTCGATTTTCCTATTCAAGTGTTTAGAAACCCCTTCGATACAGTTGTCCAGACTGTGCCGACGAAGGTTCATATGCCACTCAATAAATCAATCAACACAATATTAAAACAATTTATATTCACTAACACATACGCGCACATATCTATTAATACGCTCAAACTCATTCTAGAGTACTATGGATTCTATTTTAAATGAGTAATTCCCACCAGAGCCAAGGTTATCACCAACCTAAGCTCTGATACCAACCGTAACAGCCCGCAAATCCGTACCCCTTGAGTTAACACTATTCTACAACAATCAACCTAAGTTGTACAGAAATACGAACCATTTGGGTTAAAGAAGAAGAGGTAGAAGAAGAAAATAGAAAACAACATCAGAATCTAACCATCGCATCGAAATAAAATATAATAGATATTAACATATCTTTACACCAAACAAATATATCTGTTCATATATATATTACATCATCAGAGTACACCAATCACAGCTCGACCACAACAACATACAAATGGATACACAGCAACTCAACACAGCGGAATATATATATATATATAAACAAGTACGGGAGTACGTATCGTCATCTTGCTCGTCTCCTGAGCTCCACGGCATCAAATCTTGTATCCTATAATACTCGGTCTGACTCGAGCATTCAGTTAAATAACACCCGAGTCAGTCTGGAATACCAGCGTGAGAAAATCACACTCAATTGATTATTAAAGTTTCAAAAATCTTTTGAAAAACAAAAGCATCTCGTAAGACCACGCCACAAATAAACATGTCAGGTTTTTACCTTATGACAGCTAAAACAATTTTTATAGAAATCCTCTGATATTATAATAGGGTCTATATACAAATACTTATAAAATAGCCAAAATTGTTACATCTATTAAATTCCAGCTACTAGCCACAGAGTGGGTAATACAAACAAAACTCGTACAAGGCTCGTAGGGAAAATGGATTTCCAACTAATGACCAGGCACTGGGGTACCACCTGTCACAGTACGGGGGCTAGATCACCATACCGAGGAGTACGCCCGCTCCCCTGCAGCACAAGACCGGGACTACCCCTTACTGGATAATCCCGAGTGAGATCACCCCGCGGGTGGGATCAGCAACCACCCACTAAGCCGAAATAAAAAGGGACATCTAGACAGGGATGACCTCACCCTGCTTGGGTGCTACCCACCTAGACTTGCTGCATAACCCCTGATTTTCAGTCATTCCCATTTGATGAGGCTTGAGGCTAAGCGTTACCTTTATAGAACATATCCCTTAGAATGCCCATCGTCCACCTGACGATGTTACGCAAGCATTCATCCATACAAGTCCGTTCCGGGTTCGAACGGAACCGAAGGCACTATTCCTACTACATACATTTTGGAAATATCCTCAAGATTAGTAGCGATTAGCCCTTGCTCTACTCCATCTTCAAATCCAAACTCGTTTCCACGAAACGTACAAACCGGATCGAAGTGGTTTTCGAGAAATAAATCTCGATCCCGGTCTCTTCGAAACGATCAATGCATTTGGCCAATATTGATAGTCGGTGATTTAACTATCAATTAATATTCATAAACATTCATCAACAATAAATAATTTTCCAAGTTATTTATTTATCCACAATATCTTTACAAGATATATTTCAGATTTTAACCCCTTTTGAAAACAGTTTCAAACATATTCCTTTCTGGAATAATTTTCAAATATTATTTCCACTAAAAAGCGAAGTATAAAATACTTTTAGATTTTAAAATAATTTAAAAGCACTTAGTTATAAAATATACTTCATAGCCTTAAAAATTTAAAACTACTTTAATACTTTATTAAAATATATACTTTAGAAATATTTAATAAATAAGGCTACTTTTATAAAATATAAAACTAGATTTTTCTTTAAAACAAATACCAAGTCATTTAATAATTACTACGATAATAGTTTTGAAAAATATTTATTTTAGAATTTAAACATTTAAAAATAAATTTTCTAAGATATGCTTTTTAAAACAACATTAAACCCTTTAACTTATATTTAAAATTATTTGAAAATCGTACTTGGCTATCCAGGGAAACACACTTCTCTTTCACATCCTTTAAAAATGAATCACTATTTATTTTTAAAGGAATTTCTATTCCTTTATAAATTTCCACTTTGAATTCATATTTAAAATATCCACTGATATTTTATTTTACTTGATAACCCAGTTTAAAGATTCCAAAATCTCACTTCCGTTTTAGATTTCAAATCCCAAAACACTTTAATCAATTTACAATTTATTCCCAATTTACTTTGCTTAAAATAAATTTTCTTTCTTGCTTTACTTATTTCAAATTTCATTAACATTTAGATTTTATTTCCTCATTTTGAGTAAAAACCCTTTTAACTGAAGATACCGATTTCAGATTTCCAAAAATTCCTTCTTTATCTCTTAATTAAATTTAATCCTTAAATAAAATAAATAAATTCTTTATTCATTCAAATAATACCACTTAAGATTTACAATTTATTATTATCCCTAACAATTCAAATTCCTCTTATTCCAAATTTGTTAGAGTTTTGCAATCACTTTTATTATATTTTATTTTCAATTCATTATTAATTTATTCCAATTCACTAGAATTATTTTACTTAAAAATTTACTCTTTTATTTCTTTCGAAAATACAATTCTAGAGATTTGATAATTTATTTTACTGAGATATTCAATCCAACCATACCATTCAATACTTCAATTATTCATAAAATCATCACAGGATATCAAATATTCAGAACATAGAATATTAAATAATCTAAATAATTTCGAGGGGTCCAGTTGGATCCCTCCAACCTGTTTTCCCTGCATCGAAAGATGTTAGCACAATAATATGCCAATTCCAGAATATAACATGCTATAGCACATCAATCAATTTCAATCATTCAAACAATTATTTATATTTAATCGTTTAAATTTAAATTTAAATGAACTGAGTGAGATTAACTCACCTTTATTTTTTTGTTTGACAACCCACTCCCATCTTGGCTGTTTCCTTGATTTTTAAACCTTGTATAAAAAAATTCACGGTTTATTAATATTTGAACCAATCAAATGACTAATTTCTATTTATTAATTTGAATTAATTTAGTTAACCTCTCTAAACACTAAATTTTAAATAACCAAAATAGTTATAAAAGTCAATTAAATAATTTAATCGCCTTAATATACCTTAAAATTAAACAATAGGTTTATAATCTATACTTTAAATTAAAGATCAAAATTTTTATACCACTCTTCAATATTTAAAATTCCTTTCAACCCTATGTATGTTTAATAAAACAAAATTGTTCTGTATTCCTTGCAAAATACAAAACCTTATCCATCTAAAATTTTCCTGATTAAACCATATACCTTTAATTTCCTGTATCTACATATTAATATATATATATATATATATATATATATATATATATATTAAATCAAAATTTCCTGAAGACAAAAATTCGAACCTCTCTGCTGTAACTCCAGAACTCACGCGACAAGCATACCCAAACCCACGATACGCCACTGCTTGAACCACCATCGCGGTCCCATCATGCAAACCCACCACTATCTCGACCCAGAACCAACCCAGCTCGCTGCTCGACCCCTCCGGACTTCCAATCTGGCGCGGCTCCTGCCATCAAAATTGCGACTAAGTCGCCTCCCACTATCGAGCTTGCGAGTTTCCATGCCCTAGAATCGAGAGTTGCAAATTCGCGACCTAACTCCCTCGTCTCCGAAGCGCCGGCCCCTCTTTTTTTTATTTGATTCGATTTGAAAAAAACTGCGAAGAAAGTGGAAAGAGGGAATAAGGATTAACACCATTTTTTTTCAATTTAAACTAAAAAATTTTAAAACTGAACAAACCACTGTTAATTTCAATTTTACAACTCCCATTATCTTCAGTGTTATCAATATAAATTTTACAAGCCTTGAAATTATTTTTAATAGGCTTAAAACTGAAGATTCAATAATTTATCCAATTTCACTTATTTAATTTAATAATTTAGTCATCAAATAAATTGTGATATTCGTAATTCAATTTAAAATTACTCTATTGAATATTTAAAATCAATTAAATATTCTGATTTTAAATGCTCGAAATTTCTGGGTCGTAACATTTGGAATGGGATGTGATTCCCAAAGTGATAAGTTTTTAAGTGCGAAGATTATTATTGTAAAGTTTAAGGATTGAATGAGGTTGATTGAATTAAGTAAATCGAATTTAACTTGGGAGAAGTTAATATAAGTTTGAATGAACAACTTGAATTGGAAATTTTAAGATGAAATTGGAATTTAACTTGGAAAGTTAAATGGTTAATTTGAATTGGTAGTTTGTGTGATCTCAAAATAGGTTTGAGATATGGAAATTGAAAATGGATGGACGTTTTAAAATAAATTGGATAATATCATCCTATTGTTATTAAAAATCCTTAAATTGCGAATTGGATTTGTTTAAATAAATGAGAAATGAAGTGTGGTAATATATCCATTATTGAGATAAAAGGGAAATCTAACTTTAAGTTGAAATTAAGGATATGGAATCACTTTAAACTGAAAATTTGAATAATTGAGTTTGTAAATTAAAATTGTTTAAGAACTGGCTTCAAACTGGAAGATAAAATTTAATAGTAAATTAAAATTTTAAAATAAAATTGTATTTTACTCTAATTTGAACCTTGAAATACATAAGTAAAGATAATTTAAAATGGAATTTGATTTAAATTGGGAAAAGAATCAAGATTGATTCAACTTAAATTGGGTTTAAATAAATTTCAATAGAAATTGAAGTTATTCAAGTTAGAATTGAGTCAATTCAATGGAAGAGGAAATTTAAGTTGAATTGTTGGGGAAGTGAACAGTTGACTCTTAACTATTTTAATATAAATTGTTTTGATATAAACTTATTTTTCTAAGCTATTAAATATATACAACCTTTCTTTCTTAAAGCCAAATTATTTTGTACTTGTTTTACAATTATTTTTGGAGCTATTTAACAATTTTTCAACTGTTTTCTAAACTAATTACTATTTTTCAACTGTTTCACAAACTAATTCTATTTTACAACTATTTTGCAATCATTTAAAATTCCTGAAACTATTTAACTATTTTTCAACTATTATATAATTAGTTAATTATTTTACAGTTATTTTGCAAACTAATAATTATTTTTCAACTATTTACCTATTTTTCAATTTTCAAGCTATTTTCTAAATTGGTCGGAGTTCAAACTGTTATTGATTTAAATACCCAACTGACATAAAGATTGAAGTGATAATTCAATGAGAATTAAGGCAATTGTAAATAAGTGAAAGGGAATTAAAGTGAATGTGAATAGAAAGGAAATCGGTTTGGCTAATAATCAATGAAGTTAAATACGTAGGGTCTACGTATATTATTCTATTCGCATAGCGATTTGATCCAGATTCGAGCACAGAATTTCGAGATAGTTTATCGACCCGAGTTGGGATTTTTAACTCGATTTTCGACGGCGAACCTGGATATGTATTGTTGATTGGTTCTGGATATTCTCTATCATAGTTATGGCTATGCAAGGAGAATGATGGTTTCTGATCAAGAAACCAGATCTGTGTCCGCACTAGAAAGTCGGGTGGACGATACTGGTTCGGAAGTGAAATTGTGTGATCGGGTGGGCGATCAGATTGGTATGGCATACGAATGATATATGTACATCATACGGATTCGAATGAAATTGATATTGAAAAGAGTAATCAAATTGGAATATTTGATTTTGAATAAAAAAAGTTATATATCTTTGTTATATAAGATAAATCTTTCCTTGTTGAATCTATTGATAGAAGAAAAGGATTTTGAAGGTGTTTTGAACTATAAAAGGAGTTTTATACGAGTTTGGAAGGATCCAAAGTTTTTTAAAAAATTATATATATCTCAATATATATATAAAGGATCTTATGAGGATTTTGGAAAAAGGGTTTTGGGAACCTTTGGATTTGGAAAGGCTTTTGATTTTTGGGTAAAATCAATATTGAATTTGGAAAGCCTGGTTTGAGAATTATCGATTTTGGGATAATCGATTTTGTGTAAAGGAGCTTTGTATGATATCATACTAGGTGTATGATTTGAAAGATACTATATATGTATAGTATAAAGTGTTTTGATGATGGCTCTGGGGAAAAAGGCACTTCCTTGAAATGAACTTCTCAGGAGTGCCACCGGGTGGTGCTGCCTTGAGCCCCAAGGGGGGGTTCTAAAGTTGATCCTGTGAGGAGTCCGGACAAAACTAGTTCCTGAGGATTATTAGGTAGCGAAAGTCGAGGGCACTGATGCCCACAGAGGCATTTGGGTTATGCTATGACGACAGTGTAACTCGATGTCACTACGATCTACTGTGGGGACCATAGCGAAAATCGTGTGGAGGATGAGTGCCAACAGTCTACACTTGATTTTGCCGGGAAGGCAACGCAACATCGGTAGGCTACGATCTATGGTCGAGTGGAGTGGAGAAGTTTCATTCTTTTGGCAACGAAATTCGAGGGCGCTGATGCCTACAGTTATATGGGATTTTGCTGTGATAGCTACGTAACCCCAGTTGTACCTGCGATCTGTAGCGGGTTCCATGGTGTAATCGAGGGGAGTGGAGGCCTACAGTTATCTATGGATTTTGTCGGGATGGCAACGTAACCATCGGGTTAACTGCGACCATGGATGGGAGTGATGATTTCCAGAGCATTCTCACCAAAGATATTTCCTCTATTTTCAGAAATTGTTTCTTATATTTTCAATAAAATTATTTTCTAAGTATTTTCACTAGGTATTGAAAATGGGTCTGCTAAGTACTTATAGATTTTCGGTCCTACGCCTGATCAACGTATGACTGAATTTCTGTGAGAATAAGGATGGACTGGTTGAGACATCGAGTTATAAGAAGTATTTTATAAAGACCTATTTTAATAGTATGATGTGAATTTAAAAGTATTTCTAAAATTTGTAAAATAAAAGCAATGGGATTTTGGGAAAATGAAAGAAAATTTCAAACTGGAATTGTGAAAAAAAATTAATTCAGGAAAAATTTAATAAGGTGATTGTTTAGTAATAAAATCGAATATTGATATAAAAATTGGAAGTAAGCTAATTGGCTAAATAATTATTCGATAGAGTATGATGATAAAATTTAACTCGGTTAAATAAAATGGATTGTGAATTAATAATGGAGTTTGGTAATGAATTCGAATTGTAAATAGAATTCGACTTGGATTTGATAATGAATTAAATAAGTGGAGATGTTGTAAAAAGAAATAGAGTTGGATCGAAATAATGATGGTTTGAGTTACAAACAAAACCAAGTGAATAGAAATAAGTTGAGAATGGCTTTGTATAAATAAAATAAATTCGCAAATGAATTAAGTAAGTGAATTAAAAATATAAAATGGGTTAATTGAATTAAATAATAAATGGATGAAGTCTGCTTAAATAAAAATTAAATCAAAGTTTTAGTTAGTATTGGGTTGTTAGAATGGAAGGCTATTAAATAAAAGGTTTGGGTTAAATTTATTTTTGGAAATGGATATTAATATAAGCATTGAATGCTGTCAAGCTCATTGAAATAGTTTTAAATTGAAAACGATGTGGAAATGAAATGAAATGCATACGTATGGTTGGTGAATAAATTAGAAATGAAATGGAATTAAATATAAAATGAGTTGAAATCAATTTGAAGTAGTTATAAACTAAAATGAATACTCAATTAAGCGAATATCGTCGAAATTGCATAAAAACAGTTGTCGTTGTTGTAAACAAGGTAATTAAAATTATATGGGTTGAGAGAAGTTAAATAAAATTGATTTTGAATCATTTGAAGTGAATATGAGCTTGTTTGGAATAAAAATAAATTGAATGTAAGCACTTGAGTTGAAAACCATAAAAACTGAATGAAATGGCATATAAATTTGGTTGAAAACAATGGAATTAGTTTTAAAATCATATAAATTGCTTGTGGAAGTAATTTAGAATGCATTTCTTTTAGAATTGATGTGTTGTAGTTGTTTAAGTAAGAGGAATGTTATAAACTTCGTATATATGGCACTTACATATTTAAATTGAGTAGGTACAGGTACCTGAAGGCCGTTTGGCTAGATTTGGTTGCGCTATTTGCTAAAATAAATAAGCTGCTTGCTTAAAATGCTAAATAAAGGTACGCCTACGCAATAAAAATAGGAAATATGAACTATTTTGCTTTTTCCGACCGTTTGGGTCGATGTATACATATTTATATCTATTATCAAATTGCAAAAGCTCCTCCGTACAAAGAAGACTGCCAAAAAAATTCGAAAATTTTGGGAGTCAGAAAAAAATTTTGAAAAAAATTTTGTTAGCAACAAAACGATTTTAAATATGAAAACTAAAATAACTTAGTAAATGAAACTGATATGAATCAGTTATAAATGAAAGATAAAATTTAATATTCATAATTGAAGACAAACTGAATTCGCATGAAAACGAGGGAAAATTAATTTGAATAAAAGTAGATGTGAAAACTTCTTTATGGAAATGTATGGAATGATTTTAAAGGGCATGACTGAATATTATGGCCAAGCAAGATATGAAGGTATTATAAAGGGAAAGGAAAATTGGTATTGATTTCAGGAGATAATTTGAATTGCCCGACTAAAAGGTATGTATTTAAATTTCTGTATGAAATTGGATTGGGTTTTTGATCTAGCCACTTGGCTTTCTGTTTTCTTTTTGGAATTTGGGATCCCGTAGAGGCCTTTTGTAGTTGTACCGAGCTAGCCGCGCAAAGGAGACGCTGGCAAAAAAATTCGGAAATTTAGAGAGTTAGAAAAAAATTGAGAAAATTTTGATAATTCAAAATTTGGTTTTAAATTGAAATCTAAATGATTGAGCAACAGGGTTTTGTTTGAAAACTATAAAAGGTTTGGGAAGTTGGTTAAGGGATAGTGGATCTTTAATAAAAGACAGTTGGTAGGATGTTGATAAAACTGTTGGTTTTGGGGGAAAGGTAACGGGTATCGGTCCATTCTCCCTAAATAGTAATTTCGGGGACGAAATTCTTTTAAGGGGGAAGGAATGTGACGACCCAGATTTCTAACAAATTAAATTGGGATAATTAATTGATTTTAATTATTTAGAAGTTAATTTTAAAGTTGAATTCCAAATATTAATATTTACTTGATAATAAAATCATTGAATTATATAGTTTAAATATTGAATTTAATAATTGAAATTGGGTAAATTGTTGAATCAGAAGCCTCTAAGCCTGTTTAAAATAATTTGAAGGCTTATAAAATTTGTAATGATGATACTGAAGATAATAGAATGATTGAAATTTAATTTAGAGGTAATTTGTTCAATTTTAATAATATATCGTTTAAATTGACATTTAAAAATAGCCTTCCGAGGCACAGTCTCGGAATTCGACGAAACCAGTTCCATTGGATCCGTAATAGTTAGTTATTATCGGGTTTAAATTTTCGTAGCAATTAGAGTTGTCATTTGACCTTGGCAGCTCGAAACGCATAGAAACTATTTTAATCGGTTTAATTTAAAATTGATCGTTTACTTCCATAACTCGCGCATATGATCGAATTAGCTTTCGAAACACGTTCCATTATGTTCGGAACGCGGTAAAACCTTATAATCGCCTGGCGGTATGTCGGATTCGGGGTCCGAAATTTCACGTTATGCGTAACGAGATATTTTGGAAATTTAATAATTTAAAAAAAATATAAAAATCAACTCTGCCGCCCTATATCATACGCGGGCCACCCTAGACCTGAATTGTGTCGACCTAGCTGTCTCCTCTTCTCATTTATAGGCAGGTATCTTCCTCCACAAAATATCTTCCTTTACAAATATGTTCGTTCCTTTAAAAAAAAAGGGTAAAACCCATGGTCGAACTCAAATCGCGAACTCCTGTTCTTTCTTCCCAAACTAAAAACTGCGCTTCCTCTTCTCGTTTGAAACTCAAGACTAATGGTCGAAGCCTTCGAATCATAAAAAAAATTATTTAGTAGGTCTGCCGTGTTCATCTCGCAAGGTGGGAGACCCTGTCGTGAGTGGCGCTCGGACGGGATGTGGGTTGCGCGTGAGTGAAGGAGGATAGGGGCTCGATTAGGGTTCGCGCTCTGGTGGTAGTCGAGAATGGGGAATCTTGAGCTTCGAGCTCGTGCGACTAGAGCAGTGGAATTAGGATTTTCGCGTTCGATTACTTTGGGATGGAATCGCGATGAAAAGGGGGAGATAGCGGCTTAGGGTGCTATTGGGAATCACTGGAGGTCGAGCTAGGGTTTCGTCAGGAGTTCGGGCAGCGGTCATTCTTGTGGGTTCGGCATGGTCGTGGTTAGGGTTCGCAATGGCTGGTGTGGGTGATTGATTGCGAGCAGCAGTGGGTCGCGTTCTAGGGAGTGGGCTGGTTCGTGTGGTTGTTAAGGTATTTTTCTTTAAAATTCATTTATATAATCTCTAATTTGGTCAGAAGAAAACTCTACAGAAAAAGAAAAAAAATATTCTTTTTATAGTAAGTTACTAGGAATTTTATTTATTTGAATTTAATGTGTAAGTTAAAACTAGAAATTTAATTTTATTTACTGGAAACTATATAAGGTTGAAATAGGAATTTTAAAGCATTTCGATTTGAACATTTATATTAAAATTGGACTTTCGGTTTATATAGATTATCTTATAAAAAATGAAATAATATAATGTATTTGAGTGTTTTATCTGATTAATTAGTTATTAAATTTATTTAGTTAAATTAAATTGTTAGTTAACCAAGCGGTAATTAATTTTTGGATCGATTCAAATATTAATAAACTAGCTAATTATTTATACAAGGTCAAAAATCGAGGAAACCGAGTCAATTTTGAGGTGGATTGCAAATAAAAGCAAAGGTGAGTATGTAAGATTGATTTCACCCTAGAGGGGGGTGAATAGGGTGATAGTATAAATTATAAAAATTAATCGCGGAAGCTTATACAATAATTTCAACACAGATCACAGAACAATAGCAGCACAGATAATAGCAGAATAATAAATGCAGAAATAGAACGACACAGAATTTACCCAGCTTCGGCAAAACCCTGCCTACGTGCTGCCCCCAAGGTTTCTACTAGAAATTAGATAGTCCCTCGCTTACACACGTAAACTTGCGACATCCGCTATCGACTAAATCTAACTCTACGCTCAAAACCCTGCCACAACTCAGCCACTGAGTTGCGAATTCTCAAGCTACGCCACGTAGCTTGTCCCCTAGTCACACGACTAGAAATTTAAACGGTTTAAAAATGAAAATAAAAAACAAAACAAATTAAAAATAAAAAAACCCTATTTTTAAATTCTTATCCCTTTATGTAAACAAGGTCGGCCCAATTGGTTGATTTCCTTAACCTGTATCCTTTTATTATTGTCGACTCCTTCTCTTCTCTGATAAAATCAATGGCTGCTGTGTAAATTGCTCTCGAGAGATTTGAATTAGGGCTTCGGCTTTTCGTGAAATTGAATTAGGGCTTTGTTCCTTCTTCGTTCCAATTTAGGGTTTTTGATTTAAAATTGAAGCACTGCTTCAAGATGTTCGATCGAAACAGATGATTATTTTCGATGCTAGCTTGTTCGATCAGATGTTACTTTGAATTGCAGACAGCTACTTCAATTCGATCAAATTCGAATTATAAATGGTATGTTAGCTTTTGCTTTTGCTTTTACTAGTTTTTACTTGCTTGAACTTGATGGTTATGCCGATGATGATCTTAGGGTTTTTATATGGGTTCAACCCTTGTTTTGCGTTCGTATATTCTCTGTTTGAATTTGTCAATAATTCTCCTCGGCCACTTGATGATGCTTGAACGATCGATGATTAATCTGACTTTGTCGAATTCGTATCTTTCACGTTTCTTGGTTGACACGGTTTTGAATTAATTTTTGTGATGACCACGGCTTGAATCTGACTTTAATTTGTGACTTTGAACTGGTCGTTGATCATCTTGACTTGGCTTGACACCTTGATTACCACTTGATGTTGAACTCGGTCTTCACTGATCATGTTTACTCCAGCCATTTGATTTGAACTTGTAAATTTTGACTTTGTTTTAAAAAAAACTGTTACTTGACTTAGCTGTGTAGTCTGCACATATTGATTCCATTCATGTTGTTGGACTGGACATTACTGGTTGCTTTGGGATTTAACTTGAGCTTTGTACATCCACTCTTGATACTGCACTGTTCACTGTTGCACTCGATCATATTGACTTTGGTTGTATTTCTTTGAGATGCTTTTTGCCTCTGTACAATTGTTGTTTCCCTGACCTGTTGTAGTTGTTCTTGTAGTCAAGTCTGCATTGCGGTTATCAACTGGCCTGGATTACATAGTTTGTTGTGGTCTTTGTATGGTTTGTTTCAGTTGCTTAGTGTCTTGATGCTCGGCTTGCATTGTCACTGCCTGTACCTTTGCATTTCATACATATGTATATATTCTTGGATTTGTACTTGGATTTGAACTGCTTCATATGTATGTTTGTTGCGGCCTTGTGTTCATCTGAGTCATTCTGGCCTTGAACCTGTTTCATACATGACTGCTGTATGGTTGCATATTTGTAAGTTGTTCAGTTTGCATCATTTCTGGTTGGTTTGGCTTGGACTTCACTTGACCATTGCTCCATGTATACTTGGTGCTTGATTTGGGTTCATACTTGTTCATGTGTACATCTGTGTGTCTTTTGCTCTGTTCTCACTAACCATGTGGTCTGGAATGATTTCGATATTGATTTTTGTGTTGTTTGAAGTTACCACTTACTGGACCCTTACATATGCTCTCTGATAAATGTTTGGACTAGCTGTGCATTGTTCATGACTGTTTCATGCTTGTTTGTTATCTGGTAGCACTTGAGTCTCTTGGCACTGCTGTTAGCTTTGGTGTATGGTCAGTGATGCACTTGGTTTGAATTCACTTCTTGTTTTACTGGATTGAACTGCACTGATTGATTGTCAATGATTTT
The DNA here is from genome assembly GCA_030765085.1 of Allium cepa. NCBI lineage: Eukaryota > Viridiplantae > Streptophyta > Magnoliopsida > Asparagales > Amaryllidaceae > Allium > Allium cepa. The sequence continues at coordinate 1,023,887,919 of CM060945.1, read as the reverse complement.
TGGTCGAGACTGTTTTTCCATACTTGCTCATTTTTGAGTGCACCTGTGTTAAATCCAGTTTCACAACTCAGGTTTGACCTTGTGCTGAAGTCGAGATTTTATTTATGTTGCACCCGAGTTGAACCCTTCTTTTTATTTGGGTTTGACCTTGTGCTCACCTGTCCCTGTAACATTATCAAGTGTATTTCGGTGTGCACGGCCTTGTGGCATATACAGTGATACACTGTGTATGTCACAAGTTGTTCGTGTATGACAAATTCAAATATGAATGATCACAAACAACCCAAATAACTGAGGCAAATATTATTTTCAAAAACCATATTTTATTTTATATCGCAAAATTATTTTCTTTTCAATTTTACTGCGTTAGTGAATATTTTTGCAGATTGCTCAGATGTTGGATTCTAACTGGAATGAAGTTGAAGATTAACTACGAGTGTGAGTGATATGTAGTGAGCAATTTATTGAATTGTGATGTAATTGTAATCAAAATTGTATATGTATAGTGAGAGCTTGAATTTGTACTATCACAATTGTAATAAATATTTATTTGAATAAAATATTCGTTTGAATTCAAATTCAGTGTTATTTATTTTATTCAGCAAATATTTATTTATTCTATGAAAAATAAAATAGTACATTAACAAATACATTTAAACGAATGTATATATGTTTATTATCATCAAACAAAAATATATAAGCGCATATTCAACAATCTCCCCCTTTTGATGATAACAAACATATATTTAAGATTTTGAATGTTAAATGTATTTGATCATGGATATGCATTGCTCTAATTTGCTCCCCCTATTTAAATGCTTCCTCTCTACACAAAACTCCCCCTACATATATGCATACAAATAAAAATATGCAAATGAGCCTAGATGCAAATAGAAAATTGTTTGACCTTTGCTTGATTTTATTTGACAAAATCTTAACTTTTCTCTCCCCCTTTTGTTATCAGCAAAAGAATAATAGTGTTAAAGAAAATAGAGATAAAGTGATCGATATTAATTCAACATTAAAACTCAATTGAATATAAATATTAAATTTCAATAAAAAATCAAACAAAAATCATAAATATTTTGTTAGGCGCATATTCCACTTTTAGAATGATGGGAACGATGTCATCATATAAAACCATATAGTTGTGTCTATTTGTGGCATATTTATATCAGGAATTTGAATATCTACTAACCATGCATAACCGTTAGGACTTTTAAATGTGATTAGTAGTATTCCAATTTTATTTTAAAAAAAATGAATTCAAGTATCTTCTAACCACACATAACCGTGAGGACTTTTAAATGGGATTAGAATTATTTTAAAAAAAATCAACTTTTGATATGCGTTCCATACATGCATAACCGTGAGGACTTTTAAATGAGCATGGAAGCACATAACAAATTCCAAGTAATTCACCCATGCATAACCGTGAGGACTTTTAAATGAGAGTGAATACTTTGGTATTTATTATTATTATTATTATTACCCTTTTTTTCAAAAAAAATGTGAAAAATGAAAAACGAACGATTCCTGTTTAAAGTACCACATATCGACAAACTATATAGAATTTTGATGAGTGATGGTCGTTAGAAATATGATAGATATAGAGATGGTCATGGAATTTTTACCAACAAACAGTTTTATAACTCTTGTTTAAATTTCTACAGAAATTTATTAATTGTACCGTCTCGAGTCATAATATTTGATCAATATTAACACTCATCACTTTTTCAATCACTATTTTTCTTTTCGATAAACATTAGGGAGTCAGATTAGTCAAAATAGTCATTTAAAATCAAATTCAAAAATAATTATGAAATTAATTTTTCAAAAATGACTAATCTGAAACTATGGTCAAAAATGATTTTCTCGAGGGGGTTTTATAAGAAAATTTTCTGCTATTTGAAAATTATTTGAAATGAAAAATATGCAGATATTTTCTTTGAAAAACGATGCAGTTACTAAATGTCTCAAAAATCACGTTCAACTAGTAATTTTTCTATCAACTAGATTACCAGTGTAATATGCATCTGAATTTCTTTTTCACTCAAAATTATCATTAATTGAATTTGATTGACCAAACATGAAGTGTGCACCAAAAATTTCAAACTCAATTTTAACAGCAATTTAAATGATATTCTCTTGAATTTGAAATGAAACCGTGTAAATAATCAAAAACCGTGAATATAGAGTTAGCTGAATTATAACCAATTGTATTATTATCCAACAAAACACTATTTTTAATCCAAACTGATATATATGAAGTAATTCAAAGAATCTAGAGATTTTTATAGTGTTTTTGGCATAAGAATATAATTGGCCAACTATTTTGAATAAGTCATAATCATCATCTTTTCATCATCTCAATATTGGCTGATTTTAATTCAGAATACGGTGCAGATTATCACATTTAATATATCGTTTAAAACATACCATTACCTGTTTTACCTTTACGATATTTTTCGTTGTTGTCCGTTGTGATTCTTTCACCTTTATACTAGGCTAAGGAACTTTGCTTTGTTGCCCGTTGTGTTTCTGGAACAGCCAAAAATCCAGAGAACACTGTTGTTGTTCCTTAGCTTGCCACCACACCTACACGATGAAAGATTTATGCGACCTATTTGTTTTTATAGGTCAATGGTTGTTAGTGGCAGAAAATTTTGAAAAACAATTTTTTAAAGACCCAAAACTATTAATAATTGTTCCCTTCGGCACCCAAATTTGTTTAACTTTGACAGATTTTATATTTGTGCCTTTTGGAACCCAAATCGGTATAGTTTTCACATGTTTGGGTCTATACCAACAATTATTGTGATTGTGTCCATATTTTCTACAAATTGTGCACATAGAATTAACTTGATTAATATTGCTTTCAATAATTTTCGAACTATTATATCCAAGTCCTTGTCTAACCGAATTAACCGTTTGCTTTCCTAATAGCATATTCAACGATTTTTCACTTTTGGGAAATTTATCTAAAGTAGTAGACAGCTGTTGGACTTGTGATTTGAGAGATTCATTTTCGTTTAACAATCGTGTGCACTTTTTAATAGAATTCTCTCTCCTAGTATTTTCATTCTCCTTTAAAATCAGAATTTCATTTTCAAGTGATTTTATATTGATTTCTAATTTTTTAATTTCCTCTTCGAATGTTGGACACTTATCACACTTAGGGATTCTACGTTGATAGTTCTTAACTAATTGATCAAGTTGTTCATTGCATTCTATCAAAGTATCCTTTTGAGATTCAAGTTTGGCGTATTTTTCCCTAAGTCGTTCATAACAGCCATTTACTTCGTGGAAATAAATAAGTAATTCAGAGTGAGTAAGTTTTGATACCTCGCTTGGCTCGTCATCGTCGCTATCGGTTATATTCCCATGAAGGCACATATCTGCTTTCTCACTCTCACTGCTATCGCTTTTATTCCACGTGGCTGTAAAACATCTTTGTTTTGATTTCTTTTCTTTGTCGAGTTGAAATCGGGGATAATTGAGCTTGATATCACCGGGTTTGTTGCAAATGATCCCGTGTTCTTCCAAGTTGTCCAGTGCTTTGATTATTCTGCTTTTTAATTTTTTATTTAGAGCTGGATTTCCGTATTTGTGATTCCACCTTTTGAATTTCTTCATTATTAATGCCAGCTCGGCTACTCCATCCTCATCATCCTCATCACAACTGCTATTTACCAATCCTGTTAAGCACATTTCTTTAACCGAGTCAGTTGTGGAGGACTTCTCATTGCTGTTGACTTTTACACCATATATTGCATCGAAAGTATTCCAGATTTCCTGTGCATTTTCACAATGAGAAATGAAATTAAAATTATCTTGATTAATATGAGAATATAATATATGCATAGCAAGAGCATTAATAGAGATATATTTCTTATCTGTTATGTCACACCCATTTTCAATAATATCCCAACATTTAATATTAACAGTTTTTAAATAAAATTCCATTTTCAATTTCCAATTCAAAAAATCTGTTCCATCGAAAATAGAAGGAATAATATTGGAACGACCCTCAAAATTATTCTTAAAAGAAGCCATTTTAAAATTTTAAATTTTTTAAAACAAAAACCGATTTTTGAAACACGAATTTTTAAAACAAAAAATTGATTTTTGAAACACGAATTTTTAAAACAAAAATTGGTTTTTGTAAAATCAAATTTTTAAAAACAAAAACGGCTTTTGAACCTCGCTCCGATACCACTTGTAGGATCGATTTCACCCTAGAGGAAGGGTGAATAGGGTGATAGTATAAATTATAAAAATTAATCGCGGAAGCTTATACAATAATTTCAACACAGATTACAGAACAATAGCAGCACAGATAATAGCAGAATAATAAATGCAGAAATAGAACGACACAGAATTTACCCAGCTTCGACAAAACCCTGCCTACGTGCTGCCCCCAAGGTTTCTACTAGAAATTAGATAGTCCCTCGCTTACACACGTAAACTCGCGACACCCGCTATCGACTAAATCTAACTCTACGCTCAAAACCCTGCCACAACTCAGCCACTGAGTTGCGAATTCTCAAGCTACGCCACGTAGCTTGTCCCCTAGTCACACGACTAGAAATTTAAACGGTTTAAAAATGAAAATACAAAACAAAAAAAAATAAAAAATAAAAAACCCTATTTTTAAATTCTCATCCCTTCATGTAAACAAGGCCGGCCAAATTGGTTGATTTCCTTAACCCGTATCCTTTTATTATTGTCGACTCCTTCTCTTCTCTGATAAAATCAATGGCTGCTGTGTAAATTGCTCTCGAGAGATTTGACTTAGGGCTTCGGCTTTTCGTGAAATTGAATTAGGGCTTTGTTCCTTCTTCGTTCCAATTTAGGGTTTTTGATTTAAAATTGAAGCGCTGCTTCAAGATGTTCGATCGAAACAGATGATTATTTTCGATGCTAGCTTGTTCGATCAGATGTTACTTTGAATTGCAGACAGCTACTTCAATTCGATCAAGTTCGAATTATAAATGGTATGTTAACTTTTGCTTTTGCTTTTACTGGTTTTTACTTGCTTGAACTTGATGGTTATGCTGATGATGATCTTAGGTTTTTTATATGGGTTCGTAACCCTTGTTTTGTGTTCGTATATTCTCTGTTTGAATTTGTCAATAATTCTCCTCGGACACTTGATGATGCTTGAACGATCGATGATTAATCTGACTTTGTCAAATTCGTATCTTTCAGTTTCTTGGTTGACACGGTTTTGAATTAATTTTTGTGATGACCACGGCTTGAATCTGACTTTAATTTGTGACTTTGAACTGGTCGTTGATCATCTTGACTTGGCTTGACACCTTGATTACCACTTGATGTTGAACTCGGTCTTCACTGATCATGTTTACTCCAGCCATTTGATTTGAACATGTAAATTTTAACTTTTTTTAATAAAAAAAACTGTTACATGACTTAGCTGTGTAGTCTGCACATATTGATTCCATTCATGTTGCTGGACTGGACATTACTGGTTGCTTTGTGATTTAACTTGAGCTTTGTACATCCACTCTTGATACTGCACTGTTTACTATTGCACTCGATCATATTGACTTTGGTTGTATTTCTTTGAGATGCTTTTTGCCTCTGTACAATTGTTGTTTCCCTGACCTGTTGTAGTTGTTCTTGTAGTCAAGTCTGCATTGCTGTTATCAACTGGCCTGGATTACATAGTTTGTTGTGGTCTTTGTATGGTTTGTTTCAGTTGCTTAGTGTCTTGATGCTCGGCTTGCATTGTCACTGCCTGTACCTTTGCATTTCATACATATGTATATATTCTTGGATTTGTACTTGGATTTGAACTGCTTCATATGTATGTTTGTTGCGGCCTTGTGTTCATCTGAGTCATTCTGGCCTTGAACCTGTTGCATACATGACTGCTGTATGGTTGCATATTTGTAAGTTGTTCAGTTTGCATCATTTCTGGTTGGTTTGGCCTGGACTTCACTTGACCATTGCTCCATGTATACTTGGTGCTTGATTTGGTTCATACTTGTTCATGTGTACATCTGTGTGTCTTTTGCTCTGTTCTCACTAACCATGTGGTCTGGAATGATTTCGACATTGATTTTTGTGTTTTTTGAAGTTACCACTTACTGGACCCTTACATATGCTCTCTGATAAATGTTTGGACTAGCTGTGCATTGTTCATGACTGTTTCATGCTTGTTTGTTATCTGGTAGCACTTGAGTCTCTTGGCACTGCTGTTAGCTTTGGTGTATGGTCAGTGATGCACTTGGTTTGAATTCATTTCTTGTTTTACTGGATTGAACTGCACTGATTGATTGTCAATGATTTTTGGTCGAGACTATTTTTCCATACTTGCTAATTTTTGAGTGCACCTGTGTTAAATCCAGTTTCACAACTCGGGTTTGACCTTGTGCTAAAGTCGAGATTTTATTTATGTCGCACCCGAGTTGAACCCGTCTTTTTATTTGGGTTTGACCTTGTGCTCACATGTCCCTGTAACATTATCAAGTGTATATCGGTGTGCACGGCCTTGTGGCATATATAGTGATACACTGTGTATGTCACAAGTTGTTCGTGTATGACGAATTCAAATATGAATGATGACGAACAACCCAAATAACTGAGGCAGATATTATTTTCAAAAACCATATTTTATTTTATATCGCAAAAATATTTTCTTTTCAATTTTACTGCGTTAGTGAATATTTTTGCAGATTGCTCAGATGCTGGATTCTAACTGGAATGAAGTTGAAGATTAACTACGAGTGTGAGTGATATGTAGTGAGGAATTTATTGAATTGTGATGTAATTATAGTCAAAATTGTATATGTATAGTGAGAGCTTGAATTTGTACTATCAAAATTGTAATAAATATTTATTTGAATGAAATATTTGTTTGAATTCAAATTCAGTGTTATTTATTTTATTCAGCAAATATTTATTTATTCTATGAAAAATAAAATAGTACATTAACAAATACATTTAAACGAATGTATATATGTTTATTATCATCAAACAAAAATCATATAAGCGCATATTCAACAGAGTAAATCTCAATCTGTTGGATTTTTTGTTTAAATTTAAAGGGTTAAATTTAAATAATTGGTTGAATGATTAAATTGATTGGATATGCTCTGATGATGATGTGACTTTGGTTTTGGTTGGTTCTCGAGTTAATTGTGGTTTGACTCGAATTATTTGGGTTTTAAATTGTTTTAAACTTAAGTTATAAATAAGAAAATGTTTTCATTGTTAATAAGGGCTTAATGATTTATGATCATCAAATTAGAAGGGTAAATAAAATGGATAATTAATTAATTAAATTAATTTATGATTTGGTTAATTAATTTAGTAATTAAGGGTTTGAATTATTTAAGTAAGGACTAAGTTAAATAATTAATTTGATTAATTTAGAATAATCAATGGATGGTTTGAAGGGCAGTTACTTAATGTAGTTAATAAAATATAATTATTTTGTGAAATTAATCAAGAGATTAATTAAGACAATTAATTAAGGAGTAATTAATTTATTAATGAAGTAAAAAAAAGAATAGTTAATTACAGATTGAGATTAATCGAGAATGATTAATATTTGGGTTGAATTAAAGTAATTAATTTAGATTATCACAAATCAAAACATAATTGAAAATCATTAATTTATATAATCAACGATGTAATTAAAGATTGATTAATTAAGATGAATTAATCATAGGCAACTCATGAGAAATTAATTAATATAAGTAATTAACAATTAGTGTAATTGATTATAGTTAATTAATTTGTGAAGTGATTAAAGATTACTCATTGATTTGGCAAGAATAATTAATGTCGTGAAATTAATTAAAGATAACTACTTGAATGGAATTCGAAGATAATTAATCCAGGGTGATTAATTAAGATGAATAAGGAAGGATTGATTAATTAATTTGGAATTAATTAATGAAAGAATCTAAGTTATTAAGGTTTGAAATTCAATTAGAATCAATTGAATTGATTTGCATGTGTTTAAGTTCTGCTTCCGAATGATTGAATGGTATTGGATGATTTGAAGGAGTTGATAACTCTGATATGAAATGTTGAGTATTTCATTTGGATAACTTGGAATATGATGATATGAGATTCAAAGAGACCGGGATCGGGTATTGGGGAAATACCCGAAACCACTTCAAATGTTTGTAAATTTATATATAAAATCTATATGCTGGAGTGAGGTGATTTGGAGGTATTGGACTGTTTTAAAATCTAAATCTTTGGTATTTAGGAACTTATATGTGGGCTAAGTGTTGTCTATAATAATTTGTGGCTTATGAATTGATATAAGTTACCCGGGTTTATATAAGTTGATTGCTTTAGTATTCCATGTTAGTTGGGTTTACTCACGCTAGTTTCCAGCCTGACCCGGGTGTAACTTTGGTGTAATGCTCGGGTCAGACCGAGTATTACAGATTTTTAGGTAAGGACGTTCTGGAGGTCAGGAGTCGAGCGGGATGGCAGGAACATATAGAATATTTTCGATGTACTATATTATTGTATATCTGAGACATGATAATTGTATATATTCAGTGACTGTATATATGTGAAACTCTGATGTATATTAAATGTAATCGACAGAATATTATTTTTTCGTAAACTGTTATTATTTATTATTATATTTTATCCGCTGCGAATGTGAGATGTTGATGTTTCAGACCTTCTTCTTCTTCTATCTCTTTATTTCATTTCATAACTATCTGGAATTTTCGGGTTTGGAAATTTCGGGTCGTTACACTTAAATAGTTAAAATAGTTTAATAGAAAATAGTTTGAGTATTGAAATGGTTTATATAGTAAAATAGTTTGAGATATCAAAATAATTTGAATATTTAAGAAGATAGATTTTAAATAGTTAATAATACAATAATTTATTTGAAAATAATTTCAAAGTCAAAGTGATTCAAGTCCAAACTTTCCAATTCAAATCAGTTTCAATTTCCATTTCGATATAATCTATTCAATTCAAATTTCAAGTCGAAATTTACTTCGATTCCAAATTCAATTCAAATAATTTCGAATTCGAATCAATTCAATTTCGCTTTCAATTCCAATTGATTTCAATTTATATTCCAACTTGAATAAATATCAATCCAATCAAAATTTAATTTCAATTTCAAATCTAAATTAAATTAAATTCAAAATTAATTTCAATTCCGATTCCAAATTAATTTCAATTCCAATTCTCAAATTTAAACCATTTCGATTTATTTCAATCCCGAGTTTGATTTTCAAAATATCGATGTAAGACACTTAAATCAAATTTACCATCAATATTCAATTAAAAATCCAAATCTTTAAATATAATTCAATTTCAATCTCAATTCTGAAATATCGTTTTATATCACTTTTACTTAGCAATATTCAAAGTTCAAATATAAATCCAATCTTTTAAAACAAATCAAATTCTGAAATTCACATCATATTTTGGTTATAACATCAAAATTTCAACTTTGATTATTTAAACCATTCCTATTTCCAAATTTAAATTTCATCATTTCGAGCACAAGTTCGAAAATAATTTGATTTCCATAAATTCGATTTTTATTTCTTAAAGCAAAATCATTTAAAAATTTCAAATCAAAATTTTAAAGTCATTTAATTTGACCAAACCCGGTGTCCGTATATAATTTTCTATCATATGGCCAAGTGAATCAATTATTTCAATTTAATTCCAAGGATGGAAATATATCATTTCAATCCAAAATAAATGCCATAGGTATATGTCATTTCAAAATATTTCTTAATTTATTCCAGTTAATTCAATTTACAGTTTTATATACTGTAAATAATATTCAGGTTGATAATATGATATATTTAACATAAATAAACAACCAAACATCCAAAATATCAATCAATAGCATCCATCACAACTAACATCCAAATAGTCAATGAATCATAACAATTTACTACCTATCAAAAATCGGGAATTTAACTAGCAATTTAATTTTCATTTCAAATTTTAACTATGAATTCAAATTCCTACCATTTTAATTCATATCAATTTAAATGCCAGCTAAATTTTACCAAACAACAGTCAATAAATTTAAATCACTTCAATATAAGTTTAACTATCATAAAAAATTTCTAGTCAATCGTGAGCGTATAAAACACCCACCTTTCATTTGAAACAAAAAAATATCTCTAGTTTCAAATAAATGCAAATCCAATGCAAAGCTGTAGACGACATCGGTACGATTCGAAAGCATCTCGTTTCGCCCCGAACGCCTCTCGTATGGAGAAGTTACATAATTATTAATATATGATAACATCTTAAAACTTAAATTACTAAACCAAAATAAAAAATAAAAAAAAGTTACCATCTTCCTCCTCAACGCTCCATTACCCGACCTAGACCCTATAACCCAAACGCACGAACACGGTTATCCATCACGCGACCCAAAACATTGCCAAGACCATGATCCGACATCTCCTCCTTGCTCCCCATCACCAGTCGTGCCTCCACCCTCAGACCGACCTTCCCACGTGCCGCCACCAGCCACCAAGACATGCACAAAACCCTAGCTACATCGAACTCGAGCCCAGCCTCAACACGTTGCGCCCTACCAGACTCTACGACCACGTCCTCCTCCATCGTTTGCCGCACTCACGAGTATGTAGTCACTCGTTTATTTTTATTTTTCTTATCTCATTTTTTTCGATTAGATCTCTTTTTTGATTGATGCTTCGGTTTAGTTTTGATCGAGAGAAGAGGGGAAAAGAGAGAGGGATACAGCCTAAAGACACATGCTTGAATGAAATGAAGGAAGTAATTTTTTATTTTATTTTTATATTTAAATAAGAAAATTACTTGCCCGAATGGCCCCTGCAAATCCGAACTCCAAATGAAGCGCGCCGCCTGGCATTCTTAATGTTTTACCCTTATTCCGAATGCAGTGGAATTAGTCCTGAAGCCTAATTCGATCGTATGCAGAAGATAGCTTTTCAAATCGAATTATTTAATTAAATTCTAAAATAAATTTCTACGTGTTTCAAGCTCGCATGGACAAATGACAAGTCCGATAGCTACGAAACTTGAATTCCTATAATAACTCGCTATTACGGATCCGACGAAATTGGTTTCGTCGAAATTCGAGACAGTGGCCAAAACGGTTATTTTTTACACATTAATTAAAGTATAAAATTTTGAATTTCTAATTATTCACTTTTGAATTGAATTGTAAACGTAAATGATTTTCATTCTTGTTTAAATAAAAGTTAAATAAATTTCCGATATCATTTTCATTCACATTAAATCCAGAATTCAATTATCAAAAAAAATTAAAATATTAAATTTAACAATTTAATCCTCCAATAAATTACATTAATAATCATTAAACATTTATTTCTAACTATTTTTATCCATAATCATAGTAAATACAAAATTTTCAAGTAGTTAACAATATGGGTCATTACATTCTTCCCTACTCAAAACTTTTCGTCCTCGAAAAAGCGTCACGTAAAGAATTTTATATACAATATATTTTATTCAAAGTGATAAACTTATAAAGCATGAACATCTTATTTGCAAAACTATTACTACACTTCTCTACGCCACTCCGATATCGGTTTTACGAAAAATATAACTTATATATAAAAACAAGCTATAAATTTTTTTAAAACTTCAAAAATTTCTAACATTCGGATTTATGAAAAATTTCGGTACAATCTCCTTTGCGTGGCTCGATCGGAAATTTTTTACAATATAATATGCAACACAAATGTACCCAATATATATCAAATATACATCTTATCTCAATGATGAGGCATCCCAAGGAAAAAAATATAAAATTGCAGTATGTAATCCGAGATACGTATCTTACTATTAATAATATGAGCGAGTTCGCTCGTATTAAGCAAGCAAAAGCAACCTAATGCGCAATCGAACTCTAAAAGCTAGAATTCACCATCCATGCCGACTAAACACTCAATAACCAAATAAATTGCTTTTTCTTGGATAAGTTAAAACTATTGAACAACAAAACAAATTCTTAATTTACTTTTGGATTACAATGGTGTGTCTGCTGGTTTAAGTTGGTTGCAGTCTCATGCATCGAAAAGGCCAATATCATTATCTTATGAGAATATATGAAGCTACCTTAAATCAAAGTGATCACATAAGTTTTGGTTTCATGTGATGTATTATTCAATAAAGCATTTTATTCTTGATAACTATTTGTACATTAGGATGTATTTCATTTCATGTAAATAAAGTTTAAGTTCCATTTTAGAGCTCTGAAAATTGCGTCGAGTGCCACCTTAGGCATTTATTAGTCTGTTTCAGTTGAAGGTACCTATTAGCTGGGTTGACATTGTGAGACTACTCATTTTGAATTTGGCTTCTAGTAAACACTATCTGTACTTTACGATCTGATTTTCCACCACTTTGTTTTTGTTATAGAATTTTCAGACTTGAATATATCCCTGAATGTATATAAATGGTCTCTGACTACAGAAGAAAACGATAGTATTTACGAATTATCTGCTTACACTCTTCATCCACTAATTTAAAAGTAAAATGAGAACTTATATATAAAGTGGAAATCGATATATAACATGGATTATGCAATAACCATAAATGAATATGGCAAATACAACAAAACAACATCCAACTACAATATCCATCCAATCCTATTCACAACAATAACAATTCATACTTCCAAATGTCAATATTTATTTTATTATACTTCCATTTCCTATCAATATTAACTTGATTTACTTTTAGTTCATTGACATTTATCTCATCTATACACAATTTGTTAACTTTCAATTCATCCACGTGGATTTCTTTGAATTTAATTGGTTCGCCTTAAATTTATTCATGTCCAATTGATTAATATTCACCCCATAATCGTTCAATGGATTTATATTTAACTCATTTGGTTTTAATTTTACATTCAACTAATTTGGTTTCAATCCATTTTTATTCAATCAACCAATAATCATTGCAGTCACATTTGATTGATTACAATTCAATGTATTTACATTCAATCGATTTATTTTCAATTGATTGATATTTATTTTAGTGACATTCATTTTATTTATTATTCAAATGAATTTTCTTCCATTCATTTAAATTTTATTATGTTTACATTCAATTTCATTTATTTTAAATTGATTCACATTCACTTATTTACATTCACTGAAATCAAATTTCTCTTACATCCAATGACTAAAGTTATTACATTCAATATAACTTTACAATTTTAGTTCATTTCATTTTGAATCAAATTCTGTTTTATTTGACTCATTTTGTTAATTTATTTCCTTAACAAGATATGTTTTTTCATTTCCACTTACTCTACTTAAGTTAAATCAAATTCCATATCTCATTTTAGATTTCCTTAAATTATTTCATATTCAACTAGTTACCATTCAATTTTATTTAAACTCATTCCATTTGCATTAAATTTATTTACATCCAATGTAAATTAAATTTAATTGCTCATATTAATTTTACTTACACTCATTTATTTTTATTTAATTTCTTTCACAATTCAAATTGCATTTTATTTTATAATTCAAGTTAGATTCATTTTATTAATTCATCTAAACCCTAAGTGGAATTAATTCACTTTACTAATTTATCTAGTTTCATTTTATACCCAATTCAATCTATTTAATCTTTATTAAGTGAAATTCTATTTCATTTAATACATTTCTCATTTATTTCACTCTCTTTTAAATATTTTTATCTTATCGTTCACTTTCAACCAAATTTACAATTTTTTTTAGCTTACTAATTCTCAAATCTATAAGTTATACAATTTATTCATTCAAAATTTTATTTTATTTAATTCATTTCAAATGCATTTCATTTTATTTAGGCTTCTTGAGTTATACTTCATTTTATTTACTAATTTCACAAACTCTATTTAATTTAACTTTCCTAAGCCAATTATTTTATTTCGTTTCTCAAATTCAAATTTCTCTTTTATTTACTTAACAAAAAATTTAACCATTTTAAATTCGATTATATTTTCCTATTCAAATTTATAAGTTACAAACTTATTTTTATCTATAATAATTTCAACTTATGTTCAAAATTATTTCTTATATTTATCAAGTCATACTTAGAATATTTTTTCCAATCAAAACTTGTTTTAGTCGAAAATAAATTTCTTTTGGTAGAAATTCTTGCTCAGAAATTCGAAAATGAATACTAATGATGTTGTAGTCATCCACAGAATTATTTTCTAGCGATCAAGCGAGTTAATGCTTTTATTTTCTTCAAAAAGGTTTTTAAAATATTTTTCTTGTCGAAACTATTCCAAATAATATTATTATTAATTTTGAAGGTTTCGAAAACAATTTTGAAAAACAAAAAGGATTTAAATTATAAAATTTCATAATTTTTAAAATCATTTCTATATATAAGATATTTTATAAATATACTTATACAAATTTTCTTACCTTATTACCAAAATATTCCATTAATTTACAACTTGGTCATTTGAACCAATTCTTATTTTAATTAATTTCAATTCAATTTAATTATCAAATGCTTCATAAAATAAAATTCACTAAGTATTCTTTTATTATAATTCAACCAATAATCAATGATAATTGAATATTATCATCTTCTAACAACAATTTCATTAAAAATCATCATTAGATATATAAAATATAATTTAGATAAAATTATTTCATTTACCTAATTTTAAAACAATATTATGTCAACATGCTTCGTTTAAGTGTTTAGAAACCCCTATCGATAACACGGCATCCCGCGCATCGACCGGAATTCATAAACAACTCAACGAATAAGTAAACATGATATAAAACATTTTACAACACTAACAAGTACGCTCTTTCATGTTTATACACTCAAACAGACTTATTCTAGGGTATTACTACCCTATCTCTAATGAGTCAAACCCCACGAAGCCAAGGTTATCGCTAAACCAAAGCTCCGATACCAACCATGACAACCAAATTTTGGAAGATTTAAATTGACAATAATCCACACATGTCAAATTTAAACAATCCGCAATGTAGATAATAGGTGGGGTTAATTGAGAAAAATAAGAAAAGAAGAAGAAAACAGACATAGAATCTCATAGCGGAACGATAAAATATAATAATCAAATAAACAGTTCATGAAGCTTTTTCCTAAACATTTAATTATAATCTATACACATTTATCAGAGTTATATATATATATATATCAGGGATAAATAATCAATACAACAAAATAGCATGATGCAGGGGATAATAATAATAGTAATATACGAAAACTTCGTCCTATAGAGAATAATCTTCAATATGCTGAAACTCAGGACTGACCCGCGTGTAATGAAAAGACAAAACACTCGATTCAGGACTAAAATACTCTTATGTAAGTCAAATCAATATTAATAAATATGAGTGTAACAGCGTCAGAGATGTTTACGGGATTTTACATCTCTTATCCAGTGTATAACATGCATGCAATAACTTAAGATGTTACAGGATTTTCCATCTCCTAAGGATCCGTTAATATATATATATATATATATATATATATATATTAGTATACGCTATAGTAGGTAATTTCTATCAGTAAAATAAGTATCAAAATAGCGTTAAGGCTTTCATCGATCCACCTTAATACATTTTTATAGGTAAACCAAAGTTGTAATGGGCTCTCAAAAGGATAAATAGGACAAGGCACGTGAGGCAATGCCTAAGGCAAGATTCTACCAGTTTACCCTTCATGGTTAGACGTAACCCATCAGTGGCCGACCGTGACAATCAATTCGAACAAAATGGGTGCACCCATCGAGTACAAAATCACGATAGTAATACGAGCGATCAACATCGTTAGAGGTAGCTAATCTCATTGGCCATACGTAGGCTTCTGTTTTAGTCATTTTTTTATGACACAAGTGTTAAGCTATCCATCGTCGTTCTCTTAATTCATTCCAGTAAACGTTCGCCAATTCGACCACTATATTCTGAATATCATTCACTACGTACATAGTTGTTAAAGTGGTTCCAATATTGACAGAGAGTATGCCAATAAGAGTCCCCGGTCTCTTTAACAACCAATTGTCATTTTACACACCTGTTGGTTCTTTTACATTTCGAAAACTATTCATATTTGATATCAAAATATCATATTCGCTTCAAAATCAAATCCATTTCAAAATCATCACATTTACTCAAAATATGAAGTATCATTTTTGCCTTAATTTTTTGATTTCGCTTCCAAAATTGTTTCGAATTTCAATTTAGGTTATAACTTCAATTTAACCTCATTCGCATTTAAATCAAAGATTTAAATGTAGACATTCCACCCTTGGCCAGTTTGAATTTTAAGAAAACAGTTTGAATAGTTTCAAAATAGCTGAAATAGTTAAAATAGTTTAATTGAAAATAGTTTGAGTATTCAAAATGGTTTATACAATAAAATAGTTTGAGAAATCAAAATAATTTGAATATTTAAGAAGATAGATTTTCAATAGTTTATAAAAAAAATTAATTTTGAGAATAGTTTCAAAGTCAAACTGATTCAATTCCAAACTTTCCAATTAAAATCAGTTTTAATCTCCATTTCGATATAATCGATTCAATTTCAAATCGAATTTTACTTCGATCCCAATTTCAATTCAAATAATTTCGATTTCAAATCAATTCAATTTCGCTTTCAATTCCAATTGATTTCAATTTATATTTCAACTTGAATAAATATCAATCCAATCTCAATTTTATTTCAAATCCAAATTAAATTCAATTTCAATTTCAATTCCAAATTAATTTCAATTCCGATTCCAAGTTAATTTCAATTCCAATTCTCAAATTTAAACCATTTCAATTTATATCAATTCCGAGTTTGATTTTTAAAATATCGATTCAAAACACTTAAATCAAATTTACCTTCAATATTCAATTAAAATCTAAATCTTTAAATATAATTCAATTCCGATCTCAATTCTGAAATATTGTTTTATATTACTCTTACCCAGAAATATTCGAAGTTCGAGTAAAAATCCAATCTTTTAAAACAAATCAAATTTTGAAATTCACATAATATTTCCATTATAACTTTAAAATCTCAACTTCGATTATTTAAATTATTCCTGTTTCCGAATTTAAATTTCAATATTTCGAGCACAAGTTCGAAAATAATTCGATTTCCATAAATTCGATTTTTATTTATTAAAACCAAATCATTTAAAAATTTCAAATCAAAATTTTAAAGTTAACCAATTTAATCAAATCCGATGTTCGTATATAATTTTCTATCCTATGGCCAAGTGAATCAATTATTTCAATTTAAATCCATGGATGTATATATATTATTTCAATCCAAAATAAATGCCATAGGTATATATCATTTCAACCTATTTCTTAATTTATTTGAAATAATTCAATTTACAGTTTTATGTACTGTAAATCATGTACAGGACGATAACTGGATATATTTAACATAAATAAACATCCAAACATCCAAAATATCAATCAATAACATCCATCGCAACTATCCAAATAGTCAATGAATCATTACTAGTCATCAAAAATCGAGAATTTAACCAGCAATTTAATTTTCATTCCAAATTTTAACTATCAGTTCAAATTCCTATCATTTTAGTTCATATCAATTTAAATACCAGCTAAATTTTGCCAAACAACGGTCAATAAATTTAAATCACTTCACAATGTAAATTTAACTATCATAAAAATATTCTAGCCAATCTTGAGTGTATAAAACACTCACATTTCATTTGAAATTGAAAAATATTTCCAGCTTCGAATAAGTGCCAATCAAATGCCAAGTTGTAGACGACGTCGATACGTTTCCAACGCCTCTTATATCGTCCAAAACGGACCTTGTATGGAGAAGTTACGTAATTATTAATATACGATAACATCTTAAAACTTAAATTACCAAAACCAAAATAAATAAATAAATAAAAACCATCACGCGACCCAGATCCTGTAACCCAAATGCATGCACATGACAATCAATTATGCGACCCAAAACATCGTCCAAACCATGATATGACATCTCTACCTTGCTCCCCATCACCAGCCGTGCCTCCACCTCAGACCGACCTTCCCACAAGCCGCCGCTAGTCACCAAGCGCACACAAAACCCTAGCTACATCGAACTTGAGCCCAGCCTCAACACATCGCGCCCTACTAGAATCCATGACCACGTCCTCCTCCATCGTTCGCCGCGCTCAGGAGTGTGCGATCACTCGTTTATTTTTATTTTCTTATCTCATTTTTTTCGATTATATCTTTTTTTTTTCTTTTTTTAACTAATTCTTCGATTTAGTTTTGATCGAAAGAAGAGGGGAAAAGGGAGAGGGCCTAAAGAATGTGCGTGCTTGAACAAGATGAGGGAAGTGATTTTTTATTTTACTTTTATATTTAAATAAGAAAATTACTCGCCCGAATGGCTCGTGCAAATTCGAACTCCAAACGAAGCGTGCCACCTGACGTTTCTAATGTTTTACCCTTATTCTGAATGCAATGGAATTATTCTCAAAGCCTGATTCGATTGTATGCAGAGGATAGCTTTTCAAATCGAATTATTTAACTAAATTTTGAGATAAATTTCTACGTGTTTCAAGCTCGCATGGCCAAACGACAAGTCTGATCGCTACAAAACTTGAAATCCTATAATAACTCACTATTACGAATCCGATGAAATTGGTTCCGTCGAAATCCAAGACAATGGCCAAATTAGTTATTTTTTACACGTTAATTAAAATATAAAATTTCCAATTTCTAATTATTCACTTTTGAATTCAATTTAAAAAGTAAATGATCTTCATTCTTGTTTAAATAAAACATAAATAAATTTTCGATATCATTTTCATTCTCATTGAATTCAGAATTCAATTATCCAAACGAATTTCCAATATTAAATAAACAATTTAATCCTCCAATAAATTACATTAATAATCATTAAACATTTATTTCTAACTATTTTTATCAAATAATCATATTAAATTCAAATTTTTTAAGATAGTTAAAAATACGGATCGTTACAAGTGCCGATTTTCGATGGTTGGAAATGGAGGTCGTTATATTTTGTCTTTGGCTACAAGCTCTCGTGCCTTAAAGCCTTTTTTCCACCTTTTCCAAGCTTTCATCGATGTGGCCTATCAATCTTTCTCCAAGTTAGTCGTTTAATCCAAAAACGAACTTTTCATTCCTCTCCAATGAAGTGCCAATGAAGGACGTCAAATATTTCCACTCCATATCGAATTTAGCAACATTTCCTAAATGAACTAGTCACCCTATTTCAAATTAGCGAATATTCTAAATAGAAGCAACTTGAGCTACTAGTATAAATTTCTCCTCAAGACTTGCTTTGAATTATACCAAGTAGTCCTATGGAGTAGCAGCTCTAAGGGCATTCCACAAAATTATCGCCCTTCCTTCAAGTTTTCGGAAGCCAACTTCCTCTTATTGCATCCCTAACTCAAGATCATCGAGGATGAGTTTGCAAGAATCCAGCCAATCTTGCACTTCGACAATTGATTTTGTTCTAAGTAATGGTTCTCCTTCCAGAATGAAGTCCTTATTCATCTTGGAAAAATCATCCCTTTGTGCTTGCACCGGAGCACCACCACCTACTTAACCATGAGCTCCTCCTTAAGCATTTTACATCATGTTCATCATCATATTCATGAACATCATCTATGGGGTTCGTAGTTACTGCATTGCCCACTCCAATCTCGATTGGTAAAGTCAAATTACTAGTTGGGTTCCATATATGCATGCTCATTCTTACAATCTACAATAAGAACGACTAGTCTTCTATAATGGAATACTAGCTTATGTGGTACTTATGTGTGAATGCGACTTACTACTCTATATAATGTAGTTTTGAAAACCATAATATATAACAAGTATGCTCTCTCATATATCAATCAATCAATTTTAAGGTGATAACTTTCCCTTACCTATAATAGATCAAGTATCAACTTTGGTCGTATCTTAATCTAAGCATTAATATTAAATGTGAAGACCACCCTACACCTTTGGTAACCAAAACCATAAATAAGGCACTTTAACGATATCTAGTTGATCGAGAGTGGCTATCAAGGGTAAAGTAAAAGTAATCTAAGTGCAATCTATCATATATCTTACTAAAATAGAATAAAATAAATAATTAACAAAGATATAAAACATGTGAGAAAGTAAAATAATTAGATGAATCAGAACTAGTTAGAGCGCATCAGATCCAACACAGTTATACAAAACAAGTGGAATAGATTTTATACATCAAAATAAATAAAATCTAAACAGAAATACATCCCTGATAAATAATATGGATAATAGCTCCATGGTACTACACATTGGAATTATAATAGCTCCAAAAGTAAGTACATGAAAGCGCTGACCACCTCTTCCTTCTCCGCATAGCTCCATACAATATCTCATACATGTCATTTCTAGTCTACTTATTTAAGAGTACTCAAGATGTTATGAAGCAAAGAAAATAATCTCGAGTTAGACATTAAATCTGTTATGGGTGATCTATAATCTTAAAATATTGTAAAAATCGATGTAGTATATAAAAACCAAAGGTATGGAGAATCAAACATGACCTGTCCGTGCATAAAACAGGTTAGCACGTATAACATTGTATGCCAAACTATCATTTAGAGGTATACTACTAGTCAAAGTACAATATAGGGCATCTAGGTATCTAACATCGATATTATCTACATTGCGCGACATCCCTAACAAATCAGAACAAGCAATCATCAAGCAAATCTCACATTACTCACTCAAGTGTGTTGGATATATGATAACTGATATGCCTACATCATCCATTAGATATTATTCAACATCTCAGTTTCTTAATGATCGAATCCATTATACTTTGTCGATTAGGAAACTTGGATCACATCGTCTTGAGCCTTAGGTACACAGATTACATCATTTTTATTCAGGATCAAATCATCTTAATCCATGTGGGCATCGTCACATACCCCCTCTTTATAAGCACACATCGAAACCTTAGAGTTATTAACGATACCTAACACATGTCCTAATAGTAGAACCCATCTTCTGGTCTACTTCACAAGCTCACATCATCAAATTTGCCTTCTTGGACCATCAATGCAACTCATATAGCTAAGTATTCAAAGTTCAGAATATCTTTAGACACCCATCGGAAGTCATAGAATCTCTTGCGTTAGTCCCTAAGCAATCTCATCAATTCCCTTAGCCATGCCTAAAGAAAACTCCAAGTTTTCTAAACTAAAACTTACATTGTTCCTCATCGTCATTGAATCAATCAGTAAAAACCATACCTCTCAAACTAGGCATCATCTCAATATGCGATCAATTTTGCAAGCTTCCCCATGACGTGTCATTCAATTGCTCAAAAGTATCATTGATCGGTACCGACCCGTATCCATCTTGCTCCATACTTAGCCAAAACAAGTGGTTAATTATAGAAGCTTTAATCCACTATACCGCAAGCCTGAAGTTTTCACCACGTATCTTTCCATATAGCCCAAAATCAACATCATGTTTTTCCTCGCATCAACTTCGAACGATCGGTAGCGGAAAGTTAGCTGCATTTTTCCTTGCTTTAGCCCGAAGACAACATTATGAATGCCTTGAACTTTCTCAACAGTGTAATTTTAAACTTTTCCCCCTTAAACTTCGACTCATACCATCCCGTATAGGCCGGTGCCGATCGATGCGACTTGGCCAAAATTTTGGATAAGTCATTTCCAAACATCCTAATCTATTGGCATTTAAATCTAACTCTATTTTGCACACAATCTTAATTTCTGATTAATACCCCTTTTGAAACTCTAAGAACAATCCATACAAATTTGCTCCATCTCTTTGGATCTTCATCATTTATGCAACCATCTTGAATTATGAGTCATCTAGACCAAACTAATGCACCAGATCCAATCTGACGGAAACTTCTAACTATAATTCACTATCGATCAATGTTTTCAACTATACATCCGTACAAAGATATACAACTGCATGGATAATATAATACATTCATACAAGATGATCATATAATGCACTATATAAGCGAATCCAAATAAGATAATTGTATCATCCAAATCTGGCTCATTATTGATATGAACACGTAAGAAAATCTAGTTAAAATCCATTATAAAATATGGTTAAGTTTAGATCTAGTAAAAATCATGTTTTTGACATTAAAAATAGTTTGAAACATAACTAAAATCATATACCATCTTTTAAATTATAGCAAGAGAATATAATCACTCACCTAGGGTATAGAATCAGCCAAAATAAGTGTAAATCTGATCTGCATAATGGCTACATGCTTTCCAAGGAACAAATTCCAAAATATCTAAAGTCTCCCGACTAATATCTTTGATAATTACTTGCTTGTAAATGATTTAGGCAATTTAATTAAGAAAGTGATGGAGTTTTGGTAGAGGAAGGTTTAACGGAGGTTAGGAGATGTTTATAGAAGATAGAAAAATGATTATTGGCTATTACATTTAACCCTAATCGTAAATTAATTAGCAGGGGTTAAGTTAAATATCCATTGATCTGCCTAAAACCTATCCAAACTCCGGACAGTCATATCTCTTGAACCATCAAAAATCTATTATGGCCATTGTACGAAATGGGAAACCATCTTATTTTTCATTTAAAAGTAGTTTGAGATCCTAATATGCCTCCTATAAAAAGTTATAATCCCTATAATTTTTTGAGTATCAAACCATCCAATATTTATCCTAGGGATCATAATGTCCATACTCAACATTCCTAAAAGTTATATTTGATTTAGACCAAATCAAACTATTGAATAATAATTTTACGATCTGTTGTTATGTAAAAATGTGCATAATTATAGTGTGAGTTTTAATTCAATATCTAGATACTTATTCCTTAAATGTTCCTAGTCAAGATGTAATGCAAAAAGGATATTGATACATTCAATGAGACTAGTGTATGTAATGCTCACTATACAATGGGCAATGAATTGCTCTTGATTGTTGGGGACACCAAGGGATTAACTTCTTATAGTTGTTTAGGGAAATCATAGAATGACTCAATGTGAGTCTTCTATAGGAGTCTTCTATAGATTAGTACAACTAAGTCAAAAATAGAAGATCTTATTGCAATGACATGCGGTAGTTTTTAGACTTGAGAGTACTATTGATCTTAAGTAGCTAGGTTTTACCTTTATTATAGCCAATCATATGGAATAGTAATCATGGTATGGCCATAGTTTGAAATATGTTGAACTACTTGAAGTGAAACACTGCTCAAGAGAGAATTCATCTACTTAGTTATAAAACGTCAGTGATACTAGGATTGGTAGTCAACTTAAAGTCAAAATCTCTGGCATACTTAAATACTTAATCAAAAAATGTTATCAAATGAAACAAGGACTAATTAACTATGGATATTGGTAGAGTTTTTGACCATTGACCAAACTTAAGAATCTCAGCGATACAATAACAATGAAAAGAAAACATGCACAAAATATTATTATAAGGTGTAGCTTTATAAAGATTAGAAATTGGATTTTACCTGAATGATTTATAAGCGACTGAACTTACGTCTGTTACTATTTTTTAGCAGAGTCGATACATAATCGATATTAAAATTGTTTAAATGTTGACTGAAGTTGATTTCGCACCAAGGAGTCCACAAAACTGTAAGGTTAGCTAATCTCTGGAGTTTAACCAATTCTGAATTAATTTATAAAGTTGTACATCAATAATAAAATTAACATAAATGTTGTATTTAATTTTTGTAATAATTTACTTATTTTCTCAAAGACATAGAATTTACTAAGTTAATGTAAAATCATAATATAGTGATTTAATTAAAATATGGACTTAAATGAGTTAACTAATTGATTAATTAATATGAAAAATTAATTAGGTCCAAGTTCTATAAAGTCCAAAAGTGGCAGCCGACCTACTATGTGAGGAGAGAGGAGGCAAGAAGACTTGGCCTTCACATCTAGGGAGAAAGGAGTCGGATATTTTGATATCAAATTGGCTATATATAACTCTCATTTTTATTTTACACAACAAAAACCCTAACCTCCATAAATACAAATTTCTTAAGCATTATAGATGGATGTACAACTCGTAGTTGAGGATCAACAAGAAAGAGTTTGAAAGGGGATCACCAACAAACAAGGTATTGAGAATCAGTAGGATCATAAATAATGTAAAATATTCCTTTTTAACACACAAACACACACATATAGAATAATTTACCTTTCATCACTTTCGATCATTAAAAACGGTTTTAATTTCAAAAGTTATAATTAATGTTTATAAAGATGAAAATATTTTCTATTAATATGTATGTATACACATATATAAACATACACGGACCCCCCACACATAGACACACACACATAACATATATATTTCTTCGCGGTTTGGACACACACATATATATTGTTTTTATTTTAAAATTAGAAGATATATTATTTTTGATTTATTAAAAAAATCTTAGTTTTTTAATAAGAAACATTTTTTTAGATTTAAAATTACATATATAAACATATACACACTACAACAAAACGCCCTATTACAACTGTATTTTTACAACTGTCAAAAAAGGGCAGTTGTAATAAAGGTTTATTACAACTCTTTTTTTAGAAAATTGTAATAAACTTATTTTCAACAACTCTATTATTTTTCCAGTTGTAATAGATGCCTATTACAACGTTTCTTTTTTGCCAGTTGTAGTAGATGCATATTATTAACAACTTTTCTATTTTGCCTGTTGGAATAGATGCCTATTACAACTGTTTCGTTTGTCAGTTGTAATAGGTGTCTGTTATTAACAACTTTCCTTTTTATCCCTTGTAATAGATGTCTATTACAACCTTTTTCGTTTGCCAGTTGTAATAATTAATAATAATAATAATTAAATAATAATAATTAACAATTTATAAAAAAATTGTTAATAATTAACAATTACTGTTAAATAATTATAATTAGTAACCACTATTAAATATAATAATCACTATCAAATATAATACTTAATAATTAATAATTAAATAATCAAAAAAATATTAATATTTAATAGTTATATTAAAATTAATAAACAATAATTAATTTGAAAATATGAAATAATTAATATTAATAATTACTATTAAATAACTTATAATGTATAATTACTATAATAATTAATAATTATTACTAATAATTAATAATTCATAACTAGAATTAATTTTTAATAATGAATAATGAATAACTAATAAGTGATAAATAATATTAATTAAAATAATAAGTAAGAAGTAATCTTTAATATTTGGTAACTAAATTTTAATAATTCATAAAAAAATTAGTAATATTTTTTAATAATAATTAATAAATACTATTTTAATAAATAATACTTAAATAATAATGATAATTAAATATCAATTTATAATAATTAGAAACCACTAATAAATAATAATAATAACAAATGATTAATTTGAAATATGAAATAATTCCATTTAATAATTAGTAATTAAGAATTAATTAATTAGTAATAAGTAATATTTAATAATTAATAAATTATTAGTTAATAAATAAATGATAAATATTTAATTAATAGTTTATAAATTGTAATCACTATTAAAAAATAATTAATAGTTAATATATAATAATTTTTTGTAATAACTTATAAATAATTAAATAATTAAAAGTTAAAAATAATATTAAATAATAATAATTATTATTAATCAATAAAAAATAATTTTAAATAAATAAAACGTAAATAATAATAACTAAATATTAATATAAAATACTTTTTAACTACTATTAAATAATGATAATTAATACTTAATTTGAATTGTGAAATAATTCTAATAATTGGTAATTAAAAATTAATAAATTAATAATCAATGATCTATACGTAAATCTTAATATTAAATATTTATTTAATAATTAATAACTTATAAATAATTCACTATTAAATACTATTAATTTACAATTAATCGAAATTTTTTATAATATGTAATAGTTAGTCAAATAATAATAATTAGAAGTTAAAAATTAGTATTAAATAATAATAGTAATAGTCTAAACAAATACATAGAAATTTCTGATTTATTATAATCAATTTTATTATTAAAAATACAAAAAATAATAAATATGCTAATAAAATAATTTTTAAGTTACAAATATTGATTTTTATATCCATATAAATTTTTTTACTTATATAAAATAGTAAATGATAATCGTATTATCTACTAAAATACATAAAAAATAAACTATATTTTGATTGAAACTAGACAGATAATTATCAGACGTAGATATGACTGTATCCATATTTGCAATCATTTTTCGAATGCCAAATAATTATTTTCGGATAAGGATACAGACAAATTTTGAATTTTTTGGATACTCATTGATGGCTCTAGTTTGGACCTATTTTACATAGGTTATATGTTGAAGGCACATAAATTCCCTTGGCTCCAAAACAAAATCTCCCTTTGGCTCCAAAACCAAAATTTGTGCTCCAAACCTCAAATTTCACCTATAATCACCGCTCCCTTTATCCTTTCCCCTTTTAACTTCAATCTCCACTAATCGCTCTTTCTCTAAACCCAAATCTAATAAGAAGCATGCTAACATCCCTCGTCCTATGTCCAGCTCAGAGTCAATTTTCGTTGTTCCTAAATGCCATCGATTTGCCACCAATATCCTCATGTTATCTTCCATTTCACTCTCATCAATTTCTTTTGCCCAGTCATCTCCTTATCGGATCCAAACCAGATATGCCACCTTTATTCGAGCCGCTTTATGGTAACTTCAAATTTAAAGTTTTTTACTTTGTTATCTCCTTATTCAGTATTATAGTGTTGTTTTAATCATAAGAATAGCCTAAGAATTAAAGGTTTAATGGCTCAGTTTATTAGCCTTGAAAACTTTTTATTAAACATTTGGAACTTTTTATTAAACA
Source organism: Allium cepa (assembly GCA_030765085.1). Taxonomy (NCBI): domain Eukaryota; kingdom Viridiplantae; phylum Streptophyta; class Magnoliopsida; order Asparagales; family Amaryllidaceae; genus Allium; species Allium cepa. Next base: position 1,023,861,022 of record CM060945.1, on the reverse strand, counting down.
GATCTACCACTAAGAATAACTCGGTTTATATAAACTGAATTTAAGCTCAATCTATATAAACCGAGCTTATGCTTGTTTTATATAAAAAAAGCATAAATCAATATAGAAATTGAGTTGTGCTCAGTTTATATGAACTAAGTATATAAACTGAGTTATGTTAATTTATATAAACTGAGCATAACTTAGTTTATATACTCAGTTTATATGTACTACGCTTATGCTCAGTGTTTATATAAACTAACATACATAAACATCAATGAATTTCATTTGTATAAAAAATAATGATTTTCATTTATGTAAACTTGTTGTCAAATACTTATTATGAAATAGTGGTCAAGTTTTCATAATATGAAGTTGATACTGTGATACCATAAAGTTTAGACTAAGACCGAGCAGGTTGGCAAAAGACCATACAAGGTTGAAATTGTTGAACAAAATTGAAGTATAGTGAAACACGTGAAGATGACTAATAGAGTGGAACAGAATTTTGTTTGATTTCCCTGTACCAATTACTTACATAGCCTATATAATGGTATTAAAGATATTGGGATGATATTATTATTTTCAATCATCTATTCTTAAGTAGACAATGGTCTAAAGAAAAAGTAAGATTAATTCTTATAGAACTTTTTACGACATTGTGTCCATGTTGGTAGGAACATTATATTTACTTAGCCATTCGCTTGCCTACTAAGATTAGATACCACAAAGAAAACAATGTATATGTTTATCAATGTATATATTTATTCATATCCAAAAATAAGAAAACACGTTCGGAAATTAATTGTTGGGGACAAGCTCTATAATATACAATGTTTGTTATGTATTTTTTATGTTTAGATTCTTCAGATTTCAAATTGCTTATCAGTGAAGAAGAAGAACAATAGCTGTAGCTAATTCTGAAGCAATCATACATGCAAAAGATGAAATAGACCTAGTGAAGCATGTGGCACAAATGAAAGGACGTGATTCTTTTGTCAGGGATATATTGTTATTAACGCTTTGTTGTTATTAGCTCTTTTTGAGCTTAGAAGTCAAGAGTCAGATGGTTCGTTGCTCTATGTCTCGCCTTCTGTGAGCATTATGCAGTTAAAGAAAAAAAAAATAGTGTTAAACACTCTACTCTGCTGTAGGTTTTAAGTGGTGATGAAGACTATTATATATGTACACTAAAGTGTTTATTATTAATTTGAGGCTTTTTTTATACTACATTGCACTTACAAAAAATTTGCAAATTATGTTTTTTATCTGTTTCGTGCTGCAGTTGCAAAATGTGTTTAGAAATTATTAATTTTATTTTGCATTATTTTTATCACAACTGTTAATTGTAGTTGTAAAAAAGTCCATTACAGGTGCCAATAATAGTTGTAAAAAATCTTTTACAACTGCCAATGGTAGTTGTAAATAAAATTTGCAACTGCCAAAAGTAGTTGTAGAAGATTTTCTATAACTGTGATGGGCAGTTGTAAAAAATTATTTTACAACTATCAAAGACCATTGTAAAAAAAATACGACTCTATTACAACTCCGGATAACACGACGGGCGACCATCCATTGTAATAGACCTATTACAACTGTTTTTGACAGTTGTAAAAAGGTGTTTTTGTTGCAGTGTACATACACACATACATATCTTTCTTATATATAAAGCATATACTTGGTCAAAAAAAGGAATTGAAGCTATTTTTTGAAATTTCTATAGTACCCCTGCTATAATTCCTGGTACCTAATTGTAATTTACGTTGATCCATAGCTCAGTTCATGTCTTGCTCCACGTTTTATTCGACTGTACAGAAACTAACATGATGATCAAATCCTCCTCTTCTCTAATACTCATCTTCTTAATACAATGTATTGAGATATATTTAGAATATATGATTAAGATATTATGATATATTTAGAATATATGATTAGATGCTATGAGTGGTATGTGATAAGGGATATATCTTCAGAAGGTTTTCTGCTGTTTCCGCAATTTTAGAGTTACCATAAGATAGAGTCTTGGGTATGTATTATAAATAGGGACGCTGGTGATTAATAATAATTCAAGCTGAGTTTTACCAATTCTTCACAATGTTTATTCATTTTTGAATTAGTTTATTTTAAAACCTTAATTTTAAATATATAAATTCTACAAGAAACGGGGCAATTGAGATGCCCATGAAGAATAATCATTGAGATTTTTAAATTTACGTTGAGAACAATGTGAATGGGGGTAGCTCATTACAAGAGGTAAATCGAAACAGATTACTTTATGCTTTATCTGAAGTTGCATCTTATTGACTCTAAGTACAATGCACATAATTCATGCTTGGTTCTTTTTAGTTTTGTGGAATGATTAATTCAATTATTTGGTTTTCTTTCAACAAGTTTCAAATAAAAAATTTATGGACATTGAATCTGAAGTCAATACAAAAGTGATAAACAGAAAATTCAGTCGGTGTTAATTTCCTTTCTTCCAGATCAGGTACAATCCATTTAATCGATTCATGAATAAACTCGTTTTCTGTCTGCTTTTGTAATTTAATCAATTAATTTGTAATTTTAGGTGGATTTATTGTCTGGTTTTGCTTAAATAAATTTTCTATGAGTATGGTCAATAAAATTAGGGCTTCCAAGTTGATCCGCTTTTAATGATTTTGTTATACCTTAGTCAGATACTGGGTGGAATTTCTCATCATTTGTATGCAATTTTTTTTATTTGAATTATTGGTAAGGATACTGTTTCAACTCTCTTACCATTTTGTGCTTGGCTTTAGTATGTTTCCATCTGATCTGGATCAACATATGATTAAATTTAATAATCATTTAGCAACTGTATTAATTAGCTAATGTGTGCTCCTACGTATAGTAAAAATAATTTGTGTCCATGAAATATTGTAACGACCCAGAATTTTTAGAAATTAAAATTTGAATATTTAATTAATTTTAAATATTAATAAGTGAATTTATAAGTCGAATAAATTTTATTTCGATTAATTGGATTTAATTGGATAATTAAATCGATAATTTAATATGTTAAATTATGGAAATAATTGAAAATTGAGTTAAATATGATTGTAAATGATTTGTAAAATTTTATTTTATCATATTGGAGTTAGAACGATATTTTAGAACTTTTAAAATCGAATTAAAAGTTAATTTGTGAAAATTGAATATTTTAATATTAAAATCGACTAGTGAAAATAGTCAATTTTTAAACAGTCTCAGAATTGGATGAAACCAGTTTCATTGGATCCGTAATAGTTAGTTATTACCGGATTTCAATTTTCGTGTCAATCGGAGCTATCGTTTGATCGTGGCAGCTCGAAACGCATCGAATTATTTTTAATATTAATTTGGCGAGTTAAAATAGCCATTTTTCAAAAAGTCTCGGATTTCGACGAAACCAGTTTCATCGGATCCGTAATGAGATATTATTGTAAGGTTTCAAATTTCGTGTCAATTGGATTTACCGTTTGTCCGGTACAAATTAAAACGCCTAGAAATCGATTTAAATCGGTTTAATTCAAATTGAACGTTTGTAGCCATAACTCGCACAGATGTCCGAATTAGCTTTCGAAACCTATTCCATTGTGTCCGGAACGCGGGGTAAACCCTAGAAACGCTGGTTACGGCGCGTAAATCGGAGTTTGGAATTTCCGGGATGAATAGTGTCGATCGTTTCTCTATAAATAGCACCATCTCTTCATAAAATAAAAATAAAAAAAACCCTAATCCAATAACCCTAGCCGCCAGTTCAAGCACCAATGGCCAGAATTTTTCGAAATTCATCCCTTAATTACTTCCAATCCGTGAAGTTTTAGCCAAAGTGTTCAACAGCAATATCGTAGAGCGTATCAAGAGCTTCAGATCCATACGGTGATGATCGTGTTTGGAGCGACGTGGGGGGAGCCAGGGGGGTGCGTGCGTGGGCTGTTCATTGACGTGCGCGTGCGTGTACAGGTGGCCGAGCTTCATTCTGTTGGTGGTGGAGGTAGCTCTTGCGAAGGGCTTCGACATGGCAGTAATTTGATGAAGTTTAGTTGAGTATGGGTGTTGCAAAATTAAACCCTAGTATTTGATAAATGGGTTCATGGTGACGGCAATTTACTGGAGGGGAACGAAGGAGAAGGGGAAGGAATTGTGCGGTCCTGATTTGTTGAGCTTGAATCTAACGGTCATGATTAGCTAGGGTAAAGAATATAAAGAGAAAATGTTGTTTTATTTATATTTAAATCGTGTAAACTTATAAAATGCATAACTTTTTCATACGAGGTCGAAAACGCGCGAAACCAGTTGCGTTGGAATCGTATGGACGAGCACTACGCGATGAAATTAGATTGGAGTCGTTTGGAGTTAGCGATTTATTTTGGGTAAAATTAAACGTCCGTTTAATTTTATTCGAAATAAATCGCTAAAACGAAATTAAAATCAAGGTGGGAACTTCTCACTCAATTGAATCAGTTTCGATTTTATTTTGAATAGTTAGATTTAAAATATTTGAATGCATGTTTGAATGATGATTGATATCTATTGATTGTTAAAATAGACATTATACGCCGTTAGTAAGCGGATGTTATTTAATAAAAACATATACCGCGAATATTTCATAAACAGTGAAATTGGTATTATATATAATAGCAATATATATATATATATATATATATATATATATATATTGGCATATGTATATATTGGAGTTATTGATTTCCCGCATTTATTTGTTTAGCGGATGAGACCCTATTGCGCCGTCTATTAAGCGGATAATATTTAAAATCCCATATACCGCGATAATTTCATACTGGAGCGAAATTGGTATTGTGCTAATGTTTTTGGATGCAGGAAAACAGGTTGGAGGGATCCAACTGGATTCCTCAACAGTATTTATTTGATTTCAGATATTTTGATATTTGATGGATTATCATATCGATATATGATATCGTTGTTGTCGTGATTGACTATTTGGTGTGTAGCATCATTGGACCAAATTTGGAATTTTAAAATGATTTCAAAGTGATTTTTGAAAGTATACGTTATAAAAATATTTTTGGAATTGATTCATTTTAAAATAAATAAACGTATAATTTTTAATGTTATAAAAATTATGATTTTTGAGAAATATAGTTAAAAACTGATTTTTGAGAATACGATGCTAATGATTTTATAAAATAGTTTAATTTGGGAAATTTGAATTTATTGTGAAAAGTTTAAATATAGGATTTATAAAATTTAATTATTTTATAAATCAAGAGAACGGTGAAATAATAAAGGAGATTAAAGACGTTTTAAAGAATAATATAAATTGATTTATATTAAGAGATTTATAAATGGATATTTATAAATTGAAATATTGACATTATAAAACGAGTTTTTATAAGTGTCTTAATGAAGTGAAAATGAATTTTGTAAATGAATGGAATTTATAAAATTATAAATGGTGAAGTTATAAATGAAATTTATAAATAGTAAGATTTATAGATTTTGTGAAATTATTAAAGAATATATTTGGATGAATAATTGAATCTTATAAGTTATAAGATTTATAATTATGAAGTTCAAAGGAACGATTTTGCAGACAAATAAATTATAAGTATTTCACTTATGATATGAACTTTTGTTTTATAATTGAGTTATAAATTGAATAGGTTAATAAAGGAATTTATAAAAGGAAGTTGTTATAAAATAAATAGAAATGGAGTTATAAACGTTGTTTTATAAATCCGCAAACGGCTTATTTTGATAAGTTAATTGTTGAAACCTATTAATGGAGTTATATTCACATTTTTGACTGTGAATGATCCTTTGAAATAAAATGAATAGAAGTGATGAAAGTTGTTAACGTAGTATATTCACGTTTTTGAATAGTGAATAATATGTTAAAGAAAATGTTTGAATGTGGTGTTTTAAATAGAATTAAAAACAAGTTAACGATGTTTAAATTGGATTGAGATTCGAAACCATAGATTTCAACATTGATTGTTGAAATAGACGTTTTCGAGAGATAGAAGGAAATGGTGGACTATAACACTGTTGTTATAGTAAATGATTTCCGAAAGGAAATGTTTTGTATAGTATTGGGATTTATATATCTATTTTAAATTCGAATCCCTATACTAGTGATTTTGGGTTGTCGTAACGATGTTTTACGCAACATTCTTTTTGGCCCAAATAAATATGTTTAAGGGAATAATTTCCTTAAAGAATGAAATATGTACTTAATTTCGATTTAAGTATATTGAATATTTTCCAAGTGTTGAAAATAAATAAAATTTGTGAATTACTTATGAATAAATAAGTATGGAAATGTTTTCCAATATAAAGCGAATATTTTGAGAATTTATCTTTTTGAAGATAAATTGAAAAGGAATATTGAAATGAATAATTGGAATCGAATATTCATAGATATTTTGGATTATAAATTCACTAAGGAATTTATAAAGGAAAGGGGAATTTGTCTAAAAATAAATATTGATTTATTTTTGAAGTGTGAAAATAATATATCTTGTAAACATATTTTGGAAAATAAATAATTTGGAAAATTATTTGGAATCTGGTGATGTGTGCATATCAATTGATAGTTCAATAACCGACTATCAATATTTCCCTTTGAATGGGTAATTGATGTGATTTGTTTGAATTTGAATGCCACACTTATTTTTGAATAAGCGCTCACTATTCGGGTTAACCGGGAAAGGACCACGGGGTCGTATAACCCATTCTGAATATGTGATACGTCGTTGTGAATTGCATTGAAGATCGGTGTTGAAGACCCGGTATTTGCGAGAGCGATAGGATGACCTATCGATTGACTCTGCACCGAGTAGCTACGGTATTGAGTTCTCCATATGTGATGGGAAATCCGATCAGGATTGTGAATATCCGGATTGCAAGGACTTCTTTGTAAGTGCCTTCGGTTTTGTTCGAGCCCGGAACAGACTTGTATGGATTGTATGTCTGACATTACAAGTTGAGATATAAAGCCGATTTCTTTCAAATATATTTCTGTTGGTGGCGGAGAATTTATTCTTTTAGCTTAACACCCTTCTCTGAGACGTATGAGCTTAGAGGTTATGTAGTTGAATGTTATCAGCGATATATTCCCAATTTGGTAATGTGACATGCTGAGTGTTGCTGTAAATGATCATTGTGTTGATTATTTGTGATAGGATCGTTTATTTGATTGTCTATCTTGGTGATCATTTCTATGATCATTTGTTGACCCAAAGCATGGCTTTTGTATAAAGTATGTTTTTGTGGACGTGACTTCGTCGAGCCTCACACCCCGTGAATGGTCAAAACAGGAAAGATGCGGCAAGGTTATGAGGGGTAGCGCCCTTTAGGATATGTGCATTTCCTTCTGGAAAAGGGTAGTATCATGGTATGGAGCCCAGATACTTACTCATGTTGAAAACACTTTGTTATGATTGTGTGAATTGATTACGAGCGCTCGGTGAAAGGTCCCAAAAGACCGGGGGATGGCATATTCGGTCAGTTGTTACTCAGTTAGGGGTAACCCGGCCTTGTGTTGGTAGAGATCCGGTTTGGTTCTCGGGGATGTCCATCCAGAGGCATTCTCATGTGGCAATGGGAAGTTCCTTGGCCTGATCATTCATTGGAAATCCAATTCCCAATACGAAACTTGTACGGTATTAGTTGTAGGACCTGCCATTCACTTATGGTGGTCACCACTGTTTGGATGGTAGCTATAGTAGGCATACGATAATGGTCGTATGTTGGCTAAGATTTATATTCTACTTTCGAAATGAATTTTTCCTACACTATACACTAATAATAATATCAAATGTCTTTTTAAATGCGTATCAAGCATCTTTGACTATCATAAGGAGAAATCTCCTCCGATTCTGCGTTTGCATTGTGTGTGTGTGCGGGAGGCCTTATGGTAGTCTCATTTTTAAAAGCATTGCGAATTGACTTTAAAAATATTCTTCTATTTTGATTTTAAAGATAAATAAACTGTTTTGAGTTCTCACACCAGTCACATGACTGACTTGGAGTTTATTGTTTTCCTTCCTAAACTCTGGGTGCCCACCAATTTTCACACGGGCAGTCAAGAGTTAAGGTTTATCAGGATATTCTGGAGTTGCTGGAGGCAAGATGGATGGCATGGCGTATTCACTAGTTTATATAGTATTTCTTTTTCCGCTTCACTGTTTGTTGTTGTACACTCTGATGATATGATGTAATGAAATGTAATGTGTAAAATGTAATAACTGATATAGTTCTTTGTTTAAAGGTTATTCATTTATTATTATATGTTGTTCCGCTGCGAATTGTGAGATTCTGTTGTTGTTCAGTTGTTTTCTATTCCGTTCTATGTTCTGTTTTCTTTCCTCTATTTCTTTTCCCTCTATATTTCTTCCTCTCTATTTTCTACCTTCTTATCTCTTCTTCTTTCTTTTTCTTTTCTTAAATTCTTTTTAAAACCCTCAGTGTTCGGTTTTCCGTCGTTCGATTACTCGACAGTCGATAAAGTGAGTATCGATGTCGAATTTTCGGAAGACGAAGAATCGGGTCCTGACAATGTGGTATCAGAGCATATGGTTAAGCGACAACCATGGTTCTGTTGGGTATTACTCATTAGAGATAGAGTCAGCAGTACTCTAGAATGAGTTTGAGTGTAATAATAGCTATGAGAGTGTATTTGTTAGTGAATATAAAATTGTTTTATATTGTGATGATTGGTTTGTTGAGTGGCATATGAACCTTCGTCGGCGCAGCCTCGAAACTGAATCGAAGGGGTTTCTAAACACTTGAATAGAACAATTCGACACAATATTGTTTTAAAATTGGGTAAATGGAATAATTTTACCTTGAGTATATTTTGTATATGAAGAAATAATTTTTCAGAATTATTAAAGTGTAAATAAGTTGATTTTTTTTAGTTGTTTGAATAATCTAAATAAAAGAATAATTGTATAAGTATAAAGAATTATAAGAGTTAATGAATATATTTATGAATATGAGTTGTAAAATAAAAATGAATTTAGAGTTAAATGGAATATAACTTAAGTGTTGTTGAATGGAATTGATATTAGTATCAAAGTAAAATAATAAAGTTAAGTGATAAATGTAAACTTAAGTTATATATATGAAATTCAACTTTTATAATTGAATTGAATGTTAATCAATTGAATGTAAATTAAGTTGATATGAAATAATGAATATAAGTGTTAATTCATTAAAATCTAATGTTATTAGAAGTTGAATAGTTGAATGAAAATCAATTTAATTAAACCAATTGAAAGAAATGGTGTTAAACCAAAATGAATGAATGTAAGCAAAGGAAATTTGGTTGTAATTAATATACATTGATTGTTATATGGTTGTTAGTTAATTGATTGAATATAAGTTCATTAAGTGTTAATGAAAGTGAATTAGCGAAATTGAAAGCTAAAGTAATTGAAATTCAATTGAAAGTAAATAAATTTGAATAGAATTGAAAGTGAATTGGATTTAAATTAGTAAATGATAACTAATTGAATTGAGAATGAATGTTGATAAAATCCAATGTAAATGAATCAAATGTGAATTAATTTGAAAACCAATTCATTAAATATTAATGAGAATATGAATGGATATTTATTGGTTATGGATGTTAGTTGGTTGATGGTTGCATTTGTTGTTTGTTTGCATTTGCTATGTTGGCATATATAGTTATTATATTGCTATATGTTGTATATTGATACTATTGTCTATATGCATGATTCTCATGTTGTTTGTTGAGTGTTTAGTAGGTGCGGATCGCGTTTGCTTCGCATTTGGAGCTCGCTTTCGCACTATATTAGCCGTATATGCTTGCTAATAGAATTATAAGGTACATATCTCGGATTACATATCGTACTTTTATACTTTTTCCCTGCGGGATGCCTCATTACTTGATGAGATGTATATTTGTGATATATATACTGTCATTTTTTTTTCGGATCGAGCCGCGCAAAGGAGACTATGGCGAATTTTTCCGAAAATTTAAGGCGTTAGAAAAATTTGAGAAAATTGGAAAATTTTGAAAACTTTAAGTTTGATTTGGAATTGAAAGTTAAACAATAGTAGTTGTTTTTGAAAAGATAACTAAGTATGATTTGAAAACTTAGTAAAGTTATTGTAAGAAATTTAATTATGAATTTTTGGGAAATTAATAGATTCTATAACTTTTCTTACTTAATAATTTCGAGATTGAAATTCTTTTAAGGGGGGAAGATTGTAACGACCCAGAATTTTTAGAAATTAAAATTTGAATATTTAATTAATTTTAAATATTAATAAGTGAATTTATAAGTCGAATAAATTTTATTTCGATTAATTGGATTTAATTGGATAATTAAATCGATAATTTAATATGTTAAATTATGGAAATAATTGAAAATTGAGTTAAATATGATTGTAAATGATTTGTAAAATTTTATTTTATCATATTGGAGTTAGAACGATATTTTAGAACTTTTAAAATCGAATTAAAAGTTAATTTGTGAAAATTGAATATTTTAATATTAAAATCGACTAGTGAAAATAGTCAATTTTTGAACAGTCTCAGAATTGGACGAAACTAGTTTCATTGGATCCGTAATAGTTAGTTATTACCGGATTTCAATTTTCGTGTCAATCAGAGCTATCGTTTGATCGTGGCAGCTCGAAACGCATCGAATTATTTTTAATATTAATTTGGCGAGTTAAAATAGCCATTTTTCAAAAAGTCTCAGATTTTGACGAAACCAGTTTCATCGGATCCGTAATGAGATATTATTGTAAGGTTTCAAATTTCGTGTCAATTGGATTTACCGTTTGTCCGGTACAAATTAAAACGCCTAGAAATCGATTTAAATCGGTTTAATTCAAATTGAACGTTTGTAGCCATAACTCGCACAGATGTCCGAATTAGCTTTCGAAACCTGTTCCATTGTGTCCGGAACGCGGGGTAAACCCTAGAAACGCTGGTTACGGCGCGTAAATCGGAGTTCGGAATTTCCGGGATGAATAGTGTCGATCGTTTCTCTATAAATAGCACCATCTCTTCATAAAATAAAATAAAAAAACCCTAATCCAATAACCCTAGCCACCAGTTCAAGCACCAATGGCCATAATTTTTCGAAATTCATCCCTTAATTACTTCCAATCCATGAAGTTTTAGCCAAAGTGTTCAACAGCAATATCGTAGAGCGTATCAAGAGCTTCAGATCCATACGGTGATGATCGTGTTTGGAGCGACGTGGGGGGAGCCAGGGGGGTGCGTGCATGGGCTGTTCATTGACGTGCGCGTGCGTGTACAGGTGGCCGAGCTTCATTCTGTTGGTGGTGGAGGTAGCTCTTGCGAAGGGCTTCGACATGGCAGTAATTTGATGAAGTTTAGTTGAGTATGGGTGTTGCAAAATTAAACCCTAGTATTTGATAAATGGGTTCATGGTGACGGCAATTTACTGAGGGGAACGAAGGAGAAGGGGAAGGAATTGTGCGGTCCTGATTTGTTGAGCTTGAATCTAACGGTCATGATTAGCTAGGGTAAAGAATATAAAGAGAAAATGTTGTTTTATTTATATTTAAATCGTGTAAACTTATAAAATGCATAACTTTTTCATACGAGGTCGAAAACGCGCGAAACCAGTTGCGTTGGAATCGTATGGACGAGCACTACGCGATGAAATTGGATTGGAGTCGTTTAGACTTAGTGAAAATTTTGGGTAAAATTAAACGTCCGTTTAATTTTATTCGAAATAAATCGCTAAAACGAAATTAAAATCAAGGTGAGAACTTCTCACTCAATCGAATCAGTTTCGATTTTATTTTGAATAGTTAGATTTAAAATATTTGAATGCATGTTTGAATGATGATTGATATCTATTGATTGTTAAAATAGACATTATACGCCGTTAGTAAGCGGATGTTATTTAATAAAAACATATACCGCGAATATTTCATAAACAGTGAAATTGGTGTTATATATAATAGCAATATATATATATATATATATATATATATATATATATATTGGCATATGTATATATTGGAGTTATTGATTTCCCGCATTTATTTGTTTAGCGGATGAGACCCTATTGCGCCGTCTATTAAGCGGATAATATTTAAAATCCCATATACCGCGATAATTTCATACTGGAGCGAAATTGGTATTGTGCTAATGTTTTTGGATGCAGCAAAACAGGTTGGAGGGATCCAACTGGATTCCTCAACAGTATTTATTTGATTTCAGATATTTTGATATTTGATGGATTATCATATCGATATATGATATCGTTGTTGTCGTGATTGACTATTTGGTGTGTAGCATCATTGGACCAAATTTGGAATTTTAAAATGATTTCAAAGTGATTTTTGAAAGTATACGTTATAAAAATATTTTTGGAATTGATTCATTTTAAAATAAATAAACGTATAATTTTTAATGTTATAAAAATTATGATTTTTGAGAAATATAGTTAAAAACTGATTTTTGAGAATACGATGCTAATGATTTTATAAAATAGTTTAATTTGGGAAATTTGAATTTATTGTGAAAAGTTTAAATATAGGATTTATAAAATTTAATTATTTTATAAATCAAGAGAACGGTGAAATAATAAAGGAGATTAAAGACGTTTTAAAGAATAATATAAATTGATTTATATTAAGAGATTTATAAATGGATATTTATAAATTGAAATATTGACATTATAAAACGAGTTTTTATAAGTGTTTTAATGAAGTGAAAATGAATTTTGTAAATGAATGGAATTTATAAAATTATAAATGGTGAAGTTATAAATGAAATTTATAAATAGTAAGATTTATAGATTTTGTGAAATTATTAAAGAATATATTTGGATGAATAATTGAATCTTATAAGTTATAAGATTTATAATTATGAAGTTCAAAGGAACGATTTTGCAGACAAATAAATTATAAGTATTTCACTTATGATATGAACTTTTGTTTTATAATTGAGTTATAAATTGAATAGGTTAATAAAGGAATTTATAAAAGGAAGTTGTTATAAAATAAATAGAAATGGAGTTATAAACGTTGTTTTATAAATCCGCAAACGGCTTATTTTGATAAGTTAATTGTTGAAACCTATTAATGGAGTTATATTCACATTTTTGACTGTGAATGATCCTTTGAAATAAAATGAATAGAAGTGATGAAAGTTGTTAATGTAGTATATTCACGTTTTTGAATAGTGAATAATATGTTAAAGAAAATGTTTGAATGTGGTGTTTTAAATAGAATTAAAAACAAGTTAACGATGTTTAAATTGGATTGAGATTCGAAACCATAGATTTCAACATTGATTGTTGAAATAGACGTTTTCGAGAGATAGAAGGAAATGGTGGACTATAACACTGTTGTTATAGTAAATGATTTCCGAAAGGAAATGTTTTGTATAGTATTGGGATTTATATATCTATTTTAAATTCGAATCCCTATACTAGTGATTTTGGGTTGTCGTAACGATGTTTTACGCAACATTCTTTTTGGCCCAAATAAATATGTTTAAGGGAATAATTTCCTTAAAGAATGAAATATGTACTTAATTTCGATTTAAGTATATTGAATATTTTCCAAGTGTTGAAAATAAATAAAATTTGTGAATTACTTATGAATAAATAAGTATGGAAATGTTTTCCAATATAAAGCGAATATTTTGAGAATTTATCTTTTTGAAGATAAATTGAAAAGGAATATTGAAATGAATAATTGGAATCGAATATTCATAGATATTTTGGATTATAAATTCACTAAGGAATTTATAAAGGAAAGGGGAATTTGTCTAAAAATAAATATTGATTTATTTTTGAAGTGTGAAAATAATATATCTTGTAAACATATTTTGGAAAATAAATAATTTGGAAAATTATTTGAAATCTGCTGATGTGTGCATATCAATTGATAGTTCAATAACCGACTATCAATATTTCCCTTTGAATGGGTAATTGACGTGATTTGTTTGAATTTGAATGCCACACTTATTTTTGAATAAGCGCTCACTATTCGGGTTAACCGGGAAAGGACCATGGGGTCGTATAACCCATTCCGAATATGTGATACGTCGTTGTGAATTGCATTGAAGATCGGTGTTGAAGACCCGGTATTTGCGAGAGCGATAGGATGACCTATCGATTGACTCTGCACCGAGTAGCTACGGTATTGAGTTCTCCATATGTGATGGGAAATCCGATCAGGATTGTGAATATCGGATTGCAAGGACTTCTTTGTAAGTGCCTTCGGTTTTGTTCGAGCCCGGAACAGACTTGTATGGATTGTATGTCTGACATTACAAGTTGAGATATAAAGCCGATTTCTTTCAAATATATTTCTGTTGGTGGCGGAGAATTTATTCTTTTAGCTTAACACCCTTCTCTGAGACGTACGAGCTTAGAGGTTATGTAGTTGAATGTTATCAGCGATATATTCCCAATTTGGTAATGTGACATGCTGAGTGTTGCTGTAAATGATCATTGTGTTGATTATTTGTGATAGGATCGTTTATTTGATCGTCTATCTTGGTGATCATTTCTATGATCATTTGTTGACCCAAAGCATGGCTTTTGTATAAAGTATGTTTTTGTGGACGTGACTTCGTCGAGCCTCACACCCCGTGAATGGTCAAAACAGGAAAGATGCGGCAAGGTTATGAGGGGTAGCGCCCTTTAGGATATGTGCATTTCCTTCTGGAAAAGGGTAGTATCATGGTATGGAGCCCAGATACTTACTCATGTTGAAAACACTTTGTTATGATTGTGTGAATTGATTACGAGCGCTCGGTGAAAGGTCCCAAAGGACCGGGGGATGGCATATTCGGTCAGTTGTTACTCAGTTAGGGGTAACCCGGACTTGTGTTGGTAGAGATCCGGTTTGGTTCTCGGGGATGTCCATCCAGAGGCATTCTCATGTGGCAATGGGAAGTTCCTTGGCCTCATCATTCGTTGGAAATCCAATTCCCAATACGAAACTTGTACGGTATTAGTTGTAGGACCTGCCATTCACTTATGGTGGTCACCACTGTTTGGATGGTAGCTATAGTAGGCATACGATAATGGTCGTATGTTGGCTAAGATTTATATTCTACTTTCGAAATGAATTTTTCCTACACTATACACTAATAATAATATCAAATGTCTTTTTAAATGCGTATCAAGCATCTTTGACTATCATAAGGAGAAATCTCCCCCGATTCTGCGTTTGCATTGTGTGTGCGTGCGGGAGGCCTTATGGTAGTCTCATTTTTAAAAGCATTGCGAACTGACTTTAAAAATATTCTTCTATTTTGATTTTAAAGATAAATAAACTGTTTTGAGTTCTCACACCAGTCACATGACTGACTTGGAGTTTATTGTTTTCCTTCCTAAACTCTGGGTGCCCACCAATTTTCACACGGGCAGTCAAGAGTTAAGGTTTATCAGGATATTCTGGATATTCTGGAGTTGCTGGAGGTAAGATGGATGGCATGGCGTATTCACTAGTTTATATAGTATTTCTTTTTCCGCTGCACTGTTTGTTGTTGTACACTCTGATGATATGATGTAATGAAATGTAATGTGTAAAATGTAATAACTGATATAGTTCTTTGTTTAAAGGTTATTCATTTATCATTATATGTTGTTCCGCTGCGAATTGTGAGATTCTGTTGTTGTTCAGTTGTTTTCTATTCCGTTCTATGTTCTATTTTCTCTATGTTCTGTTTTCTTTCCTCTATTTCTTTTCCCTCTATATTTCTTCCTCTCTATTTTCTACCTTCTTATCTCTTCTTCTTTCTTTTTCTTTTCTTAAATTCTTTTTAAAACCCTCAATGTTCGGTTTTCCGTCGTTCGATTACTCGGCAGTCGATAAAGTGAGTATCGATGTCGAATTTTCGGAAGACGAAGAATCGGGTCCTGACAAATATAGTTTGAATTTAAGATAGTACTGAAGATTTATCAACTTTAATTTAGGTATTATAAGCTACATATTGATAAATGACAGCAGGTTAGCGAATGCATAGCTCATTTGTAGTAATTAGCAACACGGTGCCGTCACAATTGTAAAATCATAATTGGTGTAGGATATGTAAGCGGATTAGTTGCAGAATATGTTTAGCAGAAGGTGCATGTTAATAAAGTCGAAGATGAAAGATACACCACAATCGTATTGTAACGGACCTAGAATTGGAATGCTGCTTAGGTTTTCATTAACCACTAAGGCCCCGATTAGCTTGTGTGTGTATATATATTCGTTAAACCATTACGAAATTTGAAATTTAAATCCATACATTTCCTTATCACATATTTATAGAAAAACAGTGGTGGACCACGGAGGCATAGCAGTCGAAGAAAAATGCCCCTTCCCCCCAAACAAACCTAACAACTAAACAGGACCAGAGGAGAAACCTAGGGACGCAATTATGGGTAGAGGTTCACTTCTCCATGGCTAGTTTAGTTGATCTTGCGGCTGGTTGAGTGAACAAAGGCTGGTAATATAACGGCGAAGTCTTCGCCGTTATAAATTTATAACGGCGAAGACATTGCCATTATAAACAAAGTTTTTTTTTAAAACTGGTCCGTGGCTAGTTTTAATTATCTGGTTGCATTGCTTGTTCAGTCAGTCCAAAAATATGAGAGAGTGAAGTGAACAAGCCACATTGTTGATTATGGTCTAATTCAATATTATCACAGTCTTGGGGGAAATGTTCAAATGTGATATTTCATATTTAATAGAAAGGCGATCAGTATATGATAATTTTCAAGGTTTCGTTGAATAATTTTGGAAGCTAAATGGTGGATTCATGTTTATTATAAGGCAAACGGGTTCATTTTTTTCAAATTTCAAGAAGAAAAGGATTGCGGTTCAGTTATCAAATCAGGACCCTACATATTCAGCTCAAAAATGATCATTCTAAAAAAAATAGGAAGTTGGAACTGTGTTGAACAGATAATATTTCACTTTGATTCCAATTTGAGTTAAACTTCTAGATTTAAATCTAGAATACTAGAATTAAATGGAATAAGTAGAATTGCAAGCATGCTTGGTAAACCTATTAGAATGGATAATAATACTGTGACGGAGATGAACTAGAATTTTGTAAGAGTTTTATTCGAAGTTGAAGCCAACTTTCAATATCTAGAAAATTTTGAGATACAATGGTATAATGAAACAAGCAATAAAGTGTAGATAGACTATGAATACAAACTATAACCATGCTAGAATTGTAACTTATTTGGGCACAATGAGCATACATGCAATCAATGAACATATAAAGCTTAGTAATCGAAAAATGCAAAAACACAAAAATTTGAAGTTAATACAAATAGTAAAAAAAAAGCTCAATAGGCATCCCGCAACTTCTTAAACACATGAGCCAAACTGATTGAATTTAAAAAGACAATATAGGGGTAAAATCATAAAAAATCACCACAAATGCAAAATCAAGAAGGTGCAAACTTGAAATTGATTTGCCTATCTTTCAGAGGATTTGACACCTCAGGAAGCAGTAATAAGAGAAAAATCAAACAGTAGAAAACATAATAATGAAAAAAATCTGGAAGAGATCTAGGAGAGAAGAGAATACTAGTTACGATACGTGATTTATGCAGAAGAACCATCAGTGAGTCATGCCGAAGTAATTCATCCCAAATGAGTAGCAATGCAGCCTGCGCAGGTTTAGAGCAGCATCCGCAAAACCCTAAAGGCAATGAAAAAGTACAAAGATGGAATGTCTAGAACAAGGAATTGAATACCAAACAATGTGAAATGTATAAAACAACACAATGTAAAAAAAAAATGCAGAATCAGATTCCACAAATGAGAGATTTTCTTCCACTTTAGAATCACGTAAAGACGAACATCGGTTTTTTATACAAAATGTAGAAGGACATGTACAAGAGACTGGTAGAGAAAATGAAAATATTCCAAATGTCTTCCACATGCTTGAGGCAAATCAAAATTATAAGAAGAAGCATGAGATGCAAATGACCATCGACCCACTCCAATCTAAAGCTCCTACTAAGAGAACTACGAAGAGCACATCTCAGATTAAATGAATGTACTTAGTTGGAATATAAGAGGTATGAATGCAGAATTTAAAATGAATTATGCTTTCGTGCTTCTTAAAACTCACTGGCTTAGCATTTAAGTCTGGTTAAGAATAAATTAAGTTCTAAAGCAATAGATAACTTCAAATTTGGGTTCCAAGCAAATTGGGAGTTGATATATATTAATGAAATGGGAAGTAAATGGAGAATCCTTTTGATTTTTGATACAAGTGTAAGGTCCCATTCTATTTTGGATAAATGAGATCAACATATCTTATAATGCATATTAAAAACAAGGAAGGATACAACTTGTGTTCTCTTTAATCTCTGCAACCAACCTTTATGTGAAGCGCGAAAGATTATGAAGCTATTTCCAAGTCAATGCTTCTAATACAGATTTGACATAGATAACAGCGGGGGATTTTAGATGCTTTGAACCTAAAAGATGAAAATGGGGGTTTTGAAATCCCTTTTTCTTATTTAAATAACTTTAAAAATCGTTTATTACAATGTAGACTTATTTCAGGGATGCAAATATACTTGGAGGAGGAAAGTCACAACAAATATCGATAAACTCTAGTGAATAAGACTTTTATCTTTGTTTCCTCAACTTCACACAATTGCAATACCCATAAATGTCAATGATCATGCACCTATACTTGTAAAGTTTTCATAGCAAAAGTAGAAGAAAAGGGAAAACCATTCAAATATGTTAACAACAGCATGATGGTTGCTTACAATGCATTGTGAATGGGTTCAAAGAAACTACAATGGAGGATGTGACAGATAACTATATATACAAATTGTAGGAGATTAAATAGAATTTAAAATCATGGAATAAAGTCAGAGTTAAGATTGATCCAGTCCATAAAATACAAGAAGATTTTTTTGCATTTTTTATGCAACCTGATCAAGATCCAAAAAATAATGATAACTATGAAGAAATGCTTCGACTCAACTTATAGCTTAAGAAACAAACGAAGATAAATCATGTTTTTCAGAGATAACAAAGCAAAATTTTATGGTTGTGCCATGGAGATACTAATTAAAAAAAAATTATATGCAAAAACGTCTATGAGGCAACATAGAAATAAAATCCAACCACTATTAGATTTAAATGATGGCGACATATATGATGTAGGAAAAATTGTAGATGAAGTAGTGGCATGTTATACTAAGATAGTGTTTGGTTTAAAAACGAACTTTGCGTTTTCGATTTTCAATATATATGTTAAATATGAGAAAAGCGGAGGGACGACGGAGGGGATGAAAGAAAGACGGATGTGAGGATGAAGAGATAGAGGGACGACGGAAGAGTGGATTGCTTCACATGCTTGTGTTATTTTCCAAAACACGGAAAATAAAATGGTTATTTTTTATTTTGTATGTTAATTTCGTTTTTTAAATTGGTCGTTGTCGGCAATATACATACGTCATGTGCATTTTTGTATGGATGAAAATCCAAGACTAAAAACAACAAACCAAACACAATCTAAGCTTTTCAGTGGTGAAATTATGACAAATTTCCCACTTATCGAGCCAAGAATAATGATAAACAAAGAACATAATCAATATTTATCTTCGCCGGTTACCTTTGTTGAAACTAAAATAATCTTCTTTTGTATTGAAGATTCAAAGAGCCCAAGGCCCAATGGCTACTCTACAAAATTTTACAAAATTGCATTTGGATATGATTGGCGAGACTTATTCAGTGTTACTATAGAAATCTTTCAAAATGGAAAGCTGGCAAAAGATAGATCATATTTTATCACATTAGCCCAAAAAAATGAAATTTATCAATCTAACAATGATTATAGACCTATTTCTTATGCAACTGTCTATATAAAAGATAGTACCAAAAAAGCATTTTATGGAATAAAATTTGTGTTGCCTTATTTGATTGCATAAAACCAGTCTGCCTTTATTCCAGAAAGAACATTAGAGATAACATTTTATTGGCTCGTGACTTAGTGAGGGACTTCAAAAAGAAAGACAATGAGAAAATGCGCTTCTAAATTGACTTGTTAAAGGCCTATGATATGGTAAATAGGGAGTTTGTATGTCATATGGTTCTTTCTATGAGTTTTCCTAACTCAATGATTAAACTTATATTTGAGCGCGTAAGTACTCCGACTTTCTCTATCATGGTGAATGGAATACCTAATGGATTCATTACATCTAATAGGGGTTTGAGATAAGGAGATCCTTTGTCACCTTAATTTATTTTTCATAGCCATGGATTATTTATCCTTGATGATGGAAGATGCTATGTCATTGGGAGTTTTAGAGCCTATAAATAAGGTGCATCCTATGGTATCTCACCTGCATAGATGACATGATGATTATCAGTTACTATACTTAATGTTGTTACTATTGAGAAA
This sequence comes from Allium cepa, assembly GCA_030765085.1. Taxonomy (NCBI): domain Eukaryota; kingdom Viridiplantae; phylum Streptophyta; class Magnoliopsida; order Asparagales; family Amaryllidaceae; genus Allium; species Allium cepa. Next base: position 1,023,840,645 of record CM060945.1, on the reverse strand, counting down.
ATTTTCAGTCAGCTCAAGTGTACAATGGGTTTAAACATCAATCATGTCAATTCAAAGGTGTTTTTTGTAGAAACATAATAAATAGAGATGAAATTGTTGACCCAAAAATTGGATCAACGCCCTGGAATATGATGTGAAAGCCCCAATCCTGATAATAGAACAAATACAATAGAAAATAAGAGAAAGTAAACAAGTGACAGAGATTTTAATAGTGGTTTTACTATTGACTAAGCCTATGTTCAGTTTATAATTTTGTTTATTGATTGTATATGATAACAAAGTGACTGAAAGAGACTTAGCCGCAAGTACATGTTAGACAGATTCTAAGTCCTAGAATTGCCTAAAGGAACTGCCTTAGTGACCATGGAGTAGAGAGAGTTAAAGAAATGGCAAAACTTCCGCATATTGATGGAAGCAAGAAGATTCTCTCCTCTTTGGTTTGTATTTATAATGGTAGCAACCATTTTGGACCAGAAGCCTACTACCGGAGAAGTCCAGAAGTGACCCAATTAGCACAAGGAAAATGGTGGCCATTGGAATTAAGGGCTAGATTTGATGCCGAATAAAGACCCTTAATTCGGTACCGAATCTAATCCTTGGCCTTTAGGTGACCAAACTCTTTTGTGTTGAGTTTCTTGCTTTGTTTAGATGCTCTCCATGTAAATTGTTAGAATGTTAATGAGGTTTGATCATTATTCTTCCTTGACTTAGAGTAGCCTTTTATTTGGACTGTCACATCTTTATTCTTGATGATAGGCTCTTTGGAAATCTATGACACTTCATGAAAACACATAGGATGACCAGTTCACTTGTTAAAAGTATCAAAACGCCATGAAGAAGCACTTGCATTCGGTACCGAATTAAGGTCCTTAATTTGGGTCAAATATAGGACTTAACTTGTTTTTGGTTCGCACTTTCATGAGCACTTCCTTTAGCCCTACTGAGTGTTTTTGACAAGTTTTAAGTCATTTCTCTTTATATCGACATTCTAACTCCTAATGATTTCTTCTGGGTCAAAAAAACTAGTTGACATTTGGCCCCAGATACGCTTTTGATGGAAACAAAGTGTGGTCTGGCACATGATAAGTTTTAAATTACTATCCTTTAAATTTTAGTTGATCGCTTAGATGTCGTCTCAAGATGTTGCTTTTACTTGGTTTATTGTCCATTAACCGTTTGTTTTGGTTTTAGTTAGATTCCAATTATCTACACCATCAATGCTATCTACACCCTGGAGATTATGTAGTGCTTTGGTTTGGTATAGAAACTCCTTGCGATAATTCAAGATGGTAGCAATTTTAAAGGGAGATGGTCAAATTTTGGATTGTACCCGGCCAGTAGTGAGGCTAAGTTTTGCCTAGGACGAATGTACACCGTTCGAAGCCAAGTCTTGCTCTCTATCTTCAACTGACTCTTTTTTAAGACTTGGCTAATTCCTATCGTCGTTTGAATTCTAGTGCGATGATTTATTTCAAGGTTAGACATAGTGCTCGACTGCATCATATTGCTTTTCCTATTTCTGTACTTCCATTGATCTTGAAAAGAAAAGCTTCCCGCATCGCTCTGGACAACAGCTTCTTTATCGATTTTTCATGATAATGGGTAAGTCTCAAGAAAGATAATCTTAAAGTACGACATGACTCATTTTTCTAGCATGAGTTAGCTATCTACACAGGAAGGTCCGTTCGTGGTGCTTGGAACTCTGGACTCACTTTGTATACATAATACACTACATTTGCCCTTGTCAACGCTCAGAACCCGAATGGTCAACATATGTCAACCTCCCTTGGATTTCGGGCATTGGTCATATGGGGGGATTTTGAAGTAAAACATACTTGACAATACTGAACGCCAAATTTTATTGTTTAGACTGACTTTTCGATCATCCTGTCTTTATTTGGTTAAGGAACTTCTACTCCACCAAAAGGTGGATCCTTCATAGCATTGGCTTCGACTTTTATTCCTGTCATGTCAGGACGATTGATTGGTGCTGAATTACAAAGCACAATTGCTCATGTAGAGTTGTCACTAAATTCTCCCCCTTCTCTAAATAAGTTCATGTCTTCATGAGTCTTAGATGAAGAGGGAAGGGCAAGTAGGGATTCCTTAAAGCTTTTTGGCCCATCGGTCTTCCTTTTTTAATTGTGTTTACACAGGAGAAGGCATCTGATGTCTTGCAACTTTATCCATGTAATAATACTCCTGCAGCCATTTTGACGTATTCTATTACTTAGCTCCATTCAAAGCTGCTTGGCTTAGCCAATTTCATGGTCGTTCCTATTTAGTCTTGGTCGAGTTCATTTCGATCTAGTGTAAGCATATATGCCCTAGTCCACAATGTCGATCACTCTTAATACTAAGTTTATAAATTTTTCGGGGACTAGGTTTCTTTTGCAATACGTATGACTACCCCTGACCTGATTTGTATGGTAGTTTCTATCTTCGAGAACCAGTTACTTTGATATTTGTTTCCAAGCCCTGAGTTTTCAATGCTATCAGTTCCTTAACAGTGATCGAATTCTTTCAGGTTGACATCATCGGCCAATGTTATTCTAGATGTATGCATTAGAAAGATGCATCACCGTCATTTTTTGTGATAGTAAATTCTTCCAAGTCCAATATTGAGATTATGATCATGCATTAGTTTCTATCTTTGGAACTTCCCCACGAATGACTTAAATTTGTGGAGTTATCCTTGATGTTGTGAATCTTTGGGTAATGACAAATTCCTATACGCTAAGACCGTTATTTCCTTCGGTAGCAATTTGTTTCCAAAATGCTTTCTTTTGCAAAACGGAACTGTTATCTAACTGACTCTACGGTTATTTGTGTTTGGACTTGGTAAGGTTCCCTTCGACCAAGTATTTGTGTGCACGTCCCTGTTTATGGGAGATAGACTCTCTTTCAAATGCTCGTATTGGGGCATTTGTGAGAGATGGAAAAGGTGGGGGAAAATGATTCAATTTCCCTCGATCTGGCTCTAAATCCTACTCTAGTGTTGAGGAAGTTTGATGGTTTAATTTCCAACTTTCCATGATTTTCCTCACTTGTCCTTAATCATGCTTACCTCACTTGACTTCTAACGTTATCACGGAAGTCCTAATCGTATGTCAGTTCCTATCTTTGCGAACAGGTAACTCAACCATTTGGTTCCAAGCAACATTTTCTCGAGGCTGCCAATCTCTTGGCTGCTTAATTTTTTTATAAAAAGCATACTGGAAATTCGTTTGTGCACCAGCTTCTATCTTTGGAAACTATCATGCGAATTATTCGATCCTATGGATTTCCCTTCAATGTTTCCTTATCTTCGGGCAACGATCGATTCCTCTAATGAAGGGCTGAACTATTCGATTGGACTACAACATGTAATGTCTTTCTATTATCGCCTATCTTCGGCAATAACAGTTTTGTAAAGAAGAGGATAGAAACTCGGTTAAGCACCACCTTCTATCTCCAAAGGTTTTTAGAGCATCAATGGTTTACTACTGTTAGTGTTTCTTGTTGACCCTACAGATTGGAGTTATTTTGGCGTTGCCGGGGCAATACTGGTACTTAGTAAGTTGGATAACTTCCCGATGTTCTCGGGGCAACACCAGTACTTAGAAAATAGAAAGTTTCTCGGTGTTTCCAGGGAAAGCCCGATACTTAGGAAGTAAGAAATTTCATGGCATTACCCGAGTAACACACGTACTTAGGAGGTTAGGATCGATTTTCCTATTAATCTGGTGGTTTAAGTCGATTTTCTCATCGATTTACGGAGTTGTATTCTAGTTGGGTACTAGCTGCAGTCTTCAAAAACTAGCACTATAATGACTGGATCTTAAGAGTATTTCCTTACTGTTGCCAGTCTTCGAGTAGTGTTAGAGTCCTTTAAATTGAGATTGAATCATTCTTCTGATCCTGTAGGGTTGGGTAGATTCCTTTCAATCCAATATGGATGCTTCCTGAATGTTTCCTAATTCCGAGCTATTCCACCATTCCAGAGGAATGAAAGTCTCGGGCATTTCCATTGCCTAGCTTTGTTTATAACCATCACACACCCCTTTTGGCGATGTAGGGCCATTGTTTAACAAATTCCATGGTAATTCATATTCGCGCGTACAGTCGAATTTCCTTCGATCGATTTGTGTTGCAATCTGGCTTTCATTTACGGAACTTGTTATTCCAAAGTGGTAAATTCCGGGCACTTATAAAAAATTAGACACAATGGAGCGAGTCGTTATGTTACACCTGGCGTGATTGAGCTCTTCTGATCCTAACCATGGAGAGTTCAGTAGTGCTTGTAACGACCCTAATTTTGATTAACATTATTTAGGATATTTAACTAGGCGAATTAATTGAAATAATGTAAATGGCTGAGGGATTGAGATTTGTGTAATTAGAGGGTAGCCGTGTCCAATTAACTAATGAACAAAAAGGGAATTAAAATGGAATAATTAAGGGTAATAGATAAGGGCAAAATAGGAACAAGTTACAATCTTATACCCTAAACCCTCATGTACTTTCATTTTACACATTCACAAACAAAAATTAAATCAACCATGGTCAGCCACCATTAGGAGAAAGCAAGAGGAAGATAAGCTAAAATCAAGAGGAAGAAGCTTTATCAATTTAATTCAAGAGCAAATCTCAACTCTTTAACAGCGCGCTAAGGTGAATAATAGATTACATCTCATATTTTCTTATTTTCAATACTAGATTAGATCTGAATATGTTTTGCAAAGTACTATGCCATGTTTTGAATGATAAATTGATATATATATATATATATGCTTGTTGATGAATTTCGTTTGTTCATATAGAGTTTTCTGATAAGTTATGATTGAACAACCTATCAAATGACATCCAAGTGCCTTTCCATTTTGATATACGGTCAGAAATATTATTTTAGGGATGGGTTTCAAGTTTTATAATTTCAAAAATAATGTGGATTTATTATGAATTTTCTAGTGAAGAAATTCGTTTAATTGGGTTTAAATTAATTACAGCTATTATATGTTTTCTTTAGGCCAGAAATTTATATATGCTAGAAAACGTATTAAAAGTGATTTATGGGAATTTTTGGAGAATTTTCCTAAGTGTTTTAATAAGTATATAAAGATATTTAAGGTATGAGACTTAAATGTTTTATATTTTTGTAAAAGGAAAAGAGGCAATTTGTTAAATGTTTTAAATTATAAAATATTGAATTTGGCATCCTTTTAGAATAGATTTTTGGAAAAGAAATTGGCAACTAATTAAATGATGACAAATTAGCAAACTAGTTAGATAGATATTACTTTATAAAGAAAGAAATCAGTTTTTGTAAAGGTTTGTTGTTTCGCCACTCTCGGCAGCTACTTTTCGACTTCATACTACCGCCTTCATCATAGTCAAAACCAATACACATGTTATCAATGCCTTTACGTATTGGAGTTAGGCAGAAGGTATAGGGTTGAAACGTGCTTTCAAAGGGGTCGAGGCCTTGTTTTGCTTCCAAAAGAGATGCCACTTGCTTTGATTTTAAAAGAATGGTTTCGAAAGGGTTTAAATGTAACTTTCGACAGAGGTTATTGCCTTTTGTTTTAAATAAGCTTTCAATAGGGTTAAAACACCCGCTGTTGCATTCTACCTTTCGACCGAGTTAAGACCTCTTTGACATTAAATATTGGTTTCGAAAGGGTGCTTTCGCTTTAAAATAAGAAGTCGCTTCTCCATGCTTTCGAAAGGGTTGGTGTCAAAACCATCCACTTTCTTTTACTTAGGAAATTGCTTTCGAAAGAGTAGCTTTCGAAAGAGTAGCTTTCGAATTAGTTCTTTTAAGACCGTTTTTAAGTTAAACCTAAAGGTCTCGAAAGGAATTGTTTTAAATTGTTTCGAAACTATGTTCTACAAGCATTCACTTGAACCCAATGCTTTCGAAAGGTTTGTTATATGTAAAGGATTTAATGCCTTTGAAAGGTATATGATAAAGGTTTCGAAGGGATGATTACCCAATGTTTTCAAAAGATTTACCTTTAGTGTTTGAATGGAAGGTTTCGAATATTTTTGAAAGGCAAGTTTGCAATGCTTTGAAAAGAGGATGTCTAAGAATTTACAAAGCTTTCGAAATGGACACTTTCAATGTTTTCGAAAGGCCTTTTGAAAATGGTTTCGAGTGGTATGTTTTGGCCTCTCGGCCTAATGTTACAAAGCAAAGTAGTTAACTTGTTTCGAAAGGGGTAATTTTAATGGTTTCAAAAGAGGTACTTTCAAAGATTTGAAAAGAAATTTTTTAAAGCTTTTAAACAAAGGTTTCGAATGTTTTCATCAACAACGTTTTATGTAAAGCATATATCATGGCAAAGAAATTTGAGTAAAGCGAAAGTATATTTTCCTTGTTTAGGTATGATTTAAAGGGTTAAATCAATTTGAATGCTTTCCATGGAAAATTTTGAAGGGTAGTTAACCCTAAGTAAATGACTCAGATGTTTGATTACCAGATGGGACTATTGTAGGGTCGCGCCCTATAAATTAGCTATAGCCCTTAGCTTACTTTGTCCAAAATTCTAGTGTGTAGGGCTTAGTCACAGGTAAGACTAAATATTGTTACACATAGGAAGGAATATACAAGAAGGAGGATATGTTATTGGTGAGCCCGCAAAACCATTAAGATCAAGGGACCCTGGGCGAAGCAAGTTAAGGATAGACCATCCAAAAGTTTGTCTAATAGATGTTAGATTATTTTTTTATCTGGTAGGCCCGAGTCAGCCAACGGTTAACAGTTAGCCAAACAAAACTATATTGTTCGGACAGACAGTCCATTTTTACCTGATTTATAAGCATATATGTTATTTTATTATTGTTTTAATCAGTTTGATTGTAGGATTGTGATTTGCAAAAAAATATGTTTTAAAGGGATATTAGTGAGGGGAAACCCGTTCTACTAAGCGGCATGGTCTCACTTAATATCAGTAAACCGAGATGTAATAGTATTTTTCACACCAGGCTTTATGTATGACTCGAAGTCTATGTCTTCCCCTTAAACTCTCGGGTACTCAAAACTCAATTTGAGTAGATTGAGAGTTAAGGTTTTTTAAGTTTAGTAGGTGGACAAATAAAGCTTTCGAAGACGTGCAGGAGGAAAAGTTAGCTATTTAGGAGTTGTTATTTAGTTTTATTTCTGCTGTGATATATTAAGACCGATATCTCCATTTAGTACTCCGATCTTCCGAGGAGGCATCTTCATATATCGCTCTTGGCGTATTTTGTAATAGTTATATTTGATCGAAACATGGGTGTCGTTTTGGGATTACGCATCTGAACATGAAAAATTGAATTGGAATGTAATCAGAAAAGTTGTTTTAAATCTATGTTGATTTTATTTCATATTCACGTGCTTCTGCTATTATGGATACCATTAACATTACCATATTTTGTCGCTGGAAGTTAATACTATGGATGATTGCAGCGTCTATAGCGCTTAGCTCCAAGCCTTAAGATAGGGGATGTTGAAGTGCTTGTCTTGAATCTTTGACAATTAACCTTCCATATTCTGAGCCATATGCATTCTGCTAGGCCAATATCATTGTTGTGGATATCTGCCTTATTAGTTAGTTCTAATCTTATAGAATCGATATTTTTCGTCGCTTGATTTCGAGCATTCTCTCCTTGTCGTTGTCTATCTTCGAACAACATGTGGTTTTTCGTAAGCAGGAGTCGAAGTACTTGCTCGATCTCTATAAGCCTGATTCTTCCAAGAGAGGTTAACGTCTAGGCCGTGGTGAATATATGATAGTTCAAGATTATCCATCCTGACGTCGCTGGTCTCGAGCAGCATCAAATTCTGAGAAGACAAGTTATTTCCCCCTGACGTTGTCGATTTGATTCTAGAATTTCCTACTATCGTCGCCACTCTCTAGGTGACATCGAATTCTAAGGAGTTCGATTCTCTTATTGATATGATGGTCTGGATATAATGGGGTAACCGAGGCAACATTGATGCCTAGCATGCTGGACCAATTTTCCTTTTGATTTCGTAGTAATTCAACATACTATATTACTTAGCTCTGTTGTGATGGAAAAAATTATATGTTCTGCGTAACAGACCTGTGGTGTGATTCGATCATTTTGACCAAGTGCTAGTGTGTGCCCTCCACTCCAGAGGGTTGGATGCTTGAATGCTTAATCTAAGCACTTGGGATGAGACCGGTTATTGTGGGCGACTCTTCGGTTTCCTCCATTCAATGTTGTATGATAGCTCCCATCTTGAGGAACTTATGGTTTAAATGCAAGATTCTAAGCATTTTTCGCTTCAATCGTGGTCGAGCTTCTCTGAAGTGTGGTAATGAGTTTCTACCTGCCTGTCCATCTCTATCTCTGGAAATCTGATAACAGCTCCATCCCATAGTTATCCCACAATATTGGATTTTGGAAGTTATGTACCGATTCCCCAATCAATTTGATGATTCGAGATTTACTAGCGTTGTCGGGGTGATGCCACTACTTGAAGGACAAAGATCGAGTTTCACTGTCGATCTTATAGTTTGGTACCTTCATGGCAGTGGTAGCACCAGTCTCTTGGAAAGCGGAGATTGATTCCTACCAATCCAGCAACAAATAAATTTCTTGGCATTTCCAGAGCGACGTTGGTGCTTAGGAAGTTCGGGCAAGATATCGGTGTTATGGAATAGTATCGATAACATAGAGATAGAAGGGTTTTCTAGCATTGTCGGGGCAGTGCTGTTGTCTATGGAGTTGTGTAACATCCCGATACTTGGAGGTCCAAAACTAACGGCTACGGATGCTGCAGTCATCCACAGTTATTACTAGACGACCAAATACGGCGTTGCTAGATACATTGATACATAGATCACAGAAATATGGAAAAAATTTAACAATTCAAAACATATTTTCATATTCAAACCAAAACATTTGATGTTCCAAAAATGTAACCACGTCCAACAAAATATAATTATTACACATATGCAGAGAGCGACATATGTGGATGCCCCCTTGGTTGATCAGAGTATATAGTAAGGCTAATAGATACGCCTTTACAAACAAATACACAGTGGAAAAAATATAACTCTAGATAACTACTGCCTCCTGCATGCCTCCAGAAGCTTTATTCGTCCAAGAAGAGAACCTGAAAACCTTAAATCTCAAACTACTCAAAATTAATTAGTACCCGACAGTTTAAGAGGAAAATATAAACTTCGAGTTAGACATAAAGCCTGGTATGAATCATAATCTAACATCTCAATCCTTTTAGATATCTAGCGAGACCAGCCGCTTAGCGGAACGGATTTTCCTCTCACTGGTATCCTAAAACCTTTATAAAACCATATTCTGTGCTCCTGCATCCACAATGGTTAAAACATACATTTTCAAAATATTATGATGATATGCATACTTAAAATAATTAAGATTTCCCCATCCCCGGTTTATTTTGACAGCCTATATAATTATATATTCTTGGGTCACTATTAACTATTTAGATTTCATGTATTTACTAATAACCTGTATGCTCCTGCCAGTTAACTTAATTAATTCATGGGTCCCCCGGAACTTATTAGTCCTTCCAATAACTAATCACCTTATCCTAGTTTTCATGGGTTGACTAGGAACCTATGGATTTATCCAGTAACTCACTTCATATCCTAGTATTCATGGTTTGACTAGGAACCTACTGATGCTTCCATTAGGAAATTTCTTATCCTAGTTTTCATGGGTTGACTGGGAACTATTACATGATGTCAATTCTTAATCCGGATATAGTTTGCATGGGTTCACTACAAACCAATTAAGCCCTGCTAACTATCCTTAATACATATTTTTATGGGTTTACATGAACCTTTTGGGTCATCTCTAATAACTACATAATTATAGCTATCATGGGTTTACTATGACCCATTTGGGTCATCTCCAATAACTACATAATTTAGACATCCTATATTTTTGGTCACCCTGACTCCTTGGATGTAATTTTACTCGTCCAGGAGTTCAAGAAATTTATATTTACTACTGAGTTAACCTAGCTGGTTCTTCAACACTTTTTCCCAAAATACAATTATGAGTTATCATTTGAATATATTCATATCTGAAGAAGAAAAACAACACTTTAACAATACTACTCCTGTGGGTTTTAAGGTCCTTGAAAATACATTTCATTTAAAACATAGTTAACACCTTTAACTTATATTTTTATCAAGGCAATACTTCATCAAAATTACTTACCTAAAGTCATTACAAAACTCCTTTATACAAGCCGTGTGTTTTCCTTAAAAAGTTGAGTTTGGGTTTTAAAACCTTTTGACAACGTCGAAAGCATTGGCATCCGACCCCTTTGAAAGCATAAATTATCTCTTATAAAACAATAGGATCCAACCTTTTTAATACTTTAAAACACTTCTTTCAAAACCTTCCGACCATGTTAAAGTATTATTATATAAGAGTAGAAGCTTGTTTTCAAAACCACTTGAAAGTATCTTTTTCGAAAGCACGGAAGGTTACCCTTCGAAACCATTGAAAATTTACCCTTCTGAAAGCCTTAGCTCTAAAATTAATTTGGGTTAAAGTGAAAATAGGTGAAAGCATCTCTTTCGAAAACACTCTTTATTTTATAAAGTATTGGGGAAGTTTGATGGTTTCGAAACCATCCTTTCGAAAGCATTGAAACATCTGTGAAACAATCAAATTTTTCGACAACGTCGAAAGCTTCTGCTTTACCCCTTCCAAAGCTTTAGTAAGTGGCTTGTAAATTTATAAAAACAATTGAACCTTACGAAAACATCGATGCCTTCGATGCCATTGGAAGGTCACTAATTCTAAAAAGGGTTCAACCTGGTCGACAACTACCTCTTCGAAAGCTCTGAATAAATACCAAGTAACTCCTTTGGAAGCTACATCTTTAAAACTTAGGCGACAACTCTCCTTCAAAAACCTCTTTCAAATACCCTTTCAAAACATAGCTTTCGACTGTGTCGGCTGCCCATTATAAACTATCCTTTTAAAACCATAGCTTTCGACTGTGTCGAAAGCTCTAAAAACAATTTTTGAAATCATAGCTTTCGACCTTGTCGAAAGCATAGCTTTCCACCTTATCGAAATTTGTTTAAAAACAGGCAAGTGATTTTCTTTTCAAACCAAAAGTAAACTAAGGAACAAACCCCTTCGAAGGCACCCCTTCGACAACCTTCCTTCCGCCTTTGTCCAATTCACTACATACCACCTGAATGATTTCATGTGCACTGGCTTCGACCTTGCTGGATTCAATAAAGTCGAAAGGTCAAGGTCGAAAGGTCTGTGTCGAAAGGTTTGCCGAAGATGGCGGAACCTCATTCTTTTGAACAAAAGCTGATTTTACTAAATAAAGTAAACTTTTTGTTACAAACTTTCCTACTTGCAAACATTTGATTGGCTTTCGCAAACTTTTAAATAACCTGGATAATTTTTGCCGCATTTTCTCAGATCTAAAATCAAGTTAACCTTTGACAAATAAGCCCTTCATATTATCAAAACAATTAAATCATTTAATTCCTCCTTTCGAAATAATTTAAATTCCATACTAATTCACTTAGTAAATATCCCCAAATATTCCAAAAATTCACTTTAATCATGCTATCTAACATATCAAAATTTCAGATCCAAATTCTTAATATATTTTCCAAAATAAATTTATAAATCCAAATAACCATATTTTCGTTTGAAAATTCATAACTAATTCTCCACGGCTTGGAAAAGTATAAAAATTGAAACCCAATTCCCAAACCATGTTTTCCATAACATATAATTTTCCCATGGCATTTAAAAATCATTAAGTCTCGGTTTTACCCCAAAACCGAATATATCTCTTCTTTAAACACCCATGTTTAAACATATATAAATCATAAACCTAGCATGTCATAATTCTATATATCATAAAAACATATATATATCCTTAAATATGAAACCATATGATTATAAAACCAAAATAGAGATGTAGAAATTATTATTCACCTTAGATTGGATAAGGAAATTGAAGTTTGATTGAGATTGATTTTTTCTAGCTTGATTCTAAGCTTTACTTTGATATTTCTCTTCTCTTCTTCCTAATGTTCGGCCTTGCTTCCTTCTTACATTTATAAATTTTGTATGAGATAAAATGAACGTGTATGACTAAGAAGACTAATATACGAGTGGGAAACATGGGTGGCTATTTACCCTAATGCCCTTATGTTTAATTACTTAATCGTTTATAAGTTCATTTAGTTAAATAAGCACGACCACTAAATTTTATTAATCAACCTCGGTCTCCTTGTCTACATTATTCTATTTAATTTATTCTAATTAAATCTCCCGAATAATATTATCATTTATATTAGGGGTATTACAAGTTGGAATCGATTCTTTTGTTGATCTGACTATTCTGGAGTCAATACCTCTCGTCTAGAGAGTAAGAAACATTTCCTTAGCTATGTGTGTTGCTTGTGTATCACTTGTAAGAATGCAAATCCATCGGTCCAAGGAGCGATACGTAGCTTATAGATTAGCGATTGCGTACTTGAACCCTTTTCCTCTGGTTCAAGCAGCTTCCTACAACTTATATGTGGCGCACTGGAGGATTACTAACTTGGACGTAGTTCCATTGGCCCAAGAAGCGCCACATGGCTTATGGGATGCACGCAAGGAGATATTGTGTGATTGAACGCAGTTCCATTGGTTCAAGCAGCTAAGGAATGAAGCGAACTTAAATGTGGTTCCACCGGTTTAAGTAGCAAGAAATGAGGCATACTTGAACACAGTTCCATCGATTCAAGCAGCACAGAAATGGAGGTTATTTAAAGTAGTTCCATCGGTTCAAGCATCTAAAGAATGGAGCATGCTTGGATGTGGTTCCGCCTGTTCAAACAGCTAAGGAATGGAGCGTACCTTAACATGATTCCACCAGCTCAAGTAGTGGAGTGAGGCTTATGGATGCGCATGGGAGTTTGGGACTTGCTGATGCTATTGGGGCAACCTCAGTTCTCAGAAGGTAGGGATCAATTTTGCCCATTGATCCGGTGTTTTATGTCGATTTGCTTCCGTCGACTCATCGGGTTGCTTTCAAGAACGTAGTTCCACTGGTTCAAGAAGCGAATGGATGGAGCATACTCAGACGTAGTTCCACTGGTCTAAGCAGCGAATGAATGGTTTTCTAGTCGATTTGACCTCGTTGACTCAACAGGTTGCTTACATGAATGTAGTTCCATCAATTCAAGAAGAGAATGGATGGAGCGTACACGAACGCGTTTCCACTGGTCCAAGCAGCGAATGAATGATTTTCGAGTCGATCTAACCTCGTCGACTTAGTAGGTTGCTTACATGAATGTGTTTTCATCGGTTCAAGATGCAAATAACTTTATAGATAAAATAAGGAGAAAGGAAAATCTTGCCTATTTACATTGCCCTCAGTGTCCCTAGGTGGCTTATTGTGGAAATAGGAAATGCGTAAACAAGGCAAAGAGAAGTTGTGTCGCATTCGGATGCTTCATAATGACCTGTCTTTCGTTAATTGGTCGAGGCAGCTCTCCGTTGGGACCAAGCAATTTCCTTAGAACAGATAGGTCTCATGGCTTCTTCATCGTTCTTCGGTTTCTTCACATACTCCTGGAATTTTTTATTCCTTGTCAACTCCTAAATCAAGTCCATCAGATGTCGACATTCACAAGTGATAGCCCGTGTGTCTCGTAGAGGCGACAGTACTTCCTCGATTGTTTCTACGTCTTAAGAGGTTTCCTTCCTCAGTGGTTTGTTATAACATTCAGTAACTTGAGTTGCAATGTAGAAATTTTCCAAAATATTGTTCAATGGTGTATAGTCCTCTAGCCTAAATTTCCTTGGACATTTCGCATCCACATTTCTCCCATCACCAGAGTTCTGATTTCACTTTTTATGGCTGACATTTTTCCTTGCTTCTCCAATAGTTAGTGTAAAATTGCTTCCATGCTGCTTAATGGCTACATTGCTTTGAACTACCTCCTTTGGTTGTACATTTGTGATTTTGCCTTCCAGTGTGTCAACCTCTTCTAATCTTAAATAACGACTTGCTTTGTGGTTAAATTTCCTTCATGGTGGTTGGTTGTTTCATTTTAATCCACCTTCCAAAGCCCGTATCCGGATGGATAGCTCAGACCAAAGCATTGAAAATCATATCTTCATTAGGATTGCTCACTTCAATAACCGTAGTATCAAACCATTTCATAAAAAAATTCAATGACTTGTTGAGCTCTTGGAAAGAGCCGGATAGAGTCATCGCATTTTTTAGCTGAGCCATGTAAAGTCTAAATTGGTCCAAGGATCTCCTTGCCAACTCATCAAATGTAGAGATGGACCTTAGGGAGAGCCTAGTGAACCACATGGATGCAATTTCTTCTAGAAAGATAAGAAAGCATCTGATCATATAGTATTTGAAGCTTGAGCCCTATCCATGTGCCATCCATTTGTACAAAACTTAGGTTATTTTGTCCCATTATAGGATTGTAGTGTGGGCATGGTAAATTTCTCAGGATATTCTTTCCTCAAGATATTTTCAGTCAAAAGAGTTTGGCTTGGTGTAGAACCCCAGTGGTCATCCTTTCTACCATCACTTTCTTCCATCAAGCATTTGAACATATCCGTTATGTATGCTTCACTAGTCCGGTAGTTTGTAGGCCGACTGTCAGGGGCTACACCAAGTGTTTGGCTCTGCAAACAGCCTTGGTTTTCCAACTGAAGTATAGGTTCTCCATTATTCAGGGAAAAACTCCTATAGAGTTCCAATGGCATGCGATTGGCCTTATAACAGTGATCTAAACTTCCTTTCCATCATTTTCCTTTCCTATGTTGGCATTTAGTTCCATTCCTTTGTTGTCAAGTTGCATGTCATCTTCAGAATCAGAAAGAAGCATTACAATGCTCTCTTGTGCAGCGTTTGCTCCAAGATTTGGGTTCACAATGAGTCATGCTCCAACATGTGAAGTGCTTCCATTTCTTTCAATAACAATTCCAGTAGCTCCACCAACCATCTCCTTTTTCTTTTGTTTGCCATCCCTCCTATGTAAGCCTGTGACAGAGGAATTCTCCTGCTCCGCAGCAGAGGCAGTTTTTGGCTTAGTTTTTGGAGCAGTTGGTGATTATAGTGCGAGCAAAGCATCTATTTTGTTCATAAGAGCTTTTTGGTTATCAGCCATCTTCCGGTTAAGTTGATCAACCATCTGGTTAAATTCTTATTTAGTCACAACTTCATGCTGAATGGAAGATTCGGTGCTTAATTTCCAATATTAACTCCTGTTTATAAGTTGGTGGTATTGTTGACTTCAACTTGTTGGTGGTTTTGTCCATCATTACCAACTATTGCACCCATGGACTCTCAGAAGTTCTCCAATGGCCTTTGGAATGCCAAACTCTTTTGTGTTGAGTTTCTTACTATGTTTAAATGTGTAATTTGGTAGATTGTTGATGAGGTCTGATCATTGTTCTTCCTTGACTTAGATTATCCTTTCATTTGGACCGTCACATCTTCATTCTTGATGATAGGTTTTTTGGAAATCTATGAATCTTCACGAGCACGCATAGGATAACTAGTAGATCACTTGCTAAAAGTGGGATAATCCTACGAATAAGCATCTCGATACCAAATTAAGGTACTCAATTCGGGTTGAATATAGGACTTAGCATGTTTTTGGTACACACTTTCATGAGCACATCCTTTAGGCCTTCTGAATGTTTTTTCCAAGTTTCAAGTTATTCCATCTTCGTTTCAAGTTATTCCATCTTCTTTTCAACATTCTAACTCCTAAAGAGACCTGCCAGGTTAAAAACCTAGTCAATAGAAATCTTGCGAATATCACACGTGAACTAGGAGATATTAGCTGTTAAATATCTTAGGGTGACATATACATGCTTCTCACTATGTGCTACTATTAGATAGAATAACACGAAAATTAGAATGGTAGGATAGTGCTTTATTATCTACTATAGGAACAGATGAACTAATTCAAAGAACAATCACAACAATAATGCTACATTAGCTAATGATTTATAATATCCCAAGATTAGCATGAACAAAAATAGACTTTCTATGTGTTAATTTCTTCTAGTATGGGACAAAACATAAAATTTCTTAGGAATTACTTTGTAGACCTAAGAACAAAGGGGATATTGGAGTTAGACAATTTGATGATCTTAGAACAGCTGCAACGATCAAGTCATTATGGACTAATAACTAAAAACTATCTTTGGAGCAAATGGATGACAAGTAAGTATCTTCAGAATAAAAATGCATGGTCTATCTTTAGTGATAACAAGATGACAAAGACTATGAAGCATATGCTACGAGAAAGAAATACATGTAAATTGTTCGATAGAATTATTATCACGGAGATGGAACAGAGTTTCAATTGGTAATAGATAAAACTACAAAGTTAGCAACTTCATAAATGATAACATATTTATTCCCACTTCCTTACTAAAACAAACAAAGTATCAGGTAATATCAAGAACGTCCCCATATCTACATAGTGGAATAATGACACATGACAAAAATGTAGAAGAAATAAATTTAATTTTTCAACTATGCAATAAGATTCAATTACGTAACAACATTACCTTTTGGGCTAAATTATTATGGCATAAAACAATAACAAAAAGATGAGTTTTTGTGCATACAAAGCATGTATGAAGAGACTACCCATCAAAAACGGATTAGCAAATTGGCAATTATCAGTGAATGAAATCTGCATATTATGTAATAAATAAGGAGAAATGTATGAACACTTACTCCCAAATTATGTACAACAATTATCTCCAGTCATCTATGAAAGACAAACTCTGGTGTAGTACAACAATAGGGGTTATGAAGAAGAACGTTAGCATATTGCCAAATCTTTCCTGAATAAGAGTGTACTTCAACACGTATCATATACCATAACGATTACCACTATTTACCACACCTTGGTCAAGAGAAACAAAAGGGCTTTTGAATCAGTATCGATGTATCAACGAGAGAAGCATATAGCTATTGATGTTTGTTTATAAGTGAGCAGAGGGGATAATTTCAGATGGGTGATGAGAGAAGAACACGAAGTTTTAAGAAGATGGGGACTAGAGCTTGTTGACCCCTGTAAGGTTTTATTTTATCGCGAAGTAGTTGAAATGAAGTGAATTCGTAGTTGAAAATAAAAACAAAACTCTCTCCACTTCACCGAGTAAAGTGGAGAGAGTTTCATTTGTTTTTGTTTTTATATGTACATGCGCCTATATATAACATAGTTCGTATAAATAGATGTTGTTGCGCTCCTTTTCCTGGTTACTTTGGTAAGTTTTTTTTAAGGAGGCGAATACTTTATTATGTTCTTTTACGTCATTAATAATGACCCCATTTTTAGAAAAAATATATTTTTGTTAGTTAAGTTTATGTGTGAGTGTGTGAGCGCGCTTACGGTTTATAAAATACCGGCTTAATTTTTTTTAGATATTTAAATAATTCAAATATATTTAAATATCAAATTTTAAAATAAAACTTTTATAATAAATGTACAATATATATACACATATATTCACCATTTATTTAAAATTAATTTTTTAAAAGTCTCATGTATATGTGTATGTATGTGTTTATATATATATATATATATATATATATATATATATATATATATATGTGTGTGTTTATACAATCTTTAATAAATATAAAATGATATGTTAAATTAATAAATGGCCAAAAAATGAAATAGATAATGTGTTTATGCGCGTTTGTGTATTGCTTATAAGTGCGATATTTCTAATGTTAAAAATTATAATCCCATGAAATTCTTCCCTACATATTAACCATATATCCAATAGTTAATTATACACATGTGTCATCTATTAACTTATGTATAGCCTAGGTTAGTCCACCATATTTATTATAGTAACAATGTTTGCATTGTGAAAGCAAACATATTATAAATTAAAATATCAAATTAAATTAAAAAGAAAATAATGATATATATTATGTTTAATAAAGATAAATCATAATGTACAAACGTAAAGGTTTTAATATAAACTGACTAAAATAAAATTGAAACATCAAATTTCTTTGTTAATAACCACTAAATATGATTTAGTGCAAAGATATTATTCATGTAAACACAGAATAAGATCTAGTGCAAATTAATAAAAATGAATTTTTTTAACATTCCTCATTTTACCTCATTGTCAATGCACAATAATAGTATCAGAACCCCTATTGTATTCCCATGAATAGTTAACTACTATATAGTGCAGTCACTTAGAAAATCCAAATAGATGGATGTCTAAGAAAAATCTGTTTAATTAAGAGGAAAGTTGCTCTAATTAAGAAACTTTCATATAAATGGAAAATCACCTAATCTCCGGATTTTTACCCTTAGGCCATAGAACATCTACAGTGATGTTTATGTTGCCCTAGATTAGCAAGAATATTATGTAACTTTGTTGAGCATCCTCAAGGGTAACATAATTACCCGTAACTTATCCCAAAATGATGGGTCAAAAGTATCTAATGTATTTGATTTGTTAAGCACCCTCAAGGTCATAAAACACGATTACAAGTAAATTAATATACATTTAGGAATTATACATGAAATATAATAACAAAGTGTTACCTACAATTTATGAGGGCAAAATTTGTTGAGCACCCTCAAGGTTATAGTAACATTATAAATGGATCCTAATATGTATTAGAAATTTAAGAAATTCATGTATCTCTTTTACGGTTTAACGATGCAGAATCTGGTGGGAGCCTTATTAAAATAAATATATTACAAATGTAAGAACATATACAATATTATTATAATCTACTTTATAAAATTTTGCCTGTTAATATAATTGAAAATTTATTTATTGATTAATTATTACCAATGACCTTAATTAAGATAGATGAAGAAACGTAAAAATTTACTTAGCAATAAATCTTTTAGCATATTGTCACTTCAATCCCTATGCAAAATCCAGTTAATACAACCATTAAAAAATTCATGTTTTTTTAATTTAAGTGTGGATTTTCCTGAGACCGTATATTGTCTTCGATGAGTTTTCAACTCTTAAGCAATACAAGGGTATCGATACTTGATCCATATTCGAACACATACAAAATTTATGGTGAAAAGTCGTGTTCATAATATATAAAATCTCAATGAAAATGATTCATCCGAAATGAGCAAGTAAACCATAAAGCAAAATAATATACTTAATATAATTGAATATAATAAGAATCTTGTTGTATTAGAAACAATTCTTGACTAAGGCCCATGTACAGACCTAGCAATTCAATAACCGAAATGTCAGTTTGATTTGTTTACTTATGTGCAACTTATTAGATATCACTAAAATGTTAAGGACGACTAGTTGCATTTTTGTAAAGAAATCTGGTGCAGTATTGAGGTGAAGGGTTTCTCTTTTGAATGATTTGAGCTTTTAAAAGGGAAAGCGAAAGTTTGAGAATAATAATAATCTGAGCACATTTAGGATGAAGACAGTGAGTGGTCACCTCAATTTCATGAGGAGACATTGAAAACAAAATTGTATAAAATATTTATGGATGCAAAATAATGAATGAGAAGTACAATTTATATTCCGCATACATTTTTCTTATAGAAAATTGCACTTTATAAGATTTATTTCTTTGAGTTTGAAATATTTGGTCAAAAACTCTCAACTCAATTAGTTACAATAGAAGAAATAAAAAGCTTATGGTAAGTGAAGGAATAGAGCTTTTTATTTCAAATGGTATTATTGTAACAGTAGAAATAGTGTGAGCATACAAAATGTCACTAGCTAGTAAACACAAAAGTTTTGAAAAATTAATTTTTTTTACCAAACATTATTTATGAAATGAAAGCAATTTTCAATTTTGATTGAAAATTAATGTAGCTTTGTTTTAATATGAATATTATTAACATTCATAATAAAATAAATATGTTTTGGGTATTCTGAAGATGGTAATCATTTTCATACCAATATTGATGTGTTTATTATAGAAAATACAGAAGCATCTAAAATATTTAATGATTATATTCATAAATATGGGCTAAACCATATATTTGAGAGATAATTCTTTAAACATATGGTTATGAATCATGCGGTACTCATGAACTGAATATCAAATAACTAAGGGCAAAGCACTCATTCAGTGGAAGCGATAAAAGAGCTAACGAACTTCTCGGGTTGATATGTAGTCCATGGTCCAATGATATTAGAAGTGGATCTAGTTACTTCATTGAACTCAATGATGACTTTCCTCATATATGAACATATATAATTGCTACACAAATTATGTATCTATGATGAATTCATCGAATATAAAATGGAAGTTGAAAATAATAACATGGAAAAGAATTAAAACAATTGATCAAATAGGTAAATATCTTAGATAAGAGTTCTAGTGGTACCTAAAAATGAATATGATTCACTCTCATCATATTGATGTACCAAAGGAGTGATCAGACTATTGCTGAACAAAGTAAGACTAATAACGAGTGCAGTTGAGTTACTTTCTTTCATAATGATATGTGCTTAAGAGTAAGAACATAGGTTAAATTTGATTTCATCTAAAGTAGATATTATTACTTCGTATAAATAAGAATTGGTAAGGAACCCTATCTTAAATAAGATATGTGATTGTCCAATCAACGTTATTAACGTAAGAATTAAAACCCCTTCTTAAATAAATTAATTGATAAAATGTTTAATAATCGATCAATAGATCAGATCCACAATTTGTGCTAAAAATGTTCAAAAAATACATAATAATGGTAAAAAGGATGAGTTAATCGAATTAGGGACTAACACATGTAAAGTCAATGTCAGGCATGTAGAAGATGGTTTCCAATATGTATCGAGAGGAAGAGTTGAAGGAGGTGGAGTTGAACCAAAAGTTAAATAAACTAGAACCTTAATTACGTAGACTTAAACTTAAGTGAGAAATTCTAAGTATGAGGATAAGTTTCTTAAACTGAAGGTATTAATCAAAGGCCAAAAGGGGCACGAGGTTAAAGGAGGAATACAGGTATAGGAGGTGATTTGCAAAACCTATAGTTGAGAGTCCTTATGTTAACCAGTTAAAACTAAACAAGGACATGCTTTCCCAAAGGGATCGATGGTAGTGACTGACAGGGGTATTTTTGTTTTCGGTATGATGTTGAAGCCAGAATTGACAGATTTCCGGATGAGAATTTATGCTAAGGCTTAAGATGGCTGAAACTAGTACTTAGAATAGTATGGATAATATTGTTAGTAGCTATGTTAATCGAAGAATCCAAAATTAAAGTTAGCTTAATGAATAGCTGAGTGGAAAGCCTAACGGATGAATACTTATGTAGCATGTTCATTAAATGACATTAGTCCTGATGTGCTAGTCACGAACCGAAAGCATAAAAGTAAGGCCTTTATTGCATCCGAAAATGAAACAACGGACTAATGCTGCGTGGCATTTGAAATATGAAAATGCGGGAGTAAGGCAACCAAAATATGAAAACAGTGTTGTAAGGCCTAATGTGACAACCATAGCCAAAAGTGTTTAAATGAGGCCTAAGGTGGCATCTGAAACACAAAAGAAATTGGTGTAAAGCCTGATGTGGCAACCAAGGAAATGGTAGATGGGTGATGCCTGATGTGTGTGACACCCTATAAATTGAACATAATTAATTAAAAAGAAATTAATTAATAATTAATGATGCCCAAAGTGGAATTTTAGGAAACCTTAGAATTTTTCTACAAAACTTGCACCATTGTGTTTGTGGAAATTTTCTAAGCAATTTTCATATAAAAAGTTTTATAATCGGAGTTCAAATGAAAAGGTTATTGACGTTTGAAAATTTCAGATCAGAAATAATCATATATGTAATTAAGGAAATAAATGTACTTAACTAATGTTAACGTTTACTTAATGTGTAAGCAGAATTAACATTAAATGTTATCGGTCAAAATTGGAGAAAATAGGTTTTAAAAGGAGTTAAAAAATGCAGAAATTAATTAACATAAAAAAGACCGGTCAACCCCTTTATTAAGACTGGTCGAAGGTGGTAGGCAGCGGATGTGAATTAAACCGATGTTGAATGACCCGAATTTAATATAATTAAATATAACAACTGACTATGATTCGAACCCCAATAAATACAGACCTAACCATCCACCATTCTTCTCATATTTTCTGAAGCAACTACGAAGCTCTACTATTTTCTTTTCTCCTCAAATTCTACAAGCTATATAAATTATAATATATATATATATATATATGGAGAATAACTGAATGCAATAAGAGAAGAAGAATAATATTGAATCAAATCGCCAGCCAAGGTAAATTGTAAATCTAAACCTAAATCTAAATTAGATTCAAATTTCTTCTCAAGTCTAAATTTTCAATCAATATTTTATACTTATGGTACATATTTTGGTAACGAGAAAAGGGAGTGAAACAAGAATAACAGGATTTAGATCCCGAGATTTGGAAGATAAGAGGTAAGTGAGAAATTATATATTTTATATAATATTGGATTTATATCATTGTAAATTTATTCCTTATACGCCTTGTAACGATCCCGAATTTTTACTAAATTTAAATTGATAATTTAATTTAATTTTTGAATTTAAATCTATAAAATTTATTAGTAAATTGATTCGAGTTTCCCTAAATTCAAATAAAAATATATATATTAAAATCATATGAATTTAAATATTGTACATATGTGATTTGGATTTAAATTTCAAGTAAATTGATTTACTATAATATGAATATATATGTATATATGTACATACATTGAGTTTGAGTTATTGTTTTAACTAAATGATATAAAGATGAAATTATTTTTAACTTGATTTAAAATGGTGAAATTTATTGATAAATTGATTTGAAAATTCAAAATGAAGTCTTTAAAATAAAATAAACAAATTTGCTAAATTTAAAACAACACATTATCTAGAATATACAAAGTAATAAAACGTTTGTGGGCAATAAGTATGAACACAGATAAAATAAAAGAAATAAACATAATAAAATAGAAGTTTATTTATGTTATTAAGCCATAAGAAAAGAAAAGAAACAACACTTAAATATGAAATAAAGTTGTAAATAAATATGCAAAGTAAACAAAACAAAGTAAATACAAACAGAACATCTTCAAAGACATGAATATGTAAAAGCAAACCTGCATATACAAACAAATATAAAAGTAAGTATGCAGGCTAGAATAAACAAATCTGTTAAAACGAAAACAATATATTTTAAATGGAACTTCATTTATATACAAAGGAAATCATCAGCCTCCAACACATACAATATAATCTAAACCATCAAAACATTATGCAGCATCACTTCAGCAAAATGAAGACATCGCTGCAGCCATACCTCTAATACACCTAAAACTATATAATACAACATCACTGCAGGCATGATTTATAAAATAAAAAGTACAAAAAGAAAATACTATCACCCTGTACAACTTGTAACCCCTGAACATATTCTTTTCTTTTATTTATACCAGCCTTCTCCTCCCAATTCGTCCACTAAGTAAGAAAATTTGAGTAAATATCATAACTTAAACAAACAATAATTCACCTAAAACCAGAGAATCAAAACTAGAAGGCTCTCAACTGGAAATTGAAAAAGCCTGGAATGAAAAAAAAAGCACTGTCATTTCTAAAACCAAAATGTGGAAGGTGAGTAACTGCATGTTAAAAAGTTTAAGTATACTTATATCTGATTGTTTGATTTATGCCTGAACTAAACATGAGAATGTGTTTATATACTGTTGAATGACTGTGTGTTTATGAAATGATCCCTGCATGTTTATAGCCTTTAATGCACCTCTGTATTTAAATTTTCAAGTTCATGTTTGCTTCAAAAAAAATCATTTTCTTTTGATCTAAGCATAATTTGGATACAGGATTTAAATAGAACTTGGTTATTTTATTACCAGCTTCAGTTTAAAATTTTATTTAAGCTAAAGCAATTTAGTATTTTCCCTGGAAATAAAATTTAAACAGGAAACTCAAGTTTCTGTAAAAATTTAAACATTTTACTTTACGAATTCAGGTATGAAAATGTAATCCCTATACTTCAATATGAATTTTAAAGTAAAAATCATAATTTTTAGAATTGGGATCATAGAGTAATTTGGGTTTGTCTGATTCGTGCCTTTCGAGTCGCCGTGGGTGATCCCATTGATGGGGAGGTCGAGCCGCCTCCTGGAGGCGGAGGAGTGATCGGAGGATCGAGGAAAAATGGAGGGAGGTGGCGCAGTTGGTCGTGGTGGCGGCGGCGTACGTTTAAAATTTTTAAACCTAGTTTAGGTGCGCTCTGGAATTTTAATCACCGCAAAACCTCTAGTTGATCGAGCACCACAGAATCGTGCGGAAGGGAGTGGGAGTGTCGACGAAGCTTCGGCCGAAATTTCGTGATCTACGGTGGTCGAGGGGGGCGAGTTCGAGGTCGTTTCTAGGTTTTTGGGTTGTGGGGGTCTGCCTGTTCCAGATTTCGAATTTTTATTGTAAATTCGATCTCAGCGACGTGGCGGAGTTTCGACGATCGGAGGTTGGTACAGGGATGGATTTGGACTTGTTCGACGTTGCAGCGTCGCTTGGAGCCGGTCAACGGCGGTGTACACGTGCACCGTGTATTTGTTGGAGGTCTGGAAAAAATATGGGAAGTGGGGAAGAAGCAAGGTAACTTGCGTGAGTTGACTCGAAGCATTACACGAGTTTTACTCGAGTTACTTTAGGTTTCGCTCGAAGAAATATGGTTTTGGACTCGGGGCAATGTTGACTTAACTTGAGTAAACTTAAGTTTCAGGTTTCAGATTTTTGAAACCTGTCAGTGTGCAATTTTGAAATTATAAATGGAAATTAAAAAAAAAGTTGAAGATTTAAAAGTTTAAACCTGAAATAAATTTTAAAATAAATTTTATTTTATAACTTAAGTGTTTAAAATAAATTAAATATAAAAAAAAGGAAAAAAAGGAAAATTTATTTTTAACTCTTTAAGAATTTCCTTTAAAATAAATTGTTTTTTTTCATGTAAATTTTAAAATATTAGAAAATTCTATTTTAAACTTATTTAAAAATAAATAAGAATTCATTTCAATCTTGAATTTAAAATGGAATTGAAAAGGGAATTTGAAAACAATAAATTAGATTGATTAATTTAATAATAATTATTTGTAGAATTGTGCAGAGTAATTACTTAATGACAGTAATTAAAGAATTAATTATTAAATATAATTAAGTGAGTTAATTCGATTAGTTCAGATTTATCACTTAAGTTAATTAACTTAGAATAACCACCTGAAAATTTTAGAAATTATAATTACTTAGAGAAGTAATTAATTGATAATTACCGGATGTAATTGATTAAATGATAATCAGTAATTTGGGTATAATTATGTGTTAAGGGGTTAGTTTAATTTATTATTTAAAGAATTAATTAATAATTGTGATAAATTAGGATAAATTAAATAATTAAAGGTTAAATTGATTCATTAGTTAAGATTGATTAGTCCGTAATTAAAAGTGAATTAATTAGGATTAAACCATTAAATCTAGCTTATAAATGATTATTAAATGCTTGACCTTACTTAGGAATGATTGTATTGTATAAGATGCCTTAAATAGATTGTTCCATCTGATCTATGATATTTTATTTTGTGGATTGAGTTGTGTATAATTTATTCATTTATTTACATCTGCATATTATTTGTGAATCTATGAACGGACGATAAGCGTTATGGTTTATATCGCTTATCAACTATATTTCTGTGTTTTAATTTGTGATGATTGAATGATGTTTCACTATTGTGTTAAACTCCTGGACCACACTTATACACACGCCAATATGGATTTCACGAGGAAATCGACTAAGTCACAGATTTTTGAAAACGATTTTTAATAGACAATCTGAATTCAAATGTTTTGAAAAATGGATTGGGTTTAAAGTGAAAAGCAATTGAAATGGAATTTCAAAGATGAAATTATTTTGAATAACTTGATTAAGATTTGGAATTTAAATATTTTGATTTAAATTTGAATTCAAAATTTGAAATTGAATTCTATGATCTGGAAACTAGGGACTAAAGATGTTATACCAGTTTATATGGGTTAAACTATTTTAAAGGTATTTGGTTTGGGAATTTGAATTTAAATTCAAAGGCGTTAACTCGTGTAAATAAGATTGGATCATCTGAAATGAAACTATTGTTTTTAAATAATAAAATCTTTCATTAGGAAGTGAACTTCCAAATCATGTTAAAAAGGATTTCAAGTTAAAAATGAAAATGATTCTCCAAGTCATGGAAACTATTTGAAAACTATAAGATAAATCTTGATTTAAAGATTTAAATGAATTGATCCAATTAAGATGAAATTGTTTTGAAATCCAGTAATGAATCTTTGTGAAACTAGGTGAACTTTATGTGGTAAATCTTTTGTTTAAAAGATTTGAAATGGTAATTGATTTAAACCATTTGAAAGAAAGTTTGAATTTTTAAGTTGTGACTTAATTGAAATCCTATATCCATATGTTTTAAATATTGCGCTCACTATTCGGTTTAGTCAGGAAAGGAACTTTGTGTCATATAACCCATTCCGAATATGTGATTCGACGTTATGGATAGCATTTGAAGACCGGTGATGAAGACCGGATATTTGCGAAAGCGATAGGATGACCTATCGATTGTCTCTGCACCGAGTTGTGCCGGTATAGAGATTCCCTAAGTGATGGGAAGTCCGATCGGGATTGTAAATACCCGGATTACAAGGACTTCTTTGGAAGTGCCTACGGTTCTGTTCGAACCCGGAACAGAATTGTATGGATAGCATGTCTGACATTACAAGTTGAGATATAAAGCGATTTCTTTCAAATATATTTCTGTTGGTGGCGGAGAATTTATTCTTTTAGCTTAACACCCTTCTCTGAGACGTACGAGCTCAGAGGTTATGTAGTTGATGGTTATCAACGATATATTCCCAATTTGGTAATGTGACATGCTGAGTGTTGCTGTGAAATGATCATTGTTTGATCATTTGTGATATGATCATTTGTTTGATCATTTATCTTTGTGATCATTACTTTGATCATTTGTTGACCCAAAGCATGGCTTTGTACCAAAGCGTGGCTTTGTGGACGAGACTTCGTCGGACCTCACACCTCGAAATGGTCAAAACAGGAAAGATGCAGCAGGGTTATTGGGGGTAGCACCCCTTAGGGTATGTGCATTTCCTTCTGGATAGAAGTGATATCATGGTATGGAGCCCAGATACTTAACTTATGTTGATATCGCAGATATATATACATATATATTACTTTGTGATTTGTTGCTGGGGCCCCGGTTAAAGGTTGGTTACAACCGGACGATGGCATACTCGTGTCAGTAGTTACCCAGTTAGGGGTATCCCGGCCTTGTGTTGGCAGAGATCCGGTTTGGTTCTCGGGGACGTCCTTCCAGAGGCATTCTCATGTGGCAATGGGAAGTTCCTTGGCCTGACCATTTGTTGGAAATCCAATGAAACAATACGAATCCTGTACGGTTTTAGTTGTAGAACCTGCCATTTACTTATGGTGGCGCCCCACTGTTTAGATGGTAGCTATAGTAGGCATACGATAATGGTCGTATGTTGGCTAAGATTTATATTCTACTTTCGAAATGTTTTCCTACACTTTGCACTTATAGTAATAATATCAAGGAAATTGCGTATCAAGCATGTTTGACTATCATAAGAAGAAATCTCCTCCAATTCTGCGTTTGCATTGTGTGTGTGGCGGGAGGTCTTATGGCAGTTTCATTTCTAAAAGCATTGCGAATTGACTTTAAAATATTTTGTTGATTGTTTTAAAAGATAAACTGTTTTTGTTGCTCACACCAGTCTCATGACTGATCCGGAGTTTATTGTTTTTTTCCTAAACTCTGGGTGCTCAAAATTTTTCTACACAAGCAGTTTAGAGTTGGGTCTTTCAGATAGTTAGGTTCAGTGAATTATCTGCAGCTAGTTCAATCTTTGGATCAGACTGCATTTGCTTATCTTTGTGCATACTTATTGGGAGTGCGAGCTATTGCTGGATTGGTTCTTGGAAATGGAGTTGCAGTTTTGGAGTTCTCTTTTGAAGACTATCTTGGAGATTATCCGCTGCTAGGGTTATCGTTTTCTTTTCCGCTGCTATTTTATTGTATCATATCTCTGATGTATATTGATATTTAGTGGATCATCTGTTGTATCAAAGCTGTATATCAATGTATTATTCTTTATATTCTGCTGTGTTGTTTACTTAATGTTGTTATAAGCTCCGACGAATCGGATTTGAACGGTCGAATCTATGGCATTCGAATACGATTTGAAGTATGGATGTCGATTTTCGAGCGCGAAAAATCCCGTTCGTCACATGTGGTATCAGAGCTAAGGTTAAACTTTAGCTCAGGAGTATAACACCTTAAGTAACTCATTATAGATAGGGTGAAGTAAACCCTAGAATGAGTATCCCTAAGATATCCGTTTGAATGCCTCAGTAAATTCTCTTACTATTCACTGATAGTAAGTATGAGTGCAAGAAGAAAACGAGATAGGGGACAGGGGCATACGACTATGAATGGTCAATACCCAGTAACAGTGGAAATAATTTTCTCTATCAATTTTCTTTGATTCGATTTCAATTCTTTTCATTGTTTTGTGAGAGCTCCAGAAAGAAGTTTCGGTGTGATGGTGGCCCTACGAGTTGTTGTAGAAAATTTTTACTTCATATTTCATCAGTTTCTTATCAATTTTTGATTTAAACTTTGACGAATATGAATTTGAAAATTGAAATTGGAAATTTTAAATGAATTAGAAATTTTAAATCGAGTCAAAATTTATTAATGAAATATAAGGATAAATTGGATTGTATCGATAAAACGATTTCGTTTAAAACCAAATTTTGGATTTCTGTTATAACTTCTTGGGTAGAATAAAATTTGAAATATAAACTTTGTTGTCTTTCTCAACCTATAAAATTCTAAAACCATTAGGATCTTAATATTTAGATTTTGATTTTAATTGTAGAGAAAAAATAGCATCAGCTGAGGTGGAAAGGCCAGAAGGGTTGGTGATTTTGGTTCATCTAGTAGAATTCGAGATGATTTGGGTGAACCATCAGGACGTGAGGAGGTGCCAGAAGAACCTGTGGTGCAGCCACAACCTCAAGTTGAAGAACCCAAGGAGGAGTCCGGAAATGAAGAAGAGTTTGAAGAGGAATTTGAAGAAGAATTCGAGGAGGAATTTGAAGAAGAGTTTGAAGAGGAATTTGAGGAAGAGTTTGAGGTGGAAGAAGAACCTGAAATTGAGGTAGAGTCTGAAGGCGATGAAGCAATTTATTGGGATTTAGATAATGCCATAGAGGATGATGATGCCATAGAAGACGAGGAGCTAGATGGTGGAGGTTTTATTCCGATAGAGTCTGACCCAGAGGAAGTTTTTGAGACAGACGATGAGGCTGAAGTTATAGAACTGTTAGGGCCTGAGAGAGGAAGCTCTGATAATGAAGATCTGTTGTTGGATTGGATTGACTTCTTTTGGTTAGGGTATGTTTATGTACGTGTTTTGGAATTAGAATTGAACTGAAGGTTGGATGTTAGTAGAGTTATGTATGACTATAACTTGTGTACTAATACTATGAGTAGCATTTAACATTAGATATATTATGAATTACCCGAAAAATATCCATGTGTTTACTAGTATAGTTTGAATTGGCATTGGTCTATTCTATGTGTGTATGATTCGTGAAACGAGTTGTGTAATTTCGAGGACGAAATTCTTTTAAGGGGGGAAGTCTGTAACGATACCTAATTTTTACAAAATTTAAATTGATAATTTAATTTAATTTTTGAATTTAAATTTATAAAATTTATTAGTAAATTGATTCGAGTTTCCCTAAATTCAAATAAAAATATATATATATTAAAATCATATGAATTTAAATATTGTACATATGTGATTTGGATTTAAATTTCAAGTAAATGGATTTACTATAATATGAATATATATGTATATATGTACATACATTGAGTTTGAGTTATTGTTTTAACTAAATGATTTAAAGATGAAATTATTTTTAACTTGATTTAAAATGGTGAAATTTATTGATAAGTTGATTTGAAAATTCAAAATGAAGTCTTTAAAATAAAATAAACAAATTTGCTAAATTTAAAACAACATATTATCTAGAATATACAAAGTAATAAAATGTTTGTAGGCAATAAGTATGAACACAGATAAAATAAAAGAAATAAACATAATAAAATAGAAGTTTATTTATGTTATTAAGCCATAAGAAAAGAAAAGAAACAACACTTAAATATGAAATAAAGTTGTAAATAAATATGAAAAGTAAACAAAACAAAGTAAATACAAACAAAACATCTTCAAAGACATGAATATGTAAAAGCAAACCTGCATATACAAACAAATATAAAAGTAAGTATGCAGGCTGGAATAAACAAATCTGTTAAAATGAAAACAATATATTTTAAATGGAACTTCATTTACATACAAAGGAAATCATCAACCTCCAACACATACAATATAATCTAAGCCATCAAAACATTATGCAGCATCACTTCAGCAAAATGAAGACATCACTGCAGCCATACCTCTAATACACCTCAAACTATATAATACAACATCACTGCAGGCATGCTTTATAAAATAAAAAGTACAAAAAGAACATACTATCACCCTATACAACTTGTAACCCCTGAACATATTCTTTTCTTTTATTTATACCAGCCTTCTCCTCCCAATTCGTCCACTAAGTAAGAAAATCTGAGTAAATATCATAACTTAAACAAACAATAATTAATCTAAAACCAGAGAATCAAAACTAGAAGGCTCTCAACTGGAAATTGTAAAAGCCTGGAAAGAAATAAAAAAGCACTGTCATTTCTAAAACCAAAATGTGGAAGGTGAGTAACTGCATGTTAAAAAGTTTAAGTATACGTATATCTGATTGTTTGATTTAAGCCTGAACTAAACATGAAAATGTGTTTATATACTGTTGAATGACTGTGTGTTTATGAAATGATCCCTGCATGTTTATAGCCTGTAATGCACCTTTGTATTTAAATTTTCAAGTTCATGTTTGCTTCAAAAAAAATCATTTTCTTTTGATCTAAGCATAATTTGGATACAAGATTTAAATAAAACTTGGTTGTTTTATTACAAGCTTCAGTTCAAAATTTTATTTAAGCTAAAGCAATTTAGTATTTGCCCTGGAAATAAAATTTAAACAGGAAACTCAAGTTTCTGTAAAAATTTAAACATTTTACTTTACGAATTCAGGTATGAAAATGGAATCCCTATACTTCAACATGAATTTTAAAGTAAAAATCATAATTTTTAGAATTGGGATCATAGAGTAATTTGGGTTTGTCTGATTCGTGCCTTTCGAGTCGCCGTGGGTGATCCCATTGATGGGAGAGGTCGAGCCGCCTCCTGGAGGCGGAGGAGTGATCGGAGGATCGAGGAAAAATGGAGAGAGGTGGCGCAGTTGGTCGTGGTGGCGACAGCGTACGTTTTAAATTTTTAAAACTAGTTTAGGTGCGCTCTGGAATTTTAATCACCGCAAAACCTCTAGTTGATCGAGCACCACAGAATCGTGGGGATGGAAGTGGAAGTGTCGACGAAGCTTCGGCCGAAATTTTGTGATCTACGGTGGTCGAGGGGGGCGAGTTCGAGGTCGTTTCCAGGTTTTTGGGTTGTGGGGGTCTGCCTGTTCCAGGTTTCGAATTTTTATTTGAAATTCAATCTCAGCGATGTGGCGGAGTTTCGACGATCGGAGGTTGGTACAGGGATGGATTTGGACTTGTTCGACGTTGCAGCGTCGCTTAGAGCCGGTCAACGGTGGTGTACACGTGCACCGTGTATTTGTTGGAGGTCTGGAAAAAATATGGGAAGTGGGGAAGAAGCAAGGTAACTTGCGTGAGTTGACTCGAAGCATTACACGAGTTTTACTCGAGTTACTTCAGGTTTCACTCGAAGAAATATGGTTTTGGACTCGGGGCAATGTTGACTTAACTTGAGTAAACTTAAGTTACAGGTTTCAGATTTTTGAAACTTGTCAGTGTGCAATTTTGAAATTATAAATGGAAACTAAAAAAAAGTTGAAGATTTAAAAGTTTAAACCTGAAATAAATTTAAAATCGGATTTTAAATTTTAAAATAAATTTTAGTTTATAACTTAAGTGTTTAAAATAAATTAAATATAAAAAAATAAAAAAAGGAAAATTTATTTTTAACTCTTTAAGAATTTCCTTTAAATTAAATTGTTTTTTTTTCATGTAAATTTTAAAATATTAGAAAATTCTATTTTAAACTTATTTAAAAATAAATAAGAATTCATTTCAATCTTGAATTTAAAATGGAATTGAAAAGGGAATTTGAAAACAATAAATTAGATTGATTAATTTAATAATAATTATTTGTGGAATTGTGAAGAGTAATTACTTAATGACACTAATTAAAGAATTAATTATTAAATATAATTAAGTGAGTTAATTGGATTAGTTCAGATTTATCACTTAAGTTAATTAACTTAGAATAACCACCTGAAAATTTTAGAAACTATAATTACTTAGAAAAGTAATTAATTGATAATTACCGGATGTAATTGATTCAATGATAATCAGTAATTTGGGTATAATTATGTGTTAAGGGGTTAGTTTAATTTATTATTTAAAGAATTAATTAATAATTGTGATAAATTAAATAATTAAAGGCTAAATTGATTCATTAATTAAGATTGATTAGTCCGTAATTAAAAGTGAATTAATTAGGATTAAACCATTAAATCTAGCTTATAAATGATTATTAAATGCTTGACCTTACTTAGGAATGATTGTATTGTATAAGATGCCTTAAATAGATTGTTCCATCTGATCTATGATATTTTATTTTGTGGATTGAGTTGTGTATAATTTATTTATTTATTTACATCTGCATATTATTTGTGAATCTATGAACGGACGATAAGCGTTATGGTTTATATCACTTATCAACTATATTTCTGTGTTTTAATTTGTGATGAATTAATGATGTTTCACTATTGTGTTAAACCCCTGGACCACACTTATACACACACCAATATGGATTTCACGAGGAAATCGATTAAGTCACAGATTTTTGAAAACGATTTTTAATAGACAATATGAATTCAAATGTTTTGAAAAATGGATTGGGTTTAAAGTGAAAAGCAATTGAAATGGAATTTCAAAGATGAAATTATTTTGAATAACTTGATTAAGATTTGGAATTTAAATATTTTGATTTAAATTTGAATTCAATATTTGAAATTGAATTATATGATCTGGAAACTAGGGACTAAAAATGTTATACCAGTTTATATGTGTTAAACTATTTTAAATGTATTTGGTTTGGGAATTTGAATTTAAATTCAAAGGCGTTAACTCGTGTAAATAAGATTGGATCTTTCTGAAATGAAACTATTGTTTTTAAATAATAAAAGCTTTCATTAGGAAGTGGACTTCCAAATCGTGTTAAAAAGGATTTCAAGTTAAAAATGAAAATGATTTCCCAAGTCATGGAAACTGTTTGAAAACTATAAGATAAATCTTGATTTAAAGATTTAAATGAATTGATCCAATTAAGATGAAATTGTTTTGAAATCCAGGAATGAATCTTTGTGAAACTAGGTGAACTTTATGTGGTAAATCTTTTGTTTAAAAGATTTGAAATGGTAATTGATTTAAACCATTTGAAAGAAAATTTGAATTTTTAAGTTGTGACTTAATTGAAATCCCATATCCATATGTTTTAAATATTGCGCTCACTATTCGGTTTAACCGAGAAAGGTCCTTTATGT
Source organism: Allium cepa (assembly GCA_030765085.1). Lineage (NCBI taxonomy): Eukaryota > Viridiplantae > Streptophyta > Magnoliopsida > Asparagales > Amaryllidaceae > Allium > Allium cepa. The sequence continues at coordinate 1,023,806,834 of CM060945.1, read as the reverse complement.
CATATAACCCATTCCGAATATGTGATTCGACGTTATGGATAGCATTTGAAGACCGGTGATGAAGACCGGGTATTTGCGAAAGCCATAGGATAACCTATCGATTGTCTCTGCACCGAGTCACGCCGGTATAAAGATTCCCTAAGTGATGGGAAGTCCAATCGGGATTGTAAATACCCGGATTACAAGGACTTCTTTGGAAGTGCCTTCGGTTCTGTTCGAACCCCGAACAGACTTGTATGGATAGTATGTCTGACATTACAAGTTGAGATATAAAGCTGATTTCTTTCAAATATATTTCTGTTGGTGGCGGAGAATTTATTCTTTTAGCATAACACCCTTCTCTGAGACGTACGAGATCAGAGGTTATGTAGTTGATGGTTATCAGCGATATATTCCCAATTTGGTAATGTGACATGCTGAGTGTTGCTGTGAAATGATCATTGTTTGATCATTTGTGATATGATCATTTGTTTGATCATTTATCTTTATGATCATTACTTTAATCATTTGTTGACCCAAAGCATGGCTTTGTACCAAAGCGTGGCTTTGTGGACGAGACTTCGTCGGACCTCACACCCCGGAATGGTCAAAACAGGAAAGATGCAGCAGGGTTATTGGGGGTAGCACCCCTTAGGGTATGTGCATTTCCTTCTGGATAGAAGTGATATCATGGTATGGAGCCCAGATACTTAACTTATGTTGATATCGCATATATATATATATATATATGTATATATATATATTACTTTGTGATTTGTTGCTGGGGCCCCGGTTAAAGGTTGGTTACAACCGGGAGCTGGCATACTCGTTTCAGTAGTTACCCAGTTAGGGGTAACCCGGCCTTGTGTTGGCAGAGATCCGGTTTGGTTCTCGGGGACGTCCTTCCAGAGGCGTTCTCATGTGGCAATGGAAAGTTCCTTGGCCTGGCCATTTATTGGAAATCCAAAGAAACAATACGAATCCTGTACGGTTTTAGTTGTAGAACCTGCCATTTACTTATGGTGGCGCCCCACTGTTTCGATGGTAGCTATAGTAGGCATACGATAATGGTCGTATGTTGGCTAAGATTTATATTCTACTTTCGAAATGTTTTCCTACACTTTGCACTTATAGTAATAATATCAAGGAAATTGCGTATCAAGCATGTTTGACTATCATAAGAAGAAATATCCTCCAACTCTGCGTTTACATTGTGTGTGTGGCGGGAGGTCTTATGGTAGTTTTATTTCTAAAAGCATTGCGAATTGACTTTAAAATCTTTTGTTGATTGTTTTAAAAGATAAATTGTTTTTGTTGCTCACACTATTCTCATGACTGATCCGGAGTTTATTGCTTTTATCCAAAACTCTGGGTGCTCAAAATTTTTCTACATGAGCAGTTTAGAGTTTGGTTTTTCAGATAGTTAGGTTCAGTGAATTATCTGGAGCTAGTCCAGTCTTTGGATCAGACTGCATTTGCTTATCTTTGTGCATACTTATTGGGAGTGCGATCTATTGCTGGATTGGTTCTTGGAAATGGAGTTGCAGTTTTGGAGTTCTCTTTTGAAGACTATCTTGGAGATTATCCGCTGCAGGGGTTATCGTTTTCTTTTCCGCTGCTATTTTATTGTATCATATCTCTGATGTATATTGATATCTACTGGATCATCTGTTGTATCAAAGCTGTATATCAATGTATTATTCTATATATTCCGCTGTGTTGTTACTTAATGTTGTTATAAGCTTCGGCGAATCGGATTTGAACGGTCGAATCTATGGCATTCGAATACGATTTGAAGTACGGATGTCGATTTTCGAGCGCGAAAAATCCCGTTCGTTACACGCCCGAAGGTAATTTTGGAGTTATAGGCTTTAATACGTACATATAATGAATTTGTGAACCATGCCTACATATTTTATGAATTGTTGATTAAATATTGCATATACTGAAATCTAGAAAGTAGGAGTAAAATTAATCCCTAAATTTATAATATTGTATAGTAATTCTAGGTTTGTTGGTTGAATGATGTATGTTGGTAAAGATGAACTGGAAGTTATTATAATTTGGATGGAGATTTAAGTGGTATTTTAATTCATTGGAATGAAGTTTGCTGCAATATAAATTTCCATAAATTATCCACTTTTATAATATGAATAAAAGTGTATCGTTTGAAATAACAAGAAATGTCTAAAATAAAGAGATGTATAAAAAAGGGATGTTCACCATATTTTGTACCGTCTATTCAATGATAACAAAAAAGATAATTCCTTGTAATTCCAAATTAACACAAGCCCTCTTTTTGATAATTTATGGAAAACTATAGTGTTAACTTTCCTTTTGGGAAGGTGTAATTTCAATGCATTAAAATACAGAAATCTCTAAGTATAAACCAACATGTTGTAAGTAGAGGTAATAAAAATAACGTAGTTATTAATCTAATATATGTGATAAGTTAGAAAACATGAATAAATGATGAAATTTATATAAAGTAACGAAATGAGTAATTAAGAAAACGACAGTAATCAAAGAAGGATAATAATAGTTAAAATGGATAAGCTGTAATCAATAGTGTCCAGCAAAAGTTAAGCAACAAAAGACAAATAATTTATTAAAATTAGAAGTAAATGGTAAACGACAGTAAATTGCGTTAATAAAACAAGAAGCAAGCTTTGTAAAAACAATTGAACATTAACGGCTGAACATAAGTGGCATAGTGAATTAATAAATATATATAGCCTCGAGTTCGTACTTATGGCGGGTGTGGATTAATTTAGTCAATAATTTGGATTTATTAAAAATGACTTAGTCATTAATATAGGTTGGAACGCGAGGTCGGTTAGGATTACACAATATAAGTCTGCCTACCATAAGGGGATACTAGCGGTTGTGTATACATCATACTGATATGTGGTATATCCAACTATAGGACTCGTGAGATTATATATTCGTGTATAGGTGAAGGGAATATACCAAAGTCCATGGTTCACCCTAGTTGAAGTGTTAAAGGGCCAAGTAGAGTCTGCTTCAACCTTTTAGAGGGTATGTGTTAAGTAACCAAGTGGGCACTTTCTTAATTGCATTTGGCAATCAAAATAGGACTGTGAGCGTAGGTTTGGTTCTATGATGACAAGGTTGGTACTATATATGTGAGAAGTAGGAGCTATTAACATAGATCGAGATCAACATCGGTCCTGAGCGGTCAGTTGAAAGACATGGGTTATGCTTAAACGGGCTAAACCTCCTACTAGTGTGAATCATATTTAAGACATGCACTGCCTTACAATTATCAGTTAGTTTGTTTATTGTTAGAAGGCAAGCTAGATAACCCTTAATGGAGGTCTTTTAAAAGAAGAATATGGCTAAATAGTTGTAATGCCGCATTTAGGCACTTAGGAGTTGCTTGGTTTGCAAGGTGGCAAGGATGTGATACTGGGTTGACGATGGATCCTAACGAAATGTAGAGTTACGGATACTAGCAGAGAAATTATACTGGTCCAAAGGGGGGTTGTGGTACTTATATATGCATAAGAAAAATGACTTAATTAATATTAATAATTTTTTGCTTCTAAAAAAATATTGATGTATATATGTAAGTTGTTATTGTATACATGGAGTAGGTGGGGTGTGTTATACATGTATATGAAGTCAAGACGACTAAGTTTAAAAAGTAGGCATAGCATGTAATGGAAAATAATCAGCATAACTAATATTATGTAGAAAGTATGTAACTTACCGATCACCTAAACTTTTGTTCTGACCCTTCCTCAATTCAAACCACAGGACAGACGTAGATGGACAGGTACTGGTACAAGGCGGGTGCGGTGGAAAGTCATATTTCCTTATGCATGATCGACACTAACAATGGCACAGAATAATAGACGTACAAGTCTTGGCAATAATTATATGTTTTATTTTTTTTACTTTTATTGTGAGTTATTATCGATAGTACTCTGATATAATTGTTTATTACATGATGCCAACATCGATAATTCATAACCTAATGGACTTGGATTTTCAATTTAGCGAAAATTCGGGCCCATTATGGTATGGGTTATTGCATTTGGTATTAGAGCCTAGGTTAATCGATCATAGGAATCGTGATAGGTTGATTCAAAGTATTTGTATTTTTACTATAATTATATATATACATATACACACACACACACACCCACACACACACATGCCAAACTCTATAAATTGTGAATATAGATGTAGTTGCAACTATATTCTGAAAGATGGATAGTGAGGCTATGAATTGGAACAATAAATAAAGTTGAAGATATACACCTATCCCGATCACCTAATGGGAAATAGGTTGTATTGGAAGATGTCGACATAAAAAGTACATGACTTCAACACATAAAAGGGTCCATAAATCTAGATAGTACATGACTCCCTTGTTTGGCCTAGATTTCTGATTTGTTGTAGATCCCTGCAAGATTGCCAACTGATGATGTACAATAGGTCTAGAAAAATGGGAAGTGAGGAATCTTTATGTATGTGATAACCCGGATTTCGGGATATCGGTTATTGATAATTATTCGGGTCAATAAATATAAAGGCTGATTTATAGACTGACCAAATAAATCGGATCGTAACTATTTATATTTGGATAAATATTTATACGATAATCTCCTATTATAATTACTTAAAATTGACAAAAAAAATTTTGTAAAAACAAATAATAATGATTTTTATATATATAGGGATATAAGAAGATTTTAAATAGAAAAATTATTATAATCAAACAGATTGAATTTGTATCTGTTTAAATAAATATATTTGTGTGAATTGATTTTAAGTTGGATTTTAAATTGAATTGAATTTGAGGTTTGAATTCAAAGGAAAAATATCTTCAATAAAATTGGATATAAAATATATTGTATATGATTTTACTAGTATAATTTATTTTATATTATAAAATTCTTTAAAAGATTTATAAATTAAGACAATGCAATTGCTAAATAGAAAATATAAAAAATTTATAAACCATGGAAAATAAATAAAAACATGCATAAAACACATGAAATCTTAAGAACATATCTAAATACATGTGTAAACAAATTATCTAATGATAATGACAAGTGGCATTATAAAATTTCCTTTAAGAATTTAAATTTTAGAGTATAAATTGTTTTTTTTCCAGCAAAACATTTTTTCTTCTCATTTTCTCAATTTTTCTTTCCTTTCTAAAAATCAAAACTTGAAAACAACTTTAGTTGCCTTAAGATTTAATCTGAGATAATGCAAGTAGCAGTTGCAAGATTCAACTTTTAATCTGAATTTAAGCAAACAGATTCAAGTCCAAAATCAACATCTGGTTCCAGATCTGAATCAAGATTCAGTTCATATTCAAGTAGAAGACCAAGAGCAACTGTCCTCTGTTTAAAAAAAATGGTGAGTAAACTTATGTTTTAAACAGTTTAAATTTTATGCCTATGGAAATTCTTGAAGTAGGACTTTGGTAAATGTTTACAGAGATGTTTGCATGATGGTTTTATGATAAATACATGAATATAAGTATATAGATATTTGTGTTTATGTCTGTACTTCAGCATTTTGTTCTGTTCTTCATCTTCCAGTGTTCTAATAGGATTCAAAATTTAACTACTCTTCATTTGATATTGTCTAGACCTTAATATGTAAACAAATATGTTTGCTACATCAAGATATCAAGTTTAAAAATATTTCTAGGATTTAAGTCTGAAGTTAGTTTTAATAAATGGAAAAAGAACAGTAGAACTCGAATACATGTCAAAATCCCAACCATAATAAATGATTGATCCAGGTATATAATCTATTTCAATTTCAAAAACTAGGATTTTTAAAAAAATATTCATGATTTTTAGGTGTTAAAACTAAGAGATTACGAGAGATGAATGTATTTTGGATTTTGAACATCCTCTGGTGGTCGGCGAGGTTAAGGGTCTCAAGGTCTGAATTGAAGCAGGAAGGGAGGGTGGTGACCGCGGAAAAAATGGTCGGGGTGGTTATCATTCATGGTGGCGATGGTAGATCGGTGAGGTAGGGTTTTAGCTTGGTACTTGGTCGATGTTGGGTTCGTGGTCAGAAAGTGGTCGTCATCGTGCCGGTCTCAATCGCAGTCATGGGAAACGAAGCACAGATGGGTGGCGGAGCGATGGACGTGATCGTGAGGCCACTGAAGGTAGGAAGCGTCGACGCTGTTGATTTTGCCATTGAGATTCTGAGTCTCACGAAGAGCTCGATACCTTGATTTTGATTTTCGGCGAAATCCATCGAGTTAGGTGGTCGGATAGGTTGATTAGGTCATCGTCGATTTTTAAGCGATGGTAGGGTTGATCGGAACAATGGCAAGGCACCGTGCATGTGCACGAGTTATCAAGGGTGTTAGGGAATTACTGTAATGGTGGAGCTCGGGTAGAAGTATGTTTGGCATCGAGTTGGGGTAGTGTTTAACTCGGAGTAGTTTCAGGGATTGGCTCGGGTCTGTTTCATAGAGATAAGAATAAATTTTAAGTAATTAAGAGAGAGAGATCGGAAGGGATGGGTTCGGTATTGAGTTATATTCGTGATAATTGAACTTGGTCCCAGATATTTTATTAATGTTTTAAAACAAGTTTTTTTTAGCAATGCAAAGCAAAATTTTAAAACAAAGTTTTCCAAGCAAGTTTTAAAGATTTAAAATGAATCTAGTTTAACAACCTCTCAAATCAAATTCTTTATATAACAAATGTTTTTAACATTTGATTAAAAGAAAGTGTTAAAATTCATGTGTTAATTAAGTAATTATTAAGATTAATGGATTATTTGGAATTTAATTAAGATTTTAGGAAGTTATAGATTAATTAAATTAATGAAGTAATTAATAAAAGAAGACCAATTAATTGATGATGAGGGATTAATTTATTTATAATTGAGCGACTAATTTATGATTACCAATTAATTAATTAGAGATTAATTACTTAATATAAGTAATTAAAGGATAAATTTGTTAAGGACTAATTAATTTAACTTGGAATTAAAGGATAAATTAATTAGTAATTAAAGGTTAATTAATTGACGATAATTAACCAATGGATAATTACTTAATGGAAGTAATTATGGATAATTAGTTTGGATAGATGATTAAAGGATGATAAATGGATGTTTATTATTTATTAATGATAAGTAAGCGGGATTAGGGTAAACCAAGAGATTTAAGATGGTAATTAATCTAATTGAAGATTAATTAAATTGATTTTGAATTAATCAATTTTGCTTATGGATAATCGAACGATATTGGGTGACTTGGATTATGTGATATTTCTGATATTGAGTTGAGTTGTATCGTGATATGCTATGATGGGTTGAACTGAGATATTGTGAGTGGTTTATCGATAATTAATTTGCTGTATGACTATGATACCTTGTATTATAGTTGATTTGCATCCATTTAAGCTGAAATTAAGCAGATGTTGAATTCGTAAAAGTAGTTATGCCTTAAGATGATATTGGACTCGAAGAGACAGGGGTCGGGTTTCAGTGAATTCCCGGAACCACTTCGATTTGTAATTTACAAAATTCTTTTTATTGGATATGTGGTATTAAACAGGCTAGTATGGAATGAATTGTGTAATATGGATATTTCACTTGAAACGGTTGTGTGATAAATGTTGACTAGGAGAACTCGTAAAAGAGTACAAGTTACCTTGATATTCTCATGTGTTATGGTTTGGGTATATCATGTAATGTGGGTTTACTCATGCTGGTTTCCAGCCTGACTTGGGTGTTACTTTGATGTAATGCTCGGGTCAGACCGAGTATTACAGATTTCAGGTAAGGACGTTATGTAGCTCAGAAGACGAGCTGGATGGCAGGAACGTATGGTGTGTTTCCGCTGTGATATATTGTTGTATATCTAAGACATATTGATTATGTCTGACCAGTGTTTGTATATATGTTGTAACTCTGATATATTAAAGTGTAATTTGACTAGTATAGTTTTCCTTTGTATAACTATTATTTATGTGATATTATATTTGATCCGCTGCGAATGTGAGGTTTCTGTGACTTGTCTCTGTTTCTTTTTCTTTCTCTTTCCTTCTTTCCCTAACTATCTGGAAATTTCGGGATCGAAATTTCCGGGTCATTATATTTGCTATCAGAGCAAATGGTTAAGCGAGAACCTTGGCTCTGTTGGGATAATTCATTAAGGATAGGGTCAATGGTACCCTGAAATGTGTTGAGTGAATATATATATATATATATATATATATATATATATATATATATATATATATATATATATATATGTATGAGAGCGTACTTATTATTTTCTTATATAAAGATTTTAAATGATTTTATAAGAATATATTTTGATATATATAGTAATATTTCTTTCTATTAAATATTAAGGTAATTGGTTGTTAAATTTTTGGAATTAAATTAAGTGGTAATAGAAATACAATCAAATTGAAATTAAATTAAAGATAAGTTTGAAATGGATTCAAACTGAAATTAAAATCTTGAAGTTGGGGAAGAATTTCAAAATAAGATGAATTAGAATTGGTTTCAAACCAGAGAAATAGAATGGTTATTGTGTTTAATAATGAGATGATTGTTTTCCAATAAACAATAAAATGTTTTAAGGAAGTAACCATTTAAAGAGAGTAACTTGTAAATTTGAAAGGATGTAAATTAGAGTGGGTTTCAAATTGTGAAGTTCTGAATTCTAAATTTAAACAAAATTGTTTTCAAAATGTTAAATAATAAATAGTATTATTCAGAATATTTTGAATGTGATCTTATTTTAAAATAAGAGTTGTTTGAAAGCTTTAAAGAAAACTGTTTTGAATTAAAACCAAATGTGGTTTAAATTATAAAAAATATGGCTTGGTGGGCCAAGAAGATAATATGTATATATGTGTGGATATACGTAATATCGAAGGTGATTTGAAATAAGGTGTTGAGTTTTTCCCTAAAGTGTGATATGAAAATCCAGAGTGATATAAGTCTTTGAACTTATGTAAGAAAGAATATTGATGGAAATTTGAAATTTGAAGTGGGAAGATTATAAATGAGAAGTTTAAAATTTGAAATGGAAGTTCAAATTGAATAATGTTGACTGGAGTAAATTGAATTGAATTTAACTTAGGGAAAGTTAAATAAGTTTAGGACAAGCAACCTGAATTGGAAATTTCAAGATAAAATTGGAATATAACTTGGAAAGTTAAATGGTTAATTTGAATTGAGAGTTTGAGTGATCTCAAATTAGGTTTGAGATCCGAAAATTGAAAATGGATGGATGTTTTAAAATAATTGGATAATATTACCCTATTGTTATTAATAATCTTTAAACTGTGAATTGGATTTGTTTAAAGAAATTGGGTGTGGTAATATATCCGTTATTAAGGTAAAATGGAATCACTTTGGACTTACGATTTGAATGTTTAAGATAAAACTTCAAAGGTTTGGTTTCAAAATTGAAATTTGATGATAAATTGAATTTCAAAGATTTAGTTGTTTAAAGAAGAATTGAATTATTATTTGAACTTTGAAATAGGTTAAAAATGGAATTTGGAATTCAGAATTAAGTGGTTTAAAGATATAAGTTGATTTGATTTAAAGGATTAAATTAACATCTAAAAATTTAACTCGAATTAATATAATTCGGGATGGTTTAAATTTGAAAGTTGAGATTTAAATTTAATTAGTTGAAATTGGATTTGATTTGAATTAATTAGGATTGTGACTAAAGATGTATAAGTTTGAAATTTAAATGAAAAATTTGAACTGGATTAATTTGAAATGAAATTGAAGTCGAATGAGTTCAAATTCAAATGGGAGTTGGGATTAATTCAAATTGGAATTGATATGAATTGAAATTGGTACAATTTGAAATTTATTTGAATAATTTGGAATTGTAATTAAAGTTGAATAGGTTTAAAATCAAATGGAATTTGATTTTAAAATTGGAAGGAAATTGAGAATTAATTCAACTTGAATTAGTGATAAATCAATTTCAATGAAAATTGAAGTTATTTAAATTGGAATTGAGTCAATTTAAATGAAAGTGGAAATTTAACTTGAGTTGATGAAAATGGAAGTTGGGAAGTGAACAGTTTTGACTCTGGACTATTTTCAAAATAAATTGTTTTAGTACAAATCTATTTTTCCAAGCTATTTATTATATATACAACTTTTCTATTTAAACCTAAAACTATCTTATACTTGTTTTGCAATTATTTTTGGAACTATTTAACAATTTTTCAACTGTTTTGTAAACTAGTTACTATTTTTCAACTATTTTACAAATAAATTATTATTTTACAACTATTTAGCAATTATTTAAAATTTCTATAATTATTTGACTATTTTCCAACTATTTTACAGTTACTTAACTATTTTACAGCTATTTTGCAAACTAATAATTGTTTTTCAACTAGTTATCTATTTTTAAACTTTTCAAGCTATTTTTAAACTTAAGATGGACAGAGTTTAAACTGTTTATGATTGAATACCCAATTGAGATAAGAATAGAGGTGATAATCCAAATGGGATTGAAGCACTTGTGAATAAGTGAATGAAATTAAAGTGAATGTGAATAGAAAGGGAATTCGTTTGATTAATAAATCAATAAAGATAAATACGTAGGATGTACATATATTATTCTATTTGCATAGTGATTTGATTCAGGTTCGAGCACAGAAGTTCGAGATAGTTATATCGGTCCGAGTTGGGATATTTTCACTCGATTTTTGAAGGCGAACCTGGATATGGATTGTTGATTGGTTCTGGATATTCTCTATCATAGTTATGGCTACGCAAGGAGAATGACGGTTTCTGATCAAGAAACCAGATCTGAGTCCGCACTAGGAAGTCAGGTGGACGATACTAGTTCGGAAGCGAAATTGTGTGATCGAGTGAGCGATCAGATTGATATAGCGTATGGATGATATGTGTACATCGTACGGATTTGAATGAAATTAATACTGGGAATTCGTGGATAAGAAATGTGAAATGGTTTTTGAAATGAAAGGTATATTTTGTGAAATATATGGTGAAGTAAAAGTGGAAATTGGATATTTCTATGGTAGAAATTTACTTTATGGAAGTAAGTGACTTTATAGAGTAATCAAATTTGAATATTTGATTTGGAATAAACAAAGTTATATATATTTGTTATATAAGATAAAGCTTCCCTTATTGAATCTTCTGCAAGAAGAAAAGGGTTTTGAAAGTTTTTGAAGTATAAAAAGGGAATTTATACGAGTTTGAAGTGATCCAAAGATTTTTAAAAGTTATATATATATATATATATGTATATATATATATATGTATATATATATATGTATATATATATATGTATATATATATATGTGTATATATATATATATCTACTATATATATGTAAAGGATCTTATGAGAATGATTTTGAGAAAAGGTCTTGGAACCTATGGATTTGGACAGGCTTTTGATTTTTGGAGAAAAATCAATTTTGGAATTTGGAAAGCCTATTTTGAGAATTATCGATTTTGGGATAATCGATTTTGAGAAAGGAGATTTATATGAGATTCATACTAGGTGTATGATTTAGAAGATACTATATGTGTATAGTATAAAGTGTTTTGAAAATGGCTCTGGAGAAAAAGGTGCTACCTTGGGATGAACTTATCAGGAGTACCATAGGTTGGTACTGCCTTGAGCCTCTAAGGGGGAGGTTCTAAAGTTGATCCTGTGAGGAGTCCGGACAAACTAGTTCCTGAGGATTATTGGGTAGCGAAAGTCGAGGGCACTGATGCCTACAGAGGCATTTGGGTTATGCTGTGACGACGGTGTAACTCAATGTCGCTGCGATCTACTGTGTGGACCATAGCGGAAATCGTGTGGAGGTGAGTGTCAATAGTCTACGCTTGATTTTGCCGGGAAGGCAACGTAACATCGGTAGGCTGCGATCTATGGTCAAGTGGAGTGGAGAAGTTTCATTCTTTTAGCAGCGGAATTCGAGGGCGCTGAGGCCTACAGTTATATGAGTTTTTGCTGTGATAGCAACGTAACCCCTGTTGTAGCTGCGATCTGTAGCGGGTTCCATAGTGTAATCGAGTGGTGCGGAGGCCTACAGTTATCTATGGATTTTGTCGGGATGGCAACGTAACCATCGGGTTAACTGCGACCATGGATGGGGGTGATGATTTCCAGAGCATTCTCACCAAAGATGTTTCCTCTACTTTCAAAAATGTTTTCTATATTTTTAGTAAAATTATTTTTCAAAGAATTTTCACTGGATGTTGAAAACGGGTCTGCCAAGCACTTGTAGATTTTTAGTCTTACGCCTGATCAACGTATGACCGAATTTCTGTGAGAACAAGGATGGACTGGTTGAGACATCGAGTTATAAAAAGTATTTTTATAAAACCGTTTTGTAATATTATGCAGATTTTAAGGTGTTTTAAGAATACTCAAAAGGTGATTTAACTAATATTAAGTATTTTAATAAATTCTGGCTTCGTTTCTTTTCGAGGACGAAAAGAATCAAAGGGGAAAGGAATGTGATAACCCAGATTTTGGGATATCGGTTATTGATAATTATTCGGGTCAATAAATAGAAAGGCTGATTTATAGACTGAGCAAATAAATCTGGTCGTAAATATTTATATTTGGATAAATATTTATATGATAATCTCCTATTATAATTACTTAAAATTGACAAATTTTTTTATATAAAAACAAATAATAATGATTTTTATATATATACAGGGATATAAGAAAATTTTAAATAGAAAAATTATTATTTTCAAATAGATTGAATTTGTGTTTGTTTAAATAAATATATTTGTGTGAATTGATTTTAAGTTGGATTTTAAATGAATTGAATTTGAGGTTTGAATTCAAAGGAAAAATATCTTAAATAAAACTGGATATAAAATATATTGTATATGATTTTATTAGTATAATTTGTTTTATATTATTTTCTTTAAAAGATTTTATAAATTAAGACAATGAAATTGCTAAATAGAAAATAGAAAAAATTTATAAACCATGGAATATAAATTAAAACATGCATAAAACAAATGTAAGCTTAAGAACATATCTAAATACATGTGTAAACAAATTATCTAATGATAATGACAAGTGGCATTATAAACTTTCCTTTAAGAATTTAAATTTTAGAGTATAAATTGTTTTTTTTCAGCAAAACATTTTTTCTTCTCATTTTATCAATTTTTCTTTCCTTTCTAAAAATCAAAACCTAAAAACAACTTTAGCTGCCTTAAGATTAAATCTGAGATAATGCAAGTAGCAGTTGCAAGATTCAACTTTTAATCTAAATTTAAGCAAACCGATTCAAGTCCAAAATCAACATCTGGTTCCAGATCTGAATCAAGATTCAGTTCATATTCATGTAGCAGACCAAGAGCAACTGTCCTCTGTTTAAAAAAAATGGTGAGTAAACTTAAGTTTTAAACAGTTTAAATTTCAAGCATGTGGAAATCCTTGAAGTAGGACTTTGGTAAATGCTTACAGAGATGTTTGCATGATGGTTTTACGATAAATACATGAATATAAGTATATAGATATTTGTGTTTATGTCTGTACTTCAGCATTTTGTTATGTTCTTCATCTTCCAGGTTTCTAATAGGATTCAAAATTTAACTGCTCTTCATTTGATATTGTCTAGACCTTAATATGTAAACAAATATGTTTGCTACATCAAGATATCGATTTTAAAAATATTTCTAGGATTTAAGTCTGAAGTTAGTTTTAATAAATGGAAGAAGAACAGTAGAACTCGAATACATGTCAAAATCCCAACCATAATAAATGATTGATCCAGGTATATAATCTATTCAATTTCGAAAACTAGGATTTTTAGAAAAATATTCATGATTTTTAGGTGTTAAAATTAAGAGATTACGAGAGATGAATGTATTTTGGATTTTGAACATCCTCTGGTGATCGGCGAGGTTAATGGTCTCAAGGTCTGAATTGAAGCAGGCAGGGAAGGTGGTGATCGTGGAAAAAATGGTCGGGGTGGTTATCATTCATGGCGGCGGCGGTAGATCGGTGAGGTAGGGTTTTAGCTGGATACTTGGTCGATGTTGGGTTCGTGGTCAGAAAGTGGTCGTCATCGTGCCGGACTCAATCGCAGTTATGGGAAACGAAGCACAGATGGGTGGCGGAGCGATGGATGTGATCGTGAGGCCACTAAAGGTAGGAATCGTCGACGCTGTTGATTTTGCCAGTGAGATTCCGAGTCTCACGAAGAGCTCGATACCTTGATTTTGATTTTCGGCGAAATCCATCGAGTTGGGTGGTCGGATAGGTTTGATTAGGTCATCGTCGATTTTTATGCGTTGGTAGGGTTGATTGGAACAGCAGCAAGGCACCGTGCACGTGCACAAGTTATCAAGGGTGTTAGGGAATTACTGTAATGGTGGAGCTCGGGTAGAAGTATGTTTGGCATCGAGTTGGGGTAGTGTTTAACTCGGAGTTGTTTCAGGGGTCGGCTTGGGCTGTTTCATAAAGATAAGAATAAATTTTAAGTAATTAAGAGAGAGAGAGATCGGAAGGAATGGGTTTGGGCTCGAGTTATATTCGTGATAATCGAACTTGGTCCCAATTTTTTTATTAATGTTTTAAAACAAGTTTTTTTTAGCAATGCAAAGCAAAATTTTAAAACAAAGTTTTCCAAGCAAGTTTTAAAGATTTAAAATGAATCTAGTTTAACAACCTCTCAAATCAAATTCTTTGTATAATAAATGTTTTTAACATTTGATAAAAAGAAATGTTAAAATTCATGTGTTAATTAAGTAATTATTAAGACTAATGGATTATCTGGAATTTAATTAAGATTTTGGGAAGTTATAGATTAATTAAATTAATGAAGTAATTAATAAAGGAAGATCAATTAATTGATGATGAGTGATTAATTTATTTATAATTGAGCGATTAATTTATGATTACCAATTAATTAATTAGAGATTAATTGCTTAAATGATAATTACTTAATATAAGTAATTAAAGGATAAATTTGTTAAGGATTAATTTATTTAACTTGGAATTAAAGGATAAATTAATTAATAATTAAAGGTTAATTAATTGAGGATAATTAACCAATGGATAATAACTTAGCGGAAGTAATTATGGATAATTAGTTTAGATAGATGATTAAAGGATGATAAATGGATGTTTATAATTTATTAATGATAAGTAAGCGGGATTAGGGTAAACCAAGAGATTTAAGATGGTAATTAATCTAATTAAAGATTAATTGAATTGATTTTGAATTAATCAATTTTGCTTATGGATAATTGAATGATATTGGGTGACTTGGATTATGTGATATTTCTGATATTGAGTTGAGTTGTATTGTGATATGCTATGATGGGTTGAACAGAGATATTGTGAGTGGTCTATCGATAATTAATTTGCTGTGTGATTATGATACCTTGTATTATAGTTGATTTGCATCCATTTAAGCTGAAATTAAGCGGATGTTGAATTCGTAAAATAGTTATGCCTTAAGATGATATTGGATTTGAAGAGACAGGGGTCGGTTTCAGTGAATACTCGGAACCACTTCGATTTGTAATTTACAAAATTCTTTTTATTGGATATGTGGTATTAAACAGGCTAGTATGGAATGAATTGTGTAATATGGATATTTCACTTGAAACGGTTATGTGATAAATGTGGACTAAGAGAACTCGTAAAAGGGTACAAGTTACCTTGATATTCTCATGTGTTATGGTTTGGGTATTTCATGTTATGTGGGTTTACTCACGTTGGTTTCCAGCCTGACCTGGGTGTTACTTTTATGTAATGCTCGGGTCAGACCGAGTCTTACAGATTTCAGGTAAGGACGTTCTAGAGCTCAGAAGACGAGTTGGATGGCCGGAACGTATGGAGTGTTTCCGCTGTGATATATTGTTGTATATCTGAGACATATTGATTGTGTCTGACCAGTGTTTGTATATATGTTGTAACTCTGATATATTAAAGTGTAATTTGACAAGTATAGTTTTCCTTTGTATAACTATTATTTATGTGATATTATATTTGATCCGCTGCGAATGTGAGGTTTCTGTGACTTGTTTCTGTTTCTTTTTCTTTCTCTTTCCTTCTTTCCCTAACTATCTGGAAATTTCGGGATCGAAATTTCTAGGTCGTTACAATGTAACACCCTACATTTTTATAACATTATTTTAGATATTCAATTAATTAAATAAAATTAAATAATATGAGGATTAATAGATTGAGATTTGATTTATCAAAGGGTAGTCGTGCAATGTTAAATGAAAATCAAACTGAAACAGCATGAATTAATGTGTTAGGAAATAAGTAAGGATAAAATGGGTAATGGGACAGACTTATGCCCTAACCCTTAGGAAATGATATACACGTTCATTTTCATTCTACCAAATTAAAATACATCAAGGTCGGCCACCATTTTCACTCTCAAGGGAAAATAAAGCTAGATTTCAAGAGAAAGAAGTTAATCAACTTATTCAATATCAAATCTCACATCCTTTAATCTCAAAGCTAAGGTGAATGATTACTACATCCCATTTTCTTATGGTCTTCGGTTTTAAGTTAAATTCGAAATGTTTTTGCAAGCTTATGCCATGTTTTGCATGGTTAAAGTTATATATATGCTTGTTGATGAATTGCATATGTTCATAGTAGTTTTTTTGATATGTTTGGTATGAAAATTCAATTAAATGACATCCAACTACCTTGAAATTTTAAATATAGGTCATAAATGATAATTAAGAGATGGGTTTGAACTTTCATAATTTTCTGAATTACTGCGGATTTTATATTAATTTTCTAGTGAATAAAATGATTTATTGGGTTATCAAATATTTACCGTTAAAGCAATAATTATTTGGGTTTGAAATTTCTATATGTTGGAAAACATATTAAAATAGATTTTCTAGATTTTTCCAGATTTTTCCTAAGTATTTTAATGAATATATAAAATTATTTAAGGTAAGAGACTTAAATGTTTTATATATTTAATTAAGGAGAATAGACATGTTATAAAATAATATCATTGTCTGTTTCTGAAATTATGGGCGGCACTTTTCTGAAAAGTATTTAGTACCCAATAAGAATTTGACAAATGAAGGCAAGTTGATTGCAAAGTTTTCTCTCTTAAGTTAAAAACAAGAAAATCATTCTTTTAGCATGTTCGGCCATTTTCAGCATTAAAGGTTCAGACCCAGACCTTTCATAATCATTGCTTTCGAAGCTAATGCGTATGGTATAAAGCAGCTTAGTACGTAACATATTGGACAAGGTCGAAGGGGTACTAGGTCAAAACCTTAAGTTCCGAAGAGGTTGGGGTATGCTTGTTTTATAAGCCAAAAGAAACACCTGCATTGCCTTCGAAAAGAAGCTTTCGACTTGGTTTCTTTCGAATGGGTCATATATTCAAAATAAAGGTTTAAAGCATTCGAGGGGGTCGAAACCCCCAGCTGTCGCCATCCTACCTTTCAAAGTCATTGGCTTTTGACATGGTCAAAAGGCAAACTTGCCTTTTAAAAATCAGCTGGTTCTCCCATGCTTTCGAAGGGATGGTTTCGACAGCACTGCTTCTTGTTTAGAAAAAGGTTTCGAAGGGAAGCTTTAGACTTAGATGTTTTACCCTTTTTATTATAATTGAAGTATAACCCAAGGTTTCGAAAGAGGTGTTTTAAAGTGTTAAAAAGGCCGGAGCCTATTGTTTAAGAAGATAAGTTTGAAGCTTTAGAAAGGGTCAAGGCAAAGCTTTCGAAGGGGTCAAAAGCTAAGCTTTCGAAGAGGTCGGAAGTAGAGCATTCAAAGGGGTCGAAAGCAAAGCTTCCGAAAGGGTTGAAAGGTTTTAAAAGAAGTTTCTCCACATGTTATAAACTGAATCTAAGAGCTTTTGAAAGGTTTATGTTTTAAAGGGTTAATGCTTTCGAAAGGTACTATTTTCTGAATAGTTTCAAAGGAGTCGAAAGAAAAGCTTTCGAAGGAGTCGAAAGAAATGCTTTCAAAGGGATCGAAAGCAAAGCTTTCGATGGGGTCAAAAGGTAGCTTTCGAAGGGATCGAAAGGTCCTATTTTTCATGGTTTCTAAAGAGTTGAAATGAAAAGTTTTTCCATAGGTTTCTAAGGCAATGTTTTAAAGTGTTTTAAAATATGATGTCTAATGTTTTATTGCTTTCAAAAGGAAAGATTACAAAGGTTTTGAAAGGGATAGATAAATAAAGGGTTTTACATGGTTTTGAAAGAGATGCTTTCATGGGTTTAGAAAGGGGTATTTTCAATGAAATCGAAAGGGGTACTTTCAAATGCATAAATATTTTCATCAACTAAAGTTTGAGTAATATACATACATATATATATGTACATATATACATATATAATATGCCAAGGTAATTTTGAGTAAAGCATAAAGGTTATGTATTTTCCTTGTATAAATTTGATTTAAAGGTTTTAAATCATTTTGAAAAGGTTTTCAAGGAAAATTATGGGAAGGGATCTCAAAGTGAAAATAACTCAGATATTAGAATGCCAGATGGGACTGGTATAGGGTCATGCCCTATACATTAGCTATTGGCCCCAACTAATTTTTGTCCAAAATTCCAATTTGTAGGGCTTGGTCACAGGTAGACTAAAATTATGATTACACGCAGAAAGGAATATTTATTTGTATACAGATAGGTTATTGGTGAGCCCCAAAAACCATTAGGATCAGGAAGACCTGGGAGAAGATTAAGTTAGGGACAGACCGTCCGGAAGAGAAGTATTTAACAGATATTTAATAATAGACCGTCCAAACGAGGAGTATCTAACAGATGTTAGATTAATTTTGTTTATATTGTCTGGTAGGCCCATCAGCCAAAGGTTAAAAGTTAGCCAAACAAAACTCATGTATTGAACAGATAGCTCATTTATTACTTGATACTTATGTATGTTTACATAATGATGCTTTACAGTATTTAACCTGTTTTGGTTGTAGGAAAAGGTTTTGCAAAGACATGTTTTAAAAGGATGTTAGAAAGGGGAAACACGTTCCGTTAAGCGGCATGGTCTCACTTAACATATTAAACCGGGATGTATAATATTATTCACACCAGACATTATGTCTGACTCAAAGTTTATGTTTGCCCCTTAAACTCTCGGGTGCTCAAAATTGATTTGAGTAGGCTGAGGGGTTAAGGTACTTTCATGTTTTAATAGGATGGCGAATAAGGCTACCGGAGGCATGCAGGAGGCAAATAGATAGCTATTTAGGAGTTGTAGTTTTATGCTTTGTTATATTTCCACAGTGTCGGTATTAAGTCTATTATGACTATATGACTCTGAATATACAAGGGGGTATCTTCATATACCGCTCTTGGCTTATTTTATCATAAGTATATTTTACCTATGCCTAGAAATGCATTGGGATTATGTATTAAGAATATGGAACATCTGTTTTGAAATTTGATGAAGAAAAAGTTGTTTTAAAATCTGTGATTTGTTTCATATTCAAGTGCTTCTGATATTAAAGATACCATTAATATAGCCATATTTAGTCACCGGAAACTAATACTACAGATAACTGCAGCACTTGTAACGCTTAGTTTTGGGCCTCTAGATAGGGAATTTATAGCTTGGTATATGGTTTATGGAATACTTTAGCTAAAATGGTTTTTGGAAACATAATCCTTAGTAATTAGAGGTAAGATCGGGGTAGGGATAACGCTAACATAACGTACTTGTATTATATATAGGTATATGCTATATCTCTAGACTCCTATCTTAGTTGGGCTATTCATCTGTATCTCATGAAGCTTGAATACAGATATGGAAGGAAGAAGAGGAAGAGTTAACCTTGAAGAAGAGAGCACCACCACTAATGGAAATGCCCGTCTTAATGCTAGGAGAAGTCCAGGTCAGTTTCAAGCTGAAATTGTTGGTGTTGGGGTTCCCCAAGTGGATATGGGAGCCATGCATCAGTTTTTCGTAAACTTGCAAGCAGGAATTACAACTAGAGTTGTTGGAGGGAATGCTTCTAGATGAGGAGTTCAGGAAGCTCCGATAGTCAACCACTATGCTAACTTGAGCAGAGACTATATTAGGCTTGGAGCGAAGCCATTCATTGGAACCGAAGATACGATTGAGGTAGAAAACTGGCTATTGCATTATGTGAGAATCTTTGCTGATTTAGGATTGAATAACAAGCAGAAAAGGAGATTAGCTTCGAGACAACTTGAGGGAGCTGCTCTATTCTGTTGATACACGAAGATTTTTGATCAATGACAATGTATAAAGGAAGAGATATATGCAAGATAGAGGAAGATCAATGAAATATAAACTTGAGTATGATTTTTATATATATAGGTTTATTTGTTAAAATCTATCCTCAAGAGTTGCACAAACACAAGAACACATTCATTATACTTCAATTTTTCACTGTGCATACTTCAATTCTTCATAATGCATAAATTCATATGTCAGTCGACTGAACTGAATTTACCAGTCGACTAAACTGGCAAACATGTACAAATATGCACAGTTTCAGTCGACTAAATTTTCTGCACAGTCGACTGAAAATTTTCCAGATAGATTCTTACTATAATTTCAGTTGACTAAAATTCTTGTACAGTCGACTGAATTTGAAC
This sequence comes from Allium cepa, assembly GCA_030765085.1. Taxonomy (NCBI): domain Eukaryota; kingdom Viridiplantae; phylum Streptophyta; class Magnoliopsida; order Asparagales; family Amaryllidaceae; genus Allium; species Allium cepa. The sequence continues at coordinate 1,023,786,256 of CM060945.1, read as the reverse complement.
CTGCGAATTTTGCATGAAATGACACCTTCTTCTTCCCAAGAGTTGCGACCATTCCTCAATAGAAATGGAAGCTTCTCTTATCTACAACCCTTGGCAATACATGCATCCTTTTTACAACTATAAATACATGATTCAAACATCATTCAAGACATCGAATTCTCTTACTCTAATCTATCTATTTCTTGATCATATTTTCTAAACATTATCAAAGCAATCACTACTCTCTTTGCTTGAATTACTATTTATATTTAATATATTTGATTCATAGCAAATTCATAATTCCTTAATCTTCACAAACATATTTCATATTCTTGAGGATAAGATTATAGGAACATTGTACTACAATAGACTCATTTGTGTTATAAAGAACACAACTAGTCAAAACTTGTTTAGCATTGAGGTTTGAAGTCCTCTTAGGTAGTTTGAGGCAAAGAAAACCCGTTCGGTTGTTCGGGTAAGTTGTGAACCTATTCCTCCGGGTTAAGAGAGGGTTTTGTAGTTAGTGAAATACCTAAGTGAAGCTTAGGGACTGGACGTAGGACAAGTGGTCCGAACCAGTATAAAATCTTGGTGCGATTTTCTACTTACCATATATATTAACCATATAGCTATTCCATATTACACGATCCTACCGCACCCCATCTTTCAATTGGTATCAGAGCCTGACCATCCTATAACCATAACACCGTTATTAGACATATTGATAATATGGAAAATAACGCAAGTACAAGTACAACTTCTGCCTATAACTCTACATTTGCCGAAGGACAATCTACTTAAAGACCCCCTCTTTTCAATGGACTTAACTATAACTATTGGGCTACAAGGATGAGGATTTATATGCAAGCAACTAGCTTCGAAGCATGGAACGCCACTCAAGTAGAGTTCGTTGTACCCACAACCGACTATCCTACATGGACACAAACTCAGAAGAATGAAGCTAGTGCAAATGCCAAAGCAATGAATATGCTATTTTGCACCTTGGATAGAAATGAATTCAACCGAGTTAGCATATGTACTACTGCACATCAGATATGGGATACACTTAGAACCATACACGAAGGCACTAACAAGGTCAAACAAACAAAGATCTCCATGCTAAAGAATCAATTCCAAAACTTTAGAATGCGACAAAATGAATCTATCAATGACATGTATTCAAGATTTCAAGACATTCATCATGCCTTAATCGGATTGGGAGAAAAGTTTACGGATTTTGATATTGTATCTAAGGTTCTAAATTCACTCACTGATGAATGGGAAAGAAAGGTGCTAGCAATCGAGGAAGCAAACGATCTATCTTCAATGAAACCAGAAGAATTAATTGGAAATCTCATGTCATATGAAGTTAATATGCAAGCTAAGAAAGATCAAGCTCAAGAAAGAAAGAATGTTGCTTTTCACGCGGAAAAAGAAGATTCAGAATCGGAAGATGAGGATTTAGCATTCATAGCCAAGAATTTCAAAAAATTCTTAAAATTTAGAAAAGGGAACAAAAACGGATTCAAAAAGAATTTCATGAGTAAACCTCCTTTCTCAAATATACAATGCTTTAATTGTCACAAGAAAGGACACATGCAAAAAGATTGCCAAGAACAAAAGAAGGAAAATCAGAAAAGTTTCAACAACAAAAACAAAAAGGATAAATTCAAAAAGAAGGCATTCTCTGTAACATGGGACGATTCAGATTCATCTTCATCTGAAAGTGATAGTGATACCGACAATGAACAAGCAAATGTATGCTTCATGGCTCAAGATTCTGAGGTAAGCAATTTAACTTTCGATGATTTAATTGAAGTAAACACTGAACTTTTAAGCACAATAAAAAGTCTTAAAAAGAAAATTAAGGAAATTCGTGAAAATCAAAACAAGCTGAGTTTGAAAGAGATATGTTACATGATGAAAAGAAAATTCTTGAAGAAGAACTTGAAAAAGTTCAAGAATCTTATTCAAACTCAGAAACTCAATTATCACTTTTAAGTCAAGAAATTGAAACTCAAAAGACTAAGAATGATATAATTGCTTCTGAAAATCATGAGTTAAAAACAAAAATTAGACAAGTTGAGTTAGAAAACAATAGTCTTCAAGCTAGATTAGATAACATTACTAAAAATGTTTCTAACTTTAATAAAGGAAGAGAAAATTTATCTAAAATTTTAGAAAATTCTCAATCCTCTTCAAACAAACATGGATTAGGATATAAAAAGGAAGTAAAAATTTCTAAAAATAAAAATTTTAAAAATTCAAAACATCAAATATTACTTCAAGAACCTATTCAAACAAAAGTAGAAACCAAGATAGTCAAAATTTGGATTCCAAAGACTAACAATATTTTAATTAGGAATAAATATATTAAAACATTTATAGATAATGTTCACCGTAATAAAAACTATATTTATAAAAAGGATACTAAACCAAATTGGGTTTGGTTTCCTAAACTCTAATTTTTTTTAGGACCCTATTAAAAGGTGGGTACTAATAATTTCATATCTATTTTCAGGTCCCACTCAAAAAGAAAAAATGGATATTAGATAGTGGTTGTTCAAAACACATGACCGGAGACAAAGATATGCTTACAAACATAACATACTTTGATGGTGGCTCGGTTACCTTCGGAGACAATTCAAAAGGCTATATCATTGGCAAAGGAGATGTGAACAATTACGGTACATCAAAATTACCTTTTATAACAAATGTTTCATTAGTTAAAAATTTAAAACATAATCTACTTAGCATAAGTCAACTATGTGACAACGGCTTTAAAATAATGTTTTCGGATAATAAATGTAGTATTTTTGATCAAAACCAAAATCTTGTTTTTGAAGGAAATAGAGATAGAAATATTTACTTTTTAAATATGAATATTAATCATAATACAAGTATGTGTCTACTTGCCAAAGACAATGATCCTTGGTTATGGCACAAAAGATTTTGTCATATAAATTTTAAAACTATTAGAAAACTTTCTAGAAATGATTTAGTAAGAGGTCTACCCAAGATAAACTTTAAAATAAATAATCTTTGTGATGATTGCCAAAAAGGTAAATTAACAAAATCATATTTCAAATCTAAGAAAATTATTTCGACTTCACAACCATTAGAATTATTACATATGGATTTATTTGGACCAACACAAGTTCAATCCATTAATCATAATCGATACGTATTTGTAATAGTTGATGATTTCTCAAGATATACATGGACTATTTTTATGAAAAATAAAAGTGATACTTTTGAAAATTTTAAAACATTTGTCAAAAGAATTCAAAATGCTAAAGACTTAAAAATTAAAAATATTCGAAGCGATTATGGAGGAGAATTCGAAAACGAGGATTTTGAAATTTTTTGTAAAAAGAAAGGAGTAAATCATAATTTTTCATTTCCTAGAACTCCTCAACAAAATGGAGTTGTAGAAAGAAAGAATAGAACATTACAAGAATGCGCAAGAACATTATTAAATGGATGTTCCTTACCAAAACATTTTTGGGCAGAAGCCGTTGCTACTGCATGTTACGTATTAAATAGAATATCAATTAGACCACTAACTAAAAATACTTCTTATGAACTATTTAATAACAAAAAGCCAAATATATCGTATTTTAAAGTATTTGGATCAAAATGTTTCATTGTAAATACAAAAGATCAATTAGGAAAATTCGATCCAAAAGCTAACGAAGGAGTTTTCGTAGGATACTCAGAACGAAGTAAAGCATATCGAGTATTTAATAAACATACAAACATAATTGAAGAAACTTTACATATATCTTTTGATGAAAATTTTAATAGAAATTTAAGTATAAAAGATGATGAAGAATTAATAAATATAGAAGAAACAAATCTTGAAAATAATAATTTAAGATCCCCTCCTAGAATATTACGAGATCATCCAACTCAAAATATTATAGGAGAAATAAATTCTCAAGTTAGAACAAGAAATCAACTAAATCAAATGGGTCATGTAGCTTTCATTTCATCAACAGAACCTAAAAATCCTAAAGAAGCATCAACAGATGATTATTGGATTATTGCTATGCAAGAAGAATTAAATCAATTTGAACGTAACGACGTTTGGGAATTAGTTCCCCGTCCTAATAATCAATCAGTAATAGGAACAAAATGGATTTACAAAAATAAAGTAGATGAATTAGGTAATATAACAAGAAATAAAGCTAGACTAGTAGCACAAGGATATAATCAAGAAGAAAGTATTGATTTTGAAGAAACATTTGCTCCCGTCGCAAGACTTGAAGCAATTCGTATACTTTTAGCTTTTGCATGTTTTCACAATTTCAAACTCTATCAGATGGATGTGAAAAGTGCATTTTTAAATGGTTTTATTAAATAAAATGTATATGTAGAACAACCTCCTTTATTTATACACGAAAAATATCCAGATCATGTCTATAAATTAAAGAAAGCACTATATGGTCTTAAACAAGCACCTCGTGTTTGGTATGAAAGACTTAAAAGTTATTTATTAATTTCGGGATTTAAAATTGGAAAAGTCGATCAAACACTCTTTATTAAAAATACTTCAAAAGACATTTTAATAATTCAAATATATGTAGATGATATTATATTTGGATCAACAAATGAAAATTTATGCAAAGAATTTTCAAATATAATGACTAAAGAGTTTGAGATGTCTCATATGGGAGAATTATCATACTTTCTTGGACTTCAAATAAAACAATTATCAAATGGAATTTTTATAAACCAAGAGAAATATTGTACAAACTTAATTAAACGTTTCGGAATGGAAAACACTTCAGCTAAACCTACTCCTATGAGTACTACTACTCATCTCGATCGAGATGAAAATGGCAAAAGTGTAGATCAAAAATTATATCGAAGTATGATAGGCTCCTTACTTTACTTAACCGCAAGTAGACCAGACATAATGATGAGTGTATGCTTATGTGCACGTTTTCAATATAATCCTAAAGAATCACATTTAAGAGCAGTTAAACGAATTATACGATATCTTAACTACACTAAAGACTTTGGACTTTTTTATCCAAAAGAGTGTACATTTGAATTAGTATCATTCAGTGATGCTGATTTTGGTGGATCTCGAACAAATAGAAAAAGTACAAGTGGTACATGTCATTTTATTGGAAAATCACTTGTATCATGGTTTAGTAAGAAACAAAATTGCGTCTCACTTTCCACCTGCGAAGCAGAATATATATCAGCCGCATTAGCTTGTACTCAAGTTATATACATGCAACAAACACTCAAAGATTTTAATATAAATTTAACAAATTCTACAATATATTGTGATAACACTAGTACAATAAACTTATCTAAAAATCCAGTTAATCACTCTCGTACAAAACATATAGATATTCGTCACCATTTTTTACGTGACAATATCGAAAAAGGTATAATTAATCTAGAACATATTTCTACCGAAAATCAAATTGCCGATATATTTACTAAACCCTTATTAGAAAATTCCTTCATAAAACTTCGACGAGAATTAGGGATAATATCCTTTAAAGATATCAATTAAATTTACAGTAGATATATACATATTTCAGTCCACTAATTTTTTTTTTCAGTCGACTGAATACAAATCAAGAGTTTTTCTCAGCTATATTATAAACCTTACATTTTTTTTAATTGATTTATTAATAACATCCTTACATTTTTAACAAATTTTTCCTTAATCATTGAATATTTATGTGGCTACAAATCTTAGCTAAACAATAACCATTAATTGTTTAGTCAAATTCTATTATAAATTTTTAAAAAAAAAATTAGTTTTTTTTTAAAACATCTAAATTTTACAATTAAAAACTTAACAAACTCAAAATGTCGTCTAACAACTCCTACTCTCCAATCAACATCACATCGTCAAGCAAAAACTCTCCAACATCACCAAAACTTCCCACACCAACACCACCACATGAGCCGATGTATAGTTGGAAAAATTATCGTACTGGTTACACTCCAGAAACCAAGAAGGCTAAGCGCAGACTTTTTATTTCTCCGGACACGAAAAGAAAGATTGATGAGATTCATCAATTTCAACAACAACAGATTGACCTTCAACGAGAACTATACTTCGAGCAAAAGATTACAGCTAGACGTTTGAACTTCCTAGAGCAAATTGGCTTACGTTTCTGTGGATCAAAGAAGAACGAAGTGGCTGAGCCCCTACCTCGACCCGTCAGTTCATTTGATCCATCTTCATCTTATCGTATACCAAACGATCCCATCAATCCATGGATGTCTCCTAAGACACCACAATATAGTTCGAAATCATGGGATAGAAATTACATGAAGAATGAAGGAAAGAAGAATCCAAGTCCTTCTCAAAAGAAATAATTCAATTTTGAAATATATTATTTGTAACTATTTTTCTTAAAATAAATTGTTTACATTCAAAAAGAACCTGAAACAACAAAAGTACATGATTCAGTCGACTGAACTTATAAGCCCAGTCGACTGAATACAAACAGAAAACATTTTTTCCATATTTTCAGTCGACTAAATATTTCTGCACAGTCGACTGAAACTTAACAGAAACTCTCGGGAAAATATTCAGTCGACTAAAATCTCTGCTCAGTCGACTGAATTCAAACCTAAAAAGTTTCGGTCTACAATTCAGTCGACTGAATAGACATTTTCAGTCGACTGAACGGCCTTTTCCAGGTAAAATTCCCTTTATTTACATAAGTTTTTCACTTCCAAAATCACTTTTTACATCTTCTTCCCCAAATTTCCCCAAAGCCCTAGATCTCAAATACTTCCAATCTCCCTCAAATCAAAAGCAAATGGCACCAAAACGATCTAGAGCTTCATCCTCTTCATCCTCCGAGCCCATTGATGCTCAAATTGCTCAATGGCTATATGATGAAGTCGCGATAACCCGATGGAACAAGATGAAGAACTCAAGAATATTCGAGCATTCCTTTGTAGATTTCCAAAGTCTTCCCACCTACAATTTCCAAGAGCTCACTGATCGAGCAGGCTTAACTCCTCTTCTTGATTTGAAACGGAATGACATTGCCATAAATCATATTATGGTCAAGTTGTTCTACGCAAATCTCAATCTTGGACACCAAACTCCAAGGAATCCAAACGACAGTGTTTGGAGCATGGTCTGCGGAAAGAAGGTTTGGCTTTCTTTGGATCGAATAGCTCACATTTTAGGGTCAACTAATATCGGAAGGAAACTAGAAGAAATAGAGTTCAATCCACAAATTCGTGATAACATAAATCACCAATTTATGGATGATAATATAAATTTCCCAGATTTCAAATCTACATCTCTTCGACCTCGAGCAAGAATTCTACATAAAACTCTAATGAGAACGATCACTCCTCGCACGGGCTCATATGAAATCGTTTACCCAATTAACTATCGAGCTTTATATGCCATCTTTGGCAATATTAAAGTCAATTGGGTACAACTAATCCTCGATGAGTTTCTCTCGTTTCATAATGGTAAAATGCGCACAATTTATTTTGGAGAATATATCATGCGACTTCTCCTCAATGTTGATACACCATTACCGGATTCAGAAAACACAATGGTCCATCAAATAAACCATCGGACCATAAGCCTTATGCAACTCCCTACTCGACCTCCTCGATTTATATCACTTGCCGAATGGGAAGCTAGGCGTCAAGAGCAACAACAACAACCTCTGCCACCTCAACACGAAGAGCATTTCGAACAAGAAGAAGAAATTCGTCTTGTTGACCCAACCTACTCTACCAACCAATCCTTAGGAATATTATCAAGAAATCAACAAATTCTTGATAATCGTCTTAAAAAGGTGGATAATAAGCTTGACAAAATCAAAGGATTTTTCAATAAGCTTTGGGACGCTATCTCGTGTTCAAGCACCACTACCGCTTCAACATCTCGTGACAAGCGTCCTGCACCAACATTTACATGGACGTCATCCGAGGAGCATACCGGTAGCAGCACAAGCGGAGCTAGTGGTGGACAAGGAGGAAGACCTTATCGACCATCAACAGGAGGACCAGTCATTAGAGAACCAGGAGACAGAGAAGGTTCTTACGATTGGGATAGGGATCAGTAATTTATTTGAGTTGTTGTTCTATTATGTTTCTTGCAACTACGAAATTTGAACTATTATATTTTATGCATTTTTTATGCAATTCTAAGATTCATTCTTTTTGGTTTAAAGTGATTGTTTTAATTCCATGCAACTACGGTTATTACTTCCTTTTTGTCGATGACAAAGGGGGAGAAAATCTATGGTACTAACTTTGTTTTTGTAGGAAAGATAGGTGTACACACTCAGGGAGAGAAAGTTTAAACATCTTTAGAAAATCAAGTATTGTCATCAATCAAAAAGGGGGAGAATGTTGATACACGAAGATTTTTGATCAATGACAATGTATAAAGGAAGAGATATATGCAAGATAGAGGAAGATCAATGAAATGTAAACTTGAGTATGATTTTTATATATATATAGGTTTATTTGTTAAAATCTATCCTCAAGAGTTGCACAAACACAAGAACACATTCATTATACTTCAATTTTTCACCGTGCATACTTCAATTCTTCATAATGCATAAATTCATATGTCAGTCGACTGAACTGAATTTACCAGTCGACTGAACTGGCAAACATGTACAAATATGCACAATTTCAGTCGACTAAATTTCTGCACAGTCGACTGAAAATTTTCCAGAAAGATTCTTACTATAATTTCAGCCGACTAAAATTCCTGTACAGTCGACTGAATTTGAACCTGCGAATTTTGCATGAAAGGACACCTTCTTCTTCCCAAGAGTTGCGACCATTCCTCAATAGAAATGGAAGCTTCTCTTATCTACAACCCTTGGCAATACATGCATCCTTTTTACAACTATAAATACATGATTCAAACATCATTCAAGACATCGAATTCTCTTACTCTAATCTATCTATTTCTTGATCATATTTTCTAAACATTATCAAAGCAATCACTACTCTCTTTGCTTGAATCACTATTTATATTTAATATATTTGATTCATAGCAAATTCATAATTCCTTAATCTTCACAAACATATTTCATATTCTTGAGGATAAGATTATAGGAACATTGTACTACAATAGACTCATTCGTGTTATAAAGAACACAACTAGTCAAAACTTGTTTAGCATTGAGGTTTGAAGTCCTCTTAGGTAGTTTGAGGCAAAGAAAACCCGTTCGGTTGTTCGGGTAAGTTGTGAACCTATTCCTCCGGGTTAAGAGAGGGTTTTGTAGTTAGTGAAATACCTAAGTGAAGCTTAGGGACTGGACGTAGGACAAGTGGTCCGAACCAGTATAAAATCTTGGTGCGATTTTCTACTTACTATATATATATTAACCATATAGCTATTCCATATTACACGATCCTACCGCACCCCCTCTTTCATATTCTAGTGGAATACTGTTGTAGCTGGTGTTGATGAGGAAATCATGACTTGGTTAGAGTTTAAGAGAAGGTTTCAAGAAAGGTTCGTATAAGTAATGGCGCGGTCGGTATTGATTAGCAACTTTGCTGAACTGGAACAAGAAGAGATGTTTGTTCTAGAGTATGCTAGAAGATTCGAAGAGTTAGCCCGGTACGGGTGCCAATGTTGATATGGTGATAAAGAGGAACGAGAAGTTTGTAAGGGGTCTGAAGTTGGAGTTGGCAAGGGATACCTCACCGCATATAAGAGATCCAAGTGATGTAGTGGTAGAAATTGCGCTGGGCGGGAAGAGGCATTAGCTTGTTCGGAGAAGAAGAAAGAGAAGGTGGTTCAAATAGGGCATGATAGAGAAGAAAGTTTTTCCATAAGAAGAATGCTCATAATGGAGGAGCACAAAAGAGGGGAAAATCTGAAGTGGTTTGTTACAAATATGATAAGAAGGGACACTATGCTCATGAATGTCGTACCGGAAAAGGAAAAGGGAAAGAGGCAGTTGGAAAGAAGAATGTCTGATGCTTTAATTGTGATCAGATCGTCCATTATAAGAACCAATGAAATGAGCCTACTGGAGAAGGAAAGGGATAGATGTATGCATTGGAGCCTGCAAATTCTAGGCTAGCTGTGCAGGAGAAAGGGAAGGCCGTTCTAGGAGGCATGCTATAGCTTCATGGTATGTCTGCCAACATTCTATTTGATACCGATGCATCACAATCTTTTATTTCTCAATGTTTGGTAGATAAGCTTAACCTAGATCCCTCATATTTAGTTACATTCTTAAAGTCTGCAAATCCGATAGGAGGATATGCAACACTTGGGATGAGGTGTGGCCATTTAGAGTTTGATTTGCTAGATCATACATTTGATTGTTGTTTTCCTGTATTTGATTTTGTGGGGTTTAGGATTATCCTTGGAATAGATTGGTTAAGTAAATATGATGCTAGGATATTCTTCCACGATAGGAAAATATCACTTTGACACCCAGATTGTAGTAATCGGATAGTCTATACTGTAGAAAACCCTCATTGTGAAGTGAATGCTTTATTGGGTATCATTGAGATGGAGGATGATTTGCATCGAGTCTTTGTGATTAGAGAGTTTGTTGATGTGTTTGAGTGGGTAGTTGGGTTACCACCGAAATGAGCAATTGAGTTTCAGATTGATTTAGTGCCTAGAGCAGAACCGACGAGTAGGCTACCAAGCAGAATGACACGTATAGGGATAAAGAAGCTAATGGTGCAGTTAGTGGATTTAGAACGCAAGAGTTTTATTCGACCGAGTAGTTCACCTTGGGGTGCAGCAGTAGTGTTTGCTAAGAAGTCGTACGGATCATTGAGGCTATATATCGGTTATCGTAAGTTGAATGAGAAGACGATAAAGAACTGATATCCATTGCTAAGAATTGACGATTTGTTTGATCATTTAGGTGTGGCCAAGGTATTCTCTCAGCTGATTTGGCGATGGGATTTCATCAACATAGAGTGGAAGATGACAGTATTCCTTTGACGGCGTTTAGGACGAGGTTTGGATCATACGAATGGTTCGTTATGCTGTTAGCGCCAAAATTGGTCGCTAACGTCCAAATCCAGATGAAAGCACCAAATCTCAGTCATAGGTCAAAGATAGAGTGTGTGTAGAGATTATTATGAAGAGCGGTAAAAATTAAAAAGAAAGCAGTAATAACAGAGGATTTATAGTGGTTCGGCTGACTCCTACCTACGTCCACTCCAGAAATTTCTTTTTTATTGATATGGGAATCAATTACCATTACAATCCGAAGTTTTTAAAACAATAATAGCAGAGTAGCCTTAGTGGAGAAGAGGAAGGGGAACAGAATCCAGATCCTTTTTCTTGAAGCCCGACATACTGTATTTATAGATGAAGATAAACCGGTTCCCCTGCGTAGGCCCATGACAAAGGTAGCTCGGGCCACAAGGTTAATTCAAGCTGACCGACCCTAGGCAAGCCGATCCACAACCACCGAACCACCTCAACCTAAATAATATGGTTGATCCACACATGGTCGATCCAAACATATCAGTCCATATATACCGGCCCATATGTACCGATCCACATATACCGACCCACTTTGGCCTGTCTCCCTTGACCGAACAACTCGTGACGACCCACCAAGTCCGACCCATCCATGACCTTTCATAGGAGCTATCCTACTCCAACCACACTACCATCTAATATCAACCTATACAGACATGCCGAACCACTACATTATGCCTAATCGCATATGTATACCGACCCTAGAATAGAGTGCCGACCCAAAGATGTTCTCTCATCATAGTCGACCCCATGTTCACCGATCCAGAACCAATCCACCGACCCGAGCATGTTCGAGTATTGACCCGAGTATAAGCCTATGTGACCCCGATCCACTCAACCATGCTGATCTACTCCATCATGACTGAATCACCTTCCTACCGATCCACACCATCATGCGGATCCACACCATCCATCTCTATAGACAACCCAGGGATTTCGATACACCGACCCAGGTCCATCTTGGTGCCAAGCAAGAATTGACCCATCCAAATGCCGAACCACCGTCAGCGCTGTCCCAATCTAATCACTGATCCACTCCAATCATCGACCTACACCACTACCGATCCAGAGCAACTCGAAGCATGACTCAATGTGACCCAAGCAAACTCCATGAAAACTCGAAGCAAACATGGAAACGACTTGAAATAAACCCCGGGTGGCTCGCGACAACTTGTCTTTTGTCAAAACCCATATCCCGAGTATCCCATGGCTTTTGTACATCGACTTTGCCGAACCCCTGCTACACAATCATGATTATCATCCGCGATTGACCGTCTATCCATCCAGTTGACTAAAACCATTGTATTTTAGTCTCAACAAATGATCAGTCGATTTAGTTAAATCCGCCTGTCTACGGCCTTGCCAAAAGGCGGGTTAACATTTGCCTCCCACCCCTCCAAAATATGCCTTGCTATTGGAAGGTGTGTTTTGAAGACGCACAAATCCGATACCCGAAGTCCATGTTACATTCATTACCAAGCAATTCCATCCAAATCCGATAGTCTACTCCGCAACCGTTCCAAGTCATTATCAAATTCTAAATCCATTCTAAATCAATTAACCGAATCTACAATCTCTCCAGATCATTTTATCCGAGTCCGGACCTGTCTGGGTCCTGTAGTCCAAATTGAGGACCATGTCAGGTCCAAGTCCTAAGCTGGGACCTCATCGGGTCCTAAAATCCATATCCGGGACCTCGCTGGGTCTAAATCCTAAACTGAAATCTAAAACCAATAGCTAAGCTCTAATCCATCCATAACCAATAACCGAATTCATGACCTCTCCGGGTCGATATCCAAATCCGAGACCGCTCCGGGTTCATGCCCAAACCCTTAGCTGTTCATAGCCAATATACAGATTCGTAACCACTCTAGGTTCTTTCCAAGCACAACCTATACCCGATGACCTAATATTACCATGGTGTTCCTGGTTCAGTGTCCCTGAAAGCTAAGTAATGTTATGTCTTAAGTCCTAAGATGAATCCTGGTCGCTCCAGACCCTTGCCGAGCATAGTTCATACTCGACGACCTAAAATAGTAACCGATAGATAATATGGGGCCTAAGTTTCAGGCCAAATCTTGGTCTCTCTGGACCCCTACCAAGCATAGTCCATGCTCGACGACCTTTTAGCCAAAAACCAGACAAAAGTCAACCAAAATCCAATCTGAAATCCAGATTCAAACCAGAAATCCAAATCAACAATCCAAACCAAAAGGAAAACGTCCAAACCAGAATCCAAATCAGAAAACAAACAAAACAAAGTGTTCAAACCAAAACTCCGAAACCAAACCAGAAAAAGCAAGTGTCCAAGCCAAAAAGAAAAAACAGATTTCACAAACTAGAGCATCATTGTTTATCATCATCTTAGAGCATGCATATGGTTGTCTCCATCCCCATACATGAGTAAGTGACTTAGCCGTCTGCCTGGAGTTTGCTACTTATTCTAAACCATCACGATTTATTAATGATCAATCGACCACCATTCTTGAGCCTCGCGCCATCGTCGTTCAAGGTAGGCGGTGGCTGCTTCTGTTCCATCGTCGCATTACGAGTTTCAACATACTGCCACAACTGACCATTCCTTACATGCTCCTCGATTATATCCTTTAGATGCCTGCAGTGTTAGTATCATGCCTGTCCAAGTCATGAAAGAGACAGTGCCTTCCCGGTGCCCTTTTGCATTCTAAGGGTTCCCTCCTTGCCGTCCTTCGATAAGAAAGGCAATCCTGAGTGTCCAAGTATATCCGTTCTAACTTCTCGTTCAGTCATGTGTAAGTGGAGAACTTTGGTTCTCCCCGGCGCTTCCTCTTCCCTTTATCCTTATCTTTACCGAGCTTTCATCGGACGGTTCTCCATCCTTAATCATGTTTACTTCCTTTGACTTCATATCCAAACATGCATCCTCTTCAGCTTCATGAAAGAATTCCCCAAGATCCATTGGTAGATCCCATATCAGTGATACTTTGAAATTCGAATCATCCTTGATTTCTGACACTGTCGCCAACAGAATCATTAATGGATCTGATCGATTAACCGAAGCAACTGCTGCATTAAACTGAGTTAAGAAAGTCCAGAGCGATTCATCTGCCCTTTGCTTAACTGACGTCAGTTTCACCACATTTTTTGGCCTTTTTATGTGAACTCGAAACTATTTCAAAAACCTGTCCACCAATTCTATCCATTTTCCAATATATTCATTTTCCAGCTGTCTAAACCACATAGCAACTATATTGGTCAAGTACAAAGGGAAACACCGGGCCATAACCTCCTTTGATGTCCCCAGCACTTCCATATACCTTGTGTACCTCATCAAGTTGTCAGTGGGATCTGTCTTACTGTTGTACACTTCTAGAGTGGGCAGCTTGAAATCGGGTGGATTCCTAGCCATCCTAATGTTATGGGTAAATGGATTTTTGTTTACTCCCTCCAAATCGCTGCTTTTCTGACCTCCGCGAATAGTTCACCTATTGATGTCAACCAATCAAGTGTTACCTGACAAGGGCTGCTCCCCAACAACATTTTCTAACTGCCCTCCAAATCCTTTAGGAAATTCCGGTACATGCTCCTCAGCACGCACTCCTGTATCCATGTCGGCGCCAAGCTGCGCCACGCTATCTGGTATCCCCATGGATTGGTCTTGCATTACCATGGCGATATGCCTCCAAGTCTAGGTTCATCTGGGTTGACAACTATTTGCCAATCATGGGCTACCCCTATTGAACTACTCCATCTGCTTGCCGATTAAGTCCTTCTAATGTAGATCCATGGATCTGAGCTCCTGCAGCTCCTGCTTGTCCAAATTGTCTGAGAAGGGTCTGCATGATTTCTTTTGCCTTTTCATCAATTGCTCCTGCATGGAATTCATCATGACCTGCATCTCGTCCCTAGTGATATAGATCGAGGCATCATTATCTCCAGAGGAAGCCTCATGACTTCCCTTTTACTAATTCATTTCTGTCCTCTGTCTCCTGGTTGATTGCCTTGCCATAGTCTCTAGAATCCAAGTTCTTAGGCCTTTAAATCCAAAATCCAAGCTTTCGAATCCCTGAGTGCTAGCTTTCTCAGTAAAAGCACCAAAATACTAGCGCCAAAATTGGTCACTAACACCCAAATCTAGATGAAAGCGCCAAATCACAGTCATGGGTCAAAGATAAAGTGTATGTAGAGAGTATAAATATGAAGAGCAGTAAAAATTAAAAAGAAAGCAGTAATAACAGAGGATTTATAGTGGTTCGGCTGACTCCAGCCTACGTCCACTCTATAAATTTTCTTTTTATTGGTATGGGAATTAATTACAATCACAATCCGGAGTTTTTAAAACAATAATGGCAGAGTATCCCTAGTGGAGAAGAGGAAGGGGAACATAACCCAGATCCCTTTTTCTGAAGCTCCACATGCTGTATTTATCAACGAAGATAGGCTAGTTCCCCTGCATAGGCCCATGACCAAGGTAGCACTGCCCACAAGTATAATTCAAGCTTACCAGCCCAAGCAAGCTAATCAACAACCACTAAACCACCTCAAACTAACTAACTTGACCGATCCACACATGGCCGATCCATACATACCGGTCCATATATACCGGCCTATATGTACCGATCCACATATACCGATCAACTTTGGCCCGTTTCCCTTGACCGAACAACTCGTGACGACCCACCAAGTCTGGCCCATCCATAACCTTCCATAGGAGCTATCCTACTACAACCACACTACCATCTAATACCAACCCACATAGACATGTTGAATTAGTACATTATGTCGAACCACATATGTATACCGATCCCTAAAATAGAATGCCGAACCAAAGATGTTCTCCCGTCATAGTCGACCCAATCTTCACTGCTCCAGAACCAATCCACCGACCCGAGCATGTTCGAGTATTGACCCGAGTATAATCCTGTGCCGACCCCGATTCACGTGACCATGCTGATCGACTCTGTCATGATTGAATCACCTTCCTACCGATCCACACCATCATGCCGATCCACACCATCATGCCGACCCACTTCAAAATGCCGATCCACAATCCATCTCTATAGCCGACCCGGGGATTTCCATACACCGACCCAAGTCCATCTGGGAGCCAAGCAAACACCGACCCATCCAAATGCTGAACCACCTTCAATGTTATCCCACTTCAATCACCAATCAACTCCAATCACCGACTCACACCACTATCGATCCATACCCCTACCAATCCAGAGCAACTCGAAGCACGACTCAATGTGACCCAAAACAAACTCCATGAAAATTCGAAGAAAACCTGGAAATAACTCGAAGTGAACCCCGGGAGATTCGTGACAACTCGACTTTTGTCGAAACTCATATCCCGAATATCCTGTGACACTTGTCCATCGACTGTACCAAACCCCAGCTTCGCAATCATGATTATCATCCACGATTGACCGTCTATACATTCAGTTGACTAAAACCATCGTATTCCAATCTCGACAAACGAGTAGTCGATTTAGTTAAATCCGTCTGTCTACGGCCTTCCTAAAAGGTGGGTGAACATATGCCATTCGGACTAACTAATGTGCCGATATTATTTATGGATTTGATGGATCGAATTTTCCAAGAGCACTTGGAATTTGTGTTGGTCTTCATAGATGATATTCTGATATACTTTAAGGATCGAAAGGAGCATGAAGTTCATCTTATGGTTGTGCTTGAGACGCTAAGGGAGCATCGTTGAAGGCTAATTATTCTAAGTGCCATTTTTGGAAGAAGAAAGTGAAGTTCCTTGGTCATGTAGTCTCAACGAAAGGGTTGCCTGTAGATTCGACTAAGATTGAAGTGGTAAATAATTGGAAAAGACCTGAGACAGTGACCGAGATAAAGTGCTTTCTTGGATTGGCTGGATATTACCGAAGGTTTATGAAGGATTTTTCATGGATAGTTGCACCGATGACTAAGCTTATATGAAAGGATGTGAAGTTTGTATGGACTGATAAGTGTGAGGAAGCATTCCAGAGCTTGAAACACTTATTGACCCATGCACCGATGTTGGTGGTTCTAGAGGGGAATCAGGATTTAGTTGTTTATACTGACATGTATGGAATTGGATTGGGAGCCGTGTTGATGCAAAAAGATAAAGTGATTGCATATACTTCTATATCGCTCAGACTGCATGAAGTTAGGTATCCAATGCATGATTTGGAATTAGCTGCCGTTATATTTGCTTTGAAGGTGTGGAGGTGTTATCTTTTGGGAGAATTTTTTTATATGGATCATAAGTCATTAAGTATTTATTATATTAGAAGGAGCTGAACATGAGATAGCAGAGATGGTTGGAGTTTATTGCTGGTTATGATTTTGGAATTGAGTACACACTGAGAAAGGGAAATAAGGTAATGGATGCACTTAGCAGGAAACATCAGAATGCAGTATTGGGTGTGATTGTTAAGTGGAAAGATTAGGAAGTATTATCAGCTTGTAGAGTGCAGTAAAATCCAAGACAGGTTCTTGTGCAGGATGTGTTGTATTGTCATGTTTAGAAGTTTGACTGGTAATGGTTGAAAAGATAGCTTTTAAATAGAAGGAGGATCTTGTTTTGGATGAATAGATCAAAAAGCTAAGGGAAGGAACAGAGAGCGATGACTTAAAGGATTTTAGTCTTGACCAAAATGGGTGGTTGAGAAAGAAGGGAAGGTTGTGTGTTCCGAATGTAGGAGACATGAGGAAAGAGGTTTTGGATGAGTGCTATCATTCGAAGTTCACTATCCATCCAGGAGGAACGAAGATGTATCAAGATATGAAGACGAGTTTTTTCTGGAAAGGTGTGAAGCAGGACATTGATTTATGTGTAAGGCAGTGCTTGAAATGCCAACAGGCAAAGGCTGAACACCAGAAGCCAAGTGGATTGCTTCAGCCGTTGGAAGTTTCATTGTGGAAGTGGGATTCTATCTCTATGGATTTTATTGGTGGGTTTCCAAGATCTAGTAGAGGAAATGAAAGCATATGGGTCATAGTAGATAGAGCGACCAAGAGTGCCCATATCATTCCAGTAAACTCAACTAGGACGACACCTATTTTGGCAAAATTATTTATGAAGGATGTGGTTAGACTGCACGGGATTCCTAGTAATATTATCGGTGATAGAGATTCTTTGTTTACTAGTGAGTTCAGAAAGAGTCTACAGGAAGCTTTAGAAACCAAGCTCAACATGAGCACCGCTTACCATCCGCAGACTGATGGGCAAACAGAAAGAGTTAACAAAGTCTTGGAGTATTGGTTATGAGCTTGTGTACTGGATTTCAAGGGATTATGGGAATACCATCTCCATTTAATCGAGTTCTCGTATAACAATAGTTATCATACTAGTATTGGGATGGCACCGTTTGAAGTTTTTTATGGAAGACCATGCAAATCTTTCGTATGTTGGTTAGAGACAAGGGATAGATAGGTTCCTGGTCCGGATTTGGTGAAAGAAGCTGCAGAGAATATTGAGTTGAGCCGAGCTAGGATGAAGGAAGCTCAGTCTAAGTAGAAAAGTTATGCAGATAGAAGAAGAAAAGACTTGGAATTCTTTGTTGGAGACTGTTTTTATTAAGGTTTCATCGATGAAGGGTGATTAGGTTTGGAAAATCGGGAAAGTTAGCACCTAGATTCATTAGGCCTTTTCGCATTGTTGAGAGGATCGGGAAACTCGCGCATAGAGTAGACTTACCGAATAGTTTGGCAGGAATCCATGATTTTTTCCATATTTCTTATCTTAGAAAATGTGTTAGAGACCTAGAGACTACTATAGCACCTACAATGTTAGAAGATTTAGTAGTAGAGCCGATTCGGTAATCGAGAGAGATGAGAAGAGGCTAAGAAACAAGTCAGTCAAATTAGTAAAGGTCCAGTGGAGTGACGATGCAAGAGACTGTACTTGGGAGACTGAGAGCAGGATTAGGGACTCTTAGCCTGGTTTGTTTGATGGTACGTTTTACCTTTGATTATTTTGTTGTGTACCATATCGTAATTTCGAGGACGGAATCCTTTAAGGAGGGGATTCTGTAACACCTCATATTTTTATAACATTATTTTGGATATTCAGTTAGTTAAATTAAATAAAATAATATGAGGATTAATAGATTGAGATTGGATTTATCTGAGGGTAGCCGAGCCATGTTAAATGAAAATCAAAATGAAATAGCGTGAATTAATGTGTTAGGAAATAGGTAAGGGTAAAATGGAAAATAGGGGAGACTTATACCCTAAAACCTTAGGAAATGAAACACACGTTGTAACGACCCGTAAAATTTGATAATTTTAATGGGTTTATTTAACGTATTTAATTTGATTTTTGAGAAATTTTAAATAATAATATTTTGAAATAAAAATTTAATATTTGGACTACGTCCAATTAAACATAGCAGATGGTAAATTTTCAATTTATTTTATGGAGGTTTATTTTATTAAGTAATTCTATTACATTCAAATCAGTTAATAATTGATGGTAATAAATTAACTTTCAAACATAAATATTTTTCTACAGAAAATTTCTAAATCATCTTCTGAGTGAGACGGCATCTTTCGTTTTTCAAAATTTTGAATTCTATTGCTCCACTTTTTCTTTATTTCTGACCAAATAGCAGCATTT
Source organism: Allium cepa (assembly GCA_030765085.1). Classification (NCBI taxonomy): domain Eukaryota; kingdom Viridiplantae; phylum Streptophyta; class Magnoliopsida; order Asparagales; family Amaryllidaceae; genus Allium; species Allium cepa. Next base: position 1,023,766,682 of record CM060945.1, on the reverse strand, counting down.
TCGGTATCGACTTCCGAATTTTGATCGGATGATCGTAACATGGATATCTGTATACCGTTTTGATCATCTCGTCGTTCAGATCTCAACGGTATATTTATTTTTGTATTTTGAAATCCGGTGCACAACGAAAGCAATAAATTGTTTGTTGTAACGACACCAAAAATTGTGCCTTATTATCTTCTCTTTGCTTTTCAAATTTGAACGTACAGCGGGACCACACGAATTAATTTCTTTAAACTTTCAGCTAAATTATAGATTGTGACAGTTGACTTTCCTTCAGTTTCAAATATTGAAGCGTGATGCACACGCTATTATTAATTGCTTTGAATTTTGCAAGCTATTATCAATCCATTATTTCAATTTATTATATGGTCCGTTACTCTCTCTGGTCATTAGAAATTAATAAAGCAGATCCTATTTGATTTACTTCCCTTTTTCCCCGCAGATTTACCGTCTTTGATTTTGGGTTATATTTTACGTTATAATATAATAACTTTCATTTATCCATTGGAAACTACTGGGTTCTCTCCTTTTTTTACTTGGACCTCTTCCACCTCTTTATATATTACTAAGAAAAAAATCGAACCCATCTCCTCCTCTCTTTTTTCCCTTCCACCATCTTCTTCCCTGTCATGTTCCCCTGGCCGAAGCTCATGCAACCCAAATCCCGGTCTCTTCTTCTCACTCTGATCGTGCCGAGCCCAAGCCTTTCCTCCGTAGCCAGCCTTCGTACTCCACCCTACCGACCCACTCATCACCTCGATCCCTCTGCCGCGCTTCCCGACCCGAACTCGCCGCCATCCCCTCTGTTGGGCGAATTCTCACCCAGAAGACCTCGAGACCAAGAAGCGTTGGTTTCACCCGGGTTTGCAACCCACACTTCACCCAGCAAAGCCAAGGGTCCGTTCGGCAGTCCAATCTAGAACCCATTCGGCCAAGGGATCCATCTGACATGTCTCGAGTGCCATTCGGCATATCTCATTCGGTAGCCAGCAGACAACCTCCACCGAACCAACTCCATTCCTAACCCTGCTGCCGGACCAACCCTACTACCGAACCACATCCACAACCCCTTCAATACCGGACCAAGGCAAGGCCGAATCAAGTGGCAGCCTCACCACCATCGGTCCAAACCATCACCGGTCCAAACAAGCACCGAACCACCTCGCTGCCGGTCTACGTACACACTCCCTGCCACCGGTCCACACATACCACCGGTCCAAACTCAATACCGGATGTAGCTCCGCCGAACCAGATGACTACCAGGCCAGATTGCTTCAGCCCGGGCCCACCAGCAGCTATATACATTCAGGACCCCTGCCCCCAGCCTCACTCTATAAATAGAGGGGCAGGGGTACAACAATGGCAGACAAGTTGGAGAGCTCAAGCACGGAAGGAACTTTCAAACTACTTTCATATACTTGTACACAAAGCATTGTACTTGTAATCTGAAACAAAGAAGATAATAACGTATAAAGTGGACGTAGGCACGTTCTGGCCGAACCACTATAAATCTGTGTGTCTTTTACATTTCAGCCCCTACTTTTTTCATATTCACATAACTCATCTAAATCATTAAGAATCACATAAAATCAACTAAATCACACGACTTGGAGGTGTTTGCCCATTTTTTGCGCAAACATTTTTGGTGCTTTCACTGAGAACTTCGAACTCGAAGCTTCAGCTTCCCTCATTCAACCTTCTTTCCCAATAGCACCCTTCATTGCCTAGGAAACATGACTTCCAGGCCAAGAAAAGACGCCAACAAGGGAAAGAACGTTGCAACTAGCAGCGCTCCAAATCCAGTGGATCCAGATCAAGAGAACCATCCCACTATAGCAGCGGTGCCACATATAGATCAGGCAATTCCAACAGCCCCTGCCGCGGAACAACCGGCAGTAATCACTAGAGCAGACCTAGACAGAGTTGTGGTGGAAGTGACTAACCGCTTCGCATCCCAGCAAGAAGCTTTGGTGAACCAACTCATGTCACGCTTGAGGGATGTCGAAGAACCCAACCGCAACACTGAATCATGGGGTGAATCTCAATCTGGAGGATCTCGGAGACAGCAAAGATCTTCCCTCTTCGAGGAAGCCGTCAACAGGAACAACAATGATAGGGGCCGCGCCCGGACTCAGCCCGAACTCCGACTCGAGGAAGCGCTTGGAACCGAACCCAGTGGGGGAGGCGTCAGGCGAGGGTCGGATGTAGCTGAGCCAGTCATGCCACCTAATCATAGAAACCCCGCTGAACGGAGCCGAGCTAGAACCCAGCCCGAAGTTGACCCCACGGAAATGCTTGAAACAGAACCCCACAGGGGAAGGTCAAGGCAGGGGGCAACTGTAGCTGGTCCTAGCATGCATCCGAGCAGCCAGAGGCAACCACTGGATAACGTCAGAAGTGATAGACTATACCATCCCTACAGGTCATCTGGACGAGATCGATCCCGCAGGGAAGAACCAAGTTCATTTCTATTCGCTCCAAATTCTGATGAAAGAATGGCACGATTATTCAGAGAATGCGTCCAACGGGAGCAAAGGGACCGAGGAATAGGCGCTAGGGTCACCAGCCCCTTCACCCGCAATATCGAAACCGCCATCATCGCCCGGGAATGGAAAATGCCAACCATGGAACCTTACAAGGGAACTTCCGACCCCATCGTACACTTACAAAGATACACCCAGCATATGCTCATGAGCGGAGCAACATAAGGGGTGCTGTGTAAATGCTTTCCGCTATTCCTAGCAGATCTAGCTACCTCCTGGTTCTGCCATCTACCCCAAGGATCTATCAGCTCATGGGAGATGTTGAAAGAAAGGTTCATTAGCCAGTTCCGCATCCATGTAGAACAACCCAAGGATGCTTATTCTCTATCCAATGTCAAACAGAAGTCCGGAGAGACACTGCAACAATATCTAACCCGGTTCAACGCCGCAGCGACCGCAGTCCAAGATGCCGATGAGAAGCTCACCCTAATGGCCCTCTGTAGTGGTGTACACCCAGATACCAAGTTCGCTAGAAGACTAACTAAGGAAAAACCAGCTACTTTACCTGATTTCTTCCATGAAGCTGGAAAGTATATGAGACTTGAAGACGCCGCCACTGAGAGGCAGTCAGGGCAACAAGGTAAGACAACTTCGGACAAGGTTCCCGCTGCAGCTAAGGACACTCGAAGAAATGAATCTAGAGACAATGCTGGGGGCAGGAAGGTTGAAAAACGCCAATATCGACCAGGACCAAGATTTGACTCCTACACTCCTTTGAATGAAACAATCGAAAACATCTTTCTAGCCACTCAGGGCGAACTCGGATACAAGCGCCCCCCGCACAAGAAAGAATCTGGTAACGCACTCAAGTCTGGAAAGTTCTGCCGCTTCCACGAATCCCACGGACATGACACCAATGAATGCCACCATCTCCGGGACTTGATCGAAGAACACATCAGAAGAAGAAGGCTGGAACGCTATGTGAAAGGTCAGAACAGGACTCCAACTCCTGCCAATGAGAACTCAAAGCGACCCCTCGCAGAAGTAGGCGGAGGGAATCGCAACACCAGTGGCTCTAGTCAAGAGAAGATAGTGGTCCATACCATCTCGGGAGGACCACACATCGCCGACAGAAGCTGGGCAGAGATGGAAAGATACGGCAAGTCACTTAGAAATGCTGAAGGCTATGTTAACTCCATTATGGAAGAACGCCACCCGAAACGGAAAGAGAGTGACGACATCGTATTCAGTAGACGTGATTTAGAAGGAAGACAGTATCCGCATATGGATCCCATGGTCATCTCTGCCTGGTTCGGTCCAGCTAAAGTTTTTCGAATTCTAATAGACACAGGAAGCTCCGTAAATATCCTATTCAAGCGTGCTTTCGACAAAATGAAGCTGTCAATGAAGGATGTGTCTCCCTGCAATAAACCCCTGCACGGTTTCACTGGAGATGCGAAAATGCCGCTCGGGCAACTTGACCTCTTCGTCGAAATAGGAAGTCATCCCCGCTCCGTTGTGCGAAAACAAATGTTCGTACTAATAGAAAACCACTCGGCCTACAACGCCTTCTTGGGAAGACCAGCCTTGTCTGACTTCCAAATTGTCCTAGCCCCGTGGTGCCTAAAGATGAAATTCCCAACAGATAACGGAATAGGAGAAATTGAAGGAGATCAAGACGTCGCTCGAGATTGCTATGTAACTGAACTTCGCAATAACCATAGAAAGAATAAAGGGAAAGATGCAGAGGCTACTCTCTGCATGAAAAGCTTGGAAGCATAGCAACTAAAGAAAGCCCCTCCTCTTCGATACACCAGCGATCCTTTCAATGAACTAGACCCCAGGGATAAGGAGGAGGAGGCTACCGCTGAGCCTGCAGAGGCCATGGAATTCGTATCTGTAGACAAACATGATTCAAGCAGACTATTAAAAATAGGATCTCAGCTAAAAACAGAATTGAAGGATCAACTCATTGACTTTCTCCGCCACAACTTAGATGTATTTGCGTGGACACATGCCGATATGACAGGAATCTCCCCAGACATAGCATGCCACATGCTGAACATCGATCCCACCAAGGTACCGATAAAGCAGAAAAAGAGAAGCATGGGAGCAGAACGATCAGCAGCCCTCGATGAGGAAGTATAGAACCTACTTGCTAATGACTTCATACGAGAAGCCATCTACCCAGAATGGATAGCTAACCCGGTACTAGTAAAGAAAGCTAATGGGAAGTGGCGAACATGCATTGATTTCTCCAACTTAAATGACGCTTGCCCGAAAGACTGCTTCCCGCTCCCCCGAATCGATCAACTTATGGACAGCACTGCCGGGCACGAACTTTTATCTTTTATGGATGCATACTCCGGATACAACCAGATTCCCATGCACGCTCCCGATCAAGACCACACTAGCTTCATCACTGACCGGGGATTATATTGTTACAAAGTCATGCCTTTTGGACTCAAAAATGCCGGAGCTACCTATCAACGCCTCGTCAACAAGATGTTCGCGGAATTAATAGGACGAACTATGGAAGTATATGTGGATGACATGTTGGTAAATTCCAGGAGAGCCGACGATCATGTAAGCCACCTGAGCGAGATGTTTCAGGTACTTCGCCGATATGGAATGAAGCTGAATCCTCTAAAGTGCTCCTTCGGAGTGTCATCGGGAAAATTCTTAGGATTCATTGTCCATGCCAGAGGAATTGAAGCAAACCTTGAACAAATCCGGGCTCTAAAAGAAATAAGGATACCTTCCACCCGAAAAGAAATGCAGAGCCTAAACGGAAAGGTGGTCGCCCTAAGCATATTCATTTCCAAAGCAACTGACAAGTGCGTCCCTTTCTTCGAAGCTCTCAAGAAAGACAAAGGAAAGTTCGAGTGGACCGATGAATGCTTAAAAGCCTTCCTTAACCTGATCGAACACCTTCAGAAACCACCAGTACTCTCAACTCCGAACGAAGGCGAAGAGCTATACCTATACCTCGCTGTATCATCTCATGCTCTAAGCGTTGCCCTGGTAAGAGAAGAAGACCACACACAACGCCCGGTGTACTTTATAAGTAAGAGATTTACGGGGGCAGAAGCCAGATATCCTAAACTTGAGAAATTGGTGTATTGTTTATTGATCGCGTCACGAAAACTACGACACTACTTCCAATCTCACTCCATCAGAGTTCTAACCGATCAGCCACTAAGACAGGTGCTCCATCGTCCTGACACTTCTGGACGACTCCTCAAATGGTGCATTGAACTAAGTCATTATGACGTCACCTACCATCCTCGCACCGATATCAAGGGGCAAGCCATGGCCGATTTCATTGCCGAATTCACTACCAACGAAGGCAAGGATCAGTTTGAAATAGCAAAAAACATCAAGTGGAACCTCTTTGTAGATGGAGCATCGAACGAACAAGGCTCGGGGGCAGGTATTGTGATAATCACCCCCAGGGGAAGAAAGCTGTACTATGCATTAAGGTTGGAATTTGCGGCCACTAACAACGATGCGGAGTATGAGGCAGTAATAGCGGGATTGGAGCTTGCCTTAGAAATTGGAGTCAATTCTTTATGTCTTCATAGTGATTCTCAACTTATCGTAAACCAAGTACTAGGAGAATTCCAGACACGAGGAGAACGACTCACAGCATATCTAAAGAAAACCAAACTGCTGCTCGACCAATTGGATCATTATCTAATCAAACACATTCCTCGAGAAGATAACCAAGAGGCCGATGAACTAGCAAAGCAAGCTAGTATGAAGGATAGCACCATTTCCGGAGCACTAGCCATCTCAAGGCAGCTAGCCCCAAGTTTCGAACAAGTGAATCTGATAGCTGCAATTGAAGAAGGAACTTGGATGACTCCTATCCGGAAATATTTGCAGGACGGCACACTACCAGACAAACGTGATGAAGTAAGGAGAATTTTAAGGAAAGCTCCCCACTACACAATACAAGAAGGCATCCTCTACCGGCGTGGCTTCTCTAGCCCCTTACTCAGATGCGTCGCTGGAAGGGAAACCAAGGAAATCTTATTCAACATCCATCAAGGAAGTTGCGGAGATCACACTGGAGGGCAGACTCTGGCGAAAAAGATACTCCGATATGGATATTACTGGCCCACACTAAACGAAGACGCCTTAGACTTCGTCAAGAGATGCGACAGATGTCAGAAATTTGCCAAGATTCCTCGACTACCCGCGAATGAGATTACTCAAATGACCAGCCCTTGGCCCTTTGCTGTATAGGGAATTGATTTAATTGGCGAACTGCCAACGGGCCGAGGCGGAGCCAAATATGCTATAGTGGCAGTCGATTATTTCACCAAATGGGTGGAAGCGGAACCCCTAAATAAAATATCTTCAGCAAAAGTTATCAACTTCTTGATCAAAAATATTCTGTGCAGGTATGGAGTACCACTCAAGATCATATCAGACAACGGACTCCAATTTGACAGCGAAGAATTCGCCGACTGGTGCCTAGAGCTTGGAATTCATAAAAGCTTCTCATCAGTAGCTTATCCTCAGGCAAACGGGCAAGTCGAAGCTGTCAACAAAATTCTCAAAACCCTAATCAAGAAGAAACTTGAAAAGTCAAAGGGCGCTTGGGTGGACGAACTTCCCACGGCACTTTAGGCCTACCGCACATCTTTCAGAACATCAACGGGACATACTCCTTTCTCTTTGGCATACGGATTGGAGGCAATGCTCCCTGTTGAGACTATTGTTCCTTCCCACCGTAGGATCCACTACAATCCAGAAGAAAACGAAGAACTCCTCCTCATGTCTTTGGATCTGATTGAGAAAAGGAGAAACGATGCAGCACTCAAAGCAGCAGCTCACAAACAAAAAGTGGCAGCACAATACAACTCCAAGGTCAAGCATCGCATCTTACAAGAAGGAGATCTTGTCCTCAGGCGAATCTTTCCGCGCCCTGGGACACTGGACCCCATCTGGGACGGACCATATGTAATTCATAAAGATCTCCACAACGGAGCTTATATTTTGTCAACAGTGGACGGAGAGGTGTTCCAGAGGGCATGGAACATCCGACACCTCCGTCGATACTTTTCTTAACTTGTGCTGCCCATATGAAGTGAATTAACAAAGAGAATCAGTGGACGTAGGCATTTTCATGCCGAACCACTTTAAAAAATCTTGTCTCTTTTTAACTTGTTCCTTTATATCTTGGCTGCTTGTTAAGCTTTATCCTTTTCTGTTGAACAAAATCTTATGGCATCTCCACTCAAGACGCACCACGGCCTCATCTGGACAAGGCCTAATAGGTACGCTACGATTCTATGCACTCGCCAATGAGACTCTTTTGCTCCAGCATCCCTCTGCTGCGGGTTAACTCATTACTCATGCCTGCCCTCAAAGCCAACTGTAATGAGCCGATTATAAGTCATCATAAAGGCCGACTATAGCCGATGGCAGCTCATTACGGCGTTCGGCTCGCCGGCAACTGTGAACCTAGTTTAAGCCCCAACATAAGGTGTGGCCAGCCAGGGGTAGTTCACGGCCAACGGCACCCACGCTAGCCGGCCACGGTAAATCGAATAATACCCACGATTACGGACCATAATGGTTCGGGTAGTTACCGTGCGTGATCTCGGCTCCGATGTGTCTTAAGTGCGGATGTGGTAAAAAAGAAAACTCCCCGCGGAGGCGTAAGATGGGTGACAAATGTCTCCAAGACCCACAGCTAGGGAAAGTGACTACAAAACCCGTTTGCCACGAACTTAAGCACATCGACGGCCTTCCGTGACTGGAAGTTTTACTTTTTCTATATTTCCATTTCATTTAAATACTTTTCTCCTATCCTGTATAACAAACTCTAAAGTACAGGAAACCGAATAGGGAGCATTCACTCATGAGAATCTAAGCCTGCGTACTGGGTGGCAAGGTACTCAGATATATTCATGATCAGTTACACAAGACGCTCAAAACTACCGCCTGCAAATAAAACATGAAGGGCGGTACTCTCTTCTCTTGTACATAAATATAGCTTATTCATACGTCACACTAGCACTGCAAAATATGAAATTATATTTCAAGCAAAGGCTTAACATCAAGCACAACTAAAATCACAGGCATATACATAGTTATACTTCTCACGCAGCACGTCAAAATGACAACAACATTTAAACATAACAAAATCAGCTTATATTATAAAATCACACAAAGTTATTCTCTGCAAATAATATTATTACAGTCACATCAATATTTTGGACTAACGTAAACAACAGTAAAAAAGAAATAAAAAGCGGCCGAATCCGGACAAGTAACCAGCTGCGTCCACGCTCCATCACCAACTTCCCAAGCCTATTTGGCCGCAGGGCCGGAACCCCCAGCATGTTGATCGGAAGTTCCACCTGTCCAATTCAGAAGAGGAATCCATTAAACAAACGATAAACGATCAAGTTATGGAAACCCGGAAAGAAAAGCAAAAGAGAAGAATAACTCACCAGCGTCCGCCGCTTGATCCTCATCCTCCAGTTGCACACCCGCTTCCTCCGCAGCAAGCAACCGCATCCCCTCCTTCACCGCCGCTTGTTGCTCTTTCGAGAACTGAGCAGTGACCACATCCAGACTAAAAGCCGCTCCACCTTCCTTACCCGCATCGACCCTGGCCTCCTCTAAAGCCCGAAGATATATCTTGGCCATGACCCGGGGATAGTCATCCATCCAAGACAAGCTGCCCTCCTTCCAAGTGCGGAAGTACATGTCCTGCAGCATCTCGTCCATCATCCCCTCATTCTCCTCGAACTCCCTCACCCGGGCCTCGGAAGCCTGCAACTTGGCGACAGCGACATCCCTCTCTGATCGGTATCTCGAGCAGTCAGGCTGGAAAGACCTCCTCATCTCCTCCATCTCCTCCTTTAACTTGACTTGAGCCATCTCCGCGGCCTCAAGCCTTCTAGACAACTCCTCTACCTGCTCGAGATCCGCATTCCGAACCTCATCCACTGTCGCAATGGCCATGTCGATCCGCTCCTTACAGGCGGCCTCCATCTTCCGTAATTCCGCCCTACTAGCCTTTTCCATGGTCTCTTTCAGACGCCTGGAGGCTTCCTCGTGCCGAGAAATCTGAACGGCTTGACCGGCATGCTGTTCGGCCTGATCAGCAACCTTCAGCCGCAACCGAATATTAGCACTCCCAATCTCCTCTCCGGCCTTGACCAATTGAGCATGATACTTCATTAACTTCTTGGTCTCTTCAGCCACCCGATCGATATTAGCCTTGGCCTCGTCTCCCATGGTAACTACCCGAGTGGTAAGCAGATCAAGATCTAGGGACTTAGCCTCGTCTAACACTCGTACCATGGGGTTGCGGGGAAGGAGGTGTTCACCCTTGGCCTCATCAAATGAAATATCCCGAGAGCTTGGATCTAAATCAGGATGACCGGCAAAGGGGTCACGAGGCACGTCAGGACGCCTTATACGGATAACTGTGGGATTCTTGGAAGGAGGTGGAGGGGGGATAAACTCCGTGCTCTCCTCCGTGGCATCACGAGGAGGCTGAACAGGAAGCTGCGGACCAGGGGAAGGCTCAAATAAAGAACAACTCCTCTTCTTTTTCTGAATGCTCTATTCGATGACCCCAAGAAGAGGACGGTATTTGACCACGTCCCCAGTACGACCAGTGGGAGGCTTCGCAGAAGCTCTCATCAACTTGAATTGTTCAAGGCGGTGTCGAACGTCTGACGTTTTAACCACCTGGCATGCCCCTGGAATAAAGAACAAGTGTTACGAATATACAATGGTCCCCAATTCAGGAAACATGTTAAGTAAAAAGAAAGAAAAGTGTAAAGGCACGTCTATTATACAAACCCTGCGGAGGAGTGGGGTACTGCAATAAGTCCTGAATCTCGTTCCAGGACGGAAGTGAACCATAAAATATTTCTAAGTCCTTATCGAAAATGGAATCGACAGAGGACAAAAGTTCACCTTGCACCGCCGAAGTCACCCTGGCTGAGGAACCCCTGGGGGATAGATCGGCACCAGCCCCGACCTTGCCAGTCTCCTTCGCCTTCTCCGCTCCCGATTCCCCTTTCGATTCCCCGAAGGCCTGGCGGAGGGCCTCATCCAGCTCAGAGTCTTGCCCAGAAGTTAAGGCACCAGCACCACTACCACCCTGACCGTCTCCATCTCCTCCGCCCTCCGACTCTCCTTCCATATCGCCTCCTTCGCCCTCTTCCACACCTTCCTCCTCCGGGATGATCGGGCAAGTACTAGGAGAGGGGCCCTCCGACTCTTTAAGCTTCTTGCCCCCCGCGACGGGATGCTGTGCAAAGGGTTTTCTCTTGCCACTCTTCACCGTGGCTCCCTCCTTGGCTTTAGCAGCCTTCTCCTCAGCCGTGTCCCTCTGCTTAACCACGGACTGGTGCGGCTGGATCAAATTGTACTCCAGGAGGGTAGCGTTCCTGATCAGGAACGAAGCCGACCTATCCCGCGCGGGAATGGCCTTTATTCCAGCAGCCATCCGCGCCAAAGAATCATCTTCCACGACAGCAATGCCACCTGTCGCTAGCAAGAAATAGAAGCGTGTCAGAAGAAGCACTACAGCCAGAACATGGAAAATATAAATGAAATTCATCTTACAGCCGGAAGTGAAAAGGCGGAAAGAAACAGAATCGTCCTTGATAAAAAACCATTCCTTCTTGAACATGGTGAACTTTGAATATAAGTCCAAGACCGGTTTGAAGGGCACGGCCGCTTCCAGACTAATATACGGAGACCCCTTCTTGTAGCCTCTCAGGTTATACAAATATCGAATTTCTCGGTTAGAAGGAGAGCGCCCGTACCTCCTCTGGAAGATGACGAAAAGGCTTACCAGAATGGCATAAGAGTTAGGCTGAAGCTGGAATGGAGCCACCTTCAAATATGTGGTAAAGCTAACTATCCAGGCATTGATAGGAGGGATAGCACCACACATGCAATGATATATGCTATAAGCAAAGTAGCCTTCGGGGGGATTATACGGCATCACTCCATTCCCCTGCAACAGCATGCGAGCCCTGTCTATCCCGAAGGAACGGGATATAACATCAAGTTGCTCCTCCTTTAGGGAGCTAGGAAAGCAATCGGGAGGGGAGACCAGAAGTTCCTGAGGACCGTACCCGTCCACTAACGACCTCGGAACAGGCCCATGTTGCACCGGCCCTGGTTGGGCTGGGGGCACGGAAGAAGACACTCCTCCATCCTTGGGTTTTCGTCTGTCTGATCGTGTTTCCGCCTTGCGAGACATTTATCTGCATACACAAAAGCAAAAAGACAGGTTGTTAAAACAAAGAATACAGAGATGTAAGTAAGCAAGCATACATAAGTCCAGAGTTCCACTCAGAGTCTGAATACAAAGTTCATTCGGCACTGGAAGTTCAAGACCATTCGATAGTACAAGTTCAAGTTCATTCGGTAGTACGAGTTCAAGTTCATTCGGTAGTACAAGTTCATGTTCATTCGGCACCGGTATCTCAAGTTCATTCGGTACACAGCACCATTCGGCATTGAAAGCCTTACGCGTATATTCGACAATCAGATACATTCGGTGGTAAAGACCATTCGGCGAAAGAGCATATACCTGGTTCGGCACGAAATGGTTCGGCAAAAGTGTGATTCGGCTAAAGTTTGATTCGGTATAGTATTGGTTCGGCGCTTGTTGATTCGGTGAGGAAAACCTAAGGGGGTGTAGCCCCTATATATAGACAGGAGGAACACCACCGGACCAGATGGTTCGGCATACCGGACCAACCTCCAACCGAATGAAAACCTATACCTACTTGAAGCCGAATGAAACTGTCTCTACCAGCAGAAACCAGAAACAGGGGGCATGCAAGGCACCGCATTCAGATAAGACATCAACAGGATATGAACATCCAGCCCGTGGCATTACAAAACAAGCCTTCCTACCACAGGGAAACAAAGCGCGACACATGCAAGCACGTGCCCCACTTTGGGGGGCAAATGTTGGGCGAATTCTCACCCAGAAGACCTCGAGACCAAGAAGCGTTGGTTTCACCCGGGTTTGCAACCCACACTTCACCCAGCAAAGCCAAGGGTCCGTTCGGCAGTCCAATCTAGAACCCATTCGGCCAAGGGATCCATCCGGCATGTCTCGAGTGCCATTCGGCATATCTCATTCGGTAGCCAGCAGACAACCTCCACCGAACCAACTCCATTCCTAACCCTACTGCCGGACCAACCCTACTACCGAACCACATCCACAACCCCTTCAATACCGGACCAAGGCAAGGCCGAATCAAGTGGCAGCCTCACCACCACCGGTCCAAACCATCACCGGTCCAAACAAGCACCGAACCACCTCGCTGCCGGTCTACGTACACACTCCCTGCCACCGGTCCACACATACCACCGGTCCAAACTCAATACCGGATGTAGCTCCGCCGAACTAGATGACTACCAGGCCAGATTGCTTCAGCCCGGGCCCACCAGCAGCTATATACATTCAGGACCCCTGCCCCCAGCCTCACTCTATAAATAGAGGGGCAGGGGTACAACAATGGCAGACAAGTTTGAGAGCTCAAGCACGGAAAGAACTTTCAAACTACTTTCATATACTTGTACACAAAGCATTGTACTTGTAATCTGAAACAAAGAAGATAATAACGTATAAAGTGGACGTAGGCACGTTCTGACCGAACCACTATAAATCTGTGTGTCTTTTACATTTCAGCCCCTGCTTTTTTCATATTCACATAACTTATCTAAATCATTAAGAATCACATAAAATCAACTAAATCATACGACTTGGAGGTGTTTGCCCATTTTTTGCGCAAACACCCTCCAACCTTCGCCGAAGCTGATACTTCCTCTACCCATCCTCTTCCGACCATCACCTGTCCCCACCTTGCCGTACCCGCATACCTAGCCAACCGCCTTGAGCCACAACTTGCCACCGATGCAGCATCTACCTACGACCCGAACGCCTGCCTCCCAATCACCTTCCTTCCATCAGCCTTCTTCCTGTAGCATTGCATAAAGCAAGGCATATGAAGCTCTGTTTTATATGTATAGTGCAAGCTGGGCCTTTCTCCTCTAAGTTTCGAATATTGCCAGGTACATATATACACCTGATATATATGTATCATGTTGCTATTAATAGGTTAGTATATAGGATGTAACCTGTTGTGTATGGTTTCCTAACTTATTTTATATAGTCTGCTATATAAATTTAGTAGAGTTTTACATATATACATACAATGTATATAAGTTGTATAATACTACATTATGTTGTATTCGTATCTTTATTTATTTATTTATTTATTTGTATATATATAGAATTTCAAATTATAAGTTTTTTTGAATAAGCCATGAGTTTATGTTGTATATAAATTTCTATATAAAGTATTTTATATATTTATACATTTAGACAAGTGGAGTATATTCGATCATTATATTATTTATATTAGGTATGTTTATACAAATAATGTTATAAAGTTATTAGTGTTACGTGTTCTGTTGGATTTCTTGTATAAGTTATATACTTGATTTGGTGAACATGGTGTTTTATTTTAATACTTGTGTTTTAATTTAAAACAACGAGTTTGAAATATATCTATATTTAATATAATTTGTGTCTAAATTTATTTTGATTTGAAATTTAATATATATATATATATATTATTTCAAAAAATTTAACATGTAGATAGGGTTATTTTATTTTATGTGTTTTGAAACAATGGATTTCTGAAATATACATATTTAATTTAACAATTGGTTAGACTTTGAATATGATTTTATATATAGTTATATATAATTATCTATAAGTCAACTTATACCCATCTACCTTCAACGACCCAATTCTGATCTGATGGCATCAATTCTCTGTCATCAGCTTTGATCTTCAAATTCATGCCAATCTAGTGTTACTTTGGAATTCGTGCTTGGATTCGTAACTTATTTCAATGTTAATAATCTCTAGCCTCGAAAGGTGAGCAATCACTCACGATTAACGTTCTTTTATTTATTAAATTTGATTTCAATTGAAACGACAATTGAAATATGCTGCTGTTAGTTATTTACATTGCTATATATGTTGTTATCTGCAATTTTTCACTTGTGGGATATGACACCATATCCTATTGTTTATATTATACTGTTATTGATGATATATGTCTGTTATGTTGTTATTATTATCTGTTATCACTCTGCAAGTTCCCTGTAGTCTAGAATTCACTATGGGTTGAAATGATACATACCCGAACGGACTTTAGAATAGGAGAATTTCGTTATGAGTTGAAATGATAGACCCAAGCGATTTTCATTTTAATTGAATTTGGGATTACAGGTTGAAATGATATCCACCCGCATATATTTAGTGTACGGATTGAAATGATAAATATCCGTAGCACTTGACTATATGATAGGAAATATATACCGACACCGTTGGTCCATATATAAGTATGTTGAAAATAATTTCTATGATTTTGGGAAGAAATATATGGTTTAATAAATTTTGATTCTTAAGATATTATATAAATGGAGTTTTTGTAGATAGATTTAGTAGTAATATTTGATTTGAATTAGTTTGATTTAACACCTATAATATGGTTGAGTATTTTGTAAATCTACATCTCAAATAGATTTCCTTGTAATAAATTGAATAATTAAGATTGGGAGATAAATTTGGGTTTATTAAAAATGGTATTTAAATAAGGATTTATTTATTTAGATCAATTTGAAATTGTTGAATGGGAAATTTAAAGGTATGATTTTATAACTGGTTTTTTATTTAAGTGATTTAATAAATATTTCACGTTTAAATAAATTAAAGAAAATATTGAGTAAAATGTAATTTAAGGTTACTTAAATGATATTGAATCTAATAAGGGAGTACTTTTAAGATTAAATAATAATAAGGTTAAATCGAGATCTATATGAAACTGTTAAAGTGAACATTTAAATATTAAAGCTTTAAACTATATTGGAATTTAAATGGGTTATTTTTGAGATTCAGATTTGTATTTGAAATCAATATAGTTGAATTTGTTATTTATAAACTAAATTGAATTAAAATGAAATTTAGGTTGAACTAAAATTTTAATTATTATTTAGAAAACTAAATTGAATAAAAATTTAGTTTGAAACATTGAATATTTGAGGTTTTGAAATGTAAAAGGTTTATTTTGTGATTTCAAATCTAGATGTGAGATCGAAAAATTATGAAATGGTTATTTAGGAATTGAGTTGAATTTAAATTGAAAAATTAAGATTGGACTAAATTTGAATTTGGAAATTGAGTAAATTTGAATCGTAACTTTGAAAGTGATAAAATTTGGAAATAATTATATATCTAATGAAAATAATATTTTGGTTTTGAAGTATAAATAAATTGGAATGACCACGGTGTTATAGTGTATATTTCTACCTTGTAGATAGTTCTGCAGATCCTTAGAGGATGGTTATCCCAAACATCCTCTAAGTTAATTGTATTTCAGTTGATATTTCACTTGAGTTAGATTTATAAATATAAGAATGTTAATCCTGACTCGAGTGTTTTGTGTTTTGCTTTACGCTCGGGTCAGACTGAGTGTTACAGCATTTGAGACTTACCTTCGAAGTTGGAGCTTTGCTTGAAGATCCAGCTATCTATCCTTTTAGTCATCTAGTTGATTGGTCCAGAGAAGTCATCTGCTCGTACTGGAGACTTCACTGCATCTGAGATATTCTGTTGTACTTTATTTCTAACTCTGATGTTTATATAGTAGCTTCATGAACTACTATTCATTTTTTCCACTGCGTATTATTGTACTACTCTGTATCTGTGATTCTGTGAATGATATATTTACTATATATACTAAGTTTTTCCCAAGTTTAAATTAACAATTCGGTATTTTGAATTATCCAAGTCAGACATGTATGGTTTTATTGTCGATTTGAATGGTACGAAATAGCGGGTCGTTACATACGTTCATTTTCATTCTATTAAACTAAATACATCAATGCTGCCACCATTTTCATTCTCAAGGGAATATAAAGCCAGGATTTCAAGAAAAAGAAGTTAATCAACTTATTCAACATCCAATCTCATATCATTTAATCTCAAAGCTAAGGTGAATGATTACTACATCCCATTTTCTTATGGTTTTCGATTTCGAGTTAAATCCAAAATGGTTTTGCAAATTTATGCCATATTTTGGATGATTAAAGTTACATACATACATACATACATACATACATACATATATACGTATATAAATATATATTCTTGTTGATGAATTACACGTGTTCATAGTAGTTTTTATGATATGTTTGATATGGAAACCATATTAAATGAGATCCAAATGCCTTGAAAATTTAAATATAGATCAGAAATAATAATTTAGAGATGGGTTTCAATTTTCAGAATTTTTAGAATTAATGTGGATTTTATATTAATTTTCTAGTGAATAAAATAATTTATTGGATTATAAATTATTTACGGCCAAATAATAATTATTTGGGTTTGAGATTTTAATATGTTGCAAAACTTATTAAAATAGATTTTTTAGAATTTTTCCTGATTTTTCCTAAGCGTTTTGACAAATATATTAAATTATTTAAGGTATGAGACTTAAATGTTTTATATATTTAATTAAGGAGAATGGGCATTTTATAAAATAAAATCATTGTCTGTTTCTAAATCTATGGGCGGAACTTTTATGAAAAGTATTTAGTAACCAATAAGAATTTTACAAATAAAGGCAGGTAAGTTGCAAAGTTTTCTCTCCTAAGTTAAAAACAAGAAAATCATTCTTTTAGCATGTTCAACCACTTTCTGCATTAAGGGTTCCGACCTAGACCTTTCGACATAATTGCTTTTGAAGCCAATGCATATGGTATCAAACAGCTTGGTATGTAACATATTGGAGAAGGTCGAAGGGGGTAGTTGGTCAAAACCTTAGGTTCCAAAGAGGTTACTGTATGTTTGTTTAATAAGCCAAAAGAAACGCCTTCTTTGCTTTCGCAAAGAAGCTTTCGACTTGGTTGCTTTTGACCGGGTCAAATATTTAAAATAAAATTTTAAAGCTTTCGAAGGGATTGAAACCCCTAGCTACCACCATCCAATGTTTCGAAGTCATTGGCTTTCGACAAGGTTGAAAGGTAAACTTGCCTTTTAAAAATCAGCCGCTTTCCCATGCTTTCGAAGGGATGGTTTCGACACCATTGCTTCTTGTTTAGGAAAAGGTTTCAAAGGGAAGCTTTCGACTTAGATGTTTTACCCTTTTTATTATAATCGAAGTACAACCCAAGGTTTTGAAAGAGGTGTTATAAAGTACTAAGAAGGGTGGAGCCTATTGTTTAGAAGATACGCTTTAAGCTTTCAAAGGGGTCGAAGGCAAAGCTTTCAAAGGGGTCAAAAGCTAAGATTTCGAAGATGTTGGAAGTAGAGCTTTTGAAGGGTTCGAAAGCAAAGTTTCTGAAGGGGTCGAAAGGTTTTAAAGAGGTTTCTCTACATGTTTTAAACCGAATGTAAAGAGCTTTCCAAAGGTTTATGTTTTAATGGTTTAATGCTTTCGTAAGGTACTATTTTCTAAATGGTTTCGAAGGGGGTCGAGAGCAAAATTTTCGAAGGGGTTGAAAGTAAGCTTTCAAAGGGGTCAAAAGGTAGCTTTCGAATGGGTCAAAGGGTCCTATTTTTGATGGTTTTGAAAGAGTGAAATGAAAGGTTTTTCCAAGGGTTTCTAAGGAAATGTTTTAAAGTGTTTTAAAACAGGATGTCTAATGTTTTATTGCTTTCAAAAGGAAAGATTTCAAAGGGTTCGGAAGGGCTAGATAAATAAAGGGTTTTACTTGATTTCGAAAGAGATTCTTTCAAGGGTTTAGAAAGGGATACTTTCAATGAAATCTAAATGGGTACTTTCAAATGCTTAAATGATTCCATCAACTAAAGTTTGGGATACATATATAACATGGCAAGGTAATTTTGAGTAAAGCATAAATGTTATATATCTTCCTTGTATAAGTTTGATTTAAGGGTTTTAAATCATTTTGAAAAGGTTTTCAAGGAAAATTATGCGAAGAGATCCCTAAGTGAAAATGACTTGAACATTAGAATGCCAGATGGGACTGGTATAGGGTCGCGCCTTATACATTAGCTATTGGTCCCAGATAATTGTTGTCCAAAATTCCAGTGTGTAGGGCTTGGTCACAAGTAGACTAAAATTATGATTACACACCGAATGGAATACTTGTTTCTATACAGATATATTATTAGTGAGCCCGAAAAACCATTAGGATCTAGAAGACCTGGGAGATGATTAAGTTAGGAACAGACTGTCTAGAAGAGAAGCATTTAACAGACAGTTACGGATAGACTGTTAACCCGCCTTTTGGAAAGCCCGTAAACAGGCGAGTTCAACTAAATTGATTTCTCGGTTATAGAGGCTATAATGATGAGTTTGAGTCAACGGGATGGATAGATGAACAACCACAGATAATGATCATGATTATGAAGTCGGAGTTCGGCATGGTCGATGGACAAAAGTCGTGGGATATTGGAAATATGGGTTTCAACAAAAGTCGAATTGTCGCGAGTCACCCGGAGTTTACTTCGAATTATGCCTAGGTTTGCTTCGAGTTTCATGGAGTTTGCTTTGGGTCACGTGGAGTTGTGCTTCGAGTTGCTTGGGGTCGGTAGGAGTTCACGAGAGGATCGACATAAGGTAGTGGTTTGGCATGCCTTGGGTCGGTCGGGCATAGATACTAGGTCGGTATTTAAAGGCTTTGGGTCGATAGGAAGGTGTTTCGGTCATGATGGAGTGGATCGGCATGGTTGAGTGGGTCGAGGTCGGCACAGGATTATATTCGGGCTAATACTCGAACATGCTCGGGTCAGTGGATTGGTTTTGGATCGGTGAACATTGGGTCGGCATAGGAAAAGTACCCGGGTCGGCATCTATCTCTGCTCTCGATCCGTATGCTACAAACTCCAAGCCAGCTACATGCTTTCTCCGGGTCGGCCATTTATGAGCTCTGGGTTGGTGGTTCAAAGGAAAGGGGATCGGTGTGTTTGCTGCTTCGAGCCCCAGCTTCATTTACTTCGAGCCATGGACGATCGTGCTTTGGGCCAATGCTATGTTTACTTTGGGTCGGCAAAACTCCAGCAGAGGATCGGTAGTAGTGATAGGATTTGGATCGGCTACGGCCATGATGGGCCTGGACCAATCAGAAAGCCCAATAACTCAGGTTTTGCCCATAAATAAAGCCGGTGGGGCTTCAAAAAAGGGGATCTGGATTCTATTTCCATTCTTTTTCTCCGTTAAGGCTTTTCCATTACTGTTTTAAAAACTCCGGATTGTAACTGTAATTGATTCTCAGATCAATAAAAGAAATTTTTGGAGTGGACGTAGACCAGAGTCATCCGAACCATTATAAATCCTCTGTTATTACTGCTTTTATTTTAATTTTTACTGTTCTTCATATTTATACTCTCTACATACACTCTATATGTGATCTATAACTATGATTTAGTGCATTCATCTGTACTTGGGTGTTAGTGATCAATTTTGGCGCTAACATTTCGGTTCTTTCACTTACAGCTAGCACTCAGGGCTTCTGAAGCTTGGTTTTTGGATTTAAAGGCTTAGGAACCTGGATTCTAGAAAGAAATAGTTAGGTCATTGATAAGGAGACAAGTGATAGAAAGGAGCAATCAAGTGGCAAGTCAGGAGGCCTCTTCTAGAGCTGGAGCAGATCAGGCATCCATCTATAGGGATGAGATGTAGATCATGATGGATTCCATGTAGGAGCAGCAGATGAAAAGGCAAGAGGAAATAATACAGATCCTTCTTAGGCAATTTGGATAGGCAGGAACAATAGGAGCTGCAGGAGCTTGAATCCATGGAGTTAGATCAGAAGAACTCAGCAGGCAAGCATATGGAGTGGTTCAGTAGGGCGTAGGCCCCATTTAGCAAACAACTGTCAATCTGGATGGACCTAGACTCGGGGGCATACCACCAGGTAATGTTGGACCAATCCATGGAGGGATATCAGATGATGCTATGCAGCCCGGTGCCAACATGAATACAGGAGTACGTAACGAGGAGTATGTGCCAGAATTCCCTCTTGGACTTGGAGGGCGGTTAGGAAATGTGGATGGGGGAAAACCCTTGGCAGGTAACATTGGATTAGCTGACATTATCAGGCGAACTATTCATGGAGGTCTGGCAAATAGGGATTTGGAGGGAGTAAACAAAATCCATTTACCGGTAACATCAAGATGGCTTGGATCCACCCGATCTCAAACTGTCCACTCTGGATGTATACAACGGTAAGATGGATCCCGCTGACCACTTGATAAGGTACACAAGGAATCTGGAAGTGTTGGGGGAATCAGAGAAGGTTATGGCCCAATGTTTTCCCCCGTACTTGACCGATATAGCTGCTATATGGTTTAGACGGCTGGAAGATGGATCAATTGGAACATGGACAGAATTGGTGGACAGGTTTTGAAACAATTTCGAGTTCACATCAAAAGGTCGAAGAATGTAATGACACTAACGTTGGTGAAGCAGAAGATGTGAGAATCACTTAGGACTTTTTTAACTCGGTTTAATGCAGTAGTTGCTTCAGTTGATCGGCCGGATCCATCAATGGTTCTGATGGCGGCGCTATCAAGAGACAGGGATAATTCAGATTTCAAAGTATCATTGCTACGGGATCCACCAATGCATCTCGAGGAATTCTTTCATGAAGCTAAGAGGTTTCTTCGACAAGGAGATGCATGTTTGGATATGAAGTCAAAGGAGGTAAACATGGTTAAGGATGGAGAACCATTCGGTGAAAGCTCGGGTAAAGACAAGGATAAAGGGAAGAGGAAAAGTTGGGGAGAACCAAAATTCTCCACTTACACAGGACTGAATGAGACATTGGAATGGATATACTTGGATACTCGGGATCGCCTTCCTTATTGAAGTCCGGCAAGAAGGGAACCCTCAAAACACGAAAGGGCATCAGGAACTCTTTCATGACCTAGATAGGCATGATACTAACAGTTGCAAGCATCTAAAGGATATAATCGAGGAGCCTATAAGGAATGGTCAGTTGCGGCAATATGTCGAAACTCGAAATGCGATGGTGGAACATATGCAGCCCCCACATACCTTGAACGACAATGGTGCGAGCCTAGGAATGGTGATTGGTCGGTCATCAACTAATTGTGATGGTTTGGAATAAGTGCAAATTCTAGACAGATGGCTAAGTCGCTTAAACATGTATGGGGACAGAAAACCCCATGGTATGCTCTGAGATGGTGATAAACCGCGACCCTCTAGTTTGTGAAATCTGTTTTTTCCTTTAGACTTGGACGCTTGCTTTTTATGGTTTGGTTTTGGGGTTTGGTTTGAACTCCTAGTCTTGTTTGTTTTCTGATTTGGATTCTAGTTTGGACGTTTGTCTTTTGGTTTGGACTTTTGATATGGTTTTCTGGTTTTCTGGTTTGAATCTGGATTTCGGATTGGTTTTTGATTGACTTTTTGTCTAGTTTTTTGGCTAAAAGGTCGTCGGGTATGGATTATGCTCGGCAAGGGTCCGGAGAGACCAGGATTCTGCCTAGGGCTTAGGCCCCATAATGTATATCGGTAATTATTTCAGGTCGTTGAGCATGGACTATGCTTGGAAAGGGTCCCAAGCGACCAGGATTTGGCTAAGGTCCTAAGCCATGGCATTACTCAAAGTTCAGGGACACTAAACCAGGAACACCATGGCATTACTAAACACATGACTCGAGTGTAGAGTGCGCTAGGCAAAAACCCGGAGAGGTTGCAGATTCGGATAATGGCTTCGAATAGCTACGAATTTGGCTAAGGACCCAAAGAGGTCCCGGTTTTTGATATGGACCCCACGAGGTCCCAGATATGGACCCAGCGAGGACGTGGATATGGAGTTTAGGACCTGGTATGGTCCTCAATTTGGATTACCGGACCCGGAGAGGTCCTGGACTCTAATAAAATGATTCGAAGAACTCATGGATTCGGTTAACGAATTTGGAATGGATTCGAAATTGGATAACGACTCGAAGCAGTCGCGGATTTGAATAAGGATATGGCAATGGCACTTGGATAAAATAGATTGGATTATGGATCGGATGGTATGGCTATGGATGACATATGAACATTGGTCGATGGATCAAAAGCTATTTAAAACATGCCTTCCTACCCCAAGGCATGTTTTGGGGGGCAATTATTAACCTGCCTTTTGGTAAGGTCGTAAACAGGCGGATTTAACTAAATATATTGCTTAGTTATCAAGGCTAGAATACGACGAGTTTGAGTCAGCTGGATGGATAGACGAACAATCAAGAATAATGATCATGATTATGAATCTGGGGTTCAGCATTGTCGATGGAAAAAAGTCGCAGGATATTGGAAATATCGATTTCGACAAAAGTCGAGTTGTCGCGAGTCACCCGGAGTTTACTTCGATTCATACCTAGGTTTGCTTCAAGTTTTCATGGAGTTTGCTTCGGGTCATGTTGAGTTGTGCTTTGAGTTGCTTGGTGTCGTTAGGTGTTCACGCGTGGATCGGCATAAGGTAGTGGTTCGGTATGCTTTGGGTCGGTCGGGCATAGACACTGGGTCGGTGTTGTGAAGGCTTTAGGTCGATAAGAAGGTGATTCGGTCATCATGGAGTGGATCGTCATGGTTGAGTAGGTCGGGGTCGGCACAGGATTATACTCGGGTTAATACTTGAACATGCTTGGGTCGGTGGATTGGTTTTGGATCAGTGAACATGGGGTCGGCATAGGAAAAGTACCCAGGTCGACATCTATCTCTACTCTGGATCGGTAAGCTACAAACTCTGAGCCAGCTACATGCTTTCTCCGGTCAGCTATTTATGGGCTCTGGGTCGGTAGATCAAAGGAAAGGGGATCGACGTGTTTGTTGGTTCGAGTCCCAGCTTCATTTACTTCGAGTCATGGATGATTGCTTTGGGTCAATGCTATGTTTACTTCAGATCGGCAAAACTCCAACAGGAGATCGGTTGTAGTGATGGGATTTGGATCGGCTATGGCCTTGATGGCCTCGACCAGTCAGGAAGCCCAATAATTTAGGTTTTGCCTCTAAATATAGCCAGCGGGGATTCAAAATGGAGGATCTAGATATTGTTTCCCTTCTTCTACTCCATTAAGACTACTCTGTCATTATTCTTTTAAAAACCCTAGATTGTAACTGTAATTGATTCTCATATCAATAAAAAGGAAATTTCTAGAGTTGACGTAGGCCAAAGCCAGCCGAACCACTATAAATCCTCTGTTATTACTGCTTTGTTTTTAATTTACTATTATTCAAATACATACTTTCTACATACACTCTATCTATGATCTATATCTGTGATTTGATACTTTCATCTGGACTTGGGTGTTAGTGACCAATTTTGGCGCTAATATAGACCGTCCAAAAGAAGAGTATCTAAAAGATGTTAGATTAATTTTGTTCATATTGTCTGGTAGGCTCGAGTCAGCCAAAGTGTAACGATCCGGAAATTTTATATTTTTAGAAGGTCCGAGACGTCATATTTTGTTTCACCAAATTTGAACTGCTCTAGCTCCGTTTACCTTACTTTGGGCCTTTTAGCAGAATTTTGGTAGTAAATATTGGTTTTTGTTAGGTTCGTAATGTCACTCATATCTATATACTACTCTGTTCGTATCGTTGTGCTGATCTCCGTAGTATATTCAATTGCGCATTTCGGTGTTCGGTACACGGCGAAATCTACGAAACGATTAGCTGTATCGGTTCCGCATTTAGGCTTTTGGTTTCCTATGTCCTTTCATTTTCCTCCGTGAGAAAGCTAATAGCCTTTCGTGGCCCATTTTTTCATACACTTTAAATCGACAATAAACAACACATGTCCAACTCATATTGCATGAAAAGATGGAACATGAAGTGTAAAAAAGAAAATAAACAGAACAGAATCTCACACGAATGGAATAATATATAATATTGAAAAAATATCTTTACAGCGGAAAACTTTTACATTACATGTATCAGAGTCTAACTTAAAATCAGCTTTAGACAGTTATATACATCTGTCCTTACAATTGCTAACAACATCAAACTAAAACTAACAAACCAGATCGGATAATAGAATATGCCCATACGTAGATGAATATCTCCAGCTCTCCTCTAGAAACTTCAACCGTCTTCAACTAAACCTGAAACTACTCGGATCTCACCCACGTATTGAAAATACCTGGATCGGGCTTGATAAACCAGCATGAGAAAAACTCAATAATAGATGACAGTGTCATATATTAGCCTTTAAATAAAATCCTTTGAAAAGAAAGAGTATCTCATAAGACCATGCCCACACATAAACACGGATGGGTTTTTACTTTACGATAACTTAAAAAACTTTTATATATCAAAACGTTTGATATTATTTCTAATGACATCTCTTTGAAAACATTTGCAAATAAACTTATTAATCTTAGCCAAAATGGTTACCCATATAGCATTTGGGGACTAATAATTACGCCAATACAAACAAAACCGTAGGTTCTTATTGGAGAATGGATTTTCATACAAATGACCAGGTGAAGAGACTACCTTCCAATGGGTACACCTCTAGATGGATGTCCTGAGGCACGAACATCTGCCCTCTACCAACACAAGACCGGCCTACCTTTGTAACTAGATAGTACCGAATATTTCATCCCCCGTTCGTTACCAACCGCGCTCTAGTAAACAAACCACATTAATTTACATCCCGAACGTCATAGCGGGAAGAAATATATCTAAAAGAGGATGATCGTACCCTAATTGGGAATGACCTCTTAGCCTTGCTTCACCTAATCCTGTTTCCGTCATTTTCGGTTTATGAGGCTTGAGGCAACGATTACCTTTTCACATAACATCTCTTCTTTCACTTTGAATGCCACGTTATCATTCCACATTCACACGACTGATTTCTTTAAATGTATAACTTCCTGAGCTCGTATGTCTTGGAAAAGGGAGTTAAGCTAAGAGAAGGTGTCTTCTCCGCCACCAACTGATATTATTTTATAGAGACCACTCATCTTGATTTAGAATGCAAGGTCAGAGAGTCATCCATATAAGTTCGTACTGGTACTGAACGAAACCGAAGGAATTTTCCTCTGCCATTACTAGGCGAGAAGCCCTTGTGGCTTTGAGGTTTTTCAAAACAAAGAGACCATTGCTACAATATAATGAATCGGGAGTTTATCCCTAATTAATCAATAAGTAGTCCCCTGTTATTATTCGTCTCAATATCTCCTTCTGTAAACATCTTCATTTTTCAAACATGTAAATTGGTTCAAAGCGGTTTTCGAATAGGAATCACCTAAGTCCAACCCCGGTTCCTTCAAAATCCAATTATGGATAAAAAGTGAATATGAGTATACATGTTTATTAAGTTTCTTTTCACTTTAATTTCAATTCGGATGATTTCGAAATCTCTTACTTTTGTCTTAGAATAATTCTAAGTAATTCATTCTTTTGATTTGGATAATAGCTCGATTTTCTTTTATTTAAATCAAATATCTTTCTTAGATATATTCTCTTCAATTTATTCCATTTTCTTTTCAAGAGTATATGGAATCATTAAGCCTATTTATTAAATCATTTGATTTATTTAAACCTTTCTTAAATCCTGGAATAATTCCAAATCATTCATTAAATCTAAATCAAATATTTCTTTCATTTAAGTTATAACTTTTAACTTAGGGAAAAATATTTTCAAATCATTAATTAAATCTTAATCAAAGATTTTCTTCATAAGTTCAAATCATATTTTTGCAAACCGAAGATTTTCATAACGGAGCACTACTGCCACTTTAGATTTGGTAAATTTCACCTCTAGCGACTAATGGCAAGTAATCCTACATCATGAATATCACTGTCTTTAATATGTTTTATTTCGAAAATCAGTTTGAAGGGGTTTTCAGACAGGAATCACCCGATTCCGATCCCGGTTTTTGGATAGCAATCACCCAAATTTGATCCCGGTTCCTTCGTACCAATCATCGAATAAAAGAGATTAAGTGGTTAAACAACATTTTAAGAATTTATTTCTTTTCTTTTATCTTGAAAAAACTTAAATATGATCTTTTAGAGCATCTGGGATTTCCTTTCGATCTATTCCACCCTTCGTCTAAAAAGAGAAAACATAGGCCAGGTAAGTTCAGGGTATTGGTTGTTCCATTCCTAACATTAGTTAAACGCCTTGTTTTATCTTCCTAGATCTCATAGGCAGGACAAATATACTAGTCGTTTCCTCATACTCAGTTTGTTAATACATTCAATATTCTTTACGTTTTGTTTAAGTGGTATAAATAATTCATCTTAACCATTTATTCAAACTCTTATTAAATATTCCAAATCATCTTTAAATTACTTAATTATTCTTTTAAAATTAGTCACAAAATATATAGGAAAGAATTTTAAGTTTAAAACTATATTCAAAAGGTTATAGAATTTGCAGCATAAAAGTGCCGCAGAAAGTGCTATATAAGCTTATTTGATTTAAACAACATTTTTAATATTTAAATTCATATTTTCCATTTCAAATATCTTCTAAACTATTTAAATGGATTTATCAAATTTATTTCATATTTTTTTTATCATTTAAAAATATCATTTATAAAGAAATCCCTTTTTGAATTCCGAACTGTAAAATCGCGATATTTTTAGAAAATTATTTTGGACATATTTCAAATATACAAGATGAAAACCTGATTTTCTTTCTTTTTTCTTTAAACATATTTAAATGTTCATAAAACATTTCTAACTCATTTTAAAACTATTTTCAAAATGTTTAAGTACTCCATATACACCATTTCATTTTCAAAATTAAAGTGATTTCCTTTGTGCTTATCGACGTGTATTAACATGACTTGGTAAAACAATTTAACAATCATATCAACAATCAATATTTGATGATCATAGCATATGTAAGCATCCATAGCAATTATAACAGATCATCAAACATGTATATATATATATATATTAAATAGTGTTTCTCACCATAAACCAAAGCGCTTAACTTCCTACCAACATTCAAACTAATCCACGCTTCACTAGCTACTTCCTACACCACTTAAACATTAGAAAAAAAAAACTTTCCCTTCCTTTGAAGTGCTTGGCCAAGGCTTGAGATGGAGGTGGGCCAAAAGTATAAAGAAGAAGTGGTAGAGCTTTGGCCTCAAATTCTTAAAATTAGACCCGAAAAATAGGTCATCTTCTCTCTTGTTTCTGACTCTATTACACTCAAAATTTGAAAAAGTTGTTTACTATAAAGTTTTTGAAATTTCTTTTTTCTTGAATTTAAGAAAAAGAATCACTTGATTTTGAATATCTTTGAGGAAGATATGGTCAAAAGAAAATGAGTTATTCTCGAATTCACAAATATAAACGTCGAAAATGTACTTCAAAGAATCGAGTTTCAAGAATAGCAAACCTCAAAACTGGAAAAAGCAATCAACATAAAAGTTGTAGCCACTAGAATTTCATATGATTTAAATTTTGTTTCTTAATTTGGATCTGTTATAATTAAGTTATGATCAAAACAAAATGGCCTATTATTTGGCTTAAAAACTGGGCCAGAGAATGCACCGAAAAGAAGTGGATTTTTGACATATCTAGAATAGAATGAGACAAAATTTTCAATGTATAAGTCGTAGCCACTAGAAAATACATGATTTGAAAAAAAGAATTTTGCATTTCAACTCAATTTTGAGGAAGTTATGGTCGAGAGAAAAGGAGGTAAAATATGGAGAAAAAAGGAGTTTGATTTGAAGAGGATGAACATTGATTTCCTTTGAATATTTTGTAAATATTTTGACATTCCTTCTTTCTAATTTTTTCCTATAGCTTGGAAGCCATTAAAGAGAAGAGAAAGAAGCTGAAAAATCTTGAGAAAAGAAGAAGAAAAAATGTGAATGAATGTGAAGAAGGAGGCGGGTATTTATAGAAAAAGAAAGAAGCGGTAAATTTACCAAAATAACCTCTTAACAAATTACTAAACTATCCTTACTTCAGCCTAAAGCAACAACCACTTTTTCAATACTTGATATCATCCTTTTACTTCTTACTTTATGTCTTAGTTACTTAAACATTAAGTAAAGAAAAGTAATTATTTTATTGTATTTTGATTTGATATGATTTGATGTTTACTTTTCTTAGTTTTATTAGTTCTTACTTACTTTTCCTAATGACTTCTAAAAGTTTTATAATCCTATTTAGTAAAAGTAAACGTGCTTAGTTATTAAATGTGTTATATATATGTTAAAACATGTTAACAAAGGTGCAATAACGTTGCGGCAACTTATTTTGAACAAAACGTTGATTTTCGAAAAAACGTTTTTCGACCACATTTTGACGTTTTTTATAAACTATTTAGTCATGTAAACCAAACTTCAAAATAAATTTCTTATTATATTTAAATAATTAAAACAAGCATATTTTACTTATAAAATAATATAAAACAATACCCAAATCTTCTTATAAAAATATGGCATCGATTTATCAATATCCGATGAAATTTGTAAATTTTATAAAACAAGTTTTATATATTTATCGAACCATTATAAATTAAATTACTATTATTATCAAATGAGTTTGATATTAGTTATATATATTTAAAAATAATTATTTATCCTTTAAACAAACTTCTCGAATATTTATCCTACTTTATCGGAATCCGACTTTTGTCAATTTTACAATGGGAATCCAAAATCTTTATTCAATATCAAAAATAAGTTTACCATTCTTATTTATCATTTAAAACGTGATTGTTTAAGTTTGAGAATTCTACATTTGAATATTTAAAATAATTAAATATCTCATTTTCAAAGTGTTAAAATTACGGGTCATTGCATGGCCTCTATCTATTAATAATCCCTAGAATTCGTGCTTGACTTTTACCATTCCACCATTTCAATATAATATGCTAGATCATTTTCCTTCATGTTCATTTCTTTCCCCTCTCTTGGTTTTGCTAGTTCATATGAGAAAAAATTACATATTAAATAAAAGATATACACATTCTGTTGCATCCTTTTTTGTTCTGGAAACTTCGTGTTTCTTCGCCTTAATTTTTCCCTCACGGCCTCGTCCGCACTTTTCTCCGCCTTGTCAACCTCGCCACCGCCATCCTTCCAATAGCTCATCGACCTTACCCACCCCTAGCCATAAATCTGGACTTCCCGCATCACAAAACTCATCAACTCACATTCCGCCACCCCTGACCGCAAACCCACAGTCTGCTCCAAACCATCATGCTGCCCACATCATCCCGTGCACCACCCTCGCCTCTACTCCATTCCCATCACCGACATCTCCCTCTACCATCATCCTTCTTCGACAGCTCCACACATCACCTCGCCTCACAGTAGCATCCCACCACTGTAACCACCATTAGCCGACATCCAGGCTCCGCCTTCCTTCTCTTTCCGCCTCCCAAGCTCCGCAACCAACTTATTCCCACGACCTGCACTACCGAACAGGCACAACCCATCTCCACCTCCGTCACCCTCTCCGAGCATCATCCAGCAAGCCTTTCTCCACCCCTCCACCGCCTCTCTATACAACCGTAGAACATTCAAACCCGAAGCAGCCACCTACCGTGCCTCTCTACAATAGCAGCTCCATGGTCATGCAACAGCCTATGTCGATCATCCCATCCAGCCAAGTCAAGCATTCCACTTCTCTATTAATATATATATATATATATATATATATATATATATTTGTTTCATCGATTTCGAAATCATGCAGTTTCTAGCTTTGTCTTTCCATTGTCCCACTTTTGTCGCAGCATCATCTTCCTATTTCAAGCTGCAGCCTCTTCCTTTATAAAAAGGGAGAAATGAAAAGGTATATATATTATATATATATATATATATATTGTTTTCATCGAAATCGAATTTATGTTATCTAGCTTGTCGCAGCCATCTTTTGCTTGTTGTTGTCCCTCTAGCTCGTGTCCATATCCGTGCTTATCCGTGTTTTTTGCATCTCATTCTCGTATTTCTCTAAGACTTGAAAGGTGAGCAATCACTCACGATTTACAATTTTATGTTTTAGTAAATAAACATCACTTGAATTGACCATTGAAATGTTTGTTATAAATATGACCCTTTTTAGTTTATATATATATATATATATATATATATATATATGATTTTATATGTTATGATGCTCACTTTGACATATATATGATGATATAATGTGATGATCATTTTGATGTACATGATGGTATGTTGCTTTGTAAAACACTTATATTGACATGTATAATATGTGATTCATAATTGCAAGTTCCTTACATGCTATGCTGCTAATTATATATTTTCAATCACACTGCAAGTTCCCTAGTAGTTAGGAATCCGTATGGTTTGAAATGATACATAACCAAATGATGTTATAGATCAGAGAAAAATCGTTATGGGTTGAAATGATAAACCCAAGCAATTTTATTGATTTTGAAGTTTTAGGATTGTGGGTTGAAATGATATACACCCGTATGTATTATATTATTGTAGATTGAAATGATAAATATCTGTATCACTTAACCATTAGAAAATTATAAACGGCTACTGTTGGTCTATTTTAAAATGATTTTCAAATTTTTGAAAAGAAAAATATATATGTTTTAATAAATATTTATTTTTTGAAAAATATAATATAAAGATATTTTACTTTTAATATATGTGTAAAATTTAGATTTTAAAAATTATATGTTTTGGAAATTTTAAAATTGTCGGTTAAGTTTTAAAATGTAAATTATAAAATTTTACTTATAACTTTATTATTTTATATATAAAATAGGATATAAAATAGATTTAATAAAAAGGTTAATTTTAATTTAATTAAATAAAAATTAATTTAACTAATATGTATATATATAATATGTCTTAAATATTTATTTAAATTTATATCAATATTTTAAAAATGGATTTTTGTAATAAAATAAATTAAGGTTGGAAAGATAAATTGAAATTGATTTGTAATTTAATTGGCTTGAGAATTGAATATAAATAAGAATTGATTAGAAACTTATTGATTTTGAGATTTTGAAAGGTATGGTTTTATAACTTGATTTAACTAAAAGTGACTAAATGAATATTTTTAAATTTAAATAAAGTTAGATATTTAAATTTTAATTTTGATTTAAGTTTGTAATTTGAGATTTATCTGAATGTTGTAAAAGTGATTAAGTGGATATTTTCAAAAATAAATATAACTGAAGTTAATATTTAATTTTGATTTAAATTTGTAATTTGAAACTTTATTTAAATATTTATAAAAGCGAATATTTTCAAAATTAAATAAATTGAGATGGAATATTTAATATTGATTTAAATTTGTTATTTGAGATTTTATTTAAATGTTATTAAAAATGATTAAGTGAATATTTTCAAATTTAAATAAAATTAAAGTTAAATTTTGAAATATAAATGAATTTATCAAATTGTGTTATTGTAATTTGCTTTGAATTTTTTATACTTTGCAACCTATTGAATTGGAAGTGGTTTAAATTTGTAGTTCAAACTAGGATTTGAAAATCAATATAAATTAAAAATGGTTTTAGTGAGAATTTGGATTGAACCTTTAACCTTTTTAATTGAAATTATTGAACTGAGATTGATATAAATTGGGTTTTGAAACTAAAGTTGATTTGAATTGATTTTTGAAATTGGAAGAAACAATTCTAGTTTGAAACTATTTTGATTTAAACTCTTTTAAATCTATAAACTATTTTAATAAACATTATTTTAAATCTATAAACAATTTTAAATATATATTTTAATACATATACTATTTTTAATATATAAACTATTTTTAATATATAAACTATTTTAATTTGTAAATTATTCTTAAATATAAACTATTTTCAATATTCAAACTGTTTAAGTTGGAATTGTTATGATTTAGATTAAATGGATTTAAATGCGAATACTTTGATATGATGTTTAAACTATTTTATGGTTATGATTTTGGAAATGAATATGATTTACAGTGAATAATGATTTCGAAAGTGATGAATTCGAAAGTGAATATGATTTCGAAAGTGATATGGTTTTGAAATGAATATGATATTTTGATATGAAGTATGGACTATTTGAAATAAAAATAACCATGGTATGAAATGAGCGTTAGGTTGTTAAAGAGACCGGGAACGGATATTATCATACTCTTTGCCAATACCGAAAACCACTTTAACAACTGTGTACGTGGTGGAGAATCCAAAACAAATTAAGATGGTTTGGCGACGTCTACATGAGGTATGAACGCAGCCCTGACTCCCACGAGTCAGCTTAATATGGCTAAAACAGAAGCTATACCTAGGCCAAGTGAGGTCGCACCTCCGATTAAGCATGCTTCTTTGATGTGGTATCTTTTACTTTGTGATTTGATTAGGTGCACCTTTGATTTTGGGAGTGTGTCTCGAGGTAGGCGGTAGTAGATGTTATGCGTTATCACCAGCCCGGTTCTGCAAACGGTAAAATCCTACCTTAGGCATTACATCGCGTGCTCTGTCACATGCCTTGTCGCGCCCAATATGAGTTTGGTTTGTGTCGTACCTATGGAGTGCTCTCCGATAGCCCACCGGTTTGGGGGGGGGGGGTTTACGGTACTATATAGGCGATGGCATTTATATAAAATATGTCAAGGTGGATATGGGTAACACCTTAATGCTATTTTAATATTTTACTTTACTGTAGACATAATCTATGCAGCGTATTGTACTATGTGTGTAGATAGTTCCACGGATCCTTAAAGGATGGGAATCTGAAGCATCATTGTAACGGCCCAAAATTTCTGTTAATTAAAATTTGTATATTTAATTGATTTTAAATATTAATAAGTGAAATTAAATAGTCGAATAAATTTTAATTCGAATATCTGGATTTAATTGCATAATTAAATCGATAGTTTAATATTGGAAATTCCATAAATAATTGGAAATTGGGTTTAATATGATTAAAAATGATACGTAAAATTTTATTAAATCATATTGGAGTTATAGTGATGTTATAGAACTTTTAAAATCGAATTAAAAGTTAAATTGTGAAAATTGAATATTTTAATATTTAATTGACGAGTTAAAATAGCCATTTTTCAAACAGTCTCGGATTTCGACGAAACTAGTTTCATCGGATCCGTAATGTTATGTTATTGTAATATTTCAAATTTCGTGTCAATCGGATTTACGGTTTGTCTGGGGCATGCCAAAACGCATAGAAATTGGTTTAAATCGATTTAATTTAAATCTGATCGTTTATTGCCGTAATTCGCACAGATGATCGAACTAGCCTCCGAAACACGTTTCATTGTGTTCGGAACGCAGAGTAAACCCTAGAAAAGCCAACCAGCATGCTTCGTTTGGAGTTCGGACAATTTTGGATGAATAGTGTTTTGGGCAATTTTCTATATAAGCACCTCTAATTTCACAAATTGCAAAAGAAAACAGAAACTAGGGTTTCAAGGTTACAGCCGCCTTCTACAGTATCAATGGTCGAAATTCTCTTATTTTCTTCTTCAATTATTTCATAATCCACGCATCAATTCAAGAAGGTTTCAACTTCAAAGATGTAGAGCTACGTGAGATCTTCAATCTCAACGGTGGAGATCGAAAATCTCTTGACGAATCAATGGCAATTGGAGCTGGAAGGTCGTGCGTTCATGCACGAAAACCGAGGCAAAGAAGGGGTCGAGATGTACGTCGTTCATGGCGTAGGTCAAGCTTGAGACGAGCTTCCATTCGGCGGTCTCTGATCAATTTCTCGACGTCGTTTGTGGTCGCGAGCATTAGGGCATATAGGCGGCCTATAGGTTTGAAATCGCGTTTGAATTCCTGATGTTGGAGAAGAAATAGCATGCGGCCGAGATTGCATCAAGCTTGAACAAACGGAAGAGATGGTTTAGGTTTAAAAATAATAAAGAAATTGTAATTTAATTATATAAAAATTCGTTTAAAGTTTAAAATGTTGTACTTTTTCATACGAGGTCGAAAAATTATGAAACAAGTTGCGTTGGAACCGTATTGACGAACACTACGCAATGGAGCTGGTTTGGAGTCATTTGGAGCTGGTGAAAATTTCGGGTAAAATTAAACGCGCGTTTAATTTTACCCGAAATAAAACGCTGAAACTGAATTGAAAGCGAGGTGAGAACTTCTCACTCAATCGAATTGTTTCGATTTAAATTTTAAATAGTTAGATTTAAAATTGCTTGATTGTATGATTGAATGATAAATTGTTATCTATTGTGTTAAATAGACATTATATGTCATATATTAAGCGGAGGTTATTTATTAAAAACATATACCGCGATAATTTCACTGCAAAGTGAAATTGGTATTATATATGTACTTGGAGTTTATTTCCCGCATTATATAGCGGATGAGACCCTACTGCGCCGCATTATAGTGGATAATATTTTATAAATCTCATATACCGCAATATTCCATTTGGAAACGGAATTGGTATTGTGCTAATGTCTGTGGATGCAGGGAAACAGGTTGGAGGGATCCAACTGGATTCCTCACCAGTATTTATTTGATTACAGATATTGTGATATTTGTTGATTATCATATTGATATATGATGTTTGGATGCCGTGATTGATTATTGGGTGATGTTGCATCATTGGGCCTATTTTGGTGTTTTAAAAATGTTAAAGGAATGATTTTCAAAATTTAAAAGGGTTTTAAAGTGATTTTTTGGAAAGTATACGTTTTATTTAAAATTTTGGAATTGATTCATTTTAAATAAATAAACGTTATAAAATTTAATGTTATAAAAATTATGATATTTGTGAAATATAACCAAAATGAGATTTTTTAAATAAGTAGTTAATTAATTTATAAAATAGTTTAAATTGGGATTTTTTAATTGTTATACACGATTTATATAAAAGATTTATAAAATTAATATTTATAAATTAAAATATTGGGATTATGAAACGAGTTTTTATAAGTGTTAAAATGAAGTATAAATGGATATCATAAGTGAATGAAAATTATAGATTTATAAATTGTGAAGTTATAAAATGAATAGATTTTTGTAAAATAAAAGATTTATAAGTAATTAACTTATAAATCGGATTTTGGCAATTTAATTGAGATTTTCGAATAAGTATAAATGGTTTATAGATGAGATTTATAAAATATATATTTTATAAATCGAAATAATGGAATTATAAAAGGAGTTCTGTTAATGCTGAAAATGAGGTTATAAATGGAATTTTATAAGTAGTAAGATTTTTAAATTTTGTAAATTTAAGTCTTTATAAAATATAAATGGGAATTTATAAACATTGTTTTATAAATCTGAAACCGACTTATTTTGATAAGTCAATTATTTTAGATTTTTAAAGGAGATATATTCACGATTTTGGACGGTGGATAATCCTTTAAACAAAATGTGTAGAAAAATGTTGAATTTGGTTAACGAAGAATATTCACGATTTTGGGACAGTGAATAATATATTAAAGTGTTTTGGGGAAGTGATATTTTAAATAGAATTAAAACAATTTGAAGATGTTTTAAAACGCGTTAAGTATCGAATACATAGATTTCAACATTCATTGTTGAAATAGACGTTTTTGAGAAATAAGGAAAAGATGGACTATAACACTGTTGTTATAGTAAATGATTTCCGAAAGGAAATGTTTTATATAGTATTGGGACTTATATATCTATCTTAATTTCGAATCCCTATACTAGTGATTTTTGGTTGTCGTAACGATGTTTTACGCAACATTCGTTTTGACCCAAATAAATGCGTTTGAGAGAATGTTTTCTTTAAAGAATGAAATCTATACTTAACTGTGATTTAAGTATATTGAATATTTTCCAAGTGTTGAAAATAAATGGATTTGTGAATTACTTATTATTAAATAAGTATGGAAATGTTTTCCAATATGAAGTGAATGTTTTGAGATTTTATCTTTTAAAAGATAAATTGAAAATGAATATTAGAAATCGATTTGGAAATCGTATATTTATAGATATTTTGGAATTGTAAATTCACTATGGAATTTATAAAAGAAAGGGAAATTTGTTTAAAAATAAACGTTGATTTATTTTTGAAGTGTGAAAATAAATTTACGAATTTGGAACGTAAATATAAAGTAAATCCGTGAGGATTTATTTAATTGATTTAAATGAACCATTTTGAAATGGAAATGAATAAAGATTTGTGAATATATCCCGTATAGGGAAATGATTTGAAATTTGTTTTCAAAAGTTGTAAAGGTGAAAAGTGATTTGAATTTTTTTTCAAATGTTGAAGTGTGGAAAATATATATCTTGTAAAGATATTTTTGGAAAATAAATAATTTGGGAAATTATTTGGAATATGGTGATGTTGTGTACGCCTATTGATAGTTAAATAATCGACTATCAATATTTACCTTTAAATAGGTATTTGTTGTGATTTGCTTGAATTTGAATGCTACACTTATTTTTAAAATAAGCGCTCACTATTCGGGTTAGCTGGGAAAGGACCTTTGGGTCGTATAACCCATTCCGAATATGTGATATGTCATTGTGGATTGCATTTGAAGACCGGTGTTAAAGACCGGATATTTTTGAAAACAGGAAGGATTACCGTCGAATGACTCTGCATCGGCTGATCTCCGATATAGAGGTTTTATCACCCTTAGTGACAGGAAGTCCGGACGTGATTAGTGAATATCCGGATTGCAAGGACTTCTTTGGAAGTGCCTTCGGTTCCGTTCGATCCCGGAACGGACTTGTATGGATGTGTGTCTGACGTTACAATTTGAGGTGTAAAGCTGGTTTCTATCAAATATATTTCTGTTGGTGGCGGAGAATTTATTCTCTTAACTTAACACCCTTCTCTGAGACGTACGAGCTCAGAGGTTATGTAGTTGATGGTTACTAGTGATACATTTCCAAATTGGTAACGTGACATACGAAGTGCTGTTAAGCATATGTGATCAAAGCACAGCTTTTGTATAAAGCGTGGCTTTGTGGACGAGACTTCGTTGGACCTCACACCCCGGAAATGGTCAAAACAGGAAGGATGCAGCAAGGTTATTAGGGGGTAGCGCCCCTTTAGTGTATGTCATTCCTTCTGGATAGAGATGGTATCATAGTACGGAGCCCAGATATTTAACCTATGTTGTTGCTGCAAATTTATTACTTTGTGGTTGTTGGAATCGAGGATCCTTGGATATAGATCGGTTACGATCGGGGGATGACATATTCGTGTCAGTAGTTACCCAGTTTGAAGGGTAACCCGGCCTTGTGTTGGCAGAGATTCGGTTAGGTTCTCGGGTCGTCTTTCGAGAGGCGTACCCATGTGGCAATGGGAAGTTCCTTGGCCTGACCATTTGTTGGAAATCCAAAAAAACAATACGAACCTTGTACGGTTTTAGTTGTGGAACCTACCATTTACTTATGGTGGTCACCACTGTTTAGATGGTAGCTATAGTAGGCATAAGTGCGGAATGCCTATGCTGGCTAAGATTTATATCTTTACTTTCGAAATGTTTTCTACACTATGCACTAGTAATAATATCAAATGTTTCTATTTAATGCGTATCAAGCATCTTTGACTGTCATAAGAAGAAATCTCCTCCGATTCTGCTTTTGCATTGTGTGTGTGTGCAGGAGGCCTTATGGTAGTCTCATTTTCCAAAAAGCATTGCGAATCTATTTTAAAATATTTCTTTGTTTGTTTTAAAGATAAATAACTGTTTTAAGTCTCACACCAGTCCCATGACTGACCTGGAGTTTATTGTTTTCCTTCCTAAACTCTGGGTGCCCACCAATTTCCACACGGGCAGTCTAGATTCAGATTATCAGGTCAATCTGGAATTCGGGAGTTGCTGTAGAGATCTGGAAGCAAGCTGGAGGGCATGGCGTATCAAACTAGTATATAGTATTTCTTTTTCGCTGTTTGTTGTTGTACACTCTGATGATGTAATGTAATGTAATGTAATGTAATGTAATGTAATGTGATGTAATGTAATAACTGATATAGTTCTTTTATTTTAAAGATTTTTCATTTATCTATTATATGTTGTTCCATTGCGATTGTGAGATTCTGATATTGTTCTATTGCTTTTCTTTATTTCTTCTTCTATCTTTTTCTTCTTCTTAAACCCTAAGAATTCGGTTTTCCGGCATTCGATTGCTCGGCAGTTGATACAGTGGACGTATTGATGTCAGTTTTCGAAAGTCGAAGAATCGGGTCCTTACAATCATTTAAGTTATATTGTATTTCACTTGGACATTTCACTTGAGTTGATTTACTTACATTAGAATTGTAATCCTTACTCGAGTGTTTTGTGTTTGCTTTATGCTCGGGTCAGACTAAGTGTCGCAGCATTTGAGACTCACCATTGAAGCTTGGAGCTTTGTTTGGAGATCTATCTTTATCTGTTCACCTTTCAGTTATTTCTGTCATTTCCAGTTTTATGTTTAGACTTGTCATTTGCTTATGTATTGAAACTTCTATGTATTCAAGATCTTTGTTGTATTTTGTTTTAGACTCTGATGTTTTCTGTAGTAGCTTCATGAACTACTATTTATTTATTCCGCTGCTTATTATTGTAAAACTCTGTGTTTATGATTCTATGATTGATTTATTTACTGTATATGCTAAGTTTTGCCAAATATAAATTATCAATCCGTTGCTTTGAGCAATTCAAGTATGATATAAATGGATGATTATGGATTTGAATGGTTCGAAATAGCAAGTCGTTACAAGTGGTATCAAAGCTCTGGTTTAGGTAAAAATTAGCGTATCGAGTAAAAACTCATTAGAGATAGGGTAGTAATGCCTTCGAATGAGTAAAATTAATTACAGAATCGTCTTCGTTCGAACTTGAAATTCTTTTTTAAGATCCTCTTTGATTTGGATTTCTTTTGAATTTTTGAACTTTACCTTTGTTCTAAAATCCATTCTTGTCTTTTCCTATTCGTGTTCTTCTTGATACTGGAGCATCCCATAGCTTATCTCTGTTGATCTCTGAAATAAATTTGAGCACATCTTGCAACCTTAATTGGCAGCTTCATCCTCATGTGTGACCAATCGTATCGGCGGTCCCGCCAACCTTAGTAAGATTTTAAAGGGGTGAAACTCCTTTAAAATAGGTATCGATTCACTGGAGATTTCTACGTCCTCGATTTTGATGTTGTTATTTCTTGCTGAGCCCAAACCGTTTCACTAGTAGATGACCAAGGTAATTCTCTAGTGATTGAATGTCGATTGCCTCAGGATTATGCAGATAGTTCTATCTTTATGCTTGATTCTCAACCCAGTGATCTGGACTCCAACTGATAGTCAAGGATTATCCTAATGTTTTGGTAAAGTTACTTCTCTTCCTCCCAAGTGGGAGATTGAATTCCGCATCGATCTTATTCCTGGAGCTCGACCTGTTGTCCTTCTTTCCAGTCGAATGGTTTCTATGAATGGTTAGTCACGCCATTTGGATTAACCAATGCTCCTGCCTTCTTCATCGATCTTATAAATCTCATTTTCCACGATGTTCTCAACAAGTTTGTCCTGGTTCTAGTTGATGATATTCTCATCTTCTCTAAGTTAGAGAAGGAGCACGAGTCTCATTTGAGCTATGTTCTCCAAACACTTAGGAGTCATCCGTTGAAAGCCAAATCTTCTAAATGCCATTTCTGAAAAGATGAAGTTCGATTTCTTGGGCATATTGTTTCTGAAAAAGGAGTCTCAGTTGACCCGGTTAAGGTCGCAGCGATTAATATAAGTCTATCCATCTTTCCTATCTTGTAATTTAATTATCTAGCCTTCCTTTCGAGCCTATCTTCTTAGTCAGAATTCTCTTTGATTAGGGTCCCTCTAAATTTGAATCTTTTTCTTGTTTTTGAATCCATTCTTGAATCATCCTAAGAGGGAGAGTATGTGTAATTGATATAAAATATTGTATATTGTGTTATTTGAGTTGTTAAGTTTGAATTCTGGATTTGAATCGATTTGTCCAGCCAACACTACCGATAGAAATTCCTAAACACTTGAACAGAGCAAACTGATAAAATCTTGTTTTCAAAATTAGTAAATGAAATAATTTTATATATGATTATATTTTATACATAAAAATATAATTTTATGAAATTAGATAATTAAATAAATTAGTTGTCAGGAATGATACTTGATTATCGTTTATTGTTTTGTCAACATTCCTAAACCATTCATTATTGTTTTATGTTACAAGGAGATGAATTTTTTAAAACATGGTTTATAAATCAAAATTGCAAATGAAATGAATTTAAATTTAGGGATTTGAGAACTTAATTTTTGGTGCTTTCCAAAATTTGGTTTTCAAAGTTTTGAAAAATATATTATTTGAAAGTATTTTCGAATGAAAATTATTTCCAATGAATTTTGAAAGAAGTAAGTTGCTACTCTCCTCTAATGTCGTTGGAAAATAATTCCGATGATGACTGCAACATCATCAGCATTCATTTTCGAGTCTCAAAGTGAAGAGACTACTAAGTAGCTTTGCTACACTTTTTTTGGAAAATGAATTTGATATGAATTTCTTGAGTATGATTTGATGCACAAAATGTATATATTTATTTCAAAATGGTTTAAAGTGAAACCAAAAATTTAACTCTTAAGTTCTATGTTAAGTGATGGCTTTCAATTATTGAAGTAAAGTAAAAAAATTAAATTGGAGTGTCCAAAAAAAGAAACGATATTGAAACAACTTGAAATAATTGAACTAGGAAAAAAATTATTTGTATAATACTCAATTGCATTCTAAAACATATATAACTTACCTGAAATATTCAAAAAGTTAAAATGCAATGTGAATATGTTATTGAGGGTTATATAAGTGAAACTTAAGTAATAAAGATGTTCAAACTAATTTTTTCTTAATAAAAATGTTGTAAATAAAAGGTAATTTTGTATAGTGCACAACTACACTCAGAAACATTAATAAAACTGACCTAGAAAAGTTTGAATATGACGAGAATATGTAATTGAATAGTATACAATATATAATGTAAGTAATAATATGTCTAGAAATGAAATTTATATGGTTTTGAATAAATTATTGTATATGGTACTACATATTTCGAATTTATCTTATCTTTTTTTGCTTCTATTCTCCTATCCCGATCCTTTTCGAGGATGAAAAGTTTTGAGTGGGTGAGAGTGTAACGATCTATAAATTTTAACAATTTAAATAACGTAATTAACTAAATTTTTCTTAAAATAAACAATAAATTTTTGCAAAGAAAATTTAATATTTGGTAAGCATCTATTGAAGCATAGCAAGTGGCAGATTTTCATCTGAAAATATGTAAGTTTGTTCTGTTGTATAACTTCAATTTAAAATTTAAATCGGTTGAAAAGTTGATGAAATTAAAATATTTTTGAAATCTGAATACTTTTATATAAGCATATTGTAAATCATTTTCTGAGTGAGACGGCATATTTCGTTTCATCAAATTTGAACTACTCTAGCTCCGTTTATCTTATTTTGGGCGTTTTAGCAGCATTGGCAACAAATATCGAGTTTTGTTAGGTGGTCGTGTCATTAATCTCTGTGTACTATTCTATTCGTTTCGTTGTGCTGATCTCCGCAGTATATTCATTTGTTCATTTCATTGTCCGGTACACGGTGAAATCTATGAAACGAATAACTATATCGGTTCCGCATTTAGGCTTTTGGTTTCTCATGTCCTTTCATTTTCCTCTGTGAGAAAGCTAATAGCCTCTAGCTATTAATAATCCCCAAAATTCATGCTTGACTTTTACCATTCCACCATTTCAATATAATATTTTGGTTAATTTTCCTTCATGTTCATTTCTTTCCCCTCTCTTGGTTTTGCTAGTTCTTGTGAGAAAAAATTATATATTAAAAAAAATACAATCTGTTGCATTCTCTTTTGTTCTAGAAACCTATGTGTTTCTTCTCCTTCATCTTTCCCTCACGGCCTTGTCCGCCCTTTCCTCTGCCTTGGCAACCTTACCACCGCCATCCTTCCAACAGCTCATCGACTTAACCCACCACTGGCCGCAAATCTGAACTTCCCACATCACCGAACTCATCAACTCAAACGCCACCACCCCTGGCTGCAAACCTATAGTCCGCTCCAAACCTTCATGCCACCCACAGCATCCAATGCACCACGCTCGCCTCTACTCCATTCCCATCACCGACCCTCTCCATGCAAGAAAGCCACCGACCATATTTCCCTCCGCATTAGCCTTCTTCGACAGGTCCACACATAACCCCGCCTCACCGCAGCATCCCACCACCGTAACCACCATTGGCCGACAGCCAGGCCCCATCTTCCTTCTCTTCCCGCCGCATAAGTTCCGCAACCAACTTATTACCTCGACATGCACTGCCGAACATGCATAGCCCATCTCGCCTCCATCACCCACTCTGAGCTTTACCTCGCAAGCCTTTCTCCTCCCCTCCACCGCCTCTCTTAGAAATTGCCGAACACTCAAACCCGAAGCAGCCACCTGCCGTACCTCTCTACAACAGCAGCTCCACGGCCGTGCAACAGCCTGTGTCAATCACCTCTTCTAGGCAAGGAAAGCTTTCCACTTCTCTAGTTTATATAAATATATATGTATGATTCATTAATTTCAAATTCGTGCAGTTTCTAGCTTTGACTTGTGTTCTCTACTGTCCCACTTTTGTCGCAGCATCATTTTCCCATTTCAAGCAACAGCCTCCTCCTTTATAAAAATGGAGAAAAGAAAAGGTATATATATTCCATTGGATTCGAATTTATGTTGTCTAGTTGTTGCAACCATCTTTTGCTTGTCGCTGTCCCGCTAGCTCGTGTCTGTATCCATGCTTATCCATGTTCGTTGCATCTCATTCTCATATTTCTCTAAGCCTCGAAAGGTGAGCAATCACTCACGATTTACAATTTTATGTTTAAGTAAATAAACATCACTTGAATTGACCTATATGATTTTATATGTTATGATGCTCTCTTTGACATATATATGATGATATAATGTGATGATTGTTTTGATGTACATGATGGTATGTTGCTTTGTATAACACTTATAATGACATGTATAATATGTGATTCACAACTGCAAGTTCCTTATATGTTATGCCGTTAATTATCTGTTACCAATAACACTGCAAGTTCCCTATTAGTTAGGAAATCCATATGCATTGAAATGATACATGCCCGAATAATATTATAGATAAGGGGAAAATCACTATAGGTTGAAATGATAAACCCAAGCGATTTTATTGATTTTGAAATTTTCGAATTGCGGGTTGAAATGATATATACACGTATGTATTAAATATTGCAGACTGAAATGATAAATATTCGTATCACTTGACCATAGGTTAGAAAACTATATACAGACACCTTGATCTATATTAAAATGATTTCCAAATTTTTGAAAAGAAAAATATATGTGTTTTAATAACTATTGGTTTTTCTAAAACATATAATATAAAGATATTTTAATTTTAATATATGTGTAAAATTTAGATTTTTAAAATTATATGTTTTGGAAATTTTAAAATTAGAAGTTAAGTTTTAAAATGTAAATTATAAAATTTTACTTATAACTTTATTATTTTAAAATATATAAAATAGGATATAAAATAGATTTAATAAAAAGGTTTAATTTAATTTAATTTAATAAAAATTAATTTAACTAATATGTTTTAAATATTTATTTAAATTTATATTAATATTGTTGAAAATAGATTTTTGTAATAATTTTGAGGAATTAAGGTTGGAAAGATAAATTGAAATTGATTTACAATTTATTTGGTTTGAGAATTGAATATAAATAAGAATTAATTAGAAACTTATTGATTCTAAGATTATGAAATGTATGATTTTATAACTTGATTTAATTAAAAGTGATTAAGTGAATAATTTCAAATTTAAATAAAGTTAGATATTTTATATTTAATTTTGATTTAATTTTGTAATTTGAGATTTATTTGAATGTTTATAAAAGTGA
Organism: Allium cepa; assembly: GCA_030765085.1. Lineage (NCBI taxonomy): Eukaryota > Viridiplantae > Streptophyta > Magnoliopsida > Asparagales > Amaryllidaceae > Allium > Allium cepa. The sequence goes on along the minus strand of CM060945.1, from coordinate 1,023,722,249 downwards.
TTAAGTGAATATTTTCAAAATTTAAATATATTGAAGTTAATATTTAATTTTCTTTTAATTTGCAATTTAAAACTTTATTTTAATATACATAAAAGTGATTATTTTAAAAATTAAATAAATTGAGATGGAATATTTAATATAGATTTAAATTTATAACTTGAGATTTTATTTAAATGATATTAAAAGATGATTAGGTGAATATTTTAAAATTGAATTAAAATTAAGTTGAATTTTGAAATATAAATGAAATTTTCAAATTGAGTTATTGTAAATTGCTTTGAATATTTAAACTTTGCAACATATTGTATTGGAAGTGGTTTAAATTTGTAGTTCAAACCTGGATTTGAAAATCAATATAAATTAAAAATGGTTTTAATGAGAATTTGAATTGAACCTTTAACCTTTTTAATTGAAATTGTTGAACTGAGATTGATTCAAATTGAATTTTGAAACTAAATTTCATTTGAATTGATTTGTGAAATTGGAAGAAACAATTCTAATTTGAAATTAATTTGATATAAACTCTTTTAAATCTATAAACTATTTTAATATATATTATTTTAAATTTATAAACAATTTTAAATATATATACTATTTTTAGTATATGAACTACTTTAATCTATAACTTATTTTTAAATACAAACTATTTTTAATGTTCAAACTGTTTAAGTTGGAACTGTTATGATTTAGATTAAATGGATTTAAATGCGAATATTTGATATGATGGTTTAAACTATTTAGTGGTTATGATTTTGGAAATGAATATAATTTAAAGTTAATAATGATTTCGAAAGTGATATGATTTCGAAAGTGAATATGATTTCAGAAGTGATTTGGTTTTGAAATGAATATGATATTTTGATATGAAGTATGAACTATTCGAAATGAAAATGACCATGGTGTGAAATAAGCATTGGGTTGTTGAAGAGACCGGGGTCGGACATTGACATACTCTCTACCAATACCGAAAACCACTTTAACAACTATGTACGTGGTGGAGAATCCCGAATGATGTAGGATGGTTTGGTGACGTCTATATGAGGTATGAACACAGCCTTGACTCCTGCGAGTCAGCTTAATGTGGCGAAAACAGGAGCTATACCCAGGCCAAGTGAGGTCGCACCTTCGATCGAGCTTGCTTCTTCGATACCATAACTTTTACTTCATGATTTAACTGAGTGCACCTTTGATTTTGGGAGTGTGTCTCAAGGTGGAAGGTAGTAGCTGCTATGCGTTTCCACCAGCTCGGTTCTGCAAAATGGTAGAATCCAACCATAGGCAATGCCTCGCATGCCTTGTCACATGCCTTATCATACCCACGACGAGTTTGGCTTGTGTCATACCTATGGAGTCCTCCTGATAGCTCACCAGTTTGGTGGAGTTTACAGTAATATATAGACTACGGAATTTGTATAAAATGTGTTAAGGAGGATATGGGTAATGCCTTAATGCTATTTTAATATTTTACTTTACTGTAGACATTATCTATGTAGTGTATTATACTATGTATATAGATAGTTCCAAGGATCCTTAAAAGGATGGGAATCCCAAGCATCCTTCAAGTTATATTGCATTTCACTTGGACATTTCACTTGGGTTGATTTACTTACATAAGAATGGTAATCCTGACTTGAGTGTTTTGTGTTTGCTTTGTGCCCGGGTCAGACTGAGTGTCTCAGCATTCGAGACTCACCTTTGGAGCTTGGAGCTTTGCTTGGAGATCTATCTTTATCTGTTCACCTTTCAGTTATTTCATTCATTTCTAGTTTTATGTTCAGACTTGTCATTCGCTTATGTATTGAGACTTTTTTGTATTCGGGATTTCTGTTTTATTTTGTTTTAGACTCTGATGTTTTCTGTAGTAGCTTCATAAACTACTATTTATCTACTCCGCTGCTTATTGTTGTATAACTCTGTGTTTATGATTCTATTGATTTATTTACTGTATATGCTAAGTTTTGCCAAATAAAAATTAATGATCTGTTGTTTTGAGAAATTCAAGTTTGACTTATGTGGATGATTGTCGATTTAAATGGTTCGGAATAGCAGATCGTTACACAAAGGTTAAAAGTTAGCCAAACAAAACTTATGTGTTGAACAGATAGTCCATTTATTACCCGATACTTATGTATATTTACATAATGATGCTTTACAATATTTAAGCAGTTTTGGTTGCAGGAAAAGTTTTGCAAAGATATGTTTTAAAAGGATGTTAGTGCTGGAAACACATTCCACTAAGCGGCGTGATCTCACTTAACAAATTAGACCGTGATGTATATTATTATTCACACCGGGCTTTATGTCTGACTCGAAATTTATGTTTTCCCCTTAAACTCTCGGGTGCTCAAAATTGATTTGAGTGGGCTGAGGGGTTAAGGTATTTTTAGGTTTTAGTAGGATGACAAATAAGGCTACCGGAGGATGCAGGAGGCGAACGGATAGCTATTTCGGAGTTTTGGTTTTATGTTTTGTTATATTTCTGTCGTGTCTGTATTTAAGTCTATTATGACTATATGACTCTGGTCATCCAAGGGGGTATCCTCATATACCGCTCTTGGCATATTTTGTAATAAGTATATTTTATCTATGCCTGGGAACGTATTGAGATTATGTACTAAGAATATAGAACATCTATTTTAAAATTTAATGAAGAAAACGTTATTTTTAAATCTGTGATTTGTTTCATATTCAAGTGCTTCGATATTAAAGATACCATTAACATAGTCGTATTTAATCACCGAAAACTAATACTATAGATGACTGTAGCATATGTAGCGCTTTGTTTTAGGCCTCTAGATGGGGGATGTTACACTATATGTTGTAAATATTCAAAAGTAAGTTCATGAAAGAAGGTATGTATTAATCACTCTAAGATGATAGTCGGATTTATAATATATTCAAAAGAAGATAAGTTAGAAAGTAGGGGGGAAAAGAAGAAAAGTCTGAAAGAAAGGACAAGTAAAAACCACTCTGAGTCTGGTCCCATGTGAAAGAATTTAATATAAAAAGGTTTAAGAAAAATATATAAATAAAATATTTAAAATGATTTTCAAAGGATTTATTTAAAAGAGAAAAACTCTACTTTTGAAAGCCAAATAAATATTAAAGTTTACTACAAATTTAAGATATTATTTTATATTAGAATTTCTAGTTGAAATTTTAGACTGTTTAAAGAAAAATAAAATTTCAGTAAAAAACGTGTCAATAAAAATATTTCCTTTGAAGTAAATGGAGTATAGAGCATATGTATAGCTCAAAAAAATTCATGATTTGGTGAATTCGACATTTTAAAATTCTTTTAATAGGGTTGAAAATAGGAAAGTGGTGCCAGATTTAATGGTGTAAGGAGGTTGGAAGGGTAAGAACACATATGATGAAGATAGGAAGAATATTCCCATATAAGGAAAATACGAAAAAAAACATCTAAAATAGATTTACACAAAAAAAAAGCTTTACAAGGTAAGTCATTTAAATAGTAGCAACGTTAGGAAATTTGAATAGAAATAATATTAGGAGTTTATATTAAAATAATGCTAGTAATCTAATTAGAAAAATAAGGAAATTAAAGGCAAACTAAAGGAAATTATATATTTTCCATAATTATGCACACTGATTGCACGTATCTTTAAAAATCCCATATATGCTATTAGAACCTCTGCTAAGGCTGAAAGTGGAAGTATCATGAGTATTAGGAAAATAATAGGGTAGAAGTGTGCTAGTCTCCTTCAGATTTTAAAAAGTTATAAAAGATGTTTAAGAAACACTGTAATGTGCATTTTTGAAAAAAAAATGGTTTAATGTGTAATAATTGGGTTTTTAAAGGCAAAACTTAATAAATGGTTTAAATTAAAAATTCCATTTTTTAAGAAGTAAAATTTTTATTGTGAAAAGGCTTTAAAGGAAAAGGATAGGAACTTTTTAAATTAAATTGCTAACATTTACTTTTTGGACTTGTTGAATGAACTTAATTTAAAAACTCTAAATCATAGTTTTAAAAGTTGTGACACCAAGTTATCGTTGAATTTAATAAAAAGTTTCTATGTTTTTACCTTTAAAGATAAAAGTTTTAAGATTAATTATTATTGTAATTTTGAAAAAGTGGCAGAAACCAAACCAAATTTTTAATATGGAGCGGATGGATGGTTGCCTAGGTAAGACGGGGTAAAAGTTAAAGTTATGAGTAAAATAGTGATGAATGCTCATAGAGTTGCAATTGTAACACCCCAAAATTTAGCGGAAAATTTAATAAGAAAATTAAATTTAAATAAAAGAAGGACTAAAATGAAATTTTCATAATCGTCCGAATTGTAGCTAAAAACTTTCTACATTACGTTCGTGGAGATTTTTGGACAATTTTCATACATAACACTTCAAAACCGGAGTTAGTACGAGAAAATTATGGATATTTGAAATTTGGAAGTAAAATAGAATTAATAATTAAAAACTTACCAAATTTACACTGTGAAGGGTCGACCCCAAGGGTTTGATGGTCGATCGGTAGCCAATGGCCATTAGTGGTTGACTATTCATCTATAAAATCGACAAACTAGAGCGTGTGGTTGACGGCTATGATCGAATCATACTTCATTGCTAGGTTTATGTTGTATATAGAAGATGAAAATGAAAATTCTTTAGTGAAAATCCAATGCTACAATTTGGTATCTAACCCCTATAAATTGACATCTAACCCTATTTCATTAGAAATAAACAACAAACCGAAATTCTATCAAAATTTCTTCTCTCCACTTATAAACATTCTCCAAAATTAAATTAAAACCAAAGCTAAAGTATGTCGGTAATCGAATCTAGGCAGGGGCAAGCCTAGGGTGGCGATCTTATGACATATCATAGCTTGTTAGAGCTTAGATTCGAGGTAAGTAGGCACAAGTTTATTAAGTTGATTATCTATGGTTAATTTTAACCTATTCAATCTGATATAGGATGTTAGAAATTAAATTGCTTGTAAACTCTAACTGTTAAACCTAGAATTCATGAAAACTGACAAATCTAATTTCTAACTCTCTATCATTGAAAGTAAAAACCGTAAAAACCAATTAGCGTGAATTAAACCAATATAATTAATTTTCTAAAATCTATGGATTTCAAACCAATAAAAGGTAGTGTAAAATCACATAGATTGGTCATTGTAAATTTCTTAGGGTTCCTTGTGTAAACTGAATTCACAAATAATTAAAAATTGAATCATTGGAAAATCATAAAACTGTAACTTTAAACTATGATCGATCGAACGTTCACCTAAGCGGTCGATCGCTAGCGATCGACTTATAAGGTATAATGGTCGACCGATGGAGGCCTGAATTGTAGAATCCGAACCTCGATTAAAGGCCAGGTTAGGAATAAAATTAATATAAAATATTAATTGTTTGTACGAGCTTATTATGTGCATATGTTTGTATGTTAGAGGTATTTTATGGAAGCTTGTTCCCTTTGAGATGATGCTAAGATGTTGCAAAATTGGGTAAATGCACTCTACCTAATAGGGTTCAATTATTCGATAAGAGGCGATTTTATAGCCAATGGCACTCATAAGAGGTTCTACGATGGATGCGTAGCACCGACTGATGCCTGATGAAGTGTGTGGACCCAGCACAACAGGACTCTGTGATGTGAATGATTTTGACGTGGCATGATACAATATGGTAGATGGAGCCCGACATGTGTAATAAGAGGCATATAACGAGAGGTGGATACGGATGTAGATGATGAGACACCCCAATAAGTCAGCTTTGTGGGCTCTTTCATGATGTGTAGTTAGGCTACGTGTAGTCATAGTTATGAGAAATTTGTTCCCATGTAACCTAGTGGTGGTGTTTCCATTTCTAGTAGCATTGGCGGTATTTTTATATCATTAGTTCTAAGAGTGGTGGCCAATCGTTAGTTATTGAGGTTCTATCCGTAGTTCAATCCTTGAAGTAGTCTGTCAAGTTGTAGTATAGGTGTGTGTTGGATTAAGACCCTTAAGTAATAGAACCTAGGAATGCACGAACACTTGTAGGACACCCTAGGACAGTTAGAGTAGAATTGAAGTCAAACAATACATGATCACCATATATTAAACATGTAGTAATTCATAATAATTTTGTCTAACCCACCCTTTTATTTTCACTTCCCCCACCATAAGATGATAGAATTGCAGTTGCTTGGGCATAGTACGGGGAGAAAGAAGCTAATTTGGAGTTCTCATATTCTTCATTATTCCTCATGTAGATCTTTATTGTACGAAATGTCTATTAAAGCTTATTGTACTATAGAAACATTGTAAATGAAAATTAAGTATTCTGGAGATTATTTTTCTAAAATGTCTATTTTCGGTACTTATATTTTAATTACTTTCTCTACAAGATCTAGAAGTGTAGAATGTCTTAGAATTTACCTGTATAATTATGCTCAGTAATGTTTTGAAAACCCAACAGCTTGTATTTCTTGGCATGACACGAGCCCGGAAGTCACCCTAGGCTTTGGATCTATGTGTCGAGAAGTGTGGGTTGTTACCCTTATTATCAAAGCTTAGGTTTTAGATTTCCTAGAATTTAGGCACTACCGAAAGAACTTACATGAAAAGTTTTGAAAAAAAAAGTTTTAAAAAAGTTTTTCAAAATCTACCTTTTTAAAGGTGTATATATATAAGTTTTCAAAAGTTTTACACATATATAAAAGTTTTACAGGAAAGGACACTATCATTTATTCTTTTCTGTACCATCTATGGGAAAGTTGAAAATTACACTCAAGCAAAGATAGTGAGAATGATTAATCTTTAGGGGAAATGGTTCTGGTAAGGCAGCTAAGATTTCAAGCATGAGCATCCGTATATGGTTATATCAGTATGTGTAAGCAAGGAGACAAGATGAACTTAGCCTAACTAAGGGAGAGTAACTATAAATTTCTGATATGAGTATTAATATACAACACCCTTATGCATTTTGACTCATGAGGCAGTGGTTGGCTTTTCCCTTATATAAACAAACAATTATGGGTTAGAATAAATGTTAAGGTTATAACGGTAAATGTGAAAAATAAACCATTCACGTTTATTATGATTTACCCCATAAAGAAATGCTAGTGGAGGCTTCCTATACCAACTAGTAGTAGCAAATAAATGATGGATTTAATGGTGAGTGAAGAAGTTTAGTACCATGATACCCGTATAATAAGAATATGATGTCAATAAAGCATAAGGGCATAAGGGGAACATGAAAGAGGAACTTACGGACTTAAGGCAAATTTCTTCAGTTAAAATGGAAGCCCTTTTCTCATATTGGTGGTAGTTGCAAAGACTCCTATTTACTTAAGGTACGGCTAAAGTAGTTTCGTATTGAAGTTTGACACAGTTTTGGAAAATAAATTTGAACGAACCATCTTTGGATAGAAGAATGGAAACCTTATGCACTTAAAGCATGGTTAGTTATAAGTGGGGTTATGTAATTAGGTTGCTATTGTTTACTCCGATTTAAGTGATAAACCAATGAAAATATTTTCTAAAAGTTAGAAACAGTAGGTGTCTTATATTTTAAATGAAAAATATGGGTTTATGATTTTATATATATAATCAAACAAACTTTATGGAATTTGTTTAAAAAGGATAAAGTAGAGAATTTGATAAAAAGCAATTTATCAATAATTGTTAAAGCCTTAATGTGCACATTGTTACAATTATTCTCATTGCACACTTTGCTTTAAATAATAGAACTTTGAATGATAAAAATAAAAATTGGGAAGTCTATAAGATCCAACTTTTGAACACCTTTTATAAATAAGAAATGGTTAGTGCTTAAAAATATCTTTTATCGATGTTTTTGTCAAACTCAAACATAATAATAATAAGATAAAAATACCACGTTTTCTTTCAAAATAGTTTTCATGAAAATTTCTTATTTATAAAAGAATTTTTTTGGAAAAGTGTGTTTTTATGTACGTTTTGCTAAGTTAAGCTTAACTGTTTTTGATAATTTAATTAAAGAAAAATGTCATGATCTTAGTAAGAAGGAAACACTTGTAAAAAGAAAAAGAGTGAGAGTTTTACAGTTTTAAAAACTTACTAGCATTGTGAATATAATTTCAAGATAAATGGTTTTGATCTAAAAAGATTAAGTGAAAATATTTTGACTATCACTTAGACCTAAAAGGAAAGAAATATATTGGCGTTAGATGAATAGGATTAAACAGTCCACTGGGACAAAAATTAACGTTGGGATTTAGAAGCATTGACATGGTTGGGACAGAAATAAGAAGTAACATGGGAATTTTGTGACCTTTCTAAACAACAATTAAGTTGAAAGGATATAATACTAGATTGAATTTCCTATAATAGTGAAGAGTGAACGTCGGTTGCGTCTTACTACCTAAGTATGGTTTGAACTGTAGATCTTTGTGAGAGGAAGTTTGGAAAGTATGATTTTGGTAAACATACTTTTAAATAATGAAAGAGTAAGACAAGATGCTTTATTATATCAAAGAATGCTATGGATGCCAAAAAAAAATTTCGGCTTGAAGTGTAAAAGGGCCAAATAAGGTCTACTTCAATCTTTATATAGTGTGATAAGAGACAAAGGGAAATTCCTTTATTTCATTAGGCAATCTAAATGGAATTTTAAGTATAGGATTGGCGCTATGTCAACAAGGTTAGTAACATATAGGTGAGGATATGACACATGTAGGCTACATGCCGTCCAGATATTGTGTTGTTCCCATGAAGGCTATGGGGGGACTAGGTGGACTTAAGTGGAAAAGTATACATTTTATATGTGTTATTTGATTTATAGCATAGTAGACGTGTTCCACATATGCCTATATAAATCTTGGAATTCTAGGGTTATATATTGCATGTATGTGAATTTGGAAAATATTGGGCGGTAGTTGTTATCACTATTGTCGACCTCAACGATGTTCTACACGCTACTTGATCATGATACCACATCAATAAGAAGTGCCAAGTGATGGAAATGAGTTAGTGCCGACACCAACGACGCTGACTCTCATCAACATTGGCATTGCATTTCATCAGTAAAGTCAAAGAACCCTAGACATCATCAGTGCTGCCAATCACCCATAGGATTAGGTGGACTTGCATCACAAAGCAATGCCGAATGGAATCAACATCGTAAGTTATCAAAGAAAGTAAGGATATAGACCATGATTGACGTCGCTCGTTGATGATACTGCACTTCATCAATTACTGAATGTCACTATATGATGATACCGAGAATCATAGTTTCCAAAGTTATACTGGATGTAGTCACCTCCTATCAACGTCACGTCTCATCGATGTCATGCTTAATCAATGCCACCATCCACATAATAATTGATGTCGTGCACCATTGTCTCCGAAAGAATTCTATGGATGATGCCGCTCCAATAACACCGCTCAAAGTTAACAATGTCATCCTCGCTTCTTAGAGTTGTCCTCCAGATAGAACTACCCCTTATTAAGGTCACCAATGATCAAAGCCGCCATTCTACAATGATGGTGACGATCATCGTCAATGACTATAGAGGCTACATATGCATTGTTGATGGTGAACACTATTAATGTGCATAAAAGCTACCAGTGCCGAAAAATATTTAGTGTGTTTTCAACTGATGAAATCAGCAATCAATCAAGACGTCTCAGTATCGATGCCGAATACCATCGGCATTCACAAGATCCATTAAAGCCGACATTATGAAGAATGATATAACTTCATCACAACATAGCAATGTCATTCCTTATCAATGCCGAATGCTACCGAAATAAAACCAAAGCTTAACATCATGTAACAACCTTCTTATTAATTGCCTAGTTAATTAAATTTAATTATGAATAATTAATTCTAAAGTATGGTTTGTGAAATTTAATTATGAAATTAAATCTAGTTTTTGAGGATTGTTGATTTGATTTATTTGAGAAATGAGTTTTATTTCTTAAAAAGAATTCCAATTTAAATTTGAAATATCACTAAAATCAATTATTTAAATTTGGTATTTAGGATAAAACGATAATATGGAGATTTATTGTTTAAAGTGAGAATTTATAATTTGTAGTTTATTTTCTCATTATAAAATAATGAGAATAATTTTTATTTTCAAAAGTTATATTTAGTTTTACGAGATATTTCAATACTAATAGAAATGGTAATTTTAAGCTTGTTGATTGGTTTTGGTAAACTTGGGAAATCAAAATAGGATAAATAAAAAATTGTTTAAGGAGAAAATAGTGTTTTATTATAAGTGAACACAAAATAAATAATAAGACTTCTCTTATTGGATCTATATCTTATCCTTTTGGCCCAAGTAGTAGTAATAAGGAATGAGAAACAAGTTATGTACGTTGCATTATCATTCTCATTCTTCAGCCAAAAATCCAACAAACAACTTTCTCCTATTCTCAAAACCCTAGCTCCAATAGTCTCCAATTCAAGTTGCAAATCATAGGGCTTTTAGTTAATTCGAGTAGAAATCAAAAGAAGGTAGTGTCCTACACCTCCTAGTACATCAATTAGGGTTCTTAATCTTAGTTTTATTTCTTGGCAGTAATTTTCTTTTTTACATCTTCTGAAAATAACCTAGGTAGTTATCAGGAGAAGCTAGCCTAGGAGGATCCGAGTTTTTAATCATCAATTCAAGTTATATAGGTGAGTCTACCTCATACAACTATCTTTAAAGGAACGTATGTTCGCTGTTTGGTTTAATTGGATGAATATATGATTGTATTGATCTCAAACATTTGATATTTTTCATATTTCATATTTCTCAGCTCTAAAATGCTAAAACCCTAGCCTTATAATCTTATTTAGTTGATAATTATATATGTTTATATGGGTGCATGCACTTAGAAATTACCTTAGAACAATCACTCAAGACTAGGACCAAACCGCCTTCACCAGGGATTGATCAAAGGGGATTCTGGAGTTGGAACAGCTCTAAAATTATCCCCACCAGTGGACCAATGGTGCGCCATGGATGCACCAGTGGAGGTATCCTGAGGCTGTTCCAGCTCTAGGAAATCTCCTTGATTAGCCTGTTTTTCATCTCGTTGTTACATCATTTTGTGTTGATTGCTTTTTATGTGATGAGTGACCTATTGTAGCTCTTATGGTAGTCGTTTCAACTTATTAATTATTAATTATAATAATGTGTTAGGACATGATATAGAAGTTGAACCCTATGGACCAATTTGTTATTATGATCTTGTGATGTATAATTGTGTATTCTCTTGTGTTATGGACATGGAATCACTTTGATTTAAGAGGGTGGAATTTTAGAAACTTATATCTATCTATTTTCTAAATATAACAGTATATATTTTGGTATATAAGTGATTTTTTAAAAGAAAGTTTATTTATATTTATAAATCTCAAACTTTTTCCTAAATTGATCAAATCCTATTATGAATGATATGAAAAGTATTTCAGGGACTATAAACCCACAGGAGTGGTATCATAAGTTGTAATTTTTGCTTCTTCAAATATGAATATATCCACACTATAAAGGACCCATAACTACATTTTGGGGATAAAGTGGTAGAGGAACCAGTAGGTTAACTCAGTAGTCAATATAAATTGATTAAACTCCTGAATGAGTGGAATTGCATCCAAGGAGTCAGGGAGATCAAAACATAGGATGCCTAAACCTTGAAGTTGTTCCAGAGATGGTTTATAGTAAACCCATAAAACTATGATTAGGAAGTTATTGGGGATAACCAACAAGTTCATAGTAAACCCATGAAAACTATGTATTAAGGATGGTTGGCAGGGACCAATTGATTTGTAGTGAACCCATGAAAACTATATCTAGATTAAGTATTGACATCAGTCAAAAGGTTCCTGGTCAACCCATGCAAACTAGGCTAAGAAAGAAGTTACGGGAGTAATCCATAGGCTAGTCAACCCATGAAAACTAGGATTAAAGATGAGTTATTGGAATGGAAATAGGTTCAGGAGACCCATGAATTGATTATGTAAATTGGCAAGGGTTTATAGGTTCTTAGTGATCCCATTAAAACTATGAAATAGGATAGGGTGTCCATAAATTATTAAAAAAAAGTTATTAGTAAACTCGTGTAAACTAACAGGTTAATATTGACCCTAAAAATAATAATCATGACCGGAAGTAAACCAGGGATGGGAAATCCAAGACGTTTATATATATGCATATCCTCATAAATGTTTTAAATGCTATGTTTTAATCATTATGGATGTAGGAGCACAATATATGGTTTTAAAAAGGTTTTAGGATACTAATGAGGGGGAAACCCATTCCGCTAAACGACATGGTCTCGCTAGATATCTAAATGGATTGAGATGTTAGATTATTGTTCATACCGGGCTTTATGTCTGACTCGAAGTTTTTGTTTCCCCTTTAAAATCTCGAGAACTCAATTGATTTTGAGTAGTTTGAGGGTAAGGGTTTTCAGGTTCTCTTCTTTGACGAATAAGGCTTCTGGAGACGTGTAGGAGGCAGCTAGTTATTTAGTGATATCCTTTTCTGTGGTGTATTTGGATGTAAAGGCAGATTTATTAGCCTTATTATATACTTTAATAAACCAAGAGGGCATCTTCATATGTCGCTCTTGGCGCATGCATAATAATTATATTTCTCTGAACTGGTTAACGGGATTATGTAATAAACATGAAATGTTTTAAATGGAATGTGGAAATATATTTTTAATTGTTACAAAAATTTCGTATTCTTATGATCTGGGTATCAATGTATCTAACACCGGCATATTTGGTCGCCAAGGATTAATAACTATAGATGACTGCAACTTTCGTAGCCGTTAGTTTTAGGCCTCCAAGTAAGGGGATGTAACATAACTGCTTGGGGATTTTTTTTCCTATTTTTTCTTTTTTTCGTGTGAATCTTGAATCTTTGAGTCCGGGATGTAAAATCCAATTTTAGGTCAATCCCTTTTTGAACCATACATTAAACCTTCCCAGCAGGAGTTCTTGGGGTTCTCGTTGAGTCGCTAACCTAACACTGGTTCTTTTAGACCTTGCCGTTGATAAACCAATAACTGACTAGGGGGAGCTAGAGATTTAGATTAATAGTTATGGGATAGAGGGAGTTGAGGTTAAGGGTCCCAGTTATGAAGATGGTTGGAGTGATCCCCCTGAAGGATTCTTTACTTGGACATAGGAGCATTTGGCAAATGGGAGATCACTTCCCTTTGCCCCTCTATTCGTTGATATTCTGGACTTTTATGGTCTTAACCCAAATCAGCTTGGCATGGTTTCATACAGCAATTTGTCTGCTCTGGCGATCTTCTACCAGAAGAGAGGGTATCAAAATATGACTGCCTCTGAGATCTATTACTTATAAAATCTTCATAGGTCAGTTGATAGTTCATCGATTCCTTTATATTCCTATCAATTTTTGGAAGAAGATGCCCCTGATTAAACCACTTGGTAAGGTTACTCAGTTGATAGTTCATCGATTCCTTTATATTCCTATCAATTTTTGGAAGAAGATGCCCCTGATTAAACCACTTGGTAAGGTTACACCTACACATTGGTTTTCCATAAAGACAGAGAACCCCCCATTATCACAGATCTTTTAGAGACCCACAAGCATTTTAAACTATTTTTGTCTAAGAAGGCTCTTATTTTTGGTCACATCTTTCTTTAATATATTTTTTATCTCCTTAGCTAAGCTTGAAAAGGATAAGATTCCAACTTTCAAGGACTTCTTTGACTTTAGATATGCGGAAGTGGTGAAAATACCGAAGGCAGAAAGACTTAAACATGTAGTCCTTACCAAGGCTAATCTTAAGGCCCCCAAGTTATTATCGCATTCGACCAAATTTCATGGCCACGATCCCCCTTCAACCAAAATATGGCTTCGGGCGTGATTGACCTAAATTAACCTGATGAACCCACTAGCTTTAACCCAAAAACCTTTGAAAGAAAAGATGCTACTCCCGAGGTGGACCTCGGTCTTAAATACCTAATGGCATGTATTCTATGACTTTATTTTCATGAAACAAAAATTTGCTTAACTGACATGTCTTCCCTTTTACATTGTAGTGGCTTCTGACGATATGCTTTTGATAGATGAAATGCTCTTGAACAAGTCCTCTTCTACATCTACTTTTACATCTACTCGAAAAAATCCAGGCTTAAACGAACTACCATATAAAGACCTAAAAAGACCTTCTCTGTTCCAAAACTAAATCTGTCCTGAACGTCCTTGCTCTGACCTCCCCAAATGACCACATGGATCGGGTGATTGAAGTGACCCATTCTGCTACTGACGTCCATCTTTCTAAGGTCGTAGGAAGCTCCTGAGTGGAGATAGTGAATGATATGGACAACTTCAAGAGGATGTTGAGTTTAGGATTAGAAGACCAGCTCGGGGTAGTGTTTTTTTTTTACTAATGAGGTATTTATTCCTTTAGTTTCCACAATAATTTCTTTCCTTTAGGTCTTGGTTGACTTCTAGGTTTTGCACCTAGGGTTTGAAAAGCTAGAGGGGGAAGTGGAAAAGGTCGAAGCTTTGAGGAAAGAGTTTGTCAAGTTTAAGAAGGAGGCCCGGGATTAAAGGGAGAAGAGTCTTCGGGACTTGAGGTCTTTTGAGAGGAAGGTTGCTGATTTAGAGAAGGCCTTGCGAGATCTGAAGACCAAGCATAAGACAGCAGAGGATAAGCTTGCACTGGTTAAGTAGGATAACTTAGATCAGATTACTAAGGAGGAGGTCGACAAGGCGGCTACTACTGAAGCCTTCAAGATTCTCTGTAGTGCTTATGAATACAATTGGGACAAAGGCATGACTCCATGGGCTTCAATCTTAACATTAAACGGATTGAGGGGAGTTTCTCCCTAAAATATGAGAAAGCTCGGGCCTCAATGAGTGTTGAAAAATTAGTCCTAGGGAGAAAGGCGACAAAAGAAGAGAGGTAAGTCATTGCTCTAAACTCCAAGAATCTCCTACTTATGTTGCTTGAACTCTGTTTACTAATAATTCCGATACAATTTCTTTTTTATTGTTTATAATTGGTTGTTGGCCTTGGTGGTATTTTTATTTGGGTTTTTGTTGAATTTCTTCCTTGTTATCTCCGTTGTGTCTATTCTAAAATATTTTTTCCCTTTACCATGTTTGAAAAAAAAAATCCAACTTCACTTCTCAGTATGAAGTATTATGGAAGAGGAGTCAAACTAGAATTTTGAAACTGCTAGCAACTATAAGCACCCTTAAAATTCAACTAAAATCCAGTGGATTAAGGAATGTAGAGCTGTCTAATAAGATCGACAAAACCTTTGCGAAATCCATTAAGTCCCTTAGGCTTAGGGGTACAAAGTTAACTAATCAGATCTTGGATCTTAAGGGTCAGTTAAAACTTGCTTTAGGAGACCGAGACGAAGTCATTCAAGAATTTGCTTTATTTTCTAAACTGCATCCAGGGAATCCATAGTTTAAAAAACAAAGGTTATCCTTTCTTCAAAGATTCTGTGATACAGGTCTGATTATAACTCCGGAGGCTCTTCTAGGTTACCAAAGTGTAACTCCACTTCCAATAGCCATTACCATAGGGAGGACTCCTGAAAGTGAACATGTTTAGAATATGTCTCCTAATATGTTACGGAAGCTCTTTAGACTGCCCTTAGTAGATTCTTCTCCCTTAGAACTTTCTATACCAAAAGGTGTCTTAGGGAAAGACGTCTACTTTTCCAATAAGGCAAGGCCCTTGGGATCCCTAATTGATACTAGGAGTTGAGGTCTCAATATTATTTTAACCGCTAAGGAGAAGTTGCTTATCTCCGAAGACCATGAATTCTGTGCCTCTTTACTTTTTTTTTCTCTTTCTCTTTTTTATATTATCTATACTAATCTTCCATGGAATGAAATAGAATTACCTTTATGATCATCTATCTTTTTCAGTTTTAACTTGGTTCTCTTTTAGGTGCAACCATGTCTCGAAGGATTTCATCCAGAGAATAGGAAAGAATGAGTATTCAGGGCATATGACAAGACGGAGAAACACTTCGAATCTCATTAAGGAGGAGGTATGAAGGAGGCCGGGACTAGGATTAGAAAATTGTACGAAGGCTTATGAAACCTTTTCTCTTTCTTCTAAACATATTGTGTTTTGAATATCTTGATAATTATTTGGATAATCTTTCTATAACTTTGAGATCTTTTTATCCTTTTAGTTGACCTATTCTTTCGATTCAAGCCATCTTGCTTGTTCTTTTAATTCTGTTTCGGGTGCTTTTGCCCCTTGATGACTTCTCATATCGATATCTCTGATATTCTTATTCATTGATCTTGATGCCATACTTCTAGCCTTGATTCAGATGCTTACCTAATGCTCATTCTATCTTAGGAAATTTCCTCCTTATGTTTTGGTATTATTATGAATCTACTTGTCACTGTTCTAATTAGGAATCTACCCAAACACTCTAAACCAATTAGGAATCTACCCAATACTCTAATCCAGTTGGGAATCTACCCAACGCTCTAATTTAACTGGGAATCTACCTAATACTCTAATCTAGTTGAGAATGTACCCAACACTCTAATTTATTATTCTAATCCAATTGGAATCTATCCAATATTCTAATTTAGTTGGAAATCTAGCCAATGCATGGTACTACTTGACTATGGCTCGCTATTATTGAAAGTCTACCCAATACTCTAATCTAATTGGGAATCTACCCAATATTTTAATCTAATTGGGAATCTACCCAACATTCTAACCTAATTGAAATTCTACCCAATGCATGATATTACATGACCATGGCTCACTATTATTGGAAATCTATCCAATATTCTAATCTAACTAGAGATCTACCCAGTGCATGTTTCTACTGACCATGACTCACTATCAGCATGCATTCTACTTTTCAACATCTTCATAAATCCAGGTGATATTGGGTTTACACTTTGTTGTGCATCACTGTAGCGGTGCTCTTATGGCGAGGTTGATAGAGTTAGGGGTATGCCCTAGGAGAATTATGTAATTTGTTACATTTATCTAACTCGTTAAACAATCTTGTTCATAATAAAGGAGTTTCTTTCTATTATATCTTTGATATAATGTAATTACATTAGTTAATTAACTTAATTAAAAGTATATTTAATAGAAAATCCATAAATGGCATATTTTATGACAGTGGTTAAAAAGTGTTGTAACCGTGAGTAATTTATCACAATCAAACAAACATACCATTTTAAATGTTCCTAGTCAAGATGCATCAAAACTTGATATCGATGTATCCGTTAAGACTGGAGTATGTAACGCTCGTCAAATGTTGGACAATGCATTACTCATGACTAAGGCACCTAGGGTTTACGTACTAATAATTATTAAATAGCTATGGAACGACACGCTCGATAATTTTCTATTGGTTAATATAACTAAGGATAAATAGAAAATATCGATGTGACTGATTTACACAGTTCTCTCGACTTGAGAATACTCTGGATCTTCAATATGAAAGCTCTGCTTTGATATAGTTAAATTATGGCATAGCATTCCATTGAGTGACTATAGTTAGGTCAAGTGGAAGTATTGGAAGTGAAGCACTATTCAAGAGAGGATTCGTCCCCTCAGTTACATAGGGTTAGTATCATGGTCAACTCAAAGTCAAAGTCTCTGGCTATAGCATTTTGGATAATAATGATTGTTTTTATTGAACCAAGGACTTTGTATTTGGGCTACAAAGTTGAATGTAGACGATATTTGAATTTGACCATTACCAAATTCCATAAGTCCTAATATGATATAGTTTTGGTGAAGAGAATTGGTGTAAATAATTGTCACTATCAGGTACCGCTTATAATAAGTAAAAATTGATTTTACTGTTAATACCTGTAAGTGATGAATTTACCAAACTGCTATACCACCTGTTAAGTGACGTGTGAGCACTAATATTTGAATTGTTAAATACTAATCGTTGACTGAATTCACACCTCTGAGTTGCACAACCGCATATGTGATTTCTCCAAAAACCACACAATTTGATTAATTTGTAAAATGTTGCAAATTGATTAAATTAATTAATATTTAAGAAACATTAATTATTTTTAATTTATTTGATATTTTGAATGTTGTTGGTAATTATTTTAATGCGTATATAAAAGTTATATTTCATATATCGATATGCGATAACGGTATAATTTTAAACATGTTTTAAACAATAAAATAATTACATAAAATTTGTTTTCTTTTATTTGGAAAAATTACATATTTGGAGTGTGCTTGGATCATCCATATAATGGTAAGAGGAGAAAATCAATTAATGGGATTAATTGAAATTTAAAAAGAGGAAATAAAGGAGGAAGTTTTAATAGAAGAATAGAACAAGGTTCTTTTAATTCTATTAAAAACAAAACCTCCTCATTTTTGAAAGTACAGAGAGCAGAACGTGACTATCATTTTTGCTCTCTTTTCTTCCTCTGCTTTATCATTTATTCATGGCTGAAACTTCATCCAAAAAAAACCATCAAAATAAATTCAAATCAACATCAAACTAAATTAAAATGGTGTTTCATTCTTCTCTTGCAAAGTGGGATGGTGATTTTCCTGAAATCTGAGGAGAAACCTTAAACCAAGGTGTGTTGAAGGGCAAGGTCTATTGGATCTAGAGAGTGGTCAATCAGATCTAGATATTGTTCTATCATTCAAGGTGTTTCTACATGCCTCAACCTAAGGTAATTATATATGTGTATAATTCTATATTTACATATCTTATAGTTTGTTCCTATCCCCTTAATCTCTATCTTTCCTCCTGTTCATACTTGTGGATTTGAATCTTGATTTGAATATCTTCATTCCCTTGCTTGAATCGACTATTCTATCATGTTAAAATATAGAATGTTTTCTTTTTTTTGTTGCTATTTTGTTATGAATTATAACATCTCATTTTCTGTCTCAGGTATGATTGTTTGATTAATTAATTTAACCTAGATCTAGACCTTCTTAATTTTATTTTCTGTAATCTATGTGATTGTTTACAAAGTTTTTTTAATCTAGATCTTCTTATCTCAAATCTATATGTGCCTACGTCGTTTGATTTTGTTTTTAAAAAAATGAACATAACTAAACTTTGAATTATTATTTTGCATACAGAATTTTTTTTCATACATCAGTTTTTCATATCAAAAAGCTAACACTTGACTACTTATTG
Source organism: Allium cepa (assembly GCA_030765085.1). Classification (NCBI taxonomy): domain Eukaryota; kingdom Viridiplantae; phylum Streptophyta; class Magnoliopsida; order Asparagales; family Amaryllidaceae; genus Allium; species Allium cepa. The sequence goes on along the minus strand of CM060945.1, from coordinate 1,023,703,128 downwards.
TAATGATCGCATTAATTAATCTTTGTCATCCAATTAATATGATGTTTTTGTTGTCATGTTTCAAATCATTCTAATATAAACTCTTCCTTTTAAAAGAAAAAGGGAAACATTAAATAAATGATATATTCCGTGATTTGAAATTCCATCTAACTAAAAATTATATCTTTGCTCAAAAAGGAAGGGTTCTTTTCATAACTGTTTCAAACCATTTTCGTCAATCTTAATATTCATTGATTTACTGCTTATTATTGAAAGGAAATCTATTTTATTTCAACTGTTATGCCAAATATTAATTGTATATGTATATATATTTTCTACACTGATATATGTATATATATATTAATAAATAAAATCGTTCATGTTTAGGATGACAAAGGCATATATAGACGAAAATGTGTCCACAGTGGTGTAAATCCCAGCACTTAAGCAATGTTTACATTAACTTTGTGCACTTTTATATGTTACACACATTATACACATAGGTGCATGTGATGTGCTCATAATCATTTGCAATTAATCAAATTAAAGTGAATTAATGCTTTCCTAATAAAACATTCAATTCAAATGTTAACATGTTTATCCAACATATTGTCAAGGGATAGTTTGGCTCACATCCCTGCTAAGTTTCAAAATAGAAAAAACATCCCCCCCAAACTAAATTTACATTTCCAGTCCCTATTCTCAAATCCGCATGTGCAAAAAGACCCAAATACCCTTTACTTTTTAATATTTCAAACGTGTATAACTTTCTATAGAAACACCGGATCAACATACCGTTTTCATCAAAAAATCAAAAAAAATATGATCTTTAAAATGAGATCATTGTTGATACCAAAAAACCATATTTGCAGTAAGGCTGCAATTATTCTATATATTTGTAGAGAATATTGCAATTTTTGAATATCAACGATTTTTCTTCAAATGTCATAAATCATTCCATATAATTACAAACTTTTATGCAATTATATGAAATAATTGCAGACTTTTATGCAATTATTTCATATAAGTGCATACTTTTATGCAATTATGTCAAATAATTACATAAAACTCTGCAATTATTCCAAGTGATCATAGAATTTTCTGCAATCAAACCGTATAATTGTAGACATTCTTGCAATTATATCGTATAATTGCAGACATTTCTGCGATTATTGCATATAATTGCTAGATGTCTGCAACTATACTATATAATTGCAGATATTTCTGCAACTATTGCGTATAATTGCAGACATGTCTGCAATTATTGCATATCGTTGCTGAATGTATGCAACTATACCATATAATTGTAGAAATTTCTATAATTATTGCGTATAATTGCAGACTTTATGCAGTTACTATAGAATTGTCTGAAATTATTGCATATAATTGCATAATTGTCTGCAGTCATACCACATGTTGTTTTTACATATGCACAATGCTACTCATTAGAAATATGATAAAATTTGTGATTTAATAGTGAAAATGGTTTGTTAATCCGTCGTTTCTAAAAAAGTTATTACGTTTTAAAGATTGACAATTAAATGAGGTGCAAAAGTTAATTATGCATGTGAGAATAACATGCACGTGTGAAGAATGCAATGAACTAAGGGGGTATTTTAGGAAAGAAATTTGGAGTATTTTAAAATATGGATGTAATTTTTATCTTTTTTAGAAGGATGTTTTATGTATGAAGTTTGATTCTAGGGATGTGTCCCTTATTTTCACTATTATCAATCTAATCAAAGACAGAGAAATATGATGTTTCTCTCTCTCTCCAATTAATATTGTTTAATTTCTTAATTAATGGAATAACTATTAGAGAAGGAAACTAAAGGTTACTTTCTCATATTTATTTTAATAATAACTACTACACCTATAGTTGTATTTAATACACTCATTCATATAAATTTGTATAATATTCAAATGCTTTTGAAATTTTTTACCAAATTAAATAAAATATTGATTTTATTCTAAAGAAAATTTAGATAAGATCTAAATGCATTTAGATTTCATAGGCCCGTTAATGATCCAAAATGTAAATTTTTTGAAATTCACCCATTTCTTCCACTACGTGCTAACTCATTTCCTTCAATTGTATCGGAGCCCATATGCGGTCTAAAATTTTCATGTTAGGATTAACTAATTAAGCTTGCACACTTAGTTTAGTGTCTAGAAAGGTAATGTCTAGGATTGGAATTGGGTAATCAAGTACGATGTGCTACCTGGTTACCTACCTGGCCTAAAAGGTGGAGTAAGCCCAAAGGTTACCCCTAATGGAAAAGGTCCAATTTAATTGGGCCTTGGACGAATTTTTAAAATAGTTTTGAAATTAAGATAATATTCTAAATTTAAAAGTTAAATTTAAAATTAAAAACATGTTTATTATAAAAGGTTGTAAAATAACATAAATTTTCAAAATGTCTGAAAATATAATGCAAAGTTCAGAATGTTTGTAATAATGTAAATATTAATTTCGAAATTTACAATTATTAATTAAATTAATAATTTAAATTAATTTATTAATACTTATATGCATGTATTATATATGTTGATATGTGTTATGTTGTTTTAAAGTGTTTGAGATAACAAAAGTATACATGTATTTACATAAGATAAATTTTGAAATTAATATAATTTAATTAAAATTGTTTATAAATGTTGATTAATCAAATAAAAATATGCATATATAAGATATATGTATTATATTATAAAAGTTATTGTATACGCTATAAAGGTTATAGTAGATATGTCCAATATAAATGTTGTATTGGAATACTAATATAAAATTAATTAAAGAGTTAATTGTTAAATTAATTAAATAAGATTTAATTAAATAAAAAAAATTATACATAAGACTATTTCCGTAATTAACTGTTATTTTATTGCATAAAAAAGTAGGTGTTAATAATTTAAAATATTTTAGACCTGTTTCCTTAATTAACTGTTCCGTTAAGATTATTTCAAAAGTTTTAGCTAATAGACTTAGCATAAGAATGAACGATCTAATTGACTGTTCGCAAACTGCTTTCTTTAAGGGGAGAAATACCACTGATGGTGTGGTTGTTGTTCAAGAATACAATAATCACTGTTGTAAGAATAATATAACTTATACGATTTCAAAAATGGACTTCACGAGCTTTTGATTTGGTTGATTGGCATTTTCTAGTTGATATGTTTCATGCTAAAGGTTTCAGTCATAGATGGATTAGTTGGATTATGAACTTACATAGAACTGGTAACTCTAGTTTATGGTTAATGGCATTTTAGGTAATAAAATTCAGTCTAAGCGAGGTTTAAGGCAAGATGATCCTTTATCACCTCTCTTTTTTAACTTAGGCGCTGATGTTTTCGCTAAGATAATTAAAAAAGCGGTTGACAATGGATTTTTGGGGAATGTTGGTAACGAAATCTCACGTAACGGTATATCTGTTCTTCAGTTTGCGGATGATATCTTACTATTTACCTTTCATTTTCCTGGGCATGTTATTACTCTTAAATTTATTTTATATAGTTTTGAACTTCTATCAGGTTTAAAAATAAATTTTGATAAAAGTTTGGTTTTAGTTTTAAATGATTTCAAAAAGGTTGAAAATTTAGTTGCTAATATGCTTAATTGTAAAACTATGAATTTTCCATTTGATTATATTGGTTTTTTATTAGACCAACTAAACTTAAACATGATGACTGGTTTATTATCATAGATAAAATCAAAAATAGGATTTCTAGTTGGAATGGGAGGATTTTATCAAGAGCGGGCAGATTAGTTCTTATAAACTCTATTTTATCAGCTCTTCCGATCTATTGGATGTCTATGCATCTTTTTCTAGATTGGGTGATTAACAAAATTGATAAAATAGAAGGGACTTCTTATGGTGTGGGAAAAATTATAATAGCAGTATTAAATGTTTAGTTAATTAGGAAAGTGTTTGTAAATCTTAAAAGAAAAGTGGTTTAGGAGTTATTAATTTGTGTAACATGACTTTATCTTTGTTAGGAAAATGGTTATGAAAATTTAAGCATATTAACGATAATCCTATTTTGAAAGAAATCATTTCTAAATATTACTATAATGGTAGTAATAATTTACATTAAATTACTCCTATAGTTATAAATAAATTGTCTAACTTCTGGAAATCAATTTTAAAATGTCATGAGATCTTTTACCTAAGTACTAATACAATAGTTCATTCAGGTAGTAATTCTTCTTTTTGGCATGACCGTTGGATTTCCATTATCCCTCTTAGGATAGAATTTAAGGACCTCTACGAAATTTGTAACTTTAAGAATGCTTTAATTTTGGATGTTTTTTTTCTTCGATAAATGACCCCCCTTGGAATTTTAGTTTTAATAAAATTTTAGTAGGTACTACCCTTATGCAGCTCTCTTTACATTATGCTAGATTGAGTCTTTATAATATCGATAATTAAAATGATAATATTAGTTGGGAATGGGATAAGAGTAAGAAATATACTTCTAATTCTTTCTATAAAATACTTAACTTCTCAGTTGTAGTTAATAACTCTTTTAAATTTATTTGGAAAACAAATGCTCCTTCTAGATCTAGAATTCATATGTGGTTAATCATGCACGGAAAACGAATATTATAGAATTTTTAAAAAGAAAAAATATGTAAATTTATAATAAATGTTATTTTTGTAACATGCATGTTGAAGATATTAAACAAGTATACTATGATTGCTTAGGTACTTACCTCATTCTGAATAATACTCTCAAAATCTTTAACTTTAGTCTTATGCCTAAAATTTCTGATTGCGATCACTATTGGAATAATTTTAGATCTATGTTTAAAATGGAAAATAGATTTTTACTTGACACTTTATTCATTATAATTTGTTGGTATATTTAGTTTGAGAGAAAACAGAGAATTCTTAATAATAACAATAATAATAATAATAGTCATTTTGACAAATTGATTTTTATAATTTCCTCATTTTATTTTAATTGGATCTCAAATTCAAAATATAAATTAGCTAAAAATAATCATTTCAAACAACATCCTAGTAACGTCTGTAATAATATTAAGTTATTTAAGCATAAAAACAATATTTTCACATTAATAATTATAGCATTAATATTTTTTCAAACTTAATGATGATGTCACTGAGTATCATAATATCCTTTTGATCAAAGGACCATAAGGATAGTTTTGATTTGCTGTAATTTTTGTTTTAGTTTTTGTTTGTTTTTGTTTTAGTTTTAGTTTATAGATCTTTAACTTCTTTTGATCGTGGATTCTTTTTAGTCTACTTTTCTAATTTGTATTGTATTATGTCCTATTTTCTTTGCTTTTGTTTCTTTACTTTTATTTATTAATACATATGTATGTATGTATGTATGTATGAATATAAATTTCATTTATAACATATATGTGTATTATTCTTATATTTTCTAGTTCTTTTTACAAACACAGCTTTCGACCAGAAATGGTGTTAGATTCTTTTTATAGGTTCAAAGGGTGGCTAAGGCAAGATTTCTTTTTGCTGTGAGGAGTCCTTCATTCTACAGCTACAATATGGGCATTCAACTTTCTTGTTGATATACTTTTCAATAAGGCGTCCCCCCAGTTCTATCGAGTCTACAGAGTGGTGCTTTCCAGTCCAGATCTTTAGCATTTCGATTTTTTTCGAGTCTGCACCATGACGTTTCCTTCACAAATGGAGATGGCTTATGGTATCACTGGCGTTGAGATGTTCCATAGTTCAATAGGTACTTCTAACACCTCAATACCGAGCGGTGGCCTTGTCGGAGCTCGATATTGGGGTGTAATGGGCGATGGCTTTGCCGAAGCTCATTCTAGGAGTACCTGAGTTATTTTCTTTGTATTTGTAATTTGATTAGCTACCTGCCAGGCATGTGGGCAACACCTTGTCTTCTGTGATATATACATATTTACATGTGTGTTATCCTCTATTTTAGAGGATTGCATATTTTTCTCAAAAAAATTATACATAAGACTATCATATAAATAATATGAAATACAAAAGTTATATAACAATAAAACTTATATGATATGAATGTATAAATTAAAGGTGGAACATTAAAAAAACTCAAATAGACTTAAGGAATAAATACATACGTAAATGTACGTATACGGTGATTTCTGATGTGTCTGACACTTGAATCGTGAGGGTATTTCATAAGAAATACATTATTCCATAAGTCGATATCACTCAATATAATATATTGAGGATTATAAATCTTCAATATATTGTTGTCCTCTACCATATGTATTAATAATTTACTTGCATACTCCTAAGTTGTTGAGCAAACTCAAGCTAGGGAAGTTATGTGTAGTATTATTAATATATTGAACTGATGATGTAATAAACCGGATTTTCAACCCTCGAAAATTGGCATTAATACGTCTATTGTATTACATGCCGGCAATCGAATGCCGTAAAACCCGATTATTAGGGAAAAAGGAAGGAGGAAAATAAGAAGAAAACTAACAATACGGAATCTCACAATGGAACGAATAATCTACAATATATCATAAATATTTACACAAAACAAAATTGTAATATGTGTATAGACAAACATCATTCAGAGTATACTAACCTATTTCAGCTTGGACAGTTAACATATCCTCATAATTGCTGATAAACACAACAATGAACAGTGGAAAATAACCATCTATATGAATCTGTCTCTAGGAATCCAACTCGTCTTCTGAAGTTCCAAAGCATCCTAACCAATCTATAATATTCTCGGTCTGACCCGAGCATTCTAAATAAAAAACACACGAGTCAGTCTGGAAAACCATCATGTGAAAACACACCCAATTGGATTTTAAATTATATAAAAATCTTTGAAATCAAAGGTATTTCATAAGACCACGCCGTACACAAACACGACGGATTTTTATATTACGACAACCAAAACGTTTTCTATGGAAAAAATTCATTTATATTACAATAATGTCTAGGGGGCAAAGTAAAATATGGATATAGCTAAAATGCTTGCATATCAAATTTCAACGTATTTAATATACAACTAAAACCATAAGGCTCGTATTGGATAATGGATTCCATACTATGACAAGGTAAGGAACTACCTTCTGAAGGTACATCTCGAGATAACACCGGGGTTTGACAAGAACGTCATGTATCCCTACCACGCAGGACTGACCTACCACTTGACTAGTAGTACCGAATATGATGATCCCTTCGTTAATGGGTCCCCAAGCATACAATGAGAGATAATAACCAAACTAGATTGGGAATGACCATACCTACTTAGGAGCTACCCAACTTGGCCCTGCTACATGCCCGATTTTTGTCATTTCCCGGTTGGTGAGGCCGAAGGCTACGATTACCTTTCAAGAACCTTTATAGTTAGAATGCTTATTGCCCCCCAATGATAATGTGCTAATAACATCCATCCATACAAGTTCATTTTGGGTCTAAACAAAACCGAAGGAACTATTCCTACTATATTTGTTTTCGAATCACCCTCAGGATTAGTAGCGATTTGCCTTTGCATTTCACATCTCTATCTTCGATTTCATGCTTTTTATGATGCCATCGCCTCGAAAAGCATTCATATCCGATCTCGGTCTCTTCGAAACAATGTTCGACAATTTTCGATAAACTCAACCTCGGTTCTTTAGGAAATAAATAGTCAAAGATAAGATCGAAGATCACCTCCTAACCGTTAATGGACGGATTTCCATATCATTGTCGTAGAAGAACGAAATGAGATTTAAGTTTGAAATGCGGATTATAGATCTTAAGGCTGGTTTAACACTAAAGGAGGGTGAATAGTGTTTAATGGATTTTATGGAAATTTTGAAATCTTTTGAAATTAAATACAGACAGATGCAATTCACAAACATAGAGACAATCACAGAATCAAACATAGATGCAAATAATAAATAAAAAGCAGTAAAGGAAAAAACACACCGGAATTTTATACTGGTTTAGAGTTACCATACATACAATCCCACACAATTTATTGTGCATATTTCTTTTCAAATATAATGTCGATATTACAACCTTAATTACAAGGCTATAAGATACACCCTCCTATCTTCGAGTCTAAGGAAAACTCTCTTGATTTAGCTAGGCTACAAGATCACCTAATTGGTTTACGAGCTACAATCACACCAAATTGATTTGCAGGCCACAATCACCTCATTTCCAATCACACTTTGATAGAGAGAGACTCGATACACTTCGATCTTTCGATCTTTGATTGCAGATGATCTTATAACTCTACATAGCACTGAGATCTTTGAAAGAGAGTGACAGAGCATCAAACTAGAGATGATCGAGTTTGATTCACTTCGGATTTCGATGGAATTTTTTTGAAATATAAGAGAATATTTGAGTGGAGAAGGAGTGAAGAAATGAAGCAAAACTAACTTAAAATTCATTGAAAACAACTGGTATTTATAGAAGAACAACATTGATGTCCATTCGTGAAAGGTAATGGCAAAAAGACACTTCATTTGAAAATTTGAATTTTATATTCTATGGCTACCATGTTGACATGGGGGGTGGGGTATGTCGACATGCCCTAGTAAATTTTGAAAATTGATTTTTGTTTTTTTAAAGAGATTTTCTTTCTAAAACTTGTGAAAACAATTTCTGAAGTTTATAAACCATTTTGAATATAGTTTAAACTTATAAAAGAGATTTAAAAGTAATCTTAAAAATATACAGTCTATAATATAGTAGTAATATTAAAAACTAAGTATAAAAGATATTTTTGAGATTTAAATCTTATAATATTAAAACCAGGAGATAGTTTAAAAATAAGAGATGATTTTGAAATCAAAATATAAAAGATAATAAAAATAGCTTAAGGCTAAAATATTTAAACCGTAAGAGATGACTTTAAAAAGTTTTTGGAAAAAATATTTAACATAAATCATTTTGAAAATTTCGTGGATTCCATTCCATTAGAGAATGTCGTGTGTTCCATCCCACTAAAGAGGTCGTGGGTTCCATCCCACTATTAAAGAGAGAAGGTGGATTCCATTCCACAATTAAAATCCGAATAAAGATTTTAGTGCTATCATGAAGTTTTAACATAAATGTAGACATTATTACTTATCTTGATATCTTGAACTCTTGTACTCTTGAAATCCTGAACTCTTGATACTCATGAGTCTTCAGTATTGATTCTTCAATCTTGAATTCATCGGTCTTGAATCTCTATATTGTACAGTCTTCATTCTTTAGTACCTGCATATATATCCTATGTATATATATCTAGATAGGAATATTAGTATTTATATTTTATAAAAAGTCCTAAGGTTGTTGTCATCAAAACAATCATCTTAAGAACTAACAATCTCCCCTTTTCAATGATGACAACCTTTGTTTCTAAAATCTACTCCGCAAAACTCTGATTCTACTCTAACTCCTCCTTACTCCAACAACTCCCCCTTAATCTAAGTCTATCTAACCTATTTTATAATTCCCCTCCTTTGTCATCAACAAAAACTAATCCTAAACTCATAACTCCCTCTAAATCTTATACTATAGCACTATATAGGATAGTAATTCGGTAGTAAGGCAGATATTAATTAAAGTAAATGTGAGAGATAAAAATTTCAAACATCATGAGTCAATATATACGTTATAGTCTTATTACACCACAGCATGTTCAATTACACACTATATTCAAATCAATCCAAACAGCTCAAATCAAATCAAACAAAAACAAACAATTCAAACCAAATCAAACAATTCAATTCAAATCAAAGTTAATCAAATCAAACATTAAAACATTCAACAAAACAATTTCAACCAATATAATTTAAATGCGTACCTATTTTTAGATCCATATTCCTGAGGTCATCAAATTCATGAATAGATGTAAAGCGCATATTTGTATTTTCCGTCTTCTGATCTTCATCACTAGAGGATGAGTCTGAATTGTCTAGTGTAACATTATACGCTCTCTTCCTTTTCTCTGATGAATCATAAATTGGAGGAAATTTTTGCTTATTCAAATGCAGACAATCTCTTTTTAAGTGGACTAGCTCATCACGATTGTAGCATTTGACGTTGTTGAGAGTCTCATTGTTATTTCCAGAATTCTTGTGATTATTTCTGATGTAGTTGTTCATAATTTTGTATTTCAGAAACTTTCTATAATTTCTTGTCATCAAGGTTATTTCTTTATCTCATCATTGTTTGAGTCTGAACCATCTGTTATTGCATTGAATGCTATTTGACTTCTTTTCTGAGGCCTTGCTTTCTCTTCTCCCTTGTATTTGTACTTCAAACGACATTAAATTCCCAATTAATTCTTCAATTTTCAGCATACTAATATCACTATCCTCTTTAATTGCTAGAGTCTTCTGATCCCATACCGGAGTGAGCGAATTCAGAATTTTTCTAACTTGATCTTCTTCGAAAAAGTTCTTTCCTAATGCAATTAGTGAATGCACGATGTCTTGAAACCTACTGTACATGTCTGAGATGGACTCATTTGAATTCATCTTGAATAATTGAAACTGATTGGTCAAGATAGATATTTTGGTCTGTTTAACTTTCCTCGTTCCTTCATGAGTAACTTGCAAAGTTTTTCAGATTTCATACGCAGACTTACAGACAGACACTCTATTAAACTCATTCCTATCAAGTGAACATAATAGAATATTCATGGCTTTGGAATTGTTTTATGCAACAGTCTTTTGCTTAGCGGTCCACTGTGCAACATTTGTTGTGGGTTCAATGTACTCAGTTTGTGTAATATTCCAAGTATCTAATCCTATTGATTATAAATAGATTTTCATACTACATTCCCAATATGCATAGTTACTTCCATTAAAAAGTGGTGGTCTAGCAGTAGACTGACCATCTATAAATGAACTAGTGAGAGTGTTAACATTACCAGTGTTGGCTGCCATTTGAAAAAAGTTCAAAATCATATTATGAAAATTTTGAAAACCAATGCTCTGATATCAAAGGTTGGAAATGCGGATTACGGATCTTAAGGCTGGTTTAACACAAGATGGAAGGTGAATAGTGTTTAATGGATTTTATGGAATTTTTGAAATCTTTTAAAATTAAACACAGGTAGTGCAATTCACAAACACAAAGAAATCACAGATTCAGACGCAGATGCAAATAGTAAATAAAAAGCAGTAAAGGAAAGAACATACCAGAATTTTATACTTGTTTGGAGTTACCCTAAATCCAGTCCCATACAATTTCTTATGTAGATTTCTTTGAAAATATAATGTCAATGTTAGAACCTCGATTTCAAGGCTACGAGATACACCCTCTTGTCTTCGAGTCTAGGGAAAACTCTCTTGATTTAACTAGGCTACAAGATCACCTAATTGATTTACGGGTTATAATCACACCTAATTGATTTACAGGCCACAATCACACTGTTTCAATCACACTTTGATAGAGAGAGACTCGATACACTTTGATCTTTCGATCTTTGATTACAAATGATCCTATAACTTTGAATAGCACTAAGATCTTTGAGAGAGAGTGACAGAGAATCAAACTAGAGATGATCGAATTTGATTCACTTAAGATTTCCGTAGAGTTTTGCTAAAATATAAGAGAATATTTGAGTGGAGAAGGAGTGAAGAAATGAAGAAAAACTAACTTAAAATTCGTTGAAAATAACTGGAATTTATATAAGAACAACAGTCATGTCCATTCGTGAAAGTGTTGTTAACTACAAAAAATTGCAAAAACTAACTACTACAAAAGTGAATGAAAACTATGAGATGAAAAGGCAATTTAGAGAAAATCCACTCTCATGAGCATATAAATTAACACAACATGAAGTTATGGTCTCTCTAATTTAGTAAGTAGTGAATTTAATTAATGTATTTATCATAAGTATGGAATATTTGTGCTATTAGTTAGCCCAATATAAACCATCAAACTATAACACACCCATTAAACCACTTCTTAACTCTCATGAAAATGAAAATGAAATCAAAAATAAAATCTATTTTAAGAATGGCTTATTTACTATTGAATTGGTAATATAAACCATTAAATTTTGATTCTAAATCCACTTCCATTACCAAAATCAATTAATTGGATGATAATGTAAATTGTGTTTATTTGAGTAAGAATGGCCTATACGTGATTAACATCATAGACTATCAAATTCATTAATAAACTTATATCAACATGCAACTTTCCATTAAGCACAAAGAGAGAACATAAGTTATCAAAATGTCGAATCTACATGATAAGAGAGCTTCATTACACCTAAACAGAAGGGGTTTAACCTCTCATATTTGTTATCACTTCAACAAATATAGATTGCAACATGAAACAAAAACAAGAAGAAAATGCAAGCTAATTAAAAAGAGGGCTAATTAAAATGAAGTAAAAGCTAATCTACTTGCATAAGAAATAAAACAAAGCTACTAACATAAGAGGAAAGAGAGCATGTAAATTGCAAAAATCATGAATTAAAATTTGCATATAAGAAAATTACATGAAAGAAAATGGCTCAGTAGCCATGAAAAAGAAAAAGGAATTTTTTTGTCTATTTTTGAGCCTAAAATTAAATTAACTAAAGAGGAGGATAAGATATCATTACATGTAACATATGGGGTATTTATACATGTTTTGAAACCCTAATCATATTTTTGGGGACTACCCAAATTACCCTTGATAAAATGTGGCCACCAAGTTATCCGTAAAAAGAATCCCACTGAGTCCAGAATTTTTGCATAAATGCTAAATCCAAGCTCACTGAAACCCGAGTTGGGTATCTAGTATCCTGCAAAATAGGAAAAGATAAATATATCAGAGCTCAGATAAATATCTAACAGCGGAACTAACTAAAATATAATAGTATATAAATACTCACCAACAAAATAATACTTTCTAAACAAGTGTCTCAAAGCTGGAAAGTCTTTGACATCTACTTAACCTGTAGGATGTTATGAGGAGGAGGTCAAAACTAAAGTTCTGGTGAATGGATAAATTATACACTTCTAAGCTTAATTCTACATATACCTGTTTTATTTCCATTTACTGTTATATTAGGTTTATTGAGTTTATAATACTCTCGCCTCAGTGCGTGAATCATGCCCATCTACTACCTAGTAGATTAAAACCTAATAATTGATATATATATATATATAGTTATATACCCCTTGACCGCATCGATCCTAGATGCTACCCATGGTACCTTATATATCCTCCTTGCAAAGGACTCCATCGTCTTGCTACTATGGCGTTCAGTGACTACATATATAAAGGACTTCCTCATAAAGCCTACAATACAGATGTTCCATCGTCTACTATGAAAATGTAAAACTACGTCCGCGCTAGTCTATAGTAATGCTCGAACATCCACAATGTACCACCCAATGCGTACCTTGAGGGCTATATGTAATCAATTTGTCTACTCCCTAAGTCCCGCTTAATCAGGTCTAACTTGTACGGAACTCGGTCGGAGATTTTCTATTTCTGTGAAGGACTTCCATGTTAGGCCTACAATACAGATATTCTATTTTCTCTGTCTCTTTTCTTATCGTGGCTATGGCCGTAAGCAGCCACCCCTCAACTAGTTGAAAGACTTCTAAAGAACTAAGTGGTCGTGCCCTACTGCAAACAATCTAAACATCCAATTGGATGCGCCTCTCATCTAGTGTCTCGATAATGAAAGGTTCATTGGACTGTGGGTTTAACTCTAGTCTTTCCCAAACTAACTTCTTGGTTCTGATGCTGGCCTGATATCCGCATGCGACTATCCTTTTGGGTCATACCCACTAAAACTTACTTGCAAGTACTGGGACATATGAATATCCTGCTCCAAATATCAACCCATTTTGACTGCCTACAATGGTCCTACCATGCAAAAAGCAGCCAAGGCATACTCTTTTGATTGAACACCAATAGACCTACCTATGGAGGACTGGTCCACTATGCCTACCCCAAAGTGCCATCCTAGGGTACCCTCACGTCCCGTTGAAGTCACGTACTTCCTTTTAGCCTAAAATAACTAAGTTGGACGTGCTTCTTCTATGTTGAAATCTGTGATGAACTGCTTCATTAGGCTCTTCATCCTTTAGGCTGCTTCAAATGTGTCTCGCTCTTTTATTAGAACCTAAGTTTAATCTTTTATTTTGCGTTTAGTTTGCTTTTCTTATTCTGTCGACTACTTATTTACCCCAATTAGCATAATTTTGTCCCAGCGTCACCTAACTATTGCGAGACCTTCGGTTCCTGACTGAAAGGGAATGTTGTTGGTATGGACCACTTCTATTATCTTGCTTATTAACTTAATTTGAGTCTTGAGTTTATTAAAATAAGCCTCTTCTATTATTTCTGCTCTATTTGCTTATTAACTTAATTTAAGTCTTAAATATGCCTTTTCTGTTCTTTCTACTATATTAATTAGAAATATAAGCCATCAAATTTTAATTTCAACAATCACTTCTTTGTCATAATCATATGTAGATGAAGAGGCAATTTGTGTTTTGTTTGTTTAAGCATAGCCTATTTGTTATAAACAACATAGACTATCAAATTCAAAGCTAAACAACATCATTAAACCACTTCAATCATTCTCATTAAGCATAAAAAGGGAGCGTAAACATCAAATTAAGTTGAAGCTACATGATTAGAGAGCTTCATTACCCCTAAATTGAAGGGGTTTAGCCTCTCATATTTGTTATCATATGAACAAATGTATCTTGCAACATGAGAGAAAAAGAGAAGGAAAAGAGAGCAAAGTGAAATGGAAACCTATTCTAATTGCATAAAGGAAAATCTACACTACTTGCATAAAAGGAAATGAACATGTAATTAAAAAGAAACAATAATTAACATTGCATAAAAGAAAAGAATTACATAAGAGAAGAAATGGCTAAGTAGCCATGGAAAGAAAGAGAGATTTGATTTATTTTCTAAACTAAAACTAACTAACTAAGAGGAAGATGGCTACATGAAACATAAGGGGTATATATACAAGTTTTAAAACCCTAATTCACTTTTTGGGGAATGCCCAAAATGCCCCTTAGGAAGTGTGGAGGCCAAGTAATCATTAACATGTCTTAATCCCCCATTAAGTGAACATGAAGCCGTTAAGTCCAAAAGCATGTGCATTAGCCTTTAATTTGTACATTAAGGTAAGTGGGTAGGTGGGGTCCTCCATGATCTTCACTTTGAATTATTTCCTTCTTCATTCCTTTATATCCATTTTGTGCATGCATGTTTCTTCATGAACCCACTAATATGAGAAGCTAAATTCCTACAAAATATATACAAATTTTCAATTAATTTTTCTCAAATTAATATACGCACAAAAATGACCATTTTGCCCTTGGATGAAGATGAATATGTGACAATTTCAAATAATATGAATTTTGGTTTAAACAAGTTAAAATACCCAATATGATCATTTATTTAATTTAAAAAAAATAAATATGATGATAAAAATATGCACATTTACGTGCACATCAAATACCCCCACACTTATCTTTTTATTCGTCCTCGAATAAAGAACAACTAAGATAAATCCGTTTTCGTAGGGAGCACGATTGCATTGAGCGTATGCAACAAGCCGTTAAACCTCTGGGTGCACCAGTAGGACGAGTGTTGTCTCGTGAGGGTTTTCAGCGGATACTACCCACAAAATCCATATGCAGGATGAAAATATTTACAAAATGCAAGATTTATTTACAAAGAGATGAATGCGAATTTTTGAAAATATTTACAATGAAGGATTTACTTTTAAATCGACACAAATAAGTTAAATATAGGTTTTGGTCATTATCATGAAAATTTAAGTCATTTACTTGTCAAATTTCCAACAAAAATCAAGTTATCATAACAAATAGACGATAGTTTAACTTGTTGTTTCGGTTGATAACAAAGTGTAATTATAAAATGGATCCTTAGTTGATTATCAAAGTTTATCAAAGTGGTATTTTCATTTCTTTTCAATAACAAATCAAATCAACTAAGTAAAAATAGTGCTAGGATTTCAATTGCTTGCTCTCTCATTATTTGCAAGAAAAATTACACACCTAGCTCAGGTAAACTGAGGCCATATATACCACCCATGCAATGCCTTTCGGGCTTATGTGAGGGGAGTATAGAGCATGGCGAGTGCACACACTTTCGTGCATACACCTATCGACCGTAGGTGGTTTTTATTAATTCTTTTTTTTAACATGTGTTCCATACATGCATGACCGTGAGGACTTTTAAATTAGTATGAAAGCACATAATCAAAGATTCCAAGTAATTCACCCATGCATAACCGTGAGGACTTTTAAATGAGAGTGAATATTTGGATGTTATTATTTTATTTTTATTTTTTTTATTTTTTTAGGAGAGAGAGAGAGTTTTGCAAAATCATCTTAGCACCATTTAACTAAGAAGACAAAAATATGTTATATCCTTTACTTTAATCAACCACTTTTTAAAACAAAGATTTTCAATTAGGATATACTTCATAATTAACACGTATGAATCTTCCTATATACTAGTTAAACCATTATTATTTGTAATCAAATTTCATTTTTTATTTTTGTTTAGACAAATAGATTTCCAAAAATTTCAATTTAATAAACCAAAGCCATATATTTATCTTATAGTGTTTCTTTTAAAAATAAATCAAAATAAAATTTGTTTTTAGGATTTTTTTTTTAAATCCTTTTGTTTTTGTTTTTGTGATTTTAAAGCAAAAATAAACCATGAAGAAAAAAAATGAAGATGAGTCTCCCCCCCCCCCCACACTTGATTTTGACTGTGTCCCCACAGTCAACCTAAGCGAAAGGGATGTTTATTATTATTTACATGAAAACGAACGGTATTTACACGAGATCAGAAAGTATATTGTCAAAAAGTAAATGAAACGGTCTTCCAAAAACCGATTCATTTGTCTCGTCGAGTATACGAGACACAGCTTAAGCTCGAAAAACCAAACCATAAAAGATTTTGAAGTTGAATGTTGATTTGGAAAAACGAATGTCGTTTTATTGAAAATTGAATGATTTTTTTTGTTTTCGATGATTTTTGGGGCAGATAAAACAAGTGATTGAAATTCAAGTTTGTCATTGAAAAATTCTTCAAAATTATTGATTTCAAAATCAAAATGGTGATGTAAATCTTGCCCGTTGGAATTTAACAACTCGTCATCCAAAAGTCCATAAAACTCTTGTTCGTTAAATTCGACTTCCTTTGTTGGATTATCAACAACTTCATCGTGTGAATCGAGTTTAAAATTCAAAGTTGTCGTATTCAAATTTTCAGAAAAAGGAAGATCGAAGTTTAAATCGAGTTTCGTACCATCAAAAAAATTGAAATCCAACTCAATTACCATGTTTTCAACAACTTCATTAAGATCATCATTATCAAATTCAAAAGTTGTTATTTGAAAATCGTCGATTTGGGTAAAAGGTGGATTATCACTTGACTCATCACACGTTGAGATTTGATTTTGTTGTTCACGTTGTTTCATATAAGTTTCAAACAACAAATCCATGTGACCATCGTAAATTTCATTCATTTGTTCAACAAAATCCAATTTGTAGTTATTAAATTAAGAATTTTCAATTTGGATTTGTTGAGAACAAAAAATTTCACTCGTAACATGGTTAAGATTATTCCCATTGCCAAATTCATTTGAAAAGTTGTTCCCATTTTCATGTTGAGTTTGAAATTCATTTTGGAGTTTGAAATTAAATTGGCATGTGTTATAATCATAATTATTGAATTTTGAATTGAATTCAAATTTTGAAATCCTTGACTCGAGTTATTACACAAATAAGAATTACATAAATCATTTATCCTTGATTTTGTCGTGTAGAAAGTTCGAGTAGAGATAAAATGCTATTTTCAAGATTTGAGGGTTGCTCGTAATTTTGAAAACTTTGTTATTCAAAATTCGAATTGTTTAAAGAATAGTTGTTGTTAAAATATCCATACGAATTTGGAGTGAGCTCATATGGATTATATTGATTTTCACAACTAAATTCAAGTGAGTAAGAGAGAGGAAACTCGGACATTTTCACGATATTTTTTTTTTGTTGTTTTTTTTTATAAAGAAAAATATTTACAAGTGGAATTTATTTTTCAAAATGGAAAATTGATTTTTGTTTTGTTTTTTGATTTTCAAATTTTTTTACCTTTTGAAAAGATTTTATATTATTTTTTTGGATTTTTTTTCTAATTTTTTTTGGATTTTTGAAATTTCAAAGGAAAGGATTTAAAAATTTCAAAGAAAAATAAAAGGAATATTTACAATTTTTTTTTAGTTTTGGATTTTGAAATTTTTTTGTTTTTTATAAATATGCATGAACTAATGCAACTAAATGAATACAAGGGTTAATTACAAATGATTTATCCTAAGTTAACACAAAATTGTATATTCACATGTTGTCTTGGATAAACAAGATAGTTCTCAGCCAGGTAACGGGCAGGGGTTATCGGTGCACCACGAATCACCGTAGCAATGCAGCCGAAGGTTTAAGTACCTTCAGAGGAACAACCACTATAATATTTACGAATCACCGTAATATTTATAAACGGTTATTACTCTGCTGTAGCCTAGACACCAAGAAATTAAATTTTTCAAAGAAGATAAATTGTCAATATACAATTAAGTGTTATTGATTTCTAAATGTTATTATTAACAAGTTCTATGATGAAATGCAAAGCAGAAAATAAACGTGTATTAACAATGCAACTACGAATGGATTTTGTTTTTGCTTTTGATTTTGAATTTGAATTTTTTTCTAAAAAAAATTTTTCTTCTTAAAATGCAAGCAAACAACAATGCAAGACAACTAAAACATAAAATTTTATAAGCAAGCAAGCAGTTATTTTTTTTCTGGCAAGCACTTCAAATCAAGCAATTTATTTAACAAGCACTTCTGCTCTTTCTGTAATTCTACTTCGGCAACCTGAAATAAGCAAGATATATACAATTTTTTTTTTTTGAAAGGAAACTTAAAAGTAGGGTTTTACTTAAAAAAAAATGTTTTCGTTTTTTTTAAAGAATAAAACCAAAGCAAAACAAAAAAAATTAAAATAAATTGAAACTTCCCTTTTTATTATAAACGAAAATGAGTACTCAAAAAACTCTAAAAAAATCAAAAACAAAGGATTCTTTTTTTTATTGAAGAAAACTTAAACAAACAAGGTAAAAACTTAATCAAACTAAAAAATACAAATGAATTCCGGCCCAAAAGCCCGCAACTATTATCAAACCCGAAATGACTTCCTTATAGACTTCAAAGATAACTCGATTAAACTCCAGTAACCACACAAAATTAAAATTCACTGCTGAAAGTTCTATTCTTCAGCTGAAACTCAATCGAAACTCCAACAAAATAGTGCACTATTCGATTCTGGCACTGCAATTTAGGATTATTGGTTTGTTCAGCGATTGGTTGCTTATCATGTTGAAGCTACAGTGATGGTTTGGCTTTGGGTTGTCGAAGTTGGCCGAGGAGTCGTAATTTGGTGAGGGAAGTGGTGGGTAGCAACTGGATTTTCGATTTGAGGTGATTTTGGGAGCGACGAGGCAATTTGTAGCTTAGAGGAGATTGGGTTGCGTGGATGGTGGTTCTGGTTGGCGATTTGGGTTTGAGTGATGTAGTTCGCTGAAATGCAGGTGGTGGAAATGTAGGAGGATGAGGCAGTGGGAAGTAAAGTAGTCGTTCAAGATAGTGAGGATTTGGAGTTAACAGAGGGGATGATGTAGGTTGTTGGGCAAAGGAGCAGGTATGTTCACAGTTTGAAGAATTTGTCACGCAGTGGTGTGTTCAGAGTTTGAAGAAGTTGTCAGGCAGTGGTGAGTTGATTTTAAGCAGTGTCGATGCTGTAGTTGTGTTTGGTGACTGTAGTTGGTAGTTGAGGAGAAGAAGCAGGGGAAGGTGGTTGTAGCTGAAGGTAGAGTGTGATGATGTGGTCCGGAAGGCAGGGGGATTGTTCGAGTGGCAGTTTTTTGTACTGATGGTGAAGGGGATGAAATTGATGGTTACAGAGGAGTGGTTCGTTGTATTGCCAGGGAAGTATGCTAGGGTGATTTGTGATGTGGTATGAATTAAGTTGTATGGTTGGAGTATGATGCGGTGAATGATGATCAGCAGCGAATTATTATTGTGGCAGAGCACAGTTTGTATAAAGTGGTGGTTGATGGCTATGAATGAACAGGGTGGTTATATGGTGATGTTGAGATGGTCAGCACAGTGATGATTGTATTGGATTGGGCTGTTACTGTTTGTGGTCAAAGAGGAATGTGATACGGAGAAGGTAAGTGAAGTTGACAGTAGTAGATGCAAATGCAATGTTGCATGAGGAAGTAGAGGTTGGAACAGAGGCTGATTGAAGGACGGTGGGGTTTGTATGCAGTAGAGGACGGGACTCGAGTGAGGTGGTTGAGCTGGTAAGTGGACTGAGGGGCAGTAATGTTGTTGTGACTAGAAAGTGGAATCTGTTGTTTGAACTGATGTAGCAGAAGGGAGGTTGATGTGTATGTTTGTGACTGTGGGGTTGTATGGAAGTGAATGGTGGAAGAAGTTTGAGGCTTGTAGAGTAGGCACTAAAGTATTGAAGGGAAGAGACTGTAGTAGGCAGTGGATATGAAGAAATTCAGTGAACAGTTTTTTTTTGTCTTTTTGAATGTAAACAGAAAAAAAGAAAAATGCTCTAGTGAAAAAAAAATGTAAATGCAATATTGTAAAAGAAAAGAAATAAAATATTCTTTGTTTTTTTTTTGGCTTTGAAATTGTATGTTTTATATATATATATATATATATATATATATATATATATATATATATATAGAGAGAGAGAGAGAGAGAGAGATGCAAAGCAACTAGAAAACAAGAAAACAAGCACACAAACAAAATCACTCCACAAACATACACAAATTTTTTTTTAATATAAACAAACACAAAAATTAAAATAAGCAAAACAAACGAAAATAATTCGAAAAATAGAAAATCAAAATCAAAAAAATCCCTGGCAACGGCGCCAAAAACTTGTTCGTCGACGGAAATTCTATCGGTTTAGAAAACCGTCGAACGAATTTAAATTAAAAATATCCGCAAGCGCACGGTGTACGAATGTAGCACGTGGCGAATACGGGTCGATCTGCAGGGAATTGATGATTTTAAAATTCTACTCAATCAAATTAACCAAAGTTGGAAGAGTGATTAACTAAAAGAAAAAAGAAAAATGACAAAAGAAAATAGATAAAAATATGAGAGTGTTAAGACAATTTAGAGGCAATTTCCACTCTCTTGATCACATAAATCAACAAAATGAAGTTATGATCTCTCTTTTCTTGTCATTAGTGAATTAGTTGATGTGCTTATCATAAGTATGGTATATTTGTGCTATTAATTAGCTCAATATAAACCATCAAACTATAACACAACCACTAATACACTTTTAAATCTCATAAAATATGACAACAAAGTTGAAAGCAAAATTTATTTTAAGCATGGCCTATTAACTATTAATTAGAAATATAAGCCATCAAATTTTAATTTCAACAATCACTTCTTTGCCATAATCATATGTAGATGAAGAGGCAATTTGTGTTTTGTTTGTTTAAGCATAGCCTATTTGTTATAAACAACATAGACTATCAAATTCAAAGCTAAACAACATCATTAAACCACTTCAATCATTCTCATTAAGCATAAAAAGAGAGCATAAACATCAAATTAAGTTGAAGCTACATGATTAGAGAGCTTCATTACCCCTTAATTGAAGGGGTTTAGCCTCTCATATTTGTTATCATATGAACAAATGTAGCTTGCAACATGAGAGAAAAAGAAAAGGAAAAGAGAGCAAAGTGAAATGGAAAGCTATTCTAATTGCATAAAGGAAAATCTACCCTACTTGCATAAAAGGAAATGAACATATAATTAAAAAGAAACAATAATTAACATTGCATAAAAGAAAAGAATTACATAAGAGAAGAAATGGCTAAGTAGCCATGGAAAGAAAGAGAGATTTGATTTATTTTCTAAACTAAAACTAACTAACTAAGAGGAAGATGGCTACATGAAACATAAGGGGTATATATACAAGTTTTAAAATCCTAATTCACTTTTTGGGGAATGCCCAAAATGCCCCTTAGGAAGTGTGGAGGCCAAGTAATCATTAACATGTCTTAATCCCCCATTAAGTGTACATGAAGCCATTAAGTTCAAAAGCATGTGCATTAGCCTTTAATTTGTACATTAAGGTAAGTGGGTAGGTGGGGTCCTCCATGATCTTCACTTTGAATTATTTCCATCTTCATTCCTTTATATCCATTTTGTGCATGCATGTTTCTTCATGAACCCACTAATATGAGAAGCTAAATTCCTACAAAATATATACAAATTTTCAATTAATTTTTCTCAAATTAATATACGCACAAAAATGACCATTTTGCCCTTGGATGAAGATGAATATGTGACAATTTCAAATAATATGAATTTTGGTTTAAACAAGTTAAAATACCCAATATGATCATTTATTTAATTTAAAAAGAATAAATATGATGATAAAAATATGCACATTTACGTGCACATCAATGCAGTATGACTGGATGATGTCAGGGGTTGCGGTGGACTGAATTGATGTAGATATGATTTGAAGTGTTGTAGAAAATGTGGTAATGGAAAGGCAGTGAATGGTCAGGGATCTTATGATAATGGTATGCAGTAATGCTTATTGTAACATCTCGATATTTTCAACCATTCGCATCCGCACATGTCGAAATTGAATTGCTCAAAATACCAGATTGTTAATTTATATTTGGCAAAACTTAGTATATACGGTAAATAAATAAATCACAGAATCACAGATACAGAGTAATATAACAATAATAAGCAGTGGAAATAAATGAATAGCAGTTCATGAAGCTACTCTATATATATATCAGAGTTAAAAACAAGATCCAACAGAAGCGTTGAATACATAGAAGTCTCAATACAGTAATCAAATACAAGATCTGAATACATCACTGGAATCAACTGAATATCTAATCTCCAAGCGGTTCAAAGGTGAGTCTTGAATGCCGTGACACTCAAACTGACCCGAGCGTTATTATAACACCGCAGTCATTTCAAAATAGTTTATACTTCAAAATCAAAATATCATTTCCATCTCAAAAACCATATCAATATAATATCATTTCCATTTCAAAACCATATCAATCTGATATCATTTCCATTTCAAAACCAAATCAATATGATATCATTTCCATTTCAAAACCAAATCAATATAATATCATTTTTCACTTCAAGTATATTCATTTTCAAAATCTTAGTACTTACAAAGTTATAACGCTTTCGAAACGAAAGCACTTTGAAATCATAATACTTTGGAAAACCATAACTTTGAAATCATAACTTAGATATCATAATACTTTGGAAATCATAACATTTTAAAATCATTATACTTTGAAAATCATAGCACTTTGGAAATCATAATCATAATACTTTCTGCTTAACCGGTTTGGATATTAAAATGGTGTATAAAATAAAATAGTTTATAAAATAAATTAGTTTGTAAAATAAAATAGTTTATATAAAGTAGTTATATGTTAAAATAGTTTATATACTAAAATTGTTTATACTAACAATAGTTTATATTAAAATAGTTTATATGAAAATAATTTATATAGTAAAATACACAAATAGTTTTAAATATAATTTAAAAATACTTTATACAATAAAATAGTTTCCTCAGTTTCACAAATCGATTCAAATCAACTCGAATTTCAAAATTCACTTTTAATTCAATCTCAATTCATCAATTTCAATCCAATTCAGTTTCTCACTAAACTATTTCAAATTATATCGATTTCAATTACAGATTTGAACCACAAATAAACCATTTCAATTTCAATATATTTCAATGCTTTAAATATTCAACATTTCAAAACTAAATCTGACAATTTCTTGTGTAATTACATATATATATATATATATATATATATATATATCAATTTCACTTTACCATTATTTATTTTTGAAATATTTACTTAATCATTCAAAAAACATTTAAATAAAACTTCAAATTTCAAATTTGAGTAAAATTAAATATACCATTTCAATTTATGCAAATTTGAAATGTTCATTTTAATCACCTTTAATCAAAATCAATTCATAAAATCATATCTTTAAAATCCAAAGTTAATAAATTTCAAATCAAGTTATTTGATTATAATTCTTAAATAAGTACAATTTCAAACCAATTTCTATTTCTCTTCTAACCTAAATTTTATTAAAATTATTATAAACTCTATATTTGAAAATATAAATTTTAAATAAATACTTAAACATATTATATATTAATTAAATCAACTTTATTAAATCGACTTTAAGAAATCAAATCTTATTATTAAACTTATTTTTATATAATTTAAGACAGTAAAATTGAAAGTAAAATCTTAAAATTTATAATTCCAAAACTAACTTATAGTTTTAAAATTTTCGAAACTTATAATTTTTAAAAATCAAAATTTAAAACCTTTATAAAAAATAACTAATATATATATATATATATATATATATATATCTTTAAATCAATATTTATTAAATCTAAAATATTCATTTCAAAACCTTGGAAATCATTTCAAAATATAAATATTGACCAACGGTGTCTGTATATAATTTTTTATCATATGGTCAAGTGGTACGGATATTTATCATTTCAATCTACAATTTAAATATATACGGGTATATATCATTTTATCCCCCAATCCCAAAATTCAATTCAATGAACATCGCTTGGGTTTATCATTTCAATCCATAACAATTTTTTCCTATTCTACAGATCATTCGGGTATGTATCATTTCAACCCATAGGGAATCTAAACTAACAAGGAACTTGCAGAGTGATAACAGATATAATAATAATATAACAGGCATATATCATCAATATAAATAACAGATAATGGTGTCGGATGTCATAGGTGAACAAATACAGATAATAACATATATATATATATATATATATATATATAACAGTGTAAATAACTAACAGCGGTATATTTCAATTGTCGTTTTAATTGAAATCAAACTTAATAATTATAAGAACATTAATCAAGAGTGATTTCTCACCTTTCGTGGCTAGAGAGTTTGAAAATCGAACAAGCTATGAATTCAAAGCAATGCAAGATTGACACGAATTGGATGAACAAGGCTGATAATCAAGAATTGATGAACTGAATCAGAATCAGTTTGATATATACAGAAATATTTGTTATTTTATTAAAATCAATATTTTAATCAAAGACAAAAATTAAAATAAAATATATATAGTTAAAATAAAATACATACTAATAAAAATCAGTTCAGTTCAAAACCATTTGAAATTCATGTATATTCTCTTTATAAAACCATACTTAAAACCAATATACAAATGCAGACGCACACAATATATGCTGACCAAAGTGTATATGCGATTAACTAAATATGTATAAACAAATATGCAGACTTGACCTTATATATGCGAACACTATAGAAAATATACATCTAAATATATTTATACTTTGGGTTATATGTAGACCCAATAATTAAACTCCATATAGCTGACGTGAACCTTGCATATAGCCAACATATTATAACAGTAAAACAAAAGGTAAAATAGACAATACCTTCATATAATATATGTTGTACACAATTTATAATATATACCTATGCAGTGGACCCAGATACTACTCATATATACTCATTTAAAATCAAATACTAATATATATCTTTACTCAAAATCTCTACAAACAACATATATACAAATTCACAAACTCTTATTCCATAACTCACATTAACTATATATACTATAACATATAATACTGTAACATATATGCCCCCTCCCCTTTATAATACAATAGATAATGTCAACAAAATTTTATGACTCATATATCTTAGGACAACATATGTAAACAAATATATATATCCACTTATATATTACAGGTTATATTATACAACTATTACTCATGTAAAATATATAACATGTACTCATTTTAGTTTATGAATGAACAACAGAATATATAGCATCGAGCAAGTATATAAAATAAATGTACATGTGAATAAATTAATATATATAGACAAATATGCAGACCTAACTTTATCAACTAATATATATAAATATACATGACTAACATATATATATATATATATATACACAAAACTGTAGACTTATAAATGCTATAACTAATATATATATATAATACTATAACCACAATACCCAGACATATAAATGATTCACATAAATCTATATATAGATTACTATATATACACATAACTTCACATGTATATTTATCTTTTTCTATATATAAGAGAAGACTGCTGAGGAAGACACGCATGGAGGAGGTGCGAGATGAGCACGGACTTGTGAAAAATGGAAGGTGGGGTCGGCTTCTATTAGGCTGCCGAGATGCTCGGCCATGGCTGCAAGTTGGGAAGAACAGAGATGACGTGGGTGCTCACGTGAAGGAAGAAGTTCGGTAGTTCGGGTGTGGAGATGTGGGGTCAGGGGATAGGGCAAGCGGGCTACAAGGGACGTGGATGTTTGATCTCATGTGGACGAAGTTCGACCAAAGCTTTAAGGTGGAGGAGGGCAGGCTGGGAGACCGGGAGAAGGGGATGGCCAAAGATTTGTGACGGAGATACAAATGAAGATGTGCAGGCAACAAAATTTATTCCTTTCAAAAGGAAATGAACAGAGAAGTAGAGGAGATGAAACCGTGGAAAATGAAACGAACGAACTAAAATTATATTGAATTGGTGGAATGGAAAGAGTTTGGTATCAATATCCAAAAATATTAAAAGGTTATACAATTCACTATAGATAAACAAATGGTCACCAGTAAACCAAGGGCCAGGGAAACGATACCGATACAATCCGATGCTTTACAGATTTCACGGTGTACTGGACTTCAAAACAAAGAATTGGATATCCCATATAGATTAGTATGACGAGACGATCAAAACGGTATACAGATATTAGTGGTATGATCATCCTATCAAAAGTCGATAATCGGTACCGAAAATGTTGCTGAAACGTCGAAAATAAGATAAACGGGGCAATATCATTCCAAATTTGACTAAACGAAATTTGACGTCTCACTTAGAAAATTATTTACAAATTTACTGTATAAAAATATTCTGGTTTGGAAAATGTTAACCCGCCTTATTATCAAGGCCATAAATGGGCGGATTCAACCGAACCAACTTTACGATTGTCGAGGCTAGAATATGATGGATTCGGTTTAAATGGATGAAGCTCGCTTGGATGGGTCGCTCGGCATTGAGGTCCATCATCGTGGCTCGGCATTGTGGTGGCACAGCTCGACATTAATGGGGTGGTACGGCATTGGAGGTGGCCCGATACGGTTTGGGTTCGCTAGATGATATGGGTCGGCTTCGATCTAGACTTCGTGGATCGTTCAGCATGGGCTACTCGGTGTTATGGTACGGTCGGGAAGATGTGGCCTAGTGTGGTGGTGTGGTTCGGCCAGAAGAGGTTGTTCGCCCCGAGGGTTTGGCAAATGTGGTTCGGTCTTGGTGTAGTTCGACATTAAACATCACTCGACATTGGACATCGCTCGGCATTGAACGTTGCTCGGCATCGTACGTCGCTTGGCATCGGACATCGGTCGGTGTTGTGGTTCGATCAAAGTCACTCAGCGTTGTGGTTCGGCCTTAGTTTCCGTTCGGCATGTGTGGTCGGCTATACTCATTTGGTTGAAGGGAGTCGGCGTATATGTGCTTTGAATTCTAACATGAACTACTTCGGGTCGGGTGGAACTACTTCGGGTCGTCACCTAGGAAGGCCCGGACCGGCATGTACAGAACTCGGGGTCGATTATAGTGATAACTCTGGTTCAACCATGACCTTGACAGGCCAGGATCACTCAGAAAGTCCAAAAACTCAGGATTTGCCTATAAATACAGCATGTGGGGGTTCAGAAAAGGATATCTTCTTTCTGCTCTCTAAGTTTCTCTTCTCTAAGACTAAGGCACTCAGCCATTGTTAAACTTTGGATTGTAACTGTAATGATTATGACAGCAATAAAAGGGAAATTCCTAGAGTGGACGTAGGCCGGAGTCAACCGGACCACTATAAAATTTGTTGTTCATTACTGCTTTCATTTTAAAATTTTACTGTTCTTCATACTGATACTCTCAACATACACTCTGTCTCTGTGACTGGTACTCGGTGCTTTCATCTGGATTTGGGTGTTAGTGACCAATTTTGGCACTAACATTTTGGTGCTTTCATTGAGAGCGCAAGCACTCAGGGATTTTGGAGCTAGGAACTTGGATTCTAGGAAGCAATGGCTAGGCCACCAACAAGGAAGCAAGTGACAGAAAGAGGAAATCAAGAGGGAAGTCAAGAGGCTTCCTATGGAGCTGGAGCAGGATAAGCATCCATCACCAGAGATGAGATGGAAGCGATGCTGAAAAGGAAAGAGGAGATGATGAAGAACCTCCTCAGACGGTTTGAATAGACAGGGACAGTTGGAGTTGTTGGAGTTTAGATCCACGGAGATGGAACAGAAGGACCCAACAGGCAATCAAACAAAGCAGTTCTACAGGGCGCGGCCCCTAATAAGCACACAACTGCTAATCTAGATGGATCCAGGCTAAGGGCATACCACCTGGCAATGACGGACCGATCTTTGGAGGAACTCTAGGCAATACCACACAACGAGATGCTGGTAGGAATACAAGAGCACGTGATGAAGAGTACGTACCGAAATTCCCTAGAGAACTCAAGGGGCAACCCTTGACGGACAACACTGGAATGGCTGCGATTATCTGGCAAACTATGCGTGGAGAACAAAGATCTGGAAGGAGTAAACAGGAGTTCGTTTACCCGTGAAATCAGAATGGCCCGGAACTCACCGAAGTTCAAGCTACCTACTCTGGAAGTGTACAATAGAAAGGTCGATCCTACTGATCAGTTGATGAGATACATAAGACATATGGCATCGAAGGAAGTGACGGCCCAATGTTTCCCATTATACTTGATAAATATAGTTGTTATGTGGTTTAGACAGTTGGAAGAGGGATCTATCAGAACATGGACAGAATTGGTGGACAGGTTTCTGAAGTAGTTTCGGGTTCATATCAAAAGGCTGAAGAACGTAATGATGCTAACATCGGTAAAGCAAAGGATAGAAGAATCATTCAGAGCTTTCCTAACTCGGTTCAACGCTGCAATTGCTTCAGTGGATCAGCTGGATCCATCGATGGTTTTGATGGCAGCAGTGTCAGGAGTCAGAGAGAATTCGGATTTGGAAGTGTCATAGATATGGGACCCACCAATGGATCTCGGGGAGTTCTTTCACGAAGCTGAGAGATCCTTCAGCAGGAAGATGCATGTTCAGATATGAAATTAAAGGAGGTGAATGCGGTTGAGGATGGAGGGCCATCCAACGGAAGCTCGGATAAAAATAACGATAAAGGAAAAAAGGAAAATTGATGGAAATCGTAGCACTTCGAAGAGGCTGCGGCGGGAGTCAAAGTTTTCTTCTTACACGGATCTAATCGAGACTCTAGAAAGGATTTACTTGGATACTCGAGGGCACCTCCAGTGTCGAAGACCGGCAAGGAGGGAACCTTCTAAGTACGAACGGGTGTCGGGAAAGCATTGCCTATTCCATAAGTTAGATGGGTATAACACAAACGATTGTAGGCGTTTAAAAGATATCGTGGAGGAGCATGTAAAAAATGGTCACCAACAACAGCACATAAGGAATCGAGTTGTAGCTGTGGAACAAGAGCGGCAACCGCCTACCTCGAACGAAGGTGGCACTGGATCTGGTGGCCGCTGGCTTGTTATCAGCTGAATGGTTTGATGGTTCTGAATAAGTAACAGAACTTAAAGTAATATGGCTAGGTCACTTACACACGTACGGGATCGAGGAGGTCCCTAGGCGTGCTCTGAAACGACGGAAAACCGTACTGCTTGGGTATATGAAATCCTGCTTTCTTTCTTTCTACAAACTCTGGTTTCTTCCTTGGTACTTTGAACATTTATTTTCCTTTGTTGTATGAACTTTTGCTTGAATAACTAAATTCTGTAATGATCAGATTTGGATCAATGTAATAGATAATACAGGTCTCGTGATCACGGTCTCGAACGGTGAGACGGGACAGTGATCACGAGTTATGAGTCCCTTTGCCGGAGAGCGATGGAATGGACTCAAACACAATATAAAAATTCCTTGGCTGGAGAACTGAGGCCAGAGAATATAAAAGTCCTTAGCCGAAGAGCTAAGGCCGGATAATATAGAAGTCCTTGGTCGGAGAGCGGAGGCCGGATAATATAGAAGTCCTTGGCCGGAGAGTCGAGGTCGGAAGATATAAAAAGCCCTTGGCCGGAGAGCCAAGGCCGGAGAATATAAAAGTCCTTGGCTGGAGAGCCGAGGCCGGAGAATATAAAAGTCCTTGGCCAGAGAGCCGAGGCCGGAGAATATAAAAAGTCCTTAGCCGGAGAGCCGAGGCCGGAGAATATATAAGTCCTTGGACGGAGAGCCGAGGCCGGAGAATATAAAAAGTCCTTGGCCGGAGATCCGAGGTCGAAGAATATAAAAAGTCCTTAGCCGGAGAGCCGAGGCTGGAGAATGTAAAAGTCCTTGGCCGGAGAGGCGAGGCTAGAGAATATAAAAAGTCCTTAGCTAGAGATTCAAGGCCGGAGAATATAAAAAGTTCTTGGCCGGAGAGTCGAGACCGGAGAATATAGAAGTCCTTGGCCGGAGAGCCGAGGCCAGAGAATATAAAAAGTCCTTGGTCGGAGAGTCGAGGCCAAAGAATATAGAAGTCCTTGGCTGAAGAGCCGAGGCCGAAGAATATAAAAAGTCCTTGGCCAAAGAGCCGAGGCCGGAAAATGTAAAAGTCCTTTGCCAGAGAGCCGAGGCCGGAGAATATAAAAGTCCTTGGCGGGATAGTCGAGGACGAAGAATATAAAAAGTCCTCGGTCGGAGAGCCGAGGCCGGAGAATATAAAAGTCATTGGCCGGAGAGGCGAGGGCAGCGAATATAGAAGTCCTTGGCCGGAGAGCCAAGGTCGGAGAATATAAAAAGTCCTTGGTCGGAGAGCCGAGGCCGGAGAATGTAAAAGTTCTTGGCCAGAGAGCTGAGGCCAGAGAATATAAAAGTTCTTGACCGGAGGTCGAGGCCAGAGAATATAAGAAGTCCTTGGCTGGAGAGCCGAAACCGGAGAATATAAAAAGTCCTTGGCCGGCGAGTCGAGGCCAGAGGACATAAGAAGTCCTTGATCGGAGAGTCAAGGCTGGAAAACATACAGGCCCTTGACCTAAGAGTCAAGGCTGGAACAGGATAACGCGACCCGGCGAGGTCTACGGATTTGAAGTTAAACCCAGAGAGGTCGGGGATTTGGATTTCGGCTTAGGATAGATGGACCCGATGAGGTCCTGGATTTGGCAAAGGACTCAGAGCGGTCCCGAATATGGATATCGACCGAGAAGGGTCATAGATTTGGTTATTGAACATGGATGGATTAGGACTCGGTTGTTGGGTTCGGACGGATGTGGACTTCGGACATCGGATTTGAGGCTATTCAAAACACATCTTCCAATAGCAAGGCATGTTTTGGGAGGGAAAATGTTAACCCGCCTTTTTATCAAGGCCATAAACAGGCGGATTCAATCTAACCAACTTTACGATTATCGAGGCTAGAATATTATCAGATGAAAATTTACCATTTTCTATGTTTAAATAGACGTATTCCAAATACCAAAGTTTTATTTTCAAATTTTATTATTTAAAATTTCAAAAAAGTTCTGTTAAATATGTTATTAAAACAAATAGAATTTTACGGGTCGTTACACCCTCCCCCACTCAAAACTTTTCATCCCCGAAAAGGAAGGAGGTAGGAGAATAGAAACAACTAGAAAAAAATAGATTGAAAAATAAAATAAAACAATGATTTAAAACCATATAGATTTCAATTTAAACTATTTAATATTCAATAGTTGATTTTAAATTCAAGGTATTTCATTTAGTTTAATTTAATTGGAAATTAGGAAGACATCCCTATCATACTTTCATATTGTAAAGCGGGTCCCTGTCAAAGTTTCATTGTAAAGCGGGTCCCTGTTTTCTGGAATTGAAAAAAAATTATTGTTGAAATGTCAGCAACTTTTATAATAAGTGTTGATATTTCAGCAACTTTCCCTGTCAAAGTTTCGTTGTAAATCCGGTCCCTATTTTCTAGAAAAAAAGAAAAATTATTGCTGAAATACCAGCAACATTTATAAATAAGTGCTGATATTTCAGTAACTTTCATAAACTGTGTTTACAGTGTACATAAATGTTGCTGAAATGTCAGCAACTTTTATAAATAAGTGCTGATATTTCAGCAACTTTTATACACTATGTTCACAGTGTATTAAAAAGTTGCGGAAATGTCAGCAACTTTTATGAAAAGTTGCATCATGCTCTGCAATAATCGTGAATAAAAAACAGGGACCTAATTTACACTGAAATTTAGTGTGGGACTTTTCGTGAATTTTGAAACTTAATAAGGACCTGTGCCAAAAGTACCCTTAATTTAATTCAATTTATTCAACTTAACCTATCTTATCACATAGATAAAGTGCGTTGACACTTATTATAACTACTCAAATTATTTAAAAAAAATCTTTTAACATCATTTTAAATTATATACTATTCAATTACATATTTAAGTTATATCGGAATGCAATTGAGTATTATACAAGAAATTTCCAAATTCAATTTTTTTCAAGTTTACATATTTATTCAAGATTTTAGCTTCATTTACAATTGAAATCATCCTTCAAGAAAATTTAAGAATTAAATTTCCAATTCACTTCAAACTATTTAGAGATAAATATATATATATATATATATATATATATATATATATATATATTCAAATCAAATCTATTATCATATATCTATATATATTATAAATCAAATCATACTTTAAAAATTCAAATCAATTTATTTTCCAAAACAAAGTGTAGCGAAGCTACCAATTGGTCTCTCCACTCTGAAACTCGAAAATAATGTCGATGATGTGACTGTCATCACCGAGATTATTTTCCAGCACAAAAGAGGAGAGCACTGATTTAAAATTTAAAAAATTCTTTGAAACAATTTCTATTTGAAAATAGTTTAAATAATATACATTTTAAACTTTAAAACTGAAGTTTGGAACTACCGAAAATTTAAGTTCTCGGATTCTTAATTTAAATTCATTTGAATTCCAAATCAATTTATAAACCAAGTTTTATAATTTGCATTTATTTATTAAGTTGCAATAGTTAATGTTTTACAAAATAAAAAATGAAAATCAAATATTATCATTTCTACAACCAACTCATTTAACAATTATCTTTCAGAAAATTTACTTAAATCTATATATAATATAATCATATAAAATAATTAAATTTTGAAAACAATCGTGACAGTTTACTCTATTCAAGTGTTTTGGAATTCCTATCAATAGTGTTGATCAGACGAATTGATCGAAACCCCAAATCAACGTCAACAACTCAAACAACACAACATATAAAGCATTTTATATTAATTTACAAATACGCTCCCTTACTGACTTCGGAATGGATTTCAAAACAAAGATAGAGATCTGAATTGAAGGGGACCCTAATCAAATAGGATTCTAACTAGAGGATGGCTCGAGATGAAGATAAGATGATCAATTAACAAAATAGGTAGATGGATAGATTTATATAAATCGCGGATGACCTTAACCAAGTCAATCGTATCTTCAACAATAATATTGATGTAGAATTCTAAAGCAAATCGACATTCGATTGCAAGAGATCGAATTTAGGCATAGAAAAAGATAGCAGCATCGTAAACCGAGGATATAGAAATATCTAGTGAATCAATGCCTATTGTAAAAGAGTTTCACCCCGTTACAATTCATATAATAGAGCTATGGGATACTCCAAAATCAAGAAAAACACCAATAGGAATAGACATAATGGATTTTAGAATGAATGGGAGAGTTCCAAAGTTTCAAAAGAAACCGAGTCAAAGAGGAAGAATTCAAGCTCGAACGAAGGTGATTCTGTAATTAAGTTTACTCCATATGCTGAGTTTTACCTAAAACCAGAGATTTGGTATCACATGTAACATCCCGATATTTTCAACCACTCGCATCCGCACATGTCGGAATTGAATTGCTCAGAATACCAGATTGTTAATTTATATTTGGAAAATCTGAGCATATACGGTAAATAAATAAATCATAGAATCACAGATAGAGAGTAATATAACAATAATAAGCGGCGGAAATAAATGAATAGTAGTTCATGATGCTACTACATATATCAGAGTTAAAAATAAGATCCAACAGAAGTCTCGAATACATAGAAATCTCAATACAATAATCAAATACAAGATCCGAATATATCACTGGAATCATATGAATATCTAAAAGATGAATCGATAGTTGGATCTCCAAGCAAAGCTCCAAACTCCAAAGGCGGGTCTCGAATGTTGTGACACTCAGACTAACCCGAGCGTAAAGCAAAACACAAAATACTCGAGTCAGGATTAACATTCTTGTATCAATAAATCCAACGCAAGTGAAATATCAACTGAAATACAAGTAACTCAAAGGATGTTTGGGATAACCATCCTCTAAGGATCCGTTAAACTATCTACTATGTAATAATATACGCTATTATAAAAATGTCTATAGTAAAGTAAACTATTAAAATAGCATTAAGGCGTTACCCATTTCCCTCTTAACATATTTTATAGTGCCAGTAGTCTATACAATACCATGATGTCCCATAAACTGAAGCTATCAAAGGGCACTACATAGGTATGACACAAAACAAACTCGTAGTGGTCTCGATAGGGTAGGTGACACGGCACCACTAGGCAATGTCAGGGTAGATATACCAATTACACTTTCGGGATGGTGGTAACGTAGAGCCGCAGCAATCTCCCACCTTGAGCCACACTCCCGAATCTAAGGTGCGCACCAAATCAATCACAAAGTAATAGAATGGCATAAGATGGAGTGTGTCCGATCGGAGGAGCTACCTCACTTGGCCAGTCAATTGCTTCTGCTTTAGCCACCTTAGGCTAACTCACGGGAGTTAGGTCCACATATATACCTCATATAGGATCATTTCCACCATCCTACTTCATTCTGGAATCTCCACTGTGTA
Source organism: Allium cepa (assembly GCA_030765085.1). Taxonomy (NCBI): domain Eukaryota; kingdom Viridiplantae; phylum Streptophyta; class Magnoliopsida; order Asparagales; family Amaryllidaceae; genus Allium; species Allium cepa. Next base: position 1,023,668,014 of record CM060945.1, on the reverse strand, counting down.
CACGATTGTTAAAGTGGTTTTTGGCATTGGCAGAGAGTATGACAATATCCGATCCCGGTCTCTTTAACAACCAATTATTACTATAACACCACGGTCATTTCAATATAGTTTATACTTTAAAACCAAAATATCATTTCCATTTCAAAAACCATATCAATATAATATCATTTCATTTCAAAACCATATCAATATGATACCATTTCCAATTCAAAACCAAATCAATACGATATCATTTCCATTTCAAAACCAAATCAATATAATATCATTTTTCACTTCAAATATATTCATTCCAAAATCATATTACTTTCAAAGTTGTAACGCTTTCGAAACCAAAACACTTTGAAATCATAACTTAGTAGCATAGCACTTTGGAAGTCATAACATTTTGAAATCATAACACTTTGGAAATCATAATCATAACACTTTGGAAATCATAATCATAATACTTTCCACTTAACCAGTTTAGATATTAAAATAGTGTATAAAATAAAATAGTTTATATAAAGTAGTTATAGGTTATAATAGTTTATATATTAGTTATAATAGTTTATATATTAAAATAGTTTATATTAAAAATAAAATAGTTTATACAAAAATAATTTATCGTAAAATATATAAATAGTTTTAAATTGTAACATGTCCGATTTCTCGACTCCCGAAAGTCGACATCAATACGTCCACTGTATCGAATGCCGCACAGTCGAATGCCGGAAAACCGAACCGTTAGGGTTTAAAGAAGAGGAAGATAGAAGAAGAATAGAAACAATAAACAGAATCTCACATATCGCAGCGGAAGAATATACAATAGATAAATAATCTTTAAAACAAAAGGGTTGTATACGTTATTACAATACAACATCAGGGTACAACAACAACACATAATCACTGGCAGTTATAAATGACTTGCCTACATAGAAATTTGCCTCACACAAACCCGAACGCAGCAGATACTACATAGTATAAACAATACGTCTCGCCATCCAGCTTGCCTCTTGAGCTCCACAACGACTCCTGAATTCCAGACTGACCTGATAAACCGACTCTAGGCTGCCCGTGTGGAAAATTTTGGGCATCCAGAGTTTAGAAAGGGAACAATAAACTCCAGGTCAGTCGTGGGACTGGTGTGAGATCTCAAAAACAATTATTTTCATAAATAAAATAAAAAGAAATCCGCTATGCTTTTGAAAAATGAAACTACCATAAGGCCTCCCGCTACACACGCAATGCAAACACGGAATTGGAGGAGATTTCTCCTTATGATAGTCAAACATGCTTAATACGCAAAATCTTTTCGATATTATCATTAGTGCATAGTGCAGAAAACTTTTCGAAAATATAATATTATTCTTAACCAGCATAGACATTTCGTACTATGCCTACTATAGCTACTATCTAAACAGTGGTGACCACCATAAGTAAATGGCAGGTTATACAACTAAAACTGTAAAGAGCTCGTATTGGATGATTGGATTTCCAACAAATGGTCAGGTAAAGGAACTTCCCACATAAAATGTAACGCCTCTGGAGGGACGTCCTCGAGAACCTAATCGGATCTCTGCTACATAAGGTCGGGTTACCTATGTAACTAGGTAATAACTGACATGAGTATGCCATCCCCCGGTCATTACCGACCTTTATCCGAGGGCTCTCAGTCCAACAACCACACAGTAAAGTGTCTGGGCTCCATACCATGATACCACTTTTTATAAAAAATCAACAAAAGTAAATATCTGGGCTCCATACCATGATATCACTTCTTATCCAGAAGGAAATGGTCATAACCTCAGGAGGAGCTACCCCCAAATAACCTTGCTGCCACGATTCCTGTTTCGACCATTACCGGGTTGTGAGGCTCGACGAAGTCAAGTCCACAAAGCTACGCTTTTCACAAAGCCATGCTTTGATCAAAAATGATCATCAACACACAGCGGCACTTAGCATGCCACACTACCAAATTGGGAGTATATCACTGATAACCTTCAACTACATAACCTCTGAGCTCGTACGTCTCAGAGAAGGGTGTTAAGCTAAGAGAATAAATTCTCCGCCACCAACAAATATGTATTTGAAAGAAATCTGCTTTATATCTTAAAGTGTAATGTCTGACATACAACCATACAAGTCTATTCCGGGTTCGAACAGAACCGAAGGCACTTCCGAAGAAGCCCTTGCAATCCGGGTATCCACAATCCCGATCGGACTCCCCATCACTTAGGGAATCTCCATACCGTAGCTACTCAGTGCAGAGACAATCGATAGGTTATCATATCATTCTCGCAAATACCCGATCTTCACCACTGGTCTTCAAGTACTATACATAACGTCGTTCATTATTCGGAATGGGTTATAAGACACAAAGGTCCCCTCCCGGCTAAACCGAATAATGAGCGTAATATTTAAAAAATATGGATAAGGGATTTCAATTAAGTCACAACTTTAAAAAATTCAAATCTTTCTTTCAAATGGTTTAAACAAAGTACCATTTCAAATCTTCCAAACAAAAAGATTTATTCCACAAAGTTCGCCAGTTTCACAAAGATCCATTCATGGATTTCAAAACAATTTCCACCTCAATTGGATTAGCTTATTTAAATCTTTAAACCAAAGATTTAACTTATAGCTTCCAAAACCCATTTCCCAATATTCATTCATAACTTGGAAAACCATTTTCAATTCAATTTGAACCTCCTTTAATACAAATTGGAAATTCATTTCTTATCTGAAAGCTTATATCGTTTCAAAACAAATAGTTTTTATTTCGGAAAAATCCAAAATCTCATTTATAAAAGTTAAAATATTTGGGTTAATTTAAATTCCCAAAGCAACACTTTCTAAAATGGTTTAAATTCATGTAAACATATATAATCTTTTTAAAATCATAAGTTTACAACATAGAATTCAATTTCAAATTTTTAATTCAAATTTAAATCAAATTTCGAAACTAAATTATGATTCAAAAATAACTTTTATTTTTTTTTGAAATTCCTTTTCAAAAGCTTTTCACTTTAAATCCGATTTATTTTCAAAACCATTTGGATTCAAAAATTCAATTCTAAATTATTTCAAAAACCTGTGACTTAATCAATTTCCACGTGCAATCCATATTCGTGTGTGTATAGTGTAATCCAGGGGTTTAACACAATAGTGCACAACATCAATCATCACAGATTCAATCATATCAACATCGATAAGCGGTACAATCCATAACGCTTATCTATATACACAAATTCATAGATAAAACAAATTTGTCAATGAGATATATCACAGAATATAAATAAAATTCCTATTTGTGAGGAATCCAGTTGGATCCCTCCAACATGTTTCCCTGCATCCACAAATATTAGCACAACCAATAAATATCGATTCAATCTGATAATAATTATCATATTCAGCTAAACAACTAATCAAACATTTAAATATTGGCTATTTAAATTAACTGGTATCCAGATTTGAGTGAGATTAACTCACCTTTAGTTTTCGACGAGCATTTTAAATTTTGAATTAAATCGACCGCGATCGATTTAACCTAAAAAAATTGCTAGCCCCAATCGTCTACAAATTTGCACTGCAGCGTAGATCGCATCGCTGCGAATCCAGCACTTCTCGTTTCGTCGGAATCCGACCATGCATGCAAAAGATATGTAGTTTTAAAGATTTGGAATTAAATTATACAAATTATATAAACATTATCCTATTACGCTACAAAGAAATCGTGGTCGTAAGATAAGAATTCAAGGCCGATACCTAGCTTCTTCCCTTACGCAAGATACCCAGCTAAAACAACCCATCTTCATCCCAAAGTCTCAATCGCCACCCCTACTTTTGATCATCGAGATGACGATCAGTGACTGCCACATCGAAGCTCCTCTAGTCCTCCACCTTCGGCTGAAAAATGGTCACGCTCGGTCATCCCTAAAGCACGAAATACGAAAACAAATGGCAATGCTTCCAGCCTCGATTTTTCCCCCTCGAAACACGATCACTACCGTTGGATGTGTCGAGTTGGGAGAGCTCTACACTTTTGCTGTTGGAAGATTTTAGTATAGGTGAGTGGATGGAGAGAAAATTGGAGGGGAAGGCAAGAGCATGTCGGCCATCAAACGAAACTGCGGCGGCCCTAAGAACAAACTAGGATTTTTCGGTTGTGCGTGTATATATATACGTTTATCCCAATTATATTAATATTTAATTCACTTTAAAGCAACTTTTCACATGATCTCCAAACAACGCGTGCCAACAGGCGTTTCTAAGGTTTTACCCGCATTCCGAACACAATGGAACATGTTTCGGAGTCTAATTCGATCATATGCGCGAGTTACGAAAATAAACGATCAATTTTAAATTAAAATCGACTAAAATAGATTCTATGCGTATTGAGCTGCCAGGGTCAAACGACAACTTCGATTGCTATGAAAAGTGAAATTCGATAATAACTAACTATTACGGATCCAATGGAACTGGTTTTGTTGAATTCTGATACTGTGCCCCGGAAGGCTATTTCAACTCGTCGATGAATTCGACTGATTTTCAAAATCGTCGAAATCACTAAAAAAATCACTTTTAAAATTTTACTAATTTTATTATAAATCATATAGACTTTATATTCACATCAGAAATCATTCTGATTCATTTCGAACTAAAATCTGATTATTTGCGTTATTATATTATTAAATTCCATTATTAAATTAATATAAAATTCCAAATTCAACCTATCGACTTTTGATTCCATCCAAAATCCCAACATCATTATTTAAATCCAAGTAGACTTAAAACAAATTTTAGAAACCATTTTTATATTTAATTACACCCAGAATCACCAATTATCCCAATTCCAATATTAAATTATTATATTCAAATTTCAATTAAATTTCCATATTGAAAATTACAACTAAATTCTATTGATTTAACAAAATCTTTATTTCAAAAATTAATTCAAAATCCACATTTAACATCTAAAATGAATTAAATGTTCAAAATTTACAACTAGAAATTCTGGGTCGTTACATCCTTCCCCCTTAAAAGAATTTCATCCCCGAAATTTGCTAAGGTAGAAAGAATGCTTCGGACTCAATAGCAAAACCCACTTAGTGAAAATCTCAAATTCACCTTACCTACACTCTTAAGTTCCAATCAAAACCACTAGTTTCGATTCCTATTCCAAATCCTTTTTATTTAAATTTTAATTTGGAATCAATTTGTCGTTAACGAAACGTTTCAAAATTTTCAAAAAAAATTCTAACTCCCAAAATTTCCGAAAATTTTTGGCAGAGTATCCCTTGCACGGAGGAGCTTTTACAATATCACAATAGACATAAATATATATACATCGACCCACACAGTCGGAAAACCAAAAACAGTTCATATTTCCTATTTTTATTGCGTAGGCGTACCTTTTATTAGCATTTTAAAAGCATGCGGCTAATTTATGTTGCATATACGTGCTCCAACTCTATCAGTTGCCTCCCGTACCTGTACTTACTCAACAAACACATCAGTTTTCACTAATATGAGAATTTATTAACATTCTATTCATTAAATTAGCCAAACACATCAATTACATAGTTTTAAACAAATAAACCTCATAATTAACATGTTAACCATATTTTAACAGCAATCCAAATATTTCAATTCAATTCCAAATTAATTTACAATCAAATCTTTATTTCAAATTTGATACATTTGCCTTTGTTGCATTTATATACAAACAACTTGTTAAAATTTCAATTCATTCCAATTGATTTAAAAACCAATTTTTATTCACTTTTTCAAATCAATTTACTTCCATTTACGACAAAACGACTATTTTCTTGTGCAAATTCTAGTGTTGTTTATACGAACAATAATTACATAAGCTTATACCAATTTCAATTAATTCATCTTAACCTAATATATTCAAACTAACTTCATTTACTTTCCTTAATTTATTAGCTTTGTTTACATCAAAACGACTAACCTCAATGCAAATTTGATGTCATTCAAGCAAACAACAATTACTGAAGTTTATAACCATTTTAGTTAATTCCAATTTGCTTAAGTTATTTCATATATCAATTCTTTATTTCCATTTTAAATTGATTTTCATTCAATCAAATTCTAATCCATCACAAATTTTAACTCAATTTGTTTACTTATTCAATCCATTAAAAATTTATTTTATTAACAATGAGACCACTTTAAATCATTTCACTCATTTGAATTTATTTATAATTCAAACCATCACCATTATAATCTAATTCCATTATTCATTCACACTCTCAACTTTTTACTGCCAAAATTTTATCCATGCCATTACAAATTCCATTTAATTTAGTTTACACTAAATTCATCTTCATCCTATTCTTTTAAATTTAGTTGAGTTAAAATTTTATTCATACAATATCCTTTCAACTTAATTAAATTTTCTTTCAATTCAATTTTTTTTCCAATTCTAATTCAAGTTTAATTAAATTTTTATTTAGCCAACTTAAATTCATTCCACTTCATTTACTACTTAAATAAGAATTGAATTTCATTCAATATTATTTATAACACAACTGAATTTTTTTGATTTCAATTCAATCCAAATTTAACTTAATTTCTTTTTAACTTAAATTATATCCAATTCGGTCCAATTTTATTTCTCTATTCAATTTAAATTTTTTTACTTTCTAATATATAAGTTTTAAACTTATTTACTAACTTAAGTCCATTCACATCTTATATTTTTCTTTGCCTTATCACATTTAACATTCGTTTAGGTTTTAGTTTGAATTCACCATACCATTCAACTATTTCTCTATTTATGCTTATAATCCCATTTTCTATTCTTAAGTTCTTCAACTTATGTATTTAAAAGCTTATATTACTCATTTGAGCTATTCTCATCTTATAATCACAATTCCATATTATCTATACAACACTTAATAGCTTAAGGATATAAATTTTCATCTCACAATTATAGTCATTTTACATTTCAAATTTATATCCAATTTCATTCAATTTCAAATTCCAATTTTATTTAACTTATCCTGAGTTAAATGCAAATATATTTTATTCACTACCATTTACTCAGGTTAAATTTTAATTCCAGGAGTAAAAATTTTATTTTCTTCTTATTAATATCAACTTCACTTAATAAGTTCGATAGTTGGTTTATCTTAACTTTCACATTATTTAAATAGTGTTTCCAGAATCAATTACCCGGTTTTATTTCAAAACCATATTGAAATAATAAATAACTCATACACTCCTGGTATATCAAATCAAACTTCCAGATTTCTAAAACAATCTGTTTTTACCAAAGTAATTTCCCTTTTTGAAACTTCTAAACCACTTGTATCTCAAACAAATCTAAACAGATATCATACCCAATTAATATTGAACCAATCCATCACTTTAGAAACTCTAAAATGAATTCTAATGATGTGGCCATCATCATTAGGATTATTTTCCAGCGACTGAAGTGAGTTCGGTGCTTTCTTACTTTCCACAAATTCCTTTCAAAGCAATTTCCATTCAAAAATATTTCCCAAAATATCACTCCATCATTGCCTTCAAACACTTTGGAAACATCAATCATTCCATGGCTTTTAAATTCCCAAACCTTTGTTTTAAATTCATTGTAAACATTTTTCAAAATTCCTGGGATTTAATTCTGGTTTAATTCAAATTTAGTTATTCTTCTTTTGGATAAATCATACTTATAGAATTTTATTTGGTTATAAACCTTTTCAAACTTTAGATTCTTATATTTGATTATAATATCAACAACCAAACATCCAAATATATATAATATTTTCAGAAAAAATTATTCCTTTTATATCAAAATATAATTTTTTTGGGTAAAATTATTTCATTTACCCCACTTTAAAAACAATACTATGTCGGTTTATCTTGTTTAAGAGTTTTGAAACCCCTATCGATACAGTTGTACTTCCCGTACCGACCAGAATTCATAAACACTCAACCGATAAGTCAACACAGTATAAAAATAATTTTATATTCACTAACAAATATGCGCTCATATCTATTATTACACTCAAACTCATTCTAGAGTACTACAGACTCTATCTCTAATGAGTAACACCCAACATAGCCAAGGTTGTCGTTAAACTAAATGCTCTGATACCACATGTAACATGTCCGATTTCTCGATGCCCGAAAGTCGACATCAATACGTCCACTGTATCGAATGGCGTGCAGTCGAATGCTGGAAAACTGAACCGTTAGGGTTTAAAGAAGAGGAGGATAGAAGAAGAAGAAAAACAATAAACAAAATCTCACATATCGCAGCGGAACAATATACAATAGATAAATAATCTTTAAAACAAAAGGGTTGTATATGTTATTACAATACAACATCAGGGTACAACAACAACACACAACCACTGGCAGTTATAAATGACTTGCCTACATAGAAATTTGTCTCACACGAACCCGAATGCAGCAGATACTACATAGTATAAATAATACATCTCGCCATCCAGCTTGCCTCTTGAGCTCCACAACAACTCTTGAATTCCAGACTGACCTGATAACCTGACTCTAGGCTGTCCGTGTGGAAAATTATGGGCACCCAGAGTTTAGAAAGGGAACAATAAACTCCAGGTCAGTCGTGGGACTGGTGTGAGATCTCAAAAACAATTATTTTCACAAAGAAAATAAAAAGAAATCCGCTATGCTTTTGGAAAATGAAACTACCATAAGGCCTCCCGCCACACACGCAATGCAAACGCAGAATTGAAGGAGATTTCTCCTTATGATAGTCAAACATGCTTAATACGCAAAAAAAATTCGATATTATCATTAGCGCATGGTGCAGAAAACTTTTCGAAAATATAATATTAATCTTAGCCAGCATAGACATTTCGTGCTATGCCTACTATAGCTACCATCTAAATAGTGGTGACCACCATAAGTAAATGGCAGGTTATACAACTAAAACCGTAAAGAGCTCGTATTGGATGATTGGGTTTCCAACAAATGGTCAGGCAAAGGAACTTCCCACATAAAATGGAATGCCTCTGGAGGTCTATCTCCGAGAACCTAACCGGATCTCTGCTACACAAGGCCAGGCCACCTCTGTAACTAGGTAACAACTGACACGAGTATGCCATCCCCCGGTCATTACCGACCTTTATCTGAGTGCCCTCAATCCAACAACCACACAGTAAAGTATCTGGGCTCCATACCATGATACCACTTTTTATAAAAAATCAACATAAGTAAATATCTGAGCTTCATACCATGGTATCACTATTTATCCAGAAGGAAATGATCATACCCTCAGGGGGAGCTACCCTCAAATAACCTTGCTGCCACGATTCATGTTTCGACCATTACCGGGTTGTGAGGCTCGACGAAGTCACGTCCACAAAGCTACGCTTTTCACAAAGCCATTCTTTGATCACAAATGATCAACAGATGATCATCAACACACAGCAGCACTTAGCATGCCACACTACCAAATTGGGAGTATATCGCTGATAACCTTCAACTACATAACCTCTGAGCTCGTACGTCTCAGAGAAGGGTGTTAAGCTAAGAGAATAAATTCTCCGCCACCAGCAGATATGTATTTGAAAGTAATATGCTTTATATCTCAAAGTGTAATGTCAGAATACAACCATACAAGTCTGTTCCGGGTTCGAACAGAATCGAAGCCACTTCCGAAGAAGCCCTTGCAATCCGGGTATCCACAATCCCGATCGGACGACCCATCACTTAGGGAATCTCTATACCGCAGCTAATCAATGCAGAGACAATGGATAGGTTATCCTATCATTCTCGCAAATACCCGGTCTTCACCACCGGCCTTCAAGTGTTATCCATAACGTCGTATCATTATTCGGAACGGGTTATATGACACAAAGGTCCTCTCCCGGCTAAACCGAATAATGAGCGTAATATTTAAAACATATGGATAAGAGATTTCAATTAAGTCAAAACTTTAAAAATTCAAACCTTTCTTTCAAATGGTTTAAACAAAGTACCATTTCAAATCTTCCAAACAAAAAGATTTATTCCACAAAGTTCACCCAATTTCACAAAGATCCATTCACAGATTTCAAAACAATTTCCACCTCAATTGGATTAGCTTATTTAAATCTTTAAATCAAAGATTTAACTTATAACTTCCAAAACATGTTTCCCAATATTCATTCATAACTTGGAAAACCATTTTCAATTCAACTTGAACCTCCTTTAATACAAATTGGAAATTTATTTCTCATATGAAAGCTTATATTGTTTGAAAACAAATAGTTTTTATTTCGAAAAAATCGGATTTCATTTATACAAGTCAAAATCTTTGGGTTAATTTAAATTCCCAAAGCAACACTTTCTAAAATGGTTTAAATTCATGTAAACGTATATAACCTTTTTAAAATCATAAGTTTACAACATAGAATTCAATTTCAAATTTTTAATTCAAATTTAAATCAAATTTCAAAACTAAATTAAGATTCAAAAATAAATTTTAATTTTTTTTTTGAAATTCCTTTTCAAAGCTTTTCACTTTAAATCCGATTTATTTCCAAACAATTTGGATTCAAAAATTCAATTCTAAATTATTTTAAAAACCTGTGACTTAATCAATTTCCACGTGCAATCCATATTCGTGTGTCTATAGTGTAGTCCAGGGGTTTAACACAATAGTGCACAACATCAATCATCACAGATTCAATCATATCAACATCGATAAGCGGTATAATCCATAACGCTTATCTATATACATTGATTCATAGATAAAACAAATTTATCAATGAGATATATCACAGAATATAAATAAAATTCCTATTTGTGAGGAATCCAATTGGATCCCTCCAACCTGTTTCCCAACATCCACAAATATTAGAACAACCAATAAATATCGATTCAATCTGATAATAATTATCATATTCAGCTAAACAACCAATCAAACATTTAAATATTGGCTATTTAAATTAACTGGTATCCAGATTTGAGTGAGATTAACTCACCTTGAGTTTTCGACGAGCATTTTAAATTTTGAATTAAATCGACCGCGATTGATTTAACCCAAAAATTTTGCTAGCTCCAATCATCTCCAAATTTGCACTGCAGCGTAGATCACGTCGATGCGATTCCGGCGCTTCTCGTTTCGTCGGAATCCGACCATGCATGCAAAATATATGCAGTTTTAAAGATTTGGAATTAAATCATACAAATTATATAAACATTATCCTATTACCCTACAAAGAAATCATGGCCGTAAGATAAGAATTCAAGGCCGATACCTAGCTTCTTCCCTTACGCACAATACCCAGCTAAAACAACCCATCTTCATCCCAAAGTCTCGATCCCCCCCCCCCCTCCCCCTCCCCCTTTGATCATCGAGATGACGATCAGTGACTGCCACATCGAAACTCCTTTAGTCCTCCACCTTCGGCCAAAAAATGGTCACGCTCGGTCATCCCTAAAGCATGAAATACGGAAAAAAACAGCAACGCTTCCAGCCTCGATTTTCCCCTCCTCGTCGCTCGAAACACGATCACTACCGTTGGATGTATCGAGTTGGGAGAGCTCTGCACTTTTGTTGTTGGAAGATTTTAGTATAGGTGAGTGGATGGAGAGAAAATTGGAGGGGAAGGCAAGAGCATGTCAGCCATCAAACGAAACTGCGGCAGCCCTAAGAACAAACTAGGATTTTTTGGCTGTGCGTGTATATATATACGTTTATCCCAATTATATTAATATTTAATTCACTTTAAAGCAACATTTTACACGATCTCCAAACAACGCGTGCCGACAGGCGTTTCTAAGGTTTTACCCGCATTTCGAACACAATGGAACATGTTTCGGAGGCTAATTCGATCATATGCGCGAGTTACGGAAATAAACGATCAATTTTAAATTAAAATCGACTAAATAGATTCTATGCGTTTTGAGCTGCCAGGGTCAAACGACAACTCCGATTGCTGCGAAAATTGAAATCCGATAATAACTAACTATTACGGATCCAATGGAACTGGTTTCATTGAATTCCAAGACTGTGCCCCGTAAGGCTATTTCAACTCGTCGATGAATTCGAGCGATTTTCAAAATCGTCGAAATCACTTAAAAATTCACTTTTAAAATTTTACTAACTTTATTATAAATCATATAGACTTTATATTCACATCAGAAATCATTCTGATTCATTTCGAACCAAAGTCTGATTATTTGCATTATTATATTATTAAATACCATTATTAAATTAATATAAAATTCCAAATTCAACCTATCGACTTTTGATTCCATCCAAAAGCCCAACATCATTATTTAAATCCAACTAGACATAAAATTAATTTTTGAAACCATTTTTATATTTATTTACACCCAGAATCACCAATAATCCCAATTCCAATATTAAATTATTATTATTATTATTATTCAAATTTCAATTAAATTTCCATATGGAAAATTACAACTAAATTCTATTGATTTAACAAAATCCTTATTTCAAAAATCAATTCAAAATCCACATTTAGCATCTAAAATGAATTAAATGTTCAAAATTTACGACTAGAAATTCTGGATCGTTACATAAATATAATTTAAAAATACTTTATATAATAAAATAGTTTCCTCAATTTCACAAATCGATTCAAATCAACTCGAATTCCAAAATTCATGTTTAATTCAATATCAATTCATCAATTTCAATCCAATTCGGTTTTTCAATAAACCGTTTCAAATTATATCGATTTCAATTACAGATTTGAACCACAAATAAACCATTTAAATTTCAAAATATTACAAAGCTTCAAATATTAAACATTTTAAAACTAAATTTGACAATTTCACATATATATCAAATTCACTTTACTATTGTTTATTTTTGAAATATTTACTTAATCATTCAAATAACATTTAAATAAAACTTCAAAGTTCAAATTTAAATAAAACTAAATATACCATTTCAATTTATGTAAATTTGAAATGTCCATTTAAATCACCTTTAATCAAATTCAAGTTATAAAATCATGTCTTTAAAATCCAAAGTAAATAAATTTCAAATCAACTTATTTGATTATAATTATTAAATAAATACAATTTCAAACCAATTTCTATTTCTCTTTCTAACCTGAATTTTATTAAAATTATTATAAACTTGATATTTGAAAATATAAATTTTAAATAAATACATAAACATATTGTATATTAATTAATTCAACTTTATTAAATCAACTTTAATAAATCACATCTTGTTATTAAACTTATTTTATATATAATTTAAAATAGTAAAATTGTCGGTAAAATCTTAAAATTTATAATTCCAAAACTAACTTATAATTTTAAAATTTTCAAAACATATAATTTTTAAAAATCAAATTTAAAATCTTTATAAAAAATAACTAATATATATATATATATATATATATATATATCTTAAAATCAATATTTATTAAAGGGTAAGTTTGGCTCACATCCCTAATAAGTTTCAAAATAGAGAAAACATCCTTCCAAAATTAAACTTACATTTCTGGTCTCTATTTTCAAATTCACGCATGCAAAAAGGCCCTAATATCTTTTATGTTTTTAACATTTCAAATGTGTATAAATTTATGCAGAAAAATCGGATTAACATACCATTTTCACCAAAAAATCATAAATTTTATGATCTTTAAATTAAGATCCATAGTTGATACCAAAAATTCATATTTGTAGTAATGGTGCAATTATTTCATATATTTGCAGAAAATTCAGCAAATTTTAAACACTTTCGATTTTTTTTTCAAATTTACAACATTTGCAAATAATTGCAGACATTTCTACAACTATATGGTATAGTTGCGAAAATGTCTGCAACTATTGCATATAGTTGTAGAAATTGCTGTAACTATATGGTATAGTTACAGAAATGTCTACAGCTATTGCATATTTGCAGAAATGCAACTATTGCATATACTTGTAGAAATGTCTTCAACTATTGCATATAGTTGCAGAAATGCAATTATTGCATATACTTGTAGAAATGCCTGCAACTATTGCATATAGTTGCAGAAATTTCTGCAACTTTTTTAAATAGTTGCATAAATTTCTACAACTATTGCGTACAACTGTGAACATGTCTGCAACAATTGCATATAGTTGCTGAATTGTTTGCAACTATTGAATATAATTGCAGACATTTCTCCAACTATTGCGCATAATTGTACACATATTTGCAACAATTGCATATAGTTGTTGAATTGTCTGCGATTATTGCATATAATTGCAGACATTTCCGCAACTATTGTGCATAATTGCATTTTTCCATTGAAATCGAGAAAGTTGAGCTTGCCATTGAAGAAGAAGATGAAATCAAGAAACGTAAGTTTGCCAATAAAGAAGAAGATGAAATCAAGAAAGATAAACTCGTTATTAAAATCAATCGTGCAAGAAGCGGAGGGGTATTTTAGAGAAAAAACAGCCAAAATGAAAAACAGGGACCTACAAATTATGTTTTCTTGCGGGAGGGGTTTTAGTGAATTAAGTTTTCTTTTAGGGATGCGTTCCTAATATTCACTTTATTAAAACCAAAATATTCATTTCAAAACCTTGGAAATCATTTCAAAATATATATATTGACCAACGGTGTCTGTATATAATTTTCTATCCTATGGTCAAGTGATACGGATATTTATCATTTCAATCCACAATTTAAATATATACGGGTATATATCATTTCAACTCACAATTCCAAATTCAATTCAATTAAAATCGCTTGGTTTTTTCATTTCAATCCATAACGATTTTCTTCTATTCTGCAGATCGTTCGGGTATGTACCATTTCAACCCATAGGGAATTCTAAACTAACGGGGAACTTGCAGAGTGATAACAGATATAATAATAATATTGCAGGCATATATCATCAATATAAATAACAGATAATGGTGCCAGATGTCAAAGGTGAACAGATACAAATAATAACATATATATAATAATGTAAATAACTAACAGCAGCATATTTCAATTGTCGCTTCAATTGAAATCAAATTTAATAAATATAAGAACGTTAATCGTGAGTGATTGCTCACCTTTCAAGGCTAGAGAGTTAGACAATCGAACAAGCTACGAATTCTAAAGCAAAGCAAGATTGGCATGAATCTGACGAACAAGGCTGATAACAAGAATTGATGAACTGAATCAGAATCAGTTTAATATATACAGAAATATTAGTTATTTTATTAAAATCAATATTTAATCTAAGACAAAAATTAAAATAAAATATATATATAGTTAAAATAAAATACGTACTTATAATAATAAAAATCAATTCAGTTTAAAACCATTTAAAATTCATGTATATTCTCTTTATAAAACCATACTTAAAACCAATATACAAATGTAGACACACATAATATATGCAGACAAAAGTGTATATACGAATAACTAAATATGTATAAACAAATATGAAGACTTGACCTTATATATGCGAACACTATAGAAAATATACATCTAAGTATATTTATACTTCAGGCTATATGTAGACCCAATTTATAAACTCTATATAACTGATGTGAACCTTGCATATAACCAACATATTATAACAGTAAAACAAAAGGTAAAATAGACAATACCTCTCATATAATATATGTTGTACACTATTTATAATATATACCTATGCAGTGGACCCGGATCCTACTCATATATACTCATTTAAAATCAAATACTAATATATATCTTTACTCAAAATCTCTACAGACAACGTATATACATATTCACAAACTCTTATTCCATAACTCACATAAACTATATATACTATAACATATAATACTAATACTGTAACATATATCCCCCCCCTTATAATATAATAGATAATGTCAACAAAATTTTATGACTCGTATATATTAGGACAACATATATAAACAAATATATATATAACATATACCCCCCCCCCACCTTTATAATATAATAGATAATGTCAATAAAATTTTATGACTCGTATATATTAGGACAACATATATATAAACAAATATATATATCCATTTATATATTACAGGTCATATTATACAACTATTACTCATGTAAAATATATAACATGTACTCATTTTAGTTTATGAATGAACAACAGAACATATAGCCGAGCTAGTATATAAAAAAAGATGTACATGGAACAAATTAATATATATAGACAAATATGCAGACCTAACTTTATCAACTGATATATATACATGACTAACATATATATACACGCATACAAAACTGTAGACTTATAAATGATGTAACCAATATATATATAATACTGTAACCACAATACCCAGACATATAAACGATTCACATAAATCTACATATAGATTACTATATATACACATAACTTTACATATATATTTACCATTTTTTTATATATAAGAGAAGGCTGCTGAGGAAGACACGCGTGGAGGAGGTGCGAGATAAGCACGGACTTGGAAAAAATGGAAGGCGGGGTAGGCTGCTGTTAGGCGGCCGAGATGCTCGGCCATGGCTGCAAGTTGGGAAGAACGGAGATGGTGTGGGTGCTCACGTGAAGGAAGGAGTTCGGTAGTTTGGGTGTGGAGATGTGGGGTCAGAGGATAGGGCGAGCGGGCTATAAGGGACGTGGGTGTTTGATCTCGTGTGGAAGAAGTTCGACCAAAGCTTTAAGGTGGAGGAGGGAAGGCTGGGAGAACGGGGGAAGGGGATGGCCAGGATTTGTGATGGAGATACAAATGAAGACGTGCAAGCAATAAAATTTATTTCTTTCAGAAGGAAATGGACAGAGAAGTAGGGGAGATGAAACCGTAGAAAATGAAATGAACGAACCAGAATTATATTGAATTGGTGGAATGGCAAGAGTTTGATATTAATATCCAGGAGTATTAAAAGGTTATACAGTTCACTATAGATAAACCAATGGTCACCAGTAAACCAAGGGCCAGGAAAACGGTACCGATACTACCCGACGCTTTACAAATTTCGCCACGTACCGGACTTCAGAACAAAGAATTGAATATCTCGCAGAGATCAGCACGACGAGATGATCAAAAAAGTATAAAAATATTAGTGGTACGATCATCCTATCAAAAATTGATAATCGTACCGAAAATGTTGTTGAAACGCCGAAAATAAGATAAATGGAGCAATAGCATTTCAAATTTGACTAAACGAAATATGACGTCTAACTCAGAAGATGATTTATAAATTTATTGTATAAAAATATTATCATCAATTTTTAACTGATTTAAAAGAAATAGAATTACACAAGAAAATAAACTTCTATATTATCAGATGAAAATTTACCATTTGCTGTGTTTAAATAGACGTATTCCAAATACCAAACTTTTATTTTTAAATTTTATTATTTAAAATTTCACAAAAATTCAGTTAAATACGTTATTAAATAAATAAAATTTTACGGGTCGTTACACCTATGGTTCGCACTGATAAGGATGATGACAGCTTTATGCGTGTATTTGCCAATGAAGTGATGGTGGATGTTGTGGAGATGATGGAAGTGCAGAAGGTTATGGACGGTGTCGAGTTTTGTGGGGTGCAGCAGTAGTGTTGTCTTGAGACGGTGAAAAGAGTTTAAGGCAGAGGGAAGGATGTGTAAGTGGCAGTGGGTGTGCAGTGTGCATAGATGCTTGTAATGAAAACTGATGGTAGTGTGGATGTTAGCAGTGGTTTGGGGAGTATGTAGGGGATATTTGTATGGAATTGGTTATGTGCTATGTGTTTTGGTAATGGGTAGATGCTTTGTGGAGCTTATCTAAGTTAGGTGGTCAGGGGTAACGTACAATGATTTGTAATGTAAGTTGAGTGGCAGTTTGAACTTGTAGTCAAGTGGTTATGACAGTTTTGGAGGTACTGTTGTGATGTAGCAAGGGGATGGACGTAATGTAGAATGTGCACAGTTTGAATATGCACTGCCAGTTTGGTTTGAAATGGCAACAGAAAGGCAGTTTGTTGATGATCAGAAAAGTGTGATGGTGAATTGAAATGTTTTGTGCAGCTATTGATAATGTTAGAATTGCAGTGGAAGGTTGTATGTATGGTTGTATGAAGGGTGGGTATGACTGAAAGGTAGTGAGTCAATTTAGGGATGAAGTGATGTTGGTTGTGATTTGCATTGGTGGAACAATGAAAGGGGATATGTGACAGAGGAAATGAAATTTGAATGTGATGCAGCAAGAGGGAAATGGGATATTGTTTGGGGATAGAGTGAATATGTAATGTATGGATGCTACATGGTTATGTGATGTGCACGGAGTTGATGGCGTGCATTGTTGTGAAGGGTGAATACGTTGGTTTATGTGTTGTCAAATGTAGCACAGAAGATGATTTTGTGGCAATAGGCAGTGAGGAATTTAAACGTGCACTTGAAGTAGGAGAGGGGAACTGTTGAGCAAGTTTGGGTATGCTGCTATGGCAGTTGCAAGTGGATGAAAGTGAATGCAATGTGACAGTTTGTAAAATGTATGCAAAAGAAAATAGAGGTGAATGTAAAATAAAATGCAATGTAAATTGTAAGGTGTAAATTGAAAATAAAATAAAATGAAATTTGAAAAAGAAATAAAATATTTTTTTGTTTTGAAATTGTGTGTTTATATATATATATATATATATATATATATATATATGCTAATGCAAACGCAATTAGAACAACAACAAGAAAATAAACAAATGAAAGCAAAATTCATACAAACACACAACACAACATATATATTATTATTTTTTCTTTTTAATGCAAAACAACACATAAAACAAACATAAAATAAAATCAAACAAAAAACAAATCGAAGAATAGACATTAAAATTAAATCAATTCCCTAGCAGCAGCGCCAAAAACTTATTTAACCGGCTAAATCTCTATCAAATTAGAATATAACCGATCAAATTTAAATTTAAAAATAACTGCAAGCGCACGACATACAATTTTAGTACGTGGCGAGTACGGATCGATCCATAGGGAATTGTTTAGATTTTAAAATTTCTATGCAGTCAAACTAAACCAAGAATTAAAAGTGTTGTTAACTATAAAAAATTGCAAAAACTAACTACTACAAAAGTGAATGAAAACTATGAGATGAAAAGACAATTTAGAGATAAATCCCCTCTCATGATCACATAAATCAACACGACATAAAATTATGATCTCTCTTTTTGGTCATTAGTGAACTAATTGATGTGTTTATCATAAGTATGGAATATTTGTGTTATTAATTAGCCCAATATAAACCATCAAACTATAACACATCCATTAAACCACTTTTAACTCTCATAAAAATGATAATGAAATTAAAAATAAAATCTATCTTAAGCGTGGCTTATTTACTATTGAATTAGTAACATAAACCATCAAATTTTGATTCTAAATTCACTTCCATTACAAAAAACAATTAATTAGATGATGATGATGTAAATTGTGTTTATTTGAGTAAGAATAGCCTATATGTGATTAACACCATAGAGTATCAAATTTATTAATAAACTTACATCAACATGCAGCTTTACATTAAGCACAAAAAGAGAACGTAAGTTATCAAAATGTTGAATCTACATGATAAGAGAGCTTCATTACCCCTAAATTGAAGGGGTTTAGCCTTTCATATTTGTTATCACTTCAACAAATGTAGATTGCAACATGAAACAAAAACAAGAAGAAAATGCAAGCTAATTAAAAAGAAAGCTAATTAAAGTGAAATAAAAGTTAATCTACTTGCACAAGAAATAAAACTAAGCTACTAACATAATAGGAAAGAGAGCATTAATCAAAATTTGCATATAAGAAAATTACATTAAAGAAAATGGCTAAGTAGCCATGAAAAGGAAAGAAATTTTTTTGTTTATTTTTAAGCCTAGAACTAAACTATCTAAAGAGGAGGCTGAGAGATCATTACATGAAAAATATGGGGTATTTATACATATTTTGAAACCCTAATCATATTTTGGGGACTACCCAAATTGCCCTTGAGGAAGTGTGGCCACCATGTTATCATTAGCCTCTAATTAATCCATCATCAAATATGCATGTAGCTTTAACCTCCATTAACTTGTGCATTAGCTTCTATCGTATATTAAGATAAGTGGATAGGTCGGGACCTCCATGATACATGAAATGAATTATTTCCATCTTCATTTGCTTCCTTCTCTTGTGTGGATGCATGAATACATGAAGTCTCTTTTAATTTCGATGAATTTTCCTATAAATAAAAATAAAATGTGCAAGTGAATTTTCTCAAATTAACTAACACACAAAAATGACCATTTTGCCCCTAAGTGAAGATGAATAAATGATGATTTGAAAATAATTTTAATTTTTGTTTAAACACTTTAAAATACCCTATATGCTCAGTTATTTAATTAAATTAGATTAAATATGAAAGTAAAAATATGCGCATTTATGTGCACATCACATTCGTAAAATGGTCACTTACGTGCTTATTTGATTGAGATCGTGTATTGCACTCTATGAGTTTCGAATTCTAAAAGCAATACAAGACTATGGATGTTTGATCCATTTACTATCATTTATAAATGTTATATGGTGAACGGTCACAGTTCATAATGTACGATACTTTAATAAATACAGTTCATTGGAAATAAGCCGATAAATATTATTTTTGAGACCATGCATTCAACTTGATTGATTACAGAATGGATCATATTGTGTTAATGTAATAGAAGACCAAAACTACAAGATAGATCTAAGAACTCGATCGTTGAAGTGTCATTTTGATCGGTTTACGTAAAGTACAACATATTTGATGTCCTTAAATGTTAAGGATAATCGAATGCGCTTTTGTAAAGAGTTTGTTATAATATTGTAGTAAGGTTTTCTTTTGATAAGTTTGACCATTTGAAAGGAAAATGAATGTATAAGAATAGATGTAATTTAAGGTACATTTGGGATTAAGAGAATGAATAGTCACTTTTACTTCATAGAGAAACATTGGAAACGAGAATTATAATAATAATTGATACTTAATATTGGCATAAGAAATATGATTTCTATTCCAAAATGTATTTTCATATAGAAAATTGTTTTCTATGAGATTTATTTCTTTGAGCTCAAGATATTTGATCAACGAACTCTCCACTGTAAATAGTTGTAGTGTATGAAATAAACAAATTGTATCAAGGGAATGATGGACCTCCGAATTTATTACGTTATCATAGTAATGGCGGAAATAGTGGGAGCATGTCATATAGTACTTATTAATTGCATCATAGTACGAAAATTGTTTCGTAAAACTTACCACGCATTATTTATGAAATAATGATTATTTTTTGGTATCGACTAAAAAACATAGCTATATTTCAATATGAATATTCTTTGTAAAATAAAACTATAATGTGGTAATTTTATTTATAACGAAAGTGATGCATTGAAAAATACAAAAGTATATAATAGTATTTATGGTTGTTTGGAATTATCGACTAAGTCGTAGTTTTGAGAAATAATTTTATTGTATGGTTTTTGAATCATATGATACTTGTTAATCATATCTCAAACAATAAAGGGCTATGCACCCACTTAGTGGGAGTATAATAAGAGTTGATGAACTTTTTGGACTGATGCATATAGATGTAGGCAATTGTAATTCTATAAATACCAAAATGATTTCATGTACTTTGTCATATTCACCGATGAGTTATCGTCGACATGGACATGTGTATTTGATACACATTTAGTATGTCTATGGTAAACTTATAGAATATAAAATAGAAGTAAATAAAATAATATGCGATTGAAATGATTTGATTTGATCGAATGAGTGAGTATATTGGAAAATGTTCCGAACGTACCTAAAATGAATAAAGGTTCAGTCTCAAAATTGATCCTTTATGTGATACATAACGATGCATCGATATGGAGTAATCGAACTTTGTTGGACAATGTACGATTAATTATGAGTGAAGTTGAGTTATTTTCTTTCTATGAAGTTATGTACTTAAGGGTAGCACACAAGGTTAATATTATTTCATTTGAATGGCAGTTTACAATATTTTACAAAATAAGGTTTTATAAAAAACTCCAACATATCATAGACCAAGCAGTTGGCAGGTTGTGCGAGTCGAAAGATTGCACGTGATAATCGTTGATGAGGGATCTTGTATGAATCTCCCCAAAAGGATTTTGAAAAGACTGTCATTGGATGAAATATTTATGTTTCGAACATAATTTTTGTAAATTAAGACCAAATAAGTTTTATAAATAAAGAAATTCATAAAACGTCTATGAATACCTATTCTATTGCATTGAGAAACAATTGTTGTTTCAAGATATACCAACTTCATTGTAAAGAAATTTCTTTGAGGAATTATGGGTAGTAAAATGGAATTGGATATTATCCACAGATGGAACTAATTATATGAGATGAAATGAGATTAACTAACCTAAATGAACACATAGCATTAGAATGTCTAATAAGTATTCTTTCACATCTAAAAGAAACTATGAGTTTCTTATTAATGTCGAAAATATACAATCATGTATTGTTTATTAAACCATTGAGAGTGTTGACTCTATATGGTATGATGCGCAAATCCGAAAAAATTCTAAGTACGCTATCAAAATATAGATTTTGGTGGCCGTAGCTGAAGGAATATGGTCCATCGACCACGACTGTGTCTTTATGAGTAAGACTAATGCAATTGGAATTAAATGAGCAATGTTGATAACAATAATATCACAAATTTTAATTGTCGAAATTAACGTAATAGATTCGATATTCAACACGTTCAAGTCAATTTGGATTTACTCACATAATTATCACTTGATAAGTCCTAGTGTTTTAGTACATATATATTGAAACAGAAAATTCTAAATAACGATTTAGAGTAAGTTGTTTACACATATTAACCAAAAAAATATCTCAAAGTCAATGGGAGCGATATTGACTTTGTGAGTCTTTGGATATGATCTAAGATATGATATGAAAGTATCATTTTATAAGCATCAAGATTGAACAAGTATTTTGATAGAAATATCAAATAGTTTGATTTTCAATCAAAGTGCAGAGGAAGAGTTCACAAGAAAGAACTTTAAAAGATACATTGACATTTCTAAACTATAAGTAAACAACGCATTGTTGATTTTAACGATGTACTTGTGGTAAAATCAGCCTAAGTTGTTTTAATACTCAACACTGGATTAATAAATGATGTCTTTTATAGTAAGTATAAAGATGTCGAAAATGTCCCAAATGATATGCATGGGCACCTTATTCAAATGTTTAATATAGAACATGTAAGATTGATTCCTTTACATTAGCAAAAATAATTATCATACATGTTGTGTTGTTTACGATATCGTGATTTGTTTATGTATTTAATACATGAAGCAAATATGAAATCCAAATTGATATCACTAAATGGGCGTTTGAAGTGTTCTCATGTATATATGAAATACTAGAGAATTGTTTACAGAAACAAAAACTCCTTATGAAGGAGTGTTCAAACTCAAACTTCATAAGTCATATTGAGTGTAGTATGTCAATAATAAATTCATGTTAAGAATCTTTAAATTGGAATGTTCCAAATAAAAGATTGTGGCTTATTCAATGAAAAAAGGCTACGTACATCGCCTTGAATATTGCTGCAATAAAAATAATGTATATAAAATTATAAGCGCATAAATTTATAACTGAGTCGATTCTAAAAGTTGAGAACCTCATAGCATTGTTATATGATAACAATGTCGCAATATGGTCCATAATAGATCTTAGAGCTCATTATAGGTCGAGAGACATACTTCGAATTGTTCCACGTGATAAAGCAGTTTATCACTGTCGGAGAGTGTTGACTGATAGAGTAGATAATTGAAACATAATAGCATACTCATTCACAAAGGGACGGACCCAGCTAATTTTGAGAAACCGATAGGAGAAGTTGGAATAAGGTTCCATAATTGACCTCAAGTGCAAGTGGGAGATTGATAGAGTTAGAGGTATGCACTAGAGGCAATTATGTATTTTTACATATATCTAACTCGTTGAACAATCTTGTTCATAATAAAGGCGTTTCTTTCTATTATATACTTGATATTATATGGTTATATTAATTAATTAATTTAATTAAAAGTATATTTAATAGAATATCCATAAGTGGCAAATTTTGTGATAGTGGTTACAAATTGTTGTAACCGTGAGTAATTTATCACAATAAAATAAATGTACCTTTTTAAATGTTCCTAATCAAGATACATCGAGACTTGATATCGATGTATCCGTTGAGACTAAAGTATGTAACATTCTCCAAATGTTGGGCAGTGTATTACTCATGACTTCTAGGGAGCCTAAGGGGTTACATACTGATAGTTATTGGATAGCTATGGAACGAATCACCCGATAGTTTTCTGTTTGTTAATATAACTAAGTCAAATAGAAAATATAGATGTGACTAATTTGCACATTTCTCTCGACTTGAGAATACTATTGATCTTCAATATGAAAGCTCCGCTTTGATTATAGTCAAATCATGGCATAGCATTACATCAAGTGATCATAGTTGGGTCGAGTGAAAGTATTGCAAGTGAAGCACTATTCAAGTGAGGATTCGTGTCCTCGGTTATATGGAGTTAGTATCATGGTCAGCTAAAGTCAACTCAAAGTCAAAGTCTCGGACCAAAGCATTTTGGTTAATAATAATTGTTATTATTGAACTAAGGACTTTGTGTTTGGACTACAAAATTGAATATAGACGATATTGGTATTTTTACCATTATCAAATTCCATAAATCCTAATATAACATAGTTTTGACGAAGAGAATTGGTGTAAATAATTGTCACTGTCAGGTACCGCTTATAATAAGTAAAATTTGATTTTACCGAAAAGACCTATAAGCGATGAATTCAGCCAAATTGTCATACCATATGCTAAGTGACATGTGAACATTAATATTTGAATTGTTTGATATTAAGCGCTAATTGAATTCACACCTTTAAGTCGCACAAACGCATTTTTGATTTCTTTAAAAACCACACAATTTGATTAGTTTTGCAGAATGCTGCAAACTAATTAAATTAATTAATATTTTTCAAATATTAATTATTTTTATTTTATTTGATGCTTTGAATGTTGTTGGTAATTATTTTAATGCGTATATAAAAGTTATATTTGCATATATCAATATGTGATATCGGTACAATTTTAAACATGTTTTAAAAAATAAAATAATTACATAAAAGTTGTTTTCTTTTATTTTGAAAAGTTGCATATTTGGAATGTGCTTGGATCAGTCATATAATGGTAAGAGGAGAAAATCAATTAATGAGATTAATTGAAATTTAAAAGGAGGAAATAAAAGAGGAAGTTTTAATAGGAGAATAGGAAAAGGTTCCTTTAATTCTATTAAAAACAAAACCTCCTCATTTTTGAAAGTACAGAAAACAGAAAGTGACTTTCAATTTTGTTCTTTTTTCTTCCTCTTCTCTATCATTTATTCATGGATGAAACTTCATAAAAAAACCATCAATACAAATTAAAATCAACATCAAACTAAATTAAAATGGTGGTTCATTCTTCTCTTGCAAAATGGGATGGTGATTTGCTTGAAATCTGAGGAGAAGCCACAAATCAAGGTATGATGAAGGGCAAGGTCTATCGGATCCAAAGAGTGATCAATCAGATCTAGGTATTGTTCTATCATTCAAGGTGTTTCTACGTGCTTCATCCTAAGGTAATTATATATGTGTATAATTCTACATTTATATATCTTATAATTTGTTCATATCTCCTTAATCTCTATCTTTCCCTTCTGCTCATACTTATGAGTTTGAATCATGATTTGAATATCTCTATTCCCTTGCTTGAATCGATTGTTCTATCATGTTAAAATATAGAATGTTTTCTTTTATGCACTGCTATTTTGTTATGAATTATAACATCTCATTTTTTATCTCATATATGATTGCTTGATTAATTAATTTAACCTAGATCTTGACCTACTTAATTTATTTTCTGTATTTTATGCGATTGTTTACAAAGTTTGTTTAATCTGAATCTTCTTATCTCAAATCTATATATGTCTATGTCGTATGATTTTTTATTTAAAAAAATGAACATAATTGAACTTTGAACCTTTTTTTTCATAATTCAGTTTTTCATATCAAAAAGTTTACACTTGAATATTTAGACAAGGGTTGCTATGTAATTAAACTTGGTAATAATCGCATTAATTAATCTTTGTCATCCAATTAATATGATGTATAAATTGTCATGTTTCAAATCATTTAATATAAACTCTTCCTTTTAAAAGAATATAGGAAACATTAAATCAATGATATAGTCCATGATTTGCAATTCCATCTAATTAAAATTATATCTTTTCTTAAAAAGGAAGGATTCTTTTCACAACTATTTCAAACAATTTTCATTAATCTTAATGTTCGTTGATTTACTGTTTGTAATTGAAATGAAATCTATTTTATTTGAACCGTTATGCTAATTAATTATATATGTATATATATATATATATATATATATATATATATATATTTTACAGTGTAATATATGTATCTATTTATATATTAATAAATAAAACCGTTCATGTTTAGGATGACAAAGACATATATAGAAGGAAAATGTGTCCATTGTGGTGTGAATCCTAACATTTAAGCAATGTTTACGTTAAATTTGTACACACTTATATGTTGCACTTACACTATAAACATATGCGCATGTGATGAGCTCATAATCATTTGCAATTAATCAAATTAAATTGAATTAATGCTTTCCTAATAAAGCATACAATAGAAATGTTAACATGTTTATCCAACATATTATCAATCTAACCGGAGATATAGAAATATGATGTTTCTCTCTCTCCAATTAATATTATTTAATTTCTTAATCAATTGCATAATTAATAGAGTTGGAAGCCAAAGGTTACTTTCTCATATTTATTTTAATAAGTAACTACTACACCAATAGGTGTATTTGATACACTCATTCATATAAATTTGTATAATATTCAAACCCTTTTGAAATTTTTTTACCAAATTAAATAAAATATTGATATTATTTTAAATAAAATATAGATAAGATCTAAATTCATTTAGACTTCAAAGGCCCGTTAATGATCCAAAAGGGTAAAAAAAATTGAAATTCACTCATTTCTTCCGCTACGAGCTGACCCAGTTCCTTCAGAGGTCTACCAATTTTATCATTAGTTCCCAATCTACAACCACTTTTGGCTGGCGTCGGCCATATATAACCACTTTTGCCTGGCGTAGGCCATCTATAACAACTTTTGCCTGGCGTTGGCCATATAAATCTATTTTAAGTTACTGGTTACATGGAAAGCTAATTGTAACTTGATAAAAGAGAAGCAGGGGTGCTTTCGGAATACTTTGTAAATATTTTGAAATTGAGTAGTTAGTAGGTTTTATTGTTAGGTAAAAAACATATTTAATTTGAGTAGAAAGAGAATTATTAAGGAAATTGATATTTTTAAGAAAAAGGTGAAACTCTTTATTGACCTCGTCGAATCAGTAAAGGACTTTCGGTCCTTGGACTTTAAATGCAGATACGGCAATTGAAAATAACTAAAAAGAAGGGATGTACTAGGTTAAATTTATTATATCGAGACTAGATTGTACTTTTCGAGAGAAGGAAGAGCTAAACCCGAAAGGAGCATCTTTAGTAAGATAAGTGGTTTCTTCAAATATAAGGATCCATATAGCATTCTTAATATATATATATATATATATATATATATATTCGGTTGAATGAATCTACACGAATTTCCCAAGAGAAGAAAGAGCTAAACCCAAAAGGAGCATCTGTACTAAGATAAGAAGTTTCTTCAAATACAAAGATCCATGTATCATTTTTTGTCTTTAGAAGAGGACGTATGTATATATATTCAGTCGAACGAGTCTATACGAATTTCCCTAAAATATAGAACAAAGTTAGACATTTATAAAGATGAGATATTTAAGTAAATATTCAATAAACTCAGTCAATCTCCCTTTCTTTTATGAAGTTTACTATGGCTTAAGAAAGTCTTCGACACTCGCCTATTTCATGCCCATTTGCTTGATGTTAAACACGGTAATTTTTTCCTTTTGGATCTTCTTTGATGAGTGGGGAATAGTTTGAATAACGGAGTTCTCCATGTGTTTTCAGAAATATTTGAGACAGGCTTTGATTAAGGGGAGTGAAGACTAGGTCTCATTGGGCCTTCTACCATGGTCGAAGAGTAGAGGTAATCGGGAGGGCACTTTTAACAGGGAGAGAGGAACCATTATTTGTCATTATCAAAATCTCATATCCTTGATTTTGTTTGTCATAGCCTTGACCGTTCCTTGGAGTTGAGTGGACTCTTGGAGAGATCCTGAAGATACTTTGAAAGTTATCAGATCTAGAGAGCTTAAAGTTCATAAACAAGATCATATTCTTCGCCATTCTCTTTCTTCGAGATGAGGGTAATCAATCTCTCATTGTTGTCCTCTTCAATTAGCCAAATACGAAGGAGGTGCGACCCCGGGGTTAGTTTCTCAAAGTTAGCCATGGTTGGAGGGATGATGTTACTATATTTTCCAAGAGAGAACAAATGACGAAGGTTCAGGCCCTCCTTCTAGCACCAAAAATGTTAGTGCAGAATTTGCTCTACACCAACATCCTGAGGTCCGAAGATATAACTCCTAAAGATACTTGAGTTATGGGTCCCAGGTATGAGGTTACTGAGACTCAAAGTAAATAGGTAGGAGTTACAAAAGGTTGAGCTATAAAATCGTGATGGTAAATGAGAAGAAGATAAAATGCAGAAAGTAAATAACATTGAGACTTTTTATAATGGTTCGGGCCGAAAGTCCCTACGTCCACTATCCTTTTCTTATAAGTTACTCTTGTTTAGCCAAGAGGCTTGTTACATTGACTCTAGACATTTTCACCATTAATGAATTTTGAATAGAGCTCTAATATAGGAAAGTACTACATGATTATTTAAGTTCTTTATGTGCCAAAAAGATCCCTTATGCCTTAGGATTTTCACCTATTTATAGCCAGCATGTTATAATGCCATTGGTGGAGAGTCTTCTTCTTAGATTGCTGAGGTTAATTGTTATACGGCTACGATTGGAGCTTGTTCTAGCCATCTAGCATTGCTGCTTAATGAGTGCGGATTAATGAATTGTCTTCCCATCTAAATGGCCTTTTGCATCTGAGCCACATATTGACTTATTGGTCGCTTCGACCGCTGATTTCTTTTGCTATAGATTGGTGCTTCGGGCTTTGGATCCACTAATAGGCTACTCCTTTCGACATGTGGTATTATTCTTTCGAGACGAGCTCAACCCATTCGTTCTTTAAACACCTAAGCATCATAACTCTTGCAGTACGTATGGATATGAAGCATTGGACTTTCCTTAGGAAGATAATCATTGCTTTTGCTATTGATAATTTTTGGCATAACAAATGTCTAAAAAGAGATGTCAACAGAACTAGGCGGGAAGTATTTTGGGGAAGGGGAGGTAATGTAATGGCAATGCTATTTTTATATAAAAAGCTATTGAATATTTCAGAATCTCTTTAATCAAAGGTAGAGTATATTCCCTAAAATAGTTAGAAAAAATATTATATTTGAATATGAGAAAAACTTCTTTAACGATTAGATAGATTTGTATGAAATAAAAGAAGCGAGATTCGGTGTGAATGATGGAACTTCTCCTGGACCAAAGAGCTTCAATGCTAAATTTTATAAAACTCATTGGATGCAAATGAAAGAACTTATTTTTAGTGCTATGAATGATTAATCTCGAGAAGGGAAGATAATTAAAGAGTGTGACCATACGTTTATACATCTAATCCCAAAGAGCAAAAATTCTTTAGAAATTCAACATCTCATGCTGATTTCATGCTGCAATATGGTTTGTAAAGTTATGGCCAAAGTATTGTGCAACTGATTGAAACTTTCATAGACAATCTAGTTCCACAAAATCAATGTGCGTTCATTTAGAATCGGTCAATAAGGGATGGAAAAACACTCGCACATGAAATGATGAGGGGATTAGGGAGGACAACAATAAAGGTATTTTTATCGAAGTGGACCTCCAGAAAGTGTATGATCAGTCAATAGAAAGTTTATTATTTACATGATGAAAGAGATGAGATTCATGGAGAATTGGACAAATATGATGGAAGAGATGATCAACACCCGAGTTTCTCCATAATATCCTAAGGCAACCCACATGGTTTCTCCTAAAGCTCTACTGATTTGAGGCAAGGTGACTGTTACCACCGTTCTTGTTCACAATTGCTATGCAATTTTTTAACTTATTGATGGAGGAAAAGGGAAAGGAGGGAATGATCAACCTAATTTCGACGGTAGGCAAGAAGGTAGTTCATATCACATATGCCAATGATATTGTTATTTTTGCAAAAGTAAATGTATCTGATGCTAAACGATCAAAGATGGTTTTTAGAGAGCGTACAAGGTCACTGGATTGAAAATGATTAATGATAAGTCAAGAATTTTTCTAGGAGGGAGAAAGGAGAAGATTGCAGCAACAATGAATATAGGAATGTGATATCTTCCGATCAAAATACCTAGGCATCCTATTGTCATATATCAACCTCAAAAGTACTGATTGTGATTGCTTAATCAATAGAGCCAAAAATAAAACAAAAGGGTGGGAGTCAAAGTTGTTGAGCATAATGGGAAGATTAGAACTTATCAAATCGACTATTTACTCAATTGTCCAGCATTGGATGAAATGTTTAAATCTTCCAATAGCTACTTAAACAGAGTAAAACATTCATGTTTGAATTTTTTATTGAAGGGGAAATTGAGTAAAATTACATGGGAAGTTGTTGGCAAAAAGTAAAGAAGAAGAGGGGTTTGGTTTGAGATAATTAGAAGATAAATATAGCTATGACCATTAAACTCATCTGGAAAGCATTCGATGAAGACTGAATATGAGCAAGTTGGATGAAGGAGAAGTATTTAAAAAACCATCATTGAAAAAAGTATTAAAAACGATGATCCAGGAGTATGGAAAAACCTTTTGCGCAACAAAAATGAAGCATTAGAATGTGTATAAAGAAGAATTCTAGATGGACAGACAATTTCGCTCTGGTTCGACCCTTGGATTCGAGGGGGCAGGTTGATTAGTAGGTTGGGCATAAAGTGAATGAAGATAGTTAGAGACGAATCTTTGCTAGTTAACGATATTCTAGAAAATAGTGAGTGGAGGGTTGATAGATATAATTTTCTTGTTCAAATAAAGAGAGAAATTTCAGATATAAAAAATTTTAAAGATAAGGAGGACTACTGGACATGGACATGCATAAGAATGGTAAGTATTGTTTTAGATCAATTTGGAATATCATTCAAACAGCTCACAACCAAGTACTATGTGCACGTTTCATATGGCATAGTATTCAAATCCCAAAATGGTAGTTTGTATTGCTCAAAGTTAAAAAAAATTATTTGGCAGCAAAAAAAAGGCATGGGCGGAGAGGACTAAGCATAGATACAACATGTGGTTTATGCAATCAATACGAAGAAGACAATGGGTATTTGTTCTTTCAATGTAAGTTTAGTTCTT
This sequence comes from Allium cepa, assembly GCA_030765085.1. Lineage (NCBI taxonomy): Eukaryota > Viridiplantae > Streptophyta > Magnoliopsida > Asparagales > Amaryllidaceae > Allium > Allium cepa. The sequence continues at coordinate 1,023,636,538 of CM060945.1, read as the reverse complement.
ATGTATGGAAATGGTGCCGCATCAAACTCAATTGGTCTGCTATCCAAACTAAAACTTTACATTTTGCAAGGTTGAAAACACAATAATATGTTTTAAAGAGAATGCTAAAAGGGAGGATACTGCAAAAATTGTATTCTCAACTTTCTTATGGACCATTTGGATGGAGAGGAACAACCGTGTATTTGGTTAAAATCATAGTATAGAAGCAAATATTTGCAAATAGGTTACAGATATAGAAAAGATTAGAGCTAGCAAATCCAAGCACGATAATCTAACAGACAGTCAAGGCGAGCAAATCCGCACTAAATGGGTACAGAAATGCTTACCAACCACCTAGAGAGTTATTTTGTTACTTGTGGTGATCGGTATGATCATAAGTTTTCAATGTCGAGCTTCGGCATTCTCTCGAACTCTTTCCTGTTTTTATTTACATTTACACTACTTAATATAGCTATTGAAATAAATATCCATTATCAAGTGAATGTGGAGTTATAGATCTAGATCTGCTTAACAAGACGTGAAAGAAGTTTCTAGATTCATGCTTGCAAATCATCAACAAGGACATTTAGGCCCATCACGGATATTTTCGGGTACAGATAGTGTCATGCCTACATCCACATTCGAAATAATATTCGAATATCGAATATCCACATCCGCAGATACGGATGGTATCAAATAATTATTCTATTCGCTAGCAATCCATAAATCAAGAAACATAAATAGAAAAATTTTGGTTTAAAATAAATTTATATACATTTCGCTTTTTTTAATATACTCTACGAGAATCTGACGGACTGGTAAACTTCTGAAGGGAACTAAATTGTGTTTGTCCGTGTCAACTCATGACACCTATAATCCCTGGATACTATTCTTTACGAGAAAAGTGTGCAAGGCAATATATATTCCACTTATAAAAGTATGCAAAATCAACAAATATGATGATAAGAAATATCTTTGAGTGGTTAATTGTAACGACCCAGGATTTTAATTAATTAAAATTTGAATATTTCATTAATTTTAAATATTAATAAGTGAAATTTATAAGTCGAATAAATTTTATTTCGAATAATTGGATTTAATTGGATAATTAAATCGATAATTTAATATGTGAAAATACAGAAAAAATTTGAAATTTGGGTTAAATATGATTGAAAATGATTTATAAAATTTTATTTTATCATATTGAAGTTAGAACGATATTTTAGAACTTTTAAAATCGAATTAAAAGTTTATTTGTGAAAATTGAATATTTTAATATTTAATCGACCAGTGAAATTAGCCGTTTTTTGAACGGTCTCAGAATTGGACGAAACTAGTTCCATTGGATCCGTAATAGTTTGTAATTATCGGATTTCAATTTTCGTAGCAATCGGAGTTATCGTTTGACCGTGGCAGCTCGAAACGCATCGAAATTGTTTAATTATTAATTTGGCGAGTTAAAATAGTCATTTTTCAAACAGTCTCGGATTTCGATGAAACCAGTTTCATCAGATCCGTAATGTGATATTATTGTATGGTTTCAAATTTCTTGTCAATCGGATTTACCGTTTGTCCGGTGCAAGCTAAAACGCCTAGAAAATCGTTTAATCGGTTTAATTTTAAATTGAATGTTTATTGCCATAACTCGCACAGATGACCGAATTAGCTTCCGAAACCTATTCCATTGTGTCCGGAACGCGGGGTAAACCCTAAAAACGTTGGTCACCGCGCGTAAATAGGAGTTTGAAAATTCCAAAATGAATAGTGTTCGTTTTATTTTCTATAAATAGACCCTTATCTTTCACAAATAAAAATAAATAAAAATAAACTAGGGTTTAAACGCAGCCGCCACCCCCTTTCATCAATGGCCAGAATTTTCTTCCCTTTCCCTCAAATTATCTTCCAATCCGTCAATCTATTCAAGAATCTTTCAACTAGAGATTTGTAGAGGGCTGTGAGTACTACAAGATCAACGGTGGAGATCGTTGTAGGCGAAGCGAATTGATGGAAATTGAAGTTTGAAGGCAGCACGGTCGGCCTCGAAATGCGTGCTAGATGTAGGGCCGAGTTCAACAGGGGTTAGGCCGTGGGTGGAGCTAGGGTGCGCACGCGTAAAGGTGTTGGTTGATCGACCTGAAGTCGTCGATAGGGGGTTGCGAAATTGCTTGAACGGAGACAGTAGTTGGGTTCTTTGTTCGGCCTGACATCGCGTGGGAGAAGATGGAAGTAAGGGCGGCCGAGATTCAAAGCTAGCAGATCCAACGGTCCATGTTATTTAGGTTTAAGAATTATGAAAGGAATTGTAAATAAATTATAATTTAACTCGTGTAATATTTAAAAATGTGTATCTTTTTCATACGAGGACGAAAACGCGCGAAACCAGTTGCGTTGGAATCGTATGGACGAGCACTACGCTATGGAATAGGATTGGAGTCATTTGGAGTTAGTGAGAATTTCAGTAAAATTAAACGTCCGTTTAATTTTATTCGAAATAAATCACTAAAACGAAATTGAAATCAAGGTGAGAACATCTCACTCAATCGAATCGGTTTCGATTTTATTTTAAATAGTTATATTTAAAATATTTGAATGTATGTTTGAATGATGATTGTTATCTATTGATTGTTAAAATAGACATTATGCCTCGTTAGTAAGCGGATGTTATTTATTAAAAACATATACCGCGAATATTTCATAAACAGTGAAATTAGTATTATTTATGTACTTGAAGTTGATTTCCCGCAGTATATAGCGGATGAGACCCTATTGCGCCGTCTATTAAGCGGATAATATTTTAAATCCCATATACCGCGATAATTTCGTACTGGAACGGAATTGGTATTGTGCTAACATCTTTGGATGCAGGAAAACAGGTTGGAGGGATCCAACTGGATTCCTCAACAGTATTTATTTGATTATGGATATTTTGATATTCGTTGATTATCATATCGATATATGATGTCGTTGTTGTCGTGATTGACTATTTGGTATGTAGCATCATTGGGCCAAATTTTGGAATTTTAAAAGGATTTCAAAGTGATTTTTTGAAAGTATACGTTTATAAAATATTTTTGGAATTGATCCATTATAGATAAATAAAGTTATAATTTTAATGTTATAAAATTATGATTTTTGAGAAATATAGTTAAAAGTTGATTTTTGAAAATATGGGGTTAATGATTTTATAAAATGGTTTAAATCGGGATTTTTGAATTTATTGTGAAAATTTTAAAAATAGGATTTATAAAATTTAATTATTTTATAAATCAAAATGTTGAAATTATAAGGGACTTTAAAGACGTTTTGAAATAATAATATAAATTGATTTATATAAAAGATTCATAAATTGAAAATTTATAAATTAAAATATTTGAATTATAAAACGAGTTTTTATAAGTTAGAATGAATTGTGAATGAATTTCATAAATGAATGAAATTTATAGAATTATAAACGGTGAAGTTATAAATGGAATTTTATAAGCAGTAGGTTTATAAAATTTGTAAAGTTATTTGAAGAATAGATTTGGTTAAATAAATGAATCTTATAAGTTATACGATTTATAATTTGGAAAGTCTTAAAAAGAACGATTTTGTAAAATAATCGTTTTATAAGCATTTAACTTATAATATGAACCCTTGGTTTATAATTGAGTTATAAATTGAAATAGCTTAATAAAGGAGATTTATAAAAAGGAAGTTGTTATAAAATAAATAGAAATGGAATTTATAAACATTGTTTTATAAATTCGCAACGACTTATTTTGATAAGTAAATTGGATAACTTATTTATGGAGTTATATTCACGTTTTAGACAGTGAATAATCCTTTAAAATGAAACGTATAGAAATGATGAAATTGGTTAATGAAGTATATTCACGTTTTTGAATAGTGAATAATATGTTAAAGAAAATGTTTTGGATGTGATGTTTTAAATAGAATTAAAACGATCTAACGATGTTTTCAAAATATGTTAAGATTCGAAACCATAGATTTCAACATTCATTGTTGAAATAGGACGTTTTCGAGAAATAGAAGGAAATGGTGGACTATAACACTGTTGTTATAGTAAATGATTTCCGAAAGGAAATGTTTTATATAGTATTGGGATTTATATATCTATTTTTAATTTCGAATCCCTATACTAGTGATTTTGGGTTGTAGTAACGATGTTTTACGCAACATTCGTTTTGGCCCAAACAAATGTGTTTAAGAGAATGATTTCCTTAAAGAATGAAATATATACTTAATTTCGATTTAAGTATATTGAATATTTTCCAAGTGTAGAAAATAAAAGGATTTTGAATTACTTATTAAATAAGTATGGAAATGTTTTCCAATATAAAGTGAATATTTTGAGAATTTATCTTTTTGAAGATAAATTGAAAATGAATAGTTGAAATCGTATATTCGTAAATATTTTGAAATATAAATTCACTATGGAATTTATAAAAGAAAGTGGAATTTGTTTAAAAATAAATATTGATTTATTTTTGAGGTGTTGAAATTATATATCTTGTAAAGATATTTTTGGGAAATAAATTATTTGGAAAATTATTTGGAATCTGGTGATGTTGTGCATATCCATTGATAGTTCAATAACCGACTATCAATATTTACCTTTGAAATGTATTTGTTGTGATTTGTTTGAATTTGAATGCCACACTTATTTTTGAATAAGCGCTCACTATTCGGGTTATCCGAGAAAGGACCTTGGGGTCGTATAACTCATTCCGAGTATGTGATACATCGTTATGGATTGCATTTGAAGACCGGTGTTGAAGACCGGATATTTGCAAGAGCGATAGGATGACCTGTCGATTGACTCTGCACCGAGTTGCTCCGGTATAGAGTTCTCCATATGTGATGAGGAATCCGATCAGGATGGTGGATATCCGGATTGCAAGGACTTCTTTGTAAGTGCCTCCGGTTCTGTTCGATCCCGGAACAGACTTGTATGGATTGTATGTCTGACATTACAAGTTGAGATATAAAGCTGATTTCTTTCAAATATATTTCTGTTGGTGGCGGAGAATTTATTCTCTTAGCTTAACACCCTTCTCTGAGACGTACGAGCTCAGAGGTTATGTAGTTGAAGGTTATTAGCAATATATTCCCAATTTGGTAATGTGACATACTGAGTGTTGTTGTGAAATGATCATTGTTTGATCATTTGTGATATGATCATTTGTTTGATCGTTTATCTTTGTGATCATTTCTATGATCATTTGTTGACCCAAAGCACACCTTTTGTATAAAGCGTGGCTTTGTGGACGAGACTTCATCGAGCCTCACACCCCGGAATGGTCAAAACAGGAAAGATGCGGCAAGGTTATGAGGGGTAGCTCCCTTTAGGGTATGTGCATTTCCTTCTGGAAAAGGGTGGTATCATGGTATGGAGCCCAGATACTTACTCATGTTGAAACACTTATTATTTGGCGTGATGTTGATTACGAGCGCTCAGATAAAGGTCCCAAAGGACCGGGGGATGGCATACTCGTGTCAGTAGTTACCCAGTTAGGGATAACCCGGCCTTGTGTTGGCAGAGATCCGGTTTGGTTCTCGGGGACGTCCTTCCACAGGCGTTCTCATGTGGCAATGGGAAGTTTCTTGGCCTGACCATTCGTTGGAAATCCAAAGAAACAATACGATCTTGTACGGTATTAGTTGTAGAACCTATCATTCACTTATGGTGGCGCTCTACTGTTTGGATGGTAGCTATAGTAGGCATAAGTACGGAATGCCTATGCTGGCTAAGATTTATATCTTTACTTTCGAAATATTTTCCTACACTATGCACTATTAATAATATCAAATGTTCTTTTTAATACGTATCAAGCATCTTTGACTATCATAAGGAGAAATCTCCTCCGATTCTGCGTTTGCATGTGTGTGTGTGCGGGAGGCCTTATGGTAGTCTCATTTTTAAAAGCATTGCGAATTGACTTTAGAAATATTCCTCTATTTTGATTTTAAAGATAAATCAACTGTTTTGAGTTCTCACACCAGTCACATGACTGACTCGGAGTTTATTGTTTTCCTTCCTAAACTCTGGGTGCCCACCAATTTCCACACGGGCAGTCAAGAGACAGGTTTATCAGAATATTCTGGAATTCAGGAGTTGCTGGAGGCAACCTGGATGGCATGGCGTATTATTAGTATATAGTATTTCTTTTCCGCTGTTTGATGTTGTTTGTTGTTGTAAACTCTGATGTAATAAAATGTAATGTGATGTAATGTAATAACTGATATAGTTCTTTGTTTAAAGATTATTCATTTATTTATTATATGTTGTTCCGCTGCGATTGTGAGATTCTGATATTGTTCTGTTGTTTTCTGTTTCGTTCTATTTTCTTTTCTCTCTATTTTCTATCTTCTTCCCTCTTCTTCTACCTTTTTCTTTTTCTTAAACAATAAGAATTCGTATTTCTGTTCATCTTGAGTTAATCTATGGAGATTAGTGTATATTCAAGGAGTACGGATTTGCGGGTCTTCACAGGTGGTATCAGAGCATATGGTTAAGCGACAACCATGGCTATGTTGGGTATTATTCATTAGAGATAGAGTCAGTAGTACTCTAGAATGAGTTGAGTGTAATAATAGCTATGAGAGCGTATTTGTTAGTGAATATAAAATTGTTTTGTATTGTGTTGACTTATCGGTTGATTGTTTATAGATTCCGGTCGATGTAGTCTAGCTAACTATCGTAGATAGGGGTTTCTAAACTCTTAAACAAGATAAACCGACACGATATTGTTTTAAAATTGGGTAAATGAAATAATTTTACCTTGATTATATTTTATATATGAAGAAATAATTTTTCAGAATTATTATAGTGTATATATAAGTAGATTGTTTGGTTGTTTGAATAATCTAAATAAGAGAATAATTGTACAAGTAAAAAGAATTATAAGAATTGAATTATAATTAATGTGATTTACAATTGTGAAATAGACTTATATATATAAGAAGTGAAACTATATGAATATATTTATGAATATGAGTTGTAAATAAAAATGAATTTAAAGTTAAATGGAAATTTACTTTAGAATTGAAATCTGAATTGATTTATAAGTGGGAATTTAAGTTAAGTAAAACCAAGTGATGTTTATAAAATGGAAGTATAACTTAAGAAATGTTGAATGAAGTTGATTTTGGTATCAAAGTAAATTAATAAAGTCAAGCGATAGATATGAACTTGAGTTATATAAATGAAATTCAACTTTTGTAATTGAATTGAATTAGTGGATTAAATGTTAATCAATTGAATGTAAATTAAGTTGATATGAAATAATGAATGTAAGTGTTAATTCATTAAAAATCTAATGTTACTAGAAGTTGAATAATTGAATGAAAATCAATTTAATTAAACCAATTGAAAGTGATGGTGTTAAACCAAATTGAATGAATATAAGCAAAGGAATTTGGTTGTAATTAATATACATTGGTTGATATATGATTGTTAGTCGATTGTATACAATTCATTAGGTATTAATGAAATTGAGTTAATGAAATTGAAAGCTAAAGTAATTGAAATCAATTGGAAGTTAAATGAATCTTAAGTAGATTTGAATTTGATTTAGAAGTGAACCAACTTGAATATGAATTAGTGAATATAAACTAATTGAAAATGAATGTTAGTAAAAACATCCACTGTTAATGAATCAAATGTGATTTAAATTGAAACTCAATTCATTGAATATTAATGAGAATATGAATGAATATTTATTGGTTATGAATGTTAGTTGGTTGATGGTTGAATATATTGCTTTTACTGCATTTGCTATGTTGGCATATATAGTTATTATGTTGTTATATGTTGTATATCGATACTATTGTCTATATACATGTTTCTCATTTGTTTGTTGAGTGTTCAGTAGGTGCGGATCGCGTTTGCTTCGCATTTGGAGCTCTCTTTCGCGCTATATTAGCCGTATATGCTTGCTAATAAAATATAAGGTACATATCTCGGATTAAATATCGTACTTTTACACTTTTTTCCCTGCGGGATGCCTCATTACTTGATGAGATGTATATTTGTGATATATATACTGTCATTTTTTTCGGATCGAGTCGCGCAAAGGAGACTCTGGCGAATTTTTCCGAAAATTTAAGGCGTTGGTATATTTTTGAGAAAATTGGAAAAATTTTGAAAACTAAGTTTGGATTTGGAAACTTAGTAAAGATTTTGTAAGAAGTTTAACTATGGATTTTGAAAAGTTAATAGATTCTGTAACTTTTCTTACTTGGTAATTTCGAGGACGAAATTCTTTTAAGGGGGGAAGTATGTAACGACCCAGGATTTTAATTAATTAAAATTTGAATATTTCATTAATTTTAAATATTAATAAGTGAAATTTATAAGTCGAATAAATTTTATTTCGAATAATTGGATTTAATTGGATAATTAAATCGATAATTTAATATGTGAAAATACAGAAAAAATTTGAAATTTGGGTTAAATATGATTGAAAATGATTTATAAAATTTTATTTTATCATATTGAAGTTAGAACGATATTTTAGAACTTTTAAAATCGAATTAAAAGTTTATTTGTGAAAATTGAATATTTTAATATTTAATCGACCAGTGAAATTAGCCGTTTTTTGAACGGTCTCAGAATTGGACGAAACTAGTTCCATTGGATCCGTAATAGTTTGTAATTATCGGATTTCAATTTTCGTAGCAATCGGAGTTATCGTTTGACCGTGGCAGCTCGAAACGCATCGAAATTGTTTAATTATTAATTTGGCGAGTTAAAATAGTCATTTTTCAAACAGTCTCGGATTTTGATGAAACCAGTTTCATCAGATCCGTAATGTGATATTATTGTATGGTTTCAAATTTCTTGTCAATCGGATTTACCGTTTGTCCGGTGCAAGCTAAAACGCCTAGAAAATCGTTTAATCGGTTTAATTTTAAATTGAATGTTTATTGCCATAACTCGCACAGATGACCGAATTAGCTTCCGAAACCTATTCCATTGTGTCCGGAACGCGGGGTAAACCCTAAAAACGTTGGTCACCGCGCGTAAATAGGAGTTTGAAAATTCCAAAATGAATAGTGTTCGTTTTATTTTCTATAAATAGACCCTTATCTTTCACAAATAAAAATAAATAAAAATAAACTAGGGTTTAAACGCAGCCGCCACCCCCTTTCATCAATGGCCAGAATTTTCTTCCCTTTCCCTCAAATTATCTTCCAATCCGTCAATCTATTCAAGAATCTTTCAACTAGAGATTTGTAGAGGGCTGTGAGTACTACAAGATCAACGGTGGAGATCGTTGTAGGCGAAGCGAATTGATGGAAATTGAAGTTTGAAGGCAGCACGGTCGGCCTCGAAATGCGTGCTAGACGTAGGGCCGAGTTCAACAGGGGTTTGGCCGTGGGTGGAGCTAGGGTGCGCACGCGTAAAGGTGTTGGTTGATCGACCTGAAGTCGTCGATAGGGGGTTGCGAAATTGCTTGAACGGAGACGGTAGTTGGGTTCTTTGTTCGGCCTGACATCGCGTGGGAGAAGATGGAAGTAAGGGCGGCCGAGATTCAAAGCTAGCAGATCCAACGGTCCATATTATTTAGGTTTAAGAATTATGAAAGGAATTGTAAATAAATTATAATTTAACTCGTGTAATATTTAAAATGTGTATCTTTTTCATACGAGGTCGAAAACGCGCGAAACCAGTTGCGTTGGAATCGTATGGACGAGCATTACGCTATGGAATTGGATTGGAGTCATTTGGAGTTAGTGAGAATTTCGGATAAAATTAAACGTCCGTTTAATTTTATTCGAAATAAATCACTAAAACGAAATTGAAATCAAGGTGAGAACATCTCACTCAATCGAATCGGTTTCGATTTTATTTTAAATAGTTATATTTAAAATATTTGAATGTATGTTTGAATGATGATTGTTATCTGTTGATTGTTAAAATAGACATTATGCGTCGTTAGTAAGCGGATGTTATTTATTAAAAACATATACCGCGAATATTTCATAAACAGTGAAATTAGTATTATTTATGTACTTGGAGTTGATTTCCCGCAGTATATAGCGGATGAGACCCTATTGCGCCGTCTATTAAGCGGATAATATTTTAAACCCATATACCGCGATAATTTCGTACTGGAACGGAATTGGTATTGTGCTAACATCTTTGAATGAAGGAAAACAGGTTGGAGGGATCCAACTGGATTCCTCAACAGTATTTATTTAATTATGGATATTTTGATATTCGTTGATTATCATATTGATATATGATGTCGTTGTTGTCGTGATTGACTATTTGGTATGTAGCGTCATTGGGCCAAATTTTGGAATTTTAAAAGGATTTCAAAGTGATTTTTTGAAAGTATACGTTTATAAAATATTTTTGGAATTGATCCATTATAGATAAATAAACGTTATAATTTTAATGTTATAAAATTATGATTTTTGAGAAATATAGTTAAAAGTTGATTTTTGAAAATATGGGGTTAATGATTTTATAAAATGGTTTAAATCGGAATTTTTGAATTTAATGTGAAAAGTTTAAAAATAGGATTTATAAAATTTAATTATTTTATAAATCAAAATGATGAAATTATAAGGGACTTTAAAGACGTTTTGAAATAATAATATAAATTGATTTATATAAAAGATTTATAAATTGAAAATTTATAAATTAAAATATTTAAATTATAAAACGAGTTTTTATAAGTGTTAGAATGAATTGTGAATGAATTTCATAAATGAATGAAATTTATAGAATTATAAACGGTGAAGTTATAAATGGAATTTTATAAGCAGTAGGTTTATAAAATTTGTAAAGTTATTTGAAGAATAGATTTGGTTAAATAAATGAATCTTATAAGTTATAAGATTTATAATTTGGAAAGTCTTAAAAAGAACGATTTTGTAAAATAATCGTTTTATAAGCATTTAACTTATAATATGAACCCTTGGTTTATAATTGAGTTATAAATTGAAATAGCTTAATAAAGGAGATTTATAAAAAGGAAGTTGTTATAAAATAAATAGAAATGGAATTTATAAACATTGTTTTATAAATTCGCAACGACTTATTTTGATAAGTAAATTGGATAACTTATTTATGGAGTTATATTCACGTTTTAGACAGTGAATAATCCTTTAAAATGAAACGTATAGAAATGATGAAATTGGTTAATGAAGTATATTCACGTTTTTGAATAGTGAATAATATGTTAAAGAAAATGTTTTGGATGTGATTTTTAAATAGAATTAAAACGATCTAACGATGTTTTCAAAATATGTTAAGATTCGAAACCATAGATTTCAACATACATTGTTGAAATAGGACGTTTTCGAGAAACAGAAGGAAATGGTGGACTATAACACTGTTGTTATAGTAAATGATTTCCGAAAGGAAATTTTTTATATAGTATTGGGATTTATATATCTATTTTTAATTTCGAATCCCTATACTAGTGATTTTGGGTTGTAGTAACGATGTTATACGCAGCATTCGTTTTGGCCCAAACAAATGTGTTTAAGAGAATGATTTCCTTAAAGAATGAAATATATACTTAATTTCGATTTAAGTATATTGAATATTTTCCAAGTGTAGAAAATAAAAAGATTTGTGAATTACTTATTAAATAAGTATGGAAATGTTTTCCAATATAAAGTGAATATTTTGAGAATTTATCTTTTTGAAGATAAATTGAAAATGAATAATTGAAATCGTATATTCGTAAATATTTTGAAATATAAATTCACTATGGAATTTATAAAAAAAGTGGAATTTGTTTAAAAATAAATATTGATTTATTTTTGAGGTGTTGAAATTATATATCTTGTAAAGATATTTTTGGGAAATAAATAATTTGGAAAATTATTTGGAATCTGGTGATGTTGTGCATATCCATTGATAGTTCAATAACCGACTACCAATATTTACCTTTGATAGGTATTTGTTGTGATTTGTTTGAATTTGAATGCCACACTTATTTTTGAATAAGCGCTCACTATTCGGGTTATCCGAGAAAGGACCTTGGGGTCGTATAACCCATTCCGAGTATGTGATACGTCGTTATGGATTGCATTTGAAGACCGGTGTTGAAGACCAGATATTTGCAAGAGCGATAGGATGACCTGTCGATTGACTCTGCACCGAGTTGCTCCGGTATAGAGTTCTCCATATGTGATGGGGAATCCGATCAGGATTGTGGATATCCGGATTACAAGGAATTCTTTGTAAGTGCCTTCGGTTCTGTTCGGTCCCGGAACAGACTTGTATGGATTGTATGTCTGACATTACAAGTTGAGATATAAAGCTGATTTCTTTCAAATATATTTCTGTTGGTGGCGGAGAATTTATTCTCTTAGCTTAACACCCTTCTCTGAGACATACGAGCTCAGAGGTTATGTAGTTGAAGGTTATTAGCAATATATTCCCAATTTGGTAATGTGACATACTGAGTGTTGCTGTGAAATGATCATTGTTTGATCATTTGTGATATGATCATTTGTTTGATCATTTATCTTTGTGATCATTTCTATGATCATTTGTTGACCCAAAGCACAGCTTTTGTATAAAGCGTGGCTTTGTGGACGAAACTTCGTTGAGCCTCACACCCCGGAATGGTCAAAACAGGAAAGATGCGGCAAGGTTATGAGGGGTAACTCCCTTTAGGGTATGTGCATTTCCTTCTGGAAAAGGGTGGTATCATGGTATGGAGCCCAGATACTTACTCATGTTGAAACACTTATTATTTGGTGTGATGTTGATTACGAGCGCTCGGATAAAGGTCCCAAAGGACCGGGGGATGGCATACTCGTGTCAGTAGTTACCCAGTTAGGGGTAACCCGGCCTTGTGTTGGCAGAGATCCGGTTTGATTCTCGGGGATGTCCTTCCAGAGGCGTTCTCATGTGGCAATGGGAAGTTCCTTGGCCTGACCATTCGTTGGAAATCCAAAGAAACAATACGATCTTGTACGGTATTAGTTGTAGAACCTATCATTCACTTATGGTGGCGCCCCACTGTTTGGATGGTAGCTATAGTAGGCATAAGTGCGAAATGCCTATGCTGGCTAAGATTTATATCTTTACTTTCGAAATATTTTCCTACACTATGCACTAGTAATAATATCAAATGTTCTTTTTAATACGTATCAAGCATCTTTGACTATCATAAGGAGAAATCTCCTCCGATTCTGCGTTTGCATGTGTGTGTTGTTGATACATGAAGATTTTGATCAATGACAATGAGCTTCAACAAATAGGAAGAGAATGCAAAAGCTAGAAGAAGATAAATGAAGACCAAAGTATAAACATTAGTATAATTTTCTATGTGTCTTAGTCTAGATTATTTGTTAAAATCTATCCTCAAGAGATTTGTACGAACATTAGAACACATTCATAAAAACTTCATTCACATGTTCACTGTGCATACTTTTATACTTCAATCGACTGAACAGACATGGCCAGTCGACTGAAACTGTACACATATACAAAATTGCACAGTTTCAGTCGACTGAATCTCCTGCTCAGTCGACTGAAATTGTTCCTGAAAATTTCTCTTTGTATTTTCAGTCGACTGAATCTCCTGCTCAGTCGACTGAATTTAAACCTGCGAATTTTCTCTGAAAAGACACCTTCTTCTTCCCAAGAGTTGCAACCATTCATCAATGGAAATGGAAGCATCTCTTGTTTGCAACCTTTGACAACATATGCATCTCTTTTACAAGTATAAATTCATGATTCTAACATCATTTAATTCATCGAATTCTCTTGCTTTAATCTTACTATTCTTTTGTTTGTATTCTCTAGATATTCTCAAAGCAATCACCAATCTATTGCTTGAATAACTGTTTTTGTTTATAACAATCTTTTGATTCATAGCAATTCACATTTCCTAAATCTTCACAAACATATTGCATATTCTCGAGGATAAGATTATAGGAATATTGTACTACATTAGACTCATTAGTGTTGACAAGAACACAACAAGTCGAATATTGTATTTTAGTAATTGAGCTGAAGTCCTCTTCGGTTGTTGAGGCAAGAAATCCCGTTCGGTTGTTCGGGTAAGTTGTAAACCTATTCCTCCGGGTGAAGTGAGGGTGTTAGTTAGTGAAATTCCTAAGAGGAGCTTAGGGACTGGACGTAGGACGAGAGGTCCGAACCAGTATAAAAGTCTTGGTGTCTCCTTGCATTTACCTACTTTATCTACCTATAATATTTCATTATTCCATATTACACAATCCTACCAAATAGCCCTCTCTTTCAATTGGTATCAGAGCTTGGCCGTCCTATAACCATAACACCGTTATTAGACATATTGGTAATATGGAAAATAACGCAAGCACAAGCACAACATCTGCTTATACTTCTACATTTGCAGAAGGACAATCCACCCAAAGACCTCCTCTATTCAATGGACTAAACTATAACTATTGGGCTACAAGGATGAGAATTTATATGCAAGCAACAAGTTTCGAAGCCTGGAATGCTACTCAAGCAGAGTTCATTGTACCTACAACCAATTATCTTACATGGACACAAACTCAAAAGAATGAAGCAAGTGCAAATGCTAAAGCTATGAATATGCTTTTTTGCGCCCTGGATAGAAATGAATTCAACCGTGTTAGCATATGTACTACTGCATATCAGATATGGGAAACACTTAAAGTCATACATGAAGGCACAAACAAGGTTAAACAAACAAAGATATCCATGTTGAAGAATCAATTCCAAAACTTTAGAATGCGACAAAATGAATCCATCAATGACATGTACTCAAGATTTCAAGACATTCATCATGCTCTAATCAAACAAGGAGAAAGATACACGGACTTTGACATTGTGTCTAAAGTTCTAAATTCACTCACTGATGAATGGGAGAGAAAAGTACTAGCAATCGAGGAAGCAAATGATTTATCTACAATGAAACCAGAAGAATTGATTGGAAATCTTATGTCGTATGAAGTAAATATGCAAGCTAAAAAGGATCAAGCTCAAGAAAGAAAGAATATTGCTTTTCATGCAGAAAAGGAAGAATCAGAGTCTGAAGATAAGGATCTAGCATTTATAGCCAAAAATTTCAAGAAATTCCTAAATTATAGAAAAGGAAACAAAAACGGATTCAAAAAGAATTTCTTGAACAAACCATCATCCTCAAATATAGAATGCTTCAATTGTCATAAGAAATGACATATGCAAAAAGATTGTCAAGAACAAATGAAGGAAAAACAGAAAAACTTCAACAACAAAAACAAGAAGGATAAATTCAAAAAGAAGGCATTTTCTGTAACATGGGACGATTCAGATTCATCATCATCCGAAAGTGATAGTGATAGTGACAATGAACAAGCAAATGTATGCTTCATGGCTCAAGAATCTGAGGTAAATAATTTAACTTTCGACGATTTAATTGAAGTAAACACTGAACTCTTAAGCACAATAAAAATTCTTAAAAAGAAAATTAAGAAAATTCATGAAAATCAAAACAAAGCTGAGTTTGAGAGAGATAAGTTAAATGATGAAAAGAAAATTCTTGAAGAAGAACTTGAAAAAGTACAAGAATCTTATTCAAATTCGGAAACTCAATTATCACTTTTAAGTCAAGAAATTGAAACTCAAAAATTAAAGAATGATATAATTATGTCTGAAAATCATGATTTAAAAAATAAAATTAGACAAGTTGAGTTAGAAAATAATAGTCTTCAAACTAGATTAGAGAACATCACTAAAAATGTTTCTAACTTTAACAAAGGAAGAGAAAATTTATCTAAGATTTTAGAGAATTCTCAATCCTCTTCAAATAAACATGGATTAGGATATAATAAGGAGTCAAAAATTCCTAAAAATAAAAATACAAATTTTAAAAGGAATATGGATTCAAAACAACAAAAATTAATTAAGAAACCTATTAAAACAAAAGTACAAAACAAGGTAGTTACAATTTGGGTACCAAAAACTAACAATGTATTAATAAGAAATAAATATATTAAAACATTTATGGATAATGTTCATCATAATAAAAACTATATTTACAAAAAAGACACTAAACCAAACTGGGTTTGGTTTCCTAAAACTCTAACTTCTTAGGACCCTATTTGTAACGCCCGCGGATTTTCGTTCTTCGAAAAACCGAATAGTTATGGGTTTTAAAAAGAAAAGAAAAGAAAGAAGAGAGAAAAAGAAGAAAGAAAAGGGAAAAGAAGATAGACAATTTTTAGAAAACAGAAAATTAGAAAAACAGAAGATAGAAGAATTTTAAAATTAGAAAAAGAGAATTTGAAAATAGAACGGACAGAAAGGAAACAAAAAGAACAACAACAGAATCTCACAATTCGCAGCGGAACAACATATAATAATAAATGAATAATCTTTAAACAAAGAACTATATCAGTTATTACATTTCATTCATTTCATTACATCATATCATCAGAGTGTACAACAACATACAACAACAACCAACAGTGCAGCGGAAAAAAAGAAATACTATATAAACTAGTAATACGCCATGCCATCCAGCTTGCCTCCAGCAACTCCAGAATATCCAGAATATCCTGATAAACCTTAACTTTTGACTGCCCGTGTGGAAATTGGTGGGCACCCAGAGTTTAGGAAGGAAAACAATAAACTCCGAGTCAGTCATGTGACTGGTGTGAGAACTCAAAACAGTTTATTTATCTTTAAAATCAAAATAGAGGAATATTTTTAAATTCAATTCGCAATGCTTTTTTAAAAATGAGACTACCATAAGGCCTCCCGCACACACACACAATGCAAACGCAGAATCGGAGGAGATTTCTCCTTATGATAGTCAAAGATGCTTGATACGCATTTAAAATAATATTTGATATTATTATTAGTGTATAGTGTAGGAAAAATTTATTTCGAAAGTAGAATATAAATCTTAGCCAACATACGACCATTATCGTATGCCTACTATAGCTACTATCCAAACAGTGGTGACCACCATAAGTGAATAGCAGGTTCTACAACTAATACCGTACAAGTTTTGTATTGGGAATTGGATTTCCAACAAATGGTCAGGCTAAGGAACTTCCTACTGTCACATGGGATCGCCTCTGGCTGGACGTCCCGAGAACTTAACCAGCTCTCTGCCAACACAAGGCCGGGTTACCTTTATCACTAGGTAACTACTACACGAATATGGCATCCCCCGGTCCCATCGGACCTTTAACCGAGCGCTCGTCACCAACAACACCACACAGAAAAGATATAGTGTATCAACATGAGTAAGTATCTGGGCTCCATACCATGATACCACCCTTTCCAGAAGGAAATGCACATACCCTAAAGGGAGCTACCCCTCATAACCTTGCCGCATCATTCCTGTTTTGACCATTACCGGGATGTGAGGCTCGACGAATTCACGTCCACAAAAACATACTTTATACAAAAGCCATGCTTTGGGTCAACAAATGATCAACACAATGATCACTAAGATAGACGATCAAATAAATGATCCTATCACAATAATCAACACAATGATCATTTCAGCATCACTCAGCATGTCACATTACCAAAATGGGATATATTGCTGATAACTTCAACTATATAACCTTTGAGCTCGTACGTCTCAAAGAAGGGTGTTAAGCAAAGAATAAATTCTCCGCCACCAACAGAAATATATTTGAATGAAATCGGCTTTATATCTCAAATTGTAATGTCAGGCATACAATCCATACAAGTCTGTTCCGGGATCGAACAAAACCGAAGGCACTTACAAAGAAGTCCTTGCAATCCGGATATTCACAATCCTGATCGGATTCACCATCACATATGGAGAACTCAATACCGGAGCAACTCGGTGCAGAGTCAATCGATAGTTCATCCTATCGCTTTCGCAAATACCGGTCTTCAACACCGATCTTCAAATGCAATTCACAACGACGTATCACATATTCGGAGTGGGTTATACGACCCCATGGTCCTTTCCCGGTTAACCCGAATAGTGAGCGCTTATTCAAAAATAAGTGTGCATTCAAATTCAATCAATTCACATCAAATACCCATTCAAAGGGAAATATTGATAGTCGGCTATTGAACTATCAATGGATATGCATACATCACCAGATTCCAAATAATTTTCCAAATTATTTACATTTCCAAAATATCTTTACTAGATATATAGTTTCAACACTTCAAAAATAAATCAATATTTATTTTTTTACCAATTTCACTTTTCACATATAAATTCCATAATGAATTTATATTTCCAAAATATCCATGCATATGCGATTTCAATAATTCATTTCAATTTATCTTCAAAAAGATAAATTCTAATTATTCACTTCATATTGGAAAACATTTCCATACTTATTTATTCATAAGTAATTCACAAATTCCTTTTATTTTCAACACTTAGAAAATATTCAGTATACTTAAATCGAATTAAGTATATATTTGATTCTTTAAGGAAATCATTCACTTAACATATTTATTTGGGCCAAAACGAATGTTGCGTAAAACATCGTTACAACGTCCCAAAATCACTAGTATAGGGATTCGAAATTAAATAGATATATAAATCCCAATACTATACAACCCATTTCCTTTCGGAAATCATTTACTATAACAACAGTGTTATAGTCCACTATTTCCTTTTATTTCTCGAAATCGTCTATTTCAACAATAAATGTTGAAATCTATGGTTTCGAATCTCAACACCTTTAAAACATCGTTAGATCGTTTTAATTCTGTTTAAAATATCACATTCTAAAACATTTTCTTTAACATGTTATTCACTATTCAAAAACGCGAATATACTATGTTAACAAATTTCATCCTTTTTATACTTTTTAACTTAAAGGATTATTCACAGTCTAAAACGTGAATATAACTCCATTTATAAGTTATAACAATTAACTTATCAAAATAAGTCGTTTGCGGATTTATAAAACAACGTTTATAAATTCCGTTTCTATTTATTTATAAAAACTTTTTTTTTTTTTTTTATAAATACCTTTATTAACCTATTTCAGTTTATAACTCAATTATAAACTACAAGTTCATATTATAAGTTAATTACTTATAAAACGATTATTTTACAAAATCGTTCATTTAACTTTCCAAATTATTAATCTTAACTTATAAGATTGTTTATTTATCCAAAATTCATTCTTTCGGTAACTTTATAAATTTTATAAACCTATTTCTTATAAAATTTCATTTATAACTTCACAGTTTATAATTTCATAAATTTCATTCATTTAGGAAATTCATTTTCACTACATTCAAACACTTATAAAAACTCGTTTTATAATGTCCATAATTCCATTTATAAGTTATAACAATTAACTTATCAAAATAAGTCGTTTGCGGATTTATAAAACAACGTTTATAAATTCCGTTTCTTTTTATTTATAAAAACTTCCTTTTTATAAATTCCTTTATTAACCTATTTGATTTCATATCTCAATTATAAACTAAAAGTTCATATTATAAGTCAATTGCTTATAAAACGATTATTTTACAAAATCGTTCTTTTTAAAGACTTTTCAATTTATAAACCTTATAACTTATAAGATTTATTTATTTAATCAATCTATTCTTCAAATAATTTCACCAAATTTATAAATCTTACTATTTATAAATTTCATTTATAACTTCACAGTTTATAATTCTATAAATTTCATTCATTTAGGAGATTCATTTTCACTACATTCAAACACTTATAAAAACTCGTTTTATAATGTCCATAATTCAATTTATAAATATCCATTTATAAATCTCTTAATATAAATTAATTTATATTATTCTTTTAAACGTCTTTAAATTCCTTTAAAATTTCACCGTTCTCTTGATTTATAAAATAATCAAATTTTATAAATCTTATATTCAAACTTTTAATAATAAACTCAAAAATCCAGTTTAAACTATTTTATAAAATCATTGGTTCATATTTCTCAAAAATCGACTTTTAATCGTATTTCTAAAAATCAGCTTTTTAACTATATTTCACAAAAACCATAATTTTTATAACTTTAAAAATTATAACGTTTATTTATTTATAATGGATCAATTCCAGAAATAAAGTATATTTTCAAAAATCATTTTAAAGATCATTTTAAAATCCCAAAATCTGGGTCCAATGATGCTACACACCAAATAGTCAATCACGACTAACAACGATATCATATATCGATATGATAATCCATCAAATATCAAAATATCTGAAATAAAATAAATACTGTTGAGGAATCCTGTTGGATCCCTCCAACCTGTTTTCCTGCATCCAAAAACATTAGCACAATACCAATTTCGCTCCAGTACGAAATTATCGCGGTATATGTTCTTAATAAATATTATCCGCTTACTAACGGCGTAATAGGGTCTCATCCGCTAAACAAAAAATGCGGGAAATCAACAACTGCAATATATACATATGCCAATATATATATATTGATATTATATATAATACCAATTTCACTGTTTATGAAATATTCGCGGTATATGTTTTTAATAAATAACATCCGCTTACTAACGGCGCATAATGTCTGTTTTAACAATCAATAATTTACAGTCATCATTCAAACATGCATTCAAATATTTTAAATCTAACTATTTAAAATAAAATCGAAATCTATTCGATTGAGTGAGAAATTCTCACCTTGGTTTTAATTTCCGTTTAAGCTTTTATTTCGAATAAAATTAAACGCGCGTTTAATTTTACCCGAAATTCTCACTAACTCCAAACGACTCCAAACCAACTTCATCGCGTAGTGCTCGTCCATACGATTCCAACGCAACTGAGTTTCATCTTCCCCCACGCGATCTCGTCTCCCTGAAGCCGGCCGAAAAAAATCAAACCCATCCCTTAATATTAGGGTTAATTTTATCGATCACCACACTCGATTAGAACACGATCAGATTACTCCATGTCGAAGCCCTCTCCTCAAGCTACACTCGGCTCCAACCTCGGCACGCTCGGCCCTCCCCCTCGCACGCAGTTTGAGGCTGAACTCGCGACGTTTAACTCCATTTTGCCGACAATCTACAGCTCCTTTCGCGATCATAACCGTTGAATCTGAAGATCTTGATGTGCTCTACGATTCTCTAGTTAGAAGTTCGTCGAATCGTTGCACGGATTTGGAGATTTTTGGTGATGAAGATGGAGCATTCCTGGCCGTGGGTTTTGACTGTGGCGGCTATGTTAGTTTAACCTAGGTTTTTTTTTTATTTATTTGTGAATTCAACTTCTATTTATAGAAAAAACTAGCGTAAACACTATTCATCCCGGGAATTCCGAACTCCGATTTAGACGCCGTAACCAGCGTACCTAGGGTTTATCCCGCGTTCCGGACACAATGGAACAGGTTTCGGAAGCTAATTCGGAAGTATGTGCGAGTTATGGCAGAAAACGTTCAATTTAAATTAAACCGATTTAAGTCGATTTCTAGGCGTTTTAATTTGTACCGGACAAACGGTAAATCCAATTGACTTGAAATTTGAAACCTTACAATAATATCACATTACGGATCCGATGAAACTGGTTTCGTCGAAATCCGAGACTTTTTGAAAAATGGCTATTTTGACTCGCCAAATTTAAATTAAAAACGATTCGATGCGTTTCGAGCTGCCACGATCAAACGATAACTCCGATTGACACGAAAATTGAAATCCGGTAATAACTAACTATTACGGATCCAATGAAACTGGTTTCGTTCAATTCTGAGACTGTCCAAAAATTGGCTATTTTACAGTCGATTATTAAATATTAAAATATTCAATTTTCACAAATTTACTTTTAATTTGATTTTAAAAGTTCTAAAATATTTCTATAACTCCAGTATGATTAAATAAAATTTTCCAAATTATTTTCAATCATTTTTAACTCAATTTTTAATTATTTCCATAATTTAACATATTAAATTATCGATTTAATTATCCAATTAAATCCAATAAATCAAAATAAAATTTATTTGACTTAAAAATTCACTTATAAATATTTAAAATTAATTAAATATTCAAATTTTAATTTATAAAAATTCTGGGTCGTTACACTATTAAAAAGTGGGTACCAATAATCTCAAATTTATTTTCAGGTCCCACTTAAAAAGAAGAAATGGATATTAGACAGTGGTTGTTCAAAACACATGACCGGAGACAAAGATATGCTTACAAACATCACATACTTTGATGGTGGCTCGGTTACCTTCGGAGATGATTCAAAAGGCTATATCATTGGCAAAGGAGATGTGAACAATTACGGTACATCAAATTTACCTTTTATAACAAATGTTTCATTAGTTGAAAATTTAAAACATAATCTACTTAGCATAAGTCAATTATGTGACAAAGGTTTTAAAATAACTTTCTCAAATAATAATTGTAGTATTTTTGATCAAGACCAAAATCTTATATTTGAAGGAAAAAGAGATAGAAATATTTATGTTCTAAATATGAGTATTAATCATAATTCAAGTATGTGTTTACTTCCCAAAGACAATGATCCTTGGTTATGGCACAAAAGATTTTGTCACATAAATTTTAAAACTATTAGAAAACTTTCCAAAAACGAATTAGTAAGAGGATTACCCAAAATAAATTTTAAAATAAATAATTTTTGCGATGATTGTCAAAAAGGGAAATTAACGAAATCATCTTTTAAATCTAAGAAAACTATTTCAACTTTACAACCATTAGAATTACTAAATATGGACTTATTCGGACCAACACAAGTTCAATCCATTAATCATAGTCAATACGTATTTGTAATTGCTGATGATTTTTCAAGATATACATGGACTATTTTTATGAAAAATAAAAGTGACACTTTTGAGCATTTTAAAACATTTGTCAAAAGAATCCAAAATATTAAAAACTTGAAAATTAAAAATATTCGAAGTGATAATGGAGGCGAATTCGAAAATGAAGATTTTGAAACATTTTGTAAAAAGAAAGGAATTAATCATAATTTCTCTTTTCCTAGAACTCCTCAACAGAATGGAGTTGTAGAAAGAAAGAATAGAACATTACAAGAATGCGTGAGAACATTGTTAAATGGATGTTCTCTACCAAAACATTTTTGGGCAGAAGCAGTTGCTACTGCATGTTATGTATTAAATAGAATTTCAATTAGACCTTTAACTAAAAATACTTCTTATGAACTATTCAATAATAAAAAACCAAATATATCTTATTTAAAAATATTTGGATCAAAATGTTTTATTTTAAATAGAAAAGATCAACTAGGAAAATTCGATTCAAAAGCTGATGAAGGAATTTTCGTAGGATATTCTGAACGAAGTAAAGCATATCGAGTATTTAATAAACGAACAAACTTACTTGAAGAATCTTTACATATATCTTTTGATGAAAAATTTAATAAAAATTTAAATATAAAAGATGATGAAGAATTGATAAATATAGAAGAAATAAACCTTGAAAATAATAATGAACTAAGATCTCCTCCTAGAATATTACGAGATTATCCAACTCAAAATATAATAGGAGAAATAAATTCTCAAGTTAGAACAAGAAATCAACTAAATCAAATGGGTCATGTAGCTTTCATTTCATCTATAGAACCTAAAAATCCAAAAGAAGCATCAACAGATGATTATTGGATTATCGCAATGCAAGAAGAATTAAATCAATTTGAACGTAACAATGTTTAGGAATTAGTTCCCCGTCCGAATAATCAATCTGTAATTGGAACAAAATGGATTTATAAAAATAAAGTAGATGAACAAGATAATATAACAAGGAATAAAGCAAGACTAGTAGCACAAGGGTATAATCAAGAAGAAGGTATTGATTTTGAAGAAACATTTGCTCCTGTTGCAAGATTGGAAGCAATACGTATACTATTAGCCTTTGCTTGTTATCACAATTTTAAACTTTACCAAATGGATGTTAAAAGTGCATTTTTAAATGGTTTTATTAAAGAGAATGTATATGTAGAACAACCTCCTTTATTTATACATGAAAAATATCCGGATCATGTATTTAAATTGAAAAAAGCACTATATGGTCTTAAACAAGCTCCTCGTGCTTGGTATGAAAGACTTAAAAGTTATTTATTAAACTCAGGATTTAAAATTGGAAAAGTAGATCAAACACTGTTTATTAAAAATACTGCCAAAGATATTTTAATAATTCAAATTTATGTAGATGATATTATTTTTGGTTCAACAAATGAAAATTTGTGTAAAGAATTTTCAAAAATAACGACTAATGAGTTCGAAATGTCTCATATGGGAGAACTATCTTATTTTCTCGGACTTCAAATCAAACAATTAACAAATGGAATTTTTATAAACTAAGAAAAATATTGTGATAATTTAATAAAACGATTCGGCATGGAAAACACTTCTGCTAAACCTACTCCTATGAGTACTACTACACATCTCGAGCGAGATGAAAATGGCAAAAGTGTTGATCAAAAATTGTTTAGAAGTATGATAGGTTCTTTGCTCTACTTAACCGCAAGTAGACCTGACATAATGATGAGTGTTTGTTTATGTGCACGTTTTCAATCCGATCCTAAAGATTCACACTTAAGAGCAGTAAAACGAATAATGCGATATCTTAACCAAACAAAAGATTTCGGTCTTTTCTATCCAAAGGAATGTTCATTTGAGTTAGTGTCATTCAGTGATGCTGATTTTGGTGGATCCCGAACGGATAGAAAAAGTACAAGTGGTACTTGCCATTTCATTGGAAAATCACTTGTATCTTGGTTTAGTAAGAAACAAAATTGTGTCTCGCTCTCCACATGCGAAGCAGAGTATATATCAGCTGCTTTAGCTTGCACTCAAGTTATATACATGCAACAAACACTTAAAGATTTTAATATAAATTTAAAAATTCTACAATATATTGTGATAATACAAGTACAATAAACTTGTCTAAAAATCCTGTTAACCACTCTCGTACAAAATATATAGATATTCGTCACCATTTTTTACGTGACAATATCGAAAAAGGAATAATTAATTTAGAACATATTTCTACCAAAAATCAAATTGCCGATATATTTACTAAACCTCTATTAGAAAACTCTTTTATAAAACTTCGACGAGAATTAGGTATAATATCCTTTAAAGATATCAATTAGAGATACATTTGAAATATTCACTCATTTCAGTCGACTAAAACAATCTGTTCAGTCGACTGAATGAACATATCAAATATTTTTCGGAAATGTTATATGCTACATTATATAATTTGTAGACCACTCATTTTAAAAATTGAATTTTTTAATAAGAACCCTACTTTTCTAACAAAATTCTCCTAACCATTAAATCATTATGCGGTTAAAAATCTAAATAAATTATAACCATTAGTTGTTTAGTAAAATTCTACTATAAATAGATTCTAAATTTTTTTATTATTCATCTCGATTTTACGATTAAAAGCTTAAACAATTTCAAATATAAAATGTCGTCAAACAACTCCTTCTCTCCGATCAATATCACCTCGTCAGTTGATAACACTCCAACATCGCCAAAACTTCCCACACCAACGCCAGCACATGAGCCGGTTTACAAATGGGAAAATTATCGTACTGGTTTCACACCAGAATCGAAAAAGGCGAAAAGAGGACTCTTTATTTCACCTGACACAAAACGAAAGATTGATGAAATTCATCATTTTCAACAACAACAAATCGATCTTCAACGAGAGCTATACTTCGAGCAAAAAGTTACGGCACGACGTTTGAGTTTTCTAGAACAAATCGGTTTACGCTTCTGTGGATCAAAGAAGAATCAAGTGGCTGAACCTCTACCTCGCCCTGTTAGCTCACTTGATCCGTCTTCATCTTATCGTACACCGGTTGATCCTGTGAATCCTTGGATGTCTCCTAAGACTCCTCAATATAGTCTGAATTCATAGGATATAAATTACATGAAGAATGAAGGAAAGAATTCTCCAAGTCCATCTCCAAAGAAATAGTTAAAATTTTGTATGATAATACATCAACATTTTTGTAACTATTCCTTTAAATAGATTGTTTAAAATTCAAAAATTAACTAAAATAGCAAACATTGTATGTTTCAGTCGACTAGATTCCCCTGCTTAGTCGACTGAAAATATGACAGAAAATCACTTATGCAAAGTTCAGTCGACTGGAACATCTGCACAGTCGACTGAAAATTCAACAGCAAAATTTTTGTACCAAAATTCAGTCGACTAAAAGTACTGCTCAGTCGACTGAATATATCACAGAACACTTCGTCCTTTGATTCAGTCGACTGAACAGAACATTCAGTCGACTGAATGCTGCTTCCCAGGCAGAATTTCCCCTTTTAACCACCAAAAATTACCATACCTATTCACTTTTACCTTCTACAAACCTTCTTTCCCAAATCTATTCGAAACCCTAGCTCTCAAATTCCTCAAAATCAAATCAATTCTCACCAAAATGGCACCAAAAAGATCAAGAGCCTCATCTTCTTCATCCTCAGAGCCAATTGATGCTCAAATAGCACAATGGCTTTATGATGGAACCGTTGTCACTCGATGGAACAAGATGAAGAATTCTCGAATTTTTGAGCATTCTTTCGTTGATTTTCAAAGTTTTCAAACCTACAATCTTCAAGCATTCACAGATCCGGCAGGTTTAACTCCACTTCTAGATTTAAAAAGAAATGATCATGCCATTAGTCATGTAATGGTAAAATTATTTTATGCTAATCTTAATCTTGGTCACCAAACTCCAAGAAATCCAAACAATAGTGTTTGGAGCATGGTATGTGGAAAGAAAGTTTGGTTCTCCTTGGATAGAATGGCACACATTTTAGAGTCCCCAAATATTGGGAGAAAACTTGAGGAGATTGAATTCAATCCACACATTCGTGACAACATTAACCATCGATTTATGGAAGATAACATCAACTTTAGGGATTTTAAGTCCACTTCCCTTCGACCTATGGCAAGAATCCTCCATAAAGTCCTAATGAGAACGGTTACTCCTCGCACGGGCTCATACGAAATTGCCTACCCAAACAACTATCGAGCTTTATATGCTGTTTTTGGCAATATTCAAGTTAATTGGGTACAACTTATTCTTGATGAATTTCTCACTTTCAACAATGGCAAGATGCGCACTATTTACTTTGGAGAGTACATCACGCGACTTCTCCTAAATGTTGATACGCCATTACCTGAATCAGAGAATACAATGGTTCATCAAATTAATCATCGAACCATAAGCCTAATGCAACTCCCATCTCGACCTCCTCGCATAATATCACTTGCCGAATGGGAAGTAAGGCATCAAGAACAACAACAACAACCTCCTCGACCTCGCCACGAAGAACATCTCGAGCAAGATGATGAAATTCGTCTTGTTAACCCAAGCTTCACTACCAACCAATCCTTGGAGATATTGTCAAGAAATCAACAAATTCTTGACACTCGTCTTAAAAAGGTAGATCATAAGCTTGATAAAATCAAAGGATTCTTCAACAAGCTTTGGGATGCAATCTCGTGCTCAAGCACCACTACTGCTTCAACATCTCGCGGCAAACGTCCGGCACCCACGTTTACATGGACGACATCCGAAGAGCATACAAGTAGCAGCGCAAGCGGAGCTAGTTGTGGACAAGGAGGAAGAGCTCAAAGACCACCAACAGGAGGACCTGTCATACGTGAACCAACAGGAAGAGAAGGTTCATATGACTGGGATAAGGATGAGTAATTTTGTTGTTTTGATATTTATTTTTAAACTTTCTAATGGCTTGTATAAATAGCTATTTTATGCTTGACTGTCATAACATTTTTATTTCTCTTAGTTCATGCTTATATTCTCTAAGATTTAGTGATTGTTTTGACATATTATTACTACTGTTAGTTCTTTCTTTTTGTCGATGACAAAGGGGGAGAAAATCTATGGTACTAACTTTGCTTTGTAGACAATATAGTGCATACATTCAGGGGGAGAAAGTAAGTATATACATCTCTACAAAAGTATTGTCATCAATCAAAAAGGGGGAGAATGTTGATACACGAAGATTTTGATCAATGACAATGAGCTTCAACAAATAGGAAGAGAATGCAAAAGCTAGAAGAAGATAAATGAAGACCAAAGTATAAACATTAGTATGATTTTCTATGTGTCTTAGTCTAGATTATTTGTTAAAATCTATCCTCAAGAGATTTGTACGAACATTAGAACACATTCATAAAAACTTCATTCACATGTTCACTGTGCATACTTTCATACTTCAGTCGACTGAACAGACATGGCCAGTCGACTGAAACTGTACACATATACAAAATTGCACAGTTTCAGTCGACTGAATCTCCTACTCAGTCGACTGAAATTGTTCCTGAAAATTTCTCTTTGTATTTTCAGTCGACTGAATCTCCTGCTCAGTCGACTGAATTTAAACCTGCGAATTTTCTCTGAAAAGACACCTTCTTCTTCCCAAGAGTTGCAACCATTCATCAATGGAAATGGAAGCATCTCTTGTTTGCAACCTTTGACAACATATGCATCTCTTCTACAAGTATAAATTCATGATTCTAACATCATTTAATTCACCGAATTCTCTTGCTTTAATTTTACTATTCTCTTGTTCATATTGTCTAGATATTCTCAAAGCAATCACCAATCTATTGCTTGAATCATTGTTTTTGTTTATAACATTCTTTTGATTCATAGCAATTCACATTTCCTAAATCTTCACAAACATATTGCATATTCTCGAGGATAAGATTATAGGAATATTGTACTACATTAGACTCATTAGTGTTGACAAGAACACAACAAGTCGAATATTGTATTTTAGTAATTGAGCTGAAGTCCTCTTCGGTTGTTGAGGCAAGAAATCCCGTTCGGTTGTTCGGGTAAGTTGTAAACCTATTCCTCCGGGTAAAGTGAGGGTGTTAGTTAGTGAAATTCCTAAGAGGAGCTTAGAGACTGGACGTAGGACGAGAGGTCCGAACCAGTATAAAAGTCTTGGTGTCTCCTTGCATTTACCTACTTTATCTACCTAGACTATTTCATTATTCCATATTACACAATCCTACCAAATAGCCCCCTCTTTCATGTGTGTGCGGGAGGCCTTATGGTAGTCTCATTTTTAAAAGCATTGTGAATTGACTTTAGAAATATTCCTCTATTTTGATTTTAAAGATAAATAAACTATTTTGAGTTCTCACACCAGTTACATGACTGACTCGGAGTTTATTGTTTTCCTTCCTAAGCTCTGGGTGCCCACCAATTTCCACACGGGCAGTCAAGAGACAGGTTTATCAGGATATTTTGGAATTCAGGAGTTGCTGGAGGCAACCTGGATGGCACGGCGTATTATTAGTATATAGTATTTCTTTTCCGCTGTTTGATGTTGTTTGTTGTTGTACACTCTGATGTAATGAAATGTAATGTGATGTAATGTAATAACTGATATAGTTCTTTGTTTAAAGATTATTCATTTATTTATTATATGTTGTTCTGCTGCGATTGTGAGATTCTGATATTGTTCTGTTGTTTTCTGTTTCGTTCTATTTTCTTTTCTCTCTATTTTCTATCTTCTTCCCTCTTCTTCTACCTTTTTCTTTTTCTTAAACAATGAGAATTCGTATTTCTGTTCATCTTGAGTTAATCTATGGAGATTAGCGTATATTCAAGGAGTACGGATTTGCGGGTCTTCACATTAATATGCATTAAATGCATAAAATATATACTGTTAACATGATAAAACAATAAATACATATCTTATATTGTACTAATGTACACATAATATTCACTATAATCTTGACAAAACCAAATGGATGTGGATGCCTTCATATCAGTATTCATATCCATTTTTTCAAATGTCGAATATTTATCCACTTTTCGGATACGGATGCAGACTGATGCGGATGAATTTTGGATTTTTTGAATATTCTTAAGGATATATTAATCATGTGCACAAATTAAAGATATAAAGATTAAGGAATGGATACGGTATGCAATTATATATTGGGAGATCATCACCTTTTTAGCTTTGCAAATGAGAGTTATTGCTATGTATGGCTCGCATTTGAGAGTGCGTAGGTTGAATGTTAAATCTCACATCGCAAGAAATATGGCGCATAACTTGGTATATATGTGGGATTGGTGGCACGTAACATTAGAAATTCTTTTTGTTACAAGCAAATATTGTCAAGACCATGTATGTGCCCGTTTCGAAAGGCTATGAATGGGATGTTCGATTGGGACACTGACATATCGAAAGCTTCATTAGGTGGCGCCTTTACAGAACAATGAAGCGTGCGTTCATGGAACGTGTTGGAGTGCCGAAAGACAACAAACTATAACTCTACAACAACTTTTGCATGCTATGGATCTGCATAGATCTGATGAAAGTTGATCTAAAGACGTAAACCACTATTTGCATGGGAGTAGCGGTTGTAGCAGGGAAGAAATCGCTGAAAATTAGATTTTTTTTTCCTCTCTCTCTCTTTTTTTCCTTCTCCCTTCATCTTCTTCCCTCTTCTTCACACAATAGACAGGGAAACTTTTAGTGCATCGTTATTAAGGTTCAAAAGAGGTAAGTTCCAATTTCTCAACTCTACTGGACGAACTATCTAGATTTCCTTGCATAAGTTTAAAATATGGAAACGTAGTGGTTTGAGGCAACATCCCAAATATTTGTGAATACTATTTTTTGGTTGTTTTTATATGTGTTTATACCTTTCTTTTGTAGCAATAAAAAAAACAAAAGCATGGTCAAAATAAATAAATAAATAAAAATAAAAATAAATAAAAGAAAATAACACGACGAATACCAATTTTGTAGAGAAACAGGAGCGATGCAAGTTAATTTGTTCAGAAATAGAAGCATCGTCCGAGGTGTCCATTCAACTATAGGTCATTTTCCCTAAACTGGTTTGTGCCAAATTGAGCTTTCCTCTACACTTTAACCCGTGTGAATATACGGGGTAGAATCCATAGTCAACTATAAGTCATCTACCCAAACTTTTAAATCATTTCGAAACTTCTATTTGTTTATAATATCAATTCAATATGAGACATCTAATACATAGTCTTGACGGTTGACTTGAATTGTAGGTTTGATAGGGTGTAAGTTTTAAAGCAAACCAATTTTTTGGATAGATGGACAGATGGCATATAGATCGTATTTACACAAATTCATTTCATTTAGGAAATAATCAACGGAAAAAGACGAAAGTTGGCTTATGGAAAGGAAAAGGATGTACTTTTGGCACAGGTCCTTGATAGGTTTCAAAATTCATAAAAACAGGAAAAAAGTATGTAAATTAGTCCTTATTTTCCAAAAAACAAAAAAAAACAAAAAAAGAACTTCCAAATTTTAAAACATATTTCAATTAATATTTATCTTCGTATTCATGTCAAAAAAATTAAAAAACACGGATGAAAAGGCAAAAAATGACACACGGTATGTTTCAGGAATACTTGCAGATATGCATGCAATTTTAGAGAATAAGTGCAGACATGGATAGCATACCTTTGCAACTAAAAATTGCAGATATGTCTGCAATTTTAAGGAGTAAGTGCAGATATTTACGTAAATATCATGATTGTTAAATCAAAGTGTTGTTGTTCAGTGAATAATTGCATATATGTCTGCAAATATATAGAATAATAATTATATAGATTTTTATTCAACGCATGTAACGACTCATATTTTGTAACTATTTTAAATTATATGATTTGATATAATTATTGAATAAAAATGGTTAAAAATAAACATTTAATGATTTACTAGTATTAATTTATTGGATAGTTTAATTTGTTTAAATTTAATATTGGTGATTTTGTTTTCCTTTGAATAATTGAATTATGGGCTAATATGATTAAAAGTGATATCAAAATAAATTTTATATAAATATGAACGAAGATGGTTAACATTTAAAATTGGATTTAAAATGTGAATAATTTACAATTTTATATTTTATATTTTAATTGACGAGTAAAAATAGCCATTTTGGCCACTGTTTTAGATTTCGACGAAACTAGTTTCATCGGATCCATAATAGTGAAAAACTGTAGGATCTCAAGTTTCATAGCGTTCGGACTTGTCGTTTGGTCGTGCGAGCTTGAAACGCATAGAATTTAAATTCAGAATTTAACTAAATAATTCGATTCGAAAAGATATCTTCTGCATACGATCGAATTAGACCTCGAAACTAGTTCCATTGCATTCGAAATAGAGGTAAAACATTAGGAACGCCATGTGGCACGTTTTGTTTGGAGCTCGAAAATTTCAGGTGTTTATAGGTGATATATTTTCTAATATAATAATAATTATATAACAAAAAAACCATATCCGTACATCACGTCGTAACCCCCTTTTCACTCCCTTTTATTTTCGAATAACCATACTAAATAAAAAAACGAGATCTTGTTCAAAGCTAAAATTCAAAGCATCAAAAAAAAATAATGAAGTCGCGATTTCTCCTTGGCGACGCGCGACAAGGGCAGACGACCTGGAGGAGTAGGGGAGACACGTTCACCGTTAGGGTTTTGCATGATGGCGGCGGTGCCTGGTGCGCACACAAGTGACGTGAAGGCTAGGAGGTATTGCAGGTGATGTATGGGGTTGGAGGCGGTGTGGCTGGCGTTGGCAGGAGTGGTGGAGGAAGGCGCTAGGGTATGGGTGGATCGACATACGATCGTCATTGCAAAGCGCGAGCACAGTGAAATCAACTTGCGTTGGGTTTGTTTGCGTGGAGACTTGAGGCAAGGATTTTGTGGTTCAACTAATAATAGAGGTAATTATTCTGATTAAGTATTTTTTTTATTTAATTGAATTCGATTGTTAATAATTTCGTATCATGTTCGTACGACGTCCATTTTGGATAAAACAAATTGCACTAGATTCGTACCAACGAGCACTACGCACTGAAGCTGGATTCATAATTGTTAGGAGAGTTTGAATTTTTTCTGATTCAAATAGGTTAGTGTTTTATATGCTCACGTTCGACTATTTTATTTTAATATTAGTTAAATTATATCGTGAAGTGATTTTTAATTTATTGATAGTTGTTAATAAATTTAGTTGATATCCAATTGACCTCTGAATTAATTAACAGGATTCGAATTGATAATTAAAGTTGAATTAGAATTAACTGCTGGTAGAACCCCTGATTGTCGATAATTGGTTGATTATTGTGCTTATTGACTGTTTGGTTTATTGATTGTGTTGGATGAAAATTGGTTGACATTTGAATGAGTAGATGTTTAAATTAATTGGATATATCATGTTATCATCTTGTATATTATTTTCGGTATATAAACTATAAATTGAATTATTTCGAATAAATTAAGAAATAGGTTGAAATGGTATAAACCTATGGCATTTATTTGAATTGAAATCATATATATACATCCCTATAATTAAATGGAAATAACTGATTCCTTGACCATAGGATAGAGAATTATATACGGACACTGGATTAGTTAAATTAAATGATTTTAAAATTTTGATTTGAAATTATTTAAATGATTTGGTTTTAAGAAATAAAAATTGATTTGGAACTCGGAATTTTGAAGTTTAAATTTGAAATAGTAATTGTTTAATAAACCGAAGTTGAGATTTTTAAGTTAAAATCAGAGTATGATGTGAATTTCAGAAATTAATTTGTCAAAAAATAAAAAAATAGAATTTTTTTTCGAATTTTGAATATTTCTAGGTAAAAGTGATTTAAACGATATTTTGAAATTAAGTTCAGAATCTAATTATATTTGAAGATTTGGTTTTAAATTGGGTTGAAGGAAAATCTAATTTAAGTGTTTTGAATAGGTATTTAGAAACCAAACTCAGAAATTGGTATAAAAAAATGGTTTAAATTTGAAATTTGGAGGTGGAATTAAATTGAAATTGGAATGTAAATTAATTTAGAAATGGAATTGAAATTAATTTGAAATTGGAGTTGAACTTAATTTGGAATTGAAATTGAAGTGGACTTGAAAGTGGAAATGAATCAGCTTTACTTTGAAACTAATTTTTTTTTTAATATGAACTATTTCAAATGTATTTTCTTTAAATATTCAAACTATTTTGATTTTCCAATCTACTTTACTATTTAAACCATTTTAATACTCAAATTATTTTCTAATAAAATATTTAACTATTTAACGCTATTTTCTAAAAATTCAAGCTGGTTAAAGGGTGGAATGTTTATATTTAAATTTTGGATTTAAATACGAATTAGGTTAAAGCGAAGTTATAACCTAAATTGTAATTCGAATCGAATTTTGAAGTGGAATTGATCTATCAAACTAAATTAACATTTTGAAGTAAAACATGATTTTTGAAGCGAATATGGTAAATTTCGAAATAGATTTGATTTTGAAGCGAATATGATACTTTGATATCAAGTACGAACTGTTTTAGAAATATAAAAGTACCAACCGGTGCGTAAAACGATGTTTGGTTGTTAAAGAGACCGGGGCCTCTTATTGGCATACTCTCTGTCGATATTGGGACCACTTTGACAACCGTGTACGCGGTGGATGATATCCAGATTGTAGTGGTTGGATTGGCAATGTTTACTGAAGTAGAGTAAGGGAACAATGATGAATAGCCTTGACATTTGTGTCATATTTAAAATGACTAAAACAGGAGCCTATGTTTGGCCATTGAGCCTTGCATTGGATATTAAGTGAACCTAGATAAATTAGTAGAGTGAAGAAATTCCACATAAGCTATAAATAAATCAATAAATGAATACGACTTGAATTACAAAATAAAATGTAATTTAAGTTGTAAAAGAAGCGGAATAAAAATAAATGAATTTAAGATAAAAATTAGTATGAGTAATTGGATTAGATTTAAAATTGGATAAAGAAAATTTAAATTGCAAGTGGATTATTTTAAATAAAAGTTTGAATGTAAACTAATATAATATGGAATAAGTTATTGAAGAAAAAAAAATTATAAGCTAAAGTGGACTTAAGAGAAGGTGAATGAATTAGTTGTGAAAGAAAAAAGAGAAAGTTATTAATATGAATTGAGTTAAAAAATAAAATTTACTTTCGTAAATTAATAATATGAAGTTGAGTAAATAAAGTGAATCGATGAACTAATAATGGCTTAAGATATGAAGTAATAATAATAAAGGTGAGTTGTGTTGTATAAAATATTTATAATAAACTTAGATAATTTATAAATGATGTTAGTATATAAAAAAGAAATAAAAAGAAGAAGAGGATATACTAAGTGGAAATAAAACAGATTTAACTTAAGCAGGGTTAAGTGGAACAATTTTATAAATGATTCACCAATGAATTTATATGAAATATGTTAAAAAAAGGCGAAATAATTGGAATTTCACAAATCGAATTGAATAAAATTGAATAATGAATTTGCAACGAATGTTAATAAATTTAAAGAAATCAATGGAATGTAAATTAAATTTAAATGTGGATGAAACAAATGTAAATTATTGGAACAAATCAATTGAATGTAAGTATATTGAGTTGAAATAAATCAAATGTGAATGCAATAAATATTGATTGAAAGAAAAGAATGAATTGAAACCAAATTAGTTGAATCTAAATCAATTAAAAGCGAATGAATTGGTTATAAATCCATTGTATGATTAACGAAATAAATATTAATAAGTGAATGTGAATCAATTTTAAATATATGGAATGTGTTATGGAATTAAATTACTTCTTAAGTGTAATTAATTATATGAATGGTTGAAACGAAATAAGTGGATGTGAGCTTAATAACATTTAAATGAAAGAAAAAAATTTGGAAACAAATTAGATTGAATATAAGTCAATTCAATGTTATGAATAAATGGAGAACGAGCAAAATAAATCTTAATAAAAACTTAATGTTAATGAGAATGAGAGTGTATATATTAAATATTGACATTGAAAATGTAAACTGTGATAGTTATGAATTGAATTGAAAGAATATTGATTTGTTGGATGATTTGTTTTATTGTAAATCCTTGTTTCATTGTTTTGAGTGCATATGATGGTTGTATGGTTGCATATTTGTGCTCGTGTTTGAGATTTGGATTCAAATGCATGTTCTATACTTATTGGAACTTATACATGTTCTACATCTTATTATAAGTGACTATCATTCCAAATTGAGTTGAGACGGGTACATACGAAGACCGTTGAATGTATACGTGGATTATTATATGCTTTTCTTGTTTAGTACGAGCGAACTCGCTCGTATTATTAATAATAAGGTACGTATCTTGGATTACATACCGCGATTTTATATTTTTGCCCTTCGGGATGCCCCATCATTTAGATGAGATGTATATTTGATATCTATTTGGTATATTTGTGTTATATATTGATATTGTAAAAAAATTCCGATCGAGCCACGAAAAGGAGACTCTGGCGAAATTTTCCGTAAATCCAGGAGTTAGAAAATTTTTGAAGTTTAAAAAAATATTATGAATTGTTTTTGTATATAAGTTATATTTTCCGTAAACCGATAGCGAAATGGCGTAGTAGAAGTGTAGTAATAGTTTGCAAATAAGATGCTTATTTTTTATAATTAATTATTTTGAGAAAACATATTGTATGTTAAATTCTATACTTAACGCCTTTTCGAGGACGAAAAGTTTTGAGTGGGGGAGTATGTAACGACCCGTATTTTTTTTAACTATTTTAAATTATATGATTTGATATAATTAGTGAATAAACATGGTTAAAAATAAAATTTTAATGATTTGTTAATATTAATTTACTGGATAATTTAATTTTTTTAAATTTAATATTGGTGATTTTGTTTTCCTTTGAATAATTGAATTATGGGCTTCATATGATTAAAAATAATATCAGAAATTGATTTAAATTTTATATAAATATGAACGAAGATGGTTAACATTTAAAATTGGATATAAAATGTGAATAATTTTATATTTTATATTTTAATTGACAAGTAAAAATAGTCATTTTGGCCACTATTTCGAATTTCGACGAAGTTTCATCGAATCCATAATAGTGAATTATTGTAGGATTTCAAGTTTCGTACCATTTTGACTTGTCGTTTGGCCATGCGATATTGAAACACGTAGAATTTAAATTCCGAATTTAACAAAATAATTCGATTCGAAAAGCTATCTTCTTCATACGATCGAATTAGACCTCGGAACTAATTCCATTGCGTTCGGAATAGAGGTAAAATATTAGGAATGCCAGGCGGCACGTTTTGTTTGGAGCTCGAAAATTTCATGTGTTTTTAGGCGAGGTATTTTCTAATATAATAATAATTTATATAACAGAGAAATCGTATCCATACATCACGTCGTAACCCCCTTTTCTCTCCCTTTTATTTTCAAATTACCCAGACTAAATAAAAAAAACAAGATCTTATTCAAAGCTAAAATTAAAAGCATCGAAAGAAAAAAAAAATGAAGTCGTAATTTCTCCTTGGCGACGCGCGACAAGGGTAGACGACCTGAAGGAGCAGGGGAGGCACGTTCACCGTTAGGTTTTTGCATGATGGCGGCGGTGCCTGGTGCGCACGCAAGTGACATGAAGGCTAGGCGGTATTGCAGGCGATGTATGGGGTCGGAGGCGGTGTGGTTGGCGTTGGCACGAGCGGTGGAGGAAGGCGCTTGGGTATGGGTGGATCGACGTACGATCACCATTGCAAAGCGCGAGAACGGTGAAATCGAACTATGTTGGGTTCGTTTGCGTGAAGACTGGAGGCAAGGATTTTGTGGTTCAACTGATAATAAGGGTAATTAGTCTGATTAAGTATTATTATTTTTTAATTCAATTCGAATGTTAGTGATTTCGTATTATGTTCGGACGAGGTCCGTTTTGGACAAAACAAATTGCACTAGATTTGTATCAGCGACCACTACGCACTGAAGCTGGATTCACGATTGTTAGGAGAGTTTGAATTTTTTCGATTCAAACAGGTGTGTTTTATACGCTCACGTTCGACTATTTTATTTTAATGTTAGTTAAATTATATCGTGAAGTGATTTTTAATTTATTGATAGTTGTTGATAAATTTAGTTGACATCCAATTGACCTCTGAATTAATTAACAGGATTTAAATTGATAATTAAAGTTGAATTAGAATTAAACTGCTAGTAAAATCTTTGATTATCGATAATTGATTGATTGTTGTGCTTATTGACTGTTTGGTTGATTGATTGTGTTGGATGAAAATTGGTTGATATTTGAATGAGTAGATGTTTGAATTAGTTGGATATATCATGTTATCATCCTGTATATTATTTTCAGTATATAAACTATAAATTGAATTATTTCGAATAAATTAAGAAATAGGTGGAGATGATATATACCTATGGCATTTATTTGAATTGAAATGATATATATACATCCCTGTAATTAAATGGAAATAACCGATTCACTTGGCCATAGTATAGAGAATTATATACGGACCCCGGATTGGTTAAATTAAATTATTTTCAAATTTTGATTTGAACTATTTAAATGATTTGGTTTTAAGAAATAAAAATTAATTTGGAACTCGGAATGTCGAAATTTAAATTTGATACAATAATTGTTTAATAAACCGAAGTTGAGTTTTTAAGTTAAAATTGGAGTATGATGTGAATTTCAGAAATTAATTTGTAAAAAAATTTAAAAAAATGGAATTTTATTCGAATTTTGAATATTGCTAAGTAAAAGTGATTTAAACGATATTTCGAAATTAAGTTCAAAATCTAATTATATTTGAAGATTTGGTTTTAAATTGAATGTTGAAGGAAAATCTGATTTAAGTGTTTTGAATCGGTATTTAGAAATCGAACTCAGAAATTAATATAAAACAAAATGGTTTAAATTTGAAATTTGGAGGTGGAATTAAATTGAAATTGAAATATAAATTAATTTGGAAATGGAATTGAAACTAATTTGAAATTGGAATTGAATTTAATTTGGAATTGAAATTGAAATTGAATTCGACTTGAAAGTGGAATTGAATCGGTTTAACTTTGAAACTAATTTTTTTATTTTCATTTTAGTATGAACTATTTTAAATGTATTTTCTTTAAATATTCAAACTATTTTTATTTTCCAATCTATTTTACTATTTAAACCATTTTAATACCCAAATTATTTTCTATTAAAATATTTAACTATTTTAAAACTATTTGAAGTTATTTTCTAAAAATTCAAGTTGGTTAAAGGGTGGAATGTTTATATTTAAATTTTGGATTTAAATCCGAATTAGTTTAAAGCGAAGTTATAACCTAAATTGTAATTCGAATTTTGAAATGGAATCGATCTATCAAACTAAATTAACATTTTGAAGTAAAATATGATTTTTGAAGTGAATATGGTAAATTTAGAAATAGATTTGATTTTGAAGCGAATTTGATACTTTGATATCAAGTAAGAACTATTTTAGAAATATAAAAGTACCAACCGGTGTGTAAAAAGACGTTTGGTTGTTAAAGAGACAGGGGTCTCTTATTGGCATACTCTTTGTCAATATTGGAACCACTTTGACAACCGTGTACGCGATGGATGATATCCAGATTGCAGTGGTTGAATTAGCGACGTTTACTGGAATGAAGTAAGAGAACGATGATGGATAGCCTTGACATTCGTGTCATAATTAAAATGACTAAAATAGGAGCCTATGTCTAGCCATTGAGGTTAGCTACCTCTAGCGACGTTGATCCCTCGTATTACTATTTTGGTTTCATATTCGATGGATGCATCTTGTTGTCGTTTGGATTGTGTAACGACCCGATTTTTCGACGCTCGAAAAATCGAACCATTAGGCTTAAAGAAGAAAGAGGTAGAAGAAGAGAAAACAACACAACAGAATCTTACCTTCGTAGTGGAATAAAATATAATAGATAATAACCGATCTTTACACAAAAGAAACTATATCTGTTTTATATATACATCACCAGAATACATTATTAGAGTTCAACAACATCTATAACACACAACGGACAGTTATATAAACTTGTCCTCAAAACTGAATACACAGTGGAATAATAATCAAGTACGGAAGTACGTCTCGCCATCCAACTCGTCTCCTGAGCTCCACGGCATCCTTTTCTGTACTCTATAATACTTTGCCTGACTCGAGCATTATAGTTAAATAACACCCGAGTCAGTCTGGAAAACCAGCATGAGAAAACACACTC
Organism: Allium cepa; assembly: GCA_030765085.1. Taxonomy (NCBI): domain Eukaryota; kingdom Viridiplantae; phylum Streptophyta; class Magnoliopsida; order Asparagales; family Amaryllidaceae; genus Allium; species Allium cepa. The sequence goes on along the minus strand of CM060945.1, from coordinate 1,023,596,520 downwards.
AATTGAATTATTAAAGTTTTCAAAATCCTTTGAAATCAAAGGTATCTCGTAAGACCACGTCACAAATAAACATGCCGGGTTTTTACCTTACGAAATCAAAACATTTCTTATAAAATCTTCTTATATTATAATAGTGTCTATATACAAATATATATATATTCAAATAGCCGAAATTATGACATTATTAAATTCCAGCTACTAGACAGAAAGTGGGTTCTACAAACAAAAATCATAAAAGACGCGTAGGGAAAATGGATTTCCATCAATGGCAGGGCTACTGGGGTACCGTCCATCACAGTACGTGGTCTAGATCACCGTACCGAGAATCCACCCTAAATCCGCTGCAACACAAGACCGGAGCTACCCCTTACTCGATAGTCCGAATAAGTTCACTCTGCGGTTGAGATCAGCAACCGCCACACAGGCGAAATAAAAAGGGACATCTAGACATGGGTGACCTTACCCTAATTGGTTTCTAGCCACTTAGCCTTGTGTGCACCTCCCATGTTTTAGCCATTCCCGGTTGATGAGGCTCGAGGCTATGCGTTACCTTTTAGCACACAATTCACTTAGAATGCTCACCGTCCTCCTGACGATGTTCAGAAAGCATTTGTCTATACAAGTCCGTTCCGGGTTCGAACGGAACCGAAGGCACTACTCCTACTACATCCATTTTTGGAATCACCCTCAGGATTAGTAGCGAATAGCCCTTGCACTTCACTGCTCTATCTTCGACTCCCTTCTCTTGTCTTCCTCACGAAAACGTTCAAACCGGATCGAAGTGGTTTTCTGAAAATAAATCCCGATCCCAGTCTCTTTGAAACGATCAGCGCATTGGCCAATATTGGTAATCGGTTATTTAACTATCAAATAACATTCACAAACAATCAACAAGCCATAATGATTTCTTCCAAATTACTTATTTTTAGATATCTATGCAAGATATTTTTTTACATTTCAATCCTTTGAAAATAGTTTTCAATTCACTTTTCTCTCTTTCGTGGAAATAAATTTCCACACAACTATTTTATTTCCACTGAAAACCGCCAAGTCCTAAATACTTAAGATCTTAAAAATAATTTAAATCATTTTATTCTAAAATATACTTTAAAACATTTAAATTAAAATTACTTAAACACTTTATTCAAAAATGTATACTTTTAAAAATATTTAAAGTAAAACTACTTCACAAAATATAAAAACTAATTTTTAATATAAAAGTTAAGCCAAACTAAATTTTAAAATAAGAGTTACGAAATTCTATAATTTTAACCAAACTAATTTTTTTTAAACATAATACCAATTAACCTTTAAATAATTACTACTAAAATAAATTTGAATAACATTTACTTTAAAATTTTAAAACATTTAAAAATAATAGATATTCTAAACATTTCTTTTAAAAAAAAAATTAAAGCCTTTAACTTATAAAAAAATCTCCTTTAAAATATACTTGGCTTTCCAAGGAAATACACTTCCCATCTCCATACCTTCAAAAATAAACCACTATTTATTTTTAAAACAAATTGCCCATTCTTTTATAAATTCCCATCGTGAATTTATACTTCCAAATATTCACTGATATCTTATTTCACTTTATAAATCCGGTTTATAAATTTCACAGTCTCAACTTCCTTTTTAAAACACGGTTTTAAACACTTAATCAACTTCCAAAATTTATTTTCAGTTAACTCCATTTTTAAATAAATTTCTTTACTAACTCAATTTATTTCAAAACTCACTAATTTCCAATTTAACTTCCTTATTATGATTTAAAATCTTATTTAAGCTGAAAATACCAATTTCATACTTTTCCAATTTGCTTCTTTATCTTTTCCAAACAAATTTAAACCTTGAATTTAAAATAAATTCCTTATCCCTTTAAATAATATCGCTTAAGTTAAAAAATTCATTTATTCCCATTTATATAAAAAAATCCTTTACCATACTTGGAAATTTGTTTATTAGAATTTTAAAAATTAACTTTTATCCTTTTCCAAATCATTTTGATTATCCAAATTCCTTGTAATTATTTTACTTAAAACTTACCTTTTAATTTACTTTAACAATCCAAACTTCATATATATTTCAATTCTCAAAATTCCAATATATATATTCAACCAAGCCAGAGTATTCAATAAATTCTAATTCCTAATATGATCAATATAATTCATCACGGACCATCACATAATCATATCGCTGAACATGTAAAATAAATTCAAACGTTTTGAGGAATCCAGTTGGATCCCTCCAACCTGTTTTTTTCTCTGCATCCACAGATGTTTGCACAATATAATAATACCAATTCCACTTTGAGGTGGAATATCACGATATATGGGATCATATTATCTCATCCGCTATTATGCGGCGCATAGGGTCTCATCGGCTATATGATGCGGGAAATCAATCACTCCAATATATATATACACTACTATATATAATATACAACATCCAATCAATTCAATCATTCGACCAAAATTTAAATTTAACTATTTAAATTTAAATGAAACCCAGATGAGTGAGATTAACTCACCTTTATTTCGTTGCAATCCATTTCCATCCTGACCATTCCTTCACGGTTTCAAACCTTGAAACAACATTATATGGTTTGTTTTCATTTGAACTAATCAATTTCCATTTAATAAATTTAGTTAACTAATAACTTAATTTAACTAATTTCTCTATAACAAATAGATTTTTAAGTTACCAAATTAATTAAATAAGTAAACCTCCATAATACATCATTTTAAAATAAACTAGCAAATTAAAATATGTAAATATATATTTATTTTATTTATTTCTCATTTCAAACTTCATCTAAAAATAATCTATATAGGCTTTAAAAATCTAACTTTTATATAAACTTTTACATTCCAAAACCTTATGTATATATATATTTCTGTTTTAAACCTTATACATATATATTTATAAAGTTTGATAAAAATGTAATTTCCTTTTAACATATATATTAGAACTAAAAAGTATTTTTCCCAAACCAGACAAATTTCTGCTTAAACTCTTTATATTTTTTTAAAAACCGAAGACATAAGTAACTATTGTTAACGTACTCACTGGAAAAAAACCCAACAGCACGCTTCGACGAAACAACAGTAGCCACTCCTATCGACCCGCTCCTCCTTCCTCCACGATTTCCTTTCCGGCTCAAACGACTACCTCCACACGACGATCGCCACCACCCTATAACCAGGCCTTCCCCTAGATCGACGCTGTTCCCACTCGCCTCGCTGTCCAATCGTCGCTTACATCGCCGAGAAACCCCAAACCTGGAATCCGCCCCACTTCATCACTAGCCGCATAGCTCGCCAATCTGCTGTCGCATCCTCCCAAAATCACATCAGGCCGAAGCTTTCAAGATTCCGAGAGAGCCGCCTATTCGAACGGAGGAAGGCGCGATTTAAATTTGTTGCTGGGAAGAAGTGAACGCGACCACTAGAACCTGACTTCGATTTTTATTCTCTTGAATGAAATTTTGGGAGAGGAAAAGGATTTTATTTTCAACGAAAAAGAAGATGGTAGTGATATTACTTACGGCCATATTCTATTTTCTTTTAAAAAGAAGACGCGTGCAATTCCAACGAACACGTTTTGGAAAGCAGGACATTCCAACGAACACGTGTTGGAAAGCAGGACACGTATCTCTTTGAGACGAAGGCTAAAAAGTCCAAAATTGATATATAATAAAATATATATATATATTAAATTCAAATTCAAACTGTTTCAATTAACGTAGCTCACAATCTTGATCTCCAATCGAGGCATTCGCTAGGCATTCATAAGGTTATCCCTATTCCGAACAAAATGAAAAAGGTTTCGAGTCCAAATTCGATCGTATGAAGAAGATAGCCTTTTGGATCCAATTATAATATTGAATTTTCGATACAGATTTCAGCGTGTTTATCTACCGTATGGCCAAATGATCACTCCAAATACTACGAAAATTGAAATCTGATAATAATACACTATTACGGATCCAATGGAACTGGTTTCGTCAAATTCCGAGACTGTGCCTTGGAATGCTATTTTAAAATTCAGTTTAAACAATAAAATTTCAAAACTGAACAAACCATCTAAAAATTCAATTTTAAAGGTTATATTACCTTCAGTATTATCAATATAAATTTCTCAAGCCCTTTGAAATAATTTCAACAAGCTCGGAACCTCGGGTTTCATATTTTATCAAATTTCCAATGATTAAATTCAATATTTAAATTATCCAAAATCAGTGATATTTGAAATTCAAGTTAAACTAACATTCAAATATTTAAAATCAATTAAATATTTCAATTTCAAATATCCAGAAATTTTGGGTCGTCACAGATTGATTGTCGCGGTCGGTAACGGATGAGTTACGACCGGCCAGAATGGGTAAACTGGTAGAACCATACCTTGGACATTGCCTCAAACCCATTACGACTTTGGTTTAAAATGTAAAATATGTTAAGGTGGATAAATGTAAAGCCTTAATGCTATTTTGATATTTATTTTACTGATAGACATTATCTATTATAGTGTATACTATTATATATAAATAGTTTAACGGATCCTTAGAAGGTGGTAAATTCCGTAACATCTCTTAAGTTATTACACTTATATTGGTGATATTGATTTGACTTACATAAGAGTATTTTAGTTCTGACTCGTGTGTTTTGTCTTTTCATTACGCTCGGCTTAGTCCTAAGTTCTTTTTAGCGTATTAAAGACTATTCTTTAGAGGACGAAAATGGAGTTTTGGTATATTACTATTATTATTATCTCCTGCATCATGCTATTCTGTTGTATTGATTATTTATCCCTGATGTATAGATATAACTCTGATAAATGTGTATACATTATAATTAGATGTATAGTAAATAGCTTTTGAATTGTTTATTTGATTATTATATTTTATCGTTCCGCTGTGAGATCCTGTATTTTGTTTTCTTCTTATTTTTCTTATTTAACCCCATTGATTATCTACGTTCCGGATTGGTTAAGTCGAACATGTATGGATTATTGTCGATTTAAACCTTCTGAAATGTGGGTCGTCACAACGCAGTTATTCAGTGAATAATTGCGTACATGTCTGCAATTATATGGAATAATTGTATATGTGTCTGCAATTATTCAGATGTTTATCAAATGCAATTTTTCAGTGAACTGCAATTATATAAAATAATTACAGATATGTCTGCAATTTATTTTTATTTTCTTTCAGTAACCTAATTATAATATTTACAATTTTAAAAAAAAAATTAACTACTGGTGCAAAAAACATAAAAAATAAATGCTGCTACAGTAAAATAATTATAAGAACCCGCTTTACAACTTTTTTTCAAAGAGGATGCCGTTTGTTGATTTTAGGGATGCGTGACTAATATTCACATAAAAAACATAAAGCGTGAATCGGAAACAGTGGATTAAAGATATTTAAGTCTTCGACAAAATTTTCACTACTCACGTACCCACATTCATTTGAACAGAGCGATGATAAGAGATTATTTTCGGAAACATCTATAACGCTTATTGAACAAAGTACTATATCATTTCCAGCATTGATGCCATTTCAGTTCCCAAAAAACGCAACTGATATAAAAGTCTCCAACACAAATAGTGAATCACTGAATCCCCACATAACCCGAGTTAATGTTTGCCTTTTGCTTTTGGAGTATAATTGTAATAGAAAGCCCGAAGAAGAATGGTTAATTTGAAATGTGCAAAATGACGTCAGCCGATGGATAACTATCGAGCTTATTTTCTGACTCAGATTTCGGACCTCATAGCTTTATCGAATTGTAATTTGTCTACGTTACTGAAAACGTCCAAACAAACAAACAAACAAAGACGATAAAAACACTTTTTCTGCGCCTCACTGAATTCTCCTCTTAATTCAACCAATAAAAAAGCAATTTTAAAAAACGTTGCTGCTATTGCAGCTCAAAATAAAAACAATAATAAGTAGATGGTTCTCATAATTTAGAAAACGAGAGGTTTAATTTTCAATATATATATAGCAAGGTTACAACACATGTCAGTTGTCACATTAGAAACTTTATAGTATAATATGATAATGCAATGGTTAATTATCCTAAAAGATTTACAATTTACATCAAAAGTTTAGCTTCTGACAGTCATCAAGTTTAAGCGGTAAAAGTGTTGCCTTCACTTAGACCATTGTTCTTTCGACTGTATCCTCAAATTCATTCATTCGCTGAATTTTCCTCCATATCCTGGAATATCACAAATATATTAGGGGAATAAAATAAAGTAGCACGGTGTAAAGTACTTAGTTAAGTATTACATGTCTCATCATCGAAAGGAGAAAACTCAACAAATCCAACTGAGAAACAAGACGGTACATACGCAAGGGGGGAAAAATGTTTGCAAGGCTTGGAATTTGAGTAAAATACCCACTCAATTTTTCACAACACGTCCTAGTTTGTAACTACCAAGAACCCTTTGCATTATTAAATATAAGTAATTCCAAAAGAGTAAATTTGCATAAAAGGAAACTAAAATACGACCACATCATTAAAAGGTTTCAAAATCATACGGGAAAGCTTTGAAGTTAGGGATTTACAAATCTATAATGCATGAGTAAGATAACAAATTATGAGTGTTTGAACTAGGAAGTAATCTAACAGAAAATAATAAAGATTATGTTAGAAACAAAAAACTCTACGCTGGAATTCTCGAGCTCGGTGACAACAGTGAGAAGCCTCCTGTACTGATCCCTTGCTTCCGGGTACTGAACCATTGACCTCACTCTTGATAGTGCTTTTACGGTTCTAGCCTCTGACTGCTTTCTTCCTTCTTTCAGCAAATCATCATCCTCCTCTTCTTCATCTTTAGAGGACTCGATCTGCATGCTAGTAGTGCCCTCAGTCAACGACTCTGATCTAAACCCACGTAAGCCACTTCTTTTTCTCCTCCACCGCAATATAACCTTTTCAAGAATCCCTACTGTCCAGCATATTTTTTTGTAGCGCTTTCTCACTTGGTGGCCTCGTACGTGAGCCTTCATGCATGCAAAAAGGAAGAAGAGAAGAAAAACTTAATTCTTCATACACATGACATATGAAACATAAATAAAGAACTGTATTTCTCAAAACTGAAAGCAAGATACCATGATTCAACAAAAACAAGGGAGAAAGTATAATCATCACCTGAATCTTAACAATTCTTTGTCGAGTGATCAAGAAATCTTTTCTCCCTTTCCATCCTCGGTACTTGTTTTGTATTCTGACTGCAGCAGCATGTATGGGTGTATCATGCAGTCTACTTGCTTTGCATGTCTTTACAGCTAACTGTGACAAAGCTTGCTGCTCATCTGTTATTTCACTTTGGTCGTCATTGTATTCAACTATTTGTTTTCTTTGGAAAGAATCGATTCTAAACAGCTGATGAATTCGAGAGGCAGCAAGTGTAGCATTGCGGACAGCATATAATGAGTCTTTAAGAGAGAGCTTTGCTTCTGTGTCTAAATCTACAAGTTCATTGGCGTTCTCTTCATCCAAGTTCTTCTTGGCACCTACAGTAGAAACATCATTCACAGCTATGCCTCGACTATTATTCACAGTTAAAGCAGATAGATGGGAAGTAAGAGATGACTCGGCCAGAAAGCCAGCAATTCCTTTGTGCCCATTTCCAGATGCCAAATCAGCAGGTGTTCTTCCAGAAGGGAAATCTGGAGTTGGATCAGTTAATCCTCCAGAAAATGCATGCAGTTTGACAAGAAAAGCAACCGTCCGTTCTCTGAAATTAAGAAATAGATTGCATTTGTTATGAACTATGCTAGCTTGATATGCATTTTTGTCCTACATCCAAAATGAAATGAGGCACCTTCACTTATTTTACAGTGCCAAAGGGATAAAAGCCTCCATTGTAAAAATTCTTTTAGGCCTCCGTCTAGGCGCTAAGTAATGCTTACCACCTAGCCTAGGCCCACTTAGCAAAGTCTCGCATCATCTAAGAATCCAAATGAATATTTAGGCATTGGTTAGACATTAGCAGAGGCTTGATGCCTTGTATTCTACGTGTTAATTTTAGACAGTCTTGCCTTATCGGCTACTCTCAAACCCATCCAAATTTCCTTATTTATTTATTTATTTTTTATTTATTTTTGATTGATTAATACTAAATGTTATTCAAAATCCACAGGTCATCAAAAATGCCTACCCCCGATTAATCCTCAATTAACCCCCTTGGACGATTAATCCCTACATATTTACCGCCTAGAGATTTTTGCAAAATTCCTAATGAGGTAGCAAACATGAATCGACATACTGAGGGATCTTTTGTGGGGTATTGATACCCCAAAAGTTGCTACAGAATAGCCAGGTTGCTACTCAGTAACAACACTTGCCTAATGTTTAACATCAGGTAAGTGGTATTTTCTATTAATATCAGCAAACATCAAGCAAGTCATATTTGCTATAACATCAGGCAAGTGATATTTTCTATCTCCTTCCCCTTTTTTCATTTATTTTAGTAGATGAATATAGATTATTGTTATATTTCTGTTGTGCTTTACATGTGTATATATTCATTTTATTTATTTGCTTTGTTTTTATTTATTTTCTATACTTTATTTATTTATTTGAAGTAAGTTTAAATCCTTATTGATAGTGGAAAAGAACTAATCGTTGTATCCAAATTGGGCTTGGGCTGCATATATTCAAGCAATAATGCAAAAATTAATTATACAAGCCCACAAAACTTGTAGCAGATCAAGTTCCCTCTTTTGGTAACAAATTAATGAAGTGGATCACGAAGTATTTCTCACCATTCAAAGAGGAGATAAACCCTCTACTCTTTGCATGAAACCGTAAACAGCTGCAACTTTGTAACCCTACTCCTTTCACGGTTCCAATCTACTCTTCTTCTCCGACGTCCTCTTTTGTACATATATACAAACGAAAACTGGTTTGCGAGTTCAACAGTTATACACTTATCATATTTATTATATTTACTGTATATATATAAATTACTATATTTGTTTACTTCAGATGTTTACTGTATTTTGCCATAATACAGTTTAAAAAAAAATCAAGTTAAAGCTAAAAATGATAAAAAAAAAGGGGTACATAACATATAGCATAAAAATGCTTAAAAAGAATATTAAATAACAGAACCCAAAAAAACGTTTACTAACGTAACATTACATAACTAAAATACTTTCTTCTCTTATTATGTCTACTTGCATCTCTGCCAGCAGCACTGTCATTTCTTGTGCCAATTAGTTCATCAGAATGTACATGAAGAGCATATAGTATAGGTGGCAATATCATCTTCACCTTTGCAGAAAACCCATAGAGTATTTCTGCTTCCTCTTAACTTCCATTTTGATCTTTTACCTTTTCTTTTTCTCATAGAAAACTTAGTTGAAGTGTGAATGGATGAAAGAGGGGAAGAAAACCACAGGAAAGTATTCATAAGGCCTTGGCCAATGTTTCAGAAATCGGACAAGTCAATATTTACTACTAGCGGTTAGCAGTAAATATCATGAATGTCACATTGAAAAATTGCATGAGTATGATACGCATGCATTGGGGCTGCTCTAATAGAGCTAAGAGCGGCTAGCTGACACCCTTAACAGTACTTCAAAAAATGAAGAAACATTGAGGTTTAATTGTAAATGCATTTAAAGCGGAAACAGTGTCCAACGTTTAGCAACTTTTCCATGATTTTGTCTTATCGAGTTTTTTCAGTATTACGATCCCACAGGATGAAAATTCATGATCCGCACTGAAATAAGGGGTCATAGGAATTTGTATAATAGAATTAACAAAAACAGGTAAACCGTTGAAAGATTTATTACCTTCCACAGAAGGCTGCCCAATGAAGGGCAGTCCAACCACGTGCATCTCTAAAATTAATATTTACTCCTGCAGTAATTATTGGTTTTATAGCCCAGTCATAACCAAGTGCGGCAGTTAAATGTATCGCACCCTGACCTTCTTCGTCCAAAACATTTGCACCTTTGCCATCATCAAGAACCTTATGAAGCAACCAATCATGCAATTTTTCCTTTAACAATCTCTGAAGTAATTGATCCTTTACTCTATCAGGAGAACATTGCTTATCATTTGATAATTTAAGCATATTAAACCATTTATCATCAGCTTCCATAAGAAGAGAACTGATTTTCTTTCTAATATTGAGTTTCTCTTCAGAAATATTAAAAACGTTAGAATGATCAATGGAACCTAATGTCATCAATTTCCCGAGTCGAATATGGAAGTTCATCTCATTTGTGCAGTACTTGCTAGAATCAGATTCCATATACATAGAGTTCCTGGATCGATATTCAAATTCACGAACTTCACTGCAAGCCAATCGGTTAGAGCACGTGATGTAAAATGGAACCCTTCCAGGTATATGTGGTGGAGCATGACACCTGAGAATACCATCAGCTAATATTTCAGCAGGGACTTCTTCTTCTCCAAACATACATGACAGTTCAATATTTCCTACACCCTTTTCACCTTTTAAAAATGTCCCAGTAATTAGAACCTGTATTAAATGTGTGTTAGTGTAAAATATAAATAAGATTGCTTATTGTATACAGTAGCCACTGAGGTTTATATGACAAAGTACAGCAAAGTATGCTGCTTATTTTCACAAACTTGTGCAAAGTACGATAATTATATTTGTGCAACTACTATCAATAATGATTTGATAGCTAAAGTCAATTTTTATCACAGAACACAAATTCAAGCATAGCAAATGGCAGTGTTATATGGCAAAAATATAGGAGCTGGTCATATCTAGAATGTTAAAGGTAAATTTACAAGCAGTAACAGACACATTTCACAGAAGTACAGTAAGATGTAGCACGTTTTTATTCAAATATTTAGTTGTGCAGGTATAAGAGCAGTTTCAGAATTCACACCTTTGTTTCATGGTCATTGTATGCCCAATTTGGAGAAAAATCTATAATACTGAAGAGCTGATCTTGAGAGACAGATGGCCCCACAACGAATGCATCTTGCTCTGGATTTGACATGCCTAAATCATCAACTCGGTCGCTCTCCATAAAATTCCAATAAGGTTGTGAAGCTGATTTCATATGCGAGTCGTTAATCTCTTCAAATTCTTTGCTCATCCACTTTGAGAAGCTACCATATGATTTTAAGCTATCTCCCTCCATATTGGAAAGTCCTAGTGATAATTGTTCTAGTATTGCATGGGAATTTGTATTCTGTTCCAGGAAACGGTCACTTTCAACATTGGATGAAGCTGTAGTATCGATATCAGGATGACATGCCTGTGGAGAAGAAAATTTATTTCCTTAGGATGATTTGAAGTGGAAGCCTTCCATGTAACCTCAACACTAAACTCATATCTTTAATAGTGGTTGTGATACATTTAGTGTCACATTTTTTTGTATAGACGTGAACTACCCAAAATGCCCTTAGAAAATTATAACAAATAGCTGAATATATTAAAAAGTCAAGCCCTTTTCATAATTGTTGAATCAAAGTTTTATCCTTAATTTGACTCAATGAGCTTTTATCCGTGTGTATCTCATAATCGAAATTGTGCTGCATTACGGCATTATAAATGCTCCACGTTCCTTTCATTCATTTCCTAGGAAACAAAAATTTTTGCATTCTTTTCTTTTAAAAGAGTCCCAAATCAACTTCTCACTATGGTAGGTTTTACGTATGTTCCTTTTCTTCCATTTAAATGTAGAATTCAGTTGACGTTCATTCCACAGTTAATTATTTGTTTCTTTTCTTCCTCAAAACTTCTTTTTTCTTGGATTTGATTATACAAATTTAATTTAATTTTGATTAATTTTCTATGAATTCAGTTGAAATTTATTCTACAATGAATTATTTGTTTCTTTTCTTTTTCAAAGCTTTTTTTTTCCTTTGCTTATACAAATTTTATTTTTAGTTCCTAATTCCGAATATTTTGAAATCCAAGAACCATATAAATTTGGCATTTTCAAATTGATTAGAATTCAGTTGATGTTAGTTCAACAGTGATATTCGTTTCTTCCCTTCCTCGGCTTCTTTTATCCTTGGATTTGTTTATACAAATTTTATTTTTAAATTCTTAATTCTGAATATTTGAACAGTTTCTCCATCTTTTTCGACAAAAAGTTCATGATTTACTAAAGCAAGGAATTCAATCAATGTTCGGAAACTGAATGTCAAAAATAGTTTTGGTGTAATGTTCATTTTGTATTTGATTTATAAATTCAGCTCGATTTATAATTTCAGCTCAATTCTTTCCTTTGTCAGACGTAAATTTTGTATTATTACCATTCAATTTTTTTCACGACTTGATTGAATGTCAAAAATAGTTTTGGAGTAATGTTTGCATTTTGTATTTGATTTATAATTTCAGCTCAATTCTTTCCTTCGTCAGACGTAAATTTTGTATTATTACCATTCAGTTTTCTTCAGGACTTGATTGAATGCCAAAAACAGTTTGGTATAATGTTCGCATTTTGTATTTGATTTATAAATTCAGCTCAATCATTTCCTATTTCAGATTTAAATTTTGTATTATTACCGTTCAAATTTCTTCACGACTTGATTTAATACCAAAAAGCAACATTGTTGTAATGTTTACATTTTGTATTTGGTTTATGAATCACTGATTTAAGTCCTATATTTATTTGTTGGGTTTGACCAACTTTATTTTTTCTTAACAGTTAAAAGGTTTCTCTTAATTTTCATCTCAAGTTGAGCATATAGACTGATGATAAAATATACGAATGCATTAATTATGAAGAAAAAAAGATTTTTCAATTGTAGATTTTTCATATAGAAACTCATTTAAGCCTATTCTTGAGTAAAAGGAAAATATTCTTTTTACTATCACTTTCATTTTTGAATGGAGATAAAATACTATTGCGGATTTATGGACTTTTAATGAGATTAGAGAACTATGTTTTATAGTGGTTAAAAAAGGATGCTACTATTTGCATCCATCTAAACTCTTCTCTCGTCCACCTACACCCACATTTTCATAAAAAAAATTATTTTTTCAAACCACAACTCAACTTTTTCTTCCGATCTTTCTTCAACCAACAAAATCAAATTTTCCCTATCCAATTTATCCATAGCCGGACTTTTTTTAATTTAATATTTCACTGAGATATATAAATCCAACTAATTTAGTTACAATTAAGTTGTTGTGAATTTAATTGTAATTATAATTTCCATTTTTTGTAACTGTGTAACCCTAACTAAGATTAACATATTAAAAAATAATTTGCGGCTCAAATCAAGTGTTACAGTATAACATATTACTACTTAGATCAAAAATATCCAATCATTATTGTTTTTATTGTTGGTTGAAAAAAAAGGAAAAACAAAAAAAATCAATTGGAGTAGAAAATAATATAATATAGTCAATTATGATAATCCATTCACTAGAAAATTATCAGGTTTACAAAAATATTGATTTACCGACATATTCTAAATAGAATTAATTTTCTTAACTAATCAACTTCTAATCTGAAATTCATGAAAAAAAAATATTTACATTTTTCATCTCATTTTATTTTGTCATTAATGATTAACAGGATTGAAAATAAATATGCTTGAGTATTAGATTTTATTACTTATATGATCTGATTATTATTTATTTCCAAATCATTTTACACTTAAGGTGGGTTTTTGAAGTAGATTTCATGATTTAATTTAATTAATTTTTAAATGACGTTAGTAAGTGTTTAGATTGGTGCAAATAGTAACACCCCGAGAATTTTATTCTGCGTCTTTTTTTCTTAAATATGGTTGTAAAACCTTTAGTTTCGCAGTTTTTTGACGTAAATGTGAAATATCGAAATTCCCTTTTAATAAGAAAATAAAATAAACTAATTATTCACTACTTGGATCTATTTAAGAAATTTACAATTTTAAAAAGAAAGAGTCAATCCCAGTTTGGAAAATTATTCAATATATTTATAATCTATTTTGATGATTATTTGATATATTTATAATTTATTTTTATTTGGTAGTTACGTAATGTTAGTATGGTTTATATCCATTAGCGTCTTCATACATTCCATATTTACTCAATTTACCAATTGAATGTATAACAAATGAAATGAAGTTGCTACATAATAAGCATATTTCTATGTATGGTAAGAAATTTAAAGATAAATGTCTTGGCTGACATGTTTTATAATTTCTAATAGTACTTTATAACTTTTATTTCAAAACAAAAAGGCAAGCACTAGAGTGGTATTTCCAATTAACGTCGAAGTTCAAGGTAATTTGTGATCTATTTTATTTTTAACTTGGTAGTTATGTTATGTTAGTATGGTTTACATAAATTAGCGTCGTAATGAAATATCTCATTCATATTTACTCGATTTACTAATTGAATGTTATAACTAATGGAATGGAGTTACTATGTGATAAGTATTTTTATATATAAACACTGTTATTTATAAATTTTATTCAACAATATATTTGACATATAATTTAATCAACTACTGAAAAATATTAACCAAATATTTCCTAGAATTGGAAAACATTATTTCAAATTTAAAATTCAAAAACAATATTATATTTGTTGTATGTATTTATTTATGAATATGTATGTATTATATATGAATTTAGTTAAATAATATAATCAATATGAAATTATATACATGTATGTATGTACTATATATGAATTTAATTAATTAATATAATCAATATGAAATTATATACATACATATATATATTATTATTTTTTGACTTACCCATTATGTTTTGTTAATATGTTTCATACCGATTAAAACCTTTCATAAAATTTTCTCATTTCACATTTATATCTCATAAATATTATTTGAATGACATTTCTAAATAGTTTACCAGAAAAATCACTCAATGTATTCACTTTCTGGATAAACTTAAGAAATTTAAAATTTTAAAAAGAGTCAGTCCGAAATATTATGCGATATATTTGACTAAAGATTTTTTAAATAGTCAATTTGAGATATTACTAAAGATATTTAATTTCATGATAAATAAAAGAAACTTTAAATTTTGAAAAGAAAGAGGCAATCCGAAATATTATGTGATATATTTGGCTAAAGATATTTCTAAATAGTCTATTTGAAACATTACTTAATATATTTACTTTCCTGGTAAACCTGAGAAATTTGAAATTTTGAAAGGAAGGAGTCAAGCCGAAATGTTATCAGGTGTAATTGACTGAAGGCGTTTCTAGATTGTCAATCCGAAAAATTATTTGATATATTTGCAGGCTATTTTGATTTGGTAGTTATATTATGTTAGTATAATTAATATCCATGAACGTCTTCATGCATTTTCATATTTACTCGATGTACCAATTGAATGTTATAACTAATGGAATGAAGTTACTATGTAATAAGCATATTTCTATATTTATATGTATGGTAAAAAAAATTAATAGATGAATAACTTGGCTAATATGTTTTATAATTTTTAATTGTACTTTATAACTTTTATTTCAGAACAAAAAGGCAAGCTCTAGATTGGTATTTCCAATCAACATCGAAGTTCAAGGTAATTTGAAATCTATTTTAACTTGGTAGTTATGTTATTATAGTTTACATCCATTAATATTTTAATGAAATGTACATTCTATACTAATTATGTCGCCTTGACCATATGATGCTTCTAAAAGAATTATATTCTATGCTGCATGAAACACAATCATTTGTATAAATTGTTCCTCCTAATATGCATAAAGCGCATGTAACTTTTACAAAAATTTCATTATCACAAGCGAAAAGCGTTCCATTTATACAGAACATTTACGTTTTCATGCGCAAAGCACGTGCCATTTGTGTAAATATTTTCCCTTGCACATGTAAAACACGTCATTTCTATTTATTTTTTAAATCCATGCAGGAAGCGCGTACCATTACACTTGTTGCAATAATGTATTTTGAACAACCAAAGGCTGTAGCAAATCAAAATTAATTGGTGAAGTTGTGATAACATATTGACATAAATCCATGAATACGTTGATCAAAACACATGGTTAAATACTCACATTGAAGGTTGACATTTCTTTGAAAGACTTAAGAACATGATAACATGCTGGTATTTCTCATCACCCAAACAATTCATGTAGTTTTCTCAATGTGTTTTGATAAATTGCAAAAACATAACCTTCCTATCAAATCCTGAAGCACAAGTGTCCCCACCCCACCACTGACAATGGAAAAAAAAAAATAACCGAGCAAGTCTAACAACACACATGAGATCACACTTATTACCAGCAAATACACTGCTTTGTTGAAATAGAAATCACGATTATGAGGGGATTTCGAAGTGAGCCGCATGCAATGTTCAAGGTAAACAGATTTTCTTCAATTAATTGACCCAATGATCCTTGAAATTTGGAGCCATTTGAACAGTAAAAGTTAGGCGATCTTTTAATTAAATTCATTAAAATATTAAGAAAAAGGAGCATAGTAAATGGACAGTTGAATAGCAACTTTTTTTTAAACCTTATTTTCAGTTCAAGTTGGTAACAATTATTGCATTATTGAGAAACTAACCATTAATTCCAAACTTAACCGAATACTATAAGCATGCTACCTGCAGCTCTCTGTCATCATTTTGTGATTTAATGTTGCCATCTTCAGTTAAGAGTTCCCCGAATGTAAATGATGTTCGTTCTGAGACATTCATTTCAATTGCCTCTGCTCCAAATGAAGGTGGTATGGATGTAAATGACAATTGAGTTCCATTATTTTCCAATACTTCATCCCAAGCTGGTAAGTCGGATTGTGACCCAGCTTCACTATAACCTAAGTCAAGGCCTATACTATCGAGTACTTCAGCTATATTATTTTTTGAAGCAGAAGATGCATCTGTTTCTGGTGTTTGTGTCTGAGGTATTTGATGATTATCTGAAACAATATGAAAACATGATCATCATTCTTGAAACATAAACTAAAAATGCATCGCTTTATGACCTTGTAAAACATATCATTTCAACCCCTGTAGATCTCATGACTTGTAGTGGGCCAATTCAGGACTTACAAAAGGTTTCATATTAGAACAGTTTGATTAAATAAATATTATGAAATTCGAGCATAATTTTACACATGGTTTAAAAAACCATTATAAATTATAAAGAAAAATACATGTAGTGTCATTCTTATTTGGGCAGCTTATGAGATTTGAGTAACTATTATATGAACATAAAACATTTGGAATTTCAACACAAATACAATTCACGCAAAACTTACAATGATCAATTAGTGAAGAAACTGGAAGCTTAGAGCTAGAAAGATTTGCATTCACTATATGTCCATTCTCATACTGCTGCAACCCAAGGAAAGGGTGGTATCTGGATCGGGCTTGATATTTATCTGCTGGATCGAATTTCGCTTTAGATACACTGAAAGAAAATGATGTTTGTTCGAAGTATGAATCAGTGGACTGATGTAGCATCAAATATTGCTAAAAGTTTTAAACTCAATTCCCAATATTACAACTCCCAACTTGCATGCCTATAAATCTTCAGAGTAAAAACAGGTTATATCAATGCTAACGATTTTCCTATACAGGCTACACATTGAGGGAACAATCGACATGGACCTAATAAGTTGCTCAACTAATCAAACTCGGAAAGAATGGGGAAATTTGGTTAACAAAAAATACAAGCTCTTAATTAGTCCATGTTGTGTTTTATAACTTAAGAGTTGACCTGCGCGGACATGGCTAGATAAACATGAACCAAATATAATAGAATTGGTAAAGTACCTTCACTTAAACCACTAAAACGAAGTCAACTTCTGTTAACATTTTGTACACTTATGAAACAAATATATAATTTTCATTTAACTAAATTCATTTATTAACAGAACAAACTTAAATCAACTTGTAGCAAGCTGAAACCATATCAACCCCAGTGGTTTGTTGCAGAAATCACCATAAAACTAGTAACTATATTTGGGGAAAGGTAGCATTGTAATTGTATTCAAAGGACCTAAAGAAAAAGCTTTATTACTTTAAAAAAAACCACATATTGTTGACAAAGAGATAGGTAAGTACCTGATTGACCATATTCTGATGTCTGAGAACTGCTTGGACTTCCAATGTCTGTACCGTGTGAAGGTAGTTGATTTTGACTTGTAAAAGAATTAGAACAGACAGGACTCATAGACCGGACAATGTCATTGTCATTTCTATTACGGTTACAACTTATCTTGCCACCCTGCATGAGAAAATTATACAATAGTAATGTGAGAAGAAAAGAAAAATGAACAAACAGTAGGTAGAATGCTTTAAAGAGTTACGTTTATTCAAAACATTTTGATTTCAAATCAACAACAATTCATCAAATCTGATAGATGATAAGTGATACACGCACACATCCCCCCCCCCCCCCACAACCCACACACCACAGTTGATTGGCACAGAAGATAACGATGCTTGCAAATAAGTCGTTCCTACATCCCAATGTCTTATAAAGTTTTAATATATTATAATTTTTCATTTCATTTATTCTAGACACATGTTTTTTGATGTCAAATCACCCAAATTTATATTTGACCTTAGCACATAACATTAATCGTTACAGAGTTGCTTCAGTTCTTTTACTCATTACCGGCATGGTCAACAATCCTATTCCTACAGGATTTCAAACCATCTATCAGTATATTGTACGAATGTTTTAAGATTGCATGTATTTTAGTACGTCAACATGTAAGGAACAAATAATATGTTTTGACCACCCATCAACCAAAGGTCAAAGCGAAAACAGGACAAAAAAAGGAAGAAAAAAAACTGATATACAACCTTTACTTCAAGATAGTGAACAAGAACAATGTGCATGAATGCCCTGCATCAAAAAGAATCATGTTAAGCTGTTAAAATACTAGAAAAACAAAAATCAATAAAAATAACATAAAAAATAAACAGAATTCAGTCCATAGAGAAACTAATTTTCATAGTCAATAAATACAAGACAAATTTCCACTAAAAGTAAGGTGCTGTTTTCTGGACAAAAATTAACACTTGTGAACTGCTTCGGCAAAAATTAACACTTGCTACCACAGCAAGTGAATTATTCGATTGCCCAACTTTTGAAATAAATTAAGTTGGCATGGAACATGGCCATGACTGCTCCGTTCAGCGTTAATAAGTACAACAACAATAACAATAACTAAGCTATTATTCCCAAACAAGTTAGGATCTGCTAGAAATGGAATCCAAAACTAAATGACAAAGTCAATTTAAAAGCAATAATAACAATAATATTTTTTTAAAGGGTGAAAATAGAAGTAAAGATAAAAATAAATAAAGTAGAATAAACAAACAACCAAACAAATAATAATAGTAATAAACAAATAAATTAAAAATAAAAATAGATAAAGAAAGTAAAAAACCATGATGATGATGATGATACTAATAGTAATAATGGTACTACTAGTAATGGGGACCGAAGACCAAACACTACGTCTTGGGCTCCTATTCACTAGTCGTATAATCTAAAACTTATAATACTACATCTAAATCAACCCTGGGTAGAAAACTTCTAGCTCATGGTTCTGTTACGTAGATCGTTAACTTCCACACGCTCTTATCCGACACCAGCTCTCGGATATATTCTAATTCATCAAATCTCTTTTTACTACTTCCTATATCAGCCTTAGTCAACCTATTTCTCTCTTTGAGTATTCAATCCGGCCTATAATTCCACCGTGCACAGGTGCCTTGGGAACCTCTGTTGGAGATGTCCAAACCATCTTAAGCGGTGTTGGACTAGCTTCTCTTCCATTTGTGTTACTCCAAGTTTATCACGTATATCATCATTCCTAATTCGGTTTCGTCTTGTATGACCACGGTTCATTGCAGCATACACATCTCTGCTACACTTATCTTCTGAACGTGTTGTCTTTTAGTATGCCAACATTCTGCAGCATACAACATCGCAAACCTGATTGCCACTCTATAGAACTTTCATTTAAGCTTTTATGAGACTTTTCTATCACAGAGAATGTCAGACGATAGTCGTCATTTCATCCATCCCGCTCAAATTCTAAAAAATAACATCTTATCAATCTCACCATCATACTGCAATATTGACCCTAAATATCGAAAAGATTCCTTGAACACTACTTGTTCGGCCAGAGTGACATCTTCATCCTCTAACCTAACACCGCTACACTCGCACTTCATATACTCTGTTTTAGTTCTACTAAGTCCGAAAACCCTTTGATTCCAAAGTCAACATCCACAACTTCAGTTGTCTATCAACCCCTATCATATTTTTGTCAATCAACACAACATCATCAGCAAAGAGCATACACCAAGGGATCTCACCTTGTATATCATTCGTAACTTCATCCATCACTAGGGCAAAAATATAGAGACTCAAAACTGACCATTGATGTAATCCAATATTAATGGGAAAGTCATTGGCTTCACCATTGCATGCTCTGACACTAGTCACAACATCATCGTACATATCCTTGGTAAGGGTGTACTTTGTTGAGAATCTCTTCTTTTTTGGAGTCCACCATAACCTTTCTCGGTACTTTGTCATAACATTTCTTCAAATCGATAAATACAATCATTCTTTTGCTCTCTAAATCTCTTCATAAGTTGTCTTATCAAAAAAATCGTCTCTGTGGTCGACCTCCTAGACATAAAACCAAATTGGTGTTTTAAAACACTTGTCATCCTTCTTATATGATGTCCAATGACTTTCGCAAAGCTTTATTGTATGACTCATAAGCTTAATTTATCTATAGTTTGTGCAACTTTGAATATCTCCATTATTCTTGAAGATTGGAATTAATATGTTTTTCTCCACTCATCTGGCATCTTGTTTAATTTGAAAATATTATTGAACAACTTAGTTAGTCAGGCTATCCATGCATCTTCAAGACATCTCCACACCTCAATGGGATGTCATCAGGCTAAAACGTCTTGCATGTTTTCATCCGTTTTAACGCCTTTTTTACCTCAGACTCTTGAATTCTCCGAACAAACCGTCTGCTGATATCATCAAAAGAGTCGTCCAGCTCAATCGTAGTGCTATCACCTTCTTCGTTGAATAACTTGTCGAAGCACTCTCTCCATCTATTTTTTGTCTCGCCGTCATTTACCAAAAGTCTATTATTCTCATCCTCGATGGATTTAACTTTTGGTTGAAGTCTCTCGTCTTCCTCTCGTAGAGTTTAGTTATCCTATAAACGTTTTTTCTCCCTTCTTCGTACTTAGCTTGATCTTCATACGTCCAACCCTTTGCTTCACTCATCGCTCTCTTTGCGTTCATCTTGGTCGTTTTGTACTTTTGCATGTTGTCCTACCTCCTGTGATGAAGCAAGCATTTGTAGCAATCCTTCTCTTTGATAGCCTTTTGCACATCATTGTTCCACCATCACAAATCTTCACGTTTGCGTTTATTTCCTTTTGTTATCCCAAACACTTCGGTGGTCACTTTTCGAATGCGTGTTGTCATTTCATCTCACATGTCATTTGCTTCTTCTTCCATATTTCATGCCCATTCTCTCACCATTCTATCCTTAAACATCTGTGAGTCGTCTCCTTTGAGCTTCCACCATTTCGTCCTACTAATCCTGGCTCCTTTATCTTTTCGAACACGTATCCAAAGACGAAACTCGGATATCAAAAGCTGACGTCAGACGGCACATTCTCTATGTATGACTTTGTAATCTACGCAAGCTCGTTTGTCATCTCTTCTAATAAGAACAAAGTCAATCTTGCTAGAGTGATAGTCACTCCTGAAAGTAACTAAATGTGATTGTGTCTTTCTAAAAAAAAGGTATTAGCTCTCACGAGATCATAAGCAATAGCGAAATTCAATATTTCTTCTCCTTCTTGGTTCCTATCGTCATATCCAAAACCACCATGCACTCTCTCAAACCCCCCACTAGTTTATCAACATGGACGTTGAAATCTCCTCCTATGAAAAGTTTCTCGTTACTAGGCACATCTCTAACCATGAAGTCTAGAAATTCAATAAGTAATACAATTATTATATTTTTAAAATTTAAAATTAAACGGTAGTTTGTTATATCTCTTCTCCATAAAAACATGTTTCTCCATTTATCTTCGAAGAACATAAATAACTTTTGAAAATCTTTCAAACATATCATAGTAAATATTCTTTGACGAGGAATATGACATGATAGATTTAGATGTCCTAACTACAAAATAAAAAATAACAAATACATTGATTACATACCTCCCAACTGAAGAACTTACGAGCAATCATCATTCGCATTTTCAAGAAAATAAATGAAAGCGTAGTTCAAACGTTTTGTGACTAGTCTTGGAAACATGTATAATCTGAATGGAACGAATGATTTCATTTTAAGTAAGAATGCTTATGCATACCATAGAGCATGGCATATCAAATGCACAACACAAATGAGTTAAAAGATCCAGCAGTGTAATTTATAAATAATAAAAAAACTATATGATATTATATAGTTTTTTTCAACTTGCTTCAAATGATATAAAGCTAGGTAATCCAAAACTTGTGAATGTCTTGGAACCAAGGTTTAAAATTCCATTTTCCGGTTCCATTTCGATCAACTGAGAATTTTGAAATTTATGTCCCCTTGGAAATCTAAATATTCCACTTCGATTCTACTTTTAAATCATGGAACTCTTTCGGTAACGTTTTCTATAAAAATATGTTAACAAATATTAGAAACAAAATGTATAGCATATTTATAAAGAAATTACACATGAAATAATTAGATAATAAATTGTACGCTTCTGTTTTGACTTTTATTATGTATGTTTTGTTAATATGATTTGATATATGTCTTTTAGGTGTATGTCTTAATAATAAATTTAGTGTGGATTCGAAGATATTACATTTTGTGATGAGTTTTTAATGTTCTTTCTTTTGTTTCTATGTGACCCTCTCTTCTTGTATAGGCATTACAATATGGATTCAATCATTTGATTAACCATTTTGAGAAATGTATTTTCGAATAAAGTTGAATTTGAGTTGATTAAATAGCAAAAGACCAAATTTGCACTTGTTTTCAATATGTACATAATAAAATATTCAATTGTCAGGTTAGATTCAAAGTCGTTAATGTTTTGTTGATTTTTATTCGATAAAAACATTATTCGCGTCTTTTTTTTCAATTGTTGGTATGGCAATTGGAATTTCATTTGAATTCCGTTCTGATCTTTCCCAAAACCAGGAAGGAATCACCTAACTTCTGCCGTGCTGGATGGAAATATGAACCATAGTTAGAACACGTAAAAGGTATGTGATTGCATTTTGTCCAATGTTTTTTAGGTCCCATTTATTGAATGTAATGGTTATGCTAGACTGAGTATATTAGCTGTATGCTCATAGACTTCACATTCACATATGTTATGGCTAGACGAAAATTTGATGTTCACGGCAACTCAGTGTTATCGAATGTCTGATTCTAGCATAGCACATGTTAGCTAGTAGATTCAAATTATAAACATGCAAAATGAAAAGTCTCCCTAGAATCTTTTCGATTGCTCAATACAAATATATGTTGTCATTGGTTATAAAATATTTTACCAAAAAAATCCTATCCTCGTTCCAAATCAACCAAGAAATAATGAACATTTTGAAAACCATTATGGATTAAGACAAATCAACCAAGGGAATACAAACCGATGCAAAGAGACAATGAAATATCAACAATATGAGATGCAATTGAAAATGAATTATCTATGTCATGAAAAGTACGCGCAAGTAGCGTGCTTAAGCGAAAATTGTTAGTACATCGCTTAAGTTTATGAAACATCAAGAACATCAAATGATTACCACTTAAACTCGCTTAAACGATGCTCATTTTGCATCCCACCTAAAATGAAGAAAATTAAAAGGGGTTCTATTGTAAAAGTACCATTGCACTAAAAAGGCTCTACCCACTTCAACCATGATAAATTCTAGCTCTAAAATTTGTAATACTTAAAACGATGGATTTTAGGAATAAAATTTGAGTTAAAAAGGTTAAGTGCCCTTAATCAACAGTTAAGCATCATTATGCAGGGTGAGACTTTTTTCATCTCACCTTGTTTAGCGCTTAACGTAACATTGGAATTTACATGGATGTTTATAATCTTCTAGTATTGGTATTGCGCTATTTATTTTCCAATAAATTTGTACTAGTTTTTTTGAACTATTCAAATAATAAATACATGTAACTTTACTTAAATATAAAATTAACACACAAAAAAGATCACATTTTTTTAGAAAAAAATTGATTGAGGACTAAGGGTCTCGAATCCAAGACCTTTGGATCTACAGTTCAAATGTCTTGCCACTGCATGGTGGTCTTCGACAAAAATTCAGCTTCAAAATATCATATGAACATCTCTCCGCATCGTCCATCCAAAACTTTCATTGAGAAATAAAAATCACCATTCCTCATCACCCATTCAAACAGTAGTGTACAAAAACTAACAGAAGTAGTGAAAGGTTGGTGCAGTGCAAATAAAAGTTACTACCATTCATTCTAAAAGTAGCGGACGGGCGATAAGAGATGTTGTCTGTTATGTATAATCTCTACCACAATCTTAGTTTAGCGCAGATGCCAATCTGATGCAAACTTACCTTTCTTGATAAAAGTTTCCAAGTGGATATTTTGTGTGTTTACACCGGACGTCAGGCCAGACATCACGTCATGTCACATCCTGATGACATGCAAACAAACAAACTTATTGGCTAAGACTGTCACTATTTATTGTGTTGCAATTGTATGTGTGCTTGCACTGATGTGTATGAGTATGCAAACTGCACACAGCATACACCAGTACTTTTGTGACGGTGCCTAGCATTTTCAGTCTCATCACAGCACCATGTATCTTTTCTGACAATCAATTCCAGGAAAAAAATTGAAGAGGAGGAGGAGGGACAGGGTGATGTATATGTTTTCTACTCAAGAATATATCATTACATCTAATATCATTACATCTAACATAGTGAATGATCATACATCTGACCAAGGGATTAACCATATTCCAAAGTGAAGAACACAAAGCCCTTAACAAGTAGATGATGATTTCATCCGTCAATAAAAGCAGCATAGCAAGTACAGTTTAAGCGTTCATATTTAGTAAATAACGACTTGGATGTAAACATAAACATAGTAAGATTAACCAACTATTATTACCATTATCATTCGACTGATTAATAGAACCTTGAAGTTAATAATCCTGATGTATAATTTATAGATGAAAAATCATTCATCGGTTAAGCAACAAAATCAGAAGAGTTGAAATTGGAACTGATGCCATGCTTGAAAAATGGTTGAAGAATTATTAGTCAGGATTTGAATATGACAGAAAACCACTATCAGTTCTTGCGAAAAGTTGATGAGGAAAAAAAATGGAAAAAGTAGAACTGCTTTCTAAGTGATTAAACTACTACCATAATTAGGTAACATATAAATTTATTGCATCATATCACAAAATTGATCCTCAGTACATCTATCTTGTAATTAATTATACTCTAAGGCAATAGAAAAGGTCCTTAAAAAACAACTGAAAATTCGCCACTGAAAATTTTACACATCAACGAAAACAGTATTGCAGAAGTACATAAATGCAGATATATTATCTAGTAAATAATCACCTGGGTGTAGAGATAACCAAAACCTATTATGAAGAAGGATCAATGAGCATACAATTTAAGCACAAGATAATTATGTAAACCACTGAAGGTTGGAAGGAGTAACTTGCATGGTCCAGCTTAATTAAACGTACGTAATTTGAATATAAATTAAAAATCAAAATCAAAGTTTAACTTCACTGTGCGGATCGCCTGGTCTATAAGAGATGGTATTCACACAATTAACAGAACCTTACAATTTTACAATATAGCAGCATAATTTACAGGAAAAACAATTCTCACTCCTTGCAAAAAGTTTATTAGCAGATACCGAAGTAGCTACTAACAAAATCTGAAATGCCAGATTTTGGTATTGATACTTTCATTCGGATATGGTGGAAATGTTATACTTGAACGCATGGTAGTGATTTGTTTCGTATCTAGCCAGCCAGTCAGCCAGCAAGCCTAGGATTAATAAAATATTTGCCTCTTATCACAGTGTAAGTAGTCATTATTATAATAAAAAGCATGTGGTTGAATGGCTTATAGGTCATAAAACATTTGCGATGTGTATGGTACGAGAGTATATTAAGAGAATATCTACTTAGAAACACATTGATCTTAACACTCGTGGATATTTGTATATGGACACATTTGGGTATTAAGGACGCCGTACTTTAATTGGACGGGTATTAAGGATGAATGTTGGAAATATTGCTATGAAAATGAATTACTAAAAAATTGAGAAGTATCATCAGACCTCTTATTTTAGGATACTCCCACATCTTGGGACATTATGAAAGAATCATATTTAAATATATGGTTCTCAAGCCATGTTGAGCCATTTGGTCACTCAATGTTTTCTCTTGTGTTGAAGAGTGGAGTCATATTTGATGACACACATGTGCGTGCGCGCCGTTCGTCTAATGGGCCAGGTTGGTTTGGGTTGGGTATTATAGTGTGATATTTAATTTTTAAATAAAATTTATTTGACAAAATAGAGATATTTCTTTTCTTTTGAATGTTATTTCCAAAAGAAAAACAGATACATTTTTTTTCTGATGCAGTAAATCGAGATAGATTGAGTCCTTCATCTCTGTTCTTCCTCCTCGATTGTTTCTGCATGTTGCCATCTTCTCCACGTACTAAAAAACGGTTCTCTCGTTGTATATTCTGTCTATAAAAAGAAATTTATAGACAGGACATAAAGGCAAAACAAAATTCCATTTTTTCTCTCCATTTTTTTAAAGACAGCCCGATTTCCTTCGAGCCTAACAAGGGTGATAGACTAACGATATTTCGACTGCGCAAACGAATACCAATAAAGAATCTGAATCTGGATTGTTTAATCCGAGGGACGACCTGGTTGACCGTCAGCCTTGCACAACTTCAAGCAAAGCCGCGAAACGTCTTAAAGAAAGCGACTTAGTCCGCGACTCATTCCAGAAAAATACATTTTACTTCTGCTGCAACAAAACACTATAAATTATGAAACTCAAGAATTTTTAACAGTTTTTTGAAATAATGAAAATGGTTGTCTTACTTTCTTTGAACTCACAGTTTCTACTCTAGGATTCAAGTATTTCGGCTAACTGTTTGATCATGCCTTTATTTCATAAATCAAAACTGTATGGTCATACAAATAAGTAGATTGTGGATTATTATATTTAGTTTAGATTCTCTCTTATATAGAAAAACAATCGAGAAGAATAAGCATCATGAAACAGAATATATAATTTAAAGAGTAAAGGAAGTTTGAACTCCTCTTCTCTGTGTTACATGTGTGATGAATTAAATTGGACAGAATTACCCTTCCTAAGTCCCTTGAATTCATATTTACATAAAGGTATTTTGATATAAAATTGTGAAGTACAGCTATAGTTAGCTGTAATATAGGTACAGTGTCATATTGCTCTAATCTAAATATCAGAACACTTACTCTTCCAGCATCCAGTAACTTCTTCGCTGAAAATTTTCATTCTCTTCTCCATGTGCATAATAACAATGTAGAACATCAACACTTTCCGCCTGAGTTAAAATAACATTGATTATTTTATGAAACTGCGGAAATAAGTTACATCGACGATATTCACATACATAACTTCATGATATGTTTTAGTCACAATGAGAAACATCACCTCTTTCAATGTGCAAATCATTTTTTTTTATCAGCTGACATCAACTTTCGAAACAAACATGTAAAAAAAAAAGGCATGATGGCAAGGTAGAGTACTCTACACCTTGCCCATAGGTACCAATTACAAGAAAATTGTTGCAATTGAATCATTCATTTGATATCCACTTAAACATTTAATGTAATCAACATTTTAGTGATTTTGATATGTTTCTTTGTCAATGAAACCTCAGGAACAATTAAGAGTACAGAATTAACACCCTTTCAGTACAGGCAAAGGCATAATGAAATTGCTTCAGAATCGAAGCACCTGTACTTACAAGCATGCAACCTATAAAGGCTGGATAATCCTGACTGTTTTATTTGAGGTGAGTAGAACTCTATCCAGCCGTTTAAGGTCTCTTATTCTAAAGCAAAAATGCATGCATATCTACAGTTTACTTACTTTTAACCTCTCATGAGCTTCTTTCACAGTCTTTCCATCCTTTTTCTTCCGCCAGTTATGCCCATCTTTTCTGAAATATCTCAAGATCTTCCTATCAAAAAGAAATAGTGAACCACCTAATATAGCAAATACAGTGCGTTAACATTGTGCCAGCTGGAGAATTAAAGAAGTAATTTATTGCTGAACTACAGAAGCAATTTCGTATCTGCAGAGTATTATATTCTTAGTTCACAAAACCATATCTGAATTCATAAAAAAACAGCAGCTAGAGGTATATCAAGTCAACTGACAACTAATGATGCATACATGCGTCAATAAATCTCTATACAAGACAAAAAATAGTAGGAATTCAACAAAGTTCGTAGGGAAATAAGTCAAACTATCACTATGAATTATATTATGCCATATAAGAGGTATAGTTGGCTACTGTTTAATAACCTAAGGTAGCTGAAAGGTCTATACTGATTTACATTTGCTTTTTAGGATAGAATGCAAATGAACAATTTAAAATAAGCCTTGCAGAATAACATATAGATGTTGCATCAGTTTGTTCATGTGCCAAAGTTCAATTTTGTGTGAATATGCAACTATAATATAATGTCATTTAGGTCAGAACTTGGAGGCCCGGAATGGATCCTGATATGGAAACATGAATGGAAATGGAAAATGCGGCTATAAAATAGGCCAAATGGGGATGAAATGGAAAGGTACTCCAGTGGAAAAAAAATATCAGTACTGTAAAAAGTTTATATAATCTGAAATTTTTTTGATACATTCTTGTTGTAAGATTATACATATTACAAGTATTTAAATAGAGAACAATACTTATAAAATTTATTAAGAAATATTAATAGTTCAGATCATATTATTTTTAACACAGTATGGTACTATTGTTTCTTACTCTTATTGCCTTTAAAGTTTAACCTGCAACGATGAGAAAAATGCAGATCTATCTTTAGGTTCATTAGATGGACAAAAAATCTTTCATGCTTGTTCAACGTAATATGTATAATAATTATCAACATTCTAAATAAGTTGTGCTTGTTTGAAATTTTAGTAATGTTTGTCAAAAAGTTTCCATCTACTTTGAATCTATTCCATCTACTCAAAACATGTCCTGTCAAGTTCGAATGTCTTCTTTTCAAGTTTCCAAATGAGAAACATCGCTCCATGGTTCTTGCTAAGAAAAAACAAGCCATCTGCAAGGCTGCAAATCCCCATCTTTATGGGTCTGAATTTCGGCCAAGGCCAGCTGCTCAAACATACAATACATAGGCAGCGCAGCGTTTTTGAGAGTATGTTTTTGAATTCGTGTTTCAGTGTTGCATACAAAAAAGATGTCAAAATAAGAAAATGTTAAGAAAAAATACAGGTTCTAAAATTAGGCATACAACAAAATTAACCCAAGATGCTAACTCATCATAGAAAAAGATATGAATCTGAACAACGATAGTAAATAATGCAAGAAAGATGAAAGGGCTTATTTAACATGGTAAAATAAAATTAACAATATGTTTAGCAAAGCACATAAGTATATTCTGACCGCCTACTACGCAAATATAAAGAATAAACCATTACTGTAAATGTTCAAAGAGTAACCAAAAAGATAATATTTTAGAGCGTAAAACAGGTTTTATTTATCTAACTGTGATATTTTTCATAGTTGGTATAACCAGATTGATCTTACATAAAGACAACATAGGTGACTTAATGTGTTACCAGATATAACTATTAACATTCATTTATACATGTTTCTTTAAAATGCACTAAATGCATCGCTAATTTATAACAATTAGTGAAGTAGCCCTCCAATTGTATTCATATTATGAGTTAAAGTATAGAATGCTGATATGAGTATAAATTTTATCACCAGCTTTCATGGTGATTGGTAGATAAATGCAATGCCAGCAGTTTTTAAGTGTCACTTAAGTGCTTTTATGCATCATATTCATCGTAATTATAACGGAACATTGGTTTGCAAGCATATTCTTTTGTTGTGATTGAAAGAGAAAACTGAGATACGGCCTTTAAAATAAAATAAAATAAAATAAAGTGAAGGTCATACTAGGAGGCTTATTTGGCGGCTCGGGGGCAATATGGAATTTTTGATGGTTCTGAAGAATTTCACATATCTCA
Organism: Allium cepa; assembly: GCA_030765085.1. Taxonomy (NCBI): domain Eukaryota; kingdom Viridiplantae; phylum Streptophyta; class Magnoliopsida; order Asparagales; family Amaryllidaceae; genus Allium; species Allium cepa. The sequence goes on along the minus strand of CM060945.1, from coordinate 1,023,566,257 downwards.
GCAGGCCGCAACCAGCGATGTTGAGCTTCAAGAAGTATCTGCTCCATATCTACACAGAAGAAATATAGAGTGAAATAATAACATTTCCAGAAATAGTCAAGCACCGTAGGTAGAAACGGTGAAACATCAGCTGTGAACGGTATCTGATACTAAGAATTCTCGAGTGTCATAAGTAAAGAATCTTTGATTCCATGTAATTGATAAGTGAAAGGCGTAGGAGACCAGTATATTGCTGATACTTAATGCAAAGAATCCATCAATAATTGCAGTAAAACAGATAAATTTTTGGGGACAACCAAGAAAAACTGTAACCATAATTGAAGATACCGATAACAGATTAACAATAGTAGTGTGCCAAGAAGATACACAAACTAGTAAACACACCAGTTCTTTCCTAAATCTTACAATGAAATATCTGACTGTAGGTCCATATGCAAACGTAACATTAATTACTGTATGGATAGATGGTAATTAATAACAATGTATTCCTATAGTCATGGAAACAATGAAACAAAATATGTGGTGGGCTGTGGATTAATAAAACTTAAGGTTCTAAAAACCCCTTGGCGGACACTAGGTTGTGAGCATAAATTAAGGATTAATCATTTAGGCGGAGGTTAATCGGAACTAGGGGTTCTTGATAATATTAACTCCTTTGATAAGAATTTAAGGTATTTTACATTGAAAATGGTATTCTCAATTGTAAAATGTCCTTATATTGAATTGTTAAAATTATATCTTCGAGTTTTAAGACAAACGTATATTGAATTGTTAAAATTATATCTTCCGGTTTTAAGACAAACGTATATTGAATTGACGTATATTGAATTGTTAAAATTATATCTTCGGGTTTTAAGACAAACATATATTGAATTGTTAAAATTATGTATTCTTTCACTATTATGGATGGTGAAATATAACTTATCGGTAAAAAGCAACAACTAAACCATTATTCCCAAGCAAGTTGGGTCGGCTAGAGATGGAACCCAAAATAAAGTAAGAAAGTCAATTTAAAAGTAATAATAGCAATAATAGATTTATAAAATAAATATAAAAATAAAATAAAGTAAAATAATTACACAAAAAATAATGGTACTCATAGTAATAGGGACGGAAGACCAAATACTATGTCATAGGCTTCTATTCACTAGTCCTATAATCTAAAACTGTTATATGATAATAAACTATTTCTATATGTTCATGCAAACAACAGTAAATGCAGTCCTAAAGCCTCAAATAAGTGGTGAAAATTTCAAATTAGATGTTATAATAAACTAGTACCAAAAACAGATGAACCTAGACAATTTTGGGAAACTTAGGCATACCCAGGCGATTTAGGCAGACCTAGGCGGACCCAGACTGGTCTAGGCGGATCCAGAAGAGCCTAGGTAGACCCAAAAGGGCATAGGCAGACCTAGGTGGGTCTAGGCACCACATAGAACAACTGTCTATGCCCCTAAGTGAGTCGGTAGGTACAGCCTAGTGCTGTCTAGTCCGATTTTTAAAAAAGTGATTAAACTTGTTACAAAAATATATTAGAAAAGACTAAAATATACTTACATTCATAGGATTAGAGCAGTTTACTAAACAAAAGTAGAAAACGTGAAAGTGAAAAGTTGTGTGAAGTAGGCGGAAGATCGTTTTTATTTTATTGTGAACGAGGCCCGTGATGAGCGGTTTATTACAAATACAAAACATACAAAGTTTTCTCTTTAAAACAACATTATAAATAGATGTCGATATTTTCAATTGCTATGATTCAAATCAAAACATTCATCACAGCCAAGTGACCAGTAGCTAATAAGAAATTAATAGCATTCATACATGTCAAATTAGTTAGGTTAAAAATATGCATTGTACGCAAAATACCAGAATCGCCTTGTGTAAATGTGCGCGTGCATGTGTGTGAATGGCTCGGAGGTCACTTATGTGAAAAGTTCATTTGTTTATTTGAGGAGACATGTTCATGTTCGTAGCGAACTAATGTATTACGGTTATGGGTGGATGGGTTCACTAGAGAAGCAATACCAATATATATCTAGACAAAAGATTGAAGTAAAAAGTTATGAGTAAATTCATATGAACTTCAAAGATAATCGAAAGAGACAAATGTGACTATATGGTAGGTTTAGCAAGACTAGTCCAACATAAGCCTTTTTTGCATTTCCTAAACTGTCCGCGCATCAGAACACATTAAAAACTTATAACTGTAAATAAAGGACGCATTTGTTGTTTCATCATTTTATGTATCCACGTTCTATGGCAATACGCAGTGGTTTCCCAGCCTCTCAATCTATTCATGTCGACTACCATTTTTCATCCCATTTTGAGTGGCATCAAACATAAAATCACTTCTCAATTAAATACATCGTTTTTAGTCATAAAATTCTTTTTGAGAATATTTTTAGTCATAAATTTGAAATTAAATTCTTATTTAATCTCTTTTTGTACTTTTACAGCAATAGGTGAAGGATCTGCAAGGGACGATGATCAAATAAAAAACAATGTTGAAATCATCGAATATGCAAAGAAACATGTTGATTATGAAGAAAAGGGTAAATCTGACAACGATGTCTCAAAGAATAGGAAATGCTGAGTTTGCTAATGTTGATCAAGACATGCTTTCCAACATGATGTTGGTTTGTAATTTATTGTTATTATAAAAGAATAGGATTTTTATGAAACAATTTCAATTAGTACGCTAAATCAGATATTTATTCCGTTTTGGTCTTTTGATTATTGTTGGTTAAATAGGGTCAAAGCACGTGATAAATGAAGCGGCAGTAAGTAACAAACTAAAGACAAAGACTCGCATATCTTATATAAATAACCAGTACCAAACCATGTTAAATTGGGAGATTTTCATCTTCAACCAGCTAGAATTAAAGCTAATAATAGCTTTGATGCCTTCGATGTTGATGCCAAAAATGGCCATTTTAGTATATGATCATTTTATTGTTGACACCAGAACATGCTTTTATTACTTCTTCTGTTTGTAATACGTGTTATGTGATTTTCACAGTTTGTGCGATAAACTACTTTAGACTTGTTACCATGAGATCTAATGGCACGCGAGTACAAGGCAAAATGATTAGTACATAAGGTACACGGTCCGCACATGAAATGAGAAATAAATAATACAAATGGCATGCGCTTTGTGTAAGAAAGACAATAAAAAATTTGTACAAAGGACCCACGCTCCACGTAACATATAAAAGGTTACAAGTTTAAATGTCAATTTTAGACATCATAATATCAATCCAAATATATGTAAAACTTGTGGCGAGTCTAATATAAGCGGTATGGTAGTTCAGCATATATTAAATATCGTAAACAATTGTGCTTTTTCCTTCTTTTTCTAATTACACATGGATGTTAGTAGCAAAAAAGATCGTAAGTAGAGGAGTTGAAAATCTTTTTAAAGAGTATTTTGATGTAATTTACAATGCTAACAAGACAATTTGACTAAATTATTATTGCTCATTTTATTAGACTTAGCTCATAATTTGTCGTTGTTTACTAACGGTAAAAGCAAAAATTAATTTGATTGGAATTATTTACGAATGAGATTGAATAGAAATAATATATTTTCTACTAGGTTGCAATGCTTTAACACACACATTGCATGTATTTTCAAAAAAGATACATTTAAACAAAATAATATTAAGATAATCAAAATTTTACTTGTAGTTTAAGTTGATTTTAATCTGATGAGAAAATGCATAATTAGAAATGATTTCAAAATATTGAATTCCAGATTAAAATAATGTTTTATATATCATATAAACATATATAATAAATACATATACACACACACGTATGCATGTATGCATAATCTTACTTTTCTATTGCAATAATTTTTGTCAATTGTCTCTCAAGTACAAGAAAAAATTGAATACATAATGTTACTAAACTTAAAGTATAATGAACTATGATTAAAAATATAATTAACATTAACATTAACTATATTTTATATTAAAATTAACTAAATTTAAAATTTGTGGTAGGGCTTTTTTTACTGCGGTCGAAGTTAAAGTCGATTAAATTTCGACTTAACCTAGGGTTCTCGACCCTAGTTGCGAGCTTTTTAGACACCTTGGGGCTTGGCCGTCTTAGCAAAAAGGCACGCATTTTGGACGCCTTGAATAGCTCTAACGCCTCAGCTTCCATAAAGGTGTGACTGATATATGATTAAGTAACACGGTTGAAAATTTAATAATTCTGATCAATTTGGAAGTTTTGAGGGTTCCAATTTTGATTTCGAACTTTGATACTTTATCAATTGAAAATGCATTGGTAATTTAATAAAATATCTGATATACGATTAAGTGATCAGAAAAAAAAAATATCACATAATTTGTCTTAATATAGTAAGTATACTAACATTCAAACGACATAAATAGCATAAATTAGACAGAAAAAGTGTTGCATATTTGACAAGCACGCATATTTGACAAGCACGCACAGTATCTATTTATAAACCTGCAGCAAAAACCTTAATTTTCTTTCTGAGTCGCACAATACAAAAAAATGAAGACATGTCAGGATCCAAATACTTTGGAGTTCATATCCATTAATTGACGAATTGAAGAATCAACAAATCGTACTCCATTTTGATTAACGAAATCGACAAATCAATGATGGAGTTAGGGATCTCTAAGTATGTTGTAACTTCTGCTAATCTTGAATTCGAATTGATGATTATTTTTCGCTTTCTTATGAATTCTGTTTCCTTTGATCACTCGCAAAAAATATTTAGCTTCTACAAAAAAATCATTTTCTTCGCCAAAAAGGATTTTTTTTCTAGGGTTTCGTCTCAAAGGTGGCAAAATTTTGAAAACTACAAAATTTCTAATCCAAATTTTGCCCTTTGTTTTGTCACAGTTTCAGCCCCAACCAATCTGAACAAATGGGATTTATAGTTTTCACTTGGAATCTCGAACGATAAAGGGGTGATCTATCATACTTGCTACATTTCTCAACATAAGTTTAATAACACGGAACCATAATCCATCTGTCTTATATTCTTACCAAATAATAGAAACATGCAAGGACAAATCATGCCTACCCAAGAAAAGGAATTGTCTGTAATTGAGAAGGGGCAACTCAACTTGCACCATGGCCCATGACACGACATTGTGGTTGCATTTTTTTTTAATACCGGAGCATACAAAAAGACAAACGAAACAACGCACATGCCATAATATAGTGCAAAGGGCACATGGAAAAAAGGGTAGACCTTATTATTTACTATTTTTCGTAACTTCATTTTTTTTTACAGAATCGAAAAAGATTTAAAATCTGTTACAGATATATAACTGTGTTATTTTTTATGATATATTACATCTGCAAAAAAATTATATTAGTTCTAAAAAACATAAAAATCGTTCTATTATTGCAGATTTTCTATATTAGCGTTTCTAATAGGAGAAAGACTGCATTTAAATATCTAGCTCAAAAAGATTATACTTATATTATTATTATTTTAGTTTTAGAATAATATTGTACTTAAAATACCATGTTTGCTTTATTTCATATTATAGTATTTCAATGAAATGATCAAGAGATCTTTGTTGTAAATCTCTTACTAAAAGAAATATAATTCATACTAATATTGTTTCATTATCTATGATGTATAACAAAAAGGAAAATTATATTATTTTGCTTGAACAAATGCACGGTATTCAAAAAAGACACCAATTGTATGTTGTATCATCCACCAAGACTCTAGAAGGCTTTATGTATTTCTATGTCATATTGCATAAATAACTATGAAAATAACACATATGTAAACTAAAGTACAAAACTAGCTTAAATATACATTACCTTTACATTTTCATGTTCATCGCTAGCACGATTCAAAACAAATATTATGCATGTATCACAAATTTTAACATGGGAATCTTGCCTCTCTTGCTTAAGAGCGATCACATTTAATTCAAAAAGTTAATGTGATTGAATATTTATCTACTTTCATAATACTGTTAGGAAAACCACATATAATGATAAAACCAAATGCCATTGTGTTTATTGATCATTATTTTTATTTGTACAATTCATGCGATATTAATATTCAACAAATTTGTAACATGATCTCTCACGTGTGGTGTATGTTAATACAAATACACGAATATTAAAATAGAACGGTATTCATATTGGGTAATAGAGTATGTGTCACAATTCAGTTTACCATATGGCTAACGGATCAAGCTCCAATATCATAGTACTGAACTACTTGTTATCTGTAACCTATATATACACACACACACACACACACACACACACACATATATATATACAAATATATATCTATATGTATGTATGTATGTATGTATACATATATATATATATATATATATATATGTATGTATGTATGTATGTATACATAGATATATATATATATATATATATATATGTATGTATGTATGTATGTATACAGGAAATGTGATCTTTACACTCAAATGCAATATCAAGTTAAAAAAAAATAGAGCAAAGTAATCACACGATAAAAATTATTATATATCAGGAGAATTCATCCGGTCAAAGTCATTATTTAACATCAACCTTTAGATTGAACTTGAGTAAAATTTCGAGTATAGCTTTTGAGTGTAAAAATCCTTTCCTATTTTGTACCTTTATAGATCTCCACATTATTAATCCTACAATCAAGGATTGTTCTCAGAAATTATATTTTTTCAAAGTGGCCTTAACCATACTATGCATAATATTACTAAAAATGCATTCATCGTGCTTATTGTAAACAGATACATTCAACGTATCTTATATCATTCACTTAACAATTATTACATGTTCCAACTGTACTCAGCACACCGTCATATCAAAGCAAACTAAAATAAATAACGAAGAACAACAAATACAACTATAATTGTAAACAGCTAAATATCAGAGTGCTTGATTGCTTAAAGAACAAAGGCGTTACCATTAAATTAATCGATTAACAAATTTAGCCAACTAAATAAATAAATAAAAACTCACCCAGTTGCTGGTTAATAGCATATCTCTTTACATCCGCCATCAAATCAAATATCAAGTGCGCATAACTAATCAAATCATGTCACGTCCTATTCACTAAATTAACTATTATATTGCCAGCGATTACGAATCTTCGACGAAACTAGGGTTTATAAGTATGGATTTGCGTTTGATATGGAAAGAAAAACGTGTTGCGAAGATAAATAGTCGACAGATATATGAAGTCAAACTATTTGATGATTTGTGTTTTCAGCGAAAAGTCCTTGTATTTCTGTCTGTGTCATGTGGGCAGAAAACCGATCCTCGAACTGCTTGAGATCAATGTAATCACAAAACATGATTAGAAGGATTCAGTGAGAATTCAGGTCATCGCACCTTAGTCAATCCGAATGGCATTACTAATCATTTATAAAAACCATATCTTCGGAACGTCGTCAAAAGAATATTGTCCTCCGTCAGCCTCGCTTACCCTCGCTTGATGAAATATTGTCGTCAAATCCAATTGAGAGAATACTTTGGTTTCACCCAACTGATCAAATAACTCATCAATGCTCGAAAAAAGATACTGATTTTTTATCATTTTCTCGTTCAAGTTACAATAATTGATACATAGTCTCAACATCCCGATCGGTTTTTTTGCAAACACCACGGCCGGTCGCTAAGACGAACTATTTGGTCTACTAAAATTCTTTCTTTTAAGTCCACCAGCTGCACCTTTAACTCCTTCATCTTAGTGGACGTCATTCTGTCATGTGGTCTTCTTACGGATTCAGCTCCAGACACAAGATCAATTATGAACTCAATAGTTATCCTCGGTGATAATCTTATAACTGGTCCGAAAACATTTGCAGATTCTCTTACAACTAAAGCCCGACTCAACCCATCTTCGACCTCTGTCGCGCCCAATAAAGCACGGATAGCTAAACTTGAATTCTCAACCAAGTATATAATTCAATCTCTATTATTATGGTGTCTTAATGATATTTTTCAATGTTGGCAAAATATCCCACCAACGTATTTGTTCAATCAATTCATGCCCAAAATAATCTCAATGCCCACAAAATCAAACACAAAGAAACTGCAGGCAAAAGTATGACCTAACAACTCAACTTTTAGATTGTCATATCTCATCCCAAGATATGATGGCTCTAAATCTAACTTATCTACCAAACACTGAGATATAAAAGAATGTAATGCACCAGTGTCAAATAATACTCTAATAGACATGTCACGAATCAAAAACGCACCTTCCATCATAGTCTTTCTGTTCTCTTCTGTTGTTCCATTCTCTTCTGTTGTTGGTCCAGATGATGATGGCTCCAAAGCAAAGACCTTTCCTTTTATGCCTTGGTCGCTTCTGAACATTAATTTTTATAATGTCCCGCCTGGTCGCAGTTGAAGCACTTCACATTCTTCTTCCCCACAACCATCTTGCCATCACCAGATCTACACTCATTAGTATAGTGTCCAATTTTGTCACATTTATAATAAGTAATATCAGCTTTCTCTTTCTTAGCAGCTCCACCCTTCTAAGCTCTCTTACCCTTGAAGAACTTTCTCTTCTTACTCTGAGAACTCTGCATTTCCCCCTGCTTGTCCTTCCTAAAAGTCGAAAGCGTTTCTTTATTCCTTATTGTCATCTCCACCACTACATTCGATGGATTCCTGAGATGTGGCATAGTCACCCTAGAAATCTTTGACAGCAATCTTCGACCTCAATCGTCGGATAAACTTCTTATTTCTCTTAATCACAGTATCAGTGGTGGCATATCCCGATCTAGACAGCTCATCATACTTAGTAGCATACTTCAGTACAGACATCTCTCCTTACATCAAATCAGCAAATTGTCTAAGTAAGGTTGACTTGGCTACTTCAGATAAGAACCTCTCCTCGAATCTCCTACGAAATTTAGCCAAGTCAATTCCTCTTCTGGTACACCTAGGTCATTCCATTCCACCAGTACAATGTTGCTCCTTGCAACCATCTAGAAGCCAGTTTCCTTTTCTGCACATCGTTCCATGCTAGATCAGCAAAAATCCTCTCACGATGTAATAATCAGCTTTATACTTTAATAGCATCCTCAGATTCAAGAAAATGCTTTCCTCCAAGACTAGTAAAATCACGATTCAGCTTGGCATAGTTATTACCAACTGACACCACAGGATTAGTTCTTCCCGTATCAGCAATATTCCCTCCAACCAAACCAGCAGTAGCTCCAGCTTACATCATGTTGATAAAGAATTGATACATAGTCCTCGTATCTACTAGTGAGGTTCCAGCACCTACATTGGCATTTGCGTTTTGATTAACATTTATCGACCTTGGTTCCTTTTGGTATTGGGTTAAACATTTCCATCTGTTGTGATGCTTCCTCCACCTAGATTCACTCTTCTGTTTCCTACTTCCATATCTAGCTTTCTAGTAATCTGCAAATGAACCCTAATAAGTTACAAATGAACGATCTAAGAGAGAAAGGAGAGTACATACTTATGTATGATACAGTTAGGGGTATGCCATAGAGCAATTATGTAATTTGTTACATGTATCTAACTTGTTGGCCAATCTTGTTCACAATAAAGGTATTTCTTTCTATTATATACTTGATATAATGTTGTTATTAATTAAGTAATTTAATTAAAGGTATACTTAAAAGAAATCCATAAACAATATATTTTTTGATAGTAGTTACAAAGTATTGTAACCATGAATAATTTATCGCAATAAAACAAATAAGTCATTTTAAATATTCCTAGTCAAGGAGACTGGATATCGATGTATTAGTTGAGACTTGGAGTATGTACCACTCTTTAAATGTTGGATAGTGTATTACTCATGACCACCAGGGGACACTTAGAGATTACGTACTGGTAATTATTGAATAACCATGGAATGACTCACTCGATAGTTTTCTGTTGGTTAATATAACTAAGGTCAAATAGAAAATATCGATGCGATTGATTTACACAGTTCTCTCGACTTGTGAATACTGTAGATCTTCAATATGAAAGCTTTGCTTTGATTATAGTCAAATCATGGCATGATGTTCAATCGAGTGACTATAGTTGGGTCGAGTGGAAGAATTGGAAGTGAAGCACTATTCGAGAAAGGATTCGCCTTCTCAATTATATGGGGTTAGTATCATGGTTAACTCAAGTCAACTCAAGTCAACTCAAAGTCAAAGTCTCTGGCCAGAGCATTTTGATTAATAATAATTGTTATTATTGAACCAAGGACTTTGTGTTTGGACCATAAAGTTGAATGTGGATGATATTGGAATTTTGACCATTACCAAATTCCATAAATCCAAAGTGATATGGTTTTGACGAAGAGAATTAATGTAAATAATTGTCACTATTGGGTACCAGTTATAGTAAGTAAAATTGGATTTTACCAAAAGAATGGTAAGCGATAACTTCGGCCAAAATGTCGTACAGTCTGCTAAGTGACGTGTGAACGTTAAAATTTGAATGGTTCAATATCAATCACTGATTGAATTCACACCTTGAGTCGCACAACCTTAATAATGAATTCTTTGAAAACCCACATGATTTAATTAATTTATAAAATGTGGTAAATATATTAAATTAATTTATATTTGAGAAATATTATTTATTATTTATTTGATGTTTGGAAGTTTCTTGTAATTATTTTAATGCATTTATAAAAGTTAGTGCGCATTAATATACGATATTAATGCTATTTAAAGATAATTGCATGAAATGGTTTATAAAAAATTTATGTCAATTGATAACATATTTATGAAAATTTTATATCATTTGATGACATGATTTGTAGAAATTTTATGTCTTTTGATGACATGCGTGTAAAGAAAGGATTGGAGAGAGAGACAATCGAGGGAATTAATTAGAAAAGTTTTAATTAAAGAACGAGAGAAGTTTCATTATTTAAAATAATACATATTCTCTAATTCATTCTGTAAGTATGATTCATTTTCCTTCTCGTTCATTCTTTCTCTTTCTATCCTCCTAAATTTTCATGGCAGAAAAAAACGAATTTCAAAAATCTTTCAACTCCAAATAAAAAGATTAAATAAAACAAAAAAAAATGGTTCATCCATCTCTTGCAATGGTAGGACGTGGATCTTGAAGATCTTAGAAGTCGTCATCATTCAAGATGTGATTTCTAGGCAACATCCCAAGCTGATTCAATCGGATCTAGAAGTATTCTTCATTCAAGATGCAAATCAAAGGCAACATCAACAAGGCGTGTTTTAAGGATTGGGTAGCAAGGTATGTCATTTTCTGTATATAGATGGTGATTTTGCAATGTTTGATGAAATTTTAATTTGACTTTTATAATTTAGATGATGTATTACTGTCTTGCTTAATTAAAAAATTTATTTATGAAGATTGGATTATTTGTTGAATGATATGATTGAGTTTTCATTCGATGGATTAAAATTAAATTTGTTTGTGGTAAAACAATATGTAAGTGTAGATCTATGTTTTTAAACATTCTAATTAAATTATAATTCTTCCGATTTGAATTTTTACATGTTTGAATTGATTGGTTGTTTTTCCTTACTTTGTTGAATTAAAACTAAATGCTTATATTTAAAATATAATGTTTTATTTTAGTTCTATGTTCTAACATTTAATTTGAATTCCATTTCTTTAAATCTAAAAATTTACATTTTCACGTCGATTGATTGAATTATATTTAAAGTTATAAATGTAATTTATATGGAATCAATGCAATGTTTTAATTGTGGATCTATGTTTTAATCTTTCATAACAAAGTAATATTTACATATAAATAAAAAGAATCTTAACGACAAATCAAAATTTTGAAATTGACTGTAATAACTATCTAATTTATATTATTAGAAAGGTTTGATTGAATTCTATGTATATACATTTGGATCTACTTGTATGTGTTCATATAAAATTTATTTTCCTTTACATATATTACCACAGTATGAAATCATCTCTCTTTTTTAATAAAGACAATAATGTATTCGTACAATTCATTATTTACCTTCTATATTTTTTTACATATCGTACGTATTGATTGTCATTAATATGTTGCATTGATTAAGTTTACAAAAACGGAAACTATATCAACGCACTTGTCATCCCTTATTTATCTTCATTTCAATTCTTATGTAGTAACAATTCAAATTGTTCTTGTTTATTTCATGTATACATATCAATTACCATTGACTGTGCACAGTTCATATATGTTGCACTTGCATAATATTTACTGTGAATATATTTACAATTCATGTAATATTTAGATTAGTCATTAATGTTATTAATTAATTAATTATATAATTTAATTAAGAGAATGAAATGAAAAGTTTCTTTCTCTAACTAAATGTATGATCCCTCATTAGTTGAATAATTTAAAAGAAAGGAAACAAAAAGTTTCCTTCTATAAATAAATTTATGACACCTCATTAATTGAATAAATTAAGAGAAAAGAAATGAAATATTTCCTTCTCTGAATAAATTCTAAAAGTAAACTCTGCACAAAAATTTGTATATAAGAGTATATTTGATATACTCTAAGTTACATACACATTAAATTAAAGTGAAACTTTATTTATGAAGTTAATTAAAATATTGATTTTATTTATAAAAAACTTAGAAAATTCCAACTGAATTTAGACTTCATAGGCCCATTAAAGATCCCAAATGGTTAAAATTTTTGAAATTCACCTATTTCTTCCGCTGTAGGCTGGCCCAGTTCCAACAATGGTATCAGAGCATAATAACATATGCGGTTTAAATTAGTCATATTAGGGCTAGCTAATTAAGCTTGTCTGGTTAGTACGGTGTATAGAAAGATAATGTCTAGGATTGGATATGGATAATCAAGTACTCTGTCCTACTTTGTTACCAGCCTGGCCTAAAAGGTGAAGTGAGCCCAAAGGTTGCCCTTAATAGAAAATGCCTAATTTTAATCGGGCCATGGACTAATTTTCAATTCAAAATAGTTTTGAAAATCAAGATAATATTTTAATTTAAAATAAAAACATGTTTATAATAAAAGGTTTCATATGACATAAATTTTCAAAACGTTTGAAAAGATAATGAAAATTTCAAAATGTTTGAAACTGTTTAAGTATTAATTTCGAAATTTAAAATTTATTAATAAGATTAATAATTTTAATTAATTAAATGAGTTAATTAATTAATACCTATGCTTGTATTATATATGTTGAATATGTTATGTTATTTTAAAGTGTTAAGATAACATAAGTATACATGTATGTAAGATAAATTTTGAAATTGATATAATTTAATTAAAATTGTTTAATTGAATAAATTAATTAAAGGTTAATTAATTAGATAAAAATACACACATATAAGATATAAATGTTATACCATAAAGATTATAGTATATGCTATAAAGGTTATAGTAGATATGTTCAATATAAATGTTGTATTGGAATACTAATATAAAATTAGTTAGAGAGTTAATTAATTTAAAGTAATTAAATAAAATATTATACATAAGACTATCATATAAGTAATATGAAATACTAAAGTTATATAACAATAAAACTTATATGATATGAATGTATAAACTAAAGATGGAACATTAAATTAAGAAATCCAAATAGACTTATGGAATAAATACATACGTAAATGTACGTATATCGTGATTTCTGATGGGTCTGACACTTGAATCACGAGGGTATTTCAAAAGAATACATTATTCCATAAGTCAATATCACTCAATATAATATATTGAAGATTATGAATCTTCAATATAATGTCGTCGTCTATCATACACACACACACACACACACACACACACACACACACACACACACACACACACACACACATACATATATATATTAATAATTTACTTGCATACTCCTTAGTTATTGAGCAAACTGAAACTAAGGATGTTATGTGTAGTATTATTAATACATTGAATGGACGAGATATGATAACTCTATGTATTTTTTGAGCAAACTCAATGCCAAAATGAGGTTAGGATACTGAAACATGGGTTAGGGGTTCTATATGATATAACTGATAAAGAGTTATCTATCGTTCGTGGGGCTATGATTTGTTAAGCTAACTCAAGGTTAGAATACTAAGACAGACGAGTCTAACACCCACTTGTGGAGTCAAAAGACTTTTATATTTCACCTTAGGGTTTGGGGAAACATAAAAGACTAGTTGGAGCCTTATTAGAAAAATGAAATGGTAACATTTAACCTTTCTAATATTGTAAGAACATATGCTAAATAATGTTATAATTATCTGCAATGATAAATCTGTGCATTTAATATGATTGATAAAATGTTTATCAGTTAACATATACAAACAAACTGAATTGAAAGTTGACAAATGGAAATATAATATCCACCCACTATTAAATGCTATTGTATGTTAATGTTTTCTATACCAATGCAAGTGCCTAATTTTTACAACTACTTAATACACTCGTAAAATGGTCACTAACGTGCTTATTTGGTCGAGACTGTGCATTTCGCTCTATGAGTTTGAACTCTAAAAGAAATACAAGAATATTATATTTGATCAATATACTATCATTTATAAATGTTATATGGTGAACGGTGACAGTTCCTAACGTACGATACTTCAATGAATATAGTTCATCGAAAATAAGCCAATAAACGGTATTTTAAGATCATGTATTCAACTTGATAGATTACAAAAGGGATCATGTCATGTTAATGTAACACAAGGCCAAAAACTACAAGATATATTCAAGAACTCAATCATTGAAATGTCATTTTGATTGGTTTACGTAAGGTGCAACATAATTGATGTCCTCAAAATGTTAACGATAATCGAATGCGCTTTTGTAAAGAGTTTGTTATGATATTATAGTAAGGCTTTCTTTTGAATAGTTTGACCATTTTAAAGGAAAACGAATGTATAAAAATAGATGTAATTTAAGGTACAGTTGGATGAAGAAAATGAATAGTCACTTGTGCTTATTAGAGAAACGATGAAATGAGAATTGTAATAATAATTGATACTTAGTGTTGGAATAAGAAATATGGTTTCTATCCCAAAATGTATTTTCATATAGAATTTTTTTATGGGATTTATTTCTTTGAGCTTAAGATATTTAATCAACAAACTCCCCACTGTAAATAGTTACAGTGTTTGAAATAAACAAATTGTATTATATGAATGATGACCTTCGAATTTAGTATGTTATTATAGTAATGGTGGAAATAGTGGGAGCATACCATATAACATTTATTAATTGCATCAAATTACGAAAAATTATTTCTGTTTATTTATGAAATAATGAATATATTTTTTGTGCCGACTTAAAAATAAACATAGTTGTCTTTCATTGTGAATATTATGAATATTCGTTATGAAGTAAAACTGTAATGTGGTATTTGTTTTCATAACAAAGTGATGCATTGAAAATACAGAAGTATCTAAAATTATTTACAATTATTTTGAAATTATAAACTTAGTCGTATTTTTGAGAAATAATTTTTATTATATGATTATGAATCATATAACACTGCTTAATTATATCTCAAACAATTGAAGAGTTATGCACCCGATTAGTGGGAGCATCATAAGAATTGACGAACTTTTTGGGTTGATATATATAGACGTATGTAATCGTAAGTCTATTAATACCAATACAGTTCCACATACTTTTTCATATTCTTCAATGAGTTATCACCAACATGGACATGTGTATTTGATACACATGTAGTGTGTCTATGGTAAACTAGTATAGTATAAAACAGAAGTAAATAAAATAACATGCAATAGAAATGATTCGATTTGATCGAATGAGTGAGTATATTGGAAAAAGTTTCGAATGTACCTGTAAATGGATAAAGATTCAATCTCAAAAGTCACTCCTCCATGTGATACATAATGATGCATCGATAAGTAGTAATCGAACTTTGTTGGACAATGTGGGATTACTTGTCAGTGAAGTTAAGTTAGTTTCTTTCTATAAGGTCATGTACTTAAGAGTATTACACAAAGTTGACATTATTTCATTTAAACAACAATTTATAAAATCGCACAAGATGAGGGTTATAAGAAACTACAACATATCCTAGGCCATATAGTTGGCAGGTTGTGCGAGTCGAAAGATTGCATGTAATAATTGTTCATAAGAGATCATGTATGAATCTCCCAAAAAGAGTTTTTAGAAGACTGTCATTGGATGACATATTTTTGTTTTGAACATAAGTTTTGTAAACTAAAACCAAATCCGTTTTATAAATAAAGAAATTCATAAAACATTTATGAATACCTATTCTATTGCACCAAGAAACAATTGTTGTTTCAAGAAACACCAACTTCATTGTGAAGAAATTTCTTTAAGAATAACTGATAGTAAAATGGAATTGGTTACACTCCATAGATAGAATTGATTAGATGAGATGAAATTAACTAACCTAAACGAACACGATGCATTAGAGTTTCTAGTAAGTATTCTCACATATTGAAGAGAAACTATGAGTTTCTTGTCAATGTCGAAAAATATAATCATCGATTGTTTAATTAAACCATTAAGAGTGTGTGATATGCAAATCTAAAATAATTCCAATTATGCCATCAATATATGATTTTGGCAGTTGTAACCGAAGGGATGTGATGCATCGGTCGCAACTATGTCTATATAAGTAAGACTAATATAGTTGAAATTAAATGAGCAATGTTGATAAGAATAATATCGCAAATTTCAATTGTTGAAATTAACGTTATAGATTTGATATTTAACATGTTCAAGGCAATTCGGATTTATTCACAAAATTATCATTTGATATGTCCTAGTATTTTGGTATACAGTATTGAAACAGAAATTTCTAAATAATGATTTAGAGTAAGCTGCTTACACGTATTAACCAAAAATGCCTCAAAGTCAATGGGAGCGACATTGAGTTTGTGAGTCTACAGATATGATCCAAGAAATGATACGAATGTATCATTTATAAGCATCAATATTGAATAAGTATTTTGATAGAAATATCAAATAGTTTTATTTTTAATCAAAGTGTCGAGGAAGTGTGTGTTCATAAGAAAGAATGTTAAAATGTACATTGATATTTCTAAACTATAGAACAACACATTATTAATTTTAGTAATGTACTTGTGTTAAAATCAACCTTGGTTGTTTAAGTACCCAACTTTGGGTTTGTAAATGATGCTTTTATAGAAAGTAAGTATAAAAGATACAGGGAATGTCCCAAATTGATATGCAAAGACACCTTATTAAATTATTTAGCAGGGAACATATGAGATGAGTTCCTTATGCATTGGCAATATGAATTATCATACATGTTATATTGTCTACGATAACATAATTTTTTATGTATTTGATAATGAAGCAAAAATCAAGTCCAAATTGATATCACTAAATGGTTGTCTAAAGTGTTCTCATGTATTTATGAAATACTAGAGAATTGTTTATATAAACAAAAACTCCTTATAAAGGAGTGTTTGAACTCAAACTTCATAGCTGATATTGAACATAGTATGTTAATAATAAATTCAGGTTGATAATCTTTAGTTGAAAATGTTCCAAATGAAAGACCATGATCGATTCAATGAAAAGGCTAAGTACATCGCCTTGAATATTGCCGCAATAAAAATAATGTATATAAAATTTTAAGTGCACAAATTTATAACTGAGCTGGCTCCAAAGGTTGAGAATCTCATAACATTATTATTTGATAATAATGTCATGATATGGTTCGTGATAGAACTTAGAGCTCACTAGAGGTCGAGAGACATACTCCGAATTGTTCCATAAGATAAAACAGTTTATCATCGTTGGAGAGAGTCGATTGACAAAGTAGATAATTGAAACATAATAGCATACCCGTTCATAGAGGGACTGACCCAACTTGTTTTGAGAAACCAATTGAAGAAGCTGGAATAAGATTTCATAATTGACCCCATGTGCAAGTGGAAGATTGATAGAGTTAGAGGTACGCTGTAGGGGTAATTATGTAAATTGTTACATATATCTAACTCGTTGACCAATCTTGTTCACAATAAAAGTGTTTCTTTCTATTATATACTTGATATAATGTTATTATATTAATTAATTAATTTAATTAAAATTATATTTAAAAGGAAATCTACAAATGGTATATTTTGTGATAGTAGTTACAAAGTGTTGTAATCGTGAGTATTTATCACAATAAAACAAATATATCATTTTAAATGTTCCTAGTCAAGATGCATTGAGACTGGATATCGTTGTATCCGTTGAGACTAGTATGCAACGCTCTCCAAATGTTGGGAAGTGTATTACTCATGACTGCTAGGGCACCTAGGAGTAACGTATTGATAGTTATTAGATAACTATGGAACGACCCACTCGATAGTTTTCTGTTGGTTAATATAACCAAGGTCAAACAGAAAATATTGATGTGACTGATTTACATGGTTCTTTCGACTTGAGAATACTATAGATCTTCACTATGAAAACTCCTCTTTGATTATAGTCAAATCATGGCATGGTGTTCCATCGAGTGACTATAGTTGAGTAGAGTGGAAGTATTGAAAGTGAAGTGCTATTCAATAAAGGATTTGTCTTCTCAGTTATATGGGGTTAATATCATGTTCAACTCAAGTGAATTCAAAGTCAAAGTCTCTAGACGGAGCATTTTGGTTAATAATAATTGTTATTATTTAACCAAAGACTTTATGTTTGGACTATGAAGTTGAATGTGGATGATATTGGAATTTTGACCATTACCAAATTCCATAAATCCAAAGTGAATAGTTTTGACGAAGTGAATTGGTGTAAATAATTTTCACTATTAGGTACCGCTTATAATAAGTAAAATTGGATTTTACCAAATAATGTGTAAGTGACAAATTTGGCTAAAATGTTACAGCACATGATAAGTGACGTGTGAATGTTAATTTTCGGATGGTTTAATATTAATCACTGAGTGAATTTACACATTTGAGTCGCACAACCGTAATGATGAATTCTTTGAAAAACCACATGAATTAATTAATTTATAAAATGTTGTATATTGATTAATATTTAAGAAATACTATTTATTATTTATTTGATGTTTGGAACTTTTTTGTAATTATTTTAATGCATTTATAAAAGTTATATTTATGCGCATTAATATGCGACATTGATGTAATTTAAAGATAATTACTTGAAATGATTTATGGAAATTTTATGTCATTTGATTACATGATTTATGAAAATTTTATGTTATTTTATGACACGATTTGTGCAAATTTTATGTCATTTGATGACGTACGTGTAAAGAAATGATTGGAGAGAGAGACAATAAAGGGAATTAATTATGAAAGTTTTAATTAAAGAATGAGAAAAGTTTCATTCTTTCACATAAAACATATTCACTACTTTATTCTGTACATACAATTCATTTTCCTCCTCGTTCATTCTTTTTCTTTCTCTCCTTCTAACTTTTCATGGTAGAAAAAAATAAATTTTCAAAATCTTTCAGCTCTAAATAAAAATACGAAATAAAATAAAACAAATTGGTTCATCCATCTCTTACGAGGATAGGATGTGTATCTTGAAGATCTGAGAAGACATCATCATTCAAGGTGTGATTTCTAGACAACATTCTAAAGTGATTCAATCGGACCTAGAAGAATTCTTCATTCAAGGTGCAAATCAAAGGCAACATCAACAAGGTGTGTTTTAAAGATTGGGTAGCAAGATATGCCATTTTCTTTATATAGATAGTGATTTTGCAATGTTTGATGGAAATTTATTTGACTTGAATAATTTGTACGATGTATTACTATCTTGCTTAATTAAAAAAATTATTTATGAAGGTTGAATCATTTGTTGAATGATATGATTGAGTTTTCATTTGATAGATTAAAATTAAATTTGTTTATGCTTTAAAACAATATTTAAGCGCAACTCTATGTTTTTAAACATTCTGATTAAACTGTAATTCTTCAGATTCGAATGTTTACATGTTTGAATTGATTATCTGCTTTTCTGTTAAATTAAAACTAGATCTATATATTTTAAAATACAATGTTTTATTTTAGTTATATGTTTTAACATTTAAATTAAATTCCATCTCTTTAAACATGAAAATTTACATTTTCATGTTGATTGATTGAGTTATATTTAAAGTTAAAAATGGAATTTATATGGAATCAATGCAGTGTTTCAATTGTAAATCTATGTTTTAATCTTTCATAACAAAGTGTGACTTTTGTTTTGAATTTTAATATATGTAGGTATGTATGTATGCATGTATTACTTGCACTTTTTATTGCATTAGATATTTACATATGAATAAAAGGAATTTTAACAACAAATCAAAGTTTTGAAATTTATTATAATAACTATCTAATTTGTATTATTAGAAAGCTTTGATTGAATTCCATATGTACATACTTGGATCTTCTTGTATTTGTTCATATAAAATTTATTTTTCTTTACATATAGTATCATAGTACGCAATCATTTCTCTTTTTCAATAAAGACAATAATGTATTCATATAATTCATTGTTTACCTTCTATATTCTTACATTATGCTACCTATTGATTGTCATTAATATGTTGCATTAATTAAATTTACAAAAAAGGAAACTGTATCAATCACCCTTATCATCCCTTATTTATTTCCATTTCAATCCCTGTGTAATAATCATTCAAATCGTTCTTGTTTATTTTATGTATACATATCAATTACCTGACTATGCACATTTTCTATATATTGCACTTACACAATATTTACTGTGAATATATTTACAATCCATGTCATATTTAGATTAGTCATTAGTGTTATTTTATTAATCAATTATTTTATTTAATTAAGAGAAGGAAATGAAAAGTTCCCTTCTCTAGCTAAATGTATGATCCCTCATTAATTGATTAATTTAAGGAAAAAGAAATGAAAAGTTTCCTTCTCTTAATAAATTTATGACCCCCATTTATTTAATACATTAAGAGAAAGGAAATGAAATATTTCCTTCACTGAATAGATTTTAAAAGCAAATTTTACACGCAAATTTGTATATAAGAGTATATATGATATACTCTAACTTACATACACATTAAATTAAAGTGAAACTTTATTTATGAAGTTAAATAAAATATTGATTTTATTTAAAAGAAACTTAGAGAAGTTTCAAATAAATTTAGACTTCATAGGCCTATTAAAGATCGAAAATGGTTAAAACTTTTGAAATTCACCCATTTTTTCCACTACGGGCTGGCCCAGTTCCAACAATGTATAGCAAATACAAGTACGCTACTATGGCATTATCCCATACTCCAATCTTATTCTCTGATTCATATAGATTATAATTTCAAAATCTTTTAAAGTTCCAAATTTTGCATAAACCCAAGCTTCGATTTCAAAACCGCGACGTCCCCCATTTTGTGGTCCGAAATTAAGCGCTACGTATGTTGTAGTCATCCATGGTATTAATTTTCGGTGTGGCAACTATGTTAATCATACCAATAATATCATAAACACGTGAATGTGTAACTTTTCAAACTCAATTTAATAATAAAATTTCATATTTTATTTCACAAATATGATTTCATATTCATTGCATAATCCCACGTTCAAATAAGATATAATAATTACAAAATACTCTAAGGACGATATATGAACATGCCTCTTGGTTGATCAGAGTCTAATACTTGGCAATTATACAATTCGCCATTACATTGATTCAGGCAGATAAAACGACACATCGAAAAATAAAAGCTCCTGGTAATAGCTAGCTTACCTCCTATGCATCTTTGGAAGTTTATTCATCTAACTGGAAACCTGAAAACCCAACTTCCGGCCTACTCGAATGAGCACCTGAGAGTTTAAGGGGAAAACAAAAACTTTGGCTTAGACAACAGTTTGGTGTTAATAATAACCTACCATCTCGAACCAAAATAGATATCTCGTGAGACCATGCCGCTGAGCAGAATGAGTTTTACCCTCGCTAGTATCTTAACTAAAACGCACTAACCATACATTATGCACCTGCATCCATAATGGTTAGAACATACTAAATAAACATTTGCAATCATGCAACATACAATGGACTATCCATCCTAATTTATTTAACTATCTATCTCAATTTCATCTGACTATCTGTCTTAAGTTTAAATGACTGTTTGTCATATATTTATGTAACGACCCGAAATTTTCGATCCCGAAAATTCCAAATAGTTAGGTAGAGAAGAAAAGAGAAATAAGAAGAAACAAAAACAAGACACGGAAACCTCACATTTGCAGCGGATCAAAATATAGTATCACATAAAATAACAGTTATACAAAGAAGAACTGTATTAGTACACTTACATTTTTATAAATCAGAGTTACAACCAACACAACACTAGACAGTTACAATCAACATGTCACAGATATACAACAATACCATAGCGGAAACACTCCATACGTTTCTGCCATCCAGCTCGACTCCTGAGCTCCAGAACGTCCTTACCTGAAAATCTGTAATACTTGGTCTGACCCGAGCATTACATCAAAGTAGCACCCGGGTCAGGCTGGAAACCAGCGTGAGTAAACTCATCTAACATGAAATTCCTATACATTGAACTTATTCAAAACCCGGGGTAGCTCGTATCAATTTACAAATTCACAATTTGTTATAGACATCACTTATTTCACACATTAATTTTCTAAGTACCAAAACTTAGATTAACTGGTCCAATTCACTTAAATCATTCCATTACAGCCTATTTATTTCACATATCAATCTATAAAGAATCGAAGTGGTTTCGGGTATTAACTAATACCCGACTCCGGTCTCTTCGAATCCAATGTCATCTTAACCCATAGTCAAGTAATTATCCTTCGGGTACCTTTAATTACTTTCATCAAGTAATTATCCCATAGTCAATCCCTAAATTAATTAACCTTAATCACTAATTATTTTAGCCTTTAATTACTAATTTATTCAATTAACCTTCAACAGATTAATTCTTTAATTACTTGCATTAAGTAATTAATCATTTCTTAACCATTTCTATTCAGTAATTATCCATAATTACTTAAGTTAAATAAGCCAACCCTTAGATACTTTCATTAATTAATTATCTTTATATTTATTCACTTTAAATTATCACATTAATAATTAACTATTCTTTAATGAATTTCATGCAATAATTACTCTTTAATCACTTACACTAAGTAATTAACTACCCATAAATTTATATTAATAGATTATATTTCATTTTGTAAAATCTTAAATAATTAAGATAAACCACATACTTAAATTAATTAATTAGTTCACCAATAAACTTGTTTGAAATCCAAAAGCTTTTAAAATTAATTTAGTCAAATCACTTCTTATTAAAGTTTCAATATACTTATATTTGAAACCTGTTGATAATGGCTTTGAAAACTCGTTCATCCCTTTTTTTTCTGAAACTGGTTACAAATTTCCTTTGTAAACCCTTAAATAAAAGAAATCAAAGCAAAACTGATTCCTTATGAAAATACTCAACCCACAATACAAAATGCTCAAATCAAAATCCGGGTTACTCACGAACTCTATTTCCTTCGAGACAAACGTGGCAGCGACTCGATCTTAACACAGAAACGATCTTCTTCCCCAAACCTTCACTAGTACCAAGCATCAATCCAAAATTCATTTTAAAACTGTCGCCTCAAAACCAGAGTAGACCCTGCTCCAATCAACCCAACATCCATTGTTCGAACATCGATGCAACCCCGACCACCTGAATCGCCTCGATCGATTACACCCAACCCAGAACCTTCCAAGTGCACGCTATGCATATGTACAGCGTCACCCACAACGATCTCACTGCCGCGATAGGTCCAACCAATCACCCATCACCCCTCGGCTCCAAAACCTCATTGTTGGAGTCTCTCGACCATCTGATCGAAAAATCGATCAACTAGGCAACACACCAAAACTGGAAAACTAGCACTATACCGTCACCGTACCATTATCTCGCACGCCACCCATCTCCGATGATAGCCTACCCCAGCAGCTACCTCCGGCCCAAAATTCACCCACTACGATCACGCCATCAACTTCCAATCGGTCGCGATTCCATTATAGCTGCAGCCATCACAAAAACCCTAAAATCAACTCGCATAGCCAATCTAAACCCAATTTCAAAATTCTGCCACGGTCGCCCTCACCCCTACGACCACCCGCCTCCTCCTGAACAAACCGCAACATCTCTCGTTGACGAAGATGGTCAGAATAAATTTTTGAACGTAAATAAGTCCTTCAACCATTTCTCGAGCTAAAGTACATTAGAAATCATAATCTTACTTCTAAAATTCGTATTTCTATATAAGAAATCAATTTGCATGCTCGAATTCATAATTTAAACATATCAATTTTTCACTAAAATCTGTTTGATCATTGTAAATTGGAACTCTGCTGAACTACACAACATGGTTTACATCCAAACTATTTTTAACATAAGCTATACCCAAAATTAAACACTTCCCTAGTTTATAGCATCCAAAATCATCAATTAGATAATGAGATAAGGAATTTTGATTACTGGAATGAGCAGATATTTCACAGTTTAACAGATAACAGAACAAATTTATTTTCTAGATTAAATATAAGGTTTCACACAATCATACTTAAGCTTTATCATAAGGAGTCAAGATTTAACTAATTTAAGTTTTCTTTGGTTTGTTTACTCACCTGTTAGAAGTTTTTGAACAAAGGAAATCAGGATTTGAAAGCAGCAGCTTGATCATCAGTAATTCCATGTATATGCAAATAGAGAACAGACCAAAATCCTGGGTCTGGAACTTGTATCTCTACTTAGTTTTGAAGCTTTGAACAGATGGAGTTGTTGCTGGAGTTTGTAGTTGTTCAGATTGAAGTTGTCAAAACTATTATTGTCTGTTTGATTTTTTTTACTATTTTAAATGGAAGAAGATTAAGAAAGAGAGTGAAAAATCATTTTGAACTAAGAACCAGTTTTCTCTAACACATTTACTACATATTTTCATTTACAGGGAACAATAAAAGCCACTTGTTAACTTTGCAAATTACTTAGTTTACACTTGTTAATTTGGATTGTGTTCTTCTTACACTTGTAATTTTGTAGGTATATGAATGTTTCTATACTAATTCATATTTATATTTTGTATTGATTAATTTCATGTATCATGTTTTAAATGTTGTATACATATACAAAATAAATTTTATATTTCCCATTTTAGATAAATACATCTCTTTTTAATCAATTTATGTTTAACAATTTATATTCATATATTTTCTAGTATTTATACATATATAACTTTAAAAGACAATGATATTAAAATCTTAATTATTCGCTGAAAATAATCATATATATTTATTCTTTTGGATTTCAAATCACAAATTCAAATTCAATTTAAAGTCAACTCATATATATATATAAACACACATATATTTTTTTAATCTATAAATCAGTATTTTCAATAACTAAATGAGATAATTATCCAATTATCTGATGCTCAAAAATCTGGGTTATTACATTCCTTCCCCCTTTGAATCTTTTCGTCCTCGAAAAAGAACGAAGCCAGAATTTATTCAATACTTAAAATTAGATAAATCACACTTTGATCACTTTTAAATACTTTTAGAAGTCTATATAATATTGCCCAAAATAGTTTTTATAGAAATATCATTTTATAACTCAATGTTTCAACAAGTCCATCCTCGTTCTCACAGAAATTCGGTCATACGTTGATCAGGCGTAGGACTGAAAATCTATAAGTACTTAACAGACCTATTTTCAACGCCTAGTGAAAATATTTGGAGAATAATTTTATTGAAAATATCGAAAACATTTTTGAAAATAGAGGAAATATCTTTGGTGAGAATGCTCTGGAAATCATCATCCTCATCCACATCCTGGGTTACGTTGCCATCGCAATAAAAGTCCATGTTACTATAGGCACTCCACGCCCCACGATTACGCCATGGAACCCACAACAGATCGCAGTTACATTCTAGGGTTACGTTGCCATCATAGTAAAAGTCCATGTAACTGTAGGCATCAGCGCCCTCGATTTTCGCTGCCAAAAATGAAACTTCTCCACTCCCACATAGGTCGCAGTCTACCGATGTAAAATCAAACATAGACTGTTGGCTATCAGCAGCAAACACGACTTTCGCTATGTTACCATAAGTCGCAGTCTACTGATATAAAATCAAACGTAGACTGGTGGCTCTCAGCGGCACACACGACTTTCGCTATGGTCTGCAGTAGATCGTAGTGACATCGAGTTACACTATCGTCACAGCATAACCCAAATGCCTCTGTAGGCCTCAGCGCCCTCGACTTTTGTTACACATTACACGTAATCCTCAGGAACTAGTTTTGTCCGGACTCCCCATAGGATCAACTTTAGAACCCCCTTAGGGTTCAAGGCAGTACCACCCTGTGGCACTCCTGAGAAGTTTATTTCAAGAGAGCGCCTTTTCCCCCAGAGCCAATCTCAAAACACTTTATACTATACACATATAGTATCTTCCAAATCATACACCTAGTATGATCTCATATAAAGCTCCTTTACACAAAATCGATTGTCTCAAAATCGATAATTCTGAAACCAGGCTTTCCAAATTCCAATATTGATTTTACCCAAAAATCAAAAAGCCTTTCCAAATCCAAAGGTTCCAAAAACCTTTTCTCAAAATCATTCTCAAAAGATCCTTTACATATATATATATATATATATAACTTTAAAAATCTTTGGATCACTTCAGACTTGTATAAATTCCATTTTTATACTTCAAACACTTTCGAACATCTTTTCCTTCTGGCAAAAGATTCAACAAGGGAAGATTTATCTTATATAACAAAGATATATAACTTTGTTTATTCTAAATCAAATATTCAAATTTGATTACTCTA
The DNA here is from genome assembly GCA_030765085.1 of Allium cepa. Classification (NCBI taxonomy): domain Eukaryota; kingdom Viridiplantae; phylum Streptophyta; class Magnoliopsida; order Asparagales; family Amaryllidaceae; genus Allium; species Allium cepa. The sequence continues at coordinate 1,023,539,420 of CM060945.1, read as the reverse complement.
TAAAGTCAGTTACAAGTTTACTTACTTCCATAAAGTAAATTTCTACCATAGAAATATCCAATTTCCATTTTATTTCATCACATATTTCACAAAATATACCTTTCATTCAAATCCGTACGATGTACACATATCATCCGTACGCTATACCATCTGATCGCTCACTCGATCACACAATTTCACTTCCGAACTAGCATCGTCCATCCGACCTTCTAGTGCGGATTTAGATCTGGTTTCTTGATCAGAAACCGTCATTCTCCTTGCATAACCATAACTATGATAGAGAATATCCAGAACGAATCAACAATCCATATCCAGGTTCTCCGTCGAAAATCGAGCGAAAAATCCCAACTCAGATTGAAATACTATCTCAAAATTCGGTGCTCGAATCCGGATCAAATCACTATGCGAATAGAATAGTATACGTACATCCTACGTATTTATCTTCATTGATTATTAACCAAATCAATCTCCTTTCTATTCACATTCAATTTAATTTTCAATCACTTATTCATAATTGCTTCAATCCCATTTGGATTATCACCTCAATTCTTTCCTCAAATGGATATTTAATCATAAACAGTTTGCACTCTGACCGGCTTAAATTTAGAAAATAGCTTGAAAAATTAAGAATAGATAAGTAGTTGAAAATAATTACTAGTTTGTAAAATAGCTGTAAAATAGACAAGTAATTGTAAAATAGTTGGAAAATAATCAAATTGTTATAGAAATTTTTAAATAATTGTAAAATAGTAAGTTATAAAGTAGTTGAGAAATAGTAATTAGTTTATAAAACAGTTGTAAAATAGTTAAATAGTTCTAAAAATAATTTTAAAATAAGTATAAAATAGTTTTGGGTTTTAAAAAGCAAAGTTGTGTCGTAAATAGTTAGGAAAATAGATTTAAAATAGTTTATATTAAAATAATTTATTTGAAAATAGCCAGAGCCAGACTGTTTAATTTCCAATCTCCATCCCATCAGTTCGATTTAAATTTCCACTTAAATTGACTTAATTCCAATTTAAATAACTTTAATTTCCATTGAAGTTGATTTATCCCCAATTCAAGTTAAATTGATTCTCAATTTCTTTCCAATTTCAAATCAAATTCCAGTTGAATTTTACTTATTCAACTTTAATCATAATTTTAATCAATTCAAATAAATTTCAAATTGAACCAATTTCAATTCATATCAATTCCAATTTGAATTAATCCCAATTCCCATTTGAATTTGAGCTTATTCAATTTCAATTTCATTTCAAATTTATCCAATTCAAATTTTCCATTTGAATTATTTTAAACCTATCCATCTTCAGTCATAATTCCAATTAATTCAAATCAAATTCGATTTGAACCAATTCGATTTGAACCAATTCGATTCAAATTTCAAATTTAAACCATCCTGAATTATATAAATTCGAGTTAAATTTTTAGATGTTCATCAAATCAACTTATCTCTTTAAACCATTTAATTCTGAATCCAAAATCCATTTTTAACCTATTTCAAAGTTCAAATAATAATTCAAATTCTTTTTAAACAACTAAATCTTTGAAATTCAATTTATCATCAAATTTAAATTTTAAAACCCAACCTTATAAGTTTTATCTTAAACATTCAAATCTTAAGTCCAAAATGATTCCATTTTATCTTAATAATGGATATATTACCACACTCCATATCTTCATATATTTAAACAAATCCAATTTTAGCTTAAAGATTATTAATAACAACAGGATGGTATCATTCAAATTATTTTAAAATATCCATTCATTTCCAATTTCCAGATCTCAAACCCATTTTGAGATCACATAAACTCCCAATTCAAATTAACCATTTAACTTCCCAAGTTAAATTCCAATTTCATCTTGAAATTTCCAATTCAGGTTATTTGTTAAATTATTTAACTTTCCCAAAGTTAAATTCAATTTACTTAATCTAGAGAACCTTACCCAATTTAAATTCCCATTTCAAATTTTAAACTTCACATTAAAAATCTTTCCACTTATAAGTTTAAAAACCTATCACTTTGGGTATCGCATCGCATTCCAAATTTAAAACTCAACATTTAGAGATTATTTCAAACCGTCTTTGATATTATGTATATTCCTCATATATACATATTATTTCCTTTACACGCCAAGTTACTTTAAATTTTAAACCACCTTTGGTTTTTAATTCAAAACAAATTCTTTTAAAATTTTCAAACAACTCTTGTTTGAAACAGGAACCTTCGTTCAAATACATTAAATAACATTATTTACTGTTTCTTTATCGCTTTGAAACAATTTTGAAATTCTGGATCCAGATTTAAAACTTCACAATTTAGATCATCTTCAGTTCCAATTTATAAGTCATACTTCCCTAAATGTTTTACTTCCCTAAACATTTCATTTTTCTTACTTATTAATACACATTTTGTTATTAAACACAACAATCATTTATGATAATAACCAAGATTATCATATCTGAAAACCAATTCATTATTATCTTATTTTGAAATTTTTTCCCAGACTCAAGATTTTAAATCCATTTCAAACTTATCTTTACTTAATTTCAATTTGGTTGTATTTCTATTACCACTTAATTTTATTCCAATAATTTAACAACCAATTACCTTAATATTTATTAGAAAGATATATTGCTTTATATATCAAAATATATTCTTATATAAAATCATTTAAAATCTTTATATAAGAAAATAACAAGTACGCTCTCATACACACACACACACACTCAACTCATTCTACGGTACCATTGACCCTATCCTTAATGAGTAATCTCACCAGAGCCAAGGTTCTCGCTTAACCTACTCTGATACCAAATGTAACGGCCCAAAATTTTCGATCCCGAAAATTCCAGATAGTTAGGTAAAGAAGAAAAGAGAAAGAAGAAGAAACAGAAACAAGTCACAGAAACCTCACATTCGCAGCGGATCAAAATATAATATCACATAAAATAACAGTTATACAAAGAAGAATTGTATCAGTACACTTACATTTTTATACGTCAGAGTTACAACCAACACAACACTGGACAGTTACAATCAACATGTCACGGATATACAATAATATCATAGCGGAAACACTCCATACGTTTCTGCCATCCAGCTCGACTCCTGAGCTCCAGAACGTCCTTACCTGAAAATCTGTAATACTCGGTCTGACCCGAGCATTGCATCAAAGTAACACCCGGGTCAGGCTGGAAACCAGCGTGAGTAAACTCATCTAACATGAAATTCCTATATATAGAACTTATTTAAAACCCGGGGTACCTCGTATCAATTTGCAAATTCGCAATTTGTTATAGACATCACTTATTTCACACATCAATTTTCTAAGTACCAAAACTTAGATTAACTGGTCCAATTCACTTAAATCATTCCATTCCAGCCTATTTATTTCACATATCAATCTATAAAGAATTGAAGTGGTTTCGGATATTAACTAATACCCTACTCCGGTCTCTTCGAATCCAATGTCATCTTAACCCAAGTTATTCAAGTGATTAAATTTCAAATACTGGATGCCACTCTTACACAGCAATTCACCATAGATAACCACATTATATCTGTTCAACCCAACATATCATATTGCAAAAATATTTCCTTTCACAAAGCATCACAACCACATATCAGGGATAACAAATAATCCAAGGCATTCAAATATCATTCAATCATTCATAAGCAAGATAAATTAGTCATACCATTTCTGATTAATTTAATTAACTGCCAATGAATTAAATTAATTACTTTATTACTTATAAAACATGCTTATTTAACATTAATTAATTATATTCAATTAATTAATCATCCCTTAATTATTCATCTTGATTAATCATCCTTGATTAATCACTTTTTAATTACATTAAGTAATTAACCTTTAAATTAATAACACAACTTAATTAACCCTCACCCATTCACATTAATTACATTTAATCTTAATTAATTACTCAAATTAATTATCCTATAATCACTTACATTGACTAATTATCCTTTAATTAATCCCACTCATTAATTAACTAACCCTTGATTAGTTTCCTTAATCAATCAATCCTTAGTATTACACTAAGTAATTTATCCTGAATTACTTCCATTAAGAAATTACCTTTAATTACTTTCATCAAGTAATTATTCCATAGTCAATCCCTAAATTAATTAACCTTAATCATTAATTAATTTAGCCTTTAATTACTAATTTATTTAATTAACCTTCAACAGATTAATTCTTTAATTACTTGCATTAAGTAATTAATCATTTCTTAACCATTTCCATTCAGTAATTATCCATAGTTACTTAAGTTAAATAAGCTAACCCTTAGATACTTTCATTAATTAATTATCTTTATATTTATTCACTTTAAATTATCACATTAATAATTAACTATTCTTTAATGAATTTCATTCAATAATTACTCTTTAATCACGTGTACTAAGTAATTAACTACCCATAAATTTATACTAATAGATTATATTTCAATTTGTAAAATCTTAAATAATTAAGATAAACCACATACTTAAATTCATTACTTAGTTCACCAATAAACTTGTTTGAAATCCAAAATCTTTTAAAATTAATTTAGTCAAATCACTTCTTATTAAAGTTTCAATATACTTATATTTGAAACCTATTGATAATGGCTTTGAAAACTCGTTCATCCCTTTTTTTCTGAAACTGGTTACAAATTTCCTTTGTAAACCCTTAAATAAAAGAAATCAAAGCAAAACTGATTCCTTATGAAAATACTCGACCCACAAGACAAAATGCTTAAATCAAAATCCGGGTTACTCACGAACTCTATTTCCTTCGAGATAAACACGGCAGTGACTCGATCTTAACATGGAAACGTACTTCTTCCCCAAACCTTCACTAGTACCAGGCATCAATCCAAAATTCATTTCTAAACCGTCGCCTAGAAACCGGATTAGACCCTGCTTCGATCAACCCAACATCCATTGTTCGAACATCGATGCAACCCAGAACCACCTGAATTGCCTCGATCAATTACACCCAACCTTCCAATTGCACGCTGTGTACATGTACATCGTCACCTACGACGAACTCACTGCTACGACAGTTCCAACCAATCACCCATCACCCCTCGGCTCCAAAACCACATTGCCGGAGTCTCTCGACCATCTGATCAAAAAATCGATCAACTAGGCAACAAACCAGAACTAGAAAACTAACAGTCATCATAATCGACCACCATACCATCACCTGACCATTATCTCGCACGCCACCCATCTCCAATGATAGCCTACCCCGCAGCTACCTCCGGCCCAAAATTCACACACTACGATCACGCCATCAACTTCCAATCGATCGCGATTCCATCATAGCCGCAGCCATCACAAAAACCCTAAAATTAACTCGCATAGCCAATCTAAACCCAATTTTGAAATTCTGCCACGGTCGCCCTTGCCCCTACGACCACCCGCCTCCTCCCGAACAAACCGCAACATCTCTCGTTGATGAAGATGACCGAAATAAATTTTTGAACGTAAATAAGTCCTTCAACCATTTCTCGAGCTAAAGTACATTAGAAATCATAATTTTACTTCTAAAATTCGTATTTCTACATAAGAAATCGGTTTGCATGCTCGAATTCATAATTTAAACATATCAATTTTTCACTAAAATCTGTTTGATCACTGTAAATTGCAACTCTACTGAACTACACAACATGGTTTACATCCAAACTATTTTTAACATAAGTTATACCCAAAATTAAACATTTCCCTAGTTTATAGCATCCAAAATCATCGACTAGACAATGAGATAAGGAATTTTGATTACTGGAATGAGCAAACTTTTCATAATTTAACAGATAACAAAACAAATTTATTTTCTAGATTTAATCTAAGGTTTCACACAATCATACTTAAGGTTTATCATAAGAAGTCAAGATTTAACTAATTTAAGTTTTCTTAGGTTTGTTTACTCACCTGTTAGAAGTTTTTAAACAAAGGAAATCAGGATTTGAAAGCAGCAGCTTGATCATCAGTAATTCCATGTATATGCAAACAGAGAACAGGCCAAAATCCTGGGTCCGGAACTTGTATCTCTACTTGGTTTTGAAGCTTTGAACAGATGGAGTTGTTTCTAGAGTTTGTAGTTGTTCAGATTGAAGTTTTTGAAACTATTATTGTCTGTTTGATTTTTTTTAGTATTTGAAATGGAAGAAGATTAAGAAAGAAAGTGAAAAATGATTTTAAACTGAGAACCAGTTTTCTCTAAAACCTTTACTACATATTTTCAATTACAGGGAACAATAAAAGCCACTTGTTAACTTTGCAAATTACTTAGTTTACACTTGTTAATTTGGATTGTATTCCTCTTACACTTGTATTTTTGTAGGTATATAAATGTTTCTATACTAATTCGTATTTATATTTTGTATTAATTAATTTCATGTATAATGTATAATGTTTTAAATGTTGTATACATATACAAATTAAAAGTTATATTTTCCATTTTAGATAAATACATCTCTTTTTAATCAATTTATGTTTGACAATTTATATTCATATATTTTCTAGTATTCATACATATATAACTTTAAAAGAGAATGATTTTAAAATCTTAATTATTCACTAAAAATAATTATATATATTTATTCTTTTGGATTTCAAATCACAAATTTAAATTCAATTTAAAGTCAACTCATATATATATAAACACACATATTTAACCTTTTTAATCTATAAATCGGTATTTTCAATAGCTAAATCAGATAATTATCCAATTATCTGATGCTAAAAAATCCGGGTTATTACAGTTTATATGGACTAACCATCTTATATGTGTACATTATATGAATTATCTGTCCCCTACCATATGTACTAATCATCGCACATGGTTTAATTATCTAAATTTATGTACAATATCCATGACACATATTCCATTCATTTTAAACTATGTGGACTATCCATATCATATATCATAGTTTAACCATATAAAGACAAACAATCTCAAGCGTTATGTGGATTATCCATCACACATTTCATATTTTCCTAGGATGACTATGAACCCATCACCTATCAATTTTGGTTCATAATTAATCTTATTCATCCAAGTGCCTAACTCATGTCTATTGCTATCCCAAATTAAGCTAAAAACCCCTTAAAGTTATATCATGTCGTAATAGTACACATTGGTATCCCCAATATATGTGATATTGGAATCATAAAATAAATGGCAAGTCAAATATAATACACATTAGCATCCTTAATGATGCCAAGTTCATAAACTTATAGCATATAAAAATATAAAACATTGGTATCCCCAATAAATAATGTCGAAATAATGAAGCACATGGCTTATCATCATTAATATAGAAAAATAGAAGACTTATGGCATTCATGCCACTAAAATAACAATGAACCTCTATCTATAATTTAGAAACAAAACTCTGATTTTGTAACTCATAAGGCTAACTGCTGAAAACATAAGGCTGTCGACTTTTTTTAAAACACGGGCTGTCTTGCCTTTTAAAACATACCTTTAGTTTGCAAAAAATAAGGCCTCGCCAGCATTGAAATAGAGAGTTGTGACATTAATGTCGCATGGCATAGTTGCTAAAAACAATTAAACAAAGAATGTTGACATTGATATACTACGACATCAATACCTTGAGCTGAATTCAATTGCTTACGGCATCATTATAAGTATGGCATAATTATCATTTTTCGACTATTATGCCGCATACATCAAAAAATTAGCGGCATCATTGCTGCAAAATTGACTAATATCGAAATTGATGACTTATGGAATAAAAACTCACGACATTATTTGAAACCTGACTGAAGACTTACGACGTAAATTTAAAAATGCTGAAAACCGTAGGCATTGATAACTCATGACATCAATATCTCATATACTCACGAGATGCGGTATTCTCATGACGACAATGTCGGATGCATGACTCAATGCATCACATACTTACAATATAAGTATCACATACATTGCTTTATGCCAATGTCGCCTGTTTTGATATCGCCTACAACTATGAAGTGGTACCACCTATTGTTAATACCGAACGCCATGGGAATGCCGCATATTGGCGGCACTGTCGTAATTATCATAAAAAGTGTTTATTTCTGGTGAAAGCAATTTCTTTTCACCAATTCTTGTTCCTGTTCAAATTTCTATTGGTTGAAAACAAACTCTACTAATTTCTTTTAAGAAAACTACCGCAAATCAATTTTATACTTCCAATAACATTAATCAATTTAATTGATTAATAACCTTAATTAATATCAATTTAAATGTTTTTCTAGCATGATAAATTCATAAGAACGTGGAAAAAATCCGCAAAAATCACATAAATCCGTGTTAACATATTCTTTCATTTGTAAAATTTCAGCATCAAAATAATTGTGATTTTTTTTAATAATTAAAACCAAAATGAACACTATTTCCTCCTTAGGAAATTCATATAATATTTATCTTAGCTTAGAAAATTATGAAATTATAAATTCATCTCCAAAACAATGTTTTATACATCATACCAGAAAATCAAATCAATCAAAGATCAAAACTTAGGTTTTACTCTAAAAACTCATTTAAATAATTTCAAAAAATTTCCGTAAATCATTAGTCTACCCAAACAATGATCATATGTCCATAGCATGGAAAAACGACCGAGAGTAATTCAGAAATTATCCATAACCGAATTGAAACAAAAGTAATAGAGATTGTTAACTATTATTCATCTTAAAATAGATGAGGGAGTTGAGATTTGAGGAGTTTAGTTTCCCTAAGCTTTTTTCCTCTTGAATCCCTCAATTTCCCCTTCTTTCTTCCCTAGTAATGGTCGGCCTTGATTATTGTTTTTACTTAGTTTATTTCAAAAATGAGAATGGATAAGGGGGAGGAAGGGTTTAGGTTATGAACTAAGATTCTATTTCTAATTTACCTTTCTCATTCATTCTTTCTTTTATAAATTTAAAACAATCTTATCACTTAATTTATTATGGCATGACTTAATTAAATTATCAAATCTCATTCTCCTTGTCCTTTTATATTATTCTATTTAATCTATCCAATTAAATTTTATGAATGACGGTAAATTAAATTAGGGGTATTACAGGTGTCTTATCTTTTTAGCTTCCTTTTTATCTTTAGTTTCCCTTCTACCAAGTACTTAACAATGGGCATCATCCAATTGTTCTCATATTGACTATTCGATTTCATATGGACGGTTCCTTCCAGGATTCCATCGTTTTCGCTTCCTAGCTCAATTTATTTTTCCATGTGTGTAAGAGCTTGGGATCTAGTCAACACCATAACTTTGTTTTTTGGTTCGAGGGCTTTTTCCTCGATGTTGATATTCTGTTGGAAGCCTACTGGCACAATTCAAGTTTTCGGTGCTCCTCGTGAGCTAGCCAACTTGGCCAAAGAATTGGCTTAAGATTTCTCTCTCTAGGTACTTGGTGTATCGAAAAATCTTCAAACTGGGTTAACATTTTCAGCGCCTTTTTGACATATGAAGGATCAGTTTTGCATCTTTTGTTTGATATGTCTGATTCAACTTGTTAACCATTAATTGGGAATCGCTGAAGATTTCTATTCTTGGGATCTTCAACTAAAGGGAAAGGTAAGTCCTGCTACCATTGATACATACTCAGCCATATTATTAGTAGCGGGAAAGCTTAACTTCATTGCATAGTGTAATTGATGTCCATCAGGAGTATTGATTACGTATCATGCACCAGCCCCTTGCTTATGTGAGGCTCCATCAATAGATAATTGCCACTTAGGCTCCAAATCCTCTTTCTATTCTGATTGTTATTTAATAAATATTGTGCATTCATTAATGAAATCGGTTAAAGCCTGCACCTTAACTGCCAATCGGGGTTGGAATTCGACCTCAACTGGCTCGGCTCTATTCCTAGTTGTACTAATCTTCCCAATGCTTTGGCTTATAAAACTTGCTTAAGCGATAAATTAGTTAAGACCTTGATTGGATGTGTTTGAAAATAGGCTATTAGCTTTCGAGGTGTGGGAATTAGACAGTATACCAACTTCTTTTTAATTGGATATCTAGTTCCCGCCTCCTTAAGCCTTTTATGCTAGTATAGTATACCGAAAGTTGAATTTTATTTTCTCTTACTAGAATCGAACTTATCAAATGTTTGGAGACTACCATGTAAAGGTTAAATTATCTCCTTCTACGCAACTAAATAAGATCAAAGGTTTCTTAAGATGGTCCTTTAATCTTTTGAAGGTTTTTCTGCAATTTTCACCCCACTCAAAGTTCTTTTTTTCTTAATCACATCAAAGAAAGGAATGCACTTATCAGTAGCCTTGTAGATTAATCTATTAGAGCTATCACGCTACCCTTTAAGCTCATTATATCTTTACTTGTTTTGGCTCTACCATATCCTTAATTGCTTTGATTTGGTCTGGGTTGGCTTCAACTCCCCTAACACTTACAATATATCCTAGAAATTTCCTAAATTGTATTTTTAAAGAACATTGCAGCGGGTTGAGCTTCATTCAGTACTTTCTTAGTAGTCCAAACATCTCCTTAAAGTCTTTTAGATGATTAATTTCCTCTTGAGGCTTGACCAGAAAATCATCCATGTACACCTCCATGTTCCGCCCATTTTGTTCTCTAAACATCATGTTTACTAGCCTTTAATACATAGCCCCTACATTCTTTAGTACAAATGGCATAACTTTGTAGCAATAAGTCCCTCAATCTGCTTTGAAACTTGTTTTCTTTATCTAGTTTGAACAAGGAAATTTGACTATAACCCTAGTGTGCACATCCATAAAAGATAACAGCTTATGTCCACTTGTGGCATTAACCAACTGGTCTATTTGGGGCAAAGGATAACAACCTTTAGGGCATTCTTTGTTTAGATCAATGTAATTGATACAAGTTCTTCATTTTACATTGGAATTTTTAACTAACACGGAATTGGCTAGCCTTTGGGGTAAAACACTTCCCTAATAAACTCATTCTCAAGTAATCTTTTGATTTCTTCTTTCAATGCATTAGCGCGAACTTTATCGAACTGCCTTTTCTTTTATCGAACAGGGACAATATTTGGATCTATATTTAGAACGTGTCTCATAACTGTCGGATCTATCTCAATCATGTTTGAGTGGATCTAAGCAAACACATCCTTGCTAGATCGGATAAATCAGATAAGTTTTCCTCTGAGTTTTTTAATCTTTTCCAATCTTTACCATTTTTGTTGGGTCTAGTGAATCTAAGCTTACTTCTTCTAGATCCTCGGTAGATTTTATTCTTTCTTGCTCTCTTCTACAATATGATTCAGTATTGTTTTCTTTATCCTCCATTTTACTGCTTATCTGGTTTGCTTCGTTTTGTTTTCTTTCTCTCTCAGAAAAGTTGAATCTTGTCAATGCATTATCAGGCTTTTCAACTACTCTTGTCTTTTTGTTTGCCTTGGATAGTAAACCTGAATGATTACTATCCAAGGGCTTCTCAATTTCAGTCTTGTTTAATTTACTTTTGTCCAAGTCATAACAAGAAATACCATCTCTTTTGAATTGCTCAAGTGTAGTGAAATACAATTCTCAAGAACTGAATTGCTCCCCTCTTATGATTCTCCAAGCATTCTTAGTCAAGAACTTCACCATTAGATATTTCGGTGAGACGAATGCATCCACTTCATCTATAGATGGTCTTCAAAGAAAGCATTATAATAGATGAGTCGTCCATTATTATGAACAGAGTTTCAAAAGTTCTAGAGTATGGTAGAATTCTCATTTGTGCCAAAAGCTTTATCTTCCCTATTGGAGTAGACCTTTATTATTAAACCTAATGATAGGCTAGAAGCTCGGTTCCAACTTCTCCATTAGAATATTCATTTTATCAAAAGCGTGCTTAAAATGATGTTCACTACACTTTCGGTGTCAACTAAAAACTTTGTTACCATAGAGAGCCCAATTTGTGAAGTTACCATCAACGGATTATTATGCGGGTGACGGACTTCCTTTAGCTCTTGTGGAGTTGTTAAGTGGGAATTTGGAGTTGAAATTTAGGACTCTTAAATGGTGGATCCTCTTGAATGGAGAAGACTCTATTCCTCGCTTCCCTTACATACATACATACATACATACATACATACATACATACATACATACATACATACATACATACATACATACATACATACATACATACATGCATACATACATACATACATACATACATACATACATGCTCTTGGCCTTTTTGCTACTTTCAATGAGATACGGACCTCTATGAATGACATCTATGCAGTTAATTGGAGGAATAAAGTCCTATTGTGAATCACTCTCTATAAATTTGCAACATTGCTCGGAGGCCTCGAATTTTTCCCTACACGATGTGAAGACTTCCGTGTTTCCTCGACAAACTCCTTTAGAGATCTTGATCCGAGCATATTCTGGATTATCCCTACTAACACAATATTAACAAGTTTTGTGGTCATTGCTTTATGGTAGGTGCAATAATCTCCTTCTCTATTTGGTACGGGATTGTTCCTAGCCTTGAAGCAAGTTGGAAATTTCCTCCATTTTTGGCCACATCAAAAATGTAGGAGATAGGTTTGTTTAATTCTACATAATTAGTTTTAGGAATTTCCTATCATCTTCTACTTTCATCCCATCGTTGCTTTTTGTTGGGGTAATCAAAACCAAATTTCTCCCCTTCTTTCTTCTGTTGAGACTTTCTCCTAGCATGGTACATTTCATCCATACGAATGAACTTTTCAGCCTAGAAATAGTAATTTTGTTGATCCCTACATCCATGGATGTAGAGTTCCTTCCAGAAAGGAGTCTGTTTAATTAACCCTAAGCATACTGCCACCATTTTTTCCCCATCGGTCATGTTTTCCACTGTTGCCACCTCTATGTTGAATCTCCTCGGATATTAGCCAAGCAACTTTCCTAGTCTTTGTTTGACATTATCCAACATGCTAGAATCTATCGTAGGATCTTTGCATATGCAGAATTGTGCTGAAAATTCATAAGAGAATTGTTCCCCAAAATGTATACTCCTCTCCCTGTAGTGCTTCTACCATTTTAGCTGCTCCTTGAAAAGTCATTGGGAAGAGCCTATAATATACTGCTCCAGAAGCATTATGCAAATCCATTTGGCTCTAAAAGTCGAAAGATGGTCATAGGGATTAGTGTTCTGTCATACTTCAGTGAAGGGATTTTAATGTTTGACAAAATTCTAACAGATTATCTCACCTGTGAATGGAGCTTCATGGAAATTATTATTAACTCTTAGGCTAAGGGTCCACTGCCCTTTAAGATCAAGCATGTCTTTTACCATTTTGTTAGCTACGTCCCTTAAGTAAATTTCATCATCATGGTAATCCCCTCTATAAGGCTTGTATTCTTTGTGTGAGATTGAGCTGCTTGATTGTTCTATCGACCTTTCTACTAGCTTTTCTTGGTTTTCCCTTCGACGATTCATCTTAGCTTTTTATCTTCTTTCTCTTGTGATTTTGAAGAATATATAGCCAGTCCTTCATTCTGGATTCCTTTCTTTCTTTATGGGCCCATGGTGCTTTTGCCCTTATCCTTACTTTTAACTATTGAGGTATCTAAATTTTTCCTTGGCGTTTCAACTTCTTCTCATTCTTCAGTAAGCTTCATTGTTTTGGAGGACTTTTAAGAAAGAACTTTTTCTAGAAGCTCTTACATCACTATGAGGTGTTGTGTTAAATTTTAGATTTTGGCTTCGCCACTCGTTGACTTTGTTAGTGCTAAGGGTTGTCCAATCACCACATTCTGCAAACTAAAATTCGGAGTGATACTTTCCTCAAAGGTTGTTGTTTGTATAATTTCTTCATTCAGAACATTAACTTTCCTGGTCTTCACCATTTTTATGAAACAAAGTTTAACATAATTGGTTTCAAAGTAAGGTAAAGAAACAATGAATCAAAGGTTTAACCCTTCCTTCTAGCACCAAAAATGTTGAACCAAAATTTAGCTCAACGCTTGAGACAGTGTACAAGGTGATCTTATTTAAGAACATTTCAATAACACCTCTTAATTTTAATATAATCACAAGGTTGTCCAAAAGTGAAAATCACTTATTCAAGGATAAATTTAGTGAATTGTGTAAATTCACAATAGTCCTTTACTTATGTGCTGGTGGGCAAAATAGACAAGTCACGTATATCATATTTGTTCATATGTTCACAGTCATGATAGTCAATATGCAAATCAAAGTTTCATATAGTCAAGGGCTTAAGTGGCCTTGTGCATATTGTTAATATGCAAATCCAAATTCAAGTCCAAATTTAAGTCATATGCATGTCAATTATTCAATAACAATCCAATACACATGTCAAAAGAAGATATACTATGCAGAATTATGCATTAAATTCAAAGGGCACAATCGACCTTCGAAATCCCTAATTTATTTTAGGGTTTACAACTTTAAAATTTCAAGAAAGAGAAAAGAACGATCCACCCACATGTTAGCGGTAATGGAGGTCTATTTATAGAGGTGTCAACCATGAGGGATGGTTGACACATGTTCTAGCCCTGAATTAGAGGGCTCCTCTAACTCCTTTTTGATTGTACTTTTGGTAGCGCTTTTTGCCGAGACTCTGCATCATGTGTAGGAACTCGGCAACCCTTACGATAGTTAATATTCGAGACTCTATATTATGGTAATTATTTAATAACTTGCATGAAGATAGATACACGATAGTTTGAATAGTCGGTGACACTCGACACTCTTTATATCCTATTGTTCTGCAATGTCAAAGCTTGACATCCTTTACATCCTCGGGCCTTCGATATCTATTGTCACTTATAGAAGTTTGAAACCCCTTGCCAGTGTTGAAGTGTGTTACTTCTTCCGAATTAGCCATCCTTGTAGAAATTCGATACCACTTGTTGCTTTTATATGCTCTACAACATCTGTAGCTGTAATGGCTCGACATAGATTGCCAAATCCGAGATTTTAATAAATACTCTATATCTTCTCTTCATAAGTAAATACTCGTTATACTTCATTCGAATGACATCCTTCGTTTGTTACGTATTTTATGATACCTGGTGTTGTATAAATTCAACATCCTTCGTTTGTTACGCTTTTTGCCGAGACTCTGCATCATGTGTAGGAACTCGGCAACCCTTACGATAGTTAATATTCGAGACTCTATATTATGGTAATTATTTAATAACTTGCATGAAGATAGATACTCGATAGTTTGAATAGTCGGTGACACTCGACACTCTTTATATCCTATTGTTCTGCAATGTCAAAGCTTGACATCCTTTACATCCTCGGGCCTTCGATATCTATTGTCACTTATAGAAGTTTGAAACCCCTTGCCAGTGTTGAAGTGTGTTACTTCTTCCGAATTAGCCATCCTTGTAGAAATTCGATACCACTTGTTGCTTTTATATGCTCTACAACATCTGTAGCTGTAATGGCTCGACATAGATTGCCAAATCCGAGATTTTAATAAATACTCTATATCTTCTCTTCATAAGTAAATACTCGTTATACTTCATTCGAATGACATCCTTCGTTTGTTACGTATTTTATGATACCTGGTGTTGTATAAATTCAACATCCTTCGTTTGTTACGCTTTTTGCCGAGACTCTGCATCATGTGTAGGAACTCGGCAACCCTTACGATAGTTAATATTCGAGACTCTATATTATGGTAATTATTTAATAACTTGCATGAAGATAGATACTCGATAGTTTGAATAGTCGGTGACACTCGACACTCTTTATATCCTATTGTTCTGCAATGTCAAAGCTTGACATCCTTTACATCCTCGGGCCTTCGATATCTATTGTCACTTATAGAAGTTTGAAACCCCTTGCCAGTGTTGAAGTGTGTTACTTCTTCCGAATTAGCCATCCTTGTAGAAATTCGATACCACTTGTTGCTTTTATATGCTCTACAACATCTGTAGCTGTAATGGCTCGACATAGATTGCCAAATCCGAGATTTTAATAAATACTCTATATCTTCTCTTCATAAGTAAATACTCGTTATACTTCATTCGAATGACATCCTTCGTTTGTTACGTATTTTATGATACCTGGTGTTGTATAAATTCAAAATCCTTTAGATGGTTGGTGTCTCTTCACTTTCTTACTTAAATCTTCGACGTCTCAATTATCATAAGAATTTGACATTCACTTTTGACTTTAGATCCTCGACAACCTATGTAGTTGTCCAGGCTCGATATCTACTATTTTCCTGGATTTGCTGTAGCTCGATATCTACAAGCACTTATTGATTCGGAACCTTCATCTATTCATCAAACATTCACATCCTTTCCCATTGGAGAGGCTCGTTACCCCCTTTAAGGACTCGATAACTCCTTTTGGCTCGATAAACATTTGAAATTCGACACCTTCTTTATTGTCAAATGTTTGGAATCTCCTTACAGTTCCTTAAGATTAGCTATCCTTCTTTGCTTTATATGCTCGACAACACTTGACGCTCGACACCCATAGTTCTTTGCTATCTTCATATCAGCCGCTCAATATCCCATGCTTCTATATTTTTAACTTCTTGGACTCAATAATTGTATTCGTATCAAATGCTCAATATCCCTTGCTTCCATAGTTTCCATGCTTCTTTTCCCTTTATTTCTCAAGTACATTTGACAGTTAGAAAGTATATGGATAACATTTGCCCCATTCTTGTGTAAAAGAAGCCTTTTGCACTTTACTGTAAAAACAAGTTTAACTAAGAAAGATAAAAATCCATTTGATGGGAAGACCAAAAATCCATTTGTCCCAAGAATAAGAAATTCATTTATAAGACTAGAGAGTAAGAAATCCATTCATAAGAAAACAAGAAATCCAATCCGACAATAAGAAGATCAGAAATCTATCTGGTAATAAGAAATCTATTTATAAAATAAAAGGACCAGAAATCCATCTAGCACTTATAAGAAAAAAATCATTTTAATGTAAGAATCCATCTTTTATTTAATGGCAAACCAGAATTATAGCTAATAACGAAGATTCTTGTTATTTGGTAAAAATTTGGAATCCTAACCTAAGAATAAGAGATTGAGAGCTAATTCAATTCGACCTTTGAATAATGAAGATTTATGTTCAAATTGTGATTTATTTCCTTGATAATAAGATTTGAAATTTCTCAGATATCCATATTGATGTTGAAGTCTTGATTCTTGGTGATAGATAGCTCTCGACCTTCCTTTTAAAGGTTGCTTTAATCCTAGCTTAGTGCCATATTGGTTGTATTTAATTATACTTCCTCTTAGAAAATTACATCGATCAATTTTCAGGATGAAGTCACTCTTGTCTGATTGTTTTCCTTTGTCCCTTATTACCTTTTAAGTAATGATTTAGGCTTCAATCTCTTTCTCCCCTTAAAACATTCTTAGGTAGTGATTTAGGCTTCGATCTTTTTCGCCTCTTACTACCATTTTACTAGTGATTTCGGCTTTGAACTTCCTCGCCCCCCACTACCATAATAGGTAATGATTTGGGCTTTGAACTTTTCCGCCCCCATTACCATCTTAGATAGTGATTTAAGCTTTGAACTTTTTTGCCCTTTACTACCCTCTTAGGTAGTGATTTAAACTTTGATCTTTTTCACCCCTTACTACCATCTTAGGTAGTGATTTTGGTTTTGATTTGTCGGTGCTCTAGTTGATCATCTTAGGCCGATCTAAAGTCTTACTCGTTCTCCCTTAGCTGGCGCTCTGATCAGGACTTATAGTTGGGGCCGAAGGCTGGTTGATGCATTGGCCAAGCCATCTTAGGTGGGACCAAAGGCTTACTTTGTCCTCTATCTAGGAGCCTGTAACGCCCCACCCCGAGACCCATACTAACAAAGGGTATTACAGAGTAATACTGTCTGCTAGTGCAGAGAATAGGGCTGGTTAGGAGCGACCATCCGTAAACTTTGTCTTAAACAAGTATTGGATACGTCAATTGGGTGCACTGATCTTTTTTCCTCTTTACCTTTTTCTTGTGGATCGACATACCCAATAAATGTTTAACACAAAACTTTGGTGGCTAATGGATCTATTCAAAACAAAATACAACAACAACAAATATACAACATATCATAGAACAACAGACGCACATATCTACATAAGGCCGGGGGGGACCA
Organism: Allium cepa; assembly: GCA_030765085.1. Lineage (NCBI taxonomy): Eukaryota > Viridiplantae > Streptophyta > Magnoliopsida > Asparagales > Amaryllidaceae > Allium > Allium cepa. The sequence continues at coordinate 1,023,521,319 of CM060945.1, read as the reverse complement.
GCATTGAAAAGCGCGCTATTATAGTACTTGGCAAGGCCGGGGGTCACTTATTATATGCACGTGCAGTTGTTGTTGTTATGGATCCATACCATTGTTGTTGTTATTTCTAGATTTCATTCTTATTGATTTTTATTTTTTAGATTTTGTTGTTTTCCATATGTTCACCATAATGTTGTTCTTGGAATTATATGTTTATATATATAGCCTATGTGCTATTCGAAGATTTTCATATGGTGAATTTATTATGTGGTTGTTGGGACCTTACATGTCCTATTTGGTGCTATGATGCGGTTTCCATCTTGTTGTTTTGCTGTTGATTGAGATTTTATATATGGCTTAGCCATGGAGAATAGCTTGCTGTTGTTGATGGAAGCCTTTTATTATGTCAATGTTGAAGCCGATGATATGAGGCATTTATACATGATTTAATCGATGTTGTTATTGTTACCCCTTTTTATGAGAATTTCGTATGATATTCTAGTTGTTATCATCTCATGAATTATGAGATGACATATGTTGTTGTTGCTTCTTCTTTATTGAGAAGAATTATTATTTATTATCCTTATACTTCACCTACCATTCTCTAATCAGTTTATTTAAGCTAGACCGACCCGTGTATTTTATGTACTCGGGTCAGACCGAGTTGTTTTAGGTTAATCACCTGTTCTAGATTCCCATGTAGCTGCTTTCGCTATGGTTCACTTTGCTTTGTGTTGGATGCAAGTCCACCTTCTGTGTTGTCGTTTAGCTATCTTTTTATGTACTCTGATCTATGTATATTCTTTTGAGACATGATGTATATATATGTTGTCTGTGTTACCACTCACTTATGTATCACTATGTAGTGTACTGATGATGTATCTGTATATATGTGCGCCTGCTGTTCTATGATATGTTGTATATTTGTTGTTGTATTTTGTTTTGAATAGATCCATTAGCCACCAAAGTTTTGCGTTAAACATTTATTGGGTAAGTCGATCCACAAGAAAAAGGTAAAGAGGAAAAAAAATCAGTGCACCCAATCACGTATCCAATACTTGTTTAAGACATAGTTTACGGATGGTCGCTTCTAACCAGCCCTATTCTCTATGCTAGCAGATAGTATTACTCCGTAATACCCTTTGTTAGTGTGGGTCTCGGGGTGGGGCGTTACAGCTTGGTATCAAAGCATGGTTCAGAACAAAATATGATAAACAAAGAACAGAAACACATATTACGGTACATCAAAGTGTAATACAAGTTTACGAATCCCTGAATCATCGTGCCTTTGTTGTTTCCGTGTCCTTTAGGGTAGACAGAGGTTTAGGAATACATCTAGGAATGCATTTTAATTCTGTAGTATTCCGTACTTGAATTAATGATATCTACCATGTGAATTATCTTTATCTTATCTTAACTTTCAGCTAATGGCTGGAAGAGGTAGAGGACGACGCTCGGATGCTGGGCAATCCAGCGGCTCGCATCCGGATGGCGTTTATATGTCTGCCGATGCGAGCGCATTTTTACTCGCATGGAGGTTTCTGACCACCACCGAGTTCTTGTAGCATCTAGTATGTTGCAAGAGCGTGCTCTTGATTGGTATGAGCTTCTTATTGTTGAGATTGATGAGTCCACTCTTACTTGGCTACAATTTAGGGAGCGATTCGAACTTAAGTTCGTTCCTGAATCCGAGAAAGCTCTCTTTGCCCGTCGCTTCCTTGAATTGAAGCAAGGGAAGTCTTGTATTTCCGAGTATGTTTCTTCTTTCGAGGCCTTGTCCAAATATGGTCTCGAAGACATTAGCACCTCTTATAAGAAGAATCTCAAGTTTGTTTCTGGCCTAAAGAAGTATTTGAAGAAATCTTTGATGCTCCAGCTTAAGCTTTCTTTTGAGGAGTTGGTTGACTCGGCGCTTCATCTCGAAGCGGTCAAGAAGGAGTGCGAGAGTGGTAAAGAGGTTGAGGTTCGCAAGAACCCCAATAAGAAGAAGTTCCCATTTCATAAGCGGAAGTTTTTCTCTTCCAAGAAGAAGAAGCCCATTGGATCTGGTCTGTAACATTCCTGAAATTCATTAAGTTTAAATTGGCCATTAAATTATTTTTTTGAAATAAATTGTGATTTAATTATAAAATTTTCTAGAATGAATAAATAAATAAATAAAAGGAAAATGTATGAATATATGTATATAAATAGATATAAATAAATTTAATTCAAGTAAATTGGGGATTTGAACCTACATTTGAGATAAATGTTTTTAAAATAAACATTTGGCCTTTAAAATCATTAAGGTGAAATTTAGGTATTTTTAAAATGGAACTTTTAATTGAAAATTCAATAATTTATATTTTTATCAAATTAGTTGGATTTAAAAGTTGTATTTTGAATTGGATACAAATGATTTTCAAAACAATTGTTTAAAACTAAATACTATTTTATATGGGTTTATTTATTAAAAACATAATTAGTTTAAAATTCATTTCCTTTCTTTAAATTAGAATAAGTAGGAATAATGGACAAAATGGTTATAAAATAAGAAATAAAAATCTGAAATAATATAAACATAGATAATTATTTATTTAAATGGTATACTAGTCTTAATTCAAAAATAAAATAAACTAAGAAATGTATATATATGTGTGTGATTTGTTTGTGAGTGTACAAATTGTTTTAAATTCCTTTCTTTTTAAAAATTTGTAAAAGTAAAATAAATACATATGTTAGTATCTCAAGTTTAAAATGAGTGTTTTAAAAAAAATGAGTAGCATTTAAAAATTTGTTAAGATACAATATATGTATATATATACATACATAAATATTGATTTAATTCTTTTAACATTGAACATGTACATATTACATACAAATGAATAAACAAATACATTTATTTACAAAGTATAAACAAATACATACCTTTAGATCTTACATATATGTATACATACAAATAGACATAAATGAAATTCTACTCAAGTGAATTCGAATTTGAAAATTAAATTTAAGACAAATGTTTTAATTATAAGTAGCATTAAAAAAAAAGAAGAATTAAGTTGTAAGTATATATGCACATACAAATGAAAGAAAAGGTGTAAACATGTACAAACAAATGCTAACATACTTTAAAGGATCTTACCTATATGCATATATATCCAATAGCATCATCACCCTTTATTTTAAATAATCAAGTTAAGAATGCAATCAAACCATATCTCACAAAATCTGAAACAAACAGTAAAAAGGAGATTTGGCCTCACCTATTTCAATACATAAAGCTGTTCAAAGCACATATATCAAAAAGGAAACAACTCAGAAACCAAAAGAAAAAAAATATCAAGGCAAAGGTAAAAAGAAAGGAAGCTGCCAATCTTTCTTTCTTCAATCCAAAAATTTGAATCTGAAAAACATCTTAAAATAAACCAATTTCAAATCTGGGAAAATCAGAGGCAAGTTTTAAAGTCTGGAAACAAATTTGCAAACATTTCAAGCCTGGAAATTCGAATTCTTCAACCTGGAAGCAAAGCAAAACTGAAATGCAAATCAGAAGCAAAGCAAACCTGGGAACAAGAATCAAATGTAGATTCAAACTAATTCCAGGTTCAACAAATCAAAAACAAAGAACCTGGGAATATTAAGATAAAAAAAAAAAAACAATCCTCAAGCTTTGTTTCCATTCTCAGAAAATTTGCAGATGTATAAAATACAGAGCTGCAGTTTTTCCAGTGGGCAGTGATTCTCTAAAGAAAAAAAATAAAGGCAAGTGAAGTTTTTATTTTTGTTTTTTGGATTTGAAATTGTGAATTAGTGATAAAGCAGGAATTTAAACAACTTTATTTAATAAGTTGCAGGAGGAAATTAGATTCAAAAAGATTAAACTCATTCCTGAATTTCAAGTTGCAAAGAAAAAAAAAAAAGAGAAATTCTCTGTCAATCCAAACTGTAAGTATCAAAGAAAAAAAATCAAAATTTTTGTTGAAATAAGTAAGTTAATACAATAGGGGATAAAGGAAAGTTCTTTTACAAACTTTGCAGATAAAAGCCTCAAAGATTTAAAGAAGGAACAAAAGAAAAAAAAAATCAAATCAAAATTCCAGATGTTTAAAGATAAGTTGTTCCCTGCCTTCCTCTGTTCTCTGCCCTCTGAACCATTCAAGGTGAGCAAACTCACTTTTCCCTGATCCTATCTTGATGATTCATGAAGTATGATAATGAGATGTGTTTGAATGATGTGTATCTTGGCTTGCATGTTTGTATATTTGTGGATGATTGAGTGCATTTATCTGTATATATAGTAAAGTAGATCTGTTCTAGTTCATATCTTAGTTACAGGGTTCCAATCTAAGCTTTAAAATCAAATTCACTTTGTATAATGAATATTAAGCTTAGAACCTTGAAAAGAAAATGTTTATAACAGCATATACTTATTTTTAAAAATAATTACAAGTTTTAAAAATAGATAATTTATTATAAATCATTGAATTTGCAGTAAAAATAAATTTGGGTCAAATTTTTATGATTTCGATTTTTAGTTTTGATTTCATAATTGAATTGCAAATAGTAGACCATGATTTTTGAAACTTGTATCATGATTTTTAGATCAGTAATTAAAGAGAATTTTCAAATTTTCTGTTTTGGGCATGTTGGTCAATTCACGGCGAACTACGGCGAGATGAGCGGTGCCGTTGAACGTGAAGGTCGTGGGGGAGACAAGGGTCATGGGAAAAATACTTTGGGATTTTATTATCAATCGTGTTCACCAGTAATGATCGAGTTAGGGTTTATCACCCTGCGTTTTGACGTCGAAGTTTTTTTGGGTTTCGTGGCGTCGAGTCGTAACCGGGGGCGATCGCGGTGGGTTCTGGTGATGCTGGGGAGTGAGGCGGAGCTACGGCTAAGGTGGCGAGGTCTCTCGATTTTGGTGTTGCCGTGGAGGGGTGGTTTTTGGGGTGACGGTGGTTTCGAACAGCATGGGTTCGATACCCATATTTTGATTCGCGATCGTATGGGGTATTTTGGGTTTTGCAAAGCGCTGTGGTGGTCGAGAGCGACTTGTTGAGGCCGGGGCGATGGTCGTTGGTGGATGGTGGGACGGTGCATGGTGCACGCGGTGCACGCGGGGAGGCCGTGTATCAGGGAATGTTGAAGTTGGGGGAGATGAAGACTTCTGGAAGTTCACTCATGAAGGTGTGATTATAATAGCTTGAGGGAATTGAACTGTATGCCTAAGTTTGGGTTTGTTAAATTTGTTATTAAGTTAAAGGGTTATAAATTATTTCCAAATTGTTAAGTTAAAAATGTTTTAAAATTCATATAATCTTGGGTTTTGAAAGTTTATATATAAGAAAAAAAAAACTTTGAAATTCAAAATTGAAAATAGTTTTTAAAACTATAAATCGATAAATAGTTAAGTTATTTAAGATTATGCTTGATAACTTTAAATTTTAAAAAAAAAAAAAAGAGAGATGAATGATTACTTATATTAAAGCTTAATAAATTATTTAACTAAGATAATTTCAAAGATTAACAGGTAATTATGTAAATGTTAATAAGGATATTAACAAGATAATGTTTTATCTTAATTTAGGTCTTAATATCTTAATTTTGATTAAGTAAATTTAAAGGAAATAAAATTTAATTAATTCATTTAATTGTAAAGGTTTGATTAAGAAATTGGATAAGGAAAATAATTTACTTGATTAATAAATGGTTGAGGATGAAAGGTTAATTAATTTAAGATTAATTAAATTGTAATTAAAAGATTATTAACTAGATTTTTAATTAAAGATTAGGGACTAATTTAGAGGTTGTTAAGTGGTAATCAATAAATTTGTCAATGGTGATTAAGAATTAACCTAATGGTAAATAGGTATTGATTAACTTGAGATTATTAATCAATTGTTAAAGAATAATTAATTTATGAAACAAAGGTTAATTAAATGATAATGAGGTCAATCAAGAAGTGATTAATTAATTAAATAATTGTGATTAATTGATTTTTGGTTGGTTAAGCAAGGTAAGTTGATTTATTCTTAAGTAATTAATTTAATTTGAATTAATTAGAGACATGTTTGCTTATGAATGATTGTATTGCCTTGCATTGATTGTTATCTTGGACTATAATATTCTGTGATGTGAGATATGCTGTGCATTGATCTATGATATCCGTGATATGTTTTCGGTATAAATACCCTTGGCCGTGAAACGACATTGAAATTCGATGCGACAGGGAGTCGGATTCCAGTTGGTTATCCGAAACCCACATCGAATCATATTAGTTAATCTTTATGATTGATATTTTACTTTATCTATGAATCTGTGAATATAGGTAAGCGTTATGGGTTATACCGCTTATCGATATGATTAAATCTGTGATGACGATGTTGTGCACAATTGTGTTGAACCCCTGGACCACACATATACACACACAAATATGGATTGCACGTGGAAATTAGTTAAGTCACAGATTTTGAAATTGTTTTAAAATTTGAATTTTTGAATCCAAAATAGTTTTGGAATTAGAATTGAAGTTTTTGAAAAAATGAATTTCAAAAATAAAAGTTATTTTGAATAACTCGAATGAGTTTTGAAATTTTAAATAATTTGAGTTAAATTTGAATTCAATAATTGAATTGAATTCTATGATTTGGAAACTAGGGTTTAAAAAAAAAAAAAAGTTATTCAACTTATAAATGAATTTATATGGGTTTTTAAACCAATTTAAAAGTGATGTTTTAGAATTTAAGATTAGCCCAAGATTCCAACTTGTATAAATCGGATTTTTCTGAAACGAAAACTGTTGTTTTCAAATAATAGAAGCTTTCATATAAGAAATGGATTTCCAATGTATGTTAAAAGGAATTCAAGTTTTGAAATGAAAATGGTATTCCAAGTTATAAATAAATCTTTGGAACGTGTTTTGAAAGCTATAGATTAAATCTTAAATTTATCGAGTTAATCCAATTGGAATGGAAGTTGTTTTGAATCTATGAATAGATCTTTGTGAAACTAGGTGAAACTTGGTGAAATAAATCTTTTTGTTTAAAGATTTAAAATGGTAATTTGCTTAACCATTTGAAAGAAAAGTTTTGGATTTTATAAGTTGTGACTTAACTAAAATCCCATATCCATATGTTTTAAAATATGGCGCTCATTATTCGGTTTAGCCGGGAGAGGACCTAGTGTCATATAGCCCATTCCGAATAGTGATACGACGTTAGGGATAGCAATTGAAGACCGGTGGTGAAGACCGGATATTTCCGAAAACAAAAGGGTAACTCATCGATTGTCTCTGCACTGGCTGATCCCCGGTATAGAGATCTTCATATGTGATGGGAAGTCCGGACGTGATTAGGGATTATCCGGATTTGCAAGGGCTTCTTCGGAAGTGCCTTCGGTTCTGTTCGAACCCGGGACAGACTTGTATGGTTGTATGTCCGACATTACACTTTGAGATGTTAACTGATTTCTATCAAATACATTTCTGCTTGGTGGCGGAGAATTTATTCTCTTAGCTTAACACCCTTCTCTGAGACGTACGAGCTCAGAGGTTATGTAGTTGATATTTATCAGTGATATTCCCAATTTGGTAATGTGGCATGCTGAGTGCTGCTGTGTGATGATCATTGGTTGATCATTTGTGATATGATCATTTGTTTGATCATTTATCTTTGTGATCATTGCTTTGGTCATCTGTTGACCCAAAGCATGGCTTTGTGCCAAAGCGTAGCTTTGTGGACGAGACTGCATCAGGACCTCACTCCCCGGAAATGGTCGAAACAGGAAAGATGCGGCAAGGTTATGAGGGTCGCTCCCTTTAGGGTGTGTCATTCCCTTCTGGTAAAGGGTGGTATCAGGTATGGAGCCCTGGTATTTAACCTATGTGGTTGCTCCAATCTCATTTACTGTGTGGTTGTTGCTTTGAGGCGCCTCGGATAAAGGTCCCAAAGGACCGGGGAATGACATATTCGTGTAGTAGTTACCTAGTTACAGAGGTAACCCGGCCTTGTGTTGGCAGAGATCTAACCGTAACGTTAGTTTCTCGGGACGTCCCGCCAGAGGCGATCCCATAGACAGTAGGAAGTTCCTTAGCCTGACCATTTGTTGGAAATCCAATCAAAACAATACGCGCCCTGTACGGTTTTAGTTGTATAACCTGCCATGGAATGTGGCGGTAACCTGCTATTGAACATGGTAGCTATAGTAGGCATACGACGAAATGTCGTATGCTGGCTAGGATTTATATTATATTTTCGAAATGGTTTTCCACACTTTGCACTTATAGTAATAATATCAAAGAAATTTCTCGTATTAAGCATATTTGACTATCATAAGGAGAAATCTCCTCCAATTCTGCGTTTGCATTGTGTGTGTGGCGGGAGGCCTTATGGTAGTTTCATTTTTTAAAAAGCATTGCGGATTTCAAATTTAAATTCTTTTGTTGTTTTAAAGACCAAATGTTTTTGTTTGCTCACACCAGTCCCACGACTGACCTGGAGTTTATTGTTCTTTTCCTAAACTCTGGGTGCCCACTATTTCCCACACGGGCAGTCTAGAGTTGGGATTTTCAGATAATCAATAGTAGGTGTAGATTCGATAGCCTCCAGCCTTAGGATTTGGCAATCGCATTTGGATCGAGTTGCTTCTCTTCATCTTGATTTGGGAGTTCTCGCTATTTCTGGATTGATGCCTTGGAGATGGAGTTACTGATACTGGAGTTCTTTCTTGAAGGCCATTTTGGAGATTTGTTCCGCTGCTGTGTTATCTTTTCTTTCCGCTGCTATTTCTTGTATCTCTGATGTATATTGATGTTCATTGTATCATTCTGTTGTATCAGATATTGTAGCAAATGTTGTACATTGATATATATTATTCTTTTCTCCCGCTGTGTTATTTACTTAATGTGTTATAAGCTCCGGCGACTCGAATTTGAACGATCGAATCTGCGACATTCGAGTACAATGTGAAGTATGGATGTCGATTTTCGAACGCGAAAAATTCAAATCGTTACATTTGGTATCAGAGCTGAAGGTTAAAACTTTAGCTCAGGAGTATAACACATTAAGTAACTCATTAGAGATAGGGTGAAGTAAACCCTAGAATGAGTATATTCCTGAGATATCCGTTCAAATGCCTCAGTAAATTCTCTTACTATCCACTGATAGTGAGTATGAGTGCGAGAAGAGAACGAGATAGGGGACATGGGAGTACCACTACAAATGGTCAATACCCTGCAACAGTGGGAATATCTTTTCTCTATCAATCTCCTTTGATCCGATTTCGAATTCTTTTGATTGCTTCGCGACTGCTCCAGAAAGAAGTTTCGGTGTGATGATGGCCATACGTATTGTTGTAGGAAATTCTTACTTCGTATCTTCATCGGTTTCTTATCAGCTTTTCGATCTAAACTCTAATGAATTTGAAATTGAAAATATTAAATAAATTGGAAATTTTAAATTAGTAAATTGGTTAACTAATATGAAGATTTGATCCATCTATCTATTCTCTGGGATCCGATATATTCTACGAACGATTAGTTATCTCTTCGAACTAGTCAATGCTCTTGCATATTCGTAGACCGATGGACCCAAATATCTTGTGTAATATTATATGAGATTGTTCTCATATCTATTGTCGATATTCTGATTTGGTAAACCAAATGCAGAATAAATATTTCGATCTAATGCGATCAATAATTTCTTTGTCTATTGTCTTTTCTTTCTCGTCCTTGCAATTTCGAGGACGAAATTCTTTTAAGGGGGGAAATCTGTAACATTCCTGAAATTCATTAAGTTTAAATTGGCCATTAAATTATTTTTTTGAAATAAATTGTGATTTAATTATAAAATTTTCTAGAATGAATAAATAAATAAATAAAAGGAAAATGTATGAATATATGTATATAAATAGATATAAATAAATTTAATTCAAGTAAATTGGGGATTTGAACCTACATTTGAGATAAATGTTTTTAAAATAAACATTTGGCCTTTAAAATCATTAAGGTGAAATTTAGGTATTTTTAAAATGGAACTTTTAATTGAAAATTCAATAATTTATATTTTTATCAAATTAGTTGGATTTAAAAGTTGTATTTTGAATTGGATACAAATGATTTTCAAAACAATTGTTTAAAACTAAATACTATTTTATATGGGTTTATTTATTAAAAACATAATTAGTTTAAAATTCATTTCCTTTCTTTAAATTAGAATAAGTAGGAATAATGGACAAAATGGTTATAAAATAAGAAATAAAAATCTGAAATAATATAAACATAGATAATTATTTATTTAAATGGTATACTAGTCTTAATTCAAAAATAAAATAAACTAAGAAATGTATATATATGTGTGTGATTTGTTTGTGAGTGTACAAATTGTTTTAAATTCCTTTCTTTTTAAAAATTTGTAAAAGTAAAATAAATACATATGTTAGTATCTCAAGTTTAAAATGAGTGTTTTAAAAAAAATGAGTAGCATTTAAAAATTTGTTAAGATACAATATATGTATATATATACATACATAAATATTGATTTAATTCTTTTAACATTGAACATGTACATATTACATACAAATGAATAAACAAATACATTTATTTACAAAGTATAAACAAATACATACCTTTAGATCTTACATATATGTATACATACAAATAGACATAAATGAAATTCTACTCAAGTGAATTCGAATTTGAAAATTAAATTTAAGACAAATGTTTTAATTATAAGTAGCATTAAAAAAAAAAGAAGAATTAAGTTGTAAGTATATATGCACATACAAATGAAAGAAAAGGTGTAAACATGTACAAACAAATGCTAACATACTTTAAAGGATCTTACCTATATGCATATATATCCAATAGCATCATCACCCTTTATTTTAAATAATCAAGTTAAGAATGCAATCAAACCATATCTCACAAAATCTGAAACAAACAGTAAAAAGGAGATTTGGCCTCACCTATTTCAATACATAAAGCTGTTCAAAGCACATATATCAAAAAGGAAACAACTCAGAAACCAAAAGAAAAAAAATATCAAGGCAAAGGTAAAAAGAAAGGAAGCTGCCAATCTTTCTTTCTTCAATCCAAAAATTTGAATCTGAAAAACATATTAAAATAAACCAATTTCAAATCTGGGAAAATCAGAGGCAAGTTTTAAAGTCTGGAAACAAATTTGCAAACATTTCAAGCCTGGAAATTCGAATTCTTCAACCTGGAAGCAAAGCAAAACTGAAATGCAAATCAGAAGCAAAGCAAACCTGGGAACAAGAATCAAATGTAGATTCAAACTAATTCCAGGTTCAACAAATCAAAAACAAAGAACCTGGGAATATTAAGATAAAAAAAAAAAAACAATCCTCAAGCTTTGTTTCCATTCTCAGAAAATTTGCAGATGTATAAAATACAGAGCTGCAGTTTTTCCAGTGGGCAGTGATTCTCTAAAGAAAAAAAATAAAGGCAAGTGAAGTTTTTATTTTTGTTTTTTGGATTTGAAATTGTGAATTAGTGATAAAGCAGGAATTTAAACAACTTTATTTAATAAGTTGCAGGAGGAAATTAGATTCAAAAAGATTAAACTCATTCCTGAATTTCAAGTTGCAAAGAAAAAAAAAAAGAGAAATTCTCTGTCAATCCAAACTGTAAGTATCAAAGAAAAAAAATCAAAATTTTTGTTGAAATAAGTAAGTTAATACAATAGGGGATAAAGGAAAGTTCTTTTACAAACTTTGCAGATAAAAGCCTCAAAGATTTAAAGAAGGAACAAAAGAAAAAAAAAATCAAATCAAAATTCCAGATGTTTAAAGATAAGTTGTTCCCTGCCTTCCTCTGTTCTCTGCCCTCTGAACCATTCAAGGTGAGCAAACTCACTTTTCCCTGATCCTATCTTGATGATTCATGAAGTATGATAATGAGATGTGTTTGAATGATGTGTATCTTGGCTTGCATGTTTGTATATTTGTGGATGATTGAGTGCATTTATCTGTATATATAGAAAAGTAGATCTGTTCTAGTTCATATCTTAGTTACAGGGTTCCAATCTAAGCTTTAAAATCAAATTCACTTTGTATAATGAATATTAAGCTTAGAACCTTGAAAAGAAAATGTTTATAACAGCATATACTTATTTTTAAAAATAATTACAAGTTTTAAAAATAGATAATTTATTATAAATCATTGAATTTGCAGTAAAAATAAATTTGGGTCAAATTTTTATGATTTCGATTTTTAGTTTTGATTTCATAATTGAATTGCAAATAGTAGACCATGATTTTTGAAACTTGTATCATGATTTTTAGATCAGTAATTAAAGAGAATTTTCAAATTTTCTGTTTTGGGCATGTTGGTCAATTCACGGCGAACTACGGCGAGATGAGCGGTGCCGTTGAACGTGAAGGTCGTGGGGGAGACAAGGGTCATGGGAAAAATACTTTGGGATTTTATTATCAATCGTGTTCACCAGTAATGATCGAGTTAGGGTTTATCACCCTGCGTTTTGACGTCGAAGTTTTTTTGGGTTTCGTGGCGTCGAGTCGTAACCGGGGGCGATCGCGGTGGGTTCTGGTGATGCTGGGGAGTGAGGCGGAGCTACGGCTAAGGTGGCGAGGTCTCTCGATTTTGGTGTTGCCGTGGAGGGGTGGTTTTTGGGGTGACGGTGGTTTCGAACAGCATGGGTTCGATACCCATATTTTGATTCGCGATCGTATGGGGTATTTTGGGTTTTGCAAAGCGCTGTGGTGGTCGAGAGCGACTTGTTGAGGCCGGGGCGATGGTCGTTGGTGGATGGTGGGACGGTGCATGGTGCACGCGGTGCACGCGGGGAGGCCGTGTATCAGGGAATGTTGAAGTTGGGGGAGATGAAGACTTCTGGAAGTTCACTCATGAAGGTGTGATTATAATAGCTTGAGGGAATTGAACTGTATGCCTAAGTTTGGGTTTGTTAAATTTGTTATTAAGTTAAAGGGTTATAAATTATTTCCAAATTGTTAAGTTAAAAATGTTTTAAAATTCATATAATCTTGGGTTTTGAAAGTTTATATATAAGAAAAAAAAAAAACTTTGAAATTCAAAATTGAAAATAGTTTTTAAAACTATAAATCGATAAATAGTTAAGTTATTTAAGATTATGCTTGATAACTTTAAATTTAAAAAAAAAAAAAAGAGAGATGAATGATTACTTATATTAAAGCTTAATAAATTATTTAACTAAGATAATTTCAAAGATTAACAGGTAATTATGTAAATGTTAATAAGGATATTAACAAGATAATGTTTTATCTTAATTTAGGTCTTAATATCTTAATTTTGATTAAGTAAATTTAAAGGAAATAAAATTTAATTAATTCATTTAATTGTAAAGGTTTGATTAAGAAATTGGATAAGGAAAATAATTTACTTGATTAATAAATGGTTGAGGATGAAAGGTTAATTAATTTAAGATTAATTAAATTGTAATTAAAAGATTATTAACTAGATTTTTAATTAAAGATTAGGGACTAATTTAGAGGTTGTTAAGTGGTAATCAATAAATTTGTCAATGGTGATTAAGAATTAACCTAATGGTAAATAGGTATTGATTAACTTGAGATTATTAATCAATTGTTAAAGAATAATTAATTTATGAAACAAAGGTTAATTAAATGATAATGAGGTCAATCAAGAAGTGATTAATTAATTAAATAATTGTGATTAATTGATTTTTGGTTGGTTAAGCAAGGTAAGTTGATTTATTCTTAAGTAATTAATTTAATTTGAATTAATTAGAGACATGTTTGCTTATGAATGATTGTATTGCCTTGCATTGATTGTTATCTTGGACTATAATATTCTGTGATGTGAGATATGCTGTGCATTGATCTATGATATCCGTGATATGTTTTCGGTATAAATACCCTTGGCCGTGAAACGACATTGAAATTCGATGCGACAGGGAGTCGGATTCCAGTTGGTTATCCGAAACCCACATCGAATCATATTAGTTAATCTTTATGATTGATATTTTACTTTATCTATGAATCTGTGAATATAGGTAAGCGTTATGGGTTATACCGCTTATCGATATGATTAAATCTGTGATGACGATGTTGTGCACAATTGTGTTGAACCCCTGGACCACACATATACACACACAAATATGGATTGCACGTGGAAATTAGTTAAGTCACAGATTTTGAAATTGTTTTAAAATTTGAATTTTTGAATCCAAAATAGTTTTGGAATTAGAATTGAAGTTTTTGAAAAAATGAATTTCAAAAATAAAAGTTATTTTGAATAACTCGAATGAGTTTTGAAATTTTAAATAATTTGAGTTAAATTTGAATTCAATAATTGAATTGAATTCTATGATTTGGAAACTAGGGTTTAAAAAAAAAAAAAAGTTATTCAACTTATAAATGAATTTATATGGGTTTTTAAACCAATTTAAAAGTGATGTTTTAGAATTTAAGATTAGCCCAAGATTCCAACTTGTATAAATCGGATTTTTCTGAAACGAAAACTGTTGTTTTCAAATAATAGAAGCTTTCATATAAGAAATGGATTTCCAATGTATGTTAAAAGGAATTCAAGTTTTGAAATGAAAATGGTATTCCAAGTTATAAATAAATCTTTGGAACGTGTTTTGAAAGCTATAGATTAAATCTTAAATTTATCGAGTTAATCCAATTGGAATGGAAGTTGTTTTGAATCTATGAATAGATCTTTGTGAAACTAGGTGAAACTTGGTGAAATAAATCTTTTTGTTTAAAGATTTAAAATGGTAATTTGCTTAACCATTTGAAAGAAAAGTTTTGGATTTTATAAGTTGTGACTTAACTAAAATCCCATATCCATATGTTTTAAAATATGGCGCTCATTATTCGGTTTAGCCGGGAGAGGACCTAGTGTCATATAGCCCATTCCGAATAGTGATACGACGTTAGGGATAGCAATTGAAGACCGGTGGTGAAGACCGGATATTTCCGAAAACAAAAGGGTAACTCATCGATTGTCTCTGCACTGGCTGATCCCCGGTATAGAGATCTTCATATGTGATGGGAAGTCCGGACGTGATTAGGGATTATCCGGATTTGCAAGGGCTTCTTCGGAAGTGCCTTCGGTTCTGTTCGAACCCGGGACAGACTTGTATGGTTGTATGTCCGACATTACACTTTGAGATGTTAACTGATTTCTATCAAATACATTTCTGCTTGGTGGCGGAGAATTTATTCTCTTAGCTTAACACCCTTCTCTGAGACGTACGAGCTCAGAGGTTATGTAGTTGATATTTATCAGTGATATTCCCAATTTGGTAATGTGGCATGCTGAGTGCTGCTGTGTGATGATCATTGGTTGATCATTTGTGATATGATCATTTGTTTGATCATTTATCTTTGTGATCATTGCTTTGGTCATCTGTTGACCCAAAGCATGGCTTTGTGCCAAAGCGTAGCTTTGTGGACGAGACTGCATCAGGACCTCACTCCCCGGAAATGGTCGAAACAGGAAAGATGCGGCAAGGTTATGAGGGTCGCTCCCTTTAGGGTGTGTCATTCCCTTCTGGTAAAGGGTGGTATCAGGTATGGAGCCCTGGTATTTAACCTATGTGGTTGCTCCAATCTCATTTACTGTGTGGTTGTTGCTTTGAGGCGCCTCGGATAAAGGTCCCAAAGGACCGGGGAATGACATATTCGTGTAGTAGTTACCTAGTTACAGAGGTAACCCGGCCTTGTGTTGGCAGAGATCTAACCGTAACGTTAGTTTCTCGGGACGTCCCGCCAGAGGCGATCCCATAGACAGTAGGAAGTTCCTTAGCCTGACCATTTGTTGGAAATCCAATCAAAACAATACGCGCCCTGTACGGTTTTAGTTGTATAACCTGCCATGGAATGTGGCGGTAACCTGCTATTGAACATGGTAGCTATAGTAGGCATACGACGAAATGTCGTATGCTGGCTAGGATTTATATTATATTTTCGAAATGGTTTTCCACACTTTGCACTTATAGTAATAATATCAAAGAAATTTCTCGTATTAAGCATATTTGACTATCATAAGGAGAAATCTCCTCCAATTCTGCGTTTGCATTGTGTGTGTGGCGGGAGGCCTTATGGTAGTTTCATTTTTTAAAAAGCATTGCGGATTTCAAATTTAAATTCTTTTGTTGTTTTAAAGACCAAATGTTTTTGTTTGCTCACACCAGTCCCACGACTGACCTGGAGTTTATTGTTCTTTTCCTAAACTCTGGGTGCCCACTATTTCCCACACGGGCAGTCTAGAGTTGGGATTTTCAGATAATCAATAGTAGGTGTAGATTCGATAGCCTCCAGCCTTAGGATTTGGCAATCGCATTTGGATCGAGTTGCTTCTCTTCATCTTGATTTGGGAGTTCTCGCTATTTCTGGATTGATGCCTTGGAGATGGAGTTACTGATACTGGAGTTCTTTCTTGAAGGCCATTTTGGAGATTTGTTCCGCTGCTGTGTTATCTTTTCTTTCCGCTGCTATTTCTTGTATCTCTGATGTATATTGATGTTCATTGTATCATTCTGTTGTATCAGATATTGTAGCAAATGTTGTACATTGATATATATTATTCTTTTCTCCCGCTGTGTTATTTACTTAATGTGTTATAAGCTCCGGCGACTCGAATTTGAACGATCGAATCTGCGACATTCGAGTACAATGTGAAGTATGGATGTCGATTTTCGAACGCGAAAAATTCAAATCGTTACATCCTAGTTCTCAGCCTAGCGGAAAACCTCCTACTCAGAAGGCGTGTTACAATTATGGCTCTTATGATCATATGATTAGAAATTGTCCCAAGCCTCGCATTTGCCTAATTGCAAGAAAGAGGGACATCGATCTTCTTCTTGTCCTAGCAAGCCAAAGTATTTTGGTTCTGGCAAGCTTAATGTTGTTGATGCTTCTGGAGGTTCTTTTCAGCCTAGAGGTACCCTTTCTTATGTTCTTGAAGGTTCTATTTTGTTTCATGATCGTTCTATACGAGCCCTCTTCGATACCGGTGCGTCACACTAATTCGTATCGAAGGAGCTTGTTGATGATACACAGTTGGATGTTTCCTGCCTTATTACTTCTTTGAGGATTGCAAATCCTATTGGGGGATCTGAAACCCTTAGCATGCTTTGTGATGATGTTGAGATTGTTCTTTGTGGTTTTTCTTTCCGTGCGAATCTGCACGTTATCCACTATCTTGGATTTGATATGATTTTGGGTGTGGACTGGCTAGTGCGATACGATGCCAGGGTTATTTGTTCTGGGAGAATTTTATATCTTCGACATCCAGATTCGTCTACTCAGCTATCACTTGTTCTTCAGAATGTGGATTATTCCGAAGCATCTTTATTTCTCTCGATTCACGAGATGATGATGATATATCTCGTATTCCTATTGTTTGTGATTTCTCTGATGTATTTGAGCCTGTTTCGGGCTTGCCACCCAAGCGGGCGATTGATTTCCAGATTGATCTCATTCCAGGCGCGCAGCCAGTTAGTCGTCCTCCTACGAGGATGTCTACAAAAAAAATGAGGAACTCAAGAAGTAGCTTTTAGAGCTTGAGTCTAAGAAGTTGATTCAGTCTAGTTCTTCACCGTAGGGTACCGCGATCGTCATCGTGAAGAAGTCTAATGGAACTCTTAGGCTTTGCATTGACTATCGCAAACTTAACGAGTTGACCATCAAGAATAGGTATCCATTACCTAGGATCGATGATATGTTCGATCAGTTGAGTGGCGCTAAGGTTTTCTCTCATATCGACCTTGCCACTGGCTTCCATCAGCTCCGAGTTGCGGAAGATAGCATTCCTCTTACAGCTTTCCGCACTCGATATGGATCTTATGAGTGGCTTGTTATGCCATTCGGTTTGACGAACGCTCCTGCTTTCTTCGTCGATCTTATGAATCGAGTATTTCGTGAATATCTCGATAAGTTCGTCCTTGTGTTCATTGACGACATCCTTGTCTATTCGAAGTCTGAAGCCGAGCATGCTAATCACTTGAGAATTGTCTTGAGTACTCTTCGTCATCACTAGCTTAAAGCCAAATTCTCCAAGTGCCACTTCTGGGAGAATAAGGTTAAGTTCTTAGGCCACGTTATTTCGTCCAAAGGTATTTCGGTTGATCTTTCGAAAATCGAATCCATCTAGAATTGGAAGGCCTTAGAATGTTCATGAGATTCGCAGCTTCCTTGGATTAGCAGGTTACTACCGCCGATTCATTAAGGATTTTTCCCGCATTGTGCTTCCTCTCACCAGCCTTACTCGGAAAGGCATTCGATTTATTTGGTCCGACAAGTGTGAAGCTTCTTTTCAGCAGTTGAAGAAGCTTCTCACTAATGCTCCTATTTTAGTGGTTCCCGAAGGGAATCAGGATCTTGTTGTCTCCACCGATGCTAGTATATGTGGCCTCGGTGCCGTGCTTATGCAGAAGGATCGGGTAGTTGCTTACGCTTCTAGGCAACTACGACCAAATGCAGTACGCTATGCCACTCATGACCTCGAGTTGGCCGCCATCGCCTTCGCCTTGAAGATTTGGCGTCATTATCTATTAGGCGAGCACTTCATTCTATACACCGATCATAAGTCTTTGAAATATCTCTTCACTCGGAAGGAGCTCAATATGAGGCAACAGCGTTGGCTCGAGTTCCTTGCCTCCTATGACTTTGATATCCAGTATACTCCTGGTAAGGGTAATCGTGTTGTTGATGCGCTTAGTCGCAAACATTCGGCTGTTGTTTCTATGATGCTAGTCGAGTGGGATGTTCTAGAGACCTTATCCCTTTGTGATATTCGTGATCGAGCTCCATCTTCTGATTCTCCTATTTTATTATTCAGTTTGGAAGCTCGACCTAGCTTATTGGATCGTATTGTCGATGCTCAACGGCGTGATCCCGATCTTTTGCACCTTATTCAGATTTGTGAGTCTGGGTCCCGTGATGAGGAGTTGCGGGAGTTCAGCATTGATTCTCATAGGTGTCTTTACAAGAAGAACCGTCTTGTCGTGCCTTCTGATTCTGCACTTAGGCATGACATTCTCGATGATTGTCACCGTTCTAAGTATACCATTCATCCTGGCAGTAGTAAGATGTATGCTGATATGCATCGCCTTTATTATTGGGAAGGCATGAAGCGTGATGTTGCAAGTTATGTAAGTAATTGCATGACTTGTCAACTCATAAAAGCCGAACATCAGCGCCCTTCTGGTCTCCTTCAGCCTTTAGAGATTCCATTTTGGAAATGGGATCATATTTCGATGGATTTCATTGACGTCCTACCTCGTTCGAGATCGGGCCATTCTAGCATTTGGGTTATTGTTGATCGCCTTACCAAATCAGCACATTTCATTCCTATAAATTCTAATAGGAGTGCTCCTCATTTGGCCAAGTTATATATCCAGGAAGTCGTGAGAGTTCACGGAGTTCCTAGTTCGATTTTGTGTGACCGTGATTCGCTTTTCACGAGTCATTTCTGGCAGAGTCTTCAACAAGCTTTGGGAATAAAGCTTAACTTCAGCACAGCATATCACCTGCAGTTTGATGGACAAACTGAACGGGTAAATCGTATTCTTGAGGATCTTCTCCGTGCTTGCATTCTAGATTTCGGTGGTAGTTGGGAGGATCACCTACCTCTTGTGGAATTCTCCTACAACAAAAGTTTTCAATCCAGTATCGGTATGGCTCCTTTTGAAGCCTTATACGGAAGGCTATGTCGATCACCTTCTTGTTGGTTGGAATCTGGAGAGAAGCTTATTCTTGGCCCATATTCTATTCGTGATTCTTCTGAGAAGATTGTTCTTATTCGTCAGGGAATGAAAGAGGCACAGAGCCATCAGAAATCCTACGCAGGCAATCGTAGGAAGCCTCTCGAGTTCTCGGTTGGTGATTTCGTTTTTATTCGTTTATCTCCTTTGAAGGGGGTAATGCGTTTCAGTAGGACCGGAAAATTGGCTCCTAGCTATATAGGACCATTTCCTATTACTGAGCATATTGGCCCAGTTGCTTATAAAGTATCACTCCCTGCCCAGTTTTCTGGTATTCACGATGTGTTTCACGTCTCTCAGCTTTGGAAGTGCCTTCGTGATTCAGATTCTGTTATTGATCCTCCTAATCTGCAAGAACTTGAGATCTCACCTGATTTATCTATTGTGCAACATCCTTTTCGTATGCTTGCTTTGGAGGTCAAACGCCTTCGAAATAAGGATGTACCGCTCGTGAAGATTCAATGGTCCTCTAATCCCAAAGACTGTACATGGGAAACTAGAGAATTCATCGAGCGATCTTACCCTGGCTTTATATCTTCTCGTGTTGAGGGTGAGAATTTTAACTCATGCCTATCCTTTTTCCTTTGCTAGATGAAATAAATTGTGTTGAATACAACTCTTCTTTAAGAAATTGCGGGGACGCAATTTTTATAAGGGGGTATGTAAAAACCCTGGTTTTGTGATTACCCGTGAAAATAAATTATAACGATGGTTATAATTTAAAATAGAGGGATAAAATAAATTTGGAGATGTAAAATTTTGTTAAAAATTGTTTGTTTTATAATAAACAATGTGTACTTGGTAAAATAAAATGGTAATAAGATGGTTTGGTTGGAAATTAAATGTGGATAATGGAATTATGTTAATTTGGTGGTGAATTAATTAAATAAAATATAAAGGCAATTAATTCTGCATTTATTTGTTGTAAATAAATATAAATGGAGAGAATAAAGTTTTGAAAACTTTTATAAGTTATTTTGGGGCAATATTGGACATTGAATGGTTTTATTTTGGTAGAATGTAATAATTGTGGAATAGTGCTCAAATAGTGATTTTTGTTAATTTTAATGATGTATTAAAATTAAATATTGTAAATAAAAATATGGAATTTTATTTAAAAACAACATTTGGGTGTAAGAACAATCTTAATATAGTTTTTTATGATGAATTGAACAAGGAAATGATTTTTGTGTAATTTTTGTTGATTAAAATGTTGTTTTGTGTAAATAATAGTGTAAATTTAAGTATTTAATCAAAATAAAATTTTAATGATGGAAATTTATTTTTAGTGACTAAAGTAATTTTAAAATATGTTAGTTGTATTTCTATAAAGATAGAAACAAGTTTTGTATAAATTATTTGGTGAATTAAGTGAAGAAAATGGTGTAAACATGTTAATAGTATTACATAACAAAAATTTGTCTAAGTATTATAATACTTAAGCTTATTGGAACCATGCCAAGCCCAAAACCCACTCAGCCTAAAAAGATTTTTCTGGAAAGCAAGTAGAGAGATGTTGTACGTACAATCTCTCATTTCATCTTCCTCCTCTGAGAAACAGAAACACCAATGGCTTCCCCTTTCCAATAATCAAATTCCTCCAAAAAAATAAAAAAAAAATTAATAGAAAGCATTGCTAAATTAAATCTCTAACAGGTAATCTATGCAAAACCAGAAAGTATTTCATTAATTTCTTCCTTCCGAGAATTTGAGTTGCTGTAATTTATGTTTTTGCTTTGCATGTCTATTCTTCTTTCTCTAGCAGGTTTATAGCTTCAATCCAAGGTCTGAAGTCCCAATCTTTGCTTGCTAAATCCTCAATTTGCTGCAAATAAATTCTAAGGTGAGTATTAACTCACATTTCTAACTTAAATAAGCTTGCAATGCCAATTCTATGTTGTCGTCTTTGTGTTTGCTGGAATTTTTTTTTCCAGAGATTGAACCTGAAACTAATTTAATCATACCTCTCGCGTTTCTTTTCCAAATTTGATGATTTTGGATGTTCTTAAAAGCTGAGGCTTTTATCTAAAAGTTTAATGTTTTGAGTTTTATGAATTTTTGAGTTTAATTTGGTCAAAAATGCACTTCTTTGTCGCTGTCCCGAGAGCAAAAGACAGCGTCAATAAATGATACTTGTTTTGGATATATCTTTTGACCTGTATGTCCGAATAAGGTGATTCTTTTTTTTAATTATTTATATTAGAATATTCTTCAACTTTCATGTTTTATGATTTGTCAAAATCTATGATCTACAGGATCAAAATAGCTCTTTAAGTCGCAGCCCTGTTGTTATGCACATTGTTCACAGTTTTGTAATTTTTGACCTGAGAAATAAAATCATCATAACTTTTGACTCGATTGACCAAATTGGGTGATTCTTTTACTGTCTTTTAGCTTTTTCAATGCTCTTAAATTTTCATGTTTTATGATTTATCGAATTCTTGGTTCTACAGGGTTAAAATGGCTCTTTAAGCCGTAGCTCTGTTGTTATGCACATTGTTCACAGTTTTGTAATTTTAGACCTGAAAATTCAAATCGTCATAAGTTTTGGCTTGATTGTCCAAATTAGGTTATTCTTTTTCTGTCTTTTATATTTTTCAATGCTCTTCAACTTTCATGTTTTATGATTTATCAAATTATGGGTTCTACAGGGTCAAAATAGCTCTTTAAGCCGCAGCCCTGTTGTTATGCACATTGTTCACAGTTTTGTAATTTTATACCTAAGAATTAGAATTGCCTTATCTTTTGGCTCGAATGTCTGAATTAGTTGATCTTTCTTCTGGCTTCAAGATATGGAAATTATCTTCAACTTTTATGTTTTGTGTTTTCTCAAATTTTGAGTTTAAAAGGGGCAAATTGGCAAAACAAGCCGCAAGCCTGAGTTCTTTTACAATGTTTGAGCATTTTCCGTTGAATTGTTTTTGAATTCGATGTATTCGAGCATTTTTTTTGAGATGGTTCTAAAAAGCTAACTCCAACTAATAGAAAAGACAACATTAATGTCGATTTGCACAATGAATTGATGGTTTCATTTGGGTTTTGTCGTATGTTAATTTTATTGAATTTTCATTGATTTTTTTGCTGTTTCTGTGCACATGTTTTCTAAACCGTTTTCGAAATGGTTTTTAAAATGGAAAAGCTTTCAAAGTAAATGTTTTGTAAAAGTTTATAATTAATTTTAAAGCTATATATATATATATATATATATGTGTGTGTGTGTGTGTGTGTTTTCTCTATAATAAAGAGAATTTCAAAGCAACAATTTCCAAATAATTTCCAAAATCGTTTAAGAACCCATTTTCTCGAAGTAAGTATTTTCTATATAAAAGAACACATATTTTTGCACTCTTCGAGAGAACGAGGAAATGACTTAAACGATATAATAAACCACTTGCTATGGGACATGTAGGTTTGTTATACTGGTTAATTCCGGACTTGTTCCTTTGAAGCTACACACATTTGGAAGTTAGTAACACATTCCGTTATTGTTGCCAGTACTAGGCCGAGGGGGCCAAGGCCGGGGGGCTGCTAGCGCTAGGTCGGTGGAGCCACATATATACATAAGGCCGGGGGCCACTTATTATATGCACGTGCAGTTGTTGTTGTTATGGATCCATACCGTTGTTGTTGTTATTTCTAGATTTCATTCTTATTGATTTTTTTTAGATTTTGTTGTTTTCCATATGTTCACCATAATGTTGTTCTTGGAATTATATGTTTATATATATAGCATATGTGCTATTCGAAGATTTTCATATGGTGAATTTATTATGTGGTTGTTGGGACCTTACGTGTCCTATTTGGTGCTATGATGCGGTTTCCATCTTGTTGTTTTGCTGTTGATTGAGATTTTATATATGGCATAGCCATGGAGCATAGCTTACTGTTGTTGATGAAAGCCTTTTATTATGTCAACGTTGAAGCCGATGATATGAGGCATTTATACATGATTTAATCGATGTTGTTGTTCTTACCCCTTTTATGAGAATTTCGTATGATATTCTAGTTGTTATCATCTCATGAATTATGAGATGACATACGTTGTTGTTGTTTCTTCTCTATTGAGAAGAATTATTATTTATTATCCTTATACTTCACCTACCATTCTCTAATCAGTTTATTTAAGCTAGACTGACCCGTGTATTTTATGTACTCGGGTCAGACCGAGTTGTTTCAGGTTAACCACCTGCTGTAGATTCCCATGTAGCTGCTTTCGCTATGGTCTACTTTGCTTTGTGTTGGATGCGATTCCACCTTTTGTGTTGTCGTTTAGCTATCTTTTTATGTACTCTGATATATGTATATTCTTTTGAGACATGATGTATATATATGTTGTCTGTGTTACCACTCACTTATGTATCACTATGTAGTGTACTGACGATGTATCTATATATATGTGCGTCTGCTGTTCTATGATATGTTGTATATTTGTTGTCGTTGTATTGTGGTTTGAATAGATCCATTAGCCACCAAAGTTTTGTGTTAAACATTTATTGGGTAAGTCGATCCACAAGAAAAAGGTAAAGAGGAAAAAAAATCAGTGCACCCAATCGACGTATCCAATACTTGTTTAAGACAAAGTTACGGATGGTCGCTCCTAACCAGCCCTATTATCTGCACTAGCAGACAGTGTTACTCCGTAATACTCTTTGTTAGTGTGGGTCTCGGGTGGGGCATTACTGAGCCACTCCAGTCAGGCCACATAGGCAGGAACGAATGCTTGCAGTGCTCTAGCCTAGCCCTATAGGCGGGACCAGAGGCTTACTCTGACCTCCCTCTAGGAAGTGCTCTGGTCAGGTGATATAGGCAAGACCAAAGGCTTGCAGTGCTCTGCCAGGCCTTATAGGAAGGACCAAAGGCTTACTCCGATCTCCCTCTAGGAGGTTCTTTGACCAGGTCCTTGTAGCGAGATCTAAGGCTTTCCTTTGTAAGTTCCTTTCTTTCTTTTTTGATCACTGATTCCGTAAATATACTTGCCTTGATTTCTTTATTCATCCATTGTAGGAAAATGCGGTCTTAAATGTTTGGCGTTCCAAGTTCTTGCTATTATGTTGGCATAGTCGATAGGTCCCTGGTGGGATTACTTTGTGGATAACAAGGGGTCCTTTCCAATTTGATTCGAGCGATCCATCTATCGTATTCTTGGTATTTGTCACGACCTTCCGAAGTACCAACTCTCCATTTTGGAATGATCTTTCCTTAATTTTGGAGTTATAGTATTTTGAAATCCTTCGTTGATATTTGGCCATCCATATGGCCACTTTATCCCTTAACTCATTGTCAAGTGTAGGAATTCTTTTTTCAGCTCTTGATTAGTATTGAAAACATATGTAATCCTCTGATGGGATGGTATTTCAACTTCGACTGGAAGCATTGATTCACGTCCATAAGCCAAAATGGAGTATGTACTACTGCAATCTTAGTAGAAGTTCGATATGCTTGAAGCACAAGTGGTAGTTCTTCTACTCAATTTCCTTTTGCATTTTTCAATCGTTTCTTGAGGATAATCTTAATGGTTTTGTTAGCAGCTTCAACGACACTATTAACCTTAGGATGCTAGGGATGAAAAGCATTTGATTATTCCATTTTTGTTGCAAAATCTGGTGAATTCCTTACTTCAAATTGAGTTCCATTATTGGACGTTATTTTATGGATATTCTAAACTGAGTGATTATGTTCTTAATCACAAACTTCAATGCTTTTTCCTTATGTTATATTTGGTACGGTTTTGCCTATACCCATTCGGTAAAGTATTCAATGCCTTTGACTGAAAACTTCGCTTCGCCCTTAGGTATAGGCAGTGGTCCAATTAAGTCAATTACTCACACATCAAAAGGCTATGGACTTGAGATCGGGGTTAATTTGCTTAAGGGAATTTGTGGAATTATTGGAAATATCTAACATTTTTCACATCTTTTTATGTAATTCTCTACGTCGTTAGTCATATGGGGTAAATAGAAACCTTTCCTCATGACCTTTTTGGCTAATTTTATGTCATTAGAATGATCTCCACGTAACCCTTCATGGGCTTCTCTCAACAATATTGTATCACTTTCTGAACTAACACATCATAAGTAAGGGAGTGAATATTCCTTTTTATAAAGTGTTCCATCCATCATCTTTTCATCAAACATTCGGCAACCTTTCTTGTTGTAGATGCTCGGTACCTATTTAGGGACTCGATACCTCCTCGCGGCTCGATAACCACTTGAAATTCGACGCCTTTTTATTGTCAAATGTTCATAATATCCTTACAGTTGCTTGAGATTTGTTGTCCTTCTTTGCTTTATATGCTCGACAACTCTTGAGGCTCGACACCCCTAGTTCTTTGCTAATCCCTTTAAGCTTTTAACTCCGTAATTTGGGCTCAATAACTATCTTCATATCAGATGCTTGATACCCCATTGTAACAACCTGAATTCCAGTGGGTCCGGATTTTTTGCAAAAATGCTAAAACCCAAGCCCACCGAAGCCCGTGTTGGGTATCTGGTATCCTGCAAATAGGCAAAGACAAATATATCAGAGCTAATGTAAATATCTCACAGTGGAACTGACTAAAATATAATAATAAGTAAATACTCACTAAGATAATAACACTTTTTAAACAAGTGTCTCAAAGCTGGAAAGTCTCTACCATCTACCTAACTTGTGGGATGTTATGAGGAGGGGGTCAGAACTAAAGTTCTGGTGAATGGATAAATTATACATTTCTAAGCTTAATTTTACATATACCATTTTATTTCCATTTTCTTTTATATTAGGTTTACTGGGTTTATAATACTCTCGCTTCTTTGCCTGAATCATACCCATCTACTCCCTAGTAGATTAAAACATAATAACTAATATATACGTAGCTATATGCCCAATGACCGTATCGGTCCTAGGTACTACCCATGATACCTTCTGTATCCTCCCTGAAAAGGACTCCATCGTCTTGCTCATAGAGCGTTCTGTAAAGGACAGCTTCGTGAGGCCTACAATACAGATGTTCCGTCGTCTACTATGAAAATGTAAAACTGCGTCCGCACTAGCCTATACCAATGCTCGAACATCCACAATGTACCACCCAGTGCACGCCTTGAGAACTATACGTAATCGTTCTGTCTACTCCCTGAATCCTGCCAACAAGGTCTACCTTGTATGGAATTCAGTCGGGGATATTCTATATCTGTAAAGGGCAACATCGTTAGGCCTATAATACAAATATTCTACTTGGTATGTCTCTTTTCTTATCGTGGCTATGGACTCACGCAGCCACCTCTCAACTAATCTAAAGACCACTAAAGAGCTAAGTGGATGTGCCCTACTGTAAACAATCTAAACATCCAATTGGATGCGCCCCTCATCCAATGTCTCGATTGTAAAAGAATCATTGGCATGTTGGTTTAACTCTACTCTTTCTCAAACTTTTTTTTTGGTGATGATGGCTTGATCTCCGCATGCGACTATCCTTTTGGGTCCTTCCCACTAAAACCTACTCGTAAGTCGGAGTACGGTGTCATACAAATATCCTACTCCATTCCCAACATTTTGACTGCCTACAAAGGTCCGCTTTGTTAGGCCAACAATATAAAAGCAGTCAAGGCATACTCTCTTGATGGAACATCCACAGACCTGCCTCCGGGGGTGCAGCATTGGTGGGCCTATCCCAGAGGGCCATCATAGAATACCCTTATGTCCCGTTGAAGTCTCGTACTTCCTTCTAGCCCAAACTATGTTGGACGTGCTCTTTCTATACTAAAATCTACGATGAACTGCTTTGTTTGGCTCTTCATCCTTTGGTCTACTCCAAATGCATCATACCATTTTATTAGACCCTATGTATAATCTTTTATTATGCGTTTAGTTTACTTTGTTTATTCTGTTTACTACTTATTTACCCTAATCAGCAACCCCAGCCCTACTTAAGTATTGTGAGACCATCAGTTCCTGACTGAGGGAATGCTGTCGGCACGGGCCACTTCTATCATTTTGCTTATTAACTTAATCCAAAATCAAAGTTGATAAAATAAGCCTCTTTTATTTCTTCCTTTTTTAATTATAACTTATGCATTACAATAATACTTGCAATTGTTACTTTTATATTCTTTTATAACTTACATGTTATAAGTGTAATTACAAGTGCCTTCTATTCTAGTCCGTCCCCTTTTATTATGATACTATATTCTTTTTAGTTCTCTCATATTATATGACATCTTAGCTTGGGACTACGTCCAATTGTCACGAATTACTTATTGTAACAACTGCTTTACTTGTATTTTACTATTTGCGCAGTAAATGCAAATCTAGGCACATTCCTGTTTATTATTTCTGGTCTTGTCAAATAATTAACTTGAATTTTTCTTTAATTTATTTAACTCTTCACTTTATTCACTTTTATTCTAGAAGTAGTTCTATTCTATTTGGTTGGTTACAAAAACTGTGCTAAAAATCCATTTCCAAATTTTTAATACTAAATAATGCTATAAACTATAACTCGTAATTGCAAGATGTTTCTTTTATTGCCTCTTTAATTATTGGATAATGCAAAATACAGAAATGTCTCTATTTTACACTAATTCGCTTTTTCTTTCTTTTGTTCTTGCAATTATGTTTATCGTTATTCTTACAATATTAAACTATGGAAATGTCTTTCTCTATAACCGTTAAGCCTAATATTATTTATATTTAATTGGATTCCTATCTTTCTTTTTCATATAAATAATAATTAAATATAAGATCTCTTGTAGAATTTATAGTTTCAACATAACTAATTAGCAAAACTAATTACTGAAATAAATGCCGAATTAAAATATTTAACGGGAATCTAACGATAATATATCATAAACGTAAAAGATATGTAATTTAAATCCACTAACATGTCATCCTTAGCTTTTCTCCATGGCCTTTCTGGATCCCCTTCTAAGATGTTTAATATTTTTATTAAGAAGATCTTCTCCCTAGAAATATTTTCTATTTAGGGTCCAGCCTCAGGCAATGAACCCAATTGGAAGAAAATCTGATTGTGAGAAAATAGCTAGTTCTAGGGTACTATTTATAGTGGGGTTTAGGGATCTCAGACTGTCTGGTTTTTTGATTGAATCTGGTGTAACTATGTCACAGGTTCGCTGTGAATCATTGGATCTAGAAAATGACGTTTCGGATTGTGCAAAAATTAAGTTTGAAGAGTTTGGCGCGTACCTGGACGAATTGTCGTCCAGGACATAACGCGGGTCGACTTACAGGTCGACTTGTGTGCCTTGAAGGTCGACCCCTGGGTCAACCTGCGTTCCCTAGGGTCGACCAATGGGTCGACCCATGCTATTTTTTCCTTTTCCCGATTTTTGTTTCTCTCATAACTTCTTCACATTAACTCAGATTTTGACAAGTTATATATAGAAATTGATCAGAAAATCACCATGCACACAATGGTATAAGTTTTGAGGCCATATTCTGAAAATTGAAAAAATGTTTATTTTTACTGTTCTTCGTTATTCGGTTGTTTAATTATCTAAAAATGCGGGATGTTACACCCGTGCTTTCATATTTTCCATGCTTCTTTTCTCTTAATTTCTCAAGTACATTTGTCAGCTAGAAAATATGTGGATAACACAACACGCAACATTAACTTCAATCATCAAATAAAAATAATAACGTAAATATACCTACATTCATACTAATCATCCATTATAGTAACTCATCACTAGTGTAAATATATATCAACAAAGTGTACTAATTACCTTATAATAATAACACAACATCAATCATTAATTATGTACTAACCAAATCAATATTAGTAGCACAAACATCCATCATCAATTAACCATAATTCACTACCTATCAACTAGTTAACACACTTATCCAAATGCGGTACCATTATTAACATCAAACATATGCGATAACTACAACTAATAATCAATCACACATTTAGCAACCATTAAAATAATATTTGCATTCATTATTCTGTTAAGTATAAAAATTATTTTATTGTTATTTATTATAAAATCCTTTTTAGTTATTCATCCCAAAAGCAATAATAATATTATTTTTATAAACACTATAAAATATATCATTTCACCGTTTACATAAAACAAGACTAATTTCACTAAAAATCGCATTATTATTATTTAAAGTCTCATTCTATTTTTATAAGAAATAAACTTCTTAAGTGTTTTAAAATATAATTTTAGCTATTATTCATGACTTTCCTTAAAATTCATAAATAGTAACCTTATTTAATTCCATACTTTAATTTTAGAAACATTTAACATTGTTATTTACAGAAACAATCTAAAATCCGCATATAACATTATCTATCATTTATTTATTAATTTTTTTCATAATTACTCATTTAGTTTCAATTTATTATTTTCTAATTCAAATCAACAATTAAATTAATTACTTTTTTAATTCTAATCAACAATTAATTAAATTAATCGCCTTCCAATTCAAATCAATAATTAATTAGACACCCAAAATTACTTCAATGAATAATAATTATCTAACCAAGGCACAATGCATTCAAAATTTTATAATAATAAAGTTGTTATCCATAGAACATAATACACATCAACGAATATGATTTTTCACTAATGATTACGGATTTTATAATTTAAATTTTAGTTAGATAAATAACTAATTCATACCAATGCGCTTTTTCCAACAGTCTCCAAACTGAGCAAAACCAATGCCAAATCATTCAAAATTATGATAGGAGTCCAACAAAAGAAATAGCATGAATCAGTGTTTGTATGTGAAAGATGTGGTGATTATAAGTTCAAAGATTTAAAACGCAATTACTTAATTCACAAAGTCATAATTGGAATTTACCTTCTCCCTCTTATCTCCGATCACGTAACCTAATCCATTACCGCAAAAAACAACAACCTTTGACCAAGGTTTATTGTCACCACATGCCAAATTGGCTGCGCCGACCTCCACTATCCTCGTCCCATTTTCGAGTTGCACTACCCCATACCTGTTTTGCTACCTATGACTCACCCACGTCGCTAACCAAAACCGCCAACACCCATCTTCCACAGCAAATTATGGCCAGCTTAGATCAAATTAGAATGTGCCACCACCGCCAATCAACCCTTATCATCGAGATCTATGATACCGGGTTCTTAATTTCATCAATTGGTCAATAAATCTAAAACCCCTAATTGAAGCCCTATGGTTTGCTATTTTGAGCTTTGACCACGAATTTTGAGTGACTCAAGAAATTTTTTGACAAATGAACACCGCACGTGGGCTTTCCAATGGTATACAATTTGATACTGTTTGGCCAACTTTGATTTTTTAGTCAACTTGTAATTAGAGATAAACATCTACCATTAGCAGATGAGTATAGAAATTTCAGGATTGGAGAAGAAAAATGAAGATAGATGTGATGGCAACAGTTTCATAGCCTCACTTATATAGTTGTTGGGTTATGGGCCGAGTATCTTTTTTTATCCAAAACAGCTACGTACATTACTTAAACAGCGTAACCGCAAAACCCTATATAATTAATTAATAATAAGGCTAAAAATAGAAATTTCAATGATGTTAGAATTTTTCCACAAAAGTTGTGTCGTTGCATTAGTGGCAATTTTTTGATCAATTTCCACATATAAAGTAATGAAATCGAAGCAACCAGAAAAATTATTGAAATTTGAAGTTTCCGAATTTAAAATAATGCAAATGGAACTCAAATTCAAAATGTAATTAATATTAAATTTTGAAATTAAAAAATTAAAGTAATTAGATACTTAGGTTGAAATAAACATTAAAAGAAAATGTCAACGTTAATATAAATAAGAAATTAAATAATAATCAAACGGCCGAAATAAATACATTCCATATTCAGCCAACTTGTTGACGGCCTATCTTGTGTCAATCGACCGTTGGCGATCAACGCCTAGGTAGAAGCGATCGAGCGATGATTGTTGTGGCAGTTAGGGTTATTTAGGCCAAGAATGACATGGATTTTATTAATTTAAATCCGATGGTTCTGGTGACTTCCAATCATTATAAATAAGAGCTTAGATCCCTACTTTCCTTCATAAATTATTAGAGAACGTAAGCGGTGCTCTGTCGGTTTCTTTCTTCTACACAATGCAAAAATTTCTTAAGGTATTCGGATAAGAGATTCTAGATATTAAAATTCTAATTCTAATTCTTTTCTCCTCTAATCCCAAAAATTCTGAATCTAATTAATATACCAATTATTGTATATTTTAAAAGGAAGCGATCTAATAAGATCAAAAGAAGCAGGCATATTCAAATCTGAATGAGAAATATGGGAATTATCTACAAGTAGAAATTTAATTTTTTCTTATTTTACTAATTGTATAGTATAGGTTGGATTTGATATATGTCTTGGGGAATTTTGGTTCACGAAAACATCAAATCTAAACCTCCAAAATGCCCCAAAGCTAAATATCAATTTTTATGTTTTGGAATCTCAATTATTCTATATTAAAATAGAAAATTTTGTCTAGTTGTTGCAATTTTGATATTTTACATTCTATTCCACTTCTTATTGTTCTTTTTTGATATAATTGAGGGTTCTAAAAGATAGAAAATGGTGTGTAAAATATGGATTCTCCTATTTGTATTTTGTACCGCTTATTTCCATAATTTAAATAATATGAATCCCTTTTCCATTTTATATGTGGGAGTCGAATAGAGTGTTAAAGGATAGAATTATAAATTCTATCGATATTGGTTCTACTATTTTAATATAAAATAAATTTGTTAAAAGATTCTATTTTTTATACAAGTTTACTATTGGGCTAAGGATATTACTGATTTGTATGTTATGGTATGGAATTAGACTTGAATAAATTAAAATTTTTGATATTTAACAACTAGTATAGGGTGTAATCTTCGTGCGCCTAGGAATATTTTAGTTACGTATTTATAAATATATAACAGCGTATGAATAATGTAAAATTAATAACGTATTAATCGCGTAATAAATAGGTTCGCAACTAGCATTAAAACCCCATAGGATGAAAGTTATGGATGATTATGATTAGTGGCGGAATAAAAGATTTTTCTTTATAGACTTAGTAGAATGTGGTAAGGTATGTGGTAGTATGATTAGGGGAGCGTAAATTATGACTAAGTTATGGGAATGCGAAGTCAGTCGAAAACACACGAAAGTCTACCAAGCTAATTTGGTTACTAGTTGTGTGACTTTAGAGATGATATGAGACGTCGTCTATAATAAGCACCTATAGAGGATGTGAGGTTAGTCCTAATTTTGTTTGGTAAGTTTATCTAGTTAATCTGGCTACCAATTCATACGAATGATTGGACTAATGTAAGACGTCACAGTTAGATTACTTGTCATAATATGTAGGACCTGATCGGGGATCGTGGTTGTAAGTGAGTGTTTTAGGGTCTGCCACCCTCCCTAATTAGAAAGTATTAAATGGTCAGGATTAGCCTTTAAGCATGGTAGTAGAAAATGTTAGGATGGGTCAACATCAGGTTTGAGGTATTACATGTCTATTGTAGGATCCACCTCTTCCAAAAAGAAGCACTAAGTGGCTTGATGAGATTCCATGCGATATCAACTATATTATACCAGAGAGGATACTATCCTGGGTTTGGTCTTAAATGACGGGGACATACCTACTGTACAGGCATTAAATGGTCAAAATTTGCCTAAATTACATTAAGAAGGTATTAAGTGGCTTGGGTACTTTCTCTCATTTTGTTAGGAAATGATTAACGGTAAATCAATGGAACTGGGAATGGCCTTCGGCCCATAGTTGAAAGTAAGTTATAGAGATTGGTTAGAAAAGTGTAAATTTTAGAATTAGACCGGGAAAGCCTTGGGCTTACAGTTAAAGGTATTTATAAAAAATATAGGATACGTAAGACATATTCTTATCTAAATTACTGTCCAAGTACTATTATGGAAATAATCGAGACTTTATTTACCAAACATTGTTCTTACTCCCTTCTCATTACAGCAGACGTTGAAGAAGACGATGCAGATCTAGGAGATGAAGGTGGATACAAAGTTTTGTGGCAATTATCAAACTACTTATGTTTCGTTGTGTTTTGATATACCCATTCAAACATGATGTTATTGTATTCTGAGATATTGTACCATAGATATTGGGGTGTTGTGTTTTGTTTTGAAATTTAATTTTTTTATAAAAATGGGTTCTGTTTTTTGACATTATATTTTGTATTTTCCATTGTGAGATTCCTATGGCATTAGTACATAGCTCTATGTATTGATTTTACCAACCAACAGCTAGCTTTGGAATAGGTCTATGTTCGATGGCCTTTTCTAGGTTGAAAATTAGGCTTGTTTCGAGGCTGGTTATTACATTTGGTATTGAAGCTTAGGTTGTCCGATCAATGGGTATTAGTATTCGTATGAATGCGTAATTGTCATTTTCAAAATATTTTTCAAAAATCCTATTATATGTATGTGTGTATGTACACACACACACACTCTATTTTGAACATATGCAAATACACCAGGCAAATATATTATTTCAGCAAATAATACTATCTCAGGAAATTGTAACTAAAAGTTTACACCTACAAATAGTTGATAATGGTTGAATATCATTCTTTTACAACTGGGAATCCCTCTACCCAAGAGATACCCACTATCCAAGGGATGCCTAAATGGTTCAATCAATATTCGAGGCATGTAGGGAGAGTTTACATTCCTCAACAAGCTACAGCAACGATACCCGCTGCTCTGCCCGTTGAAGCAGCACTCCGCTCTATAGAATTTACTAAGATGTGCAAGGACTTACAGATTATGGGTGGAAAGGTGTATGGGAGCATAAGGTTTTGTGAGACAAAGACTTGGATTAATGATTGTGAGCATATCATGCAAGAGCTTAGATGGGAGGAT
This sequence comes from Allium cepa, assembly GCA_030765085.1. Classification (NCBI taxonomy): domain Eukaryota; kingdom Viridiplantae; phylum Streptophyta; class Magnoliopsida; order Asparagales; family Amaryllidaceae; genus Allium; species Allium cepa. The sequence continues at coordinate 1,023,486,744 of CM060945.1, read as the reverse complement.
CAGATTAAGAGGAGAATGGCGATGTTGCATCTTAAAGGAGACTCCTTAGATTGGTGTACTGTTGTCGCTGAGGAGAATGCTGAGAGAATTATCACTTGAGTCGAGTTCAGAAACCGCTTTGAGTCTCGATTTATGTCCACGGCTGAGGTGAATTTGCAATCGGAATGGTTTATACAAGTTAGGTATGGAGATTGCACTTTGAAGGAATATATTAGTAGGTTCACAGAACTAGCTAAGTTTGAAATGGGTTTGGTGGATACCCCATGGAGAAGGCCATGAAGTTTGTGATAGGCCTGAATTCCTCATTTAGAGAGATGCTTTTGACGTAAGTACCCACTAGCGCTACTTATGAGATGTCAGTTGAGATTTCTTTGCTTCAGACGGTTGGCTCGAAGGAGAAGAAGAAAGTAGGATCGACGCAAAACCAGAGTGGAGCTAAGAAGGGATTTTGGGCAAATAAGAAGACAAAAGAGAAGTTTAAGAAGGAGGGTAGGGATTGTAAAGTAAGTTTGATGGGGGAATAATTCAAGGGGAAGTGTTATCACTGTCATAAAAAGGGGCACTTCAAGAATCGAGGTCCGAAGCTTGCAAAGGAAGGGCAGATTATGCAGGCATACACCATTTAAGTTGTTCCTATCTCGAGTAGATCTCCCCTTAGAGATCAAGGAAAGGCTGCAATGGAAGGTCCAACTAGTATTTCTGGATATATCATTTGTAGCATATTTGACTTAGGAGCATCACATTCATTAATGGCTAAAAATGTAGTTAACTCCTAAAGTCTAAAAACCCTTATTGTCACCAACCCAATGGTGGTATCAAATCCTATTAGGGGCCAACACATCTTTTCTTAATTTCCAAGGACCTAGTTGTGGACATATGTAATGTCAATTTTACATGCAACACGTATTTTCTTAATTTTGAGGGGTACGGACTTATCCTAGGGATGGATTGGTTATCTTACTACGGGTTATTTTAGATTGCAATAGGAGAAATGTAGGGTTAAGGAGTTGTAAGGGGTGAGATATAGATGTTCGTTGTACACCTTAAAACTCGGTCGAGTTAAGCTACTTATATTCACTGAGCCTATCACAAGATAAGCTCCCATATGTACTCGTAGTTCGGGAATTTCCTGATGTATTTGAGAAAGTCTTAGGTCCCCCACCCCAAAGGGAGATCGAGTTAGGATTGATTTAGAGAAAGACACTAGACCTATCGCTCTATCATTAAGGCACATAGCCTCCAAGAAAGGCGAGAGTTGGATAAGCATATTTTGGAGCTATTGTAGAAAGGATGCATTTGTCATAATGTTTGTGGATGATACCTTAGTATTCTCCAAGAGTGAAGATGAGCATGAAAAACACTTAAGGGAGGTACTAAGGACTTTGAGAAGGCACCAACTTAAAGCCAAATTCTCAAAATGTCACTTTTGGAAGAAGGAGTTGAGATTTCTTTGACATATTGTTTCTAAGAAGGGATTGTCTATTAACCTCGCGAAGATGGTAGCTATTCAAGATTGGACGATTCCGAAGAACACCTCTAAGGTTAGAAGTTTTCTTGGGTTGGCGGTTACTATAGAAAATTCATCAAGGACTTTGCGAAGACAGCGATCCCACTAACCCACATAACCAAGAAGAATCTAGTTTTTCATGGGATGAGAAGTGCATGGAAGCATTTGAAAAGTTGAAGGAGCTATTGACGAGTGCGCTGGTATTAACTATTCCATGGGATAAAGCCTTTCACCGTTTATACTGATGCGTGTGGTACATGATTAGGAGACGTTCTTATGCAAGAAGGAAGGGTGATAGCTTATGCTAGTATGCAATTGAAGGATCATGGAAAGAGATACCCAACTCACGACTTAGAGTTAGTAGCCATCGTCTTTGCCTTAAAAATGTGGAAGCATTATCTTTTGGGTGAAAGGATTGAGTTGTTCGCCAACCACAAATCACTCAAATACCTATTTTTCCAAAAAGATTTGAATCTTAAGCAATAGAGGTAGATGGAGTTTATAGCATCATATGACTTTGGAATATAGTATACGGTATACCCTTGGAAAAAAAGAATGTCATCGTCGACGCCCTCAACTAGAGGCATGCTACTATAGGTCTATATATGAGCGGAGGCAGTTAGAGTTCCTCCCTAACTTCAATTTCCAACTGCCAACATAACCCATGCTAGGCTATTTGGCAGCAATGGAGGTTTGGCTAGCATTGATGGACTGCATTAGGCTAGAGCGGAAGGAGGATGCTGCGATAGTAGACATTTTTGGCAAGCTAAGTAGAGGAGAACATTTACCCCATGTTATTAGATATGCAATATACGAGAGAGGATGTTAGAGGAGGGATAGACGCCTTAGTGTCCCTATGGTTGAGGATGCTTAGGAAGAAGTGTTAGCAGAATGTCACCATTCTAGGATGACTATTCAACCCAGAGGAGATAAGATGTATAGGGATATGAAAAGAATTTTCTATTGTCTAGGGATGAAGAAGAGAGTAATCAAATTTGTCTCTAGGTGTTTGACGTGCTAAAAAATAAAGACTGAACAAGGAAAGCCCGGAGGATTGTTATGCCATTGCAGGTGCTGACCTAGAAATGGAAGCATATATTAATGGACTTTGTGCATAGGTTTCCTAGGAGTCAAAAGGGCAATGAAGCTATTTGGGTTATAGTAGACGGGCTCTCTAAAAGCACTCATTTTATTTCCATTAGAAATAATAGGACCGCGTCAATCTGCGTATGATACTATGGATTAACAATAGGAAGTCTGCTACTGCCTTAATCAGTGTTATTACAGCTAAGGTTAGGGAGAAGGCTTCACATCAATCTGCGTATGATACTATGGATTAAGGGGTTGGTGTATGTACTTGTGTTCTTGCTTGTTTGTCTTGTGTTTTTCTTTCAATTCTAAGTTGTATCTCTGTGTTTGTTGGAGCAGTTTGGCCTGCTCTGTTTTGTTTACTGTTTGTGTGTTTAATAAAGATGGTTAGGGTCCATTCAACCCTCCTTGCCGTTCAAAAAAAAAAAAAAAAATAGGACCGCGTCAACTTTAGTGAAAATTTATATTAAGAAGGTGGTTCGACTTCATGGAATCCTAGTTAGCATTGCCAGTGATAGGGACCCTTATTCACTAGAAAATTTTGAAGGAGTTTGCAATTAGCTTTAGCAACCTCATCGAATCTCGCACTACTTACCACCCACAAATTGATTCTCAACATGTACTAGTGAATAGGATTTTGGAGTACCGACTAACAGCTTGCATCATGGAATTCGAAGGACGTTGGGAGCAGTATTTACCTTTAGTAGAATTCGCGTATAATAATAGTCACCAAACGACTACTGGCATGGCACCCTTTAAGCGTAGCACGGGAGGCCATGTAGATCACCTAATTGTTGGTGGGAAACGGCCGATAAAATTCTACTCAAATAAGATTTTATTCATGAGATCTTGGGAAAGATAGAGTTAATTAAGCAATGAATGAAGGCCACATGGGATCGCGATAAATCCTACGTGAACAGGTGAAGGAAGCGATTGGAATTTGAGGCAGAAGACATGTTTTCGTTAAAGTTTCCCCTCTTAGAAAGGTTGTGATATTTGTTAAGTTGAGGAAGTTAGCAAAAAAGTTTGTTGGGCCTTTCTCGATCATGTGAAGAACAGGGAAACATGCATATCGAGTAGAGCTACCTAACAAGTTGGTAGGAATCCATGATGTATTTCACGTTTCACACTTGAGGAAATGCCTTCATAGCGCCTCTATTATAGTGGAGCATGATCAGTTGGTATACAATGAGATGGAGCCGATAGCACCCCGTGTCACCGCACACATAGCGGGGCATGGAATTAGGAAGCTCTACAACAAAGAAATTACATTGGTTCAAGTATTATGTGGAGATAATATGTCGAAAAGACATGGGAAACTAAAAAGAAAATGAGGATTTCTCGTCCTGAGTTTTCTATGGTAAACCAGTTCTTTCCAAAATTAGATTTAGTTGTGATGGTAGGGAATAGCTGCCACACTTTTTACTGTCAATTTTACATTTATGTAGAACTTTTTGTATGTTTAGGATGCTTGCATACATGTCTATATGTCATGACCTTACATACACCCTAAGCTTGAACTCACCTATCGTATGTCTGCATACATAATCACATTGCACTTTTTGGTCGAGTAGATGCTTGTGTAGACAACATGTTGTATACCATGGATGTTTAGTGCGCATTACATTGTCTGTCCCTTAGGGATTTCAATGAAAAAATCCTTTTAAGGGGGAGAATGTAACACCCTGTAAAAATTAATAAGAAATTAATTAATAAATTAATAATATGGCTAAAAAATAAATTTTTGGAGATGTCGGAATTTGGCCATGAAAGTTGTGTCTTGCATTTATGGTGATTTTTTGATCAATTTCCATCGCTCAAGCAAAAAAGTTATTGACGTTTGAAGTTTTTGAATTTAAAATAATTCAAATAGAACTCAAATTTAAAATGTAATAATACTAAAATTTGAAATTCAAAAATTAAAGCTAATACTTGGGGTTTAAGCAAACATTAAAAGAAAACATTAAATATAAATAAGAAAATTAATAATAATTAAACGACGAAAATAAATATGTTTCCATATTTAAGCAACTAGAGCAGTCGACCGCCTAGTTGGAGAGGTCGATTGGTGGGTATTGTGGCGGTTAGGGTTATTAAGGCCAGAAATGGCCCAGATTTTATTAATTTAAATCCGACGATTCTGATGGCTTCTAACCACTATAAATAGGACCTAGCCCCCTCTATTCATAAGTTATTTGGGAACATAAGCGGAGCTCTGTCAATTTCTTTCTTCCACACGATTCAGACATTTCTTAAGTTCTTCAGAAAAGGGATTTTAGATATCAATATTTAATTTCTAATTATGTTCTCCTTCAATACATGAAATTCTGAATGCAATTAATATAAAATCCAATTGTTGTATATTTCAAAAGGAAGAGATCTGAAAAGAGGAAAAGAAGCAGGTGTATTAAAATATAAAGGAGAAAGCTAGGAATTATTTTATGTGGAAATATTAGTTTTTCTCATTTTGGTAATTGTGCATTATAGGTTGGAATTGATATATTCATTGGGGAATTTTGGTTCATGAAAACTTCAAATCTAAACCGTCAAAATTCCCCCTAAGCTAAATGTCAATTCTTATGTTTTGGAATCTCAATCATTATCTATATTAAAATAGCAGAATTTGGATAGTTGTTGCAATTTTAATATTTTACATTCTATTCCACTTCTTATTTTTCTCCTTTGATACGATTGAGGTTTCTAATAGTTAGGAAATCGTGTGTAAAATATGGGTTCTCCAATTCCAGTTTGCACTGCCTGTTTCCATAATTTAAATATGAATCCCTTTTCTATTTTATATGTGAATTTGAATAAAGTGTAAAAGGATTGAATTGCAAATTTTACTTATTTTGATTGTACTGTTTTAATATAAAATAAGTTTGGTAATTCTTATGTTTGGTAATCATTGCACGCTTAGGAATATTTTAGTTACGTATTTGTATATTATCATATGAATAGTGTATTATTGATAATGTATTAATCGCATAATTAATAGGTTAGTAATTAACATTAAAACCCCATAGGATGGAAGTTATGGATGATTATGATTAGTGGCAGAATAAAGGATCTTTCTTTATAGCCTTAGTAGAATGCGGTGAGATATTTGGTAGCATGATTAGAGAGTGTAAATTATGACTGGGTTATTGGATGTGAGGTCAGTCAAAAGCGCATGGAAGTATGTCCAGCTAATCTGACAAGCAGAATTGTGACTTAGGGTTAATGTGAGACATCGCCTATAATAAGTATCATAGAGGATGCAAGATTTAGGCACGGCGGTAGGGAAAGGGTCCGCATCAAGTTGGTATTAAGTGACTATTCTAGGGTCCGCCTCTTTTACAAAGAAGTATTAATTTAGTTAATATGATTTCATTCGATGTCGGCTAGTTTGTACAAGAGAGGGATCCGTCTTGGGTTAAGTATTAAATGAAGGGGACCTGCCTATGATATAGGTATTAAATGGTCAGAGACTACCTAATTCCCATTGTAAATGTATTAAATGTTCCAGATACTTTCTCTTACATTGTTAGGACATGATTAATGGTAGATGAGTGGGACTGGGAATGGATTTGGGCCTACAGTTGAAAGTAAGTTATAGAGATTGGTTAGAAAAGTGTAAATTATATGATTGGGTTAAGAAAGCCTTCGGGCTTACAGTTAAAGGTATTTATAAATAATATCATATACATAAAACACATTCTTATCTAAATTATACTACCCAAGTACTATTACTCGAGATTTTTTTCACCAAACATTATTGTTCTGACTCCCTTCTCATTACAACACATATTAGAGAAGATGTTGCAGATCTAGGAGATGAAGGTGGATATGGAGTCTTACGGCAGAAGTTATGTTTTGCGATATTTTGATGTACTCATTTAGACATGATGTTCTTGTATTCTGAGATATTATACCATGGATATTGGGATGTTATGTTTTGTTTTGAGATTTGAATTGTTATAAAATGGGTATTGTTTCAGATATTATATTTTATCCTTTCTGTTGTGAGATTCTGATGGCATTAGTAGATAGCTCTGTGTAATAATTTTACCAACCAACAACAAGCTTTGAAATGAGGCAAATGCTCTATGGACCTTTTTTGGGTTGAAATAAGGCCCGTTTTGAGGCGGGTTGCAACATAATGCCTCTATTTCGCAAATGGAAACTCAAACATCTCAAAATTACATATCAAATTGATCGGATTAGAAAGACCTTCGTAACAGTTATAAATACGACGCCCGGTTCACTCTTCTATTAAAAAATTATTTTTAATTACTTTAATATTAACAACGTGTTACAGAATAAAGAGAATGGGGGCCATTAGAGAGAGAACAATTTTATTGAATTGAGAGATAGATCTTACAATACAATCAAGCTCCATATTTATAGACTACTTATGCAGTGCAGATTACAATAATGCCCTTTCTTATTTAGCATATTCATCCATATTATTAATGAAAGTACGGTGTGTATACAATTATATGTGCTAATATAGTACACACGGATCGTGTAATATGGATTACAATACAAATGCGGAAATAAATGATAATAGCATAGTAAATAAAAAATAGAAAAATCACACCAGAGATTTTTATACTGGTTCGGAGCACCGTCCTACGTCCAGTCCCAGACTTCTATCTGGATTTTCACTATTAACTTCCTCGCTTCACCCGGAGGAACAGGTTTACAACACCCAAACAGCCGAATGGGATTTCACGCCTCTAATACACTGAGGACTTCAACACTTGCCTCTTACAACACAGAGGACTTCAACAAAAGAACAAATACAATTGTTGTTGACAACTTGTGCTCTTGAAAACACGGATTTGTCACTAGCAGTACACCCTTCCTATAATCTTATCCTCAAAGTATGCGAATGATGTTTTGAAAAGATTAAGGAAAGTATATTACTTATTGAATCAAAAGATATGAAATAGTTTCAACGATTCAATAAATAATCGAGAGCTTTTTAGAATGCAGGAGTATAGAATAAGATCAGAGATTAGATTAAAAAGAATATATGAAATTGTTATATTTTAATCAACGAATTGGATGAGTTTATATAGAAAAGAATGGTTGTAACTCTTTGCCATTAAGAGATATGATCTTTGGTGAAAGGTAAGAGATGCAACCTTTGGAGAAGAGAAGTGTCTTTTGGAAAAATTGCTTTCTGTTCAAAAACGGTCGACAGGTTAAAAAGTGACCGGTAGACAGGAATTTAAAATATATATACGTTATGTGCATGTGTGCACGTTCATTGTGCATTTTACACAGAAACGGTCGACCGTATGATTATTAACCGGTCGACCGGTCCCTGTTAATTTGCACAATGAATGTGCAATGCTATTAAAACGTATATATATCGATTATATTGAGGTGCATGATTATTTGAGGATAGATTTTAACAAGTTTATCACTATTACAATATCAAATAATCAACCTATAATCTATAGTAACATATGTAGCTCTAACGACCTTGTTTTGTCGATCGCCTTATTTGTCAGAAATCAAAACTTTCATAAAACTTGTGACTCAACATTCTCCCCCTTTTTGATTGATGACAATATATATCTGCAAATCTGAATCTCCCCCTGAGTATGTGATCTCTTTCTCTTTGAATTCTTATAAATGTATGTTCCTGCAAGCAATTGTTAGCCCTTTCTCCCCCTTTGTCATTGACAAAAAGGAGTAACAGATACTAGAATAGTAGAATGAATATGATATGCATAGAAAATTAAATCATTAACACATCAAAAACATAACAGAGTTTACTACAGAACATAATGTCAAATGAAAAACACAAATAATGACACTATTTAGTACAAGTGTCGATGAATGTTTTTAAAGAGCTAAACCATAATAGAATCTAGGATGAAGCAGATCGTATCTCCTCTTCATCATCATCGTCGTCGTCATCATCATCATCTTCTTCTTCCTCATCATTGTGCCCTCTAGACGATTCTCCATGTCCATGACCACTCATTCCTGTAGACTCGTCAGATGATGTCCAGGTGAAAACTGGAGCAGCAGGACGTTTTCCTGGGTCTTGTGCTTGAACAGAGGTGGATGTGGAACATGATATAGCATCCCATAGCATACCCAAGAATGACTTGACCTTATTGAAGCGCTTATCGATTTTAGAGTCCATGCGCTTGAGACGTGATTCAAGCAAAAATTGGTTACGCGCGATTGTTTCAAGTGATTCTTTTGTTGATGACTTTGATTTTAAAAGTTTTACTTCATCGGAACGAGGACGAGAGGAAGTTGCTCGTTGTTTCCTTGGTCCTCTTTGTTGCCATTCTTCAAAAGGCATAATCTCAAGATAAGGTGGAGGAAGCTTCATTCGCTTGATGGTGATGGAATCAATGCATTTTGGTTTTGAAGTTGCAGAATCAGGAGGATTGACCCCACAAGCTAACAAAAGTCTCATGATATATTCATTGTAGAAGAAATGAGGCCGTGTTGAGTTATTTACCTTGAGAATTTCATCAAAAAGCATGTGAACCCAATTGATTTGAATTTCACCATAGATAGCATAGAGTGCCTTGAAGTTTTCTTTGTACACTGCATCATAATTTCCAAGTCTAGGAAAAAGAGAATGCATCAAAACCCGATGAAGTAGTCTGGCTGTCGGTCGAAGTCCAATAGACTTAGTGCCATCATTATCGTCTTCTATGAACTGATGACTGGTACTATTTCGAGTGAAGACTTCGCAGAAGGTAGATGAAAACTCTTCGCCTCGATTTGGTATACCAAGTATAGAGGCAATTCTAGCATGAGTAAGAAAAATTTGCTTCCCACAGACCACAGACCAGATGACGCCGTTTGGATTATCAGGTTGATATTCATCAAGATTCATGTTGGCGTAAAATAATTTGATCATCAAATGATTTATCTCCACACTATTTTCAGAAAAATCTATTAATGGAGTAATGTTGGCATTATTGGCTAACCTCCGAACTCCATAAGCCGTGAAATCATCAAATTTGATGAAAGAGCCTGGATGAAACTTGTAATTTGTCATCTGATTCCATCTTGTCACAGCAATTGGAGTTTGAAGCCATTTTTTGACGGAGATGGTAAGAGATGAAGTTTCAGAGGTTGCTCCTTTCTTGGATTTCTTTTGAGGAGGAGTCGTTGTTGGAGGATTTGAGATTTGGGAATTGAAAATTGGAAACTAGGGTTTGTGATTTTGGGTAAGAGAACAGCTTGAGTAAAAAGTGAAAGGGGGTAGAGGGAAAAATGACGCATAGGTTTATATTAAAAACTGAAAATACGTCAACCGGTCGACCTACTAATTTTGGCCGGTCGACCGTTTTCAACCAGAGAGCAAACGGTCGACCGGCTATAACCAGGGCGGTCGACCGGTTTTGGTCTGCTGTGAATAACAAGTTTATTTTTCAAGTTTTTATCATATATCAACCTATATATATTATATTTTATACGTAATACAAAATATAACCGTCATTACACAAGAGATAGATAAAGATATAATAACTATATATAAATCTAATGAGAAAGTTCGTCATTAGAATTATCGTTGTTTCCTTCAATACGTTTCGACCATGGACTCCATTGTTTCTGAGCTCCTTCATTCTTCTCATAGTTCTGATCCCACGAGTTAGGACTTTTAGATGTTGATGGCCTAGATGGCATTGGTTCATGCACGTCATGTTTGTTGGAACCGCAGAAAAATGTTGCCAACTTTTCTAAAACGGACAATCGTGCCGACGTCCGTTGTTGCTTGTGATAAAGTTGACTTTGCCCGTAATGGAGTTGTCTCTGAAGGTCTATCTGATGTTTCTGGTAGTGGTGTATCTCATCGATTTGAGCTTTGGTACGAGGAGAATAGAATAGTGTCCTCTTCACTCGTTTTGAATTTGGAGTTTTATTAGACATACAAGAGCATTGATGATGACAACTTGATTTTTGTTTTGGAGTTGTAGGAGAATAAAATTCCTCCGACTCAGAACTCGTAATTGAAATGTATGATTCTTGAGCACATTTATCACAAATGTGAGCCATAGTGTATGTTGTATAGAATATTATGGTTAGATAAAAAGAAAAGATGAACAAAATATAAAATTTTTGCAATCTTATATACAAGTTTCTTATGTATAAACCTATGGATGTGAGTTAATGATAAATTTTAACCAAGAAAACCTAAGCAGAAAATTTTTTTGTAAGTCTAAAAATAGCTTTCTTTTTAAAACTGAATTTATAAAATAAGAAAGGAAAGGATGATCACAAAAAAATGAGTAAAGAGAATTTAACCATTAAATTAAGCAGTGGCTTATATTTAATGTGAAAATATAGTTTATGCAATAGTTATAGTTAAAGGATAACTAAAAAGAATAACTAAAGAATAACTAACAAGAAGACGTTCTTTAGAAATTTCTTAGTCAAGATTTTTTCTTGAAATTAAACCAAGCTCTCTTCGTAATCTAATAAAATTAGATTCGAGCAGAGGCTTAGTAAAAATGTCTGCTAATTGATTGTCAGTATGAACATATTCAAGACATATATTTCCTTTGTCAATATTATCTCGAAGGAAATGATGACGGATATCAATATGTTTGGTTCTAGAATGATTTACTGGATTTTTAGAGAGATTTATAGCACTAGTGTTATCACAGTATATAGTAGAATTTGATAAATGAATATCAAAATCTTGAAGTGTTTGTTGCATATATAGTACTTGAGTACAAGCAAGAGCTGCTGATATATATTCAGCTTCGCATGTTGATAGTGAAACACAATTCTGTTTCTTACTGAACCAAGAGACAAGTGATTTTCCAATAAAATGGCACGTACCACTTGTACTTTTTCTATCCGTTCGTGAACCACCGAAATCAGCATCACTATATGATACTAATTCAAATGGACATTCTTTTGGATAAAAAAGACCGAAATCTTTGGTATTATTAAGATAACGAATTATACGTTTCACTGCTCGTAGATGTGATTCCTTTGGATCGGCTTGAAAACGAGCACATAAACAAACACTCATTATTATATCTGGACGACTAGCTGTAAGATAAAGAAGAGAACCAATCATGCTTCGATACAATTTCTGGTCAACATTCTTACCACTTTCATCTTTGTCAAGATGTGTAGTTGTACTCATAGGAGTTGGTTTACCAGATGTATTTTCTAATCCGAAGCGTTTGATAAGGTTTTCACAGTATTTTTCTTGATTAATAAAAATGCCGTTTGGAAGTTGCTTTATTTGAAGTCCAAGAAAATAAGATAGTTCTCCCATATGAGACATTTCGAATTCTTTGGTCATAATACTTGCAAATTCTTTGCAAAGTTTATCGTTTGTTGAACCAAAGATGATATCGTCTACATATATCTGGATAACTAGAATATCTTTTCGAGAATGTTTAATAAACAAGGTTTGATCGACTTTGCCTATTTGAAATCCTGAGCTAATAAGATAGCTACGTAGTCGTTCATACCAAGCACGAGGTGCTTGTTTTAAACCATACAGAGCTTTCTTAAGTTTAAACACATGGCCAGGATATTTTTCATGTACGAACAGAGGAGGTTGTTCGACATAGACATTCTCTTTGATAAATCCATTGAGAAAAGCACTTTTGACATCCATCTGATAAAGTTTGAAATTATGGTGACAAGCAAAAGATAATAGGATTCTAATAGCTTCTAGTCGAGCAACTAGTGCAAAAGTTTCTTCATAATCGATACCTTCTTCCTGATTATATCCTTGTGCTACTAATCTTGCTTTATTTTTGGTGATATTTACTTGTTCGTCAGCCTTATTTTTATAGACCCATTTAGTACCAATTACTGACTGATCAGTTGGTCTTGGAACAAGTTCCCAAACATCATTGCGCTCAAACTGATTTAGTTCTTCCTGCATGGCAATGATCCAGTAATCATCTGTAGCAGCTTCTTTTGGATTCTTAGGTTCGATATTTGAGAGAAAAGCGACATGACCCATTTGATTGAGTTGACTCCTTGTTCTGACATGTGATGTTATTTCACCGATTATATTTTGAGCCGGATGGTCTCTTAGTATTCTTGGTGGTGATTGTAACTCACATGTTTGAGGAATATTCTCAATAATTATTTCCGAGTCAGAATCAATATTGGTGATGATTTGATTGTCAGTGACTATTGATTCGTCATCATCTGATATAGTGTGAGGGTGCTGATAGATTTCATCAAAAGAGACATGAAGTGATTCTTCAATAGTTTTGGTTCGTTTATTAAATATCCGATAGGCCTTACTTCGTTCGGAATAACCGACAAATATTCCTTCATCGTCCTTTGGATCGAATTTGCCAAGCTGGTCTTTCGTATTTAAAATAAAGCACTTGGAACCAAAAACTTTGAAGTATGAGATTTTAGGCTTCCTTTTGTTAAATAATTCATAAGGAGTATTCTTGGTAAGAGGTCTTATGGATACACGATTTAAAACATAACAGGCAGTTGCCACAGCTTCCGCCCAAAAATGTTTTGGTAAGGTGGTTCCATTCAATAATGTTCTTGCACATTCTTGTAAAGTTCGGTTTTTCCGTTCTACAACTCCGTTCTGCTGTGGAGTTCTGGGAAACGAAAAATTATGATATATACCTTTCTTTGTACAAAAATGTTCAAATTCATTATTTTCAAACTCTCCGCCATGATCACTTCTTATATTTTTAACTTTAATCCCTTTTGATTTTTGAATTCTTTCGACGAAAGATTTGAAATGATCGAAAGTATCACTTTTATTTTTTAAGAAAATTGTCCATGTATAACGAGAGAAATCATCAACAATTACAAGCACATATTGACTGTGATTTATTGATTGAACTCTAGTAGGTCCAAATAAATCCATGTGTAGTAACTCAAGTGGTTGTAATGTTGATATGACTTTCTTGGATTTAAAAGATGATTTGGTCAATTTTCCTAATTGACATGCATCACAAATGTTGTTAACTTTAAAACTCATTTTGGGTAGTCCTCTTACTAGATTGTTTTTGGCTAGCTTGTCAATAGTTCTGAAGTTTATATGACAGAAGCGTTTGTGCCATAGCCATGGATCATTGTCATTAGCCACAAGACACATATCTGAATTATGATTAATATTCATATTCAGAATATATATATTTCTGTCTCTATAACCTTCGAAAACCATATTATGGTCTTTATCTAAAATACTACACTTATTATTTGAAAATGAAATTATAAAACCCTTGTCACATAACTGACTAATACTTAGCAAATTGTGTTTCAAATTTCTAACTAGCATGACATTAGTAATAAGAGGTAAGTTAGATGTACCGCAATTGCTCACATCGCCTTTGCCGATGATATAGCCTTTTGAATTGTCTCCAAAAGTGACGGAGCCACCATCTGAATATGTAATATTTGTTAATAAACTCTTGTCTCCCGTCACGTGCTTTGAGCAACCACTGTCCAATATCCACTTTCCTCTTTTCTTAAGTGGGACCTGCAAAAAATAGAATTAAGTCCATGGTACCCACTTTTTATAGGGTCCTAAGAGTTAGGTCTTAGGAGTCCAAACCCATTTGGGTCCGGTATCCCCTTTATATATATAATTGTTATTAAAATGCACAGTATTCATGAATTGCTGAATGTATTTGTTCCTAATCAAATTGTTATTTGTTTTAGGAACCCATATTTTGATAGTCTTGACATTTTTCTTTTGAAATTTCACAACTGGTTTTGGTTTGGAATATAATAAACTAAGATTTTTCTTAGCTTCAGTTTTTTCTACTTTCTTTTTCCTTTTATTTCCAAGATGTTTCTTGGTTTCTTGTTTGTTATATCCCAATCCTTGTTTGTCTGAAATAGATTGTGAACTTTCAATGATTTTTGTCAAATTTTCTCGACCTTTGTTAAAGTTAGAAACATTTTGAGTAATGTCATCAAACTTTGTTTGTAAGCTAGCTTTTTCTAGGTCTAGAATTTTGACTTTTGCTTTAAGCTCATGATTTTCAGTAGTGAGAGCATTATTTTTCTCTTTTTGAGTTTCTATTTCTTGACTCAAAAGAGATATTTGAGAATCAACATTAGATGATGATTCTTGAATATTTTCAAGTTCCTCTTCTAATATTTTCTTCTCATCTTTTAACATATCTCGTTCAAGCTCTGCTCTACTTAAATCTGCTTTGACTACTTTTAATTGACGTTTTATGTCTTTATATTTGACTATCAATTCAGCATTAATATCAAGTAATTCATCAAATGTAGGAATTTGTACCTCATCTTCTGTTGCCATAAAACAAACATTAGCTTGTTCATTCTCTGACTCACTTTCACTTTCTGATGAAGATGACTCTGAATCATCCCATGCAACTGAGAAAGCTCGTTTCTTAGATTTGTCCTTTTTATATTTGAATTTGTCATTTTCTGACTTCTTCTTTTGTTCTGGACAATCTTTCTGCATGTGTCCCTTTTTGTGGCAGTTGAAACATTCTATAGTAGATGAAGATGGTTTATTTGATCCAGGTTTCCTTTTATTGTAACGACTGGCTTTTCGATATTTTAAGAATTTTTTGAATCCTTTCGCAATGAATGCCAAATCTTCGTCTTCAGAATCTGATTCATTTTCATCTTTCTCAACATGAAATGCTACATTTTTCTTTTCTTCTTTCTGTTCTTTTCTAGCCTGCAGATTTGCTTCATAGGACATTAAATTTCCTATCAATTCATCTGGCTTCATGACGGAAAGGTCATTAGCTTCTTCAATTGCTAATACTTTTCCTTCCCATTCACTAGTCAGAGAGTGTACGACTGTTGAAACAACATCGAAATCAGAATACTTTTGTCCTAAGCCAATAAGTGCATGGTGAATAGTTTGAAACCGTGAATACATGTCATTGATTGTCTCATTTGGTTTCATTTTGAAATTTTGAAATTGACTTTTCAGCATGGCTATTTTGGCTTGTTTAACCTTGTTAGTACCTTCATGAGTGATTTTTAGTGTTTGCCAAATCTGATATGCAGTAGTGCAGATACTAACACGATTATATTCATTTTGGTCTAATGCACAGAACAACATATTTATTGCTCTTGCATTTACGGCTGCTGCCGTTTTCTCAGCTGCAGTCCATTCTGAATAATCAGTTGTTGGATTCACTATTTCTCTTTGAGTGGCATTCCAAGCATCATAGCTATTTGATTGCATAAAGAATGACATACGTGTTGCCCAATAACTATAGTTAAGACCATTGAAAAATGGAGGTCTTTGTGTCGATTGACCCTCCGTGTAAGTGGTGTTTTGAGTGCTAGTACTTACGTTATTTGCCATATTACTATAATATATCAAATAACTGTGTCACGGTTATATGATGACCGTGCTCTGATACCAAATGAAAGTACGGTGTGTATACAATTATATGTGCTAATATAGTAGACACGGATCGTGTAATATGGATTACAATACAAATGCGGAAATAGATGATAATAGCATAGTAAATAAAAAATAGAAAAATCACACCAGAGATTTTTATACTGGTTCGGAGCACCGTCCTGCGTCCAGTCCCAGACTTCTATCTGGATTTTCACTATTAACTTCCTCGCTTCACCTGGAGGAACAGGTTTACAACACCCGAACAGCCGAACGGGATTTCACGCCTCTAATACACTGAGGACTTCAACACTTGCCTCTTACAACACAGAGGACTTCAACAAAAGAACAAATACAATTGTTGTTGACAACTTGTGCTCTTGAAAACACGGATTTGTCACTAGCAGTACACCCTTCCTATAATCTTATCCTCAAAGTATGCGAATGATGTTTTGAAAAGATTAAGGAAAGTATATTACTTATTGAATCAAAAGATATGAAATAGTTTCAATGATTCAATAAATAATCGAGAGCTTTTTAGAATGCAGGAGTATAAAATAAGATCAGAGATTAGATTAAAAAGAATATATGAAATTGTTATATTTTAATCAACGAATTGGATGAGTTTATATAGAAAAGAATGGTTGTAACTCTTTGCCATTAAGAGATAAGATCTTTGGTGAAAGGTAAGAGATGCAACCTTTGGAGAAGAGAAGTGTCTTTTGGAAAAATTGCTTTCTGTTCAAAAACGGTCGACAGGTTAAAAAGTGACCAGTAGACAGGAATTTAAAATATATATACGTTATGTGCATGTGTGCACGTTCATTGTGCATTTTACACAGAAACGGTCGACCGTATGATTATTAACCGGTCGACCGGTCCCTGTTAATTTGCACAATGAATGTGCAATGCTATTAAAACGTATATATATCGATTATATTGAGGTGCATGATTATTTGAGGATAGATTTTAACAAGTTTATCACTATTACAATATCAAATAATCAACCTATAATCTATAGTAACATATGTAGCTCTAATGACCTTGTTTTGTCGATCGCCTTATTTGTCAGAAATCAAAACTTTCATAAAACTTGTGACTCAACAATTAATGTATATTACAACACTCCCCCTTGAATATGCGTATGTAAAGATGATAAGATTAATTGCCTCATTAAAAACCTTGTTATGAAAAACCCAGTGGGAAAAAAATCATAAACAAGGAAAAGAGTACAACATGATTTCATCTTTAAGTAACATATATTTTATAATGTTACTACGAGGGTTGATTCTTCTGGATCAAGATAATGCCTCGTTATAACCTTACTAATAAAAACCCAGTGGGGAAAAATATTAGTGAAGAAAAAAGAGTACATTATAGCGTATTTCATACGCTCCCCCTGGATTATAACGCATTATTCAATTAGTTTGTTGATGCAGCCGACGCATACCAATTTTGTACACCATCTTCTGAAATGTTGATTTTGGAAGCGCCTTTGTGAATAAGTCCACTGGATTTTCTTGGGATCGGATTTGTTTCACTTCTATCCTATTATACTTTTGTAGCTCATGTGTGAAGAAAAATTAGGAGAAATGTGTTTCGTCCTATCACCCTTAATGTAACCCGCTTGAATTTGAGCTACACAAGCTGCAATGTCTTCATAAATAATGGTTGACCTTTCCGTTACTGATGGAAGTTGGCATCTTTTTCGAATATGCTCAATAAGTGATCTTAGCCAAATACATTCTTTACTTGCTTCATGTAGTGCTAGTATTTCAGAGTGATTGGATGATGTTGCTACCAATGTTTGTTTTGTAGATCGCCATGAAATTGCTGCATTGCTCTTATTAAATACATATCCAGTTTGTGATCTTGCGTTATGTGGGTCAGAAAGATAACCTGCATCAGCATAGCCAACTAGATTTGGATTATTGCCCGTGTTAGAGTAAAATAAACCCAAATTTGTCGTTCCACGAAGATATCTCATGATATGTTTTATACCATTCCAATGTCTTTTTGTTGGTTCTGAACTGTATCTTGCTAGAAGATTTACTGAAAATGCAATATCTGGTCTTGTGCATTGGGCCAAATATAATAATGCACCAACGGCACTAAGATACGACACTTCCGGGCCAAGCACATTCTCATCTTCTTCTTTTGGGCGGTAAGGGTCCTTTTTAATATCTAAAGATCTAACAACCATTGGCGTACTAAGTGGATATGCTTTATCCATTTGAAAACGCTTTAGAATTTTCTCAATGTAATTTGATTGATGGATTAATATGCCATTAGTACTATGCTCAATCTGTAGACCGAGACAGTGCTTAGTTTTGCCAAGATCTTTAATTTCAAATTCCTTCTTTAAATAATTTATTGTTTCATCAATCTCTTCTGGAGTCCCAATCAAATTTATGTCATCAGCATAAACTGCTAAGATAGCAAATCCCTTTACCGATTTCTTTATAAAGACACATGGACAAATGAGATTGTTTTCGTATCCTTCTTTTACCAAATATTTACTAAGACGGTTATACCACATCCTTCCAGATTGTTTCAATCCATATAGTGATCGTCTTAGTCTTAATGAGTACATGGACTTTGATTTTGCTTCAGGCAATTTATATCCATCTGGAATTTTCATGTAAATGTTGGTATCTAATTCACCGTAAAGATAAGCTGTCACAACATCCGTTAATCTTATATCGAGTTTTTCAGAAACTACAAGGCTTATCAAATATCGGAATGTTATGACATCCATGACAGGGGAGTAAGTTTCCTTAAAATCAAAACCTGGTCTCTGCAGGAAACCTTGTGCGACAAGTCGTGCCTTGTACCTCACGACTTCATTTTTATCATTTCGTTTTCTAACGAATGCCCATTTATAACCTACTGGTTTAACATTTTCTGGTGTTTTCTCTATTGGTCCAAATACACCATGTTTTTGAAGTGAATCTAGTTCCACTTGGATAGCATCTTTCCATTTTGGCCAATCGTGTCTTTTTCGACATTCATTTATGCTATTTGGTTCGTTATCATCATTCTCATTATTCTCATTATGGTCATGACTTTTAATTATTTCAGTAGCTACTGCGAATGAGAATACATCATCAATTATTATTTTACTTCGATCCCATATTTCTCCGTAGTTCGTATAAAATATTGAGATCTCATTATTATTAGGTACCATTTTATCGTTGGAATCTTCTTTTATCTCTTCTGGGATAATATTTCCTTCCGCACCTCTAGGAGAATTGGGATTTTCATTTGAGTGATCTTTTTGATCATTTATAACCTCTCCAGGAGGTTCCTTAATTGATGATTTTTCATTAGACTTTCTTTATCTAGGCGCCAAGTCTTTGAACCAATTGGCCTTCCACGTTTTTGTCTTGCTTTAGATTCATTTGCTGCTATATTTACTTTTGATCCTTCAGGGACATCAATTTTTGCTGGTGCATTTGCTGCTGGAATGTGAGATTTAGTTATTTTTGCAGTGTCACTAAATGCATCCGGCAGTTGATTTGCAATATTTTGAATATGCAAAATTCTTTGTACCTCATATTGGCATTGTTTAGTACGTGGATCCAAATAAGACATAGATGGATTATTCCATGATATTTCACGTCGTTCTACTGGAACGGTCTTTTCTCCCCCTAACGGTGGGAAGATGTCTCATCAAATTTACAGTCTGAAAATCTTGCAGTGAAGACATCACCTGTAAGAGGTTCAAGGTAACGAATTATCGACGGGGAATCAAATCCCACATAAATTCCCAACCGTCGTTGAGGACCCATTTTAGTACGAAGTGGGGGATTAATAGGTATATGCACAGCACAACCAAATTTTCGTAAATGTGAAATATTTGGTTGAAATCCAGTTAAGAGATGCAATGGTGAAAGCTGATGATAAGCTGTTGGTCTAATTTTAACCAATTTCGATGCATTTAAAATTGCATGCCCCCAAGCTGAAACGGGTAGTTTTGATTGCATAAGCAATGGTCTTGCAATAAGTTGCAAGCGCTTAATTAATGATTCTGCTAGACAATTTTGAGTATGAACATGAGCTACTGGATGTTCAATTTCAATCCCCAATGATAGACAATAATCATCAAATACTTGAGAAGTAAATTCTCTAGCATTATCTAGTCGAATCTATTTAATTTGATGATCAGGGAAGTGTGCTCTCAATTTTATTATTTGAGCAAGTAGCTTGGCTAATGCCAAATTTCTTGTAGAAAGTAAACAGACATGTGACCAACGAGTTGATGCATCAATCAATACCATAAAATATTTGAATGGTCTACATTCAGGGTGGATTGGGCCACATATATCACCTTGAATTCTTTGTAAAAATGTTGGAGATTCAGAAGTGATTTTATTATATGAAGGTCGAGTGATTGATTTTCCTTGTGCACATGGGGCACATAAGTAATCACTTGGTAAATTCAATTGGTTTGATAAATCATGTCCGTTTGAGTTTTTAGCAATTTTACGCATCATAGTTGATCCAGGATGACCCAAGCGATCATGCCAAAGAATCAATGTCTTTGTATTTGTGAGCTTCTGGCTCATGTTTATAGAGTGAGATTCAACTATGCCAATTTTTGTAAAATATAAACCAGTTGAAATTGTACCAAAATTTTCTAGGATAAGCTTCTGGCTTTCAATTCTAGAAATAACACAAAGATATTCTTTGTTGTTTTCATTTATAGTTTCAATATGGTATCCATTCATTCTTATATCTTTGAAACTCAGCAAATTTCTTTTAGAGTTGCTTGAGTATAATGCATTCTGAATAAAGATATGCGTCCCATTTGGTAATATTATATGAGCTCTTCCGGACCCGTCTATTATATTAGCAGATCCAGCTATAGTGAGAAATTTTCAGATAGTTCGGAGAAAAACTTCTGGTTTTTCAAAATTGTACGAGTAGTTGCACTATCTAGTAAGCATATATCATCACCTAAATGGCGTTCCATACCTTAAGAATTAAAGACAATGATTAGTCAATCATTAAAAATTTGTATGCATAAATAAATGTAATGTAAACAAACAAAGTAATATGATTAAAATAGGCTATTGATTAAAAACAACATCCACATTACGCATTACTAGTACTGCAAAGGGAAATATAATTAAACGAACACAAACTTCAAACTGATTTATTGATGCAAGCTAATGAAATAAAACGAAAGTCACATAACAAACTTCAACACATTTCTAATTGATCAACTCAGTCATATCATTGATCATTGCACTTAGATTTTCATCATTAATGAAATTTCCATTGTCATCTTCGAAGAAATCATCTAACTTCAGGTTAGTGTTTTCAGGTAACTTTTCGGCATTATTTGCCTCAATATTCTTCGAGCGATGATATTCTTCAACTGTTTTCTTTGATGATCTACATGTACGTGACCAGTGACCAGATCGTCCACATCTATAACAAACTTCCTCATAATGCCTTTTATTTTCTGAAGCTGAATCATTGTCTTTATAAGCTCAATTTTCTTTTGTTGCTTTTTAAAGTTGGTAGTTTTGTTACCTTTAAAACCACCATAACCACCTCTGCTAGAGTTATATCCACGTCCACGACCATGTCCTCTACCTCGACCTCGACCCCTACCTCTTCCAAAGTGGGCAAAATTAGCATTAACTTCAGGTAATGCAGTTGAACCAGTTGGTCTTGAGGAATGATTTTTTATAAGCAATTCATTATTTTGTTCAGCAATTAGTAAGCATTCTATGAGTTCAGAATATTTTGTAAAATGACGCCCTCAATATTGCTGCTGTAGGAGTATATTCGAGGCATGAAATGATGAGAAAGTCTTTTCAAGCATTTGTGCGTTATCCACCTTTTCTCCACATAATTTCAGTTTAGAAGTGATTCTAAACATTGCAGAATTATATTCTCTTATGGACTTAAAGTCCTGAAACCTCAGGTTCAACCACTCTTGCCTAGTGTTTGGAAGTATGACCGTCTTCTGGTGGTCATAACGCTCCTTCAGGGAGTTCCATAAGTGGAGAGGGTCTTTTTCAGTCAAATATTCTGTTTTTAGATCATCATCGATATGACGTCTTAAAAGTATTAGAGTCTTTGCCTTGTCCTGCTGGGACATAGTTTTGCCATTTTTAATGGCATTTTCTAAGCATTGAGATTGCAAATGAATCTCAGCATCCAGTATCCATGATAAGTAGTTGTCTCCAGATATATCCAAAGCTTTAAATTCAAGCTTGGCGATGTTTGTCATTTTGTGAACTGTTCATAAAATAAATTGCATAAGGTGAAAATATTCGCCACAACAGCATTCACTATTTGTTTGTTTCCAGCTAAAAAGAAGAAAAAAATATGGAAAGTCTTCATTCATGGTATCAAACAACTATACCAAAAAAAAATTATATCAACAAAACCAAACATTTGGATTTTGCAACTTTCATGTATTTATCAAATAAGAAAGGAAAGTCAGCTTTTGCGTATATTCCATTCAAAACTTTTGAATTTTATTTGGCAATAGATCCGCAAAGGGAAAAAAATAATAATATTGAATTTAGAAGCCAAAGAATAAAAATAAGAGCGATACAAGAAAAGACATGAAAAATATAGAAGCGAACCCCAAACTAGCATGTGCTGACTTGATAGCTTTATAAAAAAAAATATGATATTGATAATTACCTTTTTGGAGAGAGGAAATGTAACGAGTTTATAAAGAAATGCAAGAACAATTCCTTTACCTGCTGTTTTAAAGGAAATAAGAAATAAAATGTATGTAGATATATTCTAAAAGACTCGTCTGCACTAATATATATAATAGGATTTTGAATATAAATAGCCTTAGAATTGGAATGGTCAGAAGAGAAACAGTCAGAGTAATTAATATTTAATTACTTGCTGAGAAGTTGGAAAGTTTGAAGGTGAATAGGTTGAGGTCAATAATTAATTCGCATTCCTTCGTACTGATAACGTGTTACAGAATAAAGAGAATGAAGGCCATTAGAGAGAGAACAATTTTATTGAATTGAGAGATAGATCTTACAATACAATCAAGCTCCATATTTATAGACTACTTATGCAGTGCAGATTACAATAATGCCCTTTCTTATTTAGCATATTCATCCCTATTATCAATGTATATTACAACACAACGTTAAATTTTCGAGTCGTTACAATCTCCTCCTCAAAAGAATTGCGTCATCGTAATTTTTCCTAATTACAACTTTCAATCAAAATTAATAAACTAATGGTGTAATAAAAATATATGGGGAAATACACCAACCACAAAGTAGTATATGACGACCATATAACGTTAACTATGATACCACCAAATTCATCCATAAACTGAATTTTAAAGTCCAACCTACATATACTACAGTAACACACACGTTCTCAACCATACAATTCAATCTATAGTATGTAAAATAACATTTATTAATAAGGGTACAACAAAATAAATTATTGGATTGATTTATATCATGCATCTCAATAATTCAACTATTATTAACTATAATTAAGGTTTACAACTAAACATATGCTGATTCAAACATGCATGAAAAAAAAATCAACAGTTATTATAATTCAAAATAAAGCACACATTCAAAAAATAATGTTACTATCACCAAATTAACCTATCAACTAATAACACACGTGTCATAGTTTATATACTAGCTACACATCCTTCATAGTATGCGTATCCTCAAAACTGTTGATGGACTTCCTCATAGTCTCTTCCTTAAGATAACTAATGTATCATTTCACACCTACAATAACCAAAACATTAAGTGCACCTACCTATGGTCACATCCTCAAAAAAATTTGTTTCCAGGCTACACTCTTCAAATACCCCTGCATACATGTACATCAGAAAACACTCCAGTATCAATGATCATCTCGCACGTGTATTCGAGCCCTTTTCTTACTCCATCAATTTTCCATTCATCCTTAAGGAACCATTCCACATTCCATACTTTCCATGATAAAATCATTAAGCATTCTATTCACAAGTCGCCCTTCCTAGAACCCACCTTTATGAATAATCATCTCCATGACTCCCTTCAACATCAGTCATCATCTTCGAAACACTTTTAACTGTCCTCATTCCATTTTCATAATAGAACCCTTCCTCGTTCTGCTCATGAGCTCTCTCCCTCAATCTCATCCTCGTTCCATCTTCCATGGTGATTTCTCTATCAAATAGCTAGGATAACTCGCCCAACGTACCATAGAGGGATCTCCTAGCAAGAAGAGTTCCAATACACCTTAAAAACAAAACATTTATTAAAACATTTTTATTTCCAAATCAAGGCTTATCTTTTTAAAACAAAAGTTCGCTTTTTTCTTCTAAAAGCACACAATTAATTTATTAAACAATTCCTCAAAGTACTTACCATCAGTTCGAACCAACAAATAATTTTGAGAAAACATTGTTTCATATAAGAAATTAGATCGTTATTTGAAATAGAAACTCTTTGTTTTAAAATATTCATGGAAGCCAAAAATAGATTCTGAAATACAGATTTTTAAATTTTCGTATAATGGACCCCCGCCTATCCTTGATTCCTCAATGGTACCCATTAAGCCTTTAATCATTGAAATCCTCCGACAGCAAATACTCATCTTCGTGGAACCTCTTCACATTTTTTAGTCACATAAGGTGTATAAAATTATAATAAGCAACCAAACAACAACAACCAATCAAAAAAATAAGCAACGAGGAAACAAACAAACAACCAACAACAACTAATGCACGCAAAAGAGAATAATCCAACCAAACAAGACATGGATTAATAGGTGAACATCAAACAAAAAAGTAAGCAAATAAGTAATAAAATAAAAAATAAACCATAGTATAATAAAAAAATTAACAAAATAATGCAATTAATTAACATAATCCAAACAAGCACGACATAGAGTAGTTAAACATAAACATTCAACGAATAACAATTAAAATCGGTCATGGTAAAACAAACTATTAATAATACGATACAACATTCAGAGATTAATTCGAATGAGCACAAAGTAATTGATAAATAAACATGGGCAAACATGCAGCTAAAGTCTATTAATTTAAATTAATTTAACAGACAAAAATGCAATATAAACAATTCATTCCAAATAAATGAACATAAATAACAAGATGATTATCGCAAACATCGAAATGGATGGTCCTGTCTTCGTATCCCAACTCTCTTCACCGAAGGGAATAACTAGACGTTCTTACGTCTCATTAAGGAAATCGCACACAACAACCATAAAAGTGATACCACAATGGACGTCAGGCCAACTCAAAACTCATCGTACCCCATCATCTTACACCCCCGTCTTACATAGTCTAGTTTTATAGTTCTTAGTTAAAAAATTTAAATAAAACATCTTTTTAATAACATAACTTTTTTAACATACACCGCTAAAGTTTGTTATATAATTAAATATTTTACTTTTTCAACCATTTACTTTTTAAATCAAATCATCCCCATCCTAGTAAAATATTTTTCTAAATGTATCATAACACTTGATGTTTTATAATACATCATTTCTTAATGACATATATTCTCAATATAATAATTTTCAAATCAGGTCTCTTTCAACCAAAATCTCTTTACCCAATAATTTTCGTTTTAAAACATCATCTAACAAAGAGTACATTTTTAAGTGAAAACCTTTGTAATTAATTTTCAGATAATTTTTTTTTTGAAATCAAATGCACTCCTATAATAAAACTTTTCTTCTCAAATAAACAGTTTATTACATTCTTTACCAAAAAGATACTTCTCAAATAAAGGTGTTTCCATCAAATTATTTTCAAATAAAACCACCAATAAAATAATTTCTCAAATAAAATATATGCACTATATTAAAATAATCCCTTTAAATTAATATGCCTTTCTATGGGAATTACTTTTATGTAAGTATCTTAAAATAAATCTTATTCACATCATATAATATTCATTGTAAAGAATGTTTCAACAAGATATACTTCTCTTTAAAGTAATGGTTCCCACAAGATGCTCCCTTATGAGGTACAAACCAACAAAACATCTTTTTAAACAAATACTCCTCCAACTTTAAAGTATATTTTGAAATATCATTTAACGAAAAAAAAAAAAAATTTCAAAATATACCCCAATAAATACCATGACAATGTATTCCAATTCATAATGAGGATACAAAATATTTCTTCAACATATACCTTATCTGAAGGATGTTCTCAAATAAAAACAGTTTTAGCTAAGATGTGCTCATTAAAATATTTTCAGTCAGGACACTTTCCAACAAAAAATTCTTTCCGTAGATGAATTCCTTTATTTTCAAATGGTTCCTAAACCATAACATCGTTATAAAAATTCTTTCCAAAAGATATTTTATAAAGAAACAAATTTTTCCCACACTAAAATATTCCTTTAAAAGCTAAATTTAACTTCAACTATCTAGTTAAAATACCTTTTTTAAACACTTCCAAAAAATATATTTTTACAATATTTTCTATTTCTTACAAAAATACCTACATAAAAATATTTTATTTCACCAAATTAAATCCTTTATTTTTCAACAAAATTTTTAACGAATCGCTTCATGTCAAAATAAAACATTTTTCTCTTTTAATAAAATATCTTTAAAAATTAGGAATCGATTAAATATTATTTACTTAAAAATAAAGGTGCTTCCATCTTATTAAAGTCGGTTTTAATCAATTTATATCAGGTGTGTGTCACTCGGGTTATAACGAACGCTTAACTTTTTTACACGTGTTCATCCTACCCCACTCCTACATTATTTACTTTACACACATAGGGCATCATTTCATGGTGAGGTAACAAATAAACCATACACACAAAGCATACAACTTTCAATTAAAATGCTCTCTCATTCTATAATTTAACCTAACCTAAGATGTAAATCGTTATAACCTAATGGTCAAACCTACCCAAAGCTCAGGGATTCACCAAATCCTAAGCTTTGATGCTAAGTGCGATGAACCACTATTTTTAAAATCTAAAATCAATTATAAACGACGTGAAAATACGCTTATGGTGATTTTAGATATTAAAAGCAGTAGACCGTGGGTAGATAAAAAATTTAAAAAAATTCCAAAACAATGAATAAAAAGCAAAACCCCACAGTGGAATTTAAACATCAACGCATACGCATATATAAAATCTCATCTCAATAATTGAAGATTACACAAATTCGGTACATTAGATATTATACATCTTTCAATACATTAATTATAAAAAAAACGACTATAAAATTTTGATGCAGAGTTGTACTAATATATCCATTAAATACGGCTCCTTCCAGGTCCTTTGCTCACCTCTTGCTTTCACCTACAAACTTCTCTTTTCCTACCTCTTGCTTTCACCTACAAACTATGTATATATATACATATAATAAAGGGAAAAGGATTTCAATTATGTTTGAACTATTCCTAACCCTGTACAATCCAGCCAAACCTGAGGGATTCGATGGCTATTGAATAGGAAAAGACTTCTTATATTTCCTGTTTGGGGGTTCAAGCCTACGTAGTTCTATTTCCTACTCTTCTGCATTCAAATACTTGTTAGTATGTTGCAACCATAGCATCAACGCAACCATTGCAAATAATGCAACCTATGCAATTAATGCAGATAGCAAAGAAGAAAATAGTAATGCTACTCACTAATCTCAACAAATCATCGCAAACACAACAATAGCATACTTAGCAACACACAATGTAAACCCCAATCATCAAATAAAAATAAAAAAAATGTAAATATACTTACGCTCATACTAATCATCTATTAGAACAAATCATCATCAATATAAGTATATGTCAACAAGTGTGTACTAATCACCTCAAAATAGTAACATAACATCAAGCATTTAATGTGTACTAATCACCTTACAATAGTAACACAATATCAATCATTAAATGTTTACTAATCAAATTAAGCAAAGTAACATAACATCCATCATCAATTAACTATAATTAACTACCCATCAACTAGTAGCAATAATGGTAAATATTTCACGCTCATCCAAATGCGATACCATCATCAAACATATAACATATGTAATAATTACAACTGTAATCAATCACACATTCAACAACCATTAAAATAATATTTGCATTCACTATTCTCTTAAGTATAAAAATTATTTTATTATTATTTGTTACAAAATCCTTTTTATTTATTTATGCCAAAAGCAATAATAATAATAATACTTTTTTATAAACACTGTAAAATAATTCATTTCATTGTTTACACAAAATAAGACTAATTTCACAAAAATTCACATTATTATTATTTAAAGTCTCATTCGTTTTATATAAATAATAAAATTCTTAAGTATTTATATAAAATATTAATTTTATTTATTACTTATGAGTTTCCTCAAAATTCATAAATAATAACCTTATTTAATTCAATACTTTAATTATAGCAAAATTTAACATTGTTATTTACAGAAACCATCTAAAATCTATAAATAAAATTATCTATCATTTATTTATTAAATATTCTCATTATTATTCATTTAATTTCTATTAACTATTTTCTAAGTCAAATCAACAATTGTTGGCTCGGTTTTTCAGCAAGTACAGAAAAAAGGAAGAAAGGGAGCAAAAGCAGACAAATGCATGGAAGACAGAACTACCAGACCAGATGCTTAGCTCGGCATTCACTAAAATGCCGAACCAAATTTATGGTCCAACATGCTCTGATATTCCGGACCAAATATTTGGTCCGACATGACACGTCCATCATCAGACCAAACATTCGGTCTAGTACACAAGCATGCCGATCAAATGTTTGGTCCGGCAAATAGGAGGCTCCAAAGCAGCAGCACCGAACCAAACAAGGAAGAACAACTAGGCCAGGCAAGCTCCATAGCCCAAATGTCGATCCAAATACTCCTACCCAGATGTCGAACCAGATTCAGAGGGTTATAATCTCCACCTCCACACTTCACAACCCCACTCTGTAAATACCAGAGCTTCTCAACAACAATAGGGACAAATTTATTGGAGAAAAGAATAGAAGACTCTACTGAAAATCCATCACTTTGGTTATTCAAAGTTTTACTCTTTTCGAATACATATATCTTGTACTTGTAATCAAATCAAAGAGAGAATAAAAAATGAAAAGTGGATGTAGGCATATTTTGGCTGAACCACTATAAAACCTCTTTGTTATGTGCTTTCTTTATCCGCTTTCCAAACTTTGTACTCGTGAACTGTCTCTGCACTTGCTTAAATTCATTCTGTTATGTGTGATAACATGAAGACCCTACATCCATAAAATCAAACGAAACTTAACTAAAAAAGAAAGTTAGATTTAGAGGCATTTGTCCAACTTTTGAGCAAACATTTTTGGTGCTTTCACTGAAAGACTAGTGAGCACAGAAAGTCGAACTCTCCCGTCCATTATTCTTCCAACCTTAACACATCATTAGAACATGGCTCCCTCTAAGCGAAATGCTGACAAGAGTAAGAATGCAGCTACTGCAAATACGCTCAACCTCATCTATGAAGATCAAGAAAACCCAACTGCTCGATCCCTACCTCTAGACTCAGTTGTCACCTGAAAAGACTTAAAAAGGGTTGTGAATGAGATGACTGACCACTTCGCTACCCAACAAGAAGGTTTGGTGGACCAACTCATGACACGCTTAAGAAGCATAGAGGAATCCACTCACAATACTGGATCCTAAGGTGAATCCCGGTCTAGAGAGTCGCATATAAGGAACAGATCTCCCACCAATGATGAGTTCGATCAGGAGGATCCAAGGGCTCGAAGTCAAGCTAGGACCCAACCCGAAGCTGGTCCAACAAGGTCGTCAAGAGCTGGACCCATTCAAGAGGGCCCTAGACATTGACCATCTGTGGTTGATCCTGTACGCTTCGAGCCAATCATCGCCGGTTTGGACTCAATCTAGGCACCAGACACCATCACTATCAAAGAGAGGGCCCCTCTTCTCCTAGGGCCGCCCCAAGTCCGAAGAAAGAATGACGCGTCTCTTCAGGGAGTACCTCAGGCATGAACAACTTGAAAGGGGGATAGGTGCCAGAGTATCAAGCCCTTTCAGTAGGGACATAGAGGCAACAACCACGCCTCAAAAATGGAAGATGCCCACCATGGATCCATATAAGGGCACCTCTGACCCAGTCTCCACCTACAATGATACTCTCAACACATGCTCATGAATGGAGCAACTGAAGGTGTACTATGTAAATGTTTTTCGCTATTTTTTTCAGGTTTAGCAACCACATGATTCTATCACCTACCTCACAGATCTATCGGATCTTGGGAAATGTTGAAGGAGAAGTTCACAGGCCAATTCCAAATTCACGTGGAACGGCATAGGGACGCGTATTCCTTGTCCGACGTAGAACAAAAATCAGAGGAACCTCTATAATACCTTACCCATTTTAACGCAGCTGCAGTAGCGGTGCAAAATGCGGATGAAAGACTTACATTGATGGAACTATGCGGAGGCGTCCATCCGGACTCGAAACTTGCAAGAAGACTGATGAAGGAGAAGCCTCTAACTCTTCAGTAATTCTACCATAAAGCAGGAAAATATATGAGATTGGAAGATGCAGCGGCTATTCGACATGGCGAGCAACCTACAGGGGGTTCCGGCTCCATTAGAAACATGAGAGTCCCGCCTCGAGGAGAAGGGAGAAAACCAAACAATGATGATAAAGGTAACCGTCAGGGCAACCCCGGAACTGAAAAAAGAAATAAACGACGATACAGACCGAGACTAAGATTTGATTCTTACACACCTCTGAATGACATAGTGGAAAACATTTACTTGGCCATTCAACACAAATTGAAGTACAAACGCCCTCCATATAAGAAGGAATCAAAAGCTAAAGATATGATGGGAAAGTAGTATCGCTTCCATGAGTCTCACGGACACAACACAGAAGAATGTCAACATTTGCAGGACCTCACTAAAGAATACATCCAAAAAAGAAATTGGAAGGGTACGTACAGCAAAATCATAACTCCCCCATTCCGACCCACGAAGGACCAGGGTCGCTCCAACATAGAAATAACAAAGAGGAAGCAAGTGCGAGGCGCTCCAACCAAGAGAAAATAATTTTTTATACTATATCACGGGGCCCGCATTTAGCCGAAGGAAGTTAGGCCAAGATGGAGAGGTACGGAAAGTCTTTGAAGGAAGGAGAAGGGTATATTCATTCCATTACAGAAGGATGCCTCGCCAAAAGAAGAGAAATGACCAATATAACCTTCAGCGATGAGGATTTGGTTGGAAAGCAGTACCCACACATCGATCCTACGGTTATTTCCGCCTGGATCGGCCCAACAGAGGTGTTCTGCATTTGGTCGATACAGGAAGCTCGGTGAACATATTACTCAAACATGCCTTCAATAAAATGAAGTTATCAATGAAATACGTATCCTCGTGCAATAAGCCCCTACACGGATTCACTGGAGAAGCCATAATTCCACTGGGGTAGTTGGGCTTGTTTGTTGAACTAGGAAGTCACCCTCGATCCATTATCCGAAAGCAAACATTTTTGCTGGTAGACGGACATTCTACTTGTAACGCATTTCTAGGCAGACCTTTCTTATCAGATTTCCAGAGAGTCTTAGCCCCTCAGTGCTTGAAAATGAAGTTCCCTATCGATGGGGGAATAGGAGAAGTAGAAGGCGACCAAGATGCATCCCGCGATTGTTATGTGACAGAACTCTGCCAGAAAAAAAGGAAGGAAAAAGGAAAAAAACGTAGAGGCCGCCCTCTATGCCAAAACTATGGAAGCATACTAATTAAAGAAGGCCCCTCCTCGCTTGTATATTAGTGACCTATTTAATGAATTAGACCTGAGGGACATACAGCGCTGAGCCCATGGAGGCTATGGAACATGTTGCAGCAGATGATCGCGATGGAACAAGGTTTTTCAAGACAGGGTCGCAGCTGGACAAAAATCTGAAAATCCAATTATTAGGGTTCTTATGTAGAAATTTGGATGTGTTCGCATGGACCCACGAAGACATATTTGGAATATCCCTCGAAATGACCTGTCACCACCTAAACATAGACCCAACCAAAATCCCAGTCAAACAGAAGAAAAGGAGCATGGGGATGGAATGCTCAACTGCCCCCAATGAGGAGGTAAAAAACCTACTCACCAACGATTTTATTCGTGAGGCTATCTACCCCAAATGGATCTCCAACATGGTTCTGGTGAAAAAATCCAATGGAAAATGGCGAACCTGCATCAACTTCTCCAATCTCAATAACGCTTGCCGCAAGGATTGTTTTCCCTACCTCGAATCGACCGACCGTTGGACGGAACAACATGGCATGAGTTGTTATCGTTTATGGACGCCTACTCAGGATATAACCAGCTTCCCATGCATGTACCAGATCAAGAACACACAAGCTTTATCATAAATTTGGACTTATATTGCTATAAGGTCATGCCCTTCGGGCTTAAGAATGCTAGTGCAACCTATCAACGCTTGGTTAACAAGATGTTCGAGCGGTAGATTGGTCACTCCATGGAAGTGTATGTCGATGACATGCTTGTAAAATCAAGAAAAGAAACAGATCATTTACACCACCTGAACAAAATGTTTCAGGCATTGCTCAAACACCAAATGAAGCCGAATCCAT
Source organism: Allium cepa (assembly GCA_030765085.1). Taxonomy (NCBI): domain Eukaryota; kingdom Viridiplantae; phylum Streptophyta; class Magnoliopsida; order Asparagales; family Amaryllidaceae; genus Allium; species Allium cepa. The sequence goes on along the minus strand of CM060945.1, from coordinate 1,023,454,207 downwards.
TAAAATGCTCCTTTGGAGTATCCTCGAGAAAATTCTTGGGTTTCATTGTGCACTCCAGAGGGATTGAAGCAAATCCTGAAAAGATCCAAGCCCTGAAGGGCATCGAAATACCAACCACATGAAGGGAAATGCAGAGTCTAAACGAGAAGGTAGCCGCTCTAAGCAGATTTATATCTAAGGCCACAGACAAGTGTGTCCCATTCTTCGAAGCCCTGAAAAAGGACAAGGGAAAGTTTGAATGGACCAGCAAGTGCCAATCGGCCTTCCAAAGCCTGCTGGAACACATGTAGAAACCGCTAGTGCTTTCTACCTCAGTAGATGGAGAATGCCTCCACTTGTACCTAGCTGTGTCCCCTCATGCATTGAGCGTCGCCTGGGTACGAGAAGATGACCATACCTAAAAACCAGTATATTTCATCAGCAAGAGGTATACTGGGGCAGAGGCTAGATATCCAAAGATCGAAAAATTGGCCTACTGTTTGCTCATAGCATCTAGGAAATTGTGGCACTACTTCCAATCACACTCCATAAGGTTCCTTACAAATCAACCATTGCGCCAGGTCCTACATAAACCAGATACATAGGGACGTTTGCTAAAATGGTGCATCGAGCTAAGCTATTAGGATATCACCTACCATCCACGCACCGCAATCAAAAGGCAGGCCCTGGCTGATTTCTTAGCTGAATTCATCATTCAGGAAAAGGATACGACCATTAGAATAGAGGAAACAATCGAGTGGAATATGTTTGTCAATAGAGCATCTAGAGAGCTCGGCTCGAGGGCGGGAATAGTAATCATCACACCCTTAGGAAGAACGTTAAGTTAAGCGCTGAGGTTAGAATTTGCTGCAACCAATAATGACGCTGAATATGAAGCAGTAATAGTTGGTTTGAAGATCACTAAGAAAATAGGAATCAAATCAATATACATACACAGTGACTCGCAGCTAATCGTAAACCAAATCCTGGGGGAATTCCAGACTCGCGGGCAAAGACGTGCCTCTTACCTCAATAGGGCTAAAATCCTCCTGAACGAGCTAGATTATTATGCAATCAAACATATCCAATGGGAGGAGAATCGAGAAGCGGATACCCTCACCAAAGAAGCTAGCGTGAGAAACAAGCTGATGCTGGGGGCAACCCCAGTAATGATGCAAGCTACACCGAGCTTCGAGTGTCTTCAGATCACTCCCATTAGTAGTAACGAAGAAACATGGATGACCCCCATTTTCAAATACTTACAAGAGGGGATCCTACCGACAGATCGCAATGAAGTTAGAAAAATTCTAAGGAAGGCATCCCGCTACACCATCCAATAAGGCATCCTGTACCATCGTGGGTTTTCCAATCTCCAACTAAGGTGTGTCGCAGGAAATAAAGCAAAAGATATTCTCAACAACATACACCATAGAAGTTGCGGCGACCACACCGATTGTCAAACTCTAGCCAGAAAAATCCTGCGTTATGGGTACTTTTGGCCCATACTGAATAAAGATGCAACCGAGTTTGCTAGAAGATGTGATAAGTGCCAGAGATTTTCCAAAATCCCAAGACTGCCACTTACTGGTCTGACCCAGATGGTTAGTGCTTGGCCCTTCGCCATCTGGGGGATCGACCTAATTGGGGAACTCCCCATAGTGGTAGTGGATTACTTCACCAGACGGGTAGAAGCGGAACCATTAAACAAGTTGCCAAAGTGATAAATATTCTAATACGTAACATCCTATGCAGGTATGGGGTACCACAGAAAATCATATCAGACAACGGGCTCTAATTTAAGAACAAGGAATTCGCCAATGGGTGCCACCAGCATGGGATTGCCCAAAGCTTTTCAGCTGTGGCACATCCGCAGGCAAATAGACAAGTTAAAGCAGTGAACAAGGGGCATGGGTCGACGAATTGCCTATGGCTTTGAGGGCCTACCGAACTTCTTATAAAACCACGACAGGGCACATTCCATTCGCACTGGCATACGGATCCGAAGCCATGCACCCTGTAGAAATATTTGTCCCCTCGCACCGAAGAATACACTATAATCTAGAAGAAAATGAGGAGCTATTAAATATATCACTCGACCTGATAGAGGAAAAGAGAAATGATGCCGCCTTCAAAGCAACCGCTCATAGACAAAAGGTGGCAAGGCAATACAATTCCAAGGTGAACTCTCGAACACTACAAGAAGGAGACTTGGTTCTCAAATGATTCTTCCCACGACCTGGGGCGTTAGATCAAATTGGGAAGGTCCATTTGTTGTACATAAAGACCTTCACAATGGAGCTTACATCTTGTCAATGTAGATGGAGAGGTGTTTGGGAAAGCATGGAATCTCCAACATATCCGCCGCTACTTCTCTTGAGTTGTAAAGAAGCATGTACTAAAGCAATAAAAGGAAGACAGTGGACGTATGCATATTCTGGCCGAACCACTGTAAAATCTGGTGTCTCCTATAACTTATCTTATTTAAATGTTCTTTCCTTTAATTATTTTATTTGATGACCATTCCTACTGTGGGCAATCGCAGACTCTCGCCGATAGCAGTGAAAGTAAGATAGCCACGATAAAGGGAACGAAATAAGCCTGGGAAATTCACTGCCGACGATCGGCACCCCCAAGCCGGCAATGATGAATCGATCATAAGCCACGAATTAGGCATAAATTATAGCCTAGGCAGTTCATCATTGGCATTCGGCTTGTCGGCAATTGCAAACCGATTATAAACCTCACGATTAAGGCATGGCCGTAGCCAGGGGTAGTTCGCACTTGACGATCGGCATTACACACGCCGACAACTATAAATCGAAAATACTCACGACATGGGTGTTAGCCCGAGTAGTTATCGTTCCCGATCGGCCTTGAATATAACAACGCTTCTATGGTTCTCTGTATCTTTAAACACTACAATAATTAACTAAATTGTAAATAGTTCACGAATAGACAGAGTAGACTATGAAAAGCACACATCACAGAAGTCATCCCAGATAAACATATGTATAAAAGAACACCGAAGTTGGACAGTACAGTGTTAAACTTTTCTCGTACAATGCTTATCGCCTATATTTATATACATATGCGGAACATCCATACATCCTTCAAAACACATGCAGAAAAAGGAAAAAGAAATCTCTGTGGCTAAGAAGGAGGGATGTCCTTGCAGCTCGGCCCGCTCCCTCCAGCCATGTCCTTCGAGGGCTCTGATTGCCCGAGAGGCTCGCCTCCCTTTCGCGAAGGCCCAACTTGCCCCGAAGGCACCCCTGCATGAGGGAAATAAAAATAATCACCGGTGTTGCAATCCAGAATAGGTGATGACAGAGCTAGAGAAAAAGGCGAGATACCTGCGACAATGTGATCCCCTCGAGATCCGATCCGGCCTAATCATCCTCGTCCTCGGCCAGCAACTCATACCACTTAGCTATAACCTTGGTCTCCTCCACCGTGAACTGGCTGTTCACCATCCCAACGTCATACAAAGCCCCTTCTTCCTACGCGATTACAGCCTTAGTCTCCTCTATAAGCCGAGCATGGATCCCTGCCATCACCCAAGGGTAGTCATCCATCCACTGAAGGTTCTTGTGTTTCCAAAACATAAAATAAGTTTCCTTCAGCATCCGGTTGACCATGTCGCAAAAGTTGTTGGATTTATCGACTACGGTCTGGAGGGCCACTGCCTTATTCATGTACCGCTCCTTATCCCTCCTCAACTGAGCATGCTCTATCTTCAGCTTATCTATCTCAGCTTGATATGAGTCCTTCTCCTTTTGCCACTTGCCCCGAGAATCCTTCAGCTCGTCTAAGGCCTCTTCCATTTTCTTCACTTTGCCCTTATGGGAGCGGATTCGCTCCAGATCCTTCTGCTGGGCCTCATCCACTGAACTGATAGCCATGTCAATCCGCATCTTACATAGGTCAGCAACCTATTTCCTTACCTATTCCTTAGCCTTCTCTATCTTAGAGGCGCGGGATGCTTCAACTTCCTTTAACTTAGCCTCTTTCTCCTTGAGCCCCTTGCGATGGTACTCCATCTCTAGACGCAACCATACATTGGCACTCCCTACTTCTTCATTAGCTTCGGCCAAACGGAACTGATAGTCAACTATGTATTTGGTCTTATCTGTAATCTGGACTATCCACATTGTCAAGTTAGCAAAATCAAGAGTCTTCGCCTCATTTAGGATCCGGACCAAGGGATTTCGAAGTGAAAGGAACTCAGTGTCAGGATCCGTCACACGATAGCCCGCATAGTCGGGATTTATATCGAGATGACTCTTAAAGGGATTCTGCGTCAGTTGTTGATAATCCGAGAAAAAATAACAAATATTTCCCTCTCCCATCTCATTTAGCACTTCGTGCTCTACGGAACCCATCGGATAGTGACGGTGACGATGGAAAGAAGTTTGGTAGCCAGAGGAGGTGGCTTCCTTACCCGGGGACCTCGCATGTTTTTGGAAAGACTCACGACTCTCTCCTTTATCCAGGCCTGATGGGCTCTCCCTAATATTCTCTTGCACATTTTTCCCCCTTGTAAAGTCGCCTTGGAAGAAATAGAAGTCATTTTCATCCGTTTGAGCTGCTTAAGCTGCCTGGAGACTTCATTCCGTTTTGGGTTTCTCCTTTTCCCTGGAATACAGACAACAATGTTAGATCTAAGAAAGCGATAAGGCATAAAAATATATGAAACATTCAAGAAACCAAGACACAGCAAGCAACTACAAACCCTTGGGGTAGACTATATCATATGGCCGAGGCAAGGTCTTACTCAAATAAGGAATACCCAGGATGGACTCCGCCCAAAGAAAGGAGAACACATAGCGACCAGACTTCATTGGATTGAGGAGCAGGAGGAGGCTGGGACTCGTCGAAAAACAAAAAGTTTTCGAGATGTATCTCGAAATTCGTACAGTAATCAAAAGTACTTGGAGAAAGCCCGAACTCCTCGCTGATTCCCGCTCCACCTTATGCTCAACGAGGCGGTATTTCACCCAAATCACCCAAAGCCACGTTCTCCTGTGAAAGATCGGCAGCAGAAGATGGCCTTGGGGACGGCTCGGATTGTTCCAACTGCTCGGGCCACTCTCACACGGCTTCGGCGTTCTTTAAAGAATCCACGCCCAATCCCCGTTGCTTATGTTATCCACGTCTGGAGATACGTGAACATCCCCTTCTGTTACTTCAGAATTGCTCTCCGATCCTTCCTCCTCTTTACTTTCTGCTCCCAAATGAGAACCTCCCTCGTCGCCAGGGGAGGGAGCATTTCGAATACGCAGATATTTCCCCAAGCGTGGAGGACGAACTGCACTCTTCTTATGTCTCAGTTTCTTCGGGGCTTCATCCACACCACCTTCCTCATCTAGGCCCATACCTTTGTCTCAGTCACCCCCGTCGCCTCCGGCTCCTGCTGCTCTCTTAGCGAAACTTGGCCTAATTTTGTACATGGACTGTCTGGGACCAATCAAGTTGTAAAATCGAAAGGCTACATCATAGGGTAGGAATGAGGCTTCTCGCTCGACTTCCGGGATAGCCAATATTACCTTGGCCATCCCTTTTAAGCCGTCATCCTCCGCCGCCTTCACACAACCTGAAAATTATGGAGCAATAATAGCCAGGCCAATAATAAGTTTTAAAAAAGAAGATAGTACAATAACTTACAGCCAGAAGTAAAAGCATGTTGGGCCACGATATCATCACGTATAAAGAAATATTCCTTCTTGAACATACTAAACTTAGAATATAAATCCAAGACGGGTTTGAATTTGTGGGCGGACTCTAAACTGATAAAAGGACCCCCTCCCTTCGATAACTCCTCACGTTATACAGATATCTGATCTCTCTATGAGTGGGGGATCTCCGATACCGCTTCATGAATATCAGGTATAAGCACATCAGGATGGCATAAGAGTTCGGCTGAAGTTGCATAGGAGCAAGCTTCAAACAAATCATGAAGCTGGCAATCCAATTGGTAAGTGGAGGAATTGTATCGCATATACAATGATACTTGCTATATGCCATATACCAGCTTAGGGGGAATCATGCTTTATCATCCGGACTAGGTAATATCATGAGAAGTCACAAACTTGGAATGAAGCTCACGACCAGAAGACATGTTCCCTACACAAGAAAGTGAAGGTCAAGCGAAGTTCAAAAAGAAGTTAAAACATTCACGGGGAACCTCCTACCGTCTAGCCCAATTGAAACCATACTCCCAGCCTAACCATCTTAAGCTCGGTATACCTATGAACCATGTGCTCGGGCTATTTGGACCGACATTATCGTGTACCATAAGCCAAACGGCATCCCTATGCCAAATCAAGCACTATCAATCCATCCTTAGCATAATAATCGATCACAGGCCCATAACCATTCGCCTGGACTTCACCACTCCATCCCTACCATCTCCGTTTACATCGTTCGCTTCATCTTCCTCATATCCACATCAATTCCTTGATTAGCCACTATCTCTCTCCATTTCTAATATTGAACCTTAGGGTTACCACCGCCAACATGTTTAAACTCCATCGACTCATCATAAAAATTTCATTCATAGATTGTATACAATTGAAACAGAACCCACCTTCACTAAGCATGATCCCCTTTTTCACCAAATCCGAAACAAAAAACCCAAAAACCCCAATCCAAAAGAACGGGTTTAGAAAAACTTACCTCATGCAATAAAGGCGTAGAGATATTTGAATCCAAGCAATATAAACGAGTTCAAAGCAGACCCCCGACGATCGATAAGTCGGAGAAATTCATTGAAGAAAATAAAAGGAAAAGAATAAGGAAAGAAGGCGGTATTTAAAGAGGAAAAGGGAAGAAAAACAAATGGTTACCAGTTTTCGATCGGTGGTAGGAGCTCGGTGCCGAACCAAACAAAGCATGTCGTGTAATCACATGTCAAGCATTGTGGGGGCAAGTGTTGGCTTGATTTTTCATCAAGCAGAGAAAAAAGGAAGAAAGGAAGCAAAAGCAGACAAAAGCATGGAAGCCAGAACTACCGGACCAGATGCTTGCTTCAGCATTCACTAAAATGTCGAATCAAATTTATGGTCCGGCATGCCGGACCAGATGTTTGGTCCGACATGCTTTGATATGCTGGACCAAATATTTGGTCCAGCACGACACATCCATCACCGGACCAAACATTCGATCCGGTACACAGACATGCCGGATCAAATGTTTGTTCTGGCAAATAGGAGGCTCCAAAGCAGAAGCACCAAACCAAAAAAGGAAGAACAACAAGGCCAGGCAAGCTCCATAGCCCAAATGCCGATCCAAATACTCCTCCCCAAATCCGAACCAGATTCAAAGGGTTATAATCTCCACCTCCATACTTCACAACTCCACTATATAAATACCAGTGATTCTCAACAACAATGAGGATAGACATTTTGGAGAAAAGAAGAGAAGACTCTGCTGAAAATCCATCACTTTGGTTATTCAAAGTTTTACTCTTTTCAAATACATATATCATGTACTTGTAATCAAGTCAAAGAGAGAATAAAAAATGAAAAGTGGATGTAGGCATATTCTAGTTGAATCACTATAAAAACTCTTTGTTATTTCCTATCTTTATCCGTTTTCCAAACTTTGTACTCGTGAACTGTCTCTGCACTTGCTTAAATTCATCCTGTTACGTGTTGGAACATAAAAAGCCCACGTAAATCAAATCAAACGAAACTTAACTAAAAAAGAAAATCAGATTTAGATGTGTTTGTCCAAATTTTGAGCAAACAACAATTAAATTATTTACTTTTCAATTCAAATCAATAATTGATTAAATTAATTACTTTCCAATTCAAATCAATAATTAATTAAACACCCAAAAATACTGCAACCAACAATAATTACCCAACTAAGACACAATATATTCAAAATATTGTAATAATTAAATAGTCATCTATATAACATAATATAGATCAACAAATATGATTTTCATAAATGATTATGGTTTTTAATATTTAAAATTCAATCAATTAAATTAAATAATTCACATCAACGCGCTTTTCCAACTATCTCCAAACTATGCAAAACTAACGCCAAATCATTTGAAATTCAAATACGAGTCTTATAAAAGGAACCACGCGTGAATCGAAGTTCGTATATGAAAGATACGGTGGTTAGAAGTTTACAGATTTAAAACATAATTAATTACGCAAGGGCATAATTGGAATTTACCTTTGTTACACCCAAATATATCAATAACAAGAGTAGCAGTTAACTTTCCAAGTAAGTCTCAAATCAACGAATAATGCGTACAAGGAGAGATTACGCCTGGACAAATAAAACCAAAAAAGTTGGCTTGTATTGAAAGGATAAGTTGGTAGGCCCAAGGATAAAGCCCGTCAGTATGTCCAAGACCAAAAGCAAAATATAGCAAAAACAAATAATCGAAGTGTTCAACAAGATAATAAATGGCTCAAATGTGAATGGACCATTTGTGCGGGAAACAAGTCACCAATATCCGCCTCCTAAGTGTAATCGTTAGATGTTAAGAACAAGCTCAAATCATATCCGCTTAATAGTCCACTTCAGCAATCCAAGGAGAAAACTTTCCACCTAAGGCGTTGCAGCATACTGGCTATAAATAGGTAGCAGTCCCAAATCAAGGATCTTTGAGCACTAAAAAAAGGTTTAAGATATAAAATCTGATTGTACTTTCTATATTAGAGCTTTCTCTACAAACTCCTTAATGGGATATATATGTATATGTATATAGACTCAATGTAATAAGCCTTTTGGCTAGATAAAAGTGACTAAATAAGGAAAGAATGGTGGATGTAGGGAGTTTTGGCTCGAACCAACTTTACCTTCTTTGCATAAGTTATTTCAACTCTATGGTTCATCATCTCATAACCTAAGCTCGATTGCATCACAACTCGGTAATATCTTCATCGGGTTCAATAATCCAACCAGCTTTCGGAGCTACACCTTCGGATCTTGGGGTGTTAGTGTAGACAAAGTTTCGCATTAACAACCTTCTCCCACTTATCTCCAGTCATGTAATCGAACCCATAACTGCTTAATATAGCTACCTTTAAATAAATTTTGCTGCTACCACATCCAAGTTGGCCCCTCCGACCACCACCATCCTCACCCCCTTGTCGAGATGCACCACTCCATACTTATGCCACCACCTCCGAGTCACCCACGTTGCTACCCCAAAACCAACAACGCCTATCTTTCTCGTCCAATTTTGGCTAACTCGGATCGAATTAGGACTTGCCACCAATGCCAATCGATTCCTATCATCGAGGTATATGATACCCAATTCTAAATTTCTTCAATTGGTTACTAAATCGAAAACCCCTAATTGGAGCCCAAGGGTTCTGCAATTTCGAGCATTAACCACGAATTCTAACTGACTCGAGAAAGATTTTGACAAATGAACACTTCTCGTAAACTTCATTCATTGAGTGCTTTCCAAGGTATATAATTTGATAAGTTTTATATACTTTGATTTTTAAATCAATTTGTGACTAAAGATAATCATCTTCCATTAGGAGGTGATTAGAGAAAATTGGATTATGGAAGAAAAAAGAAGATAGTGTGATGGCTAGGGTTTCGTTGCCTCATTTACATAGTTGTTAGGATAGATTATGGCTTACGCATCTAATTATACCCCAAAACTACTCAATTATCATTCTAATCTCAATACTTCATTCAATGATGTCATTTACCATTCATGAATCATCCTCGGAATATTCCATCAACTTTAAGCCAACAATCAATTCAACAATCTAAACAAAACATATCAACATACATCATCAAGCTTTTTAACACACTCATTCTATAATTCAACTCTTTTAAACATTCACTGAAACAAGATCCTCATCTTTAAAATCCCAATTCAAGTTTGTTAATCAAGCCCTTAGATATTTAACATGATTTCTATCATTTTTAACGACCATATAATAAAGTGCAAATCCCACTTACCAAGTATTAAGATATACAAGTTTCATTTGGATTCACTTTGAAGTTATCTTTTGATTTCTAAAATTCGGCTCCAAACTTCTCCAAAATGCAAACTTGAAGAGAAAGATTTGTAGAAAATCCCTTAACTTGAATTTAGATATTTAATTCATAAATTTTAGCTAAGATTTAAAAGAGCTATGATTGTTTTAGTTTTGAAAACCTGGTTTTCTTACTTGAAGAGAATACAGAAGGAGAGGAAAAACAGTGAAGAAGCTTTTTTCATTTTAGAAATATAAAGCCAATTCTGGTCAAATGAACATTTTTCCCTCAAGCTTCTCTTTTCTTCTCATTTTATCAATCTTAACCGATTTTAACAAATTTTAATGTTTTTCATATATTTAGCCTTTATTTTGATCTAACATCCCTAAGTAATATAAACTAAAAGAGAAAATTAAAGTAGTAAAAATTCAAGAGAAATATGAAGATGAGACACAATAGTTTTAGAGTGGTTCAACAAACTCTTATCTACGTCCACTTTATCAATTTTATTGCTTTGATTCTACTAGATTTACCAATTTTATAATCATACTCTATCTCTAGGTACAAAAATGACAGAGTTTTACCTAATGGAGATCAAAATAGTAAAAAGGTCCTTTTTCATTTGAAGATAACCTTTAATTGTAGATGAATTAGGCTATTCCAAATCTTTATGTTCATCGGATTTCGTTTGAAATTATCAATTAATCAGAACCGGTATATAGAGAAAGATATTAAGTCAAACATGGAATGACTCATCTAAGAGTTTCTTATTGATTGATAACAGTTAGGTCGAACAAAAAAATCTTAATGTGACAATGTTACATAGTTTCCTCGACTTGAGAATACATTGGAATTTTAATGTCGACATTCCATTTTGATTATAGTTAAATCATGACATCACGTCCATCAAACTACTATAGTTGGGTATGAGTTTAAGCATCGAGAGTGAAGAATTATCCAATAGAGAATTCATCTCCTATGTTATATGACATTAGTATAACGATCAACTATAGTCAACTCAAAGTTAAAATCTCTAGCTAGTGTAGAATGGTTAATAACAAATGCTATTATTGAACCAATGACTTTTTATGGACTGATCCAGTTGATTGTGGATAATGTTGGAGTTTTGACTAATATCAGACTCCATATATCCTAAAGTGATATAGCGTAGGCAAAGGAACGTGTGTGTATTATTGCCACTATTGGTACCGCTTCAGGTGATGTAGAATATGATTTTACAAAAAAAGATCTATAAGCGATGATTTTGATCAAACTATCACCCCACTAACTACGATGATGTGCAAACGTTAATATTTGAATTGTTCAATATTTATCGCTGACTGGATTCACATCTTCGGGTCACACAACCGTATTTATGAATTCTTCTAAATACCATATGATTTGATTAGATTATAAAGTGTTAAAAATTAATTAAATTAATTATTATTTAAAAATATTAATTATTTACGCATTTTATGTTTTGATTGTTATTAGTAAGTTGGGTAACTTATAGAAATGTTTTGGGTGTTATTAGCGCTTATTTGGACGTGTATATAAAAGTAATATATGCACGCATTGATATACGATGCACTAAATAGTCTTTAAATATATTTAATCACTTAAATAGATTGTGGGATTTTTTTGGTCAACTTAAGACATAAGCATAGCCAACGATATAGGGGAACGGAATAGTCTAGATATTGATCTAGATTTAATTGGAATCCAAAGAGGATGGTTATAAAAGAGATAGATCCGCAAGGTTTTATTCTCTCATAAAAAAACTTCTGTATTAATTCAGATTGGTTTTCTCTCTCTTCTTACTTCTCTCTTCATGCCCATCTCTATCCTCCTCATTCCATCACGACTAGACTAACTTTTCATCCAAACAAACATAAAATAAATTAAAGTGGTTCATTCAATTATAGCATGATCAGATGGTGATTCAAGCGATCTAGGAGACGATTCACAAATTAAGGTGTTACAAAGGATGAAACCTGTATTTTAAATTATTCATTCATAATGTTTAAACCTGACCCAAATTCACATAAATGTAAATATTCTACTGTCACTTATTAGATTTGATTCAAGCTTGTTTATGAAATATCATTAATAAAACATAAAATCAATTTTATACACTTATTCAAGAAAAACCAATTATCAATGTAATATTTGATTTTGGGTAAAATAAAATAATATACATATGTATTTCTTTAAATTTAGCTTATAATAATAACTTTGGATTTCAAAAATTGAATTTTATACAAATAATTTTATGTTATTTGAAATGTTAAAAAAAAAATGAATTAAAGCATTTGGTTAAGTCAATCCCGACTTCAAACTAAATATTTTAATGTTATACGGTTCAACCAAATATGTTTGAAATATAAATTTATTAATTAATTTCAAATTATAATATATATGCGCATACATAGAATGTTTTAATTAATTAATTCATATTGTTGGAATAATCTTAATTATGACATTGTTTAAAAAGTGATGTAGTTTATACATTCTATATGGCATCTCAGATCTAAAATTGCAATGCTAAAATAATTTAACTTATGGATAACCGTGAAATCACATTTCATTTTCATTTAGATATTAGATCTAAATTTAGTTAGGAGTTTGTAAAAGAGGTACGTAGAATTATTTAATGATATTTCCATTTCCTCTTTAAATATACATTTGGTTAGATCCAAATATAGTATATACATATTTCCATCTTCTTTTAACACCAAACCTTCACCTATATTTAAAGACATCTACTTTCAGTTATTTAGATTTGTTTTCAAATACACGCGTGCGCGCGTATACACACACACAATTAATCAATGCATGTATACAAACCATATACATATGTTGTAGCATATTTAAACATATATACATACTTAGGTATTTAGATTCTTGATATGTACATGAATTTTTTTTTGGTAAAGCCAGTGGGATTGACTGAGCCCCTTCCAGATTTTGTTGCGGAACAATAAAAAAATGATTCAAAACAAGCTTTGAATCATGCAAACAACAAGATAAAAAACAAAAAAGAGAGCAACAAGAGGAAAACAAGCAAAAGAACTAAAATAATATATATGTACATGAAATTTATCGTTTTTATATAAACATACATGTATATACAATATATATGTATATGTGTGTGTGTGTACACACACATACATAGTTACATACATGCTCATATATTATAATGTCATTATGTCATGTCATGAATATATTATATGATATATTTAAAATAACAATTAAATAATTTAATTAATATGATTAATTAATTAAATAAATAATACTTTAGAATAAAACATGATTTTATTATTTTAGTAAATAGATTGGATATAATGCTAGTTAATTGATTTCGTAGGTCCATTAAGATGCAGATATGGATTTTTTTTTAAATCTACCCATTTCACCTGCCCTAAATGAGCTAGTTCCATAATAGCTATCCAAAAAAACAATTTCAAATGAAAAGTAGCCAAGAAACGAAAAAGGACATGTGAAAAGAAGTTACAGAGAGCTATATAAGTAGCTTGAATTCGTTCCACACTTTGTATAGAACTTAATTAAAAAAAAAGCTATCTCAAGAAAAACACATAATACAATTGAAGATTATTTTACAACTTGACTGATTTATTCCGAGAACGAACTATTAGTAATGAAGACGGAATGAAATGTTTATTTTGACAGATTTGAGCGTAAATGCATTTTCAGTACTAGAAAACCGTTTTCATTGTGGATAAATAAAAAAAAATTGTAAGAAATTAACACTACTTCAAATTTTGGATGGGTAAATGAAGACATCATAGTTAATACAGCATCTCATTTAAAGGAAATTAATATGAACTCTAATATGAAAATATTCAAGCAAAAGTATTTTGATGATTCAAAGATGATAAAAGATAAAACAAAAATTGAATTAGTTTAAAGGAAGTTTTGAAGGAAAAAAATCAAAAGATCCAATGGATGTGGCGAGACTGATGATTACGTATTTGCTAGCAATTTATTTGCTTTTCAATGCTAACTCTTTCCATATTATGGTCTCATATATTTATAGGCAAAAACTAATGAAAACGGTTTCATAAACAACAACAATAGGAAAGCATCTAGTGGAGCAAATTAGAAAAAAAAAAGTCTTAGAAAAACACGTGCTTGCGTAATTTTGTTGTCAATAATTTTAGTCATTCACTTTATGGTTTATAGTTTATGTTATAAACTAAACTCAATTTGGTATCTATATGTAGTATTTTATCTATGACTTGACCAAAGTAATTTCTCCAAAAGAAACTTACGAAAAAAATTCTCTCGTCGTAGCAATAGACACTATATGATGTCTATCCAAGCAAAATCAAATCATTGCTTGCCAAAAACATAAATATTACTTGTACACGTCAAAAGGGAAAAGATCGTAAAAATTATCAGTCATTAAAATAATTGGCATGTAAATATTCGCTAGAAAAATATTCCTTAAGGAAATATTTGTTGGGTAAATGTTTGAATGACAAATATTTGACTGCATCCTTTTCTCATGATACCATGTTTCTTCCAAAAAGACTAAGTCAACTAAAACAAATATTTCAGTTGATGATGAAAGTGAGGAAGGAATCAATTGTTAAATAGATAAAGGACTTAAAAATGCAAATATAAATATTGAAAAAAAATGCTCTTGAAAAACGAAAATGAACACCTAAAAAATGTAGCTTTGAAAAAAATAAAACAAAGAAATGGAAAGGATGAAGAAGAGGAAGACGTCATGAAGGAGATGAAACGTTGATGAAGAAAAGGCGTCGACGAACAAGACGGCGATGAAAATGGTGATGATGAAGATGATAACGGTTAAGATGATGACGATGCAAATAATAACGATGAAGATGAAAAAGAGGAAGATAATGAAAAACGAAGAGGGAGATAAACGATGACGTCGAAGATGAAGAAGATGAGAATGATAATAAAGAAGAAGAAGATGGTAATAATGGTGTAAATGATGATAATAGAAGTGATGAATAAATAGATAAAAATCTTACTCTTAAGGAATAAAATTGACGAGGTCAATGATGTAAAAAAAAGAATTATAAAAAAGAACATGATATTGTAGAAACGATAAAGTTAATAAAGAGAAGAAACAAGACGGAACCGACAAAGAAATTGAAGTTCAATCTAATACAAAAATTGAAAACCAACAAATATGCTCATTGAAGAAAACCAATGATAGCGATGGACCAGACTTTAACTAGCATGAAATATCCATCATTTCAAAAACACCACAAGAAGAAAAAGAGCAGGATACGGATGAATAAATTAAAAAGAACAACAATATAAGAAAGTAATGAAGAAAAAGGTAAGTGTTTACAATTAGTAATTTACTGAGCAAAATTTGGTTAGGCGAATATTTGATAAGAAAATATTTACCAGGCATATATTTCCAAAAAATTATTTGATAATCTAGAACTTTCTCAAACCATTTCACTAAGCAAATATTTCCATCTTACATACTATAATGACCATCTTTTCGACCCTCGAATGTCAACACTAATACATCCAAGGTTTTCACATGTCGAGCACCCGAGTTACGGAAAGACAGAACGTTAGAGTAAAGAAAAGAAGAAAAGAAAAGAAATGGAACAAGAAAGAGGAGAACAGAAACATCAGAATCTCACAGCGAAGTTATACCGTATAATATCACAAGATAATACACAGAACTACTCTAATGCACATAGTATTTCAGAATTGTGAATCAGAGTACTATCATCGATCTAAACAGTTATAACAGCATATCCTCACAATTGTTGATATATATACATAAAATAAAGCAGCGAAAATAAGAATATTATGGTAGTTAAATATCCAGCTCCTCTTCAAGAGCTCAATGAACATTAACGAAAATCTGCCTTCTTGGACTGTTCGAAAGAGCACATAAGGAATTTAAGGAAAACAAAAGCCACGTATCAAACATAATTCTACTATGAGAAACTCAAAAAAAATATGGACAGCATATAACAACACGTTTTGAGACTGTCATAACGGTTATCCCCTCAAAAGAGCCAAACAATCTAATAAGTACATATTGAGATATAATAGATAATGTCTAGAATGAAGGATATAAATAAGAAAATAGTCATGCCGCTTACATCTCACGTAACAACAATATTGAAGTACAATCAAAACTGCTAAGGCGCGCTCGCGCATGGATTTTCCGTTGGAGACGCCCTTAGTACCTCAATGCAGATCTCCTGAGAGAAGGGTCAGAAAGTACCTTCCGAGCGTCGTATATCTTTAGATAAAATATACAAATAAGGTAGGCAATGGCTGGACCATATCCGAACATATAGAACCACATGACTTGGATGTCATCAATTTCCACGCACAACATATCAAAAGCATCTCTAAATATGGAGTTGATATACCCTTGGGTTAGCTAAACCACCTTTGTCATGCCCCTACTCTTATTTTCTAGTCATTACCGATGGTGAAGTTACGTTCAGCATCCCAGCACATGAGCCATCATCACTCGAACATATCACGAAACCACGCATGGATTCCAACATCTCAAAACAGGTTTACTTCCAAAAGATAGAACATATATCTCTGTCTTGAAATGATTTTTAATAAGTAAAACACTTACTGATCTCAGTCTTGTAACGATCTGCAAATTTATCACTTTGATAAATTATATTTATTTTTAAATTTATTCAAATAAAAGGTTGATAGTATGAATAATATTGTTTTGGGTGATAATAATTAATAATAATCTTATTTTGAATAGATATTTACATAAATATTTTCCTTAAAACTTAAATCGTTAAAACGGCCGAAAACTATTTTATCGATAACTAGCCCTACAATCATAAAACGTCGCGTACAGAGCTGGATACATATACTTATTTTTGTAATTGAATAAAGATATATAAAATTTATTATTTTATTTTTGGAAATTAAATGAATTTATTTCAACACTAATACTGGCATCGTATTTAAATATAGATTTATGAATTTAAATTGAGATTTAATGATTATTTTTATTATTCAAATAATTATTTTAAATGATGATAATTCATTTTAAACAGTTATAAAGTGATAATATATCATTTGTAGTAATTTTACAGAGATATGTACTTGATTTGAAAATATAAGAAAAAAATCGATATCGCTTTATCGGTATAATAACAATTATCGTAGGTAATTGTTTATATGGTTTTATAAGTGAAATGTGGTGATTTTAATCGGTTAAAATTGATAAGAAATTTATTTTCAAATTTTGTTTACATATATCCAATTTAATGTATAAGTGAAAATGTAACCGAGAATTGGTTCTCCGATTGGCAACGGCTTATCGAATGAAAGTTATTTTAAATCATTGCCACCTTGTTTTTGTGTCATGTGCACATATACAAATACACATACATATCCTAACATGCACAAAAACATTTATGTCTAAATATATTTAAGTATATAAATATAATATAAAAATATATCAGATATTTTAAGTTTCCTCACTTCTTAAGCATATAAAAGTCAACATATGCATAGCCTAAAGTGATGGAAGTGATGGGCACATGGGAGAGAGGGTTGTAGCTATGCATTAGGGGAGGAGAAGAGATGACGATGGTGCAACTGATGGTGATGAAGATGACAGTTTATGCATAGATATTTTTGCTCTCTTCTTTGCCTATAAATACACTACCCTCTTTCATAAATTCCTAAGCCATTTTATACTTCTTCTTCCTCTTCTTTTCAAGCTCTAATGGCCTTTCTAATGGATTCTTATTCATGGAAAAAAATATAGAAAAGTTAGGGAAATATATTGAGAATAAATGAGAAAAATATATGCAATAGTTTATAATATCAACCTACTTCAAAACTAGTTCAAATCACGTCCTTATCACCAGACAAACCGACGGCCACAACCCTCCACCACCATGGCCGAGCCCTTCTACCTCTTCTAGCTTGGGTTGTGGCCTTCTTAAGGTCTTAGACTTGATTCCATAAGCTCTGGTGCGACTGTAGCGGAGCTATGGCCGATTTGAAGTTAGATCGTTTGAATCTAAGGTAAGAAACTCTTACTTATATTATATTCTAGGATGATGATATGATATTTGCAATGGATGTTTAATACGCTTTGACATCAAGTTTGGTTGTTTCATATGAATGTTGAATATATATATATATATATATATATATATATATATATATATATATATATATATATATATATATATATATATATATATATGCAAGTCACGGAAATACACGTCGATAAGCATAAAGGAAATCACTTCTTCTATTAAATGAATTGGTGCACGTGGAAAGTTAAAACTCTTTAAAAAGGGTTAAAAATGAGTTTGAAATGTTTTATAAACATATGAAAGTGTTTTGATGAAGTTTGAAAGGTAATTGAAAATTTAGTCAACAATAGGCGCGTTGCATAACGGTAGTTCGCGTTTTCACGCCGCAAAAGTCAAACCATTATATAGAATGAAATTTAGTTCAGAATTCTTCAAGATAAGAATTTTCCGTACTATTATATCCATAGTTCTCAAAAAAAATAAAGAAAATCAAGATTTCGATAAGTAGATTTTGAAATACGAGTGAAACAATTTTTTGTAAAAATTGTGGTTTTGTAGTTCGGAATCCAGACTGGATTTCTTTGAAAATGATATTTAAAATATAAAATAAATTATAAAAATATTTTAAAATAGTTTAAAACATATTTGAATATAAAATTATGGATTTTCAAATATTGGAAAAGGTTTTTTAAATCGAATCAGCTTTTAAGTACTTTCCACCACACTTTTCTGCTACTGTTTTAACAACTGTAGAAATGAAGTTTTTGAACTTAACGATTCTTTTTCAAATCTTTTACAAATGTTTTCAGATGAATAATTAAGTGTTTTAATAATGATTTAGAAGTTTTATAAATTATTTAAAAGGAATTTAAATAAATGATTTAAAGAAAAGCTATTACAAATTAAGCGATTCAACTTGGCTCTAAAAGCCGATGAGTAGACTAGATTTTTCTCTTCATGAGATACGGATGTGAGGTGCTAAAACTAAGGAGATGTTCAAAGCAACCAATGCCATGGCTCACCTGGCCTCTTCTCTGGGAGAGGGATAGATAAGGTCGAAATGTCGGAAACGAGTTAAGTATAAAATAATTTAAAATTTTCAAATTTAAATCAAACGCAACTATGATTTTACAAAGATGTTCTTCTTATTCTTGGTGTTAAAGCCCGACGAGGGAACTCGTACTATTCGTGGAATTTAAAAGGTGATTTCGTCGTTACTCCGTCTATAGTATTTGTTGAATACGGGAATCGATATCGAGTTGAATTAGATGATTTCTATAGATTCTGCTTATTTAATATTTATTGGTTTTGGGTTAACATCTTAGATAACAAGGGTTTAACTCAATCAAAGTTTTGAGTTTTGAATTAAAAAAATCTTCGATAAGATTTAAATGAAACGATTTCGAATCATTCCAAGTTTAAAAAGATTTTAAGAAATCAAAGGATTTGATAAGAGAGGTTTAATGACTCCATATATGCCAGAAAGAACTGTTTTAAAGTTAATATATCTCCAAAAGATATTTCGATAAAAATAACTTAATTAGTTAAAAAATGATTCCCTATTCACAGAACATCTTTTTATCGATGATTGGTTCGAAGGAACAGGCGTCCAATTTGGGTAATTCCTGTTGAAAGACCACTTCGAACCAATTTACGTATTCGAAGTGAAGACACGGATATCATATTTGGGATTTCCGTAAAGAAGGACCGATTATTGATCATCTGGGATAAACTCCCAATATACATCTAGTAGAAGTAGTCTCTTTATTATGAAATATCTGATGCAAGGACTAATCGCTACTTATCCTAGGAGTAATTCCCGATTGGATGTGGTAGGAGAGTCCTTCGGTTTGTCCTGTTCCTAGACAACTTGTATGGACGAATGTTTGACGTTGCATTTCCAATTACATTGATTGATCTATATGAACGTCTATCAGCTTGGGGGCGAAGAAGGCAGCTTCTCTTATCTTAACACCATTTCTGAGACGTACAAGCTCAGGAGTTATACATTTGTAGAAATCAATTGTGTGATTATTGAATATCAATGTGGCATTCAAAGAGGAAAGATGATGTTTATGTGAAAGGTAATCGTTACCTCAAGCCTCACACCCGAAAATGACCGAAATAGGGTAGATGCCCCCAGGATATGTGATTCGCAACCATTAGGGTATGATCATCCTCTTCTAGATATATTTATTTCCGTTATGACGTCGGGTATTAAATTAATGTTATGTATGCAAAGAGAGCTCTTGGATAGGTCGGTAATGACCGGAGTGATGACATATTCGGTACTATCTAGTTAGAGGCAGGCGTGTCTTGTGTTGGTAGAGGACCATCAATTAGGCCTCGGTATATTCCTCTGGAGATGTACTACCGGAAGGTAGCCCCTTCACCTAGTCATTTGTATGTAAATCCATTCTCTAATAAGTGCCTGCATTTTATTTGTAGAACCCGCGTTTGTGGCTAGCATGCTAGAATTTAATAATGTAACAATTTCGGCAAAGATTAATAAGTTTACTTGCAAATGTTTTCAAAGAAATGTCATTAAAAATAATATCCCTTATTTTTAAGTAATAAAGATTTGGTTGTCATAAGGTAAAAACCCGTTCCATGTTTATGTACGGCGTGATCTTATGAGATACCTTTTTATTTTCAAAATGCGTATTTTTGAGTTCTCACACTAGTCCCATGACTGACCCGAGTTTATTTTACTTCTTAAATTCTAGATGCCCAAATTTTGCTGGACAGCCTAGTAGTTAGGTTTAGTTTAGAAGAAATCTGGATGAAGCTCGAAGCATAGTGCTAGAATTTTTTTTGAAAGACTGCGATTTGTTTCCACCACACTCTTGTGCTATAGTATTTCGCATTTGTATGAACATAAATTTCTAACTGTAACACCCCGCATTTTTAGATAATTAAATAACCAAAATAATTATTAATAGTGAAAATGAAGATTTTTAGAATTGTCAGAATATGGTCTCAAAACTCCATTTTTTTCGTGGTGATTTTTTGATTAATTTACATATATAATATGCCTCGAACGAACTTCGTATAAAAAAGCTATTAGTGTTCAAAGTTCCGTATCGAAAAATAATTATACGTGTAAATGTGTGTCAATATATTTGTTTATAAACACATGCGCTTATAATTCCAGAAATAACGCGCGTTTGAATTTCAAAATAGACACGCGTCGTAAAGGAAATTAATTGACATCAGCAATTAGAGGTAATTAATTAACATTAGTAGGCAGTGTTAATCAAATCAGTCTTTAAAGGAAATTAATTTACATTAATTAACAACGTTTGAATTTCAAAATAAACATGTGTTATCAAGGGAATTAAATTTGCAATTGATGGAAATTAATTAGAATGAATAGGCAATGGGTAAAAGTTAACATCTACTAATTTAATTTTCGCGCAGTCTCGAGCGTTTTTTTTCTACATCCAACGATTTGCATCAAGCATGTGACGTGGTTATACCAGATTCAATCTTAAAATCCGATGGTATGAGTGTTAGGAACCGAGTTGATGATGTTTTGATGACAACAACCTTATATAGTTAATATACTTTACTTTATAAAATATATACTAACATTTTCATATATATATATATAGGAAGTATATGCAGGTATTATCGAAGACTGATCAGTATAAATACTCAAGCATCAAGATGAAGATTAGAGATTCAAGATTCAAGACTCTAGAGAATCAAGATTTCAAGATCTCAAGATAAGTGTCTAGTATTTTGTTAAAACTTCATAATAGCACTCTCATCTTTCTTCCAATTTTCTTTTGGGATGGAACCCAATTTCTATCGAAACCAGTGGCTTACAAACCCACGACAAGTAGCTTACAAACCTACGACAAGTGGCTTACAAACCCACGAAAATCAAAATCATTTAAACTACTTTGTACAAGTTCTCGAGTCCTATGGAGGAGCTCTGTAGGAAGGTTCTTGCAATTTCAGTTTGAATAGATTTTTCAAAATGTTTTTAAATCTGTTTTTCAAAATGTTTTAGCTTTCAAAATCATGTTTTCAAAAATGTTTTCAAACTTTGTTTTAGCCTTAAAATATTCCTCCATTCTGATTTTAAAAACTTCTATTTTTAAAACATCAAAACTTATTCTGATTTTAAATATTACTTATATAATTGAGGTCTATATCAATTATATATATATTTAAAATAATGTTTTATATTCATTCTCTATCTCAAAATATTGTTTAAACACTTTATTTTGCTTCAGAGAAGTTTCAACTTGTTTTAAATTCAAATGCTTTTACAAAACAACATCTCTACAATTTTGAACTGAGGGATGTCGACATATGGGGATACCCCATGTCAACATGGTGACAGTTGGATTCAAAATTCAAATTTCAAAAGAAGTGTCCATTCGTTCAAAAACCTTTCGCCAATGGTTATGACTGTTGAGCATCTATATAAAGGCTTCCAAAACGAATTTTTTTAACAGCTACTTTCTTATTTTCTTCACTCTTTCTTCTCCACCATTCCATATCCATAAAACTTCATATTTTCAAGATCGTGCCATCATTCTGCCAAATTCTCAATACAAAATCATTTAGATGCTCTCTCTATTTGATTCTCCATCATTCTACTAAAGATCAAAGTGCTATTCAGAGTTATAGGATCAATTTGTATTCAAAAAGTCCATAGAGTCTATCCATTCAAAAGGATTGTTATTAAGAAGTATAAGGGTGATCTTGTGTCCTGTAAATCAAGAGAGTTTACCCCAGACTCGGAGATAGGAGGGTTCCTCAAGGCCTTAGAAATTGAGGGTTGTAATTTGGATATTGGCTTATAAAAATCTGTACAAGGATATTGCCTTGGTGCAGGACTGGATGTAGGAGGATTCCGAACCACTATAAAATCCGGTGTATTCTTTCCTTTTGCTTGCTTTACTTTACTATTTGCATTTGTTATATGTTCTGTGATCACTCTGTGTTAGAATTCTGTTTAGATTTGTGTTGAAAGTTTTAATTTAGTCATATTGTTCATATATTCTTTAAAACACTATTCACCCCCCTCTAGTGTTATTTCTGCCTTAAGATCCTTAATCCGCATCCCCAACAATTGGTATCAGAGCATTGGTTTTCATTATTTTCATAATCTGAAATTTTGAAAAATTTTAATGGCACAACCCACTAATAATGTCACTCCTGTCACCACTACTTCTGTCAACACAAGCACTAATACTAGTTCATTTGCAGAGGGTCAGTCTACTGTCAGACCACCACTTTTTAATGGCAGTAATTATGCATATTGGGCATGTAGGATGAAAATTTATTTACGATCCATAAGTTTAGATACTTGGAATATGACACAAATTGAATATGTTGAACCAACTATAAATTTTGCCCAGTGGACTACTGAGCAAAAGACAGTTGCACAAAACAATTCTAAGGCTATGAATATACTATTTTGTTCACTAGACAGGAATGAGTTTAATAGAGTCTCTGTTTGTAAGTCTGCATTTGAAATCTGGAAAACTTTGCAAGTAACTCATGAAGGAACAGGCAAAGTTAAACAGACTAAAATTTTCATATTAACTAACCAGTTTCAATTGTTTAAAATGCATGAAAATGAGTCTATTTCCGACATGTATTGTCGATTTCAAGACATTGTACACTCATTGATTGCTTTAGGAAAGGGTTTCTCAGAAGAAGATCAAGTCAGAAAAATACTCAATTCACTCACTCCAGAATGGGATCAAAAGACACTTACTATTGAAGGGCAAATGATGTTAGTCAAATGAAGATCGAAGAGTTAATCGGTAATCTAATGTCTTATGAAGTTCAACTACAAGGGAGAAAAGAATCTAAGGCAACAGAAAAGAAATCGATCGCATTCAAAGCAACAACTGGAGATTCAGAACAAGAGAGTGATGAAGAAATTGCTTTCATGACCAGAAATTTTAGGAAATTTCTGAAGTATAGAAAGATGAATAACTTTAAAAGAAATGATCAAAGAAATTCCAGAAATACTTCGGAGAACTACAATAACAACAATAATGGTGATAGATGCTATAACTGCAACAAAACAGGGCACTACAAGATGGATTGTCCATATCCAGACAAACAGACATTTCAACCAAACAACGAGCAACCAAAGAAAAGAAAGAAGGCATATGCAGCAACTCTTGACGATTCAGATTCATCCAGTGATGACAAGAAGAAAACTGATAATTCAAATCTGTGCTTCACGGCTATTCTCGAATCAGAAGACGATCGGAGTTTGGATCTAAAAATAGGTACACATTTATTTTAATTTTATTGGATGCTTGCTTGATTTGATTTTGTTTGCAATTCCTTGAATTTTTAAATTCAAAATCACCCTTTGAAATTTGAATTTTTAAATTCAAAATAATATTATTTTAATAATATTTTAAATATTAAAATATTTTAATATTATTATATTTAATATTATTACTGGAATTAAATATAGATATAGAATATAGATTAGTTTTCTTACGATTTTAGGAATTTATTAGATTTTAGAAAAAGACACCTCTTTTCAAATTCAACAGGCACATGTCGACATGCCATGATACCCCATGTCGACATGCCTCTCAGAAATTTGATTTCAAAATTTGAATTCAAACTTTTGAATTTCCCTCCACCTTTTCACTTACTTCAAAATTCTGAAAAGACACCTCTTGACCAGAGAACATGACTTTAGAGAATCTATTTAATATACTTCTCTTATCATCTCTTTTCACTTTATTCTCATAATTCAAACTTTATTCATTATCTTATACTCCTCTCAAACACTCATCAATGGCTTCCTCAAGTAACCCATCAACTATGAGGCTGCCCAAATCCATCAAAAATGATCTTTTCAATGACCCGGAGGCTATCAAAGCTTACATAAACTATGTAAACTATGGTAAAGTCAATACGGGAAAATTTGCCATTTTTGATGATTTTTCTTCTTATGAAATTGATCAACTTTTTGAAAAAAACTCCATTCTTAGCTTGATTGATAACAAGCAAAATGATTTCGTTTGTTATTCAAACCTTGTCAAAATGTTTTATGCAAACCTAAATCGTGGATTTATAATGGAGATGAAGATCAAATTTGGAGTAGTGTTAAAGGAACACTTATTTTTTTGGATTCTGATATTTTGGGTACTATTTTGGGTTGCAAATCTACCGGTATGAATCTCTCGGAATTTCAAATCAATGAAACCGATCGAGAAACTTTTCATCACATTTTTGAAAGCGATGACCACATGGATTTTAAGAATCGCTTTTTCCGCCCAAAAGCAAGAATTGTCAACCTTCTTATTCAACACACAATTATTCCTAGGTCGGGAAACTACAATAATCCCACCTCAAAATTGTGTAAAGCTCTTTTTGCTATTTTTGGAAAATATGATATTAATTGGGCACAAACTATTTTGGATGAGTTAAGACCCAAAAAATTTAATATGGGAGAAAACACTCTTTATCATGGAATTTACCTTACTCGGATTTTCAATTATTTTGGTGTGGATGTTAAAAAGGAAGAGTTTGTAAGTAGAAAAGTGTTCAATCATGGGAACATTTTTCTTATGAAAATCCCACTCATGTTTCAACCATATGAAACACTTACCGAAAAGGAAGAGAGACTTGCTCATGAAGAGATTGAAGAAGAGGAAGAAGAAGAAGGGGAAGGAATGGAAATTGAAGAAGAAGAGGAAGATGAAGAAACATCTTTGGAAAGTATAGAGTATCCACATACCCCCGCCAATCCGTCCAACAAAACCATACTCAAGAACCAAAAGATACTTGCCCAAAACCAAAAGGTTCTTAAGAGATCTATTAGCAAGAAAATGGATAAAATCTCCACGAAGATCGACAAGTTCTTTGGGAAGATAGGCAGGAAACTTGGCTTGTCTTCATCATCATCTTCATCAAACTAATCCTAGCCTTTATCTCTCTAGCCATCGTCTATCTATCTTTGTATTTTCTACCTTTTTAGTTAAGATTATGTAATGTTAACTAATATAAGTAATGCTATCTTATTTTCTGTTTTCCAGCTTTATATATCTCTGATAGTTATTTATTTTAAGTTTATATAGGTCCACTAATATAAAAATAAACTTAAAAATCAAAAATAACTCAACTTGGTCATTCTGTCTAGACCATGTCGACATACCCCATCCCCCCATGTCGACATATAACAGTCAAAAAGTAGTTACAATTTCTAACTCTAAATTCTTGTAACTACCAAGTGACAATTCATTTTGAACGGCCAATAACTCCTATAAATACCTATTTCTTCCAGAAAAACTTCTCTACCTCCATTTCTATTCATCTCCTCTCATACTTCAACTTATTTCTTAAATTATGGCTTCTCCAATTAAGAATTTAAGTGAAAATCTTGAAGAAACTCTTACTTCTTTCAAGAATATTCTTTCTTTTACTTAGAAATCAAAGGCACTTAGAATTAAGCCAAATGCAGATGATCAAAGAGCAAGAGAAACACTTCGACGCACTTCGTTGGATGATCTCAAGCCTTAGCAAAGACGAACCCGAAGCAAATCCACCAGTCACTCTCGACAAAGATAATTGGGATGTTATCAAAACTGATCCTATCTTTGGAGAAGATGGATGGGTGGAAGTCCCAAGGAATGTCCGATCATTATGTATGTTTGTTTGTTTGATTTGATTTGATTTAGATTTGATTAGGATTTGATTGGATTGTTTACTTAAGTTTGATTTGGATTTGGTTTGTATATAACTCCATATACTATACATGATTGGTTTGCTATGTATGATATTGATTTGATTGTCAAGTTACACTTATATATATGCACACACACTTGATCACTTACACGTTCACTTTACACTTTTATTCTATATATACTTTAGAATAGGTAAATCTTTTTCCTTTTTGTTGATGACAAAGGGGGAGAAAGTTATAAAAATATATGTGCTTGGTGTAAGGGGAAGTCATGGAATAAAGGGGGGTTGTAGTTTTGAGAAGAAGTCACGGAGTAAGGGGGAGTTATGGAGAGTTATGGTATGGTAAGAATATTTTATAAATAAAGGTTGTCATCATCAAAAAGGGGGAGATTGTTAGGAACTGAGTTGATGATGTTTTGATGACAACAACCTTATATAGTTATTATACTTTACTTCATAAAATATATACTAACATTTTCATATAGATAGATATTTATGTGTGTGTGTGTGTGTGTATAGGAAGTATATGCAGGTATTATCGAAGACTGATCACTATAAAGACTCAAGCATCAAGATGAAGATTAGAGATTCAAGATTCAAGACTCTAGAGAATCAAGATTTCAAGATCTCAAGATAAGTGTCTAGTATTTTGTTAAAACTTCATAATAGCACTCTCATCTTTCTTCCAATTTTCTTTTGGGATGGAACCCAATTTCTATCGAAACCAGTGGCTTACAAACCCACGACAAGTAGCTTACAAACCTACGACAAGTGGCTTACAAACCCATGAAAATCAAAATCATTTAAACTACTTTGTACAAGTTCTCGAGTCCTATGGAGAAGCTCTGTAGGAAGGTTCTTGCAATTTCAGTTTGAATAGATTTTTCAAAATGTTTTTAAATCTGTTTTTCAAAATGTTTTAGCTTTCAAAATCATGTTTTCAAAAATGTTTTCAAACTTTGTTTTAGCCTTAAAATATTCCTCCATTCTGATTTTAAAAACTTCTATTTTTAAAACATCAAAACTTATTCTGATTTTAAATATTACTTATATAATTGACGGTCTATATCAATTATATATATATATATATAAAATAATGTTTTATATTCATTCTCTATCTTAAAATATTGTTTAAACACTTTATTTTTCTTCAGAGAAATTTCAACTTGTTTTAAATTCAAATGCTTTTACAAAACAACATCTCTACAATTTTGAACTGAGGGATGTCGACATATGGGGATACCCCATGTCAACATGGTGACAGTTGGATTCAAAATTCAAATTTCAAAAGAAGTGTCCATTCGTTCAAAAACCTTTCGCCAATGGTTATGACTGTTGAGCATCTATATAAAGGCTTCCAAAACGAATTATTTTAACAACTACTTTCTTATTTTCTTCACTCTTTCTTCTCCACCATTCCATATCCATAAAACTTCATATTTTCAAGATCGTGCCATCATTCTGCCAAATTCTTAATAGGAAATCATTTAGATGCTCTCTCTATTTGATTCTCCATCATTCTACTAAAGATTAAAGTGCTATTCAGAGTTATAGGATCAATTTGTATTCAAAAAGTCCATAGAGTCTATCCATTCAAAAGGATTGTTATTAAGAAGTATAAGGGTGATCTTGTGTCCCGTAAATCAAGAGAGTTTACCCCAGACTCGGAGATAGGAGGGTTCCTCAAGGCCTTAGAAATTGAGGGTTGTAATTTGGATATTGGCTTATAAAAATCTGTACAAGGATATTGCCTTGGTGCATGACTGGATGTAGGAGGATTCCGAACCAGTATAAAATCCGGTGTGTTCTTTCCTTTTACTTGCTTTACTTTACTATTTGCATTTGTTATATGTTCTGTGATCACTATGTGTTAGAATTCTGTTTAGATTTGTGTTGAAAGTTTTAATTTAGTCATATAGTTCATATATTCTTTAAAACACTATTCACCCCCCTCTAGTGTTATTTCTGCCTTAAGATCTCTAATCCGCATCCCCAACAATGAGATCCTCAAATACCCCTATAAATAGGATCTTAGGCTTAGCTATTCTCTCATAATCAGATTTTCTCCTAGTTGGGTTCATTGCCTGAGGCTGAACTCTAAATAGAAATATTTCTAGGAAGAATATATTTTTAATAAAAATATTAGACGACGTAGAAGGGGATCCGGGAAGGCTATGGAGCAAAGCTAAAGACGTCAGGTGAGTGGATTTAAATTATATCTCTTTTATGTTTATGATCTATAAATCGTTCATTAAATATTTAATTTAGCATTTATTTCGGTAATTAGTTCTTCTAATTAGTTATGTTGAAACTGTAAATTTTAAGAGAAGTAAACTTATATTTAAATGTTATTTATATGAAAAAAGGAAGGAATCCAATTAAATAAAGGTAATATTAGATTTAGAAGTTGTAGAGAAAGTCATAAGCCAAAAAGTGAGAAAATTATAGTAAATTATGTTAAAAAGGAAGAAA
Source organism: Allium cepa (assembly GCA_030765085.1). Lineage (NCBI taxonomy): Eukaryota > Viridiplantae > Streptophyta > Magnoliopsida > Asparagales > Amaryllidaceae > Allium > Allium cepa. The sequence goes on along the minus strand of CM060945.1, from coordinate 1,023,425,042 downwards.
TGAATTAAAAAGGGGAAATCTAATAACTTGATTTGGAAGCTAGTGATAGATTAGTTGGTTGGTTTAGAAAAGGGAATACATTTACATAGTTTAATATTGTAAAAATAATGATAAACGTAATTGCAAGAATAAAAGCAAGAAAGGTGAAATTAGTGCAAACTAGAGACATTACTGTAGCATTACCCAATAAATAAGGAAACAATAAAAGAAATATGTTGCAATTACGAATTATTGTTTATAGCATTACTTAGTATTAAAATATGAAAACGGATTTTTAGCACAGTGTTTGTAACCAACCAAATAGAATAGAACTACTTCCTAGAATGAAGAGAATAACGTGTAGTATTAAAGAAATTAAAAAAGAAATAATCAAGTAAATTATATGACAAGACTAGAAACAATATTAAATAGAAGATCTGCATTTATTGCGTAGATAATAGAGTAAAAAGTAAAATAGTTATTATGATAAGTAATTTGTGACAGTTGGATGTAGTCCCAAGCTAAGACTGTCATATAATATAAGAGAATCAAAGAGAATTTAGTATCATAATAAAAAAGGCAGATTAAAATAGAAAAAAGACACTTGCAATTACATTTATAACATGTGGGTTATAAAAAAGTAACGATTGCAAGTATAATTGTAACACATAAGTTATAATTAAAAAGAAAGAAATAGAAGAGGCTTATTTTATCAACTTAGATCTTGGATTAAGTTAATAAGCAAAATGATAGAAGCGACTCATACCAACAGCATTCCCTTTCAGTCAGGAACTGATGGTCTCAAAGTATTTAGGTGAGGCTGGGTCACGCTTATGCTAATTAGGGTAAATCAGTAGCCAACAGAATTAGCAAAGTAAACAAAATGCATAACAAAAATTAGACGTAGGGTCTAATAAAATGGTAAGATGCGTTTGGAGCAGCCCAAATGATGAAGAGCCTAACAAAACAGTTCATCACAGATTTTTAGCACAGAAATAGCACGTCCAACTTATTTAATTTAAGCTAGAAGGAAGTACTATACTTCAATGGGATGTGAGGGTACTCTAGAATGGCCCTCTGGGGTAGGCCTAATGATGCCGCGCCCCCGAAGACAGAAATAGCACGTCCATCAAGAGAGTATGCTTTGACTGCTTTTGCATTGCAGGCCTAACGAAGCGGGCCTTTATAGGAAGCCAAAAGGTTGATGAATAGAGTAGGATATTCGTATGACACCGTACTTTGATTTGCGAGTAGGCTTTAGTGGGCATGACCCAAAAGGATAGTCACATGCAGAGATCAAGCCATCATCAACCAAGAGTGAGTTCGGGAAAGACTAGAGTTAAATCAACAAGCCAATGATTCTTTCACTATCATGACATTAGATGAAGGGCGCAGCCAATTGGATGTTTAGATTATTTACAGTAGGATACAGTCATTTAGCTCTTTAGTGGTCTTTTGATCAGTTGAGGGGTGGTTGTGTGGGGTCATAGCCACGATGAGAAAAGAGAAAGATCAAGTAGAATATCTGTATTATAGGCCTAACGAAGTTGTCCTTTATAGATATAGAAATTCCCCAGTTGAGTTCCGTACAAGGTAGAGCTTGTTGGCGGGATTCAGGGAGTAGACAAAACGATTACGTATAGTCCTCAAGGTACGCACTGGGTGATACATTGTGGATGTTCGAGCATTAGTATAGGCTAGTGCAGACGGAATTTTACATTTTCATAGCAGAGATGGAACATCTATATTGTAGGCCTCACAAAGCTATCCTTTACGGATATAGTTACAGAACGTTCTAGGAGCAAGACGATGGAGTCCTTTTCAATGAAGATACAGAAGGTACCGTGGGTAGTACCTAGGATCGGTGTGGTCATTGGGCATGTAGCTACATGTATATTCTTTATTAGATTTTAATCTACTAGGGAGTAGATGAATATGATTCACGCACAGAGGCGAGAGTATTATAAACCCAATAAACCTAACATAATAGAAAATGAAAATAAAACGGTATATGTAGAATTAAGCTTAGAAGTGTATAATTTGTTCATTCACCGGAATTTTAGTTCTGACCCGCTCCTCATACATCCCACAGGTTAGGTAGATGGCAAAGACTTTCCAGCTTTGAGACACTTGTTTAGAAAGTGTTATTATCTTGGTGAGTATTTACTTATTTTTATATTTTAATCAGTTCCACTGTGAGATTTTACTTGAGCTCTGATATATTTGTCCATGCCTATTTGCAGGATATCAGATACCCAACTCGGGCTTCAGTGGGCTTGGATTTTAGCATTTTTACGAAAATTCCGGACCCACTAGAATTTGGGTTGTTACATTTGGTATCGAAGCCTAGGTTTATGGTTCCTTGGTAGATAGTGGGTGAACGTATTTGTATTTTTGAATAAAATATAAATATATTATGTACTAAAATCCTAATATTAATCGATTATAAATTTTAATATATGGATAGTTTTTAGAAGTATATTTATGCATAGTTTGCTAGTTGGGTTTGGGATGACCCAAGGATGTTGAGCCCTATGTTATTGTCGATTTATAGTGTACAATAGGCTATGTTTCGAAAGAAGATTGGTATCCATATGTTTGAGAAAAGTTCCCTAAGGATAGTAGGGAGAGTATTTTTATCTTGGATGGAATAAAAGATTTTAGTAAGGAAATGAGATTTCCAAGGTTTAGGAAGGGTATTCCTAGGGTAGTAAAGGATTCATAGATGGTTGATGGTTTCTCATAAGAGAAAGTAGTTCCAGTACATTGAGATATAAAACCACTAGAAGTAATAAGAAGTGTAATAATTAGAGACAGTGTTAGTTAGAAGAGATATTATAGAGAGGCTTGGTAGGAAAGCTAAACAATGGAAATTTCATATTTTTTCATTGATTAGGCAGATTGGTTGCTTGCCTTGGTAGAAAGTCCCAATTTGTAGTAATTTAGAAACTCCTCCAAAGTTAGATAATTGGAAGAGTAAGAAAGCTAAGAGATTTTTGATAAAATAATTGTTCTTATCTACTCCAATTTTTGTAAATTTGAAAATTTAAAAATCTACTAAAAGAAGATGTTTTGAAAACATGTGAGGATATTATTGGAAGTCAAAAAAAACGTTCTAAGGACAAGCAAGACATGTTTTAAAGAAAAATGGTTTGGTGAAAAAGTAAATAAATTTTTGGAAGAGAAAAACTTAGTAAACATTTAAATTTAAAAATTAAAATTTTGTTTTGGAAAGCTGTAAAGGTCTTTAAAAGGAGAAGAGGAATAAGTTTTGAACTTATAATTTGTAAGTTTTCCCCTCTAGGTTTGGGGAATAATTTAAATTCAAAGAGCTGTAAAGATGTAAGTCTAGAAAGATAAAATGTTAAGTAACCAAGCACCTTTGAATTTAATAGAAACTTCAAAGCAACACTTTTAAAGGCAAGTATTTTGGGATTTAATGTTTTAAAAATTTAGAAGCTTTAATTTTTAAAATGAAATGATAAATACCAAACCAAACTTTTAAATATGGAGTAGATAGAAATCATTTTCTAGGTGTGACGGGAAAAGTGAAAGTATATGTAAGAGATAGCAGCGATTACTTTTAGTAGTAATAATAAAAGTTCCTGTAAAGTGCATAACACACTAGTGAAAACTTAGAAATGTTGCTTCTAGAAGAATAGTAAAGTGATATTAGTAAGATAGTAAGATACACGTGGTTGGGATAGGTAGACCTTAGTTGGGGAAAAATAAAAGGTAAAGAGAAAATTTCCTCGAACTTAATTGCATTTTTAGATAGAGACTGCATAGATTGAAACTCTTATTCGTTGCAGTAAATGAGACTTGGTTATTTCATTTTGAGTATGGAATGGAAGAGATGAATAGATGTTATTCATCGTGAGTAACACATCGTAAGTTAATAACGAGTAATAGGCGGTAGGAGAAGCATATGAGTTACTTGGGTTCCTAGAGTAGGACCCTTCCGTGTCAGAGTGGAAATAGCCCTAGGCCTACTAGCCATATATGATAGTTGTGTTTAGCTGCTATATTTACCTATCTAGCATCGCTTTGTAGTAGGACTTGTTTTCCCTTTTTGTTATGAAACTGTACTTCTATGTAAGCATTTAGTTCCTATTGTAGTTAATCAGTGATGATTAATATGATGCTCTTTTTCTGTGATGTTCACAAGAAGAGAATAAAAACATAGGATGTAAGTAATAAAAGAAAAGTAAAAGCCAAAAAGAGTTACTAAAAGGAAAACAACAAATTTAAAGAAAGAGACAGAAACGTCAATAAAAATATAAATGATAATTGCAAAAGAAAAATACATTTTTTCAAAAAATTAAGCTTGGGATTTTTTTGGAAAGGAAGTTTTTCTTATGTAAACCGTGCTTGGGAAAGAAAATAAAGATTTTTATAGAATAGTGGCATAAGTTCCAAGTACGAAGAAAGAGGTGCGCAAAAGTAAAACGGTAAATGTAAGGTTTTCAGTTTTCTAACTTCTTCTGATATAAGAAATCGAGTTCGAAAAATTAGATTTTTCTGAAACTCGAATACTAAAAGTTGTGTGGAAGGATTTGTATGTAAAATTCGTTGAACTATGCCCCTATTCAGTAGGAATGTGGGAAAAATTGGACGAAAAATGTTTTGAATTTTCAAAAGATTACATCTATTTAAAATCGCAAGTATATTTAGGATGTGTGCATCATATTTTAAAAAGGAGTTTTTAAAGAAGAAAAGCCTTCACATAGGAGGTACGTTTAAAAATTCATGTACATGCATATATTTTATGTTGCATGACCTTTGCACAAAGATACAGAAGGTTGTAAAAATTGGAGGTACAAAAAATGGATGTGATTGATGTAGAGAATAATATAGTTTTACCCTCATCGAATTTCGGGGATGAAATTTTCTAAAGGGTGAGAGAATATAATACCCCGCATTTTTAGATAATTTAATAATCAAAATAATTATCACAGTGGAAATGAGGATTTTTGGAACTATTAGAATATGGCCTCAAAACTTATACCATTGTGTTCATGACGATTTTTTGATTAATTTACATATATAATATGCCTCGAACGGACTTCGTATGAAAAAGTTATTGACGTTCGAAGTTCCGTATCGAAAAATAATTATACATGTAAATATGCATGAATATATTTGTTTATAAATATATGCACGTATAAATTTCAAAAATAACGCGTATTTGACTTTCAAAATAGACGCGCGTCATAAAGGAAATTAATTGAAATCGGCAGTTGTAGGCAATTAATTAACATTAGTAGGCGATGTTAATCAAATCGGCAATTAAAGAAAATTAATTAACAATGTTTGAATTTCAAAATAAACATGTGTTATAAAGGGATTTAAATTTGCAATTGATGGAAATTATTCAAAATGAATAGGGAACGGTTAAAAGTTAACGTTTAATAATTTAATTTTCGCGCAATCTCGAGCGTTGTTTTCTGGATCCAACGGTTCGCAGCAAGCCTATGATGTGGTTGCACCAGATTCAATCTTAAAATCCGACGGTCTGAGATCCCTAAACACCACTATAAATAGGATCCTAGGCCTAGCCATTCTCTCACAACCAGATTTTCTCCAAGTTGGGTTCATTGCCTGAAGATGAACCCTAAATAGAAAATATTTCTAGGGAAAATATCCTTTTAATAAAAATATTAGACGTCTTAGAAGGGGATACGAGAAGGTCATGGAGCAAAGTTAAGGACGTCAGGTGAGTGGATATAAATTATGTCTATTTTATGTTTATGATATATAATAATGTTAGATTTCTGTTAAATATTTAATTCATCATTTATTTCAGTAATTAGTTCTACTAATTAGTTATGTTGAAACTGTAAATTTTAAGAGAAGTAAACTTATATTTAACTGTTATTTATATGTAAAAGGAAAGAAATCTAAGTAAATATAAGTAATATTAGATTTAGAAGTTGTAGAGAAAGATATAAGCCTAAAAGTGAGAAATTTATAGTAAATTATGTTAAAACGGGAGAAATGAATTAAAAGGTGAATTCTAATAACTGTATTTGGAAGTTAGTGATGGATTAATTGGTTGGTTCAGAAAAGGGAATACATATACATTGTTTAATATTGTAAGAATAAGATAAACGTAATTGCAAGAATAAAAGCAAGAAAAGTGGAATTAGTGCAAAATAGAGACATTACTGTATTCTGCATTACTCAATAATCAATGAAACAATAAAAGAAATATATTGCAGTTACAAGTTATTATTTATAGCATTATTTAGTACTAAAATATGAAAATAGATTTTTAGCACAGTTTTTGTAACCAACCAAATAGAATAGAACTACTTTCTAGAATAAAGAGAATAACGTAAATCGTTAAAGAAATTAAAGAAGAAGAAATAACCAAGTAAATTATTTGACAAGACTAGAAACAATATTAAATAGAAGAACTACTTTTGTTGCGCATATAATAGAGTAAAAAGTAAAACAGTTATTATGATAAGTAATTTGTGACAGTTGGACGTAGTCCCAAGCTAAGACTGTCATATAATATAAGAGAAGATAATTTAGTATTATAATAATAGAAGACTAACTAGAATAGAAAAGAGACATTTGCAATTACATTTGTAATATGTAGGTTATAAAAGAAAGAAAAGAATATAAAAGTAACAATTGCAAGTATAATTGTAACACATAAGTTATAATTAAAAAGAAAGAAATGAAAGAGGCTTATTTTATCAACTTAGTCTTGGATTAAGTCAATAAGAAAAATGATAGAAGTGGTCTGTACCAATAGCATTCCCTTTCAGTCAGCAACTGATGGTCTCACAGTAGTTAGGTAAGGCTGGGACACGCTTATACTGATTAGGTTAAATAAGTAGCCAACGGAATTTAAAAAGTAAACAAAATGCATAATAAAAGATTAGACGTAGGGTCTATTAAAATGGTCAGATACGTTTGGAGCAACCCAAAGGATGAAAAGCCTAACGAAGTAGTTCACTGCAGATTTTTAGAACAGAAATAACATGTCCAACTTAGTTAATTTGGGCTAGAAGGAAGTACAAGACTTCGACGGAACATGAAGGTTAAGCCTAACGAAGCTGCACCTCGGAGGCAGATCTGTAGGTGTTCCATCAAGAGAGCATGCCTTGACTGCTTTTGCATTGCAGGCCTAACGAAGAGGAATTTTGTAGGCAGTCAAAAGGTTGATGAATGTAGTAGGATACTCCTATGACACCGTACTCTGACTTGCGAGTAGGTTTAGTGGACAGGACCCAAAAGAATAGTTGCATGCGGAGATCAAGCCATCATCAACCAAGAGAAAGTTCGGGAAAGACTAGAGTTAAACCAACAGACCAATGATTCTTTCACTATCGAGACATTGGATGAGGGGTGCAGTCAATTGGATGTTTAGATTGTTTGCAGTAGGAGACAACCATTTAGCTCTTTAGAGGTCTTTCGATTAGTTGAGGGGTGGCTTCTTGGGGCCATGGCCACGATGAGAAAAGAGACAGACCAAGTAGGATATCTGTATTGTAGGCCTAACGAAGCTGTCCTTTACAGATATAGAAAATCCCTGACCGAGTTTCGTACAAGGTAGACCTTGTTGGCGGCATTCAGGGAGTAGACAGAATGATTACGTATGGTCCTCAAGGTACACACTGGGTGGTACATTGTGGATGTCCGAGCATTAGTATAGGCTAGTGCGGATGCAACCTTACGTTTTTATAGTAGATGACGAAACATCTGTATTGTAGGCCTCACGTAGCTATTATTTACAGATGTAGTTACAGAACGCTCTACGAGCAAGACGATGGAGTCCTTTTCGAGGATCATACGGAATGTACTATGGGTAGTACCTAGGACTGATGCGGTCATTACGCATGTAGCTATATATATATATATATATATATATATATTTGTTATTAGGTTTTAATATACTAGGGAGTAGATGAGTATGATTCACGCACAGAGGCGATAGTATTATAAACCCAATAAACTTAACATAAGAGAAAATGGAAATAAAACAGTATACATAGAATTAAGCTTAGAAGTGTATAATTTGTCCATTCACCAAAACTTTAGTTCTGACCCCTTCCTCATACATCCTACAGTGTAGGATCGATTTCACCCTAGAGGGGGGTGAATAAGGTGATGCTATTAATTATAAAAATTATTGTGGAAGTTTATAAATATTTTCAAGACAGATATATCAAAATAGCAGCACAGATAATAGCAGAATAATAAATGCAGAAATAGAACGACATAGAGTTTTTCCAGCTTCGGCAAAACCCTTCCTACGTGCTACCCCCAAGGTTTCTACTAGAAATTAAGTAGTCGGACGCTTATACACGTAAACTCGCGACACCCACTATCGACTAGCCTTAACTCTACGCTCAAAACCCTGCCACAACTCAGCCACCGAGTTGCGAATTCTCAAACTACGCCACGTAGTTTGTCCCCTAGCCACACGACTATAAATTACAATGGTTTAAAATGGAAAATACAATTTAAAAACAAAAAAAACCCTAATTATAAGCCTTTTATTATAAACCCAATACAAAGGTAAAGGCCGGCCCAAATTTTTGTTAAGTGAAATATTATTTCCTTTACTTTTATCGGCCCACTTCCTAGTGAAAAATGGTGCCTGTTGCTCGTTCTCGTTCGTTCCTCTCTGATTAAAAATTAGGGTTTTGGCAATTGAGGCGACGATTGATTGTTGGTTGATTACAATGGCTATTGTACTGCTTTGCTTCGGCAATCGACCATTTCCTCAATTCTCATACGGCTGCTTCAATTCGATCGAGTTCGATTTAGACTTCGGTATGTAATTTATGCCTTTTTGCTTTACTCGTTAGTTTGTTTGAACTCGATGCATTTTGTCGATGATGTTTTAGGGCTTATATAGGAATCGAATTCCTTATTTTTTGTTCGTATATTTCATACGAGTTCGTCTATTGTTTTTTTCTCGGCTGTACGATTTTGCTTGAACGTTGATGATGATTTCCGACCTTTTCAATTTTGTATATTTGTTTGCTTGATTTACTTGATAATCAAGGTTTTGAATTTTCCTTGCTCGATTCTTGACTACCACATCTCTGACTTGTTCATCATATTCTTTGATCACGGCTTTGACTTTGCTGTGACGATATTGATTCATTTCATCTCTGTAGCATGTTGGAATTTGACTTATTTGATTTCCTCGAACTTAATTGCATTTTTAGATAGAGACTGCATAGATTGAAACTCTTATTCGTTGCAGTAAATGAGACTTGGTTATTTCATTTTGAGTATGGAATGGAAGAGATGAATAGATGTTATTCATCGTGAGTAACACATCGTAAGTTAATAACGAGTAATAGGCGGTAGGAGAAGCATATGAGTTACTTGGGTTCCTAGAGTAGGACCCTTCCGTGTCAGAGTGGACATAGCCCTAGGCCTACTAGCCCTATATGATAGTTGTGTTTAGCTGCTATATTTACCTATCTAGCATCGCTTTGTAGTAGGACTTGTTTTCCCTTTTTGTTATGAAACTGTACTTCTATGTAAGCATTTAGTTCCTATTGTAGTTAATCAGTGATGATTAATATGATGCTCTTTTTCTGTGATGTTCACAAGAAGAGAATAAAAACATAGGATGTAAGTAATAAAAGAAAAGTAAAAGCCAAAAAGAGTAACTAAAAGGAAAACAACAAATTTAAAGAAAGAGACAGAAATGTCAATAAAAATATAAATGATAATTGCAAAAGAAAAATACATTTTTTCAAAAAATTAAGCTTGGGATTTTTTTGGAAAGGAAGTTTTTCTTATGTAAACCGTGCTTGGGAAAGAAAATAAAGATTTTTATAGAATAGTGGCATAAGTTCCAAGTACGAAGAAAGAGGTGCGCAAAAGTAAAACGGTAAATGTAAGGTTTTCCGTTTTCTAACTTCTTCTGATATAAGAAATCGAGTTCGAAAAATTAGATTTTTCTGAAACTCGAATACTAAAAGTTGTGTGGAAGGATTTGTATGTAAAATTCGTTGAACTATGCCCCTATTCAGTAGGAATGTGGGAAAAATTGGACGAAAAATGTTTTGAATTTTCAAAAGATTACATCTATTTAAAATCGCAAGTATATTTAGGATGTGTGCATCATATTTTAAAAAGGAGTTTTTAAAGAAGAAAAGCCTTCACATAGGAGGTACGTTTAGAAATTCATGTACATGCATATATTTTATGTTGCATGACCTTTGCACAAAGATACAGAAGGTTGTAAAAATTGGAGGTACAAAAAATGGATGTGATTGATGTAGAGAATAATATAGTTTTACCCTCATCGAATTTCGGGGATGAAATTTTCTAAAGGGTGAGAGAATATAACACCCCGCATTTTTAGATAATTTAATAATCAAAATAATTATCACAGTGGAAATGAGGATTTTTGGAACTGTTAGAATATGGCCTCAAAACTTATACCATTTTGTTCATGGCGATTTTTTGATTAATTTACATATATAATATGCCTCGAACGGACTTCGTATGAAAAAGTTATTGACGTTCGAAGTTCCGTATCGAAAAATAATTATACATGTAAATATGCATGAATATATTTGTTTATAAATATATGCACGTATAAATTTCAAAAATAACGTGTATTTGACTTTCAAAATAGACGCGCGTCATAAAAGAAATTAATTGAAATCGGCAGTTGTAGGCAATTAATTAACATTAGTAGGCGATGTTAATCAAATCGGCAATTAAAGAAAATTAATTAACAATGTTTGAATTTCAAAATAAACATGTGTTATAAAGGGATTTAAATTTGCAATTGATGGAAATTAATCAAAATGAATAGGGAACGGTTAAAAGTTAACGTTTAATAATTTAATTTTCGCGCAATCTCGAGCGTTGTTTTCTGGATCCAACGGTTCGCAGCAAGCCTATGATGTGGTTGCACCAGATTCAATCTTAAAATCCGATGGTCTGAGATCCCTAAACACCACTATAAATAGGATCCTAGGCCTAGCCATTCTCTCACAACCAGATTTTCTCCAAGTTGGGTTCATTGCCTGAAGATGAACCCTAAATAGAAAATATTTCTAGGGAAAATATCCTTTTAATAAAAATATTAGACGTCTTAGAAGGGGATACGAGAAGGTCATGGAGCAAAGTTAAGGACGTCAGGTGAGTGGATATAAATTATGTCTATTTTATGTTTATGATATATAATAATGTTAGATTTCTGTTAAATATTTAATTCATCGTTTATTTCAGTAATTAGTTCTACTAATTAGTTATGTTGAAACTGTAAATTTTAAGAGAAGTAAACTTATATTTAACTGTTATTTATATGTAAAAGGAAAGAAATCTAAGTAAATATAAGTAATATTAGATTTAGAAGTTGTAGAGAAAGATATAAGCCTAAAAGTGAGAAATTTATAGTAAATTATGTTAAAACGGGAGAAATGAATTAAAAGGTGAATTCTAATAACTGTATTTGGAAGTTAGTGATGGATTAATTGGTTGGTTCAGAAAAGGGAATACATATACATTGTTTAATATTGTAAGAATAAGATAAACGTAATTGCAAGAATAAAAGCAAGAAAAGTGGAATTAGTGCAAAATAGAGACATTACTGTATTTTGCATTACTCAATAATCAATGAAACAATAAAAGAAATATATTGCAGTTACAAGTTATGATTTATAGCATTATTTAGTACTAAAATATGAAAATAGATTTTTAGCACAGTTTTTGTAACCAACCAAATAGAATAGAACTACTTTCTAGAATAAAGAGAATAACGTAAATCGTTAAAGAAATTAAAGAAGAAGAAATAACCAAGTAAATTATTTGACAAGACTAGAAACAATATTAAATAGAAGAACTACTTTTGTTGCGCATATAATAGAGTAAAAAGTAAAACAGTTATTATGATAAGTAATTTGTGACAGTTGGACGTAGTCCCAAGCTAAGACTGTCATATAATATAAGAGAAGATAATTTAGTATTATAATAATAGAAGACTAACTAGAATAGAAAAGAGACATTTGCAATTACATTTGTAATATGTAGGTCATAAAAGAAAGAAAAGAATATAAAAGTAACAATTGCAAGTATAATTGTAACACATAAGTTATAATTAAGAAGAAAGAAATGAAAGAGGCTTATTTTATCAACTTAGTCTTGGATTAAGTCAATAAGAAAAATGATAGAAGTGGTCTGTACCAATAGCATTCCCTTTCAGTCAGCAACTGATGGTCTCACAGTAGTTAGGTAAGGCTGGGACACGCTTATCTGATTAGGTTAAATAAGTAGCCAACGGAATTTAAAAATTAAACAAAATGCATAATAAAAGATTAGACGTAGGGTCTATTAAAATGGTCAGATACGTTTGGAGAAACCCAAAGGATGAAGAGCCTAACGAAGTAGTTCACTGCAGATTTTTAGAACAGAAATAACATGTCCAACTTAGTTAATTTGGGCTAGAAGGAAGTACAAGACTTCGACGGAACATGAAGGTTAAGCCTAACGAAGTTGCACCCCGGAGGCAGATCTGTAGGTGTTCCATCAAGAGAGCATGCCTTGACTGCTTTTGCATTGCAGGCCTAACGGAGAGGAATTTTGTAGGCAGTCAAAAGGTTGATGAATGTAGTAGGATATTCCTATGACACCGTACTCTGACTTGCGAGTAGGTTTAGTGGACAGGACCCAAAAGAATAGTTGCATGCGGAGATCAAGCCATCATCAACCAAGAGAAAGTTCGGGAAAGACTAGAGTTAAACCAACAGACCAATGATTCTTTCACTATCGAGACATTGGATGAGGGGTGCAGTCAATTGGATGTTTAGATTGTTTGCAGTAGGAGACAACCATTTAGCTCTTTAGAGGTCTTTCGATTAGTTGAGGGGTGGCTTCTTGGGGCCATGGCCACGATGAGAAAAGAGACAGACCAAGTAGGATATCTGTATTGTAGGCCTAACGAAGCTGTCCTTTACAGATATAGAAAATCCCTGACCGAGTTTCGTACAAGGTAGACCTTGTTGGCGGCATTCAGGGAGTAGACAGAATGATTACGTATGGTCCTCAAGGTACACACTGGGTGGTACATTGTGGATGTCCGAGCATTAGTATAGGCTAGTGCGGATGCAACCTTACGTTTTTATAGTAGATGACGAAACATCTGTATTGTAGGCCTCACGTAGCTATTATTTACAGATGTAGTTACAGAACGCTCTACGAGCAAGACGATGGAGTCCTTTTCGAGGATCATACGGAATGTACTATGGGTAGTACCTAGGACTGATGCGGTCATTGCGCATGTAGCTATATATATATATATATATATTTGTTATTAGGTTTTAATATACTAGGGAGTAGATGAGTATGATTCACGCATAGAGGCGATAGTATTATAAACCCAATAAACTTAACATAAGAGAAAATGGAAATAAAACAGTATACATAGAATTAAGCTTAGAAGTGTATAATTTGTCCATTCACCAAAACTTTAGTTCTGACCCCTTCCTCATACATCCTACAGTGTAGGATCGATTTCACCCTAGAGGGGAGTGAATAAGGTGATGCTATTAATTATAAAAATTATTGTGGAAGTTTATAAATATTTTCAAGACAGATATATCAAAATAGCAGCACAGATAATAGCAGAATAATAAATGCAGAAATAGAACGACATAGAGTTTTCCCAGCTTCGGCAAAACCCTTCCTACGTGCTGCCCCCAAGGTTTCTACTAGAAATTAAGTAGTCGGACGCTTATACACGTAAACTCGCGACACCCACTATCGACTAGCCTTAACCCTACGCTCAAAACCCTGCCACAACTCAGCCACCGAGTTGCGAATTCTCAAACTACGTCACGTAGTTTGTCCCCTAGCCACACGACTATAAATTACAATGGTTTAAAATGGAAAATACAATTTAAAAACAAAAAAACCCTAATTATAAGCCTTTTATTATAAACCCAATACAAAGGTAAAGGCCGGCCCAAATTTTTGTTAAGTGAAATATTATTTCCTTTACTTTTATCGGCCCACTTCCTAGTGAAAAATGGTGCCTGTTGCTCGTTCTCGTTCGTTCCTCTCTGATTAAAAATTAGGGTTTTGGAAATTGAGGCGACGATTGATTGTTGGTTGATTACAATGGCTATTGTACTGCTTTGCTTCGGCAATCGACCATTTCCTCAATTCTCATACGGCTGCTTCAATTCGATCGAGTTCGATTTAGACTTCGGTATGTAATTTATGCCTTTTTGCTTTACTCGTTAGTTTGTTTGAACTCGATGCATTTTGCCGATGATGTTTTAGGGCTTATATAGGAATCGAATTCCTTATTTTTTGTTCGTATATTTCATACGAGTTCGTCTATTGTTTTTTTCTCGGCTGTACGATTTTGCTTGAACGTTGATGATGATTTCCGACCTTTTCAATTTTGTATATTTGTTTGCTTGATTTACTTGATAATCAAGGCTTTGAATTTTCCTTGCTCCATTCTTGACTACCACATCTCTGACTTGTTCATCATATTCTTTAATCACGGCTTTGACTTTGCTGTGACGATATTGATTCATTTCATCTCTGTAGCATGTTGGAATTTGACTTATTTGATTTCTACTTGCCGTCCCATGACTATTGTACCATGATTTTTGAAATTGTTCAAACTTGCACCCTAGTTGTTTCGGATTGAAATTAGCCTTGACTTTGGTAATGATTTACTCTGGCCATTTTCTGATGCTTGATGTTGACCATTGTCTTTGTGGCTTCAGCACTGTCACTACTTCCATGTTGCATTTTGTCTTTGATGGAAACTGCACTGTGACTGATTTGCTTTGTGTTTGAAATGCTTGGAGTCTTTGTACATTTACATAGTATTTGACTTGAGTTTCATTGATGTATATGTTGTAGTTGTGTCATATTGTTTTGAGGCAATTTTCATTGTTTAACTTAGTAGCCTCGAGCTCTGCCTTTACTGCAACCATATGTATGCCTCCGGTCTTTGATGTTGAGACTGTGCCATTGTTTCTTTTGTAGCATTGACTCATGTGTTCATGTTGTCTGTGCATCCATGTTGTCCGGTCTTGCATATTTGTTTCATGTACAATCTGCTTGGTGTACATGTTGTAGCTTGATTTCTTGCATATTGATATTGAGCCACTGTTTCACTTTTTATGTACTTTGGCCATGTTATACTGCTCTTTGATCAAAACTGCCACTTGATGCTTGCATCCCCGTGCTTAATGTTGTTTAGTCTGGTTTTCATTGTGATGTTCATTCATTGTTGTGATCTGTTGCAGTTTGTTGTGACCAGACTTGAGTCATGAAAAAAAATCTTCATTGCACTTCAGTAAAACTGCCTCTGGTCATTGGTGGTTGTTTTTCATTGGGTTGATGTCATGTTGAACTGATCGGTTGCATCTGTAGTTTATATATATATATGTGTAGTCTTCATTCATGTACTCTGGTTGTCATGTATGTGAACCAGTGTTGCATTCCTGGTTTGAACCACGACTTGATTCACAGTTTGAATTCAAGTGTACGATCGAATTTTTGGCCGAGACTGTGTTGTATGGGCTGTATTTGAATCCTTATGCTCGACAGTTTTGTGATATTTTGTAGTGCACCTGAGTTGAATCAAGCTTGGAGATCGGGTTTGACCTTGTGCTGATATCGCGACTTTATTTGTGTTTCACTTGTGTTGAACCCAATTTTTTATTTGGGTTTGACCTTGTGCTCACTTGTCCCTGTAATTTTATCAAGTATATATCGGTGTGTACGGCCTTGTGGCATGTACAGTGATACACTGTGCATGTCACAAGCTGTTCGTGTATGATGAATTCAAATTTAAATGATGACGAACAACCCAAATAACCGAGGCAAATAAAATTTTCAAAATTACATTTTATTTTGTAATGAAAAAATATTTTCTTTTCAATTTTACAGCGTCAGTATTTATTTTTGCAGATTGCTCAGATGCTGGATTCAATTTGGAATAAAGTTGAAGATAAATTATGAGTGAACGAGTGATATGTATTGAGGACATTTGTAAATGAAAGTTTGTGATGTAATTGAATTTGTATTGTAATCAAAATTGTATATGTATGGCGAGAGCTTGAATTTGTACTATTCAAAAATTGTAACAAATATTTGTTTGAATAAAATATCCGTTTGAATTCAAATTCTGTGTTATTTATTTTATTCAGCAAATATATATTAATTATGTGAAAAATAAAATAGTACATTATAAAATAGTACATTAACATATACATTTAAAAGAATATATATATATATATATGTTTATTATCATCAAACAAAAATCATGTACTCACATATTCAACAATCTCCCCCTTTTGATGATAACAAACATATATTTAAGATTTCGAATTTGTTAAATGTATTTGAACATTCAATTTGCTCCCCTTATTTGAATGCTTTCTCTCTACACAAAGCTCCCCCTTCATATATGCATGTAAATAAAAATACGCAAATGAGCCTAGATGCAAATAGAAAATATTTGACATTTATTTGCTTTTATTTGACAAAATCTTAACTTTTCTCTCCCCCTTTTGTTATCAGCAAAAGAGCAATAGTGTTAGAAAAATAAAAATAAAGTGATAGATATTAACGCAACATTAAAACTCAATTGAATATAAATATTAAATTTCAATAAAAAATCAAACAAAAATCATAAATACTCTATTAGGCGCATATTCCACTTTTAGAATGTTGTGAATGATGTCATCATATAAAATCATACAGTTGTGTCTATTTGTGGTATATTTATATCAGGAATTTGAATATCTACCAACTATGCATAACCGTTAGGACTTTTAAATGAGATTAGTAGTATTCCAATTTTATTTTATTTTTTAAAAATGAATTCAAGTATCTTCTAACCATGCATAACCGTGAGGACTTTTAAATGTGATTAGAATCAACTTGTTTATTTAATAAATCAATTTTGATATGCGTTCCATACATGCATAACCATAAGGACTTTTAAATGAGCATGGAAGCACAATCAAATTCCAAGTAATCCACCCATGCATAACCGTGAGGACTTTTAAATGAGAGTGAATACTTTGGATTTTATTTTATTTTATTTTATTGTATTTTTTTATTAAAAATATAAAAGTAAAAAACGAATGATTCCTGTTTAAAGTACTACATATCAACAAACTATATAGAATTTTGATGAGTGATGGTCATTAGAAATATGAAGAAATAGAGATGGTCATGGAATTTTTACCAACAAAAGTTTTTGTAACTCTTGTTCAAATTTCTAAAGAAATTTACTAAATATACCGTCTCAAGTTATAATATATGATTAATATTAACACTCATCACTTTTTCAATCACTATTTATCTTTTCGATATCATTAGGGAGTTAGATTAGTCAATGTAATCATTTAAAACCGTATTCAAAAATAATTATAAAACCAAAATTTCCAAAATGACTAATCTGAAACAAGGTCAAAAATGATTTTCTAGAGGGGTTTTACAAGAAAAATTTCTACTATTTGAAAATTATTTGAAATGAAAAATATGCATATATTTTCTTTAAAAAACGATGCAATTACTGAATGTCTCAACATAAATCACGTTCCACTTGAAAAAATTTTATCAACTAAATTACCAGTGTAATCTGCATCTGAATTTTTCTTTCACTCAAGATTATCATTTTTTTTGGATGATATAGATCAGACCGTGAAATTGCAACAAATTCTTGAAGACCTTTTTAAACGAAATTCTTTTGGATTTTAATTGAAGCCGTGTAAATAAACAATAACCATGAGTGTAGGGTTAGCCAAATGTATCATCATCATCCAATAGAACATTATAATTAATCAAAACTAATATATACGAAATAGTTCAAAGACTCTAGAATTTTTATAGTGTTCTTGGCATAAGAATATAATTGGCCAACAATTTTTGAATAAGTCAGAATCAACGTCATCGTTTATTTCATCATCACATTACTGGCTGATTTAATTCAGATTACGGTGCAGATTATCATATTTATTATGTCGTTCAAATAAATATACCATTACCTGTTTTACCGGTACAATATTTTTCGTTATTGTCCATTGTAATCCTGTCACCTTTATACTAGGCTAAAGAACTTTGCTTTATCGCCCGTTGTGTTCTTGGAACAGCCAGAATCCAAGTTAACACTGATGTTGTTCCTTAGCCTGCCACCATACCTACACGATAAAATGTTTTTGTGACCTGTTTGTTTTTATAGGTCCATTGTTGTTAGTGGCAGAATATTTTGAATAATTTTGTGGAGACCCAAAACTATTTATATATGTTCCTTTCGGCACCCAGATTTGTTTAACTTTGAGAGATTTTATATTTGTGCCTTTTGGAACCCAAATTAGTATAGTTTTCACGTGTTTGGGTCTATACCAACAATTGTTTTGATTGTGTCCAAATTTTCTACAAATTGTGCACATTGAATTGACTTGATTAATCTCATTTCTAACATTTTTAGATTGATTATACCCAAGTCCTTGTCTAACTATATTAACAGTTTGTTTTCCTAATAGCATGTTCAACAATTTCTCTCTTTTTGAAAATTTATCTTACGTCGTTGACAGTTGTTGGACTTGTGTTTTAAAAGATTCATTTTCGTTTAACAATTGTGTGCACTTTTTAATAGAGTTTTCTCTCCTAGTATTTTCATTTCCTTTTAAAATCAAAATTTCATTTTCAAGCGATTTAATTTTAATTTCTGATTTTTTAATTTCTTCTTCGAATGTTGGACACTTATCACATTTAGGGCACTTGTTTTGATAGTTTTTAACTAATTGTTCAAGTTGTTCATTTACTCCTATCAAACTATCTCTTTGTGATTCAAGTTTGGCATACTTATCCTTAAGTCATTCAAAACAGCCATTTACTTCGTGGAAATATATAAGTAATTCTGAGTGAGTGAGTTTTGATACCTCGCTTGGCTCATCATCGTCGCTATCAGTTATATTACCTTGAAGGCACACATCTGCTTTCTCACTCCCACTATTAGTACTTAGATTATCTTCATCACTTTTATTCCATGTGGCTGCAAAAAATTTCCTCTTTGATTTCTTTTCAAAGTCGTGTTGATTTTGAGGATAATTGGGCTTGATTTGACCGGGTTTGTTGCACTTGTGACAAATGATCTCGTGTTCTTCTGAGTTGTCTAGTGCTTTGATTATTCTGCTTTTCAATTGTTGATTTGGAGCTGGATTTCCGCATTTGCGGTTCCATTTTTTGGATTTCTTCATTATTAACGCCATCTCAGCTGCTCCATCATCATTATCCTCATCACAACTGCATTTTACAAATCCTGTTAAGCACATTTCTTTAACCGAGTCGGTTGTGGAGGATTTCTCATTGTTGTTGACTTTTGCACCATATATTGCATCGAAAGTATTCCAGATTTCCTATGCATTTTCACAATGAGAGATGAAATTAAAATTATCTTGATTAATATGAGAATATAATATATGCATAGCAAGAGCATTAATCGAGATAATTTTCTCGTCATTTATATCATACCCATTTTCAATAATATTCCAACATTTAATATTAACAGATTTTAAATAAAATTCCATTTTTAATTTCCAATTCAAAGAATCTGTTCCATCAAAACCAGGAGGAAAAATATTGGAACGACCCTTAGCAAAAGTAGCCATTTTAAAAATTCGAAATTTTAAAACAAAAATTGGTTTTTGAAAATTCAAATTTTTAAAACAAAAACGACTTTTGTTCCTAGCTCTGATACCACTTGTAGGATCGATTTCACCCTAGAGGGGGGAGGGTGAATAGGGTGATGCTATTAATTATAAAAATTATTGCGAAAGTTTATAAAATATTTTCAACACAGATATATCAAAATAGCAGCACAGATAATAGCAGAATAATAAATGCAGAAATAGAACGACATAAAATTTACCCAGCTTCGGCAAAACCCAGCCTACGTGCTGCCCCCAAGGTTTCTACTAGAAATTAAGCAGTCAGACGCTTACACACGTAAACTTGAGACACCCGCTATCGACTAGCCTTAACTCTACACTCAAAATGCTGCCACAACTCAGTCACTGAGTTGCGAATTCTCAAACTACGCCACGTTGTTTGTCCCCTAGTCACACGACTAGAAACTACAACGGTTTAAATGAAAAATATAATTTAAACACAATTTAAAAAAAAACCCTAATTATAAGCCTTTTATTATAAACCCAATACAAAGGTAAAGGCCGGCCTAAATTTTTGTTTAGTGAAATATTATTCCTTTATTTTTATCGGCCCGCTTCCTTGTGAAAAAGGGTGGCTTCCTGTTGCTCGTTCTCGTTCGTTCCTCTCTGATTAAAAATTAGGGTTTTGGCAATTGAGGCGCCGATTGATTGTTGGTTGGTTACAATAGCTGTTGTACTGCTTTGCTTCGACAATCGACTATTTCCTCGATTCTCATACGGCTGCTTCAATTCGATCGAGTTCGATTTAGACTTCGGTATGTAATTTATGCCTTTTTGCTTTACTCGTTAGTTTGTTTGAACTCGATGCATTTTGCCGATGATGTTTTAGGGCTTATATAGGAATCGAATTTCTTATTTTTCGTTCGCATATTTCATACGAGTTCGTCTATTGATTTTTTTCTCGGCTGTACGATTTTGCTTGAACGTTGATGATGATTTCTGACCTTTTCAATTTCATATATTTGATTACTTGATTTACTTGATAATCACGGCTTTGAATTTTCCTTGCTCGATTCCTGACCACCACGTCTCTGACTTGTTCATCATATTCTTTGATCACGGCTTTGACTTTGCTGTGACGATATTGATTAATTTCATCTCTGTAGCGTGTTGGAATTTGACTTGTTTGATTTCTACTTGTCGTCCCATGACTGTTGTACCATGATTTTTGAAATTGTTCAAACTTGCACCCTGGTTGTTTCAGATTGAAATTGGCCTTGACTTTGGTAATGATTTACTCTGGCCATTTTCAGATGCTTGATGTTGACCATTGTCTTTATGACTTCGGCACTGTCACTACTTCTATGTTGCATTCTATCTTTGATGGAAACTGCACTGTGACCGATTTGCTTTGTGTTTGAAATGCTTGGAGTCTTTGTGCATTTACATAGTATTTGACTTGAGTTTCATTGATGCATATGTTGTAGCTGTGTCATATTGCTTTGAGGCAATTTTCATTGTTTAACTTGGTAGCCTCGAGCTCTGCTTTTACTGCAACCATATGCATGCCTCCGGTGTTTGATGTTGAGACTGCGCCATTATTTCTTTTGTAGCATTGACTCATGTGTTCATGTTGTCCGTGCATCCATGTTGTCCAGTCTTGCATATTTGTTTCATGTACAATCTGCTTGGTGTACATGGTGTAGCTTGATTCTTGCATATTGATATTGAGCCACTGTTTCACTGTTTTATGTACTTTGTCCATGTTATACTGCTCTTTGATCAAAACTGCCACTTGATGCTTGCATCCCTGTGCTTAATGTTGTTTAGTCTGGTTTTCATTGTGATGTTCATTCATTATTGTGATCTGTTGCAGTTTGTTGTGACCAGACTTGAGTCTTGAAAAAAAAATCTTCATTGCACTTCAGTAAAACTGCCTCTGGTCATTGGTGGTTGTTTTGCATTGGGTTGATGTCATGTTGAACCGATCGGTTGCATCTGTAGTTTGTATATGTGTAGTCTTTATTCATGTACTATAGTTGTCATGTATGTGAAGCGGTGTTGCATTCCTGGTTTGAACCATGACTTGATTCACAGTTTGAATTCAAGTGTACAATCGAATTTTTGGTCGAGACTGTGTTGTATGGGCTGTATTTGAATCCTTATGCTCGACAGTTTTGTGATATTTTGTAGTGCACCTGAGTTGAATCCAGCTTGGAGCACGGGTTTGACCTTGTGCTGATACCGTGACTTTATTTGTGTTTCACTTGAGTTGAACCCGGCTTTTTATTTGGGTTTGACCTTGTGCTCACCTGTCCCTATGATTTTATCAAGTATATATCAGTGTGCACGGCCTTGTGGCATGTACAGTGATACACTATGCATGTCACAAGTTGTTCGTGTATGATGAATTCAAATTTAAATGATGACAAACAACCAATATAACTGAGGCAAATAATATTTTCAAAATTACATTTTATTTTATACTGCAAAAATATTTTCTTTTCAATTTTACCGCGTCAGTATTTATTTTTGCAGATTGCTCAGATGCTGGATTCAATTTGGAATAAAGTTGAGGATAAATTATGAGTGAACGAGTGATATGTAGCGAGGACATTTGTAAATGAAAGATTGTGATGTAACTGAATTTGTATTGCAATCAAAATTGTATATGTATAGTGAGAGCTTGAATTTATACTATTAAAAAATTGTAACAAATATTTGTTTGAATAAAATATTCGTTTGAATTCAAATTCTGTGTTATTTATTTTATTCAGCAAATATATGTTAATTATGTGAAAAATAAAATAGTACATTATAAAATAGCATATTAACAAATACATTTAAATGAATATATATATATATATGTTTATTATCGTCAAACAAAAATCATATACTTGCATATTCAATACAGGTTTGGCAGGTGGCAGAGACTTTCCATCTTCAAGACACTTGTTTAGAAGGTGTTATTATCTTGGTGGGTATTTACTATTATATTTTAGTCAATCTTGCTGTGAGATATTTACTTGAGCTCTGGTATATTTGTCTTTGCCTATTTGCAGGATACCGATACCCAACTCGGGCTTCAGTGGGCTTGTGTTTTAGCATTTTTGCGAAAAATCCAAAACCACTGAAATTTGGGTTGTTACAATAACTGTCCGTGTTTTAAACTCTGATAAATGTATTTTAATTTCCGCTGTAAAGATTATGTTGAAATAATATATATATTATTTCATTCGTGTGAGATTCTGTTCTGCCTTTATTTTCTTTTCTTACCCTTGATGATTCGCCTTTTCGTTTAATTCGAGTTAGACATAGGTGGTTTATTGTCAACTTAAAGGGTACGAAAAAACGGAACATTACATTTGATAACAGATAGCAAGGTTAAGCGGGAACCTTGGCTTTGGTGGGGTAAAGTATCATTAGAGATAAGGTTAGTAATACCCTAGGATGAGTAACTCATTAGAGGTAGGGTTAGTAACACCCTAGAATGAGTTTAAGAGTATTATATATGAGCGCATATTTATTAATATTATAGACAAATGATTTTGGTTTTGAAAAATTGATAAACGAAATAATTTTACCTAGGATTATATTTTGGATATAAAGAGAATTTTTAATATAGTTATATGATTTAGAAAATGATAATACTTTGTTATTACCATTGATTGATTGATTGTTTAATTTAAAAGTTTAAGTACGAACACATCGTGAATTTAGTTTCACAATTTGACTATGGTGTATTCGATAAATAATAATGTTGGTTTAAGATTAAAGGTATTTATTTAAGATAAATAAATCTTATGAATATGTTTTATACAAGTGATTTCATAAAATGGATTTATA
Organism: Allium cepa; assembly: GCA_030765085.1. Lineage (NCBI taxonomy): Eukaryota > Viridiplantae > Streptophyta > Magnoliopsida > Asparagales > Amaryllidaceae > Allium > Allium cepa. The sequence continues at coordinate 1,023,401,574 of CM060945.1, read as the reverse complement.
AAATGTGCTTATAAAGAAATTTTTGAGAATTTAAATTCTAGTACTTTTGAAAGGAATTTCAAATGATTTTTGGAAAATGAATAATAATAATATTACTTCTAAAGTGGGATTTTGAAAATGAAAAACAATTTTACGATCAATTGGTTCGAGTTCTTGAAAGTAACTAAAAATGGACAGGAGATGTGTTCGGATGGTAAATGCTTCTCTTAAGTACTCTCACTTTTTGTTAAGGAAATATGTTATACTATTGGTAATACCCAGTTCCTTAGTATCATTTTTGAGCTACTCTAATTTTATAAAGTTAAAATGCATAATATGAATCATTAGTTGATAAATTAATTGACGGTTGTCAATTTTTTGATAAGCATAGGTATGCTTTGATCTTTAAAAGAAATGGTTAAAGTTATTATTGAATGGTTTTGGGTTTTTAGTAAACGATATTTTAGCAACATTTTTTTAAACCTTTGAATGACACTTTGGAAGAAATTTTATATGTATATAATTAAATCTTTAATAATGTGATTTTAAAGATAATAACAAGTATTGGAGTCTTTTATTAGAAG